>JAELVL010000002.1:4805000-6005000 GCA_018853505.1 Colletotrichum camelliae | reverse complement strand
CTGCCTCAAGGCCGATGCCTGTGGAGGCTCCCACAATGAGAATAGTGAGCCCATCAAATCGCCGAGAAGATGGCTTAGGCGGGTGAAGACGGGCCGTGATGACTTTCAACATGGTTCGATTCGGGATTGGGAATGCGGAAATAAAAGAGGTAAATGAATCTGATTATTACATGCCGTACTAGAAAGGTATTGACCGAATATTGGGGACATCTTTATAATTCTATGGTAAACCCCACGCTGTGGGTTCGATCTGTTCATTTCCTTTGGACTAGGTGGTTATAATTCGTGGCGTCGACGAACAATCGTTATCTTCATGTCGGGTTCGAGATGTTACCCGACAGCCCGCCACCTGCAGGCTGGAGCAGTGGAACGAAGTCCTCCTTGCCGTTCTATCTCTACCAAGTCCTTCTAAGCAATCCTCAATGATGCTTCTTTCCGGTCTTTTTGCCCACATGTTTTCCTGAGCCATGATCATGCTTCTTCTTTCTTTGTCTCGGCCAAAATAGAACACCTTTGAATTTCTTTTTGCCATGCTCAGAGCGAGAAATAGTGCCGACGTGGACTGGGCTTTGTCCGCCCGGGCCCCAGCCCTTTCCGATGGAGGGTTCGTTGTAAGTGGTCGAACTTGAATGCGCGGATAGATATCCCAAAAGTGGGAATACTCGTAAAACGCACGGACTTTCGTAGGTACAGACTGTACCGTGTATGATTCTCTGCCTACCTACTACCTAATTAGAACCTAGAAGGAAATATAGTAATATTCTCATTAGTACCTGAGTATCGTGCGAGGTCAATCATTGCCAAGTTCTCAATGTAATTAGAAAGAAAATATACAGCAGATATTATCTATATTAATAAACTAGAATAACATAGTGTTACAACCTGTGGACAAGGATAACAGCTGAACGACCTACTCAGGCGTCGGGCGGCTAGAACAGGATATTTATACTGCAAGACTATAGGAATAATAAGAACTCGCTTAGAAACGGAAGAACTATAGTATAAGTCACGTGATAATAAGATAAGAGATTAGATCTATATACTAAGAATATAGAGGCTATCCTTAGTATATATAGGTTCTATATAATTAAAGAATAGACCTTATTAGGATTAGGAATAGTAATAAGATAGAAAGTACTATTTAGGACTTATATATAGTATAACTTAAGCCTAGTTTATAGTTAGACTTCTATAGCTCTTTAGTAATTAACTTTATATTTATCTTTAGAATACTTTTAGCTTACTTTTACTATAAATACTTATTAAGTTTAAGACTAATTACTTTAGCCTCTGACTACTAATCTATAATATAGCTTATAACTTATAACCTAGTATATTATTACTATATATTAATCTTTAGCTTTTATTAGCAGACCTTATTATTAGATAGCTGACTATAACACTTTAATTGCTTCTATTTAGTAAGTTAACTATTAATACCTACTAAATAGTATAGAATATCTTTTTACGCTTCTGTTAAGACTCCTATCCTTAGACCTTTAGCTATTTCTAGAGGAAAGGTTCCTTAGAGCCTAGCCTAGGAAATTAAGGACTAGAAAATAAAGGATAACTTAGATAGTAAGGATAATATTAAAGAACCTAAATAACAGCTTAATAAAATCACTAAAAACTTCAAGAAAATATATAATATATTTAACTAAAACACTACTATTTTTAAAGAACTTTAAGAATAAGTATGTAAGACCTAGGAACTTAAAAAGGAAGTTAACACCTTCTAAGCTACTACTAATATTATCTTAGCTCTAGTTAAAGGATACGAACGCCTTAAACTTAATATCCTTTCTACTTTTAATAGAACCCTAGGATAACTTAAAGGATATCTAGTTTAGATATAAACCTACTAAGCTTTCTATATTAACATATTCTAGAATAACACTGAATATATAGTATATACTACTACTTTCCTTAGAGGATAAGCTCTTGCTTAGTTCGAACCTCTTTAATAAGAATAGCTTAATAATCTAGTTAAGAAATATAGTAAAGAAGTAAAGAGTATCTTCTTCAGTTTTATAGGCTATATTAAAGCCTTAGAATTACTCTTCCTTAACTCTAATAAATGAAGACAGGCTAAGTAGGACCTATTTTACCTCTAATAAACTAAGTCAGCTATACTCTATACTATAAAGTTTAGATAACTAGCTATAAAACTTTATATAACTAATAAAAGTAAGGTTTTTGCTTTCTATTAAAGACTTAAAAATAATGTTAAGAATGAAATAGCTAAACTAGAAACACCTTCCAGCTTCCTCACTTATATTAAACATACTATTAAAATTAATAACTACTTCTATAAATAAAGAATGAAATAAGGAGAGAAGTAATAAATTCTAAACTTAGGATATAAGTACTAATAGTAACCTTAGTATAAATTTAATAACTAACAGAATAATAACAGACTTTATAATAACTAGAATAATACCTAATAAAGTACTTCTTATAAATAACATAGCAGACCTATAAACCTTAGTATTACTACTAAGAATAATAATAAGAAACCTTAGAACTCTAAATGCTATAACTGTAAAAAAATAAGATATATTACTAGAGACTGCAGATAACCTAAGAAGCTTAACTAGAAACCTATACTTAAATAAACTAAGTAAGCTAATATAGTAACTAAAACACTTTATATATCTTTATTATAGACTAGATATTATAATAATAAATGTTTTACTTACTATAGCGATAAGGAAGCTATAGGATACTAGCCTAGCAACCTAGACTGCAGAAGAACAGGTTATAATATAACTATTCCAGAAGTTAAGATTAAAACTCTAGTAATAGCTTTGCAAGCTAACAGTAAGCTAGTTAGAAAGACTACTAAACAACTTAATGAAATACTTTATATCTAATAACTTAATATAGTTAACCCTAACCCTATAAGTTATAATATAGAAACCTAACAAATAATCTAAGAGTTAGAAGCCTAAGTCTAATAAGAAACAAACTAAATCTATTAGTATAAAATAAGACAGTAGATTATAAGTAATAACAAATAATAGATCCTATACCTTAAAGTAGTATAAATACTTCAGCTATAACAGATATAAAAGGAACTAAATAATATTATATAGTATCGCTAAATTAGTGCCCTAATAGTATACCTCGAATAATAAAGAAATATATAAGGAAACCCTACTAAAATCGAGCAAATTAACTAAGAACTTAAAGAATAGGTTAAAAAAGAATCTAATAAAAAACCTAAACACTAATATAACCCTCTAGAAGAACAGTAACTACTCAGTCTCACTAGTAATTAGAACTTCAGTAAACCTAAGTCTAGGTTTAATTTAAATAGGATCTCTTATAATTCTAACTCTTTTACTAATATTACTAATTAAAATGCAAAACATTATAGTAGACTAATCCTAGGAATAGATAACACTAGTTCCAAAGAAGAATCTAATAATAAAGAAGAGACTTAGTAGCTTATCTAGTACTAGATAGTTAATATAAGCTGTAATAACTAACAGTAACACTTCTATAGTATCCTAGTAAATCAGAAAAACAAAGACTATATTTTAAAGCTTTATACAGAAGATCACCCTGCACTTAAATATAATTATTATAACTACTAAAACCTTTTCTAGCTATAATACTTCTTTAATAAATATAAGGAACACCTTAGAATAAATATAAGTACTAATTCTACCCTAGAAGATATAATAAGAACTTTATTCAGAATATTTATACCTAAACTACTATAGTTAGATAGACTATAACTATATTTAATAATAATATAGCAACCTTTAGCCTAAGCTTATAATACCTTATAAGATGTTAATATAATAATATAATGAAATAGGAAGAATACTAAAGAGATAAATACCTTATATATATAACTCAGAAGGCTAAAGCCTATATACTCCTATAAGAAAGATTAAGCTCCCTAAGACTTTAATTCTAGTAAAGCTGCCTTATAAAGGTATAATAAGAAGGGAAACAAATCACCTACTCTAGGTAACTAGAGTAGTTAAAAAACTAGACTTACTTATTAATAAAAGACTAAGATAAGCAATAATAATAAGGTTTATATATCTAGTATCTCTAGACTAAAAAATACACCTATAACTTGCAGTTACTATTAATAACACTATAACTATTATACTTATTAATAGCAGAGCTAAAATAAACTTTATATCACTCTAAGCAGTAAATAGATTATAACTACTATAGTAAAAAAAGGAATATATATACTAGCTCAGTAATATAAAAAGAGAATAAGTCTAGTATAAAAGAGGAACTATTAAAAATAAGACTATACCTCTTAAAATAAGTTACTTAGATTAAAACAAATAACTCTAATTTAATATTACTAAACTTAGTGTATATAATATTATATTAGGAATGCTATAGCTTAAGAAGAATAACTTATAAATAGATTAGAAAACAGACTAACTCTATTAGAATAATAATAATCTAGTCTCTAAGTAGCCCTGTAAAACCTAGGCCTTAAATAGATCTACTTACTAAAGAGCAGCAAAATAATATATCTACTATCTTAAGGTAAAAGAAGCTATCTTATAACTATTAAAAACAATAGATCTTAAATAAAAGAATAATCTACTTCTATTTATCCTAGAAGAATACAGAGTTTATAAGAAACTCTTTATAGCTAAACTAGAAACCAGACTGCTTAAACATATAAATTTCAATTATGAAATCCCTCTAAAGGAAGAGATAGAGCTTAAGTTCAATAAAATTTATAGATTCAACCTAATAAAAATAGAAGTAGTTAATAAATACCTTAATAAAAACTTTAAGAAAGGCTATATTAGAGAATTAATATCACTAATAAGAAGCTTAATCCTATTTATACTAAAAAAGAACAGTAAACTATAACTATATATTAACTACTAAATGCTTAACAAAATAATACTTAAAAACTAGTACTTATTACTTTTAATTAATAAACTATAATAACTCCTCTATAGAGCTAACTACTTTATAGTACTAAACCTTAAAGATATCTATAACTTTATCTAAATAAAGAAAAGAGAAGAATAGAAGACTGCTTTTAGAATATATGAAGGATATTTTAAGTACTTAGTTATACCTTTCAGTCTTACTAATATACTAGCTACTTTTCAGAATATAATTAATTAGGTTCTTAAGAAGTTTATAGATATCTTTATAATTATCTACTTTAATAATATCCTTATCTTCTCTATAATAATAGAATAATATAAAAAATATATATCTTATTATAAGCTTTCTAAAATATTAAGCTTTTAGTTAAACTAGAGAAAAGTATATTCTATACCTAGGAAATAGAATACCTCAGATTTATAATCACCTCTAGATATATTAGCATATTAAAAAAGAAAATCTAAGCTATATAAGAATAGCTAACACTAACTAACCTTAAAGAAGTCTAAGGATTTCTCAGATTTATTAACTTCTACTAAAAATTCATTAGAATTTATAGAAAAATTAATACACTTCTTATAGATCTTAGTTATAAAGATTAACTATTTAAATAGAAAGAAGCTTAGAATATAGCTTTCTAGACTATTAAAAACTATATTACTAGTAAACTAATCCTAATAATCTTAAACCCAGGAGAATAATTTAAAGTTAAAATAAATACGTTAGACTTTGCCCTCAGAGCGTAACTATTCTAGAGAGACTTAGAAGGATATTTACATCTTTATACCTTTTTCTTCTATAAGCTCTATAGACTAGAACTTAACTATTAGATCTATAATAAAGAACTTATAGTAATTATTAAAGCTTTTAAAGAATAGAAACCTCTACTTTTAAGAACTATCTACTAAGTACTTATATATACTAATTATAAGAACTTAGTATACTTCACTACTTTAAAAGAACTTAATAAATAATAAATCAGATAGTTAGAATTCCTCTTAGAATATAACTTTTAAATTATTTATTAGAAAGGATTAGAAAATAGTAGAGCTAACATTCTCAGCTAATAACTAGACTATAATATCCTAGTACTAAAAGAAACCTAGGTAATTCTTAAATATAATAATAATAAAGACCTAATACTTACTATAAAAACTCTTATAATAACTAGATAATCTATAGCTAGCTTACTTAGCAAATTAGATAATAAAGCTATTAGAGAATTCTATAGTATATTAGTATATAGTTAGTAGAGAATTATAAAAACCTAGAAGTAACTATAATAATAATATAGAGAAAAGGTTACTAGAGAATATATTATAATAGCAATTAAGGATTACAAGGTTTGCCTGAAAAGCAAACTAGCCTAATACTAACCTTATAGATTATTATAACCTTTGCCTATGCTATAAACTGCCTAGTACTCTATATCCTTTAACTTTATTATTAAACTACTGAAGTCTAGAGAACCTTTTATAGGAGTCTATTATAACAGCATTCTTGTTATTATTAACAGACTTATGAAGTATGCTTACTTTATCCTGTATAAAGAAACAAGTAATGCTGAAGAGTTTGCCTATATATTCCTTAAGTATATCATTGCTAACTATAGAATATCTAAGGAAATAGTGTTAGACAGAGATAAGATCTTCACCTCTAAATTCTAGAAGTTAATTATATTATAACTTAGTATTAAATAAGTAATATCTACTGCTTTTTACCTACAGACTAATAAACAAACAGAATAAATTAACTAGATCCTTAAAACCTACCTCTATACCTATATTAATTATAACTAAGATAATTAGGTAGTATTATTACTAATAGCCTAATTCGCTTATAACAGCGTAATAAGAGAAAGCACTAAGGAATCTTCTTTCTATCTTAACTACAGATTTAAACTAACTACTTATAGAGAACTATAACCTAGCTTAGTAGCACTAAAAGCTGTTGCTATAATCAGATAAATTAAAGATATCTAA
Organism: Colletotrichum camelliae; assembly: GCA_018853505.1. NCBI lineage: Eukaryota > Fungi > Ascomycota > Sordariomycetes > Glomerellales > Glomerellaceae > Colletotrichum > Colletotrichum camelliae. Next base: position 5,998,128 of record JAELVL010000002.1, on the reverse strand, counting down.
GAAAATATATATAAAGAACTTGAATTTATATAATAATAAATAATATACTTTAGTAATAAATAAAGGATTGAGGGACTAACTTAAAAGAGGGAGATAGCGCCTATCTTATATAGTAAAATATTAAAACAAAATAACTAAATAATAAACTAGATTTTAAAAAACTTAGACCTTTTAAAATCCTCTGAAAAATCTCACTAGTTAACTATAAACTCAATCTACCTAATATAATAAAATATTTTCTAATATTCTATATTTCACTACTTAAACTAGTATTATAAAGATCACAGATAAATAACCTTATTATTATAGAAGATAATAAACCAGAGTATAAAGTTAAACAAATTATTAACTACTTTAAAGAACTAGAAAGATACTAATACCTTATTAAATAGAAAAGGTATAGTTATAAAGATAATATATAGAAACTAGCTAAGAATATCACTAATATAAAGAATAAACTTATAACCTACTAGTAATAACACTAAGAATAAGAAGTAATACTAATAGCACTAGTAATACTACTTCTAATAAATATAACTAGTTACTAATATATTAAGTATCTATATAAGTATATTAGACTACTAGTAGAAGTAGATAGACTATAATAAGGAAAACTATTTATTTACCTAGGAATACCTGAAAATAACTAAGAACCCCTAGAAAACACTAGCTATAAGTCCTTTAATAGAAGACTAAGATCTATAAACTCCTCGCTAATACTAAAACTTATCTAATCTACATTATTTTTAACACTTTAAAACTAAAGATTACTTATAATACTACTCTTATAAGTATCTAATATAGGAAGGATATTATCCTCTTCTAACTCCTACATCCCCTAAGAAAACATCTCTATATAACACTTCTTTACCTTCTTTTAAATTATATAAATCTATAATAAATAACTAGCTACTTCAGCTACCTCTACCTAAACCTATACTAGCTTTTTATAAAGTTCTAGTAGTATATCACTAGCCTGCTCCTCTTTCTCCTCCTATTCTTAATACTAATTACTTAGCCTTTTTACTATAACTAATCAGTATAATAAACACCTACAAAATATAGTGAACTTATAACTTAATATAACTACTAGACTATTATAAGGATGCTTTAGGTTTTTATAACCCTGATAAGTTCTCACACCTTCTACTATCTAATATATACACTTTGCATAGAAATAATAAATATAAAGCATAATATTATCAGAACTAAACCAGTAGAAAACATCTTTATAAGCAGAATAAAATACTAACTTAGATTGCTTCAACTTTTGAATGCAATCTAATATAGTATCAGTATTATAAATAAATCAGAAAGCATAATTAACAGGTCTCTAACCTAGAACTAATAACCTATTTATATTAGGTTTTAAAGATAAGACCTTTAGAGAGAGGACCTGATATTATAACCTATAGATAAGAATAACAGCTTAATAACCTACTCAGGCGTTAGGTAGCTAGAACAGGATATTTATACTATAAGACTATAGGAATAACAGGAACTTACTTAGAAACAGAAGAACTATAGTATAAGTTATATAATAATAAGATAAGAGATTAGATCTATACACTAAGAATATAGAAGCTATCCTTAGTATATATAGGTTCTATATAATTAAGGAATAGATCTTATTAGGATTAGGAATAGTAATAAGATAGAAAGTACTATTCAGGACTTATATATAGTATAACTTAAGCCTAGCTTATAGTTAGACTTCTATAGCTCTTTAGTAATTAACTTTGTATTCATCCTCAGGATACTTTCAGCTTACCTTCACTGTAAATACTTATTAAGTCTAAGACTAATCACCTTAGCCTCTGACTACTAATCTATAATATAGCTTATAACCTACGACCTAGTGTACTATTACTATATGTTAATCTCCAGCTTCTGTTAGTAGACCTTACTGTTAGATAGCTGACTGTAATATATAGCTTAGAGCGTGATAAGCTCTATAATTAATTAGTAATTTTAGGGTAAGTAGAGGTGAAAGATAATAGAAAATCGAATTTCTAAGGGGGACTATACCTCTTTTAGTAGGATTTTTATACTATATAAAAAGTACTTACTCTAGCTAGAATTATATATAGTTATACTTCTTAGAAATAAAGTATCCTTCTTAATAAAGGAGTAAAATAAGGCTTTTTTTATTAAAATTAACTAATTTTTTTAATTATTAAGAAAGCTAGTATACTATAGTTTAAAAAAAATCAAGTAATAATTAGCTAATATAAATAATAGATTATTAGGTTTAAAATCTAGTAATAGTAGCTATTTTATTAATTAATAAAGCTTTCTAAGTAAATAATAAGAAAGTTAATAAGTATATAAAACTAATAAAGTATATACTAGCTTTATATTATAAATTTTATAAGAAGTAACTAAGATTATAAGAGAAACTTTTAATAAAATTTTAAGTTTTAAGATCTTTTACTTAATAAAAGGAGAGTTCTTCTTATTTATAAACTAACTATAATACTAAAACTTTCTTTTTAATATAAAATATTATAATTAAACTGAAGTTAATAATCTTTCTATATATTATAGAGTAGTTAGTAACTTAGTATAATATAGCTAATTAGTTTAATATATTATAAACTATAGTTAGCTACGCTTTTAATATTATACTTAATATAATAGGTGTTATATATAAGAACTTTATTAAGTTATCTAACTAATTATATATCTTAGTAGAAGTTAAGCTTAATAATAAAATAGTATAGTTTAATAGCTATATTAAGGTAATTAATAAGATATATATCTCTATATTTATTAAAATAGAAAATTAAAAAAGGTTTTATAATTAGAAAAGCTAGTTAGTATAAAATATATTTATAGTAGTTAATTTTAACTATTAGTTTATATATATACTAGCTAGTACTAAGAGTTAATAAATAACTTTATTCTATTTAACTAGGTATTAGTATAATCTTTTATAGTACTATAGAAGAAGTATTACTTTATAGATTTAAGGTTTATTTAAGATCTCTAAGAGATTATTATACTATTTAATAGTAAGAGATATTACTTAAAAGACTTTAAGCTAGAGCTATAGCTAGAAACTCTAAAAGAATTATATAACTTATAATATATACTTAAAAACTAAAGTTAAGAAAGTATTTAGTATATTAAAAAAGTTTTTATTATTTTAAAAGGTAGCTTACTAGAGTATAGCTTTAAAATATAAATTAGAATTATATATAAAGTAATAAGCCTATATAACTTTATTAAAATTATAGAAAAAAGTAGTAAGAAGTAGAAAAGGGAGAGGATAAACCTAATAAAGCTAATAAAGCCAAAATCTTAGTAGTAGTAGTAATAAGAATAAATAAAGTAATTAGAAATAAAAAAAAGCTAGAGATTTATTACTAATTATTAATTTAGTACTAATAATAGTAGTTAGAAATAGAAGAATAGTAATAGTAATAGTTAGTAAATTAATATAGTTAATATAAATAAAAAAAGCTAATTTTTAATATAATATTTAATATAATATTTAGCTTACTTTTTTAACCTCTCTACTTTTCTAAAAACTCTAATAAGAAACTTTTATTACTTTTATTAGTATTATTAGTAGTTTTTTTAATACTAAAAAGAGATTTTATAAGTCTAGATATTAAATCTAGGCCTTTTTATTAGCTATATAAGAAATAAGGTTTTACTAGTATTAAAATCTATTATAACTATTTTCTTTATTACTCTCTATTAATATATTAATATTACTACTCTCTATAGCTACCTCTTTATTATTAACTTTATTAACCTTCTTATTACTACCTAAAATATTAAACTTTTCTAAGAATAATAATTTTACTACTTCTAGTAATACGTTAAATATAGAAATATCTAAGAAGTTTTTTTTTAAAGTATAAACTAGCTTTTAAAATACTTTTAGTACTAAGCTAATACTTAAAATTAGTATTATAAGTCTTAATTCTATAAGTAATTATTACTTTACTTATTAGTATTACTAAGTTATTAAAACTATTTTAAATTACCTAAGTAGCCTTATTTTTAGCTTTTTTCTTTACTTTTACTACTATAGTTTTCTTATTAATAGTTAGGCTATTTTAATATATTATTAATATATTATTAGTAAGGACTAGGCTTGAAATATTAGTAGTAAGGTTCTAGTTAGTAGCCTACTACTACTACTATAGCTAGGTTAGTATAATATCTATAAGGTTATTATTATTATTATTATTATAACACTTCTACTTACTAACCTTAGTAATATTATTACTTATTAGCTTAGTACTAATCTATAATATATTATAGAAGCTATATATATATAGAAAACTTTACTATCTAACGCTAGAGTACCTTAAGTTTTTTATAATCTAGTTATCCTATATAAGCTTAGTAATACTAATTATATTATACTTATTATTATATTTAATACTAGACTTATTAACTAGCTATAATACTTAATAATATATTTAGTATATATTATTATACTTATTATTTAAGTTTACTATAATAAACTAACTAACTATATTAAAAAAAACTGCTCTTATTAGAGGGAGAGTCTCTAGTAATATAAAACATAAAGCTATCTTTTTATTATTTATAGTGAAAAGTCTACCCCTTTTATATAAATTAAGATATAACTTAAAGAACTTCTTAATATACTCTAACTTCTATATAAGTTAATACTAAGTACTCTAAGTAGCTTAAATACTAGAGACTTTATTAGCTTATATATTATTAACTTAGCTATTAACTTATATATTATTAATATTATTATTAAGCTAGGTTTTATTAACTTATATATTATTAATAAATATATTAATTAGCTAAATGCTAGAACTAAGATCTAATTCCTAAGTTTCTATATTACTCTTAGTATTAGATTTAAATATATACTAATTAAGTATATTATTATTAAATAGATTACTAATAGCTACTTATTAACTATAAAGTACTTCTATAATACTATTATATATAATAAATAAAAGATATATAAAAAGAATATAAAATTAGTAATAGGAATATCTTATAAATAGTATAAAGCTTATAATAAGCTCTACTACCCTTAATAAAAGTAATCCTTTTTATCTCGCTTATATAAAGTATATTAACGCTAACCTACGCTATAGATCTACTACCTAGAGTCACTTAAATCCTACCAAAACGTAATTTTTGCTAATCAATCACGGAGCTTATCACGCCCTTATTCGCGACGCGATCATCCGCAGCCATCTATCGGGGCAGACGAATCGATCTTCTGGACCGGGTCACTACACAACACACTACTGTCCTACTACAGCGAAGTGCCCCGTAAGATAGGCCTGGCTAACGTTGCAGATGCTTCCCAAGACTTTACAACGTGCCGCGGGTTGGGGTGAAAAGGTCGGGCCAGGGTCCTTGGTCCCCACCGATCTGTATGTATGAATCAGAACAAGAAGGAGATCCCGAGATTGAAAGTCTACTGGCATGCCCAATTCCCGGTCGGGTCTGGTGAGAGCAGAGGCCAGCAGCTCGCTATTTCACCTGCCTAAAGCATTTGCAAGTGAGTCAAAATTGCACGGCGTATCGAGAAGTCACTCAGAATCAAAAGAGTGGTTTCCTGTTTCGACTTTGTTAATATCTGACGTTATGATCGCTTTTTATCTAAGCAAGTGAAATCATAACCGAAAAGAGACCGACCTCGATGCGATGAGCGTATTCTTCGAATCACAGAGCAGGAGCTTCACCTTAGACAGTAGAAAACAATTGGAGAATCGAGCACTAAGACAGTAATGAAGACACTACTAAAACTGATTAACCATGTAGTCCCACGAGATAGTTATTCCATGTTCTTATGAAAACTGTCGGTTGTGTGTTATGTCGTTCCGCGCACGCCGTGGATCGCACGGAGTTCTGGGCGCGCACAGTAACCCCGCTTCGTGCTGTGCCATCGGTGTCCCCCATTACACCGAGCCCGACGTGCCCAGCTCAGCTACACTGAGATGCTGACGACGGTGAGCAGTTGCATTCTGAAGTTTACATGTCTTAATTCTATACAGGCGCCAATGGTCTGTTGCCAGACATTACGGCTTGGGCGAATCCCAATTTTGCTGGCTACCTATATTTGAGACCTTACACCTTGGATTTAGGGGTTGAGGATGTCACGAATGCACCGAAGTCCTTGTGCCCTCTTTGTACAATTTGAGAAGTCATCATCTAGTGATTCGAGTGAGTGATTATTCAGAGAAAACATAGACCGAGTCGTGATGCAGTATTAAGCACTGACGTTGCAAGCGCTAATACTCCGGTGGACTGCTCTAGAATTAAGAATGCATTGCCCTAAGTTTGCGATATAAGTGTTCAATATTTATCAAATTGATTCAACATTCCTCAGGTTCTCTTGAATGGTTGTTCGGGTGCTAGGTGCATGGAACTTCTGATGCAGCCCTAGATGCCAGCCATGCTTCGAAACCTACAGACATGACGAACTATGCGAGACTAGGGCAAATTGAATGTTCGTATCTGCGTCGGAGTACCAGAGTCTCTTCACATAACTGTGTGACTGGTCATCGAGCAGTTTGGCTCTCGTGACTTTTCTTTTCGTTACGGAGAGATTAGCTTCTAAGTTCTGCTGAATTCATGCCAAGGAGTAAACCAATTTTGAAAAAGCCCTGTCAGCATCATTCCATTTCACTGTTTCCTCATCATAACATTTCGATAATATGGGCTCTCCTCTCAATTCAATCGCAATTGACCAACACTCAATTTCTCAAATCCGAGTCAATCCATCAATGATCTCTACGTCCCCACAAAATCCAGTCTTGAATCCGCGAGAACCCTCAAACACATAAGCTCCGCATCCAACTAATAAGGCCGTTCATATCTTGGATCGAATGCATCCTTTTGCGTTTCAATCCCACGACCACGATCTAGTCTCGGTGTAGAGAGCCACGTATTTGATGGCCCAATAGTCATCTGTGCTGGCATGGAAGGAAATGCATATGGATTCTCGCCGTCGTTGTACAGAAACTCATCCAAGTCATCCTCGAGCCAGACAGCGCGCCCTGGTAACGCTTGGAACTCACACTCATCTCGAATGAGTAGTCGAGGTCGTGTCGCTCGCCTCTGCCAGTCCAAAGTGTCGCGAATACCAAAGAGCAGCTCTCTATAGTTGCCGCTGTCTTTCATGAACCAGAGGAAGCTGAGCTCGACCGAGCGTAAGGTTTGCGGGAGAGCAGCAAGAAAGTCCAGCAAGTCTTGCTGCTTGACGAGAAAGCGCGATAGTCCAAAATGTGCCAGATTCTTCCACGTCTCGATGGGGAAAATGGATCGCAGAGGGATAAAGTGATCGGGGCTTGAGTATGGGCCTCTCCATTTCTCAGGGGTTTCTTCTTCGTCGGTCTCCAGAGTAAAGTGTCGCAAATCAGCCTCCAAAGCTTGCTTCAGGCGTCCGTTGCGGAAAGCAGGATAATTATTGTAACCCTGAGCGTCCATCATGAGGTTAAGCTTAAGCGTGGTGAAGCCTGGCTTTTTGATGACGGCAACGAGGTTGTTGTACTCGACGGCATCGACGCGAGACTCCGGTGCATAGAAAATACCACACGAAAGCCCAGTGTTGATCTGATTGCCGTCGAAGATGAGTTCCTTGATAGTTGTGCTTGTCGGCTGGGCGAGAATTCTGACGACATGGCGAAAGCCACGCCACTTGTCCTTCACCTCCATGTACGTCTCCGTTGGGTGCTCCATTGGGGACGTCTTTATTAGCTTGTCCTCCCAGTTCCATTCGTAGAATTCCTCTCCGTCCAACGGGGTTGGCCAACCCGAGGAAGCGGGTAAATGAAGCCGTACGGAAGTGCACGAATAGCAGGAGTTGGATACAGCGGGTTGAAAAGCATGCCGTGTGCAGCGGGTGTGACAGTAACTCTTTCCAGGTTGGGGAATCTGTTATTTCCCAAAGCCCATTCTAAAGCAGCTACATCAGCTGAAGTAGACAACACTTGTTCTTGCTCTTCGAGTAGCTTCAGGTAATGTGCGTAGGCGTCTTGGAGAGGCATCCCGGCGTCAAGCTGTTGCGATGTTTCGGCATCCTGCGGCAAAGTCTCGGCATCGTCCCCACGTCTGTCTTCCAACTTCTCGATTGTGGCATGGTAACATCTGTAAAACCAGAAAGGAATACCACGTGGACGTTTGATCCACGGGCTATCTTCATCGTCTTCTTCATCGCTTGAATGTTCGGATTCGGAACCTTCATCAAAGATATCCCAGTCGCCCCGATACCTGTGGTCCCGAGGGCCTGGAGTTTCGTAGCGAGATTCGTCCCAGACGATCTCGCGGACGTCGTGGCGAAAGGTCTCGTGCTCTGCGACCGCGCGGAACACTTCCACGTTCAGGGGGCTGGCGCCTATGAAGACGCGCTTGAAGCGAAGATGAGGGCGAGCGAGATTGGCAAGCTTCTTGCAACTCAATCGCAGGTTTTTGATGTCGCTATTATCAAGGTGAGAAAAAACGAGCGCGGCAATTTCGAAGGGCGAGTTTGCGATGAAGTCGATAACATGTGACCCCGAGGGTAGGTCGGGTTGAGGATTCATCATGAAGGCCGTGAAGGATGGAGAGAAAGTATGTCGCCCAAATGAATGATGCTATGTGCTTATTGGTGCCTCTTAAATATTCTTTCCACCCAGCTTAGGTGGTTTTTGTTGGACTGTATCGGGTGTTAGCTGCGGGCAGATCAAGTGGAGTTAGTCCCGCCCATTATCCCTGCCGGGGCCAGGCAGAAGAGGTTCTGGACTGCATAAGTGGATTAGTACAGCTTCAGCCTAACCGCCAGGTTCAATTCGATCATCGCATAGTCCTATCTGCTCAATAATCCAATAATCACAGGACACGGAAATGATGATGAGCTGTTTTGCCGGTAAACCACATGATTCGGATTGTTATTACATCTTGGCCTTTGTGTTCCAGTCGTCGGTCCAACCGAGTCCCAATAGTCTATCGAGGTTCCCGTGAGTAAACAATTTCATCTGTTCCATATCCAAAAAGTCAATACTGTCGATGAGCCGTTTCCCGTCCTCATTAGAAGCATACGGATAGTCCACAGAAAAACAAATTCGGTCCATCGGCATAACATCGACCAACGTCTTGAGCGGCGTCGTGGTGAACATTCCACTCGTGGTAATATAGAAGTTCTCTCGCAAGCATTGAAGCGGACCCTTCTTATGCCCTGCCCTCTTCATCACCTTTCCGAGGGTATCCTCAATGCGGCCAATCATGACCGGAACCATCTCGCCACCGTGGCCAATAATGATCTGTAGATTGGGCAGCTTGTCAAACAACCCAGTTGACATGAGTCTGACTACTGTGAGGCCGACTTCCGAATGCCAGCCCCAGGCCCCAGTGGAAATCATGAAGGCAGCTTCTGGCGAAATGGTGTCTCCGCTAAATAAGACGCCGCGGGCCTGTGGACTCGGGAAGCTGGATGGATGTAAATTGGGACCCCAAGGTCCGCTGCTGCCTCGAAGATTGGAAAGTACTTCCGGTTGTCAAGGAACTCCCCGTCGACCGTGTTGTTGATGAGAGCTCCCTTGAACCCAAGTTCCGTGATGCATCGTTTGAATTCCGATACCGCCGTCTCCGGATGCGCGGTGGGTAAGCACGCAAAAGCGGCAAATCGCGTGGGATGTTGCTTGACAGCTTCGTGCAGCTGATCGTTTGTTTTGTGGCATCTTTCAATGTCTTTTACGTCGTAGACTGTCTGAGAGAGTACCTAAAATTTCATGAGCGATGGCGCAAGCGGTTGGGTCCCAGATACTATTACTTGTGTAGTAATTCCATGTTTGTCCATATCGGCGACGCGGCCCAACCCGATATCCCGCAACTGCGACACGGGCCATTCAAAACCGGGGTGATGCGCGGGGAGCTGGCCATCGAAGGCCGTTGAGATGAAGTGTTCTTCAGCCGCGACGATTCTCATGTTGTCCAAGGTTCGGTATGCAAGACTTCCGGTAATACTGACGGAGTTTTCTAGCGTCTAAACGGAACGGCCGAGGGCTATGGAGACTCTTATGTTACTTTCCATTAGCAAACGCTGAAGCTAGCGCAGCTCGGTTTCTCATTCGGTACCGATTAGGGCCGACGGTGTGCTGCTGAGTGAGGGTGTTTACTCATCATCGGCAACTCTATCGAGACCATGACGTAGATGCGATCCGAGACCCGGAATTCCGGCTTCGGGATCTCCGGCGATGGTGATGTTCGGTCATTGCTGAATGTCCGCGCCGGTGTATCCACCATTCGGCCTTTGGCCCCACTACCTCCGAGCGGTTGGCAACTATCGTTTGGCCTCGTGATTCAAGCTCGACTGATACTATTAACCGCTTATATTAGTAAAACCTTGGCGCGACTAAGCGTCGGTGTGACAATAGTTGTGCCAACTGCGGGAAAGAAATTAGATACTTAGTCCACGATGGATAATAGGAGCAACTGGATGTCGTCTCACAGGTTTCCTAGTTGTGGAAAAGACTTGTCATGAAAAGGTAAATCAATTCAAGCCTTTCGGTATTCAACATAAACGGTAGAGTGCATGTTTCCTTTCTTATTCTAAGTATCTCATTCAGAACACGCTATCCCATTATAGAAAAGAAAGCTTTAATCAGTTCACCTTACACAATACGTCTGAGGGTCCATTCAATTTTCATTTTATCCAAGACTTGCCTTCACAACACGTGAATCTGCGATGCATTGCACCGGAAACTAAATGACACTATTCTACTCTGCCGAAAAGCATAAAAAAGTAAGTTATTGCCTCGAGGGCGAATCGAACGCCCGATCTTCTCATTACGAGTGAGACGCTTTACCACTGAGCCACCAAGGCATGGAGAAACGAGATCGTGGTTGGTGGGCCACAGATGCGAGCTGGGGCGGATGCAACCAAGCTAAGAGATGCAGAACTGCGATAGAGTGTTTGTTGTGCGCGAAATCGTCTGGGTGTTCTTGAATGCTGTAAGTTGCGCGAGGAAACGCACGTCATTCGCTGGAAAAGGCGGCTGATTCATTAGTCAACGACCGCGCGGTTCATCCCTTGCTCTCCGTCTCATAAAGCCGGGATTGCGTGGGGGCTTCTGCGCCCAACTCCGACCGACGTGCTGATACCGCGCGGGCGCCACCGTAAGCAGCCAAGGCGGTGGGAACGTACATCAGTCTATGGAAGCCACAAGTGTTGGCTCATCACAGAGAGAAAGCTCATGGTGTGCATCAACTCGCAGACTTGGCATATTAGTTTGGAAGTCTGTGGTCAAGTTGGCGCGCGCGAGTCTGTGAGTGTAACCAGATCAACTTCCGAATGCTTTCCACAACACAATAACTCCTATTTCTAATCAGCGACACGCCGGAAAGAAATGCACAGAACTTGTATTACCATACCGGCCAGCAAGCCAAGCCGATGCCGACGTGGGGCTTGGAAAGGTACTTTGGTACGGAGAGTAATAGGTAGCAATAGACACCGGTCGTCCCAATGCGGCGGTCTGTGATGCTCCTGTACTGCAGTTGCGAGTATGTCGTGATGCCCTCAAGCATCCGAGGCAGCCTCGCATCCAGAGGAAAGTGCGACGCGACCCACTCTCTGACCCACTTTTCCGGACCGATAATATTCCGGCGTATTAGTCTCTAATCTATAAAAAACCTTTTATATTAGACTCTAATTTAGAGTAAAATAAACTATTTTATTTATATAGATACTATATATATATTATAGTTAGTTTATAATAGTTATAAGCTTAGTTTATACTATACTTCTAAACTACTATCTATAAAATAAATTATAATTTTATTTAATTTATTCTATATCTATTATATTCTACTTTAATTCTTAGTTATATTTTTTAAAATTAATTTTAATTTATAGTTTATTTCTAATATAATAATAACTATTAACCTAAGTATTTTATATAAACTTACTTCTTATTATAACTTCTCTATTTAGTATGTTACTTTTTAAGTAAAAATAAAAATAAAAGATATCTAGAAATATATTAACCTAGATAATACTTCTAGTATTTCTTTTAATCTAAGTAAAGTTAAAAGTATATTTTTACTTAATAACTAGATTTAAAAAGAGAATAAGAAGTAATATAAGTACTATAAAATAAAGTAAGAAGCTTATAATAAAGTAATTACTTTATATACTCCTATTATAATAAATATATAAAAAGAACTTATAAGAAGTAAAGAAACTAAAAATAAAAACTCTAGAAAAAAGGAGTTTAAAGAAACTACTAATAACTTATTACTATTTATATTAGTTATTTCTACTCTTTCTACTAAGAGATCTATAGAAGTTCTTAAGCTTTATACTTTATATCTTACTATATTACTATATAAAATAAAGTATATATAGAAAAGTAAATATATAAAGTTCTTAATAAGTAAGTAAAAGATATAGTTTCTAAAGAATTTTTTACTTTAGCTTAAGTAGAGCTTCTTAAGAAAAGAAACTATATTTTTTATACTCTAATTTATATTTTAAAATAATATTATACTCTAAATAAGTTAAATAATCTTATTATAATTTATAAAAAGTATACTTTAGTTCTAAATTAGATATCTTCTACTATTAACCTAAATATTTAAATTAAAAACTTCTAAAGTATACTTTTTAAAGCTTCTTAGTATAAGTTACTAGAGATCTAAAAAACCTTTTTATTAAAAACCTTTCTCTAAATAATATAATATTACTTTGCTTTATTCTAAGTTAACTTAAAGCTTATTAATATTATTAAGTAAGAGCGCTTAAATACTAAAATCCTAAATATAAGTTAGTATACTAATATATTTAAAGATCTCTTTTATAAAGACTTAATAAGAACCTAATTAAAAGGTTATATAAATAGAGTTTTTATAATGCTAGCTAGATAATTAGATAATATAATTTCTAAAAGATTTACTTTAGAAAAGCTCTTATAAAGTAAGTTAGCTACTTACTATATATAGAAAGAATTATAAATAGATATCTTCTACTTATAACTAACTTAAGTTTATGTTTATAGGTAAAAGGTTTTATATATACCTAGAGAAAGTAAAATAAATCTACTCTAGAATTAATAGACTAGATTACTCTAAGCTTTATGCTAAAATAGTATATAAGAGATAGCTTATTATAAAAAACTTTAGTTCTCTTTACCTTAGTAATAGTAATACTTAGAATAGAAAGAAGCTTCTTAAGAGTAACTTTAATAGAATAAAGCGTTTAACTAATACTTCTACTTCTAAAATAAACTTTCTAGCTAATATAGTAACTTATATAATTACTAAATATATTATTAACTTAATTACTATTAACAAAGTAAGAACCTTTATATTAAAACCTAAACTTAATAGTATTTATATAACTTATACTGAAAGCCTAGAAATCTTCTCTAGTAGTATAATATTAAATAACTATAGTACTCTCTACTTTATTAATAATATCTCTCTTTTTAAAAAAAAGTTTAATTATCTATAAAATAAAGAGATAAGTTAAAATAAATATAACTTTATATCTTATTATAGTATAAAATATAAAAATCTTTTATAATATTTTAATAGAGTAAATAGCTTTTAAGATATTATACTATAAAATATATATTTATAGATAACTTCTATTATATATTTTAAAATACTTACTATAAAAAATAGATATCTAGTACTTAGGTTTTAATAGCACTCTTTATATAGGAGATTATAAAGATAGTATAGAAGTAAAAAAGCTTTTTAAAAAAGGTAATATTACTTTTATAGATTATTAACTTTATCTCTCTTACTTCTATTCTAGATATGTTCTTTCTAGTAATACTTTAATACTAAACTTATTTACTTTTATAATAACTTATATAAAGTAATATTCTTAAAAAACACCTACTAACTTATATTAATACTATAGAAATATAATACTTTCGCTCTAAATACCTAGGATTAAAAGTATTAGAGAAACTTATTCTTAATACTTAGGAAGTAAAAATCTAGGGTATTATATACTTTAATTACTAATACTATAAAAACGTATATAAATAAGTTATTTTATAATATATATTAAAAAAAGAGTAACTTACTCTTTTTATAAGATTTTATAAAACTTATTTAACTACCTAGTAAACTTTAATATAAATAAGTAAATACTTATGATTAAAAACAAATATAAGTTAACTCTTTATCTTCTTACGCGTAAATAAATCTTAATTTAGTTTTTATATAATCTAAATATTTAAATACTAGATATAGAGATAGTATAGCTTTATTTTATATAAAATAAAGTAAAATAGCAAGTATACTATAATTATAATAAATAAGCTCTTAGAGTTCTAGATCTAAGCTTTAGATTTAGGGATTAAGATTAAATAGACTTTTTTATATATAAAAAAACTAAATAGAGGCGTAGAGAGAGTAAGTTAGAAGCTAAAAAGACTCCTATAATATTTTAAGCTACTAGACTTCTACTTATACTTTAGATTAAAATAATATAAGCTAGTATGTTTTTTTATAGTATAAGCTTTTATTAATACTATAGCTAGCTTTTATTAATCTAAGTTAAAGAAAATTAGCTAAAAGACTTTATTAAGTGTTATAAACCTACTTATAACGCAAATCTCTTAGTTAACTTATACTCTTAATAGGGAGAAGTATATATATATAGCTATAGAGTATACCTTCTTAAAAAAGAATATAAGGTAAATAAGAATAAACATAACTTTAAAGTTATAATATAAGGATATATTAAATACTTTATAAAGTATATAGTAAACTTATATAATCTCTATAAAATCTAAATACTTTTATTTTAAGAAGTTATTATTATATAAAAATAATATTTAACAAAAAGATATTCTATTTAAAGAATAATATAAAGATAGTAATCTAAAGTAAAGAAACTTACTTAGTTACTGAAAAGATATAAAAACCTATCTCTTTTATACTTTTTAAACTATAACTTTTAGGAGTATAAAATAAAGCTAATATTATATTAATAACTAATAATAAAATATTACTATTATACTTTTCTTTATTAAAAGAATTATAACTAGTTAAAAATAGTTAAAAGATATAAATACTTACTTTTAAGTTAAATATAAACCTTACTAAAATATATAGAATTCTAAATATAATATTACTATTAACTTTTATTTAGGTTAATAAAGTAATAAAAGAGATTTAAGATACTAGCTATGCTATAAGCTTTACTAAAGATATAATCTTAAATAAGATCTATATTTAAACTAATACTCTTTTTCTATAAAATCTAGATATAGAAAAGAATAATATATAACTATTCTTATAAAATACTTCTCTTATTTAGTTAATATAGCTATATTTAGAACTTAGAGAAGAGAGTATTATTAAAGAGAAGTTAGAATAAGTATATAACTATATTAACTTAAACTAACTTAAAAACATAAAACTAAGATAATCTTCTCGTTTTAGAATATACTTTATATTCCTCTAAATAGAATAAAACTAAGATACTTTCTTTAAAATATATATACTAAAGTAGTAAAAAGTATTTAAAAAAGTAGACTAAAGTTATTACTTATTCTACTACTTTATTTTCACTTCTATTTACTAAGTAAAGCTAGAATATATATCTATAATACTAAATAGAAAGATCTATATTAATTAGCTTATTAAGCTTTTTAAGACCTAGAGAGATATTTAATATATATTAGAACTACTTTACTCTTACTTTATTAAAGTATATAATATTAAGATTAATAAACTTAAAGAAATAAGTATCTAGGAAGTTATAGACTAGATAAAAGTAAAAAATAAGCCTATCTCTCTTAAGTAAGTATTTACTTATAAACTTAATTAATATAAATACCTTAACTACTATAAAGCTAGGATATATATATAAAGTAACCTCTAAGAGAAATATCTCTTAGAATAGATATATACTATAACTCTTACTATAAAAACTTTTAAGGTTATAATAGCTTTTATAGTATAATTTAACCTTAAAATCTACTAATTTAATATTATTAATATATTTCTAAACGCTATATATAGACTAAATAACCTTTTTATTACTTATTACTTACTAGATAGCTTTAAAAAAAAGGGAAGGTTATAGAACTCTAATATATACTATATAGCCTTTATAACATGCTTTTATTCTAGTATAAGGAGTTTTTAAACACTTTTTTTCGCCTTAAACTCTATCTAATAAGTAAAGATTTATACCTTTTTTAATCCTATAATAAGAAAGTATTTATACTTTTTTATATTAATAATATCTTTATCTTATATTATAAAACTATATAAAAGATATAGAAATAGTTATAAATAATATTAAGGTAAAATATAAATTAAAAAACTAGGAACTAGCTAAATAGTATCTAGGGATTAGAATTACTTATAACTAAATAATATAAAAGATCTATTTTTCTTATAATTAATATATTAAATAAGTTATAAAGAAATTTAACTTTATAGACTCTAGAGTACTAATAATACTCTTACTCTTTATTTTACTTAAGAAGTCTAATAGAGAAATATCTTCCTAAGAAGTCTTCTTATATTAAGAGAAGATTAAGTTAATCTTCTATACTATAATTATAATATAACTAGATATAGCTTTTACCTATACTTTATTATTATAATTCCTAATAAACCTATCTCTAAAGTATTACTAAGCTATAAATTAAGTTATTTAATATTTATACTATATATAATACCTTATAATTTACTTTAGTATTTTAAGAAGTAAGATAGTATAGATATTATTAATTATAAGTAATATATCTTTTTTAATAATAAAGAGATATAAAGGTTATTTTAAGGTTTTATAATATCCTTCTTTAGAGGTCTAATTTAATAGAAAGCTATATATTAAAGTATAGTAACTATATTAATAATAGAAGCTAACTTTTTTAGCTTAGAATATATAATAAAAGAAATAATAGCTCTTAAATAACTTTTTACTAACCTTAAACTTAGTTTTAGAGATATATAGAAGATTTATTATAATAATTAGTAGATAATTTAACTTATAATAAGTAAAAAAGAGTATATCTTAACTTATTTTTACTATATAGATATCTAGAATATATAGCTCTACTAGGAATATACTAAATAATTATTCTAAGTTATATATCTCCTTACTAATAAGATACTAGCTAATAGCTTTATAAAACCCCTTTTTTAAATAAAGTTTAAATAGTTTAGAGTATTTCTAAACCTCTAGGATATATTATAAATAGTAATATAAATTAAAGAAGAAAAGTTAAATAGTAAATAAGGTTTATAAACTAGGTATTTTTAATTAAAAATAGTTTAATAACTAGGAAGTATATAGCTTTCTTAAGAGCTTAAAACACTTATACCTTATAAAGTACTTAGTAATATAGTATTATATTTTCTATTTATATTCCTAGAGAGTAGTTATATAGTTATCTATTAGGATATAATATATAGGTAGTAATATCTTAGAAATAATACTATTAAAAAAGCTATTAATAGTAATATAAATACTAGTTACTTTAGTAATAGAGGGATTTATTTTAGAGGATAAATATATAAACTATTAAAAACTAATACTTTTTCTATAGTAACCTTAACTTATAGAGCTAAAGCTAGTATTAGAACAAAAATTATAAGCTTTATAGCTACTTCTTTACTATTCTTATCTTTAATTTTAGCTTTTTTCTAAGCTTTATTATAAGTATTAAAAGCTTTATAAAATATAGTTCTCTAATAAATAAAGATTTATAGTTTATAAGTTAGTAAGTAACTAATAAAATAAAGGTTATATAGTAAATATATATTCTTAATAAGATTCTCTTATATGTTTCTTAGGAATTAAAGTTTTAGTTTAGATATAAAAATTAGCGTAAAGATATATAGCTTTCTCTTCTCTTTATAACGAGTATATTTACCTCTCTATATTAAACTAGATATATATATACTAAGTAATATACTTAAAATAGTATTATATAAATATAGTAAGTATATAATATTATTTAGTAGTAGTAGCTATTTTTCTTCTTAGTTTTAAGTTTTTAGAGCTTCTATTTCTACTTAAAAGTTAGTAAATAATATAAAGATTTAATAGGTAATAAAGTTCTAAGATATATATTACTTATAGCTTTATTATAGTTTATAAAAGGATAGAGGTATAAAAGTAATAAACTTTAAATTATATTTCTTTTTAATTTCTCTATTTTTTATAAGTTTCTTATTTTTATTAAGTTTAGTAGTTTTAGTTTCTATAAAATAACTTAAGTTAGTAACTTAACTATAAAAATAATAAAATAAAATAAAAAGTTTATAATAATAAGAGAATTTTAAAATAATAGAGTAGAGATAAAGTAATTTACTCTTAAGTATAGAGTTTTTAAACTTTAGAAAAGCTAGAGAAGTATTATTACTCTTTTTTTTTTTTTTTTCTCTTTTTCTACTACTTCTTAGTAAAAATAATTCTTATTTTAGCTATTATAGCTATATACTTAGTTTTAGTTCTTTTAACTATCTAAAAATAATATAGTTAGTATTAAAAATACTATTATAAATAAAAACTAAGTATTATAATTACTACTAATATATATATATATATATATATATATATATATATATAATAAGTAATATATATTTATAGTATTATAAATAGAGAAGAAAAATTAAAAAATAGAAATAATATAAGAAATATTATTATTACTACTACTTTACTACTTTAATAACTATTTTAACTTTTTATTCTAAGTTAATAAGAGACTTTTATTTATACTAAGTAAAATAGTAGTATTAGTTACTATTTTAATACTTATAATCTTAATTATAATAGAAGATATATAAAGAGAAATATTTACTTCTTTTTATAATTTAATAATAAAGCTATAAAATAATCTTTTTTATTAGTTTCTTTTATTAATTACTTTTTTTTATATTTATTTATATAACCTAAGTTTATATATAAAATAATATAATATTAGTTATATAGAATTAAGGTTTATAAGCTTTTTTAAGTTTAAAAAAATATATTATAATACTTTTAAGTATCTAAAGTAGCTTTATATTTAGAAGAAAGTATAATATAACTTACTCTCTAATTTATTTTTCTAGATTAATAATATTCTAGTATATTAGTCTCTAATCTATAAAAGACCCTTCGTATTAGACTCTAATTTAGAGCAAGATAAGCCGTTTTATTCACACAGATACTATACGTACGTTATAGTTAGTTTACGACAGAGTATAAAGTCACAGTCCTTCAAACACTCTTGAAGACTCGAGGAGACTAAATCGATCAACGACTTGTGCACAGAACTCATCCCGAGATTCTCTGTCTAGAATTTCAAACAACCAAGTAATAATCGTCAAGATCCGCGCCGTTCACTTTCAACATGACGACCGCCAAGAAAATCGCTACCATTGCTGCCAGCACCCGCAAAGTTAGAATCGGCCCCAAGGTCGCAGACATTGTCAAAAACACCATCAGCCAAGACGCATCCACCAACAACATTGACCTTTCGCTCGTTGAAGTCGCCAGTTTCAACCTACCCGTCTACGATGAAGTCGCCCTTCCGGCCCAGGTGCCTGCCGTTGCCAAGTTCGAGCATGCTCACTCCATCGCGTGGAGTAATGAGATCGCCGAATATGACGGGTACATCCTCGTCATTCCGGAGTATAACTACGGCATGGCCGGTGGTACGAAAAACGCCATCGACTACCTCTACAACGAATGGGTCGGCAAGCCGGCGGCCGTGGTGAGCTACGGCATCGCGGGCGGCAACCGGGCGTCGGAGCAGGCCAAGGGCACGCTGGAGGGCATGAAGCTCCGTGTTGCGGCGACCCGCCCGGCGCTGTCATTTGCTGGCGGCGCGGGCCCAGATCTGGTGGCAGCCATCAAGGGCGAGGTTGGAGCAGACTCGCGTCAGGATTGGGAGGCCAAGTCGGAGGATATTCTCAAGGCATTCGGCGAACTGAAGCAGCTCTTGAGCGAGCCTCCAGAACCTAAAGCCCCGCTTGCTATTTGATTTAGTGGAAGATATCGTGCATCTTTACCGTTTCTCTTGGCCACTAGTCATGTTGTCTGTCTTTAGGAATGTGAATCACCTTACCCAGTGAAGGGCGGAATCCCACCTCGTAATGTCGCTTAACCCCTGTCAACAGCATCTTGATCCTTCGTGTTAGTGCAGTTCTACTCTGCTGCCTAGTACCAATGGAAGATGATTGCTGTGCCGCATTCTGTGCCACACCCTCTTGAAGCCTAAAAATTCTCGTGAATCCTTCCATTTGCTTTCCCCCCTTTCTCTCTTCTCGCCATGCATGCCTCACAATCACTCGCTTCTTCCCTCCGCGCCCTGCCATGAGGTTGTCTATCCTGTTCGCGGCCGCTGTATGGGCCGCAGCGGCAACAGCTCAAGTCCGTCTACCATTCACCCGGCAGTCTCACCAGCCGTTGAACAACAATGCCAGGCGTCGTGACGATGAACGTCGCTCCACCTCAACAGTCAACTTCTTCAGCGCGGACACGGTCTATCTCGTAAACGTCACCGTCGGCACGCCGCCACAGAACATGTCGATGATGCTCACCGTCCAAGCCGGGGAGACTTGGGTGGTCAACGCCGACAACTGCGACCGGGACGGATATTCGCTCAAGTACGGATGGTGCAAATACGGTTCCTTCTTGTCCAACGAGTCATCGACATATGTCAACCCTGGAACCGAGACGTTCATGACGAGCTACACCGAAGGCTACGCGTACGGGGAGATCATGAGCGAAACGCTGAGCATCGGCGACGTCCAGTTGGGCAAACTCAACATGGGTCTCGTTGACACAGCAGACACGTACATTGGCGTGTTGGCCCTGGGCTTCAACACGAGCGCGTACACGCCTAGTCCCTACAGCTCCAGCTCAAGTAATACAACCAGCGAAAGCCTGCCGACCGTTCCCGACCGCCTGCTCACTGATGGCAAGATCAACTCCACCGCGTACAGTCTCTGGGTGGACGATCTCTCTAATGAGTCTGGGAGTCTGCTTTTGGGTGCGGTCGATCGGTCGAAGTTTGAGGGCCCGCTCACACGGTTCCCGATTGTGACTAGCTTTTCGACCTCAAAGGTCTTCAATACTCGGATCTACTCTATCAATGGCAGCACGTCATCATCGGATGCGTTGGAGCCCATGGGCAGTCTTGGGGCGTCCTACAACGACAAACCCACCGTCCGAATCGGTCCTCACGACATCGCGTCCTGGCTTCCAGACGACATCGCCCAAGACATCTACGCCATCGCAGGCGCGACGTGGCTTGAGTCGCAATCGAACTACGTGGTTCCTTGCTCCGCCAACACTTCAACCGCTCAGCTGGCTATCCAGCTTCACGGCGCCGATGGTCCAGTCCTGAACGTGCCCGTTTCGGACCTCGTCATTCCGTCCGACCTTTGGTCGTCGAGCAAGTGGTCTTGGGACACTGAGACTGCGACACAGTACTGCCTCTTTGGAGTACAGTCATACAACTCATCGACATCCTCGACATCCACCACATCCGGTAGTTCAAGCTCGACGTACAGCCTCGGCGGCCTGATGCTGAAGCGCGCGTACATGGCGTTTGACCTCGCCAACGCAGAGATGGCCATCGCGAAAACCAAGTTCGGCAGCGGCGCGACTGAAGACGTTGTCCCTTTCCCCAGCTACGCTGCGGAGGTCCCTGGGTCTACCTCGGTCAGCGTCGTCGTTTCAGTCTATTGTCCTGTGGGCGCTACGTCTGATGAGTGCCCGAATGGATCTGGATCGGGCGACGGCTATGGCTATTACGACTCCGTTGGGCTTTCCAGGGGTGCCAAGATTGGCGTCGGCGTCGGTGTCGGTGGGTTTTCGCTCATCGTGCTGGTGTTGACGGTATGGGCCGTCATGAGATGTCGGAGGATCAGGCGTGCTGAAGCGGAGCTGGCTGAGAAACAGGAACGCGTGGAAGAGGGCACGGGAGCAGGTGCCGAGACTGGCATTGATAAGGATTCGAATCCTGCAATGTCACAACAACCTCCTGTTGCAGTCAAAGGACGCCCGTCGATGGGAGAGTCGGTGCAGGATGTGACGACAACTGGGGACGTCGAAAGGAACAAAATCGACCGATCAAAGCCCCAGTGAAGACCACTTGAGTCATGATAAAATATCTTAATGCAACATTTAATCCCCCCGTGCATCGTAGCATGGGGTGTAGTCATACTTTGCGGCAATCTCGCCTCTACCCAATCGTCAGTCTTCAGCGTCCATGCCAGATTGCCGGAGTCAGGGGACTGGCGTCAGTCGGTTAGCACGTAACGTGCGGACCGATCCGGAACCTTGCCTCCAGCCAGTCATGGAAAGCGACGGTAACCGTCTGAACTCGCCATGTGCAGCCATGTAGTATCGAACATTCGCCGAGATCCGGTCAGTGAAGGCCAGCAACTTGGTTCGTCGACGAGCGAAGATCCTAATCTACACGGGATGTCCATCTGTCGTCGCCGTTTGCAACGTTGCAGATCTCTCATACCCTCATGAACCGTACGGATGGACTCAAAGTTGCAAAAACAGGCGCGAATGCCACTCTGTAATATGCACAGAATCAGATGGCAGCAGCTCATCCGGCGAAAGGACCCCCTGGAAGGCAACCCTTTTGGGGATCAGGGGGCGGGGCGGGTGATGCGCCGGTGCCCGTCTTATCAGATCTCCACCTTCCGGAAGGATAATAAGTTCCGCAGGATTGTTGGAGGTGGGTGGAGGACGGGGTAACCCCGACGCCGAATGAGGATTTATTCAAGGTGTCGTTGGTTGCCGTTGTTGCGCTACTTTCCGAACGCCATGTTGTTGGCTCTAGGCAACACGAAAACTGTCTCAGCAACTCAGCAGTAACGAAGAGAAATCCAGTCTACGTCACGAACTTCTGGAAGAACAACTGCCGCGATAAGCCGATACAAAGCTTCAGCAGATTCGTCGAAATGGCAGCATGTGCTCACGTTAGTCCTGTCCGAAAAGAGCGATAAGGGCCCTGGATGGAGGGTCACATTCGGCCCCGACTCGGTCATTCGCCGTCAACTCTCCAAATTCGGGGCACATGGCCCTTCAAGGGTAGCTCTTGAAGAATGCAGGACGTCCAGCCAATCTGGACGTGTCGCTGGACATGCTAGCAGAGGAAAACCGGCTACACCTGCATTAGCTCCGTCGCTTCACCTTGCGCCAACCACTCACCGGGCACCATCACCAAGTCCTCACCTATGGTGTTGGCAGCGCTCCACCATGCACACACACACACACACACACACATACACAAGCGAAATTCCACACGAGATTCGCAGTGCGCTGTGTGCAGCCAATATGGGAGCGCGAGGCATGTCATCCTTTGGAGGGTTGATGGCACGCTAGACCACACGCTTGACGGATCACTGTCAAATTGGTTGTAACCATCTCAGCGTGACGCGAGCGACAAGACCACGATACCTTCACGCGCCTCGTGGAAATTGCGCTGCGAATGCTTCACAGGCCCAAATTCCGGCAGGATTGGCTCAGGGGAGTTGAGAGTTTGATTGGCAGAGGACGTAACGTTTCGCATGTAACTCGAGCCAACTTGCCCACACGATTTTCAGATGACAGATGTAGTCGGAGGCAACAATGGGGTTGTGTCCCTAGTTCTTTTATTGTTTCGTGGGTGAGATCTTGGGTAGCGTGTTGTCTAACTTCACCGGACAGAATTAGTATAATATGATCAGTTGATCGCCTCGAGTCTAGTGACGTTTAGTTGAGCTGCGGCACAGCCTTCTTCTTACACTCCTTCAATAGACTATTTAATAGCTTCCTCTTAATTTCGGTCAAGATGAGGTTCTTCCGCTCCCTAGTTGCTATCGCTAGCATCATGTCTCCCGCAATCCGTCTCACCGAGGCCTCACCGGTCAACCTCACCACCCGAGGCCTGAATGGCTACACCAACGCTGTGTACTTCACCAACTGGTATGTTGTCGGCTATAAGTGAGACGACTTGTTGTATCCTAATTTAGATTCAGGGCCATTTATGGACGCAACTATCAGCCGCAGGATCTCCCCGCATCTCAGATCACGAATGTTCTCTACGCGTTCATGAACCTGCGGGATACTGGAGAGGTGTAAGTTTTTTTTCGATATCAAGAACTATCGATGGTTGATGACCGGTCTGTGTCATCTTTGAGGTCTAGTTAACTAACATGTTGCAGTTACACCGCAGACACCTACTCCGATTTGGAGAAGCATTATGCCTCCGACTGTAAGACCCCATGTATCTTGAACTCTATCGGACAGCTCATCTCACTACTACTCACCAGCCTGGAACGATGTCGGCACAAACGCCTACGGTTGCGTCAAGCAGCTCTATCTTCTGAAGAAGGCCAATCGCCGGATGAAGGTCATGCTCAGCATCGGTGGCTGGACCTGGTCTACCAACTTCCCTGCTGCTGCCAGCACCGCAGCAGGCAGATCTCTCTTCGCGTCATCGTCGATAACGCTTATGAAAGGTACGCATCTAGTGCACCACGCCGAGCCCCACTGTGATTAACTTACGATGACAGACTGGGGCTTTGATGGAATTGATGTGGACTGGGAGTACCCTGCCACCGCAGTCGACGCAGCCAACTTCGTCTTACTCCTTCAAGAAATCAGGAGCCAGCTGGATGCCTATGCTGCGCAGTACACCCCGGGCTACCACTACCTTCTTACTGTCGCATCGCCCGCCGGGCCTGACCACTACAACGTCATGCAGCTAAAGGCCATGTCGGACATCATCGACGCCTTCAACCTCATGGCGTACGACTATGCCGGGTCCTGGGATGCGAACAGCGGCCACCAAGCGAACCTCTACCCGAACCCCGCGAACCCCACCGCTACCCCCTTCTCGACCGACAAGGCCGTGAGCGACTACCTCGCCGCCGGCGTCCCAGCCTCCAAGATCGTCCTCGGGATGCCCATCTACGGTCGTTCCTTTGAACAGACGAACGGAATTGGGTCAGCCGTTCACCGGCATCGGCAGCGGATCGTGGGAGAATGGTGTTTGGGACTACAAGGCACTCCCTCGTGCGGGCGCCACGGAGCTGTACGATGCGACCGCAGTGGCATCTTACAGCTACGACTCCAGCGCCAAGGAGCTCATCCTACGACACGCCGGCTGTGGTGAGAACCAAGGTCTCTTACCTGCAAAGCAAGGGCCTGGAGGGTCGATGTTCTGGGAGGCCAGCGGGGACAGAACCGATGACGCAAGTCTGATGAAGACCAGCTTCGATGCTCTCGGTGGCAGTGCCGCGCAGGATTCGAGTGAGAACCAGCTGAGCTACCCGAACAGCAAGTACGACAACATCCGTGCGGGAGTACCTGGGGGCTGAGAACCGGTTGTGTGTTTCTGACAGCGGGATATCGAGCGGACTTCAACGCTTTCCTTTGCTTGCTTATCTTGCATCCCGTGTGGCATTTTCTTAGGTTTTTGGTGTGTCTCTGCACACAGCGTCATTGCACGAACTCGGTTTCAATCACTGTACATACTTAGGAAGAGTTTTATCATAGCCACTGTCGCTCTTGAACATATCAACTTCTGCATTAAATGTCTAAAAGAATGCATCTTCACCCATGTTTGAACGCCGGCTAAAGAACTTGGATTTCTCACCTTGCCTACCTAATCTGAAGGCTTCTGTCCATACACCACGTAACTTGACGGACCATTAGCCTGTGCTCGATGGAAAAAAAAAAAAAAAAAAAAACCGAAAGGAAAGACAACGGCACTTACTAGTTGAGATAGGCATGGTAAGTTTCTTCGCAAGTTCCTGGCGAACTTCATCTAGAAGCTCCTGAACAGCAACTTCAGTCCACCCGAGGACACTTCGGAAGAGCTTCAGCGTGAACGCGTCAAGGCCCTCAAGCGTCTGAATCAGGTTACACCACCCAAGATCCTTCATATGAGGATCTTTAGGCCAAGGACCGAGCGGGATCTTGAAATGGTGGCAGACGACGTTCGTGAAGGGTGCCTGTCTTATCCAGCCCTCCAATTTCGGGCCTGGGGAGTGTTCGCGGCCGAGCATATCACAGGCCTGAATGAAGAGTCGGTCCCAGCGCATGAGTGCATGCTCTTCTGTCAACGTGCCGTCGTCGCATGCGTAGAGAACGCTCATGTCGGAGAATTCGGCCCAGCCATTCGGTTGTAGGTTACTTTCATGATGAGTTCGTGTTAGAGTGTCGTTGTGTCATGACCGCGTGTTCGTCGGTTCGGATGCCATGGCTTACTCGTAAACTCTCCCCACGAATGTCGGCCAATCACGTAGAGAACATGCCATGTAGCGGACGTGGATGAAGTCAAAGGGCGCGTCCATGTACCATGCACTTTCGACGTCGTCGATCTCGAACTTGCAGTTTTGCGGGACCCTGCTCATCAATCAGCCTTTATGACTGAATGAACAGGTGGAAAATGAGTACCATTCTGGTTGGATCGGGCTGAGATCGTTTCCAATGACCTGCGGTTTTCTTAGTTCCATGCCAATCGCAATCAACCCGATGTGCCACAGACAAGTGCATTTGGAAAGAGGTCGGCAACCTCGATGGCCCCTGCAATTTTGTCAGTCTTTGAATCAACGTAAGGGCTGCTTGACGCGCCATGACTTTCGGTAATACATACACGTGCCTGTTCCGGTTCCCACATCAAGGATGCGGTGCGTCTTGTTGTAATCCACTGGAGCCAGGAACCACAACCAACCGATCGTTTTTGAGATCAGAGTATGCATGAGGTCTAGTCGTTTAATCTCTCCCTGAAATATGTTTGCCGTAGCCTCAAGTCAGTGAAGAGGGGCGGGGGGGGTTGTGGCAGGCTGGAGGGGGCCACGGAAACGGACCTCATCATTGGGAAAGTTGTATGCTGTCTCTAGTCAATAACTTGCGCACGAGACTGAGAACAATCACGGATGGGCTGGAAGACAACCTACAGCCTTCTCTGTATGCGTGGTATCGCCGGCCATATTCTTTCTTGAAGTCTTTCACGCTCTCCGTCATGGACTTCGTGTACGTGGAGCTGTAACAACTCATGAGCGGCTGCCAAACAACATCGAGCTTGGGCCCTTGCACCCCAGTGTCCGGCAAGATGAAGGGAACCTACATGCGGTCGTCAAAGTCCATGGTGGAATCGGCTAGCTGCGCAACCATTAGCTTGTGCATCTCGGTCGCCAGTCGCGAATTCTATTGGCAGACGAACACTGTCAATGTCATCGACCTCCACCGCGTCCGACTCCTCGGCATCCGTCGGCGGGTCTAGCTCCATCTGGTCCGATGCATAGCCCGTCGCACGGCCTGCGGATGGGTTGTACATCTTCGCGTCAAGCGAGCCAAGTCTCGGGACAACTGACAGATCGATCGCTAGCTGGGCTGATGCCGGAAGGTGAAGTGGGAAATAGAGTTTCGCAGGCTGGGAGGAGTTGGCCGCGGATTCGTGGGGTGATTGATCTGAAAAGAGATGAACCCCGCATGCCGGCGGCTAATCGGTTTGCGGTGTTGGTTGGAACTTTGGAACGGCTGCGCCTGGGCTTGTCGTCGACCAGGGTGCGAGTGGATCTTCGCAGTCATTGCGAGAGCATTGCTGGCTGTCGGGACGTGGAATTACACAAGCATCACGGATGAAAACATGCACATCACAGCGTCAAAGCGTAATTATCAAACTCACATCAGCATTTGACTGTTGGGAGGATCTCCTCACCTATTCGTCTGCACTCGCCTTTGAACGGCTTTGGAGTCTGGTTCACAGAGAGCGGTGAGCTATCACACTTGTTGGTAGCTGAAGTGATAAGCTGTTGGTGCAAGTTGTTGGAACCGGCAAAAAAAACATTGCTCACCTGACCAATAATCATCGGGCAAAGTCACAATCTCCCCTGTATCCACGGGCTTGATCAACCCGTCTCCCCCAAAATGTGTTTGGAAACCACCATTTGGACAGGGGTCGTGGATTCGGGTGGGATTTTATGCCTGTCGGTTCTCAATGGTTGCGATCTTTTCACCGACCAGCCAACATGTCATTGGCGAATGGTGTGATTGGCCCTTGTCAGGCGGCTACTTTGACATTCAGAGCTTGCCTCAGAGTCCGTTCATCAACTACAAGCTACAATCTGTTTATGTGAATATTACACGCATCGCGCACTTATCTCGGTCAGTCATATTTACGCCCCATATCTCTACGTATGTTTTGCAAATCTCTTTCGTTCTCCGTGGAAACATAATCGCTGCTACCTTACTACGATGGTATCCATCTCCATACCTTAAGCCTGGAGGTGGCGAATGATCCTGTTGACGAGAGGTTTTGAGTTCACCGGCTCCTTGAGAAAACAAACTAGGAGACGAGGCAGCTGCACAAGACTTGCCAGACTTGAGGATACCAGGCCAGGCTTCAGTCCGAGAGAGACATGCCCACTGACCAAGATCTGATGTCCTCTCTTGAAAAGAAGAAGAAGAAAAAAAAAAAAACCCCAGGATTGCGACGGAGCCATATTTACAAAAAGAACATGGTCCACATCCAGTCAACCATGTTACTTGTGTATCCTCACTGGACCAAAGAGATAACGTCTAGTCAGGTCAATGGGAACCGCGCAGCTCGTCTTATCAGAGAGTGGCCAAGTTTTCGCAGTGCCATCATTACTTTTGGCTTCAAGAAGAACAACCAAGCGGGAACCTTTTGTCTCACAAATAGTGTTCTGTCGAAGGCGGCCAACACGGACAGAGGATCCCGGCTCCATCGGGCTGACTTTAGACAGCAAGATTGCACACCCTTCACTCGATCTCGTCGCCCAGATTGATCTAGATCGGAACGGCTATCAGTGAGAAAATGAACCCGGAAGTTTCCACGTCGCCCAATTGACATTGCATGTAGGTTGGAGACCAAGGTCGAAAAAGCAACTGGAGGTGACGGTCCGCAACCCCTGAAGTGCCGTGGGTGCACGACCACGTGTAACAGCGCAGGCCAATCCCACAGCGAATCAGCCCCTGAAGCGTGGCGTCACACGGGGCGCCGGAGTCATTTTGAGCCACTAAGAATTAAAACCACAGACGCGTCTCCCATCCAACAGCTTCGGCCGTGTTTCAACCGCGTCATTTTCTTTGTGCCTTGCTCATTCTCACCAACTTCACCGTCGACTTTCGCCCATATTCGACTGAGCAATCGCCAACATCACACTTCCTTGCTGTCTCACACACGGCTGCACCTGTAAAACCACGATCCGGTAAAAAGATCCCATAACCCGCGCCATCCGCCACAGAACAGCACAGCACAGCCCAAGCCGGCGAGGACTCCAAAAGATGGACCCCCTGTGGCTGGCCCCGCACGATCGGGACGAGAGGACCTGCAAAGGCTGCGGCAACTACGGCAAGCACGTCGACATGTTCGGCTACTACTGCGCCGTCTGGGACCGCAACATGGCCGTCGCCGGGCGCACCATGGCCGAGCGGGCCTTTGCGCGCGCCGGGCGCATGCTCGCCGCGGCCCAGGAGGGCGTCGACAGCTGGGAGGAGCAGATCGAGGCCCAGGACGCCGTGATCGACTCCCTGCGCGAGGCCCTCGACGCCGCGGAGGCGCGCCGCGAGGACCTCGACGAGAAGCTGGCCGCGCAGCAGGAGCTGTGCGAGCGCGCCGAGAGGCAGAAGATGGCGCTGATCGACGTCATGCGCGCGGCCGAGTACCGCGAGGAGGCGGAGGCCGCGGCTATGGAGAACGCGGGCGAGGAGGCGCACAACTTCGACCGCGAGATGAACGGCGCGGAGCGCGTGCAGGCGCTGGATCCGCATTTCTGGGAGGCGCGGACGGAGTGGTGGGACGAGGAGGGGGATGACGAGCCGGAGGAGCTGAGCTTTGAGCAGTCGACGGGCGTATTATGCGTGGGAGGTGGCGTACAAGCGCAGGATTGCTACGCGCAGGACGCACGAGGCGGAGCGGCAGCATGGACGGCGGAAGAGGGCGGAGAGACAGCTGTACGTGGAGAGGAGGGTGCGCGAGGCCGAGGCAGCTGGGCGGATGATCGATGCGGATCACTGTGATCACCTTGTGCGCACGCACATCCGTGCAAGGGAGCAGGGGAAGGCAGCACGCAGCGCGGGAGTACGCCCAGGAGCAGAGACAACGGCTGAGCCGGGTGGAGGCGTGGGCTGCGGGCGTGCAGACGCCGACCCCGGGGCCGTCGGTGAAGCAGGAGGACGAGCTGTCGGAGCTGCATTCGCCGGCCATGTTGTCGCGAGTGTCGGTCAAGCGGGAGGGTACGGGCGAGGATCTGTGGCGGGTGGCTTCGGCTGTGCCGGATCGGACGGATGTGAAGCAGGAGATGAAAGCGGAGGAGGAGACGGGGGCGGATGCAGAAGAAGAAGAGGAGGAGGTAGAAGTGATGGTGAGGGCGCCGAAGAAGGAGGAGGAGCCGGAACCGGAGTCGGAGCCGCAGCCGGGGCCAAGCCGGAGTGTGCCCGCGACGCCCCGTGCTCCGGCCTCCCCAGCTGCTTCCGGCCGGCCGCAGCGAACCACCCGGCGGACACGGAGGACGCAGCCGTACCCGAGTTGAGACAGGACGCAAAGATGACGAGACCCATGTTTGACGCTGAATTTTACCACGCATTTTCGAGCGAGAATACCACAATACAGACAAGATCAGTCATTTGCCTTTGGTCAGCTACTCGTCAGACGAGTGGAATCCTCATGGTTCATCCTTCGAACAAGGCGATGTTGGGTTGGATCACCAACCACAAAGGACACGGCCCAGTCCGATCAATTGGCGTACTCTCAAAAGCACGGCAGCTAGCAAAAAAAGAAAGCACGATCCCGGTTCTTTAGCTTCCGACCACGCACCATCCGCTCGCAAGGCCCGAGTCTCACTCGGGAGCGGGAGCGGGAGCGGGCCGGCGGGGCCACGTCGCACCGTCACATCCGCCGCCGGCGCCGGGGACGCACACTCACAAACCGCGGAACGAAACGAACACTGTGCGCACAGTTTCCAAACTAATTGCACCATTGCACAAAAACAATGTCAAACATTGCCCCAGCAGCACTTCTCTTTTTATGAATTCCACCTTGCGGAGCTTCAGACCCAAGAAAACCCCGTTGGACCAGACCCTCCTGACCCACCCCCCTTCTCGCCTCGGAGCTACCCCTGTCACAGGACCCTGCCAAATCCCAGGGTTGTCGGACCAGGTAGGGGTGACTTTGCCCCAGGAGCTCGTTTCCTGGACGCCGTAGCCGAAAGTGCGAGTTCTTCATCCCAGCAAAAGCCGCCGTATCCGTAAAACGGGGCTCACCTGAAGACGCTTCGCCGCTTTGGGCAGCAATCTCGGTGGAGAGCTACCCAAAACCTAACAGATTTTATGTAAATTCTGGGGCCCTCTTCTTATGGAGATGATCAAAAATATCCTTTTGTTTTCTTCTTCTGACTGAGCAACGGCGGCGGCTGCAACGGGTTTCCGTCCCCCATGCACTTGTGCCACGAATCGGCACAGAAGGCGGCCCCAATGAAACAGTGGAGGTTCTAGAAGTTCTCTGGTCTGGCTGTCGCTCTCTGTGTGTGTGTCTTGCCAATGCATGCCCACCCGGAATGTCAGGGTCGCATGCGTTCCGGCAGGCCGCGCGCAGTAGTGTAGGGAGTTTATTACCAGGCCGCTGGGAGAGCAAAAGCTGCCGGGCTCCATTGCTTGCGAGTCGTGTGTGCTCGAGCATACATACGTATGCAGCACGCATCATCGCGTGACGTGATGGATTTGTGAAAGATGTCGGTGAGGAAGAAGCAGCATTACTCGTCATCACTGCGGCTACGGATA
Organism: Colletotrichum camelliae; assembly: GCA_018853505.1. Taxonomy (NCBI): domain Eukaryota; kingdom Fungi; phylum Ascomycota; class Sordariomycetes; order Glomerellales; family Glomerellaceae; genus Colletotrichum; species Colletotrichum camelliae. The sequence continues at coordinate 5,966,414 of JAELVL010000002.1, read as the reverse complement.
CAGCATGCACACTGAGAGTCAATTGCAAAGAGTCGGTCAAGCACAAATCCCTCAACCTCGTATCACCAGAGCATCACAGGTATGTTTATTCACTGCGAAATGTGCTTGATTCATTCACACCAGGGACCGTACCTTTCGAACCCAAGGTTCCGGTAAAACCCATCTGGCATATACTAGATGGAGCTCCAATATCCGTCATCGCTAACTCGTAAGGAGCCCAAACTATCCACACTTTGGCTGGCTCTGCCCAACCCCTGGCTTGCCCGAGGAACCCACCGCAAATCTTGACGAAGCGGGAACAAAAAAAAAAGAGGATCGTGACCCTTTTTTCCTCTGCTGCTGTTGGTGGGCAGACGTCAGAACCCCGGCCTCTTTGCCAATGAAGCTGCGCCGTTTCGAGAGGCTCGATTGCTTTTTGAACCTGACACCATCTCCCCCATCCATTCCCATGGGCCCCCTTCCCCTCCCCCATTTACCACGTTTTTCCCGCCGTCCACCTCTGATCCTACATTTGCTTTTGGCATTCTGAACCATCTCGTGATAAACCCATCTCCACCGCAGAAGCAAGATCGATCTTGGAGATTCACAAGAAACCTAACAAAAGAGAGGTGAGGCAGATTGTCAATCTCCTGGATCCCATCCACCCATGTCTAGCTCTGGACATGGGATTGCGAAGACGGTTCCCATTGAGAAGCTTGATTGCTCACACTACAATGCCACAGCCACAACGGGTCCCTCCTCCTCCTCTTTTTTCTATGGACAGGGACGGAAGACACTGAAGCAAGCTCGAGCAGAGCACGAACATACGCCTGATCCGACCAGACCAGACCAGACCAGACCGGAAGACCGAGATTGGGACCAACAACACACCGGAAAGTGCGGGACGGGAGCAAGCACGGGACAACTTCTACCACAATCCTCACCGGACACCACGCGCCACTCCGGCCATGGACCCCGACGCCTGCCGCAACTGCGGCCACTCGGGCAAACACACCACCTTCCTCGACCACCGCTGCGCGATCCACGAGCGCGACGACGCCGAGCGCGACAAGCTCCAAGCCGACGCGGCCCTCGAGCGCGCGCGCTCCCTCTGCGAGACGTCGCTGACGCTGATGAAGCGGCAGATGCAGGAGCTCGAGGACGCCAACGAGGCCATCGAGGCGCTGGCTGCTTCCCTCGCGGCCGCGGAGGACCGCCGCGAACGGGTGCGCCGCGACCTCGGCGCGCACGGCGACGTGTGCCTGACGGCGCGGTCGAACCTCGAGGCCGCGGAGGAGATGGCCATCGCGGCGGCGGGGCGGTACTTCGAGGCCGGCCGGGCGGTCAGCGCGCTGGAGGAAAGGGAGGCGTTGGAGGCGAAGAGCAGCGAGCCGAGCTGGGAGCGGGAACACCACCAGCTACAAGAAGATCAGGAGGGCGAGGGGGAGGGGGAGGAGGAGGGGGATGCGCGGCGGTGGCAGCGGAGCAACGAGCGGTCTGCAAGTGGCTGCGGCAGAGCGAGGCGCAGCGGCAGATCATGAAGTCGTCGTGGACGAAGCTGCGCGTCGCGGAGCGGCTGGCGGGCGAGGGCGCGGCGGACGTCGACGAGGAGCAGGTCGCGAGGGAGCGGCGGGTGCAGGAGTGGGCGGCGGCGCGGCGGAGCGATCTGCCGCCGGACGAGGACCCGACGCTGGTCACGGAGGAGGGCGACGCCGAGTCGGAGCCGGTGGCGCCGGTGGTGGCTGTCGCGGTGACGGTGCCGCCGACGCCGGCGGCGACGAGGTCCGGGGCCGCGAGGCGGGCTGCTGCGCCGGCGCCGTTGAAGACCCGGGGCCGGAGCGGGAGGACTGCTGCTGCTGCGGCGGCGGCGGCGGCTCCTGTTACTGCGCCGCCGTCGCCGACGAAGACGACGACCACGACGACGGGACGGGCGCTGAGGACGGCGAGGAGGGGTGGAGAGCCAGACGAGGTCTGAGCCGAGCCGGCCGACGACTGCGACGAGGGCGAGAAGGAGCCGGTTACGGCGAATCAGAAGGCTGCGGCGACGAGGGTGACGAGGGCGGCGAGGACGGGGAAGACGGCGGCAGTGGCGGCTACGGAGGCGGCGGCCGGGCACGGGGCGAGTGCCGGGAGCTCCGGGGCGCTTTCGGCGTCGGGGAGGCCGCAGAGGGTTACGAGGAGGAGGCAGGGTGCAGCCGTACCCGACGCCGGCGGCGCAGCCGAGGTGGAAGTAGACGATGGTGGTTTGTAGTTGTAGATTGTGTGTTGTCTTTATATACCCAGTTCGTTTGACCGGGGCGAGGTTGGGGGGCACCGGAGTTGAGGGATTGAATGATACACGCGGAGTTTAGATACCAAGACGTTTAGACTGGATATTGTTTCCATCTGTTCCATGACATCTTTAATGAGCAAGATAAAGATAAGATCAGACCATGGCGATGATATCTAATCAGCATCATCATGATTATGTACCTAGATAAGAAACACACCTCAGAGATTACTTAAACCCCCATGGCGTCATCCAGCCCATCCATCGCGACATGCAACTCTAAAAGAACCTCCACACCGAATCCGCGCCCCTCGTCTTCTTGAAGCCGCTGTACCACCTGCACAGCGGGTACATCACGCACATCACAAACGCCCAGTTGAGCGCCCACACATACACGTTATCAACCCCCGTCGCGGGCCGTCCGTCCGGCGGCGGCGGCAGCCCCGTGTCGCGCCCGATCAGCGCGACCAGCAGCAGACACATGCTCATGAGGATGGCCATGTGCACCACGTAAAAGAACAGCGCGGATGTCCCGAAGGCGAGCAGCGCGCCGAGGTACCGCGTCGCGAACTTGGGCGGCACCGCGGAGAAGGCGGCCAGCAGGAGGAAGGTGCCGCCGAGGGTGAAGCAGTAGAAGGCGACGTCGGGCGGGTACTTTACGATGTAGAAGAAGGAGGCCGGGGACGCGAGGTACGGGTTTGCTGCGGGCAGTTGGGCGAGGTGCTCGGGCGCGCGGAGGGCAGTGCTCGGAGAGGTTGCCGACGCGGAGGACGCGGGTGAGGACGAAGGCGGCGAGGAAGAGGAGGCCGGCGGCGGCGTTGCCGCAGACTTGGGACGGGACGGAGAGGGGCTGCGGGCGGGCGGTGATGATGCGGGCGTAGAGGAGGCCGAGGATGGCGAAGGAGAGCCAGGCGAGGGGCGGGAAGGGGGAGACGACGTGGGGGGAGATGACTTCGAAGAACCAGAAGCGCCAGAAGTCGTTGGCGGAGGAGGTGGAAGTGGTGGTGCAGGTGCCGTGGGTGGGGGAGAGCCAGATGTTCCACCAAATGGTGACGAGGGAGAGGGCGAGGAGGAGGGCGTTGTGGGCGTGCCAGGAGACGGCGGCCGCCTTGGAGGAGGGTTTGGTCGCGGAGGGGGTGTGGTGGCCTGCGTGTTCGAGCAGAGGCTCCCTCTCGCGGCCGGCATCATCATCATCCGTGAAGATGTACCGGTCAACCAGAGAAGCGAGGCCCGGCTCCGTGGCCGCGATACCGAGCCAGAGGAGCCCCGCGAGGACGTAGTCCACGCCCAGCGCGACGAGGACGACGTTCATGAACCAGAACCTGCCACCCGTGAGGACGAGCCCGAGGACGACGGACACCAGCGTCAGCACGGCGCCGCGGACGGCAAAGTGGCGGGCCATGCGGGCGGCGGACCAGCCGAGCCTGCTGCGGGAGCGGCCAAAGTAGACGACGCCCATGCCGAGCAGGAAGGTGAAGCCCGGCGCGCAGAGGTGGGAGAGGGTGCGGACGAGGTAGCCGAACCACCAGTTCCAGTCGTCGACGGGGACGGAGTCGCGCTCGCCGTCGGGGGGCCCCGTGGAGTGGCGCCAGGCGTTGAGGCCGACGGTGTTGTGGTCGAAGGCCATGAAGAGCATCAGCAGCCGCGGAGGAGGGTCCGGGGCGAGGGCGCGTTGGGGCGCCGGGACGACGGGTTTGGGTGGTGGTGATGGTGTGGTGTTGTATGCGTAGCCGTTGGAGGCCGTCTCTGCGCCGGAGTCATGGCCGTTGGGCTGGGCATCGTGTCCTGGTGCGGACGCTGGAGGTGGTGGCATCGTGGTGTTGGGTTGTTTGGCTACCGCGGGAACATCACGAGAGGGAGAGGATGATGAGAAGAAGAAAACGGTGCTTATTTATGGAGAATGGGATCCGAGGGAATGGAAACTGGGGACGCTTTCAAGCGTCTCAGGGGCGGGCGGACTAATGTATTTCGAGTCATCCCAAGTCCACCTAACAGAGAGACATAAGCCTGCAGTGCGATGGCCAAGGGGGTTCACAAGTTCAACGTTGCACTTGTAGCCCTAGTTCTTGTCAACTGTTCCTGTCTTGATTGGGTCTTCCTGCATACGAGTTCTCTTCAATCCTGCACAACCCTGTTTGTGCTCTTCCTCGGAGACTTTTAGCTTCTGTCATCTCGTTCAAAGACGCGCTCGGTGCGTCAGACGGAGCAAACGGAGCGTCCGGCCGGCTGGAGGAAATTTGCCGCTGACCAATTGAATTCCGCGTCCTCGGCGAAGAGGGATTCAGGGGGCTGCTTACTGCGGACTTTGGGGTGAGAAATCCTTTGGGGGTTTTGTTGGCTCCCTCTTTGGTTGAGGGAAGTTTTTCGATAAGAGGGCGTGTCCTCTTTTAGCCAGCACTTTATATGATTATATGTCTTCGTCTACCATCAGGCATCACCTATCATTCTGACACAGAAGAGACAGAACATGAACAAGCATGAACATGCTGGCCCACATGTCTCAACTGGAGACAAGAGAAACGTGATTCAATTTAGATTGCCATAGACGCCCCCAACTTTCATCTCTTCGGCAACGTTCAATGTTCATTCTTCAACAGAGGCAACATCAGCCCAAGACGTTAAGCCCCCGGCCCGAGATAAACCTTGCCGCACGACGCTCTTATCGGCCCTCACCCCTACCCTCCGGCCTCTCCTCCCGGCCTCTCTTCCGAACAGCGGGGCCCCGGTCAACCAATATCTCCCGATTGAGCAATCTTTAGCAACCCATTGGTGAAGCCATCCGGAGAACATCTTAGCCCCAACGTCGTCATCGCCTCGCGCTGTCACCCCTCACTGCCAAAATGCGGAGGGCCCCGCCCAACACCAGCCGTTCCGAGTTCCGACCTCCGCGATGGTCCCCCCCCACTCGGATCTTCAACAACGTGAATCGCGGGGTGAATAAACGAACCCCATGAACCGCTGATGTTCACGATGAGTCGCCTCTGCAAGTGAACTCTCATCACATAACCCGTCAAAATGGCCGAAAAGACAGACACCGAAGCCATCCTAAAGAGCCTCACGCTCGAGGAGAAAGTACCTCACCTCTCCCTTCACTCTCTCTCTCACCGTAAAGATCCATCTCACTAACCCCATTCCCCAGATCCGCCTCCTCGCCGGCCGCAACTTCGTCGAAACAGGCGACGTCCCCTCCAAAGTCCCCGCCATCAAGACCACCGACGGGCCCAACGGCACCCGCGGCGCCGCCATCGACGGCAGCACCAAGGCCGCCTGCTTCCCCGCCGCCTGCAGCATCGCCGCCACCTTCGACCGCCGCCTCGCGCGTGCCGTCGGCGCCGCCCTCGCCCAGGAGTCCCGCGCCAAGGGCGCCCGCTGCCTGCTCGCCCCCACCGTCTGCATCCACCGCCACCCGCTCGGCGGCCGCAACTTCGAGTCCTACAGCGAGGACCCCTTCCTGGCCGGCAAGCTCGCCGCGGAGATGATCACGGGATGCCAGGGGCTGGGCGTCTCGGCGACGATCAAGCACTTTGTGGCGAACGAGCAGGAGACGGCGCGGACGACGGTCGACGAGACGATTTCGGAGCGCGCGCTGAGGGAGATTTATCTGAGGCCGTTTGAGATTGCGGTGAAAGAGGCAAAGCCGTGGGCGGTCATGTCGGCGTATAATCTGGTGAACGGGGTGCATTGCGACTCGAGCGAGTGGCTGCTGAGGGAGGTCTTGAGGGGGGAGTGGGGGTGGAAGGGGCTGGTGATGAGTGACTGGGGCGGCACGAATTCCGTCGCGGAGGGGATCAAGGCGGGTTTGGACATCGAGATGCCGGGCCCGCCGAGGATACGCAAGCCTGCTGCCGTGCTGGCGGCGGTCGAGAAGGGGGAGGTCACGGAGGAGGTGATTGACGAGCGGGTGCGGACGATTTTGGAGTGGACGGAGCAGTTGAACGGGTTCCGCGATCCGACCGTCACCGTCGAGAAGGCGATCGACCGCCCGGAGCACCGCGCCCTCATCCGCGATGCCGGAGCAAGGGGCATCGTGCTGCTGAAGAACGAGGGCGGCATCTTGCCCCTGACGAAGGGAAGGCCAGGGGTAAGAAGATCGCCCTGATCGGGTACGCCAAAGACGGACTCGCGCACGGCGGCGGGAGCGCGAGTGTGAACGCGCATTACCGCCTCCCGCCATGGGACGCGCTCCACGCTGCTCTCGGGGAGGACGTCGAGTTCAGCTACGCCAAGGGCGCGCACAAGGAGCGCCTCCCGCCCCATCAGCGCAGACGGCCGCGTCGGCACGATCGTCGGCCTCGACGGCCAGCCCGGGTTCAGCAGGCTCTTCTACGACTTCCACGGCCAAGCGGGCGACGCGCCCGTCTCGGAGCTGCACAGCTACCCGAACTCGGCGTACTCGCCGCTCGGATCGCAGGAGTCCATGTGGAAGACGCTCGACATCGTCGGCGACTTCACGCCGGCGGAGGCGGGGACGCATTACATCGCCTGCTCCGGCATCGGGCCCACGCAGGTGTTTGTGGATGACGAGGTTGTTTGAGCAGACGGGCAACTGCGCGGATCCCATGGGCGCGCTGTTCCTTGCGGCGAACGAGCCGGAGATCAAGCACGCGTTTGAGGCGGGCAGGACGTACCGTCTGCGCATCCACAGCAAGCCGCCGACGAAGATTGGGCTTGAGATTTTGGAGGGCAGGACGGGTGTGAGGATGGGCTTCGCGCTTGAGTCGGATCACGATGCGGACTTGCAGGGCGAGGCGGCCAAGGTTGCTGCCGCCGCGGACCTGGCGATCGTGTTCACTGGCCACGATCCGCAGTGGGAGACTGAAGGCCGCGACCAGGAGTCGTTCCACCCCCCTGCGACCAAGACGGGCTCATCGAGGTCGTAGCAAAGGCGAACAAGAACACCATCGTGGTAAACTCGACGGGTGTCGCGGTAGCGATGCCTTGGCTGGGCAACATCTCCGCGCTGGCCCAGTCCTGGTTCCCGGGCCAGGAGTGCGGCAACGCCATCGCGGACGTCCTCACGGGCGCGGTGAACCCCGAGGGCAAGCTGCCCGTCAGCTTCCCGGCGCGGGTCGAGGACGCGCCGGCGCACGGGAACTTCCCCGGCGAGCGCGTCGACGGGCAGTTGAGGGTTACGTATGAGGAGGGCGTGTTTGTGGGGTACAGGCACTACGACCGCGTTGAGAGGTCCAAGGTGAACTTCCCGTTTGGCTTTGGGTTGTCGTACACGAGTTTCGAGTATGCCAGTTTTGCTGTGGCAAAGAAGGGCGGTGATGAGTTCGAGGTCACGGTGGACGTCACCAACACTGGAGAGGTCGAAGGCGGTGCTGTTGTGCAGGTATACGCTGGCAAGGCGGTTCCAACGCCGGATGCACCGGCGAAGGTGCTCGTTGCGTTTGACAAGGTCCGTCTTGCACCTGGGGAGACGACCTCTGTGCACCTGTCTGTCGCGGCGAAGGACTTTGCGTCGTTTGATGAGGCGGGGCGGGAATGGGTTGTTGAGGCTGGGGAGTACAACTTCACTCTCGGAGAGTCTGCCGCTGAGGCAATTTCTTTGGTCGCAGTGGCGGTAGATCGACTGACTTACCAGCGCTAGATTTGATCACAGTGAAATTAATGAGACGAGACATGTTTCTTGTGCCTACCTATACGACTATATTTACTATTTAAAAAAGTACACCGGCCTATGCAGTGCGTACAAGTAGTGACAATAATAGTTGCAGAGACGATGGGATTAAAGACGACGACAACAGCGCAGTAAATATCAGCACCAAAAATGCCCAGCACGGCGGTAAGGACATAAGAGACCTCACGGGAGATGAAGCACCCCTATCGTGGTCCAATCAGAGGCCTCGGGTTAACACAGCATAGGTACTCGTGTAGTACAAATGGACAAGGTAGTAGATGCAGATGCCGTCGCAACTCGTACGCCCGCAAGTGACGTGTCTCGGATGCCTGCATCATAGGCATAGCACAATAATACCACAGCCACAACCGCGCCCTGTGCAAGATTGAAAATGTCCTAGGAGGACCCTAGGGCAGGATTGTCTTTGCGACTCTTGGCTAAGACAGCAAATGCCATCAGCAAAGTTGTCAGCCTGGGTCCGCCAAAGGTTACACACATCTGAGTCGTTACGTGAGCGATTGACGAAATGTCGGTCCGACTACAACCATGAAGGCTCATAATTGTAGGTAGGGAGAGACACCTTGGCCCCTCCCATTCCCTTTAATCTTGGCTTGGCCCTCACGATGAGAGACTTTAAATTAGCCTCGGACCCATACTATGACAGCCATCTGCTTCACAGGGTCATCGGCATACAGAACCTTCGAATGGTTTTCCATTTCATCGCAAAGATGTTTAACACCTTTCGGTGGTCCGTATGGGGCCAGCAGATTTGGGCCTTAATAGGTGCTGTTGCCGCCCTTATCACGATGGTAACACTCCTCGGCAGGTTCAACAACAGCCCTATTTTCAGCGAGATGGGGGTCACCCTCAACACCATTATATCTGTACTTTCCGTCACAGTCAAAGCTGCCGTTGCCTTCATTCTGTCGGAATGCATCGCCCAGTGGAAGTGGATCCTCTACGCTAGGGAAGAACGGCTCATGATTGATTTCGACCGACTCGACGGGGCTGCACGTGGTCCTCTGGGCAGCCTGAGGGTGTTGTTGAGAACTAAAGGAGCGTAAGTATCAAAGAATGATCATCCGAATCGTAGTGAGTAGGTTCTGATATCCATCACTAGGTCCGTTGCCCAATTCGGGGCTGTCTTGACGCTGGTTGCTGTCGCCCTTGATCCTTTCGCCCAGCAGCTACTTCGACTTCGCGAAGCTATTGTGTATGAGCCATCCAACAATGACACTTTGGCGCTCATTTCACAATCAACGTGGTATTCTCTGGGCGTCGCAGACACTATGAGCTTTTCATTCACCAATCTTACATGGGACTGGGATCGAAATGAATCCATTACAACAGGAGAATACTCCTTCTGGAATATCACCACTAGCATCCCGCCATCGATGGAGGGGGCAATCATGAGTGGCTTTTACAAATCGCCCGAAGAATTGCGGCTAGAGACCCTTTTCCAGTGTTCTTCGGGCAACTGCACCTTTGATCCGTTTGTGACCCTAGGCATATGCCACAGATGTAAAGATGTCACCTCCAACCTTTCGCGGATGCCCGGCAGCTATGACGAGCTCATGAACGCAATCACGGAATATCGAACCCCCATGAGTCCTGGGATTCTCATAGGCGGTCCTGACTTTTATGCAACCGGTTTCAGCCTTCCCAATGGTCATTTTATCACCAACACCGACGGCTGTAGTGCTTACAACAGCAAGGGTGATGGCAAATGCAGGAGCAATACGTATACTTCCACTTCCTTTGGCACGGGAAATCCGAACAAGACGATCATGATGAAGGATATTGACACGCTCTTATGGTCCATGAGCATCATTTATGCAGACATCAAAGCGCTGGACGAATCGGGAGCCCTCGATTCTGACAACGAACCGCGTGAGGTGACCTGGCCAAATTTATCACTGAAGGCCATAGAGTGCGCTCTCTACTACTGCATAAAAACTGTCGAATCGAAAGTCGAAAATGGACGTTTAGCAGAAGTCGTTACGGAAGCTGCTGGAAGTAGGAGAGATGAGTATTCATGGGACTCGTCGTTCGGGAACGGTCAGTTATCGCCAGAGTATCGCGCACCCTTGGACGAGGTGCGAAGTCTCGAATTTCACAAGTTGTGGTCCGTCGCCGCCTACACACCTCTTAGGATCATGCTGAACTCCACAGACAGCGTGAGGATTGAATCGAAGTCCATCAAATCCATCGGTGCCTACATCCAAGGCCTGTTCCGCTGGGAGCCCTGGTTCAACGACACCAAGATCCTCAATGAGCTTCATCGTCTCGAGGGCATGGAAAATGCGGTTGGCTTTAACGGCGCGTCTTTTGGACCTGTCAAGTCCTTCAGAGCGGTTGGTCAGCCACCGGCGTTGGATCGGCTCGTATCGATAAGTCGGTCCGACTTCGCCGGGATTTCGGTCGTTTTTGAGTCGATGGCTTTAAGCATGACAAACGAAATCCGGCGTACGAATGTGCAAGCCGATGTCGCCCACAATGGGATGGAAACTATGACATATGAGGGGTTGGTGGGCAGGACCGTTGTGCTGTACGAGGTCAAGTGGCAGTGGATAGCGTTGCATGTTACTGTCCTGACGTTGGCCTGCACATTGATGTTGATGACGATGATCAATACTGCAAGCAATTTCGACGTCCCATTATGGAAGAGCAGCTCACTCGCGGCCCTTCGGTATGGGCACGATATCGGTGGTTTGTTGAATGAGTCTGGCAAGTCTGTGGCCGAGATGGAGGACGCAGCGAGGAAGATGTACATGAGTGGACGCCGGATTGACGTCGAGAAGACTGAGCACTTGGGCGAGCAGTATGCAGGCCTTGGCGAAAGCCGGAGAGCCTCGCAAGTGTACCTGGGCGATGATGTCACGAACTCATCGACTACAAATGTCACGTTTACAGAAGGACAATCGGGTCACTCTGTCATCCCGACATTGCCGGAACGAGAGCCGAAACTGGCACCTAGAGCACAGTCCCACACATTTTAGGTTGGAAGCTGTCCAAAATGGCGAGGAATGGGCGATAAACGTTACGAAGTTCGCCGCGATAGCATTGTAAAGAATGCTCAAAGTTCTTTACTACCTCACTACTATCAAATGCTGTTCCTACTATCCGCCCGAATAGCAAAAGTCTTGCAGTGTCATGAGCCCAAAGAAGAAATTACAGGCGGCGACTGGCCAAAGCCCCTACAACAGAGCCTACTTATGTAGCGGAATCATAGAACCAGTAACAGTCCCAGTAACCATACTATTTAAACACCCCCTTCCAATTCATTAAGGCGCTCCTCCCAGTCCGGGCCGAACAGTTCATCGGCCTTTGCTATATCCTCTCTAACCTCTTCGACATGTCTCTCTAAACGACGACGAATCCACTGGTCTTTCTCAGCCCGATCGCTTATCATGTGCAATGCTTTGATATCGCTTTCGATCTCAGCGGCCCCCAGCATTGCTACCTGCCGATTGACTTCCCTGTCCTCAAGGCTTTTTTGATCTCCTCGCGCAGCTTCTCCAACTCCTCCTGTTCGCGTTTGAGCTCGTCCCGGCGTCTCTGGGCTGCGGTGCGTCCGCGGGTCTCGCTTCCAATCTTCCGCTCCAAGTCCAAAACATCGGTGCGGATTTGACCCAAGCGTAGCGAGAGGAAAATGTCTTTGTCTTCGAGAAATTTCATCTGGCCCTCGGCTTCAAAGTCTGCCTGCATGTGGGCACTGAGCCGCTCGAAGAGGGAGCATTCGAAAGTGGCAATGGAGGTGTGCGTCTGCGAAGTGCCGCATCCATGGCAAGGTCCGAGTATTGCGAACGCGCTCGTGCGCTTTGGGAACAAGGTTTGGATGGTTAACATCTGTGAGGCAGCGGCATTAGCGGGATGGTTTGACTGTGGAATACAGACATTCGGGCTTGGAGGGCACATGCAGTTTGATGTGGAAGTCGAAGACAGTTCAAAATTCTTTCGTTGCCTAGGCAGCGTGGCGGGGGCGATGTCGAGAAAAGTGTCTGGCGTGGGCGACGATGAGGCGGTGAGGAGAGGTTGGGATTGATGCATGACGCGTAAGGGAGACGTGACGTGTTACCCTTATTTATGGACATCATTTGCTTATGTAACTGAAGAATGATGTTTAGTGTAGCAATCATTTCGCCTTGAATCGATCCCGAAACGTTTCCGAATCGTTTCCGGATCGATTCGGTTGAATGCACATGTGTTCGAGGCTTCCTGGGAGGACGCAACATGGTGCTGTCTGAGTGCGGTTCTCTAATATAAGGTATGGATAGCAGACTCTTAAGTTCGCATAGATGTTTTCAGAGTCACTTCATGATTTTAGTTGTTGTTCAATGAAAGCATAGGTTTTAGGTTGATGTTGCTCATGTTTTCGTTAGCACGCGTATCGGCAGATGAACCACCATCGAACGCCCACTGACACGTAGTTAGGAGTGATAATGTCGGTGCTGGTCAAAATTTTAGATAAAAGCTCAGATATTTACGTAGGAAAATAACATGGAACTATCCTGATTCTACTCTGTTTCCAAGTTTCCTCCTCGAAATAAGGGAAAAGCAACATTGCATTCGGCAGCTACTTAGTCTTTAACCCTGCAAGCATCGGTATCTAAGAAAGACAGAGAATACCCGCTTCAGAAGAAACATACATTAAGCACGCATTAGACATTCAATACTTCCACTGACGGAGATGCAAGATCAGAAACTGCTCAACTTTTGGAGCGACCCTTTACAACGGAAAAGGAAACACGCGGAATAAAACGTCTCGAGCAACGACTCGCAGATAACGTACAAAGAGATTAAATCGAGGAAACTAGCTGAGTTTCTCATAGTAATTGGAGCCTGCGAGCAAAAGGAACGCAGAAGGCACTGTCAACAATCTGTAAACACATTTGTCTGGCTATCGCACTAAATAGACACAGAGCTCTGGTCTCCATTTATCTCACTGACGTAATTCGTATGGCTTGTACCGAAGAGTTTCCTCTAGTGTTGCGAGCCGGCCCAGACTGAATTGGCGGTTGGGGGAAAGTTCTCCGAGAAGATGGCCGAGCTATGCCTGACGAAATTCGAGTTGCTGATCCCGGGGCAGGCAGCTGAGGTAGCTCATACGGGGACTGCTCACGCGAAGTAGATGATCTCTCGGATGAGGAGCCGGGGTCATCGTCTTCCTCATCGCTTGGAACGTATCCTAAGAATGGGGCGTCATGGTAAGACCTCATCCACGTCGTCCACGAAACGCCAAGGTCCAAATCTTCTTCTTCGGTTTTGATGGCCGCTTCTTCGGAGTAACGCAAAAGTCCCCATCCGAACATCCCTTGAAAACCAATGTATCGGACATCTTGTTGTGCCCTGTCTGGGACTTGGTCAAAGGGCATTGGGAACGTATCGGAAGCAGCGCCCGCCTGTCGTGGCCTTTCGAAATGCCTCTCAGCCTCATATGCTTGTTCGTCCGCATCCCGTATCTCGGCCCTCAATTCCTCATGCAATCTTTTGCATATTTCCATCTTCCATGCTTCTTTATCGACCGGATCCTTCGCCCTCTCCGACTTTTCGATGCTGTTCTGAATTCGAACGATCGCAGCTCGACTTTCGGCAAAATCCATCTGCTTGATCGCCAAAGACCGGTGGTCCTGTTGAATCCTGGCTTCCAAGTGTGCGATGGCCTTCCTGCGTGTGTTCAAGGTCCGGAGGGCTGCGGCTCAACTCGTGGGATCCATCGTGTTGAGGCAGTTCTCTATCGCGATGACAACTCGGTTGTGCTTCTCGCGCCGGATATGGAGGGTGTGCAGTCTGTTGTGAATCCCGCGGATCGTAAAACGTGCAGAAATCTCTGTTTGCGTTTCTGTGCACAGCTGCTCGTAGAGGAAGCATTCGTAGGGAATGCCGTCTGTGAAGGAGTGCAAGCTGGGCTTGGAGCAACCTTTGCAGCTGCCGAGGGTGGTAGCTACGTCTTTTCGACTCGGAGCGAGGGACTCGATGTGCATCTAGTTCACCAAGATGGTCAGCGATGCGCAAGTCTTGGGGCTTCGGGAATAGAGACGGGTTGCTGAAAACGTTTCCTACCCCTATGAAATCCATCATCAGAAAGAGGATGGAAAAAAAAAAGACCTATTTGCAGAGCTTGCCTTAAAGCAAGGTTGATGACCAGATTTGTTGCGGCAGGTCGTGGTGAGGTGCAGTCAGAGTGGTGGGGACAGAAAAGGGGGTTGGGAATAGCTGCAAGAAACCCATCATGTCTAGAACAGATTGTAATTTTTTCACGGTTACGTAATTGGTCACGTGTCATTTTCTCTCAGTTCTGTGTGTGGGATCAATCCAAGCCCGATCCAGGCCCAAACCAGGCCCAAACTGGGAGAAAGCTGGTTCTTGGGCCGTTCACGAAGTGTGCGATGGGGTTGACTTAAAGTTTTTTGGCCTACCTTTCCTGTTGCAGTGGGCCAAGTTTGGGGCTAAATAGCAAGCAAATATGCACTTCTAGCGAGCTTCTTCCACTTGACCAGGAGTCGTAGTAAATGAATCAGTCACTCCAGATATCGTACGCAAGTTCTTATTAGGTAGGTGCTAGAAGGTGTGCTACTATTTCAACATAAGTGTTGCAGAACCGAGTCGTTGGCTGAGCTGTATCAATATTAAGGTACTTCTATGAGGCCAATGTTTTGTTGCCGAGTCTAGAAGGTTTATAGACGGAAGCATTTCATGAAATTTAATGATGCATTTTGCTACTTAACTAGAGGAAGTGAAGAACAAGCTTCTTGTACCCATCTATGCTGCTGATCAACTCTGGCACGCGGATGTATTCATCAGGACCGTGGGCAACCAATATCGAACCTGGCCCGTAGAGAACTCTGTTCTTACAGAACTCGGCGCGCAGACGAGGCACATCCGTACCAAACGCGACGGGAGCAGCTTCGAATCCGTCTATCTCCCAGTCCAGCAAGGCTTCTGGGTATTCAAACACCCACTTCAGCTCAATATCCGGGTGGCGCGAGACAATGTCCGCAACCTTGATCTTGATTCCGGGCAAGTCACAGACCATGCGGACTTCGCAGAGAGCTTTGGCAGAAGGAGCGACGATGTTGTGCTTCTCTCCTCCCTCAAGAGTCCCGATGTTGAAGGTAGAAGGGCCCAGAAGCTCGGACTCAGGCCAGCTTGCAGCTGATAGATCATTCAGAACTGCGAGCAGTGCAGATGTTGCACTTTTACCGAGATGGGGATATCCCGAATGGCTAGTTTTTCAACTATGAGTATCCCTGTGGCGCATCTTGAGATTTGAGGAGAACTTACCAAGCAACACCATTGGCGATGAGTTCAAAAGCAACTTGACCTTTGTGTCCCTTCGCGAGCTTACTTTCAGTCGGTTCGGCAAAAATGCCTGATTCCCACGTGACTCCCATATCGTTCGCCGCAATCATTCCATGTCCTCCATTTTCCTCGCCAACCACAAATAACAATCCAATGTCCCCTTCTTCACGAACTTTTCCTTCTTTTCTCAGCTCCTCTGCTGCTAGAATTTGAGCTGCCAGTGGGCCCAGATCATCAGAGGAGCCCCTTCCCCGGATAATGTCACCGTCGATTGTGAGGGGAATGTGAGGCGGCACAGTATCCATGTGAGCCGTGAGAAGCACCCGCGTATTCCTCGAAGAGCCGAGATATGCGTAGACATTATGACGACTGGATCCGGGAGCAATTGGAATGCGCTCAACAGTGTAGCCCAAGCTTTGAAGATGCTGTTCAAGAAACACACCGATACCGTGTTCAAGCTCGCTGGTGCTGACAATTGACATCAGTGATTTCAAGAGATCCACCGCCGGATGGTCCATGATGTTGGACGCCATGGTTGATTTCGCTTGTTGTCGGAACGCTGGGTAGGCTCTGATTGTGTATTGCAGTCAAACGTGTCTTCTTAGCGTTGCCTTGTCCAGCATCCCCTCTTTAAATGACGACTTCGGGACTGGGCCGAATCAAATGTTCGGGACTGAACCGAAGTACCAACCCGTGAGTCACTGCTTACGTCCACGTCACATGACCCATTCTGAACCAACTTCAGAACGGGCCCGCCTCAGTTACTAGTCTGGCGGTTGAACAGATTAAGTCAAATAAGCGAGTTCACTATTAAGATGGGTGCCGTCTCAGACTAAAGTTGATCATCTAGACAGCGTCAACGCCCTACAACAAGATTGCACTTGGTCAACTTGGGGCTGAGATTAGAAGTGATAAACCCCCAATTCAATTTTTACTTAGTGATGTAACGACATAATATTATGTATCCTTTGAGACGTGAGGCTATGTTTAGCGTGGTGAGGTCAATAGGCCCCGATCTAGGAGTATGATGTCGCTCGAAGCACCAACGGATATCAGGCATCTCTTCCCACGCGGCTATCCAGACCTTGACATCCGCATGCCAACAGGGATGGTTGCACCAATCGAACGGGTGTCTACATTTGTGCTCTCGATGCAATCAAGTAGTTTTCGGAGGCACGCCACCGTAGATTTAGTCTCAGCCTTGAGGTTTAAGCCAACATTTTTGATACAAGGCTGGGTTCCAGAGTCTCTGATCGAGGTAGCATCGATCTAATTTTGAAATGAGCAAGTCATGCATTCCGTTTGGAGTATCGCAAGTTGGCGGCGAAAGGTTGTGAGGTGCGACAACATCTGTGGCACCCGAGCAGGAGAGGTAGATGCCGCTAGCCGTGATGAGTGTTGCCTGAATCAGCGTGTTATTCGAGCACAGGGACTGTCACACGTTGAAAATAAACATATAAAGCTCACAAATTTCCACTGGCTGGTTCACTAAACCTTTGTCAGTTGGGAGACGAAGCCGTACCCAATAGAAAAACGGCTTCATCCAACGATCTCAGTTCTATCAGATTACTCGGAATCATGTCCTCGGTGAGGAATACCATCTATCATAATGGACTCTCTCATCCTGGTTTACAAGTCCCCCACGAATCAAACAGTCAAGATCCGCCACCCGAATACACATATCCCGACTCCGCTACCGATGGGACAATTACCCCTACGCGCGCTGACACCCCCCTCTCAAATTTACCAACAACAGAAAGATTAGCCAGGCGACAAGTTTCGACCATCAACTTCTCATCAGGGTCTCCCGGAGTGCCAATCTACATGATATGCTTCCTGCTGGTCATTTGTTTGTTGGCCTGTAAGTCACATCTCGGACAAAACCTTTGCGGGCCTGCTAACCCATAAACGATAGACCATTTGGTTTCGTTATGCATGGCCATCTATACTTGATGACCTTTATGGCAATATGCACCGCAAAACAAGTTCTGGAGGGCACGATTTCATGTTGACTTGGCCCCCTTCGGAATGCCCTCGGCCGAAGTCGGTGTGAGTGTCGGCGTGAGTAATGGCGTGGACAATTCTTCCAATTGAATTCGCAGTCGCTTGTAGACTTGGATGGCCACATTCTATTCTCTGAGCCACAGAGATACACCCACCTTGGAGTTTGTGGTTTTGAAGGACCCTTGCGGCCCCCCACGCGGCCATAGGTCTCGCATCAAGGTACACGTCTCGAGGACTTACCATACGTAGATTGGAATTGACGTTCGGTTTCGATGGTTTCCCGGTGACGCTTTGTGTGAAGATTAGGAGTCAACCCTCATGGTTCAGTGGGTATATATCTATTCATAATACCCTACGTATGCGAGCGCCATTTTAAATCGCCCAGATTTCGCACTGTTTTGACTACTTGAATTCAAATTGTCCAGATTTCACGCCGCTTTGACTACTTCAATTGAAAGTCTGTGTTTCTCTGATTTCCCTGTTACAACTGCCATGGATCCGTTCAACCACATCCCGCCTGAAATCCGCCTGACGACACTCGAGATGCTGGCGGAGGGGTATCCTCCTCGTCCACTCGTTTGGGCCAGCCTCAGCCAGTCTCCAATCGTGGGCCAGTCTCCTATCATGCAGCAGGCTTGGAATAGATGTGTGACACGCGGTGTCTGTTCTTGGGACGTCATAACACAGTAGGCGGGGGTTCACAGAGCAGACGGTGGCTCACAGTCAAACAACTAGTAGTTTACAATAGAACATAACTTATGTACAAAGACGCCACCTCCCCGTTTCAATACGCCTAGTGAATGATACCCCAATGCCCAGCCAGGAGACGCCGTTGCATATATTCAAACCTGTCCCAAGATTTCCGAGTTATTCCATGTTACAAAATTAATTCTACGGGTGTTCTTTAATGGAGTCAATCTTGACTCTGATAGGTTTCCAGATCCTGGCAGCAGCACTGTCAATCCAAATGGCTGTTGTCTCATCTGTCTTGTAAAGACTCATGTCGAACCGGCTGAAGAAGTTTGCGATGCTGAGATACATCTCAACGTAAGCAACACTATTGATGATTAGCTCTGTATTCGGCTTTGACCTAATTCCCGTGCTCAAACTTACTTCATGCCCAGGCAGGATCGCGGTCCCTTGCTGAATGGAACGAAATACTTCTCCAACGCCCACCCCTGTTCTCCGAGCCATCGTTCTGGAATGAACTTCTCAGGCTCGGCGAACAGATCAGGGTTGTCATGAATTGTGCGGAGAGTCTGGGAGACGGTTGTCTGTGAGGCATGCGGAGTTAGTATAACGCGCGCAAAACCAGGAAAGCCGCAATACTTACGCCTTCCGGAAGATAGTAGCCATCAACAGTGGCGCCGCCTTTGGGGACTCTTCTTGGGATGATGCCAGGGACTGGAGAGGAGAGACGCAAAATCTCCTTGATAGTCGCACTCTACATGTTGAAAATCAGTGACACATTCCCAAGATCACGCGCTGAATGAGCCACGTACCAAATACGGTAGGCTGCTGATGTCACGGTACTCATAAAGACCCTCAGAGTTGGTTGCAACAGTCTTGAGCTCTTCAAGCACCTTTTGCAACTTTGCAGGATGTCTGAGCAAGTAGTACGTGCCGAAGGTCAGGCCAAAGCTGGTTGTGTCGGTGCCTGCAAAACACAAAGCTAGAGCTTCGTCAACAAGCGCCTCACGGCTCAGCTTGTGGTACATCTTTGTGTTTTTGGTGCTCAGGAGAGTGTCAAAATATGTGCTGCGGCCACCGGAAGTGGTATCAATTCCAGCCTTTTGCTTGTCTTCAATCTCCTGAATCCACTCGGAGCATTGCTGCGGAGTTGTGTTAGGCGATATGTAATGCAACTTCAAGACGTGGGTCATCGGAGGATTTACTTACATGGCGGAACTGAGCATATCCCGGCAGCAGCTTTTGAGCGATGCTCATGGGAATGGCCATTGCGAGATGGATGAGAAACGGAAAATGCTTCGTAATCAGGAAGTTCTCTGCAAACTTTTCCATGATGTCCAGGAAGGGGGGAAACTCCTCGTCCTGGTCCACCAAGTTCATGTTTCTGTCGAACAGAACAGGCATAATGGTGTCAACCTTCAGAAAGGAATAGGAGTCAGCAATCTTTCCCAGAATAGACACAGTTTAATTCAATAGCAATGGTATAACATACTGTCACGGCCTGCCAGAAGGGCTGCATGCTGATAGCTTGTCCCTTCTCGAATGACCTCTGCGCCCTTGCCATGGCTCTCTTGACGACGTCAAGAACGACAGGGGCCAATTGATCCATCTGTTTTGGCGAGAAAATTGACTTCACAGTGTTTCTGCGCTGCTTGTGCGCCTCAGGATCAATCAACATGATGATGGAATACTTGATACCGCCTCCGCTCTGGAAGAAGTCAGGGTCCTTGGTGTACTTGGTGCCATTTCCGTAAACCCTTGTTGACGTCGTTAGTTTCCTTTTTTTGCGACTGAAGACTCAATTGCCAACATACTCTTTGAAATATTCTGGGTTATAGACATGTACTCTGCTTGGTGATACTCTCACAACAGGTCCTGCTTCGGATCAGTCCGTGATGTCGCGTTCGGGCATCGGAATCTCACTCACCATACTTAGCGTGGAGTTTGGGGTAATCCTTGATGTAATGGCCGTCCAGGATGACATCCTGGTAGAACTCATACCAATAAGTGGCTGCAGCGTACCATGGGCCAGGGATGTTTCTGAGGGGGTGGAACAGGAGCCTGTAGGCCACGAGTCCGACGGCATAGAGCACAAGCCCCACGACAAAAATTCGCGGGGCCTCGCTCAGGAGACTCTGCTGGCCCAGAAGCTTCAGGGCCATGTTTCGATCTGGGTGAAGTCGGTCGACTTCAGAAGCGATCGCCGTGGTTGCGTGGAGAAAAAGAGAGAGGAAGAAGTAATATTCGTACAATTGACTCGGAACGAAGAGGTCTGAGCCAACGGGATGAGATTTGGCGAATCTCGCTTCCCTTATGGCCTTTTCGCAGTCGCCGCGCTGCACGGTTCTGCACTCAAAGATAGTGTCGCCCAACTTGGAAATGTTTGACCAAGGCACTCTCGCTATTTCGAGGAAAGGCAGCAGGCGGCAGCAGCGTCGAGAACCCTTGATCGAGCCAATCGTTGGTCATTTCCTCCATTGGGGGTTGAACCTATATGTAAGTATGCAGGACATCTGCGGGACCCCATCAACTCATCAATCGCATGTCGCTATGGCCCTCACCGCTAAATTAGCGTGGGCCTGCTGTGCCGTTCGATGCCTCTGGCCCTGAAGCAGCGCTGCTGTGTTACTCAGACAAACAAAACATGGGCACTGTTTGGAGCGTTTGCCTAGATACAGAGAGGCTGAATTGGTCATTCGACGGATCACGGGCTGACAGTCAAGGCAGCAGTCGAGGCTACAAGGCAGCAGACAGTGGCTTACATCACTTTCGGTGTTGCCGCCTTATGGTTGGGGGCCGATTTCTCGCATCTTGTTTCCCGAAATGTTCGGGTTAGGGCTGATGTACCTGAGTCCTGAGACCCTATGATTCATTTTGGTGGCTGCCCGGGCATCCTTTACATGAGATGTCACTGAAACAGAACCTGTCAAGAGGCGCGGTCGCTGTTCCTTCCAGGCGGAACTGGTTGTGATCCTTTTGTGGCAACTCTCCACTGCCGGATGCGGTATCGTCTGATAGTCCTCTTCGTGACACGATCCACTTGCAGTGTTCCGTGGAGTTCTTCAGCGAACGAGATCCTCGCCGGATTGCCCACGAACATCGGACAAACATTGCATGAGAACATCTGACAACTGGTGACAAGTCAACATGTCGTGTCTCATTGGCTATTCTTGTGCGATGCAATGTAACCAGCCCCTGATGTTCGAGTTCCGACCCCTCCTGGCGGGATCAATCCAACGGGACCACGAGTCTTTCCATCTCTTCCGGGGGTGTTTCTTCCCCTTGGCACCACGGTTTTGGCCTCTGGAGTCTGGAGGAGGCACCTGCGGGCCCTGAAGAACAAGAGCCGAGCCCACACACTGCGAACCATCCCGGCATCTATGGCTTCTCTCTCATAGGCTAGTGTCTTGACAACCGCGGGGCCTATGAAAACACTCCGACGGAATGTGGACTGTGTCTGGCTGTCTGCGCCGCGAACCTGCAGCGCCGCCAACATTTAGCGGCTCGGGACGATTGGCTATCCTCTCCTTCGGTGAATCTAGCAGGCTGTAAGGCAGGGAAATCCCAGTATGCGCGACCGGCAAGCAAGCAATCCTGGCCACAACAACGTGTTTTTTCGACTTTCCAATTGAGCAGAGTTCAGACTTCGGCGTCCTAACTCTAGTGCGGGTAATACCAGACCGAATCTGGTCTGTTCTTGGGGATTTCCACTCTTCCCAATGTGATAGCAGGGTTGCATCAGTTCCCCCAAGTAGGTATCCGTACACAAGGGGAACCTGCAGACAGAACGGATCTTGTTCTGTGAGCTAGGTACAAGTCTGTAGTCGGTGCCCCCGAAAGGGGTATCCTAGGCATTACAAGCGGAACCTCAACGCGCAGTCGCGCATTATTACATGCAATAGCTCCACGGCCTCCAAGTGCCGCGATGCTGTCACATGGTGTACCTTAGGGTCCCCAGTGGGAGGAAATAACTTCTTGAGGGTACTTTTAGGTGGATAGCAGCCGCCGGAAATGTGTAGGCTCCAATGCACGCCAATGGCGGTGCAGCAAGGCGAAGGCTGACATTGCTGACACCGAGTCACCGACGGCCAGAGTTATGTCTCTTTTGAGCAAATGCCTGTCAGCTTCTATGGACTCTTACGCCCCCAGACTTGTCAACTTGGGAAAATCTGAGTTTGGCCTTGCCTTGGGACTGGGACATCCATGTCTAGACTCTATGGTGATGTGTCCAAGTCCCTGGCCCTCCTAGCGGAGCTAAGATCAACTCCTTGACTCGCCCTTCTGTGGTTCGGACAATAATCGCCGCCTCTCTCGCTTGCGGTGACGAAACCCTCGCAGTAGGGGGTGGGTCTCTTCTCCCGGTCGTCCTAGGCTTCCTGGTTAGTCACAAGGGCAGCCTGACCGGTGTCCTTGGGGTCAACATCTCGGTCGAGGCGGAGTACCGTTTGTCAATGGCTTGGTGTGCAGGTTTGCCTGCTGCAGGAACGTCCAGCCCTTTGGGGGCTTGCGCCGACAGGTGAGTCCGCTCGGCGTTAAACAACCGACGAGACAAGATGCAAAGACAGGGTGGGGGTTCATGTTTGGTAACTTGGCTGTGTGGCTCCAAGTCCGTTCTCTCAATTATAAGGTGTGGCCGCGTAGGGCTGCACTTGTCATACTCATAAATGGCGCGAAGCTACTCATTCCCTGGACGGACGAACCAAAAGACACAAATTGAGGAACGCCGCCATCTCCCGCCTTCTTTTCAACCCTTTCTACTTTCTCAAAGATCCCAATCTCGCTCCCAAACCCAACTAACTTCCACGCCGAACATGAGCTCAGACGACAGGTACAGGGTCTCTTGCAAGAGGACCTCCACAGACATGGACCCCTCGTCTAACGATGTGGCTCCCACGAAAAGGATCATGCTTGGAAGACGCCCCTCGATTACCACCTCATCGGATATTAGTCCCTCAGAATCTTCATCGCCGCCAGCTACCCCAGTTTCCGAGTACCAAGCAACTGCAACTCAGACCTCGCCTTCGGATCATGGCAGCGCGGCATACGACCGCAACCTGCGTGACATCATGGCGGCCGACGCCAAATATGTACGGATTCCGGACTGTTTCTCGTCCATCATGTCCGTCGAGCCCGCCATGAATGTCAACTGGGAGCGGCTCAAGGAGGAGGCCAACGCATGGATCAAGGAGTACGTGATTTGAGACAGGCCCGATGATCGTCTGCACGAGATCGCGCTAACGAACGGTCAGCATTTACCATCTCAGCGATGCACAGGCGAAGAAGCATTCACGAGCCAATTTTGCGTTCATGAACGCCATGTGGATTCCGTACGCCGACGAGGAGTCTTTCCGGGTGATGCTGGACTGGAACAACTGGGTGAGTTATCAGACGACGCAATAAAGTTTCAAATATTCCGACTAACACTCGAATCAAGGTCTTTGCTTTCGATGATCGTAAGTGGGCATGGTATACCCTCGCCTCTATTGGTGACTAATCAGGCGATTGTAGAATTCGACGAAGGCCATTTGAAAGACGACCCCGTCAAGGCCCAGAAGGAGCTTGATGCTCACATGGCGATCTTGGAAGACACGAACCCGCCAGTGCAGCGTGACGACAACCCCATTCACTACGTATTCCAGACAACTTGGGATCGTTTCAAGAAGGTTAGATTTCGTTTGCTCCAAGTTGCGCAGGCTACATCATAACTAACCTTTCCCAGAGAACATCACCAGAGCTACAAGCTCGCTACAGGGCATCGATGAAGGGCTACTTTGAGGGCCTGATTGGCCAAGTCAAGGTCCAAGAATCACAGAAGGCGTTGAAGATCTCAGTCAAGCAGTACATGGACTTCAGAAGAGCGACAATTGCCTGCGAGCCATGCTACGCCCTCGTTGAGTGAGTGACAGATGAAGTCTTCTGTTTCCTTCACTGACTAACACATCTTTTTCCTTAGGTATGCGCACGGAATAAGCATCTCGCAGGAGCAGGTTGACCACGAGTCGGTCCAAACGTGCATGCAAACTGCATCTGATCTGGTCATCCTGTAAGTTTCCTAGTATAACCGCTCGCAGCCACGAGCAGTTCGCTAACACCACTGCAGTGTCAACGACATCCTCTCATATCGCAAAGACTTGGTAAGCACATAACCAGCCAACCAATCTCCATGTTCGCATCGCTTACGGCCGCATGTAGGAGCAAGGAGTTGACCACAACCTCATCTCGCTTCTCAAGGCGCAGGGCTACTCGACCCAGGCCGCCGTGGACAAGATTGGTGACATGATCGATGAGTGCTACAAGAGATGGTACGGCGCGATGTCGAGAATGCCCCTCTGGGGCGAGAAGATCGATCGGGAGGTCCTCAGGTACCTCGACGGCTGCCGCAACATCGCGCTTGGCAATTTGCACTGGAGGTGAGTCGTTCTGGCCGATGCTTGAATCATGCACACCCCTGACATGAATTGCAGTTACGAGAGCGGCCGCTACCTTGGTGCAGAAGGCGCTGAAGTGCGACAAACTCGCATTATGCGCCTGCCTTCTCCGGGTGTTTAAAAAGTCATGCGTGCTTATAGCGTCTTGGAATTTGACAAAAGCTGGGTCAATTGTTTGCCTGATGATGCTTCTCAGTTGGTCACTGCAGGTCTTTAATCAACGTTTACGAAGGGGTTGGAACAGTTTAGACGAGATACCGGACATCGTGTCCTGCTTATAGTTTTAGGTGGAGGCTTTCTGATATTTCCTTTTAGACACTCATGGAGTTGCAAAGATACCAAATTGCAATGTTTTTATTAATGCAGTTTATCCTCGAGCTCATGTATCCCTTATTTTACTCTGTCGTCTGTCTCGTGTCTTCATGACTTACTTTTTCGCGCCGCATGCTCCCCAGCTCGCTTGCCAGAAAAGACCCCATCAGCGATTGATAGCCCACTCACGTACCCGTTGGCGCAGACTCCGACGGCAGTTCGTCCAGCTGCATATAAACCAGGGATGGTCTTATCTTCCCCTGTCAGTACCAGCCCCGTGTCTCCATCGACGCGCAGGCCGCCAAGAGTGAGGCCATTGACAGCCTGAATGCCTCCCACGCGGCAGGAGATGTCAACACCGTAGAAGGGGGGCTTCAACAGCGGTGTGCAGTACTCTGAGGCCTTATGCATGCGATCTTCGTTCCGGTTTGAAATGTCCCGGTTATACCCCTCCACCGTACTTTTCAACCCTTCGGCCGAGACGCCGAGTTTGCTGCCCAGCGCCTCGAGCGAACTTGCTTTTTTGTGATCCCAGTAAAGCCAGTGGAGTCGTTGAACCAACAGAGGAAAGTTTGTTTGCTTAAACAACTGGCCCCTGGCCTTAGCCCACTGATTTGAGTCAAGAATCAGAAATCCTTTCGCGTCGTGATCCCGAATCATGATGTCGCTTAGAGTCGCCCCATACATGTCCTCGGCCGCAAATCTCCTGCCGTCTTGGGCCACGACAACACCCTCAACCAGGGCTGTCGGTGGGTACAGAAACCGCCAGGCGGACATCTTGTTCATGTTGGACACTGAGCCCCCGGCTTCGACACCGATGTTGATTCCAGATCCGTCATCGCCCTGTGTTCCAAGGGGTGCGACGGTGGAGAACTCGGGGAGATAAACTTGCCGCATTTCGTGATTGAAGGCGAACCCGCCTGCTGACAGCACGACGGCGCGCGAGTGGATCGTTTCTGACACGGCATGTTCCTGCCAGATTTTATCAGCTTTTCGGTGATACTTGTCCGCCAACTGTGAAGCCATCAGCTGATACTTCTTGGTCTTCTTGACCAGGCTCTCATGCTTGGCAAACAGAGAGTTCGTATTGGACATTGTCCTAATCTGTACTCACTTGTCTTGCCCTGGCCATCGAACAGGACTCTTTGGACTTTCGTAGCAGGCTGGAAGTCGACCCCAAGTCGCAGGGCCGACTCGAACAGTACGCGCCAGAGCTCTCCGCCCGAGAATCCTGACTGGACCATCCGGTGTCCTCTCGGAGCCGGCTCCGCCACCTTGTTGAACGGATGTGACTTCTCATTGCCAGAGAAGTACAGATAGTGTTGATTTGTCGGATAGCTCGTCTTGTACGGGCACAAGGACGCCTCGAATCGTGCGCCGTGCTTCTCCAACCACTCGTTCCGCTGGACGCTCTCGTCACAGAACCTGCGCAAGGTCTTGTCGTCGACTGCGTCCCCCGTTTCCTCTTTCAGGTAGGCAAACATGTTGTCCGGTGAGTCGTGCCCATAGCCTGCCTCCTTCTGCTGCCTGGTTCCACCTCCAGCATACACCACGCCGCCTGAAAGCGCCGATGCGCCGCCCCCGTGGGCATCGTCGACCAGGAGCACCTTTGCGCCTTTTTCCGCCGCCGCGATACTCGCGCACACCCCAGCTACTCCACCGCCGACGACAACTACATCTGGGGGCTGAGTCCGCTTCAGAGTTGAGTACTTGTGATGAAACTGGTTAGGTGCAGGTAATATTGATTGGAGACGCCACGGTGATGCATTTGGTTTGGTGACCTTTTGCAATGCTGCAGTTTTGCGGCAGAGCAGCATGACGATAGAGCGGCTGGCGTCGCCAAGTGAGTTGGGTTATGGTGAGGTAATATGAAGAAAGGAAATTTCGTGTTGGGTTTACGGGCGAACGAGGGATGGCGCGGTTTTTGGCATAGGCGAGCGGTTCAATTGTTCAATGTCTCAGTTTGCTTGCTGCTATTCTACCGTTCATCCCGTTGTTTTTGACAGCAAGCGCGGTGTCCTTTGCTGTCCGTCATCCCGCGTGTCTTGAAATTAGACGTCCTGGCTGTCCCACGGAGAGCGTGCGTTCCGCGGAGACACAGTGGCATCTGTTTACCCCGAAGCTTGGCAAACTCCGAATCATTGTGCTACCTGCGCCTACCCGTAATTATCATGAACACAATGCACTGTTTGAAACTCGGCCAAATTACTGATGTTTGCTTGAGAAGGATGATTCGATATGAAGCACCAACAGGACAAGAGCACGCAGCAAACGCGTGGTGGGTCTTTCGGCTGAGGTACCCATCACCCCAGGCAGCAACTAGATCCTTCCAACATGCTCTAATGCAGGAAATACCGACCCATCATTCGTTGCCCTTGCTTGGGTTCGGGGGCTTACAGAAAATAAACGTCACAAATTGAAGTTGCGATGCAACCGGGTTCATCGCTACTGGGGTTCTAAGGGCGTTGGACAAGCTCACATCTCATATCAACACAGCTAGGCGGCAACATTGAAGGATTGATATGGAGTCGGGGGCCATTCCCATGCAAATCGGTACATGTAGTCTTCATACGAGAGCCTCGCATATTCCTGAGTCGACTTCTGGCCCATCGCCACGAATGAGAGGAAAAGTCATCACTTTTTCTACTTGACAAACTGGGTCTCGTCCAAATTCGGGCAAGTAACCGCCAGTAGGATTCGTGCCAATGTCAGTTTTCAAGACGAGCCTGACGCTGCCCGTAAGAAATAGAGTCATGCCGAGCTTGGGGTCAACCGCCAGTCTGTGAGCCAATGCCACCTTCCTGCCGTCGATTCCGAAGGCACGGCCCACTCGGAATCACACACCAGGCTGCGAGCTGAACGTTGATGTTTGGGTAAAGGAGCTGAATCCCTGCCCACTTCGGTATGGCGGCTGGAACCAACAACTGCAACGCCAAGTTGCAGGGGTCGCAATCTCAACACCGACACGACACCCCGCGCTAATTCCCGAGGATTCGGTGACCGCCTGATGTTGTATCGAGCAGAGTCGGTGCTCATTGGGTGACAAACCCATGATTCAGCTGTATGTGTGTCCATGCCGGTGAGAGGAAGTTGGTTTCGAGGCGGAACAGTGAGGCGCGAACGGGATTAACAATCCTGCATTCGTTGGTGCCTGCACACCATCTTCTCTCGAGATCGACGAAGCGGAAGGCTCCCTGGTTCTATTCTCATTGTAGGATGATCTTCACTTCAGATCCTAAGCGCTCGACTAAACAGGAAAATGCCAGGGACCAATGTCGTGATGGGGTTTTGTATCTTTGTGTTGGTGCTGACTTGCATGACCCTGTACTTGGCGTTGGATAATCTCGAGCTGTTCTGAGACCTTTGGCGGAGCGACAGCTGGCAATAGAAGCCAAAACCTTGGCGGACTATGTACACATGATGTCCTGTGTTGCGAAATGTGTCGCTTCAACCCACTGTCTCGAATCCTTCATGTACATGTACCTTATCAACAACACTAATGGTCAGCTGAAGGTTTCTAGCAAGTGATTTCCACCCTTCTGAGAATGCCATAAAGGCCATCCTGGCTGGACCAAAGTCAGGACGGGATTGAGTCTGAAATCATGAGACGGATAAAAGGCCGAAGCAGAGAGCATCATGCGTAGGGTTCAAGTGCTTTGTATGTAACTGTTAATCACACATTTCGAAAATCAATCTGCTCTAAGTCAACACAAATTTCCTATGCTGAAAGTCGTGATATAGACCCCATTGACTACCCTCAGCGTACAAGTAGCGTATATCCGTTCAAAGTCGCGTGCCTGGAAGCACTCTGTTCTGGAGATTCCCTTTCAGATGAACTCAATAGAGTGATACAACGGAGGTACTGTCGACATGTTGACTCATGGACTTCTGGCAACTTTCGGCATAGAAGGCGTTTGGTCTAACCATGAAAACCATTTCACTGTGATCAAAGCTTCAACGAAGACCCAGAACTTGCCCAGCTGTACTTGGAAAAGCCTACACAGCTTGTAAGTGTTCTAAATTAGCCAGCGTGCGAGTTAATGTGATAATTTTCGTGTTTCATTCAAAGTGCTATACACAAAGGCGACATGTTTTGAATCTGGGCTGACCATGGAAAACAAAGGTTCCGTCCTCGATGTTAGAGATTGAGATTCAAAACAAAAGTCGCTATACATCACTCGGGGATATTGGATTTTGTGTCTTGAATG
Source organism: Colletotrichum camelliae (assembly GCA_018853505.1). Classification (NCBI taxonomy): domain Eukaryota; kingdom Fungi; phylum Ascomycota; class Sordariomycetes; order Glomerellales; family Glomerellaceae; genus Colletotrichum; species Colletotrichum camelliae. The sequence goes on along the minus strand of JAELVL010000002.1, from coordinate 5,937,599 downwards.
TTTGCAACTGACGAGCACAAATACTGTTGCTCTATCCATCTATGTACTAATTGCATGTATCCATCGTTTCGAACTACTTAAGCCAGATTGAACTCCTGCACATCGGAAATACTTACATAGAACCGCAGATTCACACGATTTTCTGGCCCCAACTGATACGGCACGGGAACACAACAGGTATGTTTTACTTTGAACGTTGTATTAATGGGCACTCGTCAACAACACTTAGCAGATCGTGGAGAGCACTTAAGTCCTGTGTATACGTTGGCATAAAGCTGCTCAATATTTCAATCTAAAGTGGTGTGTGTTCAATTGGGATAGAAGATCATCTGCGAACCTAGTTTCAAGCCAGCACCTGCCAGGTTTGAGGCATAAAAGTCGGAGCTATATCCCTTTCTGTGTTCCTTTTGACCATGACTTGTCCAGAATTGGCGGCCAGGTGATACTATGTATGCCTTTCCATGTAATTTGGAAAAGTCGAAAGGACACAATGAAAGACACTATCTATGCACACATGATCTGCGCTCATCTCATCCATAACTTTAAGCTATCTTATTAGATAGCAGAAGCCCAGACGCAGCTCACATTATAGCATGCCTGACCGCACATTTGACTGACCAGTGTTATAGTTAGCTATCTAATAGTAGGGTCTGCTAATAGAAGCTGGGGATTAATATATAGTAATAGTATATCAGGGTTATAGTCTAAGTTATAGGTTATAAGCTATGTTATAGATTAGTAGTTAGAAACTAAGGTAATTAATCTTAGACTTAATAAGTATTTTATAATAAAAGTAAGCTAAAAATATCTAAAAATATTTATAAATTAATTACTAAAAAGCTATAGAAGTCTAACTATAAATTAAGCTTAAGTTATATTATATATAAGTCTAAATAGTACTTTTTATTTTATTACTATTTCTAATCTTAATAAGGTTTATTTCTTAATTATATAGGACTTATATATATTAAGGATAATTTCTATTTTTAATATATAGATCTAATCTTTTTTTTATTATTATATATTTATATTATAGTTTTTCTATTTCTAAGTAAGTTTTTATTATCTCTATAATCTTATAGTATAAATATCTTATTATAGCTACTTAATATCTAAGTAGGTTATTTAGTTATTATCTTTATTTATAAGTTATAATATTAGGTTTTCTCTCTAAAGGTTTTATTTTTAAAACTTAATATAAATAAGTTATTAGTTTTAAATTAGAAATCTATTAATTATATTTCTTAATTTACTTATAATACTAATATTATATTAAGTTATATTAAAAATTAAAATAATCTAAGTTAGTATTTTATTCTACTTATAAAGATATTTTCTATTATTTTAGTTCTAATAATATTATATTTTATATTTACTGTTTTTATATAAAATATATATATTAAATAGTAGAAAGTATAAAGACTTACTAAGGTTATAAAACCCTGAAGTATTTTTATAATAGTTTAGTAGTTATATTAAGTTATAAATTTATTACTTTTTTCTTAGTAGTATATATCTATACTAACTAGTTATAATAAAGAAGCTAAGTAATTAGTATTAAGAATAGGAAGAGAAAGAAGAATAAGCTAGTAATATATTATTAGGCTTTTATAAGAAATTAGTATAGGTTTAGGCTAAAGTAGCTAAAATAGCTAGTTATTTATTATAGATTTATATAATTTAAAAGAAAATAAAAGAATATTATATAGAGATATTTCTTAGGAAATATAAGAGTTAGAAAGAGATAATATCTTTTTTATATTAAATATTTATAAGAGTAATATTATAAATAAGTTTTAGTTTTAAGGTATTAAAAATAATTTAGATTAAATAAGCTTTAATATTAGTAAGAAGTTTATAGACCTTAGTCCTCTATTAGAGGATTTATAGTTAGTATCTTCTAGAGGTTCTTAGTTTTTAGGTATTTCTAGGTAAATAAATAGTTTTCTTTATTATAGTCTATCTACTTCTATTAGTAGTTTAATATATTTATATAGGTATTTAATATATTAGTAGCTAGTAGTATTTATTAGGACTGATATTACTAAGTATAGTATAGAGTAATAGTTTTTCTCTACTTATTTCTAATATTAATACTAGTATTTATTAAGTTTTTCTTTTATATAAGTGAGGTTAAACTATAGTTCTTATATGTTTTCTTTATAACTATATCCTTTCTATTTAACTAGAAATTAGAATTTTATTCTATTTAGTTTAGTATAGTTAATAATTTACTTAACTTTATACTTTAGTTTATGATTTTTTATAATAATAAGGTTATTTATCTATAATTTTTATAATGCTAGTTTAAGTAGTAATATATAGAATATTAGAAAATATCTTATTATATTAGGTAAGTTAAGTTTATAGTTAACTAGTAAGACTTTTCAGAGGATTTTAAAAGGTCTAAGTTTTTTAAAGTTTAGTTTATTATTTAGTTATTTTATTTTAGTATTTTGCTATATAAAGTAGGTATTATCTCTCTTTTTTAAAGTTAATCTTTTAATTTTTTATTTATTACTAAATTATATTATATATTATTACATAAATTTAAGTTCTTTATATATATTTTCTTAGATACTCTGAATTTATTTAATTATAATAATAACTTTTCATACTACTAAGTTAGCTTATAGTTTTCTATAAATAGTTAGTTTAAATCTATAGTTAAAGTAAAAAAGAGATTCCTTAATACTTTCTCCTATTATACTATTATAAGCAAATTAGGCTATTAGTAGTAGTACTACTTAATTATCTTAGTTATAATTAATATAGGTATATAAATAAGTTTTAAGGATCTAGTTAATTTATTCTATTTATCTATTAGTTATAAGTAAAATATAGTAGATATTACTTACTTAATACTAAGTTATAATATAATTAACTTCTAGAACTTAGAAATAAAAATCTTATCTCTATTTAATATAATTTCTTTAGATATTCTATAGTTAGTAATAATATACTTAAGAAATATATAAGTAAATTCTTTAGTATTACTTACTTCTTTATATAGGATAAAGTAGGTATATTTTATAAGTTTATTAATAATAATAAGAATACTATTATAGTAAACTTCTATAAGAAGTTCTTAAAACTTTAATAGCTTAATAATAAAGTTAAGAGATATAGAGTATTAAGTAGTTTATAGTATAAACAAAAGTTATAATAATTTATAAAGTTAATATTAAGCTAGTTTACTTTTTAAGTAAACTTTATAATCTTTAATTACTATTATAATATATTCTCTTATAACTTTTTCTCTATATTATTATTATAGTTATTTCTAGGTTTTTATAATTTCTTAGTATCTATATATAAATTAAGTATAAAACTTTATAATTACTTTAGTATTTAGTTTACTAGTTAGGCTAGCTATAAATTATCTAGCTATTATTAAGAGTTAAGTTACTAGTACTAGGTCTTTATTATTATTTTATTTAAAGATTACTTAAGTTTCTTTAAGTACTAGGATATTATAGTCTAGTTATTAGCTAAAAGTATTAGCTTTACTATTTTCTAATTCTTTCTAATAGATAATTTAGAAGTTAAATTCTAAGAGGAATTCTAACTATCTAATCTGTTATTTATTAAGTATTTTTAATATAATAAAGTATACTAAGTTCTTATAGTCTATATATATTAGTATTTTATAAATAGTTCCTAAGAGTTTAGGTTACTATTTTTTAAAAACTTTAATAATTATTATAAGTTTTTTATTATAGATTTAGTAGTTAAGCTTTAGTTTATAGAGCTTATATAAAAGAAAGTATAGGAATATAAGTATCTTTTTAAGTTTTTTTAAGATAGTTATATTTTAAAAGTGAAATCTGAAGTATTTATTTTAAGTTTAAATTATTCTTATAAATTTAGAATTATTAGAACTAGTTTACTAGATATATAGTTTTTAATTTTCTAGAAAGCTATATTCTAAGTTTCTTTCTATTTAAATAGTTAGTTTTTATAACTAAGGTTTATAAAAGGTATATTAATCTTATTATAATACTTAATAAACCTTTAGTAGAAGTTAATTAATTTAAGAAAGCTTTATATTTCTTTAAAATTTATTAGTATTAGCTATTCTTTAATAGCTTAAATTTTCTTTTCTAATATACTAATATATCTAGATATAATAATAAATCTAAGATATTCTACTTTTTATATATAAAATATACTTTTCTCTAGTTTAACTAGAAGCTTAATATCCTAGAAAGCTTAAAATATAAAGTATATATATTTCTTATATTCTATTATAAGCGAGAAGATAAGAATATTATTAAAATAAATAACTATAAAAATATCTATAAATTTCTAGAGGGTTTAGTTAATTATATTCTAGAAAGTAGCTAGTATATTAGTAAAACTGAAAAGTATAATAAGGTATTTAAAATATTTTTTATATATTCTAAAAGTAGTCTTTTATTTTTCTCTTTTCTTTATTTAAATAAGGTTATAAATATTTTTAAAGTTTAGTACTATAAAGTAGTTAGCTTTATAGAGTAGTTATTAGAGTTTATTAATTAAAAGTAATAGATATTAATTTTTAATTATTATTTTATTAAGTATTTAGTAGTTAATATATAGTTATAGTTTACTATTTTTCTTAGGTATAAATAGGATTAAGCTTTCTATTAGTAATATTAATTCTCTGATATAGCCTTTTTTAAGGTTTTTATTAAGATATTTATTAAGAGCTTCTATTTCTATTAAGTTAAATCTATAAATTTTATTAAATTTAAGCTCTTTTCCCTCCTTAATATGGATTTTATAGTTAAAATTTATATTTAAGTAGTTTAGTTTCTAATTTAGCTATAAAGAGTTTTTTATAAACTCTATATTCTTCTAAAATAGATAGAAAGAGATTATTCTTTTATTTAAAATCTATTATCTTTAGTAGTTATAATATAGCTTCTTTTATTTTAAAGTAGTAGATATATTATTTTATTACTCTATAGTAAATAGATTTATTTAAGGTTTAGGTTTTATAGAGCTACTTAGAGATTAGATTATTATTATTTTAATAAAGTTAGTCTGTTCTCTAATTTATTTATAAGTTATTCTTTTTAAGCTATAATATTCTTAATATAATATCATATATATTAAGTTTAGTAATATTAAATTAAAGTTATTTATTTTAATCTAAATAACTTATTTACAAAGGTATAGTTTATTATAAAAGTATTAAAGGCTACAGGCTATAGTTAGGTTAAACTAATAATAAAAGCATCTAAAAGGTAGATCTGATATTGCTGTGCTATTTTTACTTACTTCTTCTAAGTTCCTTCTTTTTTAGCTTTTAGTAAGTGCTTACTAAGCCCTCGCTATAGAGAGCTCTATACCTTAGACCTATAGACTTCTCTATCTATTTAGCTTTTACTAGCTAAGTTATTTCTAAGCTTTCTAAGCTAAGTATTTAGACCCTTATAATTATCCCCTTTCTAGATATAATAATCCCTATTATTAGTTTAGATACTCCTAAATAGCTTTTTACTAGTATTTTTCTTTTTTATCTAAATAGTACTTATTAGGCTTAGTACTATTATCTCTATTATTTAGTATAGTAGTTATCTACTATATATTTATTAAAGGATAATAAAGTTTCTAAGTAGTAGTTATAATATCTAAGGTATAATTTTATCTCTTAGGGTTTCTCTTTTTTTAAGCTTTTTTTATACTTTCTATTTAGAGCTACTCTAAAAAAAACCTATTATTATCTTTAAAAAAATAGTTATTTTTATATTATAGGTTTTATTTTTAATATCTTACTCTTTATTTAGTAAGCTTTCTTCTATATAATATCTTTATAATAACTTTATTTTTTATCTTATTATCCTCTTTTTAGAATAGATATATTATAAAGCTATTAAATAGGTTAAGTAGTAACTACTATTATTAATTTACTGCATTTACCTCCTTATAAGTAGTATTTATTATAAAAATAATAGCTGTTTATACTATTTAAAGTTATTACTATTTTTATAATTATTTAATAAAGCTTCTTAGCTATTTATAAAGTAATAGCTTTTCTCTACTTTAAAGTTAGTTCTTTTCTTCTTTATTATATTATATCTAGCTATAATAACTTTTATATTTTTATAAGCTTTTTATTAAGCTTTTTTAATATATTTACTAAACTTTTCCTTATTTTATAATACTTTTATAACTAATATTATAAATACTAAGAGCTTTATTTACTAACTCTTTAAAAAGTATAGCTTTAATAAAAGGGAGCTTAATAAGAGTAACTATTAGTATAACTAGGTAGGTAGTAGTAAGCTTTATATTACTTATATATTATAGCTTCTTAAGAGTACTAAAGTTATCTATACTTACTAGAAAAGTAGTAACTATATATATAAGTTATATTAGATTTATAGTATTAAGTGCTATAGAGTAAGTTTAGTAATTATTTAGAGAAGGTATAAGCTAACTCTTTTTCTTTTAGATCTTAGCTTATCTTATTAATATAGTTTATTTTTATTAGAATTAAGTTAAGCGTTATACTTATACTGTTAATATTAAGTAGTATTATTAGTATAAGATTTTTTATATTTTTATAGCTATAGAGCAGGGTATTAAGCTTCTCTAATATCTCTATAAGTAGTTAGTAAACCTTACTAGTTTTAAGCTTAGTTCTAAGAAGTATAATAACTAATTACTTACTATAAATATAGAAGAGACTATAGCTTTATATACTTAAGTATACTTATAGGTTTCTCTAGATATAAGTTTTACTTATAATTAGTCCTTTTATTTACTTATCTAATATACTTTTATAAGTAGCTTACTAAGCTAAGGATAAGGTATTAGTCTAGGAGATTATACTATAGATTAATAATATTCTTCTAATATATTTATATAATAAGACTTATATCTTTAACTAGGCTTAGTTTCTTAATTACTTTAGTAAAGTCCTAGAGAAGTAGCTCTCTAGTAGTAATAACTATATATCTAAGTTTTTTATATAAGAGCTTTTAAAAATCTAATATATTTATATACTTTATAACGCTTATTACTCTGTTTCTATCTCTATTTATAAGGTTATCAGTAGTAGTTTTACGCTCTAGCTTAACGCTTATAAGTAAGTTAGTAATAGTTTAATAATAGCTTATTAGTACTAAGTTAATAATAAAAATAAAAATAAGTTTTCTGAAAATAATAATAATAACTCTAATAATACTTCTAGAAGCTTAGGTTTTAGTAGTAATAGTAATATTACTAGTAATAGCTTAGAGAGTAATAATAATAATAATAGTAATAATAAGAATAATAAAGAGGGTTATAAAGATAATAATAATAGTAGTAATAATAAGAATTAAAGTAATAGTAATAAGTAGAGTAGTAATAAGTAGTTAAAATACTAAGTAAAGTTTAGTAAGTATATAGTAGTTTTCTTATAGAAGTATATAGTTAGATACTTATTATTTTATATTTCTTTTACTAAAAAGTTTAGAAGCTTTTTCTAGTGTTTTAGCTATTCTATAGTTAATTAACTTTTCTTATTATTTTATATTACTTATTATTCTATTTATAATATAACTTATATTATTATTTCTTAAATCTAATAAGGATTTATAAAGTATTTACTAGATATTTTTTAAGTTTCTAGATATTATACTTTATAAACTAGCCTTTTTATTTAACTAAATATAAAAAGCTTTCTAGTACTTCTCTTTATAATATAATATTTTTAACTTTTTATTTTTTTAGGTTTTTTTAAAGTTTAGAAACTACTTCTTAGTAAGCTTTTAGCTATATTATAGCTTAAATAAAGCAATTAAAAAGATATTATATACTTTTATTAGTAATTAGTTATTAAAAGCTAGCTAATAAGCTTAAGCTTCTTTTTAAGAGTAGAAAATATATTATCTACTTTTATATTTTTTATTATATAATCAGAGCGTCTAGATAACCTATTTACTAGGTTAGTAATTTCTAATTTATATTAGATTTTAAAATTAAAAGCTAATAATTAGTATACTAGAAGAGAGCAGGGTTTCAAAATTTCTAGTATTTTAACTTCAAAGCAATAGATCATATAGAAGGTTTCATAGGTATTAGGCGTTATCACAAAGGGAAATAGCTTATATAAGTAAATAGAGGCCTAGTTAGCTTTTAACAAAAGAAACTAAGTAGATAAATAAGAAACATACTTATTTTTATAAAATTCTTATTTTTCTTAATAACTTTAGTGACTAGTTTTCTAAAAAGAGCTACTAAAATCTTTTAGCCTAACTTATAATAAAAATCTACTAAGTCCTACCCTTTAAAAACTAAATAAAAATAGGCGTTTTTAAGCTCCTTTAGCTTTAGTTAGCCCTGCTTTTTATCCTTCTTTTTAATTCCTACTATACCTCTTAGGTTATTTAAAGCTAAAAAAGAGTGGAATATTATAAAAATAATACTATTAAACTTCTTCTTAGTACCCTATTTTCCCTAAGAAGTTATATAACTTAAGAGATAAAAAGGATAGAAATTATAGATAAAGTATAACTTAGTTAAGCTTATATTTATATATTTATCTTTATATTTTTTATAGTTAGCTAGAAAATCAATATATAAGTATTTAGGTGTTTTCAGAAGGTTTCCCTCTAAAATAGAATACCTAGCATAATTAATAAGTTTTCTCTCTTACCTTGTTATAATACTTATTATATAAGCTTTCTATAAATATCTTATACAGGCGTAATAAGTATTTCTTTCAGTATAGTATAGTCTATAAGTATTAAGAACTTTTCAGAGAGTTCTTAAAAATATTATACTTAGTAGTCTAAGCTTTTAATAATAATAAGAAGTTCTTATTACTCTATAGCTTAGTATTACTTTATATTTAATAGTTTTCTTAATTAAAAAGCTACTAAATACTAAATAGTTCTATACTTCTATAAAAGTATATTAAATACTACTTAAGTAGATATATCTATTTTAACTTTAGTTTCTAGTATAAAGTTATAATATCTTAGTATTAAAGCTTTAGTAAATACCTTCTAAAGTATCTTAAATATAGTTTATATCTCTTTTATCTAAATAAAAGCTTCTAACTTTATACTATTCCAGCTTCTCTTAAGTATGCTATTTATAGAGGCTGTAATATAGGAATATCTTATTATAAATTTATAATAGAAGTTATAGAATTCTATAAAAACCTATATATCTATAAAAGATTTTAGTACTAGCTATTTAGTAACTGCTTAGATATAGTCTAGGTCTATTTTAATATTATTTTATATAATATAAAACCCTAAGAAGTCTATTTCTATTTAATAAAAATTATATTTCTTAAGTTTTATAAATAATTTTATAGCTTTTAAGTAGTATAAAATAGTATAGAGGTTTTTTATATATTATTTTTTAGTATTTAAATAAATTAAGATATTATCTAAATATATAATATAGTATATATCTAAGAAGTTAGTAAGCGTTTTATAAATATATACTTAAAACATTACTAAAGTGTTAGTAAGCCTAAATAGTATTACTATATATTTAAAATATCTATATTATATTTTAAATATAGTTTTCTACTTATTTACTTTATTAATAGTAATATAGTAGTATACTTTACTTAAATTAATCTTAGAAATAAACTTTACTCTAGTAAGCTTATCTAGAAGCTTACTAATTAGTAGTAGAGAGTAATAGTTTTTTATTATAATTTTATTTAATCCTTAGTAGTCTATATATAGTTTTAAGCTACTATCCTTCTTTAGTATAAATAAGATAGATACCTCTATAAAGCTTATAAAGCAGCAAATATAACTAGTAGCCTCTATTTTCTAAATATATTTAGCAAGGGTTTATAGTTATTCTACTAATATAGAGTATATAGGCTAGTATAGAGGTTTTTTACTAGGCTTCAGTTTAATATAGTATACTATTTCCTTTAACTTAAGAACTTTTTTTACGTTTTTATTATTAAAGATATTAGTAAATACTTAAAGTTTTTTAGAGATTCTCTTTTCCTGTTTTTTATTTAGTAACTATTTACCTAGAGTATTAATATCTTTTTTATTAGAGCTTAAAATGCTTGCTAGGTATATAATATAAGCTTATTAGCTATTTTCTATAATTTCTTAGATAATTGCTTTTAGTTTAGTAAGTGAGATATATTTATATAACTAAGTATATATATAGGTGTCTATATAGATACTTTCTTAACTTATAGAGTTATTAGATAAGAGGATATTTCCTACCCTTTTAAAGTATAAGCTTATAATAAATACTTAGTAGATCTTCTATAGGTAGCTTTTACTATTTAATAGAAAGAGTATAAGCTAGTAAACCTTATTTATAGGTATAGGTTTACTCTAAAAATCTACTAATTCTAAGGCTATAATATTTATAGCTTTTTTTAATTAGAGTTTCTCTATAAAGTCTTCTTTTGTAATATTTACTACTATATAAGTATTTATATTAATTTTAAGTTTAACTTTATTAGATACTTAGAGTATAAACGCTTATTTTTTAATAGTTTTCCTGATTAGAACTAAAGTAATATTTAGTATAAGGCTTCCTAAAGTTATTTCTATACCTATTTATTTCCTAAGTCCTTAGTATTAGTTATATAAGGTATTATAATAATATTTATACTACTCTATTTTAGGTTTAAGTTCTAGTTATTACTTATAAGTAGTATATAGTTTTCAGTATAATAGGTTATAATATAGCTATAATTTTTATAGTTATAGTATTAAGAACTTTAAAAGTTAAGTAGTTTATTATTAGAGCTAGAAGTTATATAGGAATTTGCTAGGTAGTTACTCTAGGATAGGGTTTTTAGATAGCATTCTTTATAGTTTATAGACTAAGGAGGTTATAAGCTACTTTTATAAAGGTAGTTTAGAGAGCTTAAGTATAGTTACTTATATAACTTAGAGTAGCTAGTAGATCTTTTTATATATCTTTCTTTTATTATCTCCTATAGTTTCTAGCTATATAAGGTAATAGTATAGATATTAGTATAATTTATATCTTATTTAAATAGCTTATTTTTAAGGGTTCTAATAAAGCTTTAAAAGAAAGTATATACTTTTATATTACTTATACTTAGCTTACTAAATACTTAGTTAATAGATTCTTAGTAAGCTTAGTATATAATAGGTTTCTTATTATTTTTCTAATAGTACTATCTTAGAGTATTATAATAGTTTTATTCTTATAGTTCTAGTATAATATATTATCTTCTAATAAAGATTTAGAAATCTTCTTATTTTAAGTCTATTTTACTCCCTAAAAGGTTTATAAGTATTTACTAATATATTTACTACTCTATCTATAAAGTATACTTTATAGTATTTAATATTTACTAGATATACTAGCTATTAGAATAGCTAGAGTAATACTTATAAGCTTCTTCTACTATAATAAGCTAATCTTTTCTTATTATATTTATAGATTTACTAGTAAAATAAGCTATATTATAGTTTAGAGGTTTTTTATAAACTTTAAATAGGTATTTAGTAAGTATTTAGTTATTTAATATAGTAGCTAGAAGCTTTTACTAGTTAGCTATTATAATTAGTATCTATTATATTAATAGCTAGCTATTTACTTCTTATAGCTTATTAGTTTAAGCTAGCTTATTAGCTATAGCTATAAATATCTAGCTTTATAGTTTATCTTATCTATAGTAAGAAGTCTTAGATTTCTTATTCTCTTATATATATTTATTATCTAAGTAGTAAGGTTTAGTATAAGTAGCTTATTCTCTTTAGAGCTTCTAGCTTTATTTAAAGTATAGCTTCTTATCTTTTCTAGTTAACTTATATTATCTTCTAATTATTTACTAGAGTTATTCTCTCTATATAAGCTTATACTAATAGCTTTACTTATTATTTAGTAAATACTAGCTATAGTTTTATTAACTTAATTAATAAGTATTACTTAGGTATATAGTACTATTATTATTACTAACCTTTTTAAAGTAAAGTAGAAGTAAAAGAATTATAAAGGTATTAGAGGTTATAAGCTATAGTTAGGTTAAACTAATAGTAGAAGTACTTAAAAAGTAGGTCTAGTATTACTATACTATTTTTACTTACTTCTTTTAAGTTTTTTCTTTTTTAGCTTTTAGTAAGTACTTACTAAGCTCTTACTATAGAAGGCTTTATACCTTAGACCTATAAACTTCTCTATCTATTTAGTCTTTACTAGCTAAGTTATTCCTAAGCCTTCTAAGCTAGGTGTCTAGACCCTTATATTTATTACTAATAATTTCCTTTTTATACTAAACTTATTTTCTTTCTATATTACTAAGCTAGTATATATATTTCTTTTTTTTGCTATATTAAGCTAGTATATATATTTCTTTTTTTGCTATATTAAGCTAGTATATATATTTCTTTTTTTGCTATATTAAGCTAGTATATATATTTCTTTTTTTGCTATAGTAGTTATAGTTTATTTACTGCTTAAGGTAATATAAAGTTTATTTTAGTTTTATTATTAATAAGTGTAATAGTTATAGTGTTATTAATAGTAACTAGTTATAAGTATATTTTTTAGTTTAGAGATATTAAATAGACCTTATTATTATTACTTATTTTAATCTATTATTAATAAGTAAGTTTAGTTTTTTAATTACTCTAGTTATCTAGAGTAAATAATATACTTCCCTTTCTATTATACTTTTATAAAGTAGTTTTCTTAGAATTAGAGTTTTAGGGGACTTAATTCTTCTTATAGAAGTTTATAAGCTTTTACCTTCTATATTATATATATAAAGTATTTATTTTATTAGTATTCTTTCTTTTATTATTATTATACTAATATTTCATAGAGTATTATAAATTTAACTTAAAACTATAAAGTTATTTTTAAATAGAGCTATTATCTATTTACTTATTATTAAGGTAGAGTAGATTTCTTAGATAGGCTCATTATTATATCTTCGAAGGTAGAATTAGTGTTTATATTTATTACCTATATATTTTTTATACTTATTAAAAATATACTAGGGCTAGAAAAAGGTTTAGTAGTATCTATATTAGGTATAAAAAGCTAAATAGTCTTTTATATATAGCTAGGAAGTATAGTTCTTATGTTATTAGATTACTAGAATATTATAGAAATATTACTATTATTTATCTTAAAATATATTAACTTTTTAGTACTTTAAAAGTTATTTAACTTTTTCTTTTTAGTTATTATATTCTTTTTTAAAACTAAACTTATTAACTTTTAGGATTAATCTACTATAATATTTTATATTCTAATTAGTAATATTAGTAGGAGAGTTAGAGTTATAGAAAATCCTATTTAAGTTAAATCTAGATTTATTTTTACTAAATCTCTAGCTACTAGTTAAGCTAAGTAGTTATTATTTCTAAAGAGTTATATTAGTATTTAGGTTCTTTACTAGATTTCTCTTTAACTTATTTTTTAAGCTCTTAGTTAATTTACTTAATTCTAGTAAGGTTTCTATATATATGTCTATATTATTTAAAGTAAGCTATAAAAGTACTAACTTAGTAATATATTAGTATCTAGTTCTTTTTATATTTATTATAGCTAGAGAGTTTATATTACTTTAAAGTATAAGATCGTTTATTTATTATTATTTATAACCTATTATTTTATTTTATATTAGTAGATTTAGTTTATTTTTTATTAAACTTAAGCTTTTAATCTTTAGATTATTTACTAAGTTTCCTTATTATAACTTATAAGGTTTAGAGTAACTATCTTAAGTTATTAGATATAAAGTATCTTATTAAGTTATTTAGTAGTCTTTTAGATTATCTTATTATTTACTTATAAAGCTATTATAAGAGTTTTAGTTTTAATTTCTAGAATAGTTATATTATAACCTATTTTTCTATAGTTTAAGTTACTAGGCTAATATTTTATAGCTTTCCTATTACTATAATAAGTAAAGTATTTATTATTATAGTATTTAGTTTATAATAAGAATATATAGAGTATTTTAGTTATTATACTAACTTACTTAGTTTACTTAGATATAGGTTTCTAACTAAGTTTTTTAAGCTATTTATAGTTTTTAGTAATATATCTTATTTCTTTATAGTTATAGTACTTAGAGTTCTATAGTTTCTTATTATTATTCTTAGTAGTAATACTAAAGTTTATAGGTTTACTATATTATCTATAAAAAATGCTTTATTAGGTATTATTTTAGTTATTATAAGGTCTATTATTATTCTACTAGTTATTAAACTTACTCTAAGGCTACTATTAGTACTTATATCTTAAATTTAGATTTTATTACTTCTCTTCTTATTCCTTTTATTATTTATAGAGGTAGTTATTAATCTTAATAATATATTTAATATAACTAAGAAACTAGGAAATATTTCTAGTTTAGCTATCTTATTTTTAACTTTATTTTTAAATTTTTAATAGAAAGTAAAAACATTACTTTTATTAGTTATATAAAATTTAGCTACTAGTCTTCTGAATTCTACTATATAAAGTATAGTAAACTTAGTTTATTATAAATAAGATAGATCTTATTTAGCTTACTTTTACTTATTAGAGTTAAAAAAGAGAGATTTTAAAGCTTTAATATAATCTATAAAGCTAACAAAATATTTTACTTCTTTATTATATTTTAACTAAGTTATTAAGCTATTTTATTAAAGAGGTTTAAACTAAACAAAAGCTTATTTTTAAAAGATAGCTATATATACTACTTATTTAGTATTATTTTAAATATATTAATATAGAAAGCTTAATAGGTTTATATTTAAACTAAATATTTCTTAAGTTATCCTAAAGTTTTATTAAAAATAAAAAGTATATTAAGCTTAAAATATTTATATCTTTTAACTAAAGCTAAGATAATATTAGTAGTAATTTAAAAAGTATTAACTTCTTTTTTAAGTTCTTAAGTTTTATATACTTATTCTTAGAGTTTTTTAAAAGTATTAACGTTTTAATTAAATATATTATATATTTCTTTAAAATCTTTATTAGTTTTATTAAGCTATTATTTAAGTTTTTTAGTATTATTTTTACTTTCTAAGTTATTCTTTATTTTCTAATTTTTAATCTCTTAAACTAAGCTTTAGGAAACCTTTCTCTAGAAATAAATAAGAATTTAGAAATAAGAGACTTAATAGAATATCAAAAGATATTTTATACTATTTAGTAAGTATTAATAGTTAATTTACTAAATAAGAGTAATTAAAATATTATAATTAACTATTTAATAATAAAGTCTACTAATAGAAGCTAGAAATTAATATATAGTAATAATATATTAAAGTTATAGTTTAAGTTATAAGTTATAAACTATATTATAGATTAATAGTTAGAAGCTAAAATAATTAATCTTAAACTTAATAAGTATTTATAATAAAAGTAAGCTGAAAATATCTAAAAATATTTATAAGTTAATTACTAAAAAGCTATAGAAGTCTAACTATAAACTAAGCTTAAGTTATACTATATATAAGTCTAAATAATACTTTTTATCTTATTACTATTTCTAATCTTAATAGAATTTATTTTTTAATTATATAAAACTTATATATACTAAGAATAGCTTTTATATTCTTAGTATATAGATCTAATTTTTTATCTTATTATTATATAACTTATACTATAGTTCTTCTGTTTCTAAGTAAGTCCTTACTATCTCTATAATCCTATAGTATAAATATCCTATTATAGCTACTTAACGCCTAAGTAGGTTATTCAGCTGTTATCCTTGTTTACGGGTTATAATAACTAGGTACTAACCTATAAACATAGATAAATCTACTCGAGCCCACGTTAGTATCTCTCTTCAGAAATACCTTTGGCGACGCTTAGAGTAGTTTTCCGCCAGAGAATAGCGAGGAATCCCGGAGGTATAAAGTAATCACATGTTTGAGAATATCGGTGAGATATTCTCGGGGCTGAGACGTGTCAGTGGAGTAGTTTCTTTCTCAAACATCTGCTGATCTCTCCACCATGACGTGGCGCCGGACCTAAATCTGGAAGGTCGGGTCCGGGATGTTGCTCCAATGGTCATCATCAGGAGATCTTCCTAGTGCTTGGGAGTTTACTAAATTTAATGAAACGCTGAGTATTCTAGGATTGCCGAATGGCTCTGGGGAGTTTGCCAGGTGACATATGATGAAAGTTGCTGTTCATAGTAGCATCGCAGCAGCGAAGCGCAATATGTACATAACTTTGTGGTGGTCAGAATCACTCGAAGGAATGGCGGAGGCACCATGGGAGAGCAGGAATGTCTAAAAGTTGCAATGAATATCCATGGATGTGTTGAGCTCTGGGATCAAATGTCTAAATTTCAAGTTCAATATATCGAGCGTAATGCTCCATTAGAGACCGCGGAAGTCTGGTTCGTTTGTATTGCATGATTCCATGCGGCAAGGGGAGCGACAATGCCTGCAAACGAGAGCATTTGCTGACATGATTGAGCTACTTATCCGATATCAACGAACTAAGGTGACAATGATAGTTTAGGTCACTGCGACGACGGGGGAAGGGGAGGAACGTAGACATCATAATGGCCACGAGGAGGCGCTTTCTGCCTCCGCCCGCGTAGTATGACATGCAAGCACGGGTATTCTCGATGGATAGGTAGTTCATACTGAAGAACGAGGCCAGACATACATGCAACTACGTGACTGAAGAATATTTCCATCAGTTGAGTTGAAGCCACTCTGAACAGGGCCTACGCACCACGAATCCTTGATGATTAGGCTACTTATACAAATTGCAACCTTGCCTCCGATCCTAAGTGATTCCGATCTCGAGTCGGATTCCACGCCGAAAGAAGCAGCAGGTCTCATCATCAGGATGGTAAGTAATATTCACCTGGACAGGCAGGCATGTATCTCATTCAGTAGAGAACAGGGGTATCCCCAAGTTACGATGGCTCTTACTAGGTAGTTATGCTTGCTACTTTTCCATGAAAGAAGCGGGATGAGGAAAATAAGCTCCGACGGCTACACGCAAGTCATCTCATATGGTAGTATTCCACCTAGTATTATACAATCTTGTAGTTGTACAGTGATTAGATAGTTAACGATTCGCTTTTGTGACATCTCGTCAGCATCCAGACCCTATTTCCCACCCCATCTGCGCCTTGATCCCCGTTGGTTTGTACCATCGCCGATTTGTTGCCATCTTCCCGGACGATTGATTGTTTCCTTGACATCGTAAAATAGTTTGGTGACCTCTTTCATCCAACATAGGGAGTGACGTATGGTGAAGCGTAGTTGGAGTCGCCTCTTTGACGACAACTTTTCCACTTCGCTGGAGATAACTCCCTACAGTCGTGATATGATTTAGCCAGCAATAACAGCAGGCCATCATGTAGTTGTCTGCTTGAAATCCTTCTGGACGCGGATTGAGTGCAGCGGAATCTCATCCTCGCTCTTGTCGTCCGGCTTGGTAGGGTAACTCGTCACGGTGTATCCAAACCCAAGTCCGTCGGCGTCGGGACGCAACTTGCGGTCATTCAGGGGTGGCGTGCGGTCGCCGCTCCTCCCATCGGATCCGTTCTCGTCGGAGAGTCGATAAAAAGGGTCACCGCCCGCTGAGTGCTTCGTGGTCGACTGGCTGCGGTTGACGTTTGTGCCGTTTGGGTCCTGCGACGACATTCCGTTGCTGAAGTTGGACTTGTTCTTGGAGCCGAAGCCCATCGCCGTTCCGACTCTGAACATACCACCCATGCTGCCCTTGATACCGCAGGCTCGGGCGACCTTTTGCATGGCGGGTCGAAGGGTGGGAAGGCAGGCGGAGACGATGCCGGCAGACATCTCGATGGCGGTCCAGCCGACGGTCGGGGCGAGGGTGTAGGTCGGGTCGAGATTGCTGTAGGTGAAGAGAACGCTCGTTCGGTAGGCAGAGGTGAAGACGACACTGGGTGCTGATTAGCATCGCATGACGGGGAACACTTCGACCTCAGTGGTCAGGGGTAACAAATAGGGGGCTCACAAGAAACCAAGGCCGAAGGCGAAAGTCAGGGCAATCTTCTCAGCCTTTTGCAGCTGCAGCTTCCAAACTTGAGGAATGGGCATGAGAAGGATCAGGAGATCGGTAAAGATGGTCGAGGCGGCATTCGCAATCCATGTGGCGACCTGGTTGATGCAGTGGCCAGGGAGATCGGGGTACCACAGCTTTTCGACGGGTACGCAGATGAAGATGAACAAGAATGTGATGCAAATAACCCAGGCGAAGACGAATGCTCCAACACCCCAGGTCATCTTCTTGAAGAAGGGGATGTGGAAGATGCGGTAGTACATGAGAAGCAAGCTCAGTTTCGTCCAGCCCAGGTTCCATGCGTAAAGGATCTCTGCTACGACAAGGAACTTGGCCATCAAGACGATGTTATCCATCTCGACCTTGTCGGCGTGTACGCCCATGCCCTTTGAGAGGTTAGCATTTACAGCTCGACTTCGAATTGGGAGCTCTACTTGCTACTGAGTGCATGGCAAAGATGAAGCCTACGACGACGATGTTCCATAACTACGTCACAGTTAGTCCAAGGCCTAGCACTCTAGACGATGACGCTCTAAACGTCTATTCCGAGGATAGGGACGCACCATCGACCAGATGATCAGGTAATCATCCCACCACAACTTCTGTGCTTTGAGATGACGACTCCATAGACGGAGACCAACGGACAACAGGGCGAGAACGGTCACTGAGACGACGACTTCGATAGTCCATGGCTGGATGTTCTGTGAATCGTAACCGGGAAGCCCGGGTAATGGCGAGGCATCGGAGGACGACATTGTGACTCGGCTCGTACGGGCTCTCTCACGCCCCTTTCCTTCACTCGCTTCGACGATGGGCAGAAAATAAAGTTGGACTCGATCGCGGGGGAGGAGAAAGGAACAAGAAGAAAGGCTCCTTCGGGAGTGAGGGGAGGACCCAGCCTGATAGCTCTCAACCGAAGGACAAAAGCAAAGGGGTTGGCGGCGCAATTCGCTTCAAACAGTCGCTCATCAACCCGGGGGAGGAGACTATCCTTCGCCGGAGGCTCATATGGACAGGGCCACTCGGTCGCTTTATTCTGCAGGCACGATCCCTCAACACTGCACACGAAGTGCCGGTTTTGGTGCCCCTACCCCTGGGCGGCGCAGGAACCTTGGACGGCTTTGACAAGAGTGCGGACCCCTGGACAACATGGTAATGATGGTACGAAAACTGGGGAAAGAGAGAACTTCGGTTCACTGCCCTCCTGCTTTTCTTGCTTAACTCAGTTGTGTGTAATGCAACTCTCCGGTCGACCGCGAGCTGGATCATTCCCAAAGCGGTTGTGAGAGGGGAATCAGTTTATATGTCAAACGTCCCGGTCGACAAAAAGGGCAAGTTGATCAGCAAGAGGAAGTGGACTGAGAGGGGTTGGTGGACGCGAAGGACAGGGCAGACAAGGTTTGATGATGGATGACTGACAGAATTTCATCGATGCCACGAGGCAAAGTCGGGCATCACGGACATCAACCCTGGCTGAGTGAGCTCAGCTCCTAAGCACAAGCCGCATTAATACCCAGGCATTCTTGTGATTCGTAGGGTTTTTTTCGCCTCATTCCAGTCTTCCTATCATATTTGTTTTGATTTTGGAATATGACCGTCCACAATACGGGCGGGTTTTTCCTCTTTTTTCCTCGACGCCTTGTGGACCAAGGTTACTAGCGCAGTTAAGCGTCAGGCCTTTTGAAGGTCGAACGAGGTTGATGATTTCGGACTCATTCTCCACAGCATTGGTCAAGAAATTTGGGGGCAAATGGCAGGCCTTAATGGGGATCATCCCGGACGCAGGATTCCGGTGCCGGGCAGCCTCCCTGAAAACCACTCGTTTGGGTATCGGGTGGTGTTTCCAAGACTTCTAGCCTCCAGCAATGGTGTCACTGTCTGGTGCCTGTTGGTCGAGCCGGGGTTCTCGCCGTCGGGAGATATTTCAGTGTGGTTTATTTCGTTACACATATGAATTCCGCATGCGGGTTTGCGCCGCCCAGGAGCAAAAGGGTCGACAGGGGGGCACTCTAACCGAGCCTGCGAGGGTCTCGGGGGCCGCATGCGTCACCACGCAGCGCGTCGTCAGTGGCCCGCGGAAGGAATTAGCACTCACAAGCCGGTCGTGTTGGGGGACGCCGGTTGTTCGGTTGAAGAAGCGCTGTGCGTGTGGCGATCTCGGTCCCAGCCGGCTTTCCGCTGAAGAATCCGACCAGAAGGATTCCAGACTTTGATTGTGAGAGACAACATGTTGTGCGATTAGAGTCGGGCGCTGCTTGCATGTCAACAACCACACAGACCTGACGCCAAAAAGGACGCCAGGCCATGTTTGCGAGCAGAAAATCAGCAAGACTGAAACTAGAGGAAGGATATTCCCGTCCCTCCCGACGGTTCGTTTCTCTTAGAACGGGCGGGATGAATTTGGACTTTCAACGGCTCACTCAGTCCAAAACGACGGCGTCTTCTTCAACCGGGGATGGCACACAATTGACACCACCCAAAACGGCATTGGATGAACCTCTCACAACCATCATCGCAAGTTCGCAACGCCGTCTCGTTCGTAAAGACCCGCTGGCTATTGTCTGGGCCCCTTACTCTAGCTCTTCTTAGGCAATGACATGCAAACCTTCAGGACGCTACGCCGCTGCTGTCACTTCGGACACTTCGGTGTCAATAGCGCCAAAGACTGGGCGCTAGCCAGGGAGAACGTGGACTATTCTCATTTCGCCCCTCGGTTGGACGGACCTGACTCGTGTCCACATCTGCCCATGTGCAATCGAATGTCTGCGGCCAGTGCTTCGGCGATAACACGGATAGGAGTGATGGAAGTCCCCTGACAATTCCCAAGAGCCGATACGCGTGCTGTTGATCTTTTCCTCGCGCCCAACAAAGCTCCTCGTTACCCACATGCCATGGAAACGTCACAGAGGCATTGACCAAATCCCCCCCTCCTTGGGACCGACGCTGGCGAATCGAACCGGATGGTCGCTGGGGCATCACATAGGTAACGTTTTTTTTCTGCCCTCCTCCACTGGCTTTGAATACAGGGACATGCCTCGCCGTGAAATGGCTCTATTGGGAAACCCTCCCGGTAGCTACTGCACGGAGGTTACAACTCGAAGGGTTTCGGCGGAGCCGGTCGTTTGAAATACACCGCTGCCATGTCTGCCGTGTCCAGTCGGCAGGACACACGAGGTGCCACGAGCGTCTTCGCGGTGGGAAATACAAGAAAGAAACCCGCATTCTCTTTCAAACTTACTACTAAACCAAACCTTCTTTGCCTGTACCCCAGCTAAGCTGCGAGTTTGTTTCCTGAATCGAACATTCCATCCCCTCCACTCCCCAAAGGAATCCGATCCCAAACGCCAAATAAGCCCCCAGCACCAGTCAGCACTCAGAAGAGACCGAATCGAAAATGGCCGCTACGACTACGATCCAGGTCCCCCACCTCGGCGGCATCAGGGCCGGCTACCGTCTTTCCGGGGACAAGGTCGACCCCGCCAAGCCCACCGTCGTGCTCATCAACTCCATGTGCACCACCGTCTCCCTCTACGATGCCCAGTTCAACAGCAAGACGTTGACCGACGCCGTCAACCTGCTGGCTATTGAGCCTCTCGGCCACGGCTCCACCAGCTGCCCGGCCGAGCACTTCACCTACTGGGACACGGCCATCATGGCCCTGCAGGTGATGGACAAGCTCAACGTCGAGAAGGCCTTTGCTCTCGGCACTTCCCAGGGCGGCTGGATGGTCACCCGCATGGCGCTTTTGGCTCCCGAGAGAGTACGTAGCTTCCCTCCACGTGATCTTCTGCTGTCACATTGTCACTTGCTTTTGACCACAGACGCTGCAACATGATGTTGCTCTTCAGTGTCTATCACTGTTGATCGATGACTACTGTGGACTCCTCAGCTGACCTGGTTTGATAATGATAGATCCTGGGTCTCTTGCCCTTGGGCACATCCATGGACTACGAGTCAGCCGACTCCCGTGGCAAGGGCTGCTGGGACCCCAAGGCTCAGCTGCTGGCTTCTACGACGCCTGGTCTAGCCCTGTCCCGACGCCTGACTTCCTCGTCGACGACATCTGGTGCGGTATGGTCGGCAGCCTGGGCTTCTCTGGCACCGTGCCTCCTGAGACCCTGGCGTTCTGGACCAACACCCTCAAGTCCGTCTACAAGGGCGACGAGGGCCGCAAGAAGCTCAAGATCGCCCTTGGTAACCTTCTCTCTCGCGATGGTCTCCTGCTGAGACTCAGGGATATCAAGTGCCCTGTCTACTGGCTCCAGGTATGTGCATGCAGGATCAACCATGGGGACCGAATATGCGAGGCATTTGGCTCCAAGTTGAGCATAAGCGAGCGAACTGTGCGCTAATCATCATTTTTAGGGTACCGCTGACCCCGTGTTTGGCGTCAACATTCCTGTCGAGCAGATCAAGCTCTTCACCGCGTCGCCGGAGGCAACTCTCACGATGGTCGAGGGCGGTGGTCACTCAACGCCACGAGCCCTAAGGAAGTTGAGGAGGCTCTGCTCAGCATGGTCAAGAAGTATGCTTAAAGGCTCAGGCCTTGTTGTATTTTTGGGATGGGCCGTGCGATGGCGTTATGATCATGAGTCGTGGAAAGCGATACGCGAGGGATATTCATCAGTGACCACGTCGGGCCTCCACCCGGGGAAATTCCGAGCGGGTATTGCTTGCATTGCACTTTGAAATCTTACGGACTGAGGGAAAACAATCACTTTCAAAAAAACGGCCGTGTGCAGCGTTCAGGGGCTGAGGCAAGTGATCTGACGATCCGAGCGTCTGCCAAACGACTTCTGGACCCTCTGTCAAGTGCGACTTAACCAATTAAAACCCAAGTTCGTTATTCAATGTGACATGTGCTATGCCTGCCAACTTACGAAGTACTCGGTCAGTATCCGACGTTGGTCGGAAAAGTTGCGACCTTGAAGTTGCCTCGTCCTTGCCATCCGTTTGATGTAGGATTTCTTCGAGGTTACCTCCTGTCTGCTATTGCTACCATCCCATTCCACACAGCTGGGACGCGAAGCTTGAGGGCTATGCTCACCACTTTGGGAGATTTTCTGCTGTCCGACGGTTGCCGTCGGGCGCTGCCGCTCCTGGCGTTGGCTGACCATCAGTCGATGAGCTGGATGGGGCAGTTGCGACCCAGTGTAAAACCAGTATCATGACTCGCAACTCCGAGTTGATGCCAAGCTGTGGCTAAACGTCGGAGATGGTTCACGATGGTCTGGGCCGCTGAAGGAGAAACTCTCGCCTTTTCGTAGTTTAAAACCACGCAAGCCTCTCTCGTCGGGTTGTGGCCGACTAATTTCCATAGCGAAGCTAACAAAGTCAGATCTCAAGTTGGGTAACATCACAAGTAATTGAGACAATATTGATTGATGCTACAAAAGATACATGTCTGCTCAACGCTCTTGAGGCTAATTACTAACCGCTCAGGTCCCATATTTGGCGTGGGAAAATTTGCTATATGTGAAGCTACGAAGGTTTATTAAGTGTATCAAGACGAGATTGTTCTTCCTATTGACCGGAAAACGAGGTTTAGAGTCTGGGATCTCATGTTGATAGAAGCAATTGACCATGGACAGGGTGGTTGAAATCCAATCAACGGTACACCTATGGTAGCTCAGAGTGGTTGCAAGTACCTCTTACTTCGATATCGCGGACTTGCATGCAATTGTCCAGGAGCTAAGTGGTCAGGTGAAAAGTCCATCAGATGGTTGCTGTCCACCCATTTCTCTAAACCAAAGGTTTCCAGACGTAACTTGTACGTGCCCACAAAGATTCTGACCCAGAAATAGCCATAACTATAGTACGTTAAGATAGGGACTTTTTGTCGTGCCTTAGCTTACAAAACATCCAGAAGTGGCAAGACAAGTGGCTTCGCATCAACACTGTGATTTGCTACACGCTCACCCATGGCGGTTTTAGGCTCCAAATGTCCAATCGATCGATTATTGCCACCCTTGGCAAGTCTGGCGTTGCTGCCTGCTGTGACCACCAGTTCACCCAGCCAAAGAAATTGTCAAATGAAGCACGCCTGAACAAAACATCATATCTTCAATTGCATACACCCACTCAGGTTCTCTGTGCAGTTGTCTCTTGGAGGCGTTCTACTCAATGCGCTGTTTCGGCCTGTGTATTGACCGCGCCCGGGCTAGAGAAACATTTGCGTACACACCTCTTCCCGAGGGTAAATTCATCCGATACATCGAGCTTCATCCGGGAAACTACGACGATCCCTTGGTATGTAGCCTACACGTGTCAGGTGTTGACAGTGCTACCTTTGAGGCTATCTCCTACGTTTGGGGGACGCGTAGTCGAAACGAAACTATCACCTGCGACGGCAAGCGGCTGAAAATCACAAAGAATTTACGAACGGCCTTACAACGTGTCCGAATACCAGGAGGTACTAGGAGACTGTGGGCAGACTCAATATGCATCAACCAAGAAGACCCCAACGAGCGTGGTCATCAAGTAGCTTTGATGGGCGATATCTACAGCAAAGCCTCCCAGGTTTTGATTTGTGTTGGGCCCGACCCCGATGGCCACGGAAATCGAGCCAGTACACTCGTGGATGACGTCAACAGAACCGTGCTTTCAATATGTGAAAGCATCGACTTTTCACCACAGAGTATCCCGTACGCAAAGGATGACGATCCGCTTCAAGATGATCGGAGGTGGAAATCGTTCGCTGCTCTTCTCCGGCTACCTTGGTTTCAGAGAGGATGGGTGGTGCAGGAGTCAGGACTTGCAAAATCGGCAGTCATTCTCTGGGGCAGCTCGCAGATCTTTTGGGCACCTTTCATGAGGACTTGGCGCTGGGCAAGCCGTCAAGCGCCGGCATTGCATGTGCCACTTTTTGACCGGATATGGATCAGCTTGAACCCTATCTACGACATGGCATTTGTTGCATCTCATCTACGAGAAAGCGTTGCTTGGTACCCCAAAGCGAGTACATCTCTTATCACGCATCCTCTGGAAATGATGAGGCATGGCCACCGGCTATCTCTCACTGACAAACGCGACCGTGTGTATGCGTTCCTTGCTTTAGCGCAGCGCGTGACTGTCTCCGAGTTTCAACCAGACAACCCCAGTTACAGTCAGAGTTTTCAAGAAACCTATCTTGCGTTCGCTCGCAAATATCTCAACGATACGAAAGATGCCAGTTTGCTCAACTATGTCCATCACAACACGGACACCTTGTCTTCCAAGCTTCCTTCATGGTGTCCACGTTGGGATTTGGGTGTTTATATCAGTTTCATTACGACCCCTTCTCACAAGTTGATGGAGACATGTCCTGGGTCACCTTCCACGTTTGAGATCCTGACTGGCGATCTTTTTCGAATGAGCGGGGTGATCGTCGATTCAATCGCTATTACGTCCGAAACGCTTGCCAGTAGCGTTACGATTGATGGCATCGGGTTGATTTGGGAAGACTTCAGAGCTCGTCAAAAAGATGTATACGCTTACGAGCCCGACCTACGTCTCCAAGCGCTTGTTCAGTGCCTCACTGGCGGACGCATGTATGGACGTGAGGCCAAGTGGTACTGTGACTATGCAGCCTACCTCAGGGAGCTTTGCCGAACTAGTAAGGATACAACTATCCCCCAAGCTGTGATGCAGTTGGGGAACAGCGGCGAGGGGGAAGTAGCCGGTGTTCATTTGATGGCGGCAGAGTACGCCCATAACCGGAAGGTCGTAGCCACGACGAACGGGTACTATGCGCTAGCGCCTGGCATCTCCAAGAAGGGAGATCTGGTTGCCGTCCTATTTGGCACCCGTGGCCCGGTAGTTCTACGAGAATCTAGTTCCAGGAAGGGATCATACAAGATCATCGGAGAGACATTCGTGGCTAGTAAACGCACTTACCGTAACGCCAAGGGCCTTTTGCTTCCAAAAAGACTAGGGGGAAATGGGGCGCGGGATTGGGAAGACTGGGGAGCTAAGACAGAGGATATCTTGCTAACTTAGGTTAGCGAAGTGGGAAACGAGATGGCGACAAGCTGCGATCAAGGAGCGGGGCGACTATGGTTTGACTTTCGTTAACCCTCAGGCTGGAAATGTCATCGCCGTCATATTTGTAGCCCAGAGCCCACTGGTCGTCCGCGTGTAGTATACTAGAGATGGACATACGGTACTCATTATAAATTGGCCAGCGTCATTTGTGTCGAGCAAACACTATGGCGGAGCTCTTTCGAGCGAAGGCATATGACATCTTTCAAAAGCTATCTTCCAAATGGGAGTAGCCTCATTCAAACCCAATAAAATACCAAGCTCCAAAACTGACCCAGCAGCAAATGACATCCCAGCCAACACTGCTCACAGCTGGGTGCTCATAAAGCGTCTTAATGACAATGGTCATACCCTTATCTATACCAACAATACCCCTGAAAGCGACGGCCAGCACCCAGGCCATAGAAGCCAACTTAAAGAACCAGGTCGGAGCGCCAAGCATGCGTGCCGGCAGGAAGCCTTTCAGAATCAACGGCACGAATGCCAGGAGATGAGGTCCCAGAAGCAAGGCGAGAAACCCAGGCGATCCTGTAGCAGAAGGAATTGATGTGGCCCACAGCAGGTTGATAGCAAGAACGACCGTGTACCAGGACATTGATGATGTGCTTGCTTCATCCGACACGGCTTTTCGAGTTGAGTCGCCCCCTTTACCATCTTTGAATGATGTCCGATTGGAAACATGACTGCAAAGTATGGCGAGGAAAGACAGGTTGGCTGCAAAAGATATGGCTACCACTTGACCAAGCAAGACGAATATCCAAGCTTGGGGAATCTTCCTCTTCTGGGCTGACCACGCAATTCCAAGTTAGCACATCCCATCATCTGGCCGCCAACACCGCGACATAACCACCATGGGAAGAGCTCACCTTGAACAGCAAGAAGCACACTCCAGTTTGCGCAAAACCCGAAAATCTGCAAAGACCACCATGCCCTCGGTCCCGTCTCCAGAGTCGATGCCCACGCCTGCTTGAACAGCGACGTATCCCTCAGCCACTCGCCCAGCCTGAGCCCTCCCTCGCCACCAGTAATCCCGACTCCTGCAAAGACATGCGAGATTGCCCATTGCTGATATGACCACTCGAAAAATCGAAACATGTGATACCAAGTCGTGGCGAGACTCACGACGGCGAGAATGCCGAAAACAGGAACGGCGCGGCGCCGTGCGAAGCGGCCGGGATCATCTTGGGCAGGCCTTGCAAGGCTGCTTTTGCGCTGGCTGCGAATAATAGCGATGGACTTAATCGTAAGGGCGGCAGCTAGGATCATGTAGCCTGTGAAGATGGTCCAGGGCCGGACATTGGAAACAGCCATCCTCCTGTTGGCCGACAGTTTTGTGTTAGCAGAAAGATACAGTCGATTGCTCTGTGCCTTTTTTATGATTCTGTGCCGAAAATCCCAAGCCTTGAGGGGTACCACATCAAACCAGGACCCCCGCTGTTTGATTACTAGCACTGCCTAACTCAGTTAGTCCCAAAGTAAGCGACCGTCGAAGTCCTGCTCAATCTTTCCCGTGCTTATTGCCAAGTAAAACCACCTGGGCTTTCACACATAGATCCACGAGGTGAGACTTGGGAAACTATTAGTGCGATGGCTGTCTTGTTGTAGTATATATGGCTGGTTAGATGTTAGTGTTAGAACCCTCTAGAATAGGTTAGTAATAGAAGGGGGAAAGTAATAAAAAAGTAGCTAAGTTATATATAGAGAGTAGTTATACTATAGAAAAAAGAAATAGATTTTAGTAGTTTATTTTTTAATTTCTAATTATAGTTAGTTTCTATAAACTTTTATTTTATATTATATACTTATTAATAGTTTAAAATCTCTATTTATAAAAAAGATTAAACTAGAAATTTAAAATACTAATTTAAACTAAATATATTAAAAAAGTATAGTTTATATAATAACTTAGTAATAAAATATTTCTATGATTAACTATTTTAAATATCTAAAATAAATAAGAAAACTAAAAATAGTTGCTTAAAAGAAACTAAAAATATTTAATTAACTTTAAAGAAAATAGTAGAAACTAAGAGAATATTATATCTTCTAAGTTAAAAGAATATAATAAACTTCTTTTTAAAGATTTTATATTAAATTAGACTATTAGTAATTAATTATTAATATTATATAAAAAAGTATATCTTTAAAAAAGGATATTTATTACTATTTATAAAAATTATTTATATAAGAAATATATTAAACTAAAGTATTTTAGAAGCGTTTTAATTATTCTAGTATATAGATCTAAATATAATAGCTTTATTTTAGTTTTATTTAGTAAAATAGTTAATATTATTAAAGTTTTTATTTTTAGTTATAAAACTATTTTATTAGAGTTAGCTAAATTAAATTTATTTAAAAAACTAAAATAAAACTACTTATTCTCTATAAATAAGCTATTAATACTTAGCTTTATTTCTATTTAGCTACTAACTTAAACTATTAGTATTATTTTTTATTCCTTTTTATTACTCTCTCTAGTATATATAAGTAAATTAGTAAGAAACTTTTAAAGCTTTTTATTTAACTATTATTATTATTTTAATTTATAAGTATAATAGATATATACTAATTATAATAAAATAGTATATATAGTAAGCTACTTTTAAAGAAAAGTAAAAATAAACTAGATCTATTATATAAGTAAATAATAATATTAAAACTTATTATTTAAAATAAGCTATATTTTATAAGAAGAACTAAATATATTTTCTTATAATAATCTATTTAATTTAGCTAGCTATAAGATAGCTACTAATATATAGTTTAACTATACTACTTAAAGATTATAAGAAAAAGTTAATAAATTTACTAGTTATTAGTAATTTTAAGTTTAAACTAAACTATATTCCTATTAAATAGTAATATAGATCTATATTACTTAGTAAACTATAGCTATATTTATAATATATATTATATTAAATAATACTCCAATATATATAGAGAACTTATTTTATTAGTAAAATATATTAAATAATCTATACTAGTAATATTTAACTACTAGATATTACTACTTATTAGTTTAATAAAATAGCTTTAAACTAATACTTAGTAAAATAATAATAGTACTATAGAGATAGGCTTTTACTACTATAGGTCTCTATTAAGAAATATTACTTATTATAACTATTAGAAGTAAAGCTATATATTAAGAGACTATTTTTAGCTAAAGATATAGCTTTAGTAGTATTATAACTATAGTAAAATAAGCTATCTAGTAAATACTTACTCTAATATAATATATTATAAATATAATAAAAAGAGCTATAAAGCTACTAATTATATTACTAATAATACTATAAAGGAGTAAAAAAGGCTAGTAATAAACTTTAATACTATTTTTATATAAGTAATAGATTTATAATAATAAAAGTACTACTTAAATATTTTAACTTAAATATATTTTAACTACTTCTAAGTAAAGCTAAAAATACTTCTGAACTTAAAATTAGTAATTAATATAATTAGTAGTAGTTTACTATATAAGTTTAATATAAACTTCTATATTTATTTAGTATATTAGTTTATAAATATAAATAATTATAAAATTATTACATTTAGGAGTTATTACTTATAACTCTAGATATCTAATAGTAATAATATTATTAAAATATAGCTATATTACTTTATTATAGTAGATCTTTTAATATTTATTTTAATATTTAGTTTTCTTTAACTAAAAGATATTAATTTACTTATAAGCTAGTATTAAAAGAAGTAGTATTATCTAATCTATAAGTATTATATCTATTTAGATATTCTACTAAAAAGACTACTTAATAAGATATAATTTCTATAATAATATAAATTATAGTTACTTTTATTATAATACTATTATATTATTAACTAAAGTAGTAGAAAACTAGTAATATTATAGTAATTTTAATAATTTATTTTTAGAGGAAAGAATAGTTTTTTTACCTAATTAAACTACTTATAACTATTCTATTAAACTTAATAAAGTAATATAAATTTTTAGAGCTGTATTTACTTTTTATTAAACTATAAATTAGAGATTTTAAAAGATTATTTAATTAAAACTAAAGCTAAAAACTAGATATATTTATTAATAAGCTTTACTAATATATTAATTTATTTATACTAAAAAAGAGGAGTAAGCTATAGCTTTTATATTAATTACTAAGTAATAAATAAGATTAGTTATAAAAATAGAACTTTATTATTACTTATTAGTAAGATTTTAAACTACTTATTTAATATATTAGTTTTTACTAAGTTAGATCTAAAAGATACTTATTACTAGATATATATTACTAAGAGTAATAAGTAGAAAATAGTATTTATATAAAATATAGCTAGTTTAAGTACTTTATAATACTTTTTAAGTTAACTAATATATTTACTATTTTTTAAATATATATTAATAATATTCTAAGTAGTTTAATAAATACTATTTATATTATTTATTTAAATAATATCTTAATATAGTAATAACTATAAAGCTTATAAAAATATATTATAGTATATAGAGTAACTAAAGTAATAGAATATATTAAAATAGTAATAAATATAAGTTTTAATATTTTATATAGGTTTTAAGCTATACTATATCTAAAAATAGTATAGAAATAAAACAATACATATAAAAGCTATAGTAAACTAGCTATTTTTATAAAATATTAAAGATATTTAAATATTCTTAAAGTTTATTAGATTTTATAGATATTTTATTTTAAATTATATTAAACTTATTATACTATTAATAGATTTATTCTAAAATTAAAACTAGAAATTTAGAGACTTCTATTATTAGTAATAATGTTTTTAAGTAGCTACTAAAAACCTTTACTAAAATATTTATATTATATATTTTAATTTACTACTACTTATTTATATATAAAGATATATTATTTTAAGCTATAGTATAGTAATTACTTAGTTATTTAATAGCTATTAATATTTTATACTTTTTAATTTTAAAAGTTAATAGATATTAAGAATTACTATAAAATAGAAAATATAAAGCTATTAGTTATAAATACTCTATAAAACTAACGCTATTATTTAGTATATAGTTCTTCTAATTATAGTTTTTATAAACTATTTTAATTTATAGTTCTTAGATATAAAAAGAAACTAAATAGAAAATAACTATACTAACTAGATAAACTAGTAGTATTTAATATTAATATATTTTAAACTAGAAGAAAAAAAACTTAGTAATAAGTTATTAAAATAGCTTAATTATAATAAATTTAAATTAGTAAATAGACCTTATAAATTATTAGAAGATATAAAATACTATTAAGTTTTTAAAGAGTTATAAGTATTATTATATAATAATAGTATTAATAAGGTTTTTATATTACTAAAGTAGTATTATTAGAAATAAGAAGCTAATACTAAAGTAAAATAAATAAAAGAAGTTAGAAGCTTTAGCTTAAAATATAAACTTAGAAAAGCTACTTAAGAAGTATAATAAAGCTATAAACTTAAGATATTAGAGTAGTAATATAGTATATAAAGAGCTATTTAAGCTTATTACTAAAACTATAGATTATAAGCTATTTATCTTATAAATACTAGCTAATAATAAAGCTTTTAAAATAGTATATAATAAGAATTAGTTATTAATAATAAGTTAGTTATTAGTAGCTTAGTAAAAAGATATTTTATTTAAAAATACTAGTAGACTTAGAAGTATTAATAACTATAAAAAGCTAGAAGCTATCTATAAAGAAACTAAAGTTATAATATAAGAAGACTATTTTATTTTAGTAACTATATATATATTTCTCTATACTATAGTATTTAGAGGGAAGTTATTAAAACTTATTATAATATACTTATAATAAAGTATTATATTATTAAATAGATAATAATACTATTTAAGTAATATTATTATTAAAACTTTAAATAAAAATATTAAAACTATATAATATATAATATACTAGTAAATAAAGCTTTATTAGTATAAACTTTATAAGATACTAAAACCTTTTTTTATATTATAATAACTATAATAAGAGATATTTTTTAACTTTATTACTAAATTACCTATATTAATAATACTACTAAGTTATAAAGTATATAATATAATATTTATAATAGTTAATTAGCTAATAAAATATAATATATATTATAATAAGGTTAATACTTACTACTTAAAATTTTACTAATTTACTTTTTATTAAAACTTTTAAGATATTTAGAATATTTAAGAGTATTATCTCTAATTAGAGTTCTCTATTTATAAATAAGTTCTAGATATATTTCTATTATTTTTTAGCTACTAAGAAGTAATTTAATATAATAGTTTACTTTTAAACTAATAAATAAACTAAATAGTAAAACTAATATTTAAAGTAGTATTTATAATACTTCTATATATAAAATTAATTAGATTAAGTATAATAACTTTACTTAGTATAGTTTATATATAATAATATATAATATTTAGCTATTAAAGTAGTACTTTCAGAAGTTCTTTTTAAGTTTTTTTTTATTAGTTCTACTAATATTAGTTTTAATAGAGAGAAAGTAAATAAAAATATTATTAAGTTTATAATTATAATACAGCCTCTCTATAAAAAGACTATAGCAAAATTCACTCTATTTATAAGCATAATTCTAGAAACACTATATAAGCACTTTAACCTATACTCTCTACTAATTAAGGAAAATAATATAGAAACCTTATATATTCCTACTAGTAAGTAAAGCCTCTAAACTTCACCGTATAAAGATATACGTATGCTCTAGCTAAATAAATTAAGTAAATAGTAATAGCGCTAGCTATATAGCGCAGAGCTAAACAGCATAGCAATATATATAGTAGGGCTAATTATATTAGGGCTAAAAAGATTACTAAAGCTCTCATAGTAATAGCTTCGCTAAACCTTCTAGTAAGGTAAACGCTACTATATAAGAGATAACTCCTTAACTAAAGAGGTTATTCTAAGAGGTTCTTACAGCTAGAAGCATAAAAGCTCTGCTATAAGTAAGGCTTTATACTTATCCCTCTTCCTCTTCCTATAACCTACAATAAATCCTTTATAATATCCGTACTATATAAGGAATATAAGAATACTAACCTTACACCAAGCATACCTTTCTTTAAGGATAATACTATAGCTATCGCTAAGAAGCATAATATCTATACACTAGATAAAAACCTCCTGTTTAGCACACATACTTTCCCTAATCAGCAGCGTATTATCAGGGTAGCACTAGACAGAGCCCTTGAGAATACCCTAAAAACAGACTATATATAAAAATATTATAATTACTAAGTATATAAGCTATTTTTAATAAATTAAAAAGTTTTAAAGTTACTTTTAAAGTAAATATAATAAACTTATATAGTTTAAGTTAATAAAACTTATATAAATAAATATATAATATTAATAACTTTATAATATTATTAAAAAATATATATAATAATAGTAATCTAGCTAAAAGTTAGCTAATAAATATTTAAAACTTTTTTATATCTTAGCTATTATAAATATATTAGAAATAATATATTAACTAGATATTTTTTATTAGTATTAGATCTATAATATTATAAATATATAGCCTAAGTAGCTAGGCTACAGAAAGATAAGAGGGCAGTATAAGCAGTAATATAGGAGTTAATTACTATAAACTAAGCAAGTTAGCCTTTCTAGCTACTTATACGCGCAGTACCTCTTTTTAGGGCCTAGCTTACTAATCTAGTTAAACCTTAATAGAAGCTTAGCAGAAGCCTAGCAAGGGCTTAGCACTAATACCTAGCATTATAATCCTATTTCCTTATAATTACCCTTTTTTTAGAAGGCTTAGTCTCTAAGTCTATTAATCTATAATAAAAAACTTCTACCTATATAGGGATTTAAAGCTTCTATAGTACCTATAATTAGTTTATTTACTTTTAAAGCTTTAGATCTTTTACTTATATATACTTAGCTTTACTAGAGGCTTTTTAAGCTTTTAGCAGTTCTAAGTATTAAGGATAGTTTTTTACTTTCTATATAGCTTTAGGTTTTTTACCTATATACTAGCAAGCTAAGCTAGCTTCTATATAGCTTTAGGTTTTTTACTTATATACTAATAAGTTCTACTTAGTTTTAGGTTTTTTATTTATATACTAATAAGCTTTTACTTATTATCCTTTAAATATTTAGTAGTTAGTTATCTTCTAATAAGTAGTTATATAGCTCTAAAATACTATTATTTCTATCTTATATACTTCTTATAGTAGATATATCTTAAATCTCACCTATTAGTAATATTATTAGTATTAAATATACCTATATAATATTAATACTAGCGTAGGGATTACTTAAGCTTACTAAGAGCTTAATAACCTATTAGTAGTTATAATACTAATTAGTAAGATAGCTTTTTTTATAGTACTTTTAGTATTATAAATTAGCTTAGTAGTTAGCTTCTTAGTAGCTTATTTTATTATATTTTAAGTAGATACTATTTAGGGTATTAAAGCTACTATAGTTAAAATAAAGCCTTTTTAAAGCTAGCTTAGTTATAGCTTCTTATACTAATAGTACTAAAAGTTTACTAGCTGTTTTATAGTTATACTACTTTAGGTTTATTTTTATAGCTACTCTATAGTAGTAACTATAGTATATAGCTACTATATATTAAACTTCTAATATTTAAGACTTTATTAAAACTAAAATAAAAGCTAGAAATAAAAAGTAAAAGCTTAAGTTTAAAACTTTT
This sequence comes from Colletotrichum camelliae, assembly GCA_018853505.1. NCBI lineage: Eukaryota > Fungi > Ascomycota > Sordariomycetes > Glomerellales > Glomerellaceae > Colletotrichum > Colletotrichum camelliae. The sequence continues at coordinate 5,902,943 of JAELVL010000002.1, read as the reverse complement.
TAAAATCTAAAGTTTTAAAAGCTTAGTAAGTTACTAACTACTTAGTAAAAAGCTAGAGAAGCTACTAGTTTAGTATTATTATAATATATTAAAAAGGCTATAAAAATAGTATTCCTAGAAGCTAGAATTAATATACTCTTAATAAGTAAATATAGAAAAGCTAGCTTATACTAGATTAATAAAACTAGTATAATAGTAGTGCTACTATATTTAAAACTTAAGAGTTACTTTTATAAGTACTTAATAAATCTTCTATAGCTTAGAGGTTTTAAGCTAGAAAGTATTACTATCTTCTATAGCTATTAGCTAGTTAGAAATTTAAACTAATATATTATTTTTAATAAGAATCCTATAAATATATACTAGAGAGTATTTATATTTACAGGTTTAAGTCTTAAAGACCTTAGAAGTTAGTATAAAGCATATTAAAAAAGCTTAGATTAATATATTATTCTAGTTAGCTTACTAGTAAATAGTTATAATAAGTTCAATAAAGAAAGCTATATTAAAACCTAATATTAGAGAGGTTTTAGAAGTAAAATTTTCACTTAACTTATTAAGCATAGAAGTACTAGTAATAGCTTAGTAAAGTCTTATATTACTACTTATTCTAAAGCTAGCTGTTTATAGTAGGTAGAACTTATCTAATTATAAATATATAGCTTAAGTAGCTAGGCTAGAGAAAGATAAGAAAGCAGTATAAGCAGTAATATAAGGATTAATTGCTATAAACTAAGTAAGTTAGCCCTTCTAACTACTTACGCGCGCAGCACCCCTTTTTAGAGCTTAGCTTACTAATCTAGTTAAACCTCAGCAGAAGCCTGGCAAAGGCTTAGCAAGGGCTTAGCACTAGTACCTAGCGCTATAATCCTATTTCCTTATAAATATATTTTATATCTTTTTTTTAAAACTTTATATATATTATAAAAAAGTAGTTTAATAACTACTCCTTATTAGTAATATTAATAAGAAACTCTTATATAAAGTAGATTATATTATAGTATACTAAAGTTCTATAAATAAGAAGTAATATTTTATTAAATAGTAAAGCTATAGTAATAATAAAGATATATAAAAACTAATATATTATATTAAAAATATAATATTAATATAGTAGTATAAAGAAGTAGTATTAATTAGGTAAAAGTTATAAAAGGACTTTATAGTTTATAACTAGTAAGTAGTATTTTAACTATACTAACTAACTTCTTATTTAACTAGCTAAAACTTTATATTTCTATTTAGTAATAATAGTATAGCTTTTAAACTTTTTATATAGTATATTACTAACTCTATTTACTTTCTTTTTAAATACTAAATATATATTAATATTATAAATTAATAATAGTTTTAAGAGTAGAAGTAGTAATTTATATATTAAATAGTATTATAAAGCTTTCTTAAAACTTTAATAATATAGTTTAAAGGCTCTTTAAAAGCTAAGTTAAACAGAGTAGATATAATATTATTAATAAAAATTATAATATAAAACTAAAAATAATAAGAGTAAGAAATATAAAAATAATAGTTTTAAACTTAATTTTAGTTTAGAGAAGTAAAGTAGTATAAATAATAAATAATATGAAGTTATAATATAAAAGTATTTTAAATATAATATTAATAATAAACTAATATTTTTTATAAGTTTTAATAGATTAGTAATAAAATAGATATAAATAGTAAAAAGCTATAACTTACTTTATAATTATAAATATTATTATTAAATAATTTAGTAATATTTTAGAATAAATTTATAGTTTTTTTTGATAAACTTAGAAGTTTAAAATAGTTAAGTTACTATATAGAAGTAGAGAAAGAGTAAATAATTTATATTACTTAAATAAATATATTTATAAGATATATACTTAATATAGTAAAATCCTTTACTTACTATAGATTAATATACTAAATAAAATAATAATAATATCTAATTTAACTAGTTAGTTATAATATTTAATAACAAAGTTAATAGTTTTATAATAAATATAAATAATATAATACTTATAGTTTATATAAATATTACTTACTTTAATAGTTTTAATAGCTTTTTTATATTCTTTATAAGAAGTTAGCTATATAATAATAAATAGAAATAATATATACTAAAAGAATATATTTATAATAAAGTAAGTAAAGTTAGAAAAAAAGTATTTATTATTTCTATTACTACTTTTATTAAAACTAAAAAGAAAAAATATCTAAAATAACTATAATATCTATTATAATAATAACTACTATTAAGTTAATAATATATATAAAAGAAAGTATAATAATAATATATTTAAAAAGTATTATATAAATAATATTTTAAAATATATAGCCTCTAGCTGTTCACAGTGATTTTTACTTACTTAGAGTAATAAACCTCTTAACTCTACACCTCTTAATAATATATATAGCTTTTAGTTATATAATTATAACTCTCCTAACTATAGCTACACTTATATATACCCTATTAGATAACCTTATAATCTTTAACTTCACTTTAATAATAATATAGTTTATAATTACTTAATTACTATAGACTATTAAACTATTAACCTATTCTCTTGCATATCACTTGCACTGCTAACACTATCTCTATTACCACTTTACTATCCACTAGTTCTCTTATTTAGTTAGGCTAGCTAATACCTTTATAGTAGCTATATTATTATTAGTAACACTCTCTATTCAGTGTAAGCTATACTTACTAATAAGCCTTACTAAGCTACCTCAGCCTTAGTATTATAGAAGGCTTATATAAAGAAAGGCTACTCTTTAGGATAGCTAGAGACCTATATAGTCTCTTTATAGAGGAGTTTAAAGCTTTTAATTATTATTTTAATTAGAGCGTACTTAAGGTCTTTTATAGAGGTATTCTTAAAAGCTCTAGCTAGTATTACTCTAATAAAACGCTACTAATTAGTAAAAGAGTAGTTACTAAAGTTAATAGCTTTATTTAGTATATAGATTTTATTCTCTTTAGTAATATTATTAGTACTCCTTATATAGAAAAGTATACTTAGTATAAGGTTAGTATACTTATATATCTTATATAGTATAGATATTATAAAGGATTTATTATAAGTTATAGAATAAAGAAGAGGAAGAAGGATAGGTATAAAGCTCTACTTATAGTAGAGCTTTTATACTTCTAGCTATAAGAACCTCTTAGGATAACCTCTTTAGTTAAGAAGTTATCTCTTATATAATAGCATTTCTAGGCTATGAAAGCCTTAGTAACCTGTTTAGCCCTAATATAATCAGCCTTACTATATACATCGCTACGCTGTTCAGCCCTATGCTATATAGCTAGTACTATTACTGTTTAGCTAATCTATTTAGCTAGGGTATATATATATCTTTATAATATTTAGATGCTTTGTTTATTAGTAAGAATATATAAGGTTTCTATATTATTTTCCTTAATTAGTAGAAGGTATAAGTTAAAGTGCTTATATAGTGTTTCTAGAATTATACCTATAAATAGAGTGAATTTTGCTATAGTCTTTTTATAGGGGGGCTGCTGTTATAACCTATAAACAAGGATAACAGCTGAATAACCTACTCAGGCGTTAAGCGGTTAGGATAGGACATTTATACTATAGGATTACAGGAATAACAAAGACTCACTCCAAAACAGAAGAACTATAGTATAAGTTACATAATAATAAGATAAGAGATTAGATCTATATACTAAGAATATAGAAGCTATCCTTAGTATATATAGGTTCTATATAGTTAAAAGATAGACCTCGTTAGAAGTAGGAATAATAATAAGATAAAAAGTACTATTTAAGACTTATATATAGTATAACCTAAGCCTAGCTTATAGTTAGACTTCTATAGCTTTTTAGTAATTAACTTTATATTTATCCTTAGGATACTTTCAGCTTACTTTCACTATAAATACTTATTAAGTCTAAGATTAATTACTTTAGCCTCTGACTACTAATCTATAATATAGCTTATAACTTATAACCTAGACTATAACCTTAGTATATTATTACTATATATTAATCTCTAGCTTCTATTAGTAGACCTTATTATTAGATAGCTAACTATAATACTTTAATTACTTCTATTTAGTAAGTTAACTATTAATACCTACTAAATAGTATAGATAAGATATCTTCCTATACTTCTACTAAATTACTTACCTTAAGCTTTTCTACTAAATAAGTAACTTATAACCTAGCCTAGGAACTTAGTAACTATAAAATAAAAGAAGACTTAGAAGAAGATAATAATAATAAAGAACTTAAATAATAGTTAGCTAAAGCTAATAATAATATTAAGTAGATATAAAGTATATTTAATAAGAGTACTTAAGCTATTAATAAGCTTTAGAAAGCTTTCTAATAAGTTACTTAGTAGGTAGCTAAACTAGAAAGTAAAAATTAGACCTTCTAAGCTACTACTAATATTATTACTATATCTATAAAAAGATAATAGAAACTTAAGCTTAGTATACTTATTACTTATAATAGAACCTCTAGAACTTTTAAAAGATTCTTAATCTAAGTTAAGAACTATTAAAACTTTTACTATAGAGATTTTACTAACTAAACTAAGAAAATAGTATATATAGCTACCTTTCTCTAAAGAAAAGCCTTTAAATAGTTTAAACTAATCTAAGAAGAATATTTCTAGTGTGAAACACTTAATAAATATACTATAGAGACTTATAATATCTATACTAATTTCTAGAGATTTAAAGATATACTCTAATTACTTTTCTAGGACCTTAATAAGAAATAATAAGCTAAGTAAAACTTCTTATAGCTTTACTAAACTAAATCTACTAAGAATTACTCTACTAACTTCTACTAACTTGGTATCTAACTTAACCTTACTAAAGAGACTAAGATCTTTATATTCTACTAAGAACTTAAAGATAAAATTAAAGATGAAATTATTAAGGTTAACTAACTTAATAACTTCCTCTAGTATACTAAACTCACTATTAAGATTAATAACTAACTTTTTAAGTAATAAAGAGAATAAGATAATAAAAAGTAGAACTTAAACTTAAGATATAAGTATTAGTAGTAACCTTAGTATAAGTTTAATAACTAGTAGAATAATAACAGACCTTATAATAACTAGAATAATAATTAATAAAGTACTACTTATAGATAATATAGCAGACCTATAGATCTCAGCTTAGCTACTAAGGATAACAGTAAAAAGCCTTAGAACTCTAAATATTATAACTATAAAAAAATAAGATATATTACTAGAAACTATAAATAACCTAAGAAGCTTAACTAGAAACTAGTACCTAAATAGACTAAGTAGATTAGTATAGTAACTAAGATCTCTTATATATCCTTCTTATAGATAGAATACTATAATAATAAATATTTTATATACTATAATAATAAGGAAACCTCAGAATACTAGCCTAATAACCTAAACTATAAAAAGACTAATTATAATATAACTATCCTTAAAATTAAGACTAAAACTTTTATAATAGCTTTATAATCCTATAGCAAAAAGAAAAAACTATAGAATAGCTTAATAAAATGCTTTAAATATAATAGCTTAAGCTTATTAGTATATTATTACTATATATTACTAATATATAAGGATAAATCCTCTATAACACCTTAAACTATTCTACTAAACAATAAATTAAAAAGGAATCTAATAAAAAACTTAGAACTTAATATAACCTACTAACTAAATAATAACTTCTTAGCCTTACTAATAGCTAGACTTCTAGTAAAAGAGAAGAATCCTCCTATAACTCAGATAAACCTTATAATATTACTTAATAATATACTTAGGCAGAGATTACTTATAAGCTTACTCCTAATATAATAATACTAGCTCTAAAGAGAAACCTAAAAAAGATAATATACCTAGATAAATTATATATAAGCAAATTAATTAATATAATAATAAATAGTTTATTAAACTCTATAATATACTAAATACAGGGCTAAGAACGCACTATACCTCTAAACTTAAAATTAAAGATTACTTCTACCTTAAGATCACTAACTTAAACTACTAATATATCTTTTAAGTATAATGTTTTTTTAACTACTATAAAATCTATATAAGAGATAAGTATAACTACTGCTTCTAACTTTGAAGGTATAATAACACTTCTATATAAAACATCTATATAATATATACTCTTATAGAATAGAAACTTAGAAAGTTTAATAATAATATTGCTATATTCACCTCTAGCTAATAATACCTTATAAAGTATACTTATAACTAATATATAAAATAGGATAAATATTAATAAGATATATATCTAATTTATTACTAAAATAAAGCCTAGGTATAGAGAACTCTTAAGAATAGACCTAGTATCCTTTATATAAAGATTAGAGAGAATAGTTTTATAAAGATATAATAGAAAAGGAAATATATCACCTATTCTAGATAACTAGAACAGTTAAAAAACTAGACTTACCTACTAATAAAAGATTATAACAAGTAATAATAATAAGGTCTATATATCTAGCATCTCTAGACTAGAAGATATATCTATAACTTATAATAATAATTAATAATAATACTACTTTTACTATAATTAACAGTAGAACAGAGATAATTTTCATATTATTATAAGCAGTAAACTAATTATAACTACTATAATAAAGAAAGAAGTATACTTACTAACTCAGTAATATAAAAAGAGAATAAATCTAGTATAAAAAAGGAACTATTAAAAACAAAACTATACCTCTTAAAATAAGTTATCTAGATCAAAATAAATAACTCTAATTTAATATACTAAACTTAGTAACTAATATTATATTAAGAATACTATAGCTTAAGAAGAATAACTTATAAATAGATTAAAGAATAAGCTAACTTTATTAGAATAATAATAATCTAATCTCTAAGTAGCTTTATAGAACCTAGGCCTTAAATAGATCTATTTACTATAGAGCAGTAAAATAATATATTTACTACTTTAAAGTAAAAGAAGCTATATTATAACTATTAAGAATAACAGATTATAAATAAAAGAAAAATCTACTTCTATCTATCCTAGAAAAGTATAAAGTCTATAAAAAACTCTTCGTAGTTAAATTAGAGATCAGACTGCCTAAATATATAAATTTTAATTATAAAATCCCTATTAAGGAGGGAAAGAAGCCTAAGTTTAATAAAATTTATAGACTTAACCTAATAGAGATAGAAGTTCTTAATAACTACCTTAATAAAAACCTTAAGAAAGGCTATATTAAAGAATTAATATTACTAATAAAAAGCTTAATCTTATTTATACTAAAAAAGAATAGTAAATTATAACTATATATTAACTACTAAATACTTAACAAAATAATAATTAAGAACTAATACTTACTACTTTTAATTAATAAATTATAATAACTCCTCTATAAAGCTAACTACTTTATAATACTAGATCTTAAAAGTATTTATAACTTTATTTAAATAAAGAAAAGAGAAGAATAGAAGACTACTTTTAGAATATATAAAAGATATTTTAAATATCTTATTATACTTTTTAGTCTTACTAATATACTAGCTACTTTCTAGAATATAATTAACTAAGTTCTTAAGAAATTTATAGATATCTTTATAATTATCTACTTTAATAATATCTTTATTTTCTCTATAATAATAGAGTAATATAAAGAATATATATATCTTATACTATAAGCTTTTTAGAATACTAAGCTTCTAGTTAAACTAAAGAAAAGTATATTCTATATATAGAAAGTAGAATACTTTAGATTTACTATTATTTCTAGATATATTAGTATATTAGAAAAGAAAGTCTAAGCTATTAAAAAATAGCTAATACTAATAAACCTTAAAGAAGTATAAAGCTTTCTTAGACTAATTAACTTCTACTAAAAGTTTATTAAGTACTATAGTAAGATTAATATACTTTTTATAGACCTTAGTCGTAAAGACTAACTATTTAAGTAGAAAGAAACCTAGAGTATAGCTTTCTAGAAAATTAAAGACTATATATCTAGTAAACTAGTCTTAATAATTCTAAACCTATAAAAATAATTTAAACTTAAAATAGATACCTTAAACTTTACTTTTACAGTATAACTGTTCTAGAGAAGCTTAGAAAGATATTTATATTTCTATACTTTCTTCTCTTATAAGCTTTATAGACTAGAGCTTAACTATTAAATCTATAATAAAGAGCTTATAGTAATTATTAAAGCTTTTAAAGAATAATAACCTAAATTCTTAAGAATTATCTATAAAATACTTATATATATGGACTATAAAAACCTAGTATACTTCACTATATTAAAAATACTTAATAAATAATAGATTAGATAGTTAGAATTCTTCTTAGAATTTAACTTCTGAATTATTTACTAGAAAGGATTAGAAAACAGTAAGACTAATACTTTTAGCTAATAACTAGACTATAATATCCTAGTACTTAAATAAACCTAAGTAATTCTCAAATAAAAAGATAATAAAGACTTAATACTAGTAACTAGACTCTTAATAATAGCTAGATAATCTATAGCTAGCCTAACTAGTAAACTAGACGCTAAAGTAATTATAGAGTTTTATACTTAACCTATATATAGATACTAAGAAATTATAAAAACCTAGAAATAATTATAATAATAATAGAGAGAAAAAGTTACTAGAAAATATATTATAATAGTAATTAAGAATTATAAGGTTTGCTTAAAAAGCAAACTAGTCTAATATTAACCTTATAGGTTATTATAACCTTTACTTATACTAGAAACTACCTAGCATTCTATATTACTTAACTTTATTATCAAGCTACTAAAATCTTAAAAACCTCTTATAGAAGTCTATTTTAATAGTATTCTTATTATTATTAATAGACTTACAAAATATACTTATTTTATCCTATATAAAGAAGTAAGTAATACTAAAGAATTCGCCTATATATTCCTTAAGTATATTATTACTAATCATAGAACACTTAAAGAAATTATATTAGATAGAGATAAAATCTTTACTTCTAAGTTTTAGAAATTAATTATATTATAACTTAGTATTAAGCAAGTAATATCTACTGTATTTCACTTATAGACTAATAAATAAATAGAAAGGATTAACTAGATCCTTAAAACCTACTTCTATATATATATTAATTATAACTAAGATAATTAGGTAATACTCTTATTAATAGCTTAATTCGCCTATAATAGCATAATAAGAGAAAGTACTAAGGAATCCTCTTTCTATCTTAACTATAGATTTAAACTAACTATTTATAAAGAACCCTAAGCTAGCCTAGTAGTATTAAAAGCTATTACTATAATTAAACAAATCAAGGATATCTAAGATAATATATAAAGAACTTAAATTTATAACAATGAATAATAAAATTTACTAATAAACAAAAGATTAAAAGACTAACCTTAAAAGAGGGAGATAGTACCTACTTTAAAATATTAAAAAAAATAACTAAATATAAACTAGACTTTAAGAAGCTTAGACCTTATAAAATCCTCTGAAAAGTTTTACTAGTTAAATATAAACTTAACCTATCTAATATAATAAAATATTTTCTAATATTTTATATCTTACTACTTAAACTAGCACTATAAAGATTATAGATAAATAACTTTATTATTATAGAAAACAATAAACTAGAGTATAAAGTTAAATAGATTATTAACTACCTTAAAGAACTAGAAAGATACTAATACTTTATTAAGTAGAAAGAGTATAGTTATAAAGATAATATATAGGAACTAGCTAAGAATATTACTAATATAAAGGATAAACTTATAACTTACTAGTAATAACACTAAGAATAAGAAATAATACTTATAGTACTAGTAATACTACCTCTAATAAATACTACTAGCTACCTATATATTAGATACCTATATAGATATATTAGACTACTAGTAGAAATAGATAGACTATAATAAAGGAAACTATTTATTTACTTAGGAATACCTAAAAACTAAGAACTCCTAGAAAACACTAACTATAAGTCTCCTAATAGAAAACTAAGGTCTATAAACTTCTTACTAATACTAAAACTTATCTAATCTAGATTATTTTTAATACTTTAAAACTAAAGATTACTTATAATACTACTCTTATAAATATCTAATATAAAAAGGATATTATCTTCTTCTAACTCTTATATCCCCTAAGAAAATATCTCTATATAATACTCTTTTACTTTCTTTTAAATTATATAAATCTATAATAGATAACTAGCTACTTTAGCTACTTCTACCTAAACCTATACTAGCTTTTTATAAAGGTCTAGCAGTATATTACTTACTTACTCCTCCTTCTCTTCCTATTTTTAACACTAATTACTCAGCTTTTTTACTATAACTAATTAGTATAATAAACACCTATAAAATATAGTAAAACTTATAACTTAATATAACTACTAGATTATTATAAAGATGCTTCAGGTTTTTATAACTTTAATAAGTTTTTACACCCTTAGATATCTAATATATACACTTCACATAAAAACAATAAATATAAAGTATAATATTATTTGAACCAAACTTATAGAAAGCATCTTTATAAGTAGAATAAAACGCTGACTTAAATTGCTTTAACTTTTAAATATAACCTAATATAGTGTTAGTATTATAAGTACATCAGAAAGCATAATTAATAGATCTTTAACCTAAAACTAATAACCTATTTATATTAGGTCTTAAAGATAAAACCTTTAGAGAGAGGACCTAATATTATAACCTATAAACAAGGATAACAGCTAAATAACCTACTTAAATATTAAGTAGTTAGGATAGGATATTTATACTATAGGATTATAAAAATAACAGGGACTTACTTAGAAACAGAAAAACTATAGTACAAGTTATATAATAATAAGATAAAAGATTAGATCTATATATTAAGAATATAGAAGCTATCTTTAGTATATATAGGTTCTATATAGTTAAAAGATAGACTTTATTAGAAGTAGGAATAGTAATAAAATAAAAAGTACTATTTAGGACTTATATATAGTATAACTTAAGCCTAGTTTATAATTAGACTTCTATAGCTCTTTAGTAATTAATTTTATATTTATCTTTAGAATACTTTTAGCTTACTTTCACTATAAATACTTATTAAGTCTAAGATTAATCACCTTAGCCTCTAACTACTAATCTATAATACAGCCTATAACTTATAACCTAGACTATAACCTTAGTATACTGTTACTATATATCAATCCCTAACTTCTGTTAGCAGACCTTACTGTTAGATAGCTAACTATAACAGCTATATTATAATTATAAACTTAATATTTTAAAATATATAATAATAGTTAGTAAAAAGAGAGTAATAATAATATAGTTAGAGTAATAATAAAACTTATAAAATTAGTTTTAAATAAAAAAAAGAATAAAAAGAAATAAAAAAGTATATATTAATAAAGAATTAATTATTAGTTTTAAAAAATAAATTAATTACTAACTTAGAGAATAAAAGATATTAAAAAAGAAAAAGTAATTAGTTAAAAAGTAAAGTTACTAATTAAGTATAAATATACTTTTAATAATATAAATATAACTTATATATAAACTAAAAAAGTAGTAATTATAAAGCGTTTTAATATTATATTTATTTTTAGAAATAAAGCTATAAATAAAGAAGTATTTTATTAAAACTCTCTAGAATAAGTTAGTAATAGAAAAGGGAAAGTAATAAAAGAGTAGCTAGGTTATATATAGAGAGTAGGTTATACTATAGAAAAAAGGAGTAGATTTCAGTAATCTATCCTTTAACCCCTAACTATAGTTAGCCCCTATAAGCCTTCACCCTGTGTCACACACCTATTAACAGTTAGCCTGAGTCAATTGCTTCCATTTGCAAATCGTCTGGCTGATTACTTTGATCATGTCAATGCATGGGTATAAATGCTCTCTTCAGATGATGTCAATGAACGACATATTCTAATAAAGGCCGTCACCGAGGGTCCCGGGGCTTTGGAGGTTCCCGGGATTAAGGTGTGGTTAGTGGGGGCGACAGGAGAACCTTTGGCGCGACAAAACCCGCCGGTCGAGTCGGCGCAACTTTCTGTCCGATGAAACGAACACGAGAGAGGTATCAACCGTGGCGGGAGTTTAGAGACAGCGATCCAAAAATTTGGTATGCTTGATAGCTGATTTTTCATTGTAAGAAGTTGAGCAACATCATTGAGCTCAACTTTTTGATATCGATACCTCGGGAACTTCAACACCAACGAGTCTCTTCGACGCGACTCATGTCTCAGCACATGTTTGGTGCTTCGCTACGGAACGGGAGCCCAAGGCGTGGACAGGGATGATAATTGTGTGGGCAGGGGGTGGAATTGAGCCGATCCGAGTGGCCTCGACCTCGGCTCACGCACCTGTGGAGGGACTGTATCCACTGAAGATTCATGAGCCTTGCGCTCTTCTGACCCGTTCTGGGGGGGATTTCGATGTCAGTCCAGGAGGCGGACTGGACACGCCGAATTGATGTGCATAAATGAAATTGCGTTTCCGGATATCGTAGCTTGGCGTTGACGGGTGGGATGAAAACGTGGTGAATTTCGCAAACTCAGTGCCGAACATTCAGTTGAATCGTCCGTACAGAGCTGTCAAGCTTGTTTTGCGACTTTTGAGCCCGGCAAAGTTTGCAGACCGAAACCGAGCTTAGAGGTCGACTCCACGCAGAGAAGACCTGACCACCGCTGAACCCACCCAAAATAGCATGCCCCCCAGATCGTGAGGCCTTCTGCTTCTTTCGCTGCAACATGGGTCAAGAGGCTCCTCAGCGGGTAGCCGTCGTTGGAACTGGCCTTGCTGGTCTCACAGCCGCGTATCTTCTTCAGAATGATGAAGAGCAACGATATGCTGTCACCTTGTTCGAACAGGTTAGAGACATTGCGCATGAGATCGTCGCGTTGGGAGCTGACCAACACTAGGCCGAGAGTCTCTCATTCGACTCAGCATCGGTTGCGATTCGAGATGAAAAATCTGGCGCCATCGAGCGGATTGATCTGCCGATGCGCGCACTCGCGGGAGGCTACTACACCAACGTGATGCGCATGTACGACCACTTAGGCATCCCATATCACCCGATTCGATTTTTGTTTTCATTCGCCAAAGCTTTGCCAGGTCGAAAGGGTGAGGGGACACCCGCGAAGCCTAAAGGGAGTTTTGAGGAGGGGGCAGAGCGCCTGGGGAGTACTTCGTCCATGCTTCGAATCTGCACCAGGTTCCCCCGTGGCCTGGGAATTGCGGGGTCATCGCGCATTTTGTTGAGATTTTGTACTTGATCGTATGCCAGTTCTGGTTCACGGTTGCGTGCTTTTGGGTGCACCCGAGGACGGAGGGGCCTGATGGGGGAGATTCACTGGAGGAGTATCTTGAGAGAATCTGGCTCCCGCGCCGGTACTCGACACATTACCTGCTTCCTCTCATCAGCAGCGTATCCACGTGTACTCACGCCGAGATGCTGGCGTTCCCGGCGAGCGATGTGGTCAACTATAAGAAGAAGTCACACGGCCAACAGCACTACACCGTTTGCGGAGGCGTTCACCAGGTGGAATCAAGGCTTGCGGAGGAGATGAAGGATGTACGACTGCGGGCTCGCGTGATGCAGGTGACCACAATCGCCGACGGGAGAGTGAAGATTGGCTGGCTCTCAACACGCGACGGAGCAGGATCGATAGTGGAGGAGAATTTTGACCGGGTGATTCTTGCAGTCTCACCAGATGTGGCGGCGAGGATTTTCACACCGCTGCGGAAGACTCTCGACAAGATCCCCACAATCCGCGTGGAAAGCTCAATTCTGCGCCCAGCCACTTCGAATGCGACCGATATTTTCTCTGTTATCGACGATGAGACAAGTCACCCGAAGGCCTGCGCTCATCACCAAGGAAGCAGCATGCCGTCTCAAGTCATCTGCCTGCGGACTGACTTCGGAAGGGAGACGAGGACTGAGGCTTTGCATACCATGCCCGGAGGAACAGTTGTGAGCACTTGCCCACTGGATCCTGCGGCTGAGGCGAAGAGGGTGCTCCGAACGGCTAGGTTTACGCGAACATTGAGGACGACGCAGAGTCGAGCTGTGGTTCAGCGGATCATTCGTGGTAGCGGAACTGCGGACAAGAAGTCGGATGAAGATGCGGACGAGACGGGGTGGAAGAATGGAGAGGATAATGTTTGGTTGACGGGTGCCTGGTGCTGGGACGGAATGGTCCTGCTTGAGGGATGTCTCAACTCTGCCATGAGGATAGCGGATGACTTTGGTGTGAATGTGCCTTGGCGGGCTGATGATGCGAGGAGATGACGGTGATGGGGAACATGACATAGCTGAATTGAAGGACGATGAAAGAGTGACGTTGAAATACGCATCTGTCACTGGAACCAGCAAACATTCCTTCAAACCAGGGGACTTTGGCCCCCAGAAATAACGCCGGAGTTCCGAACCCTGTTCGACTATGGAATTGTGAAAAGCAAGTGGGTCTTGGCACCACGTGATCCAATCCTTCGGGCGCTGTGTTCATCTGTACTTGTGAGCGACCGGGTGACATTCACTCACATTTACCCCCAGACCTCTGGCACAGTCATCTTCAGCATGTCAACAGATGCCGCTGTAATGTTACTATAGACATGTTTTCCAACTCAACTACTCATCCAGACTTTTGGTCAGGCGCTTTTTGGGGGTTTGTGGCTGGGGTGTTTGCCATCACATTTGTCGCATCACTCGTCGCTGCGAAGATCTTTCAGCGAAACGACATTTACGATGTTGACCACTGGAAACTCAATGTCAAAGTCCCTTTCACCACCACGTGGATGAACATGGGTTATTGGTAAGCCGTCTCCTTAATTCCAAACCTCATTCCTTGTGTTTTGTTAAATTCCACCATTGTGTAAAATATTCCTGTCCCCTCACATCACTTACGGCACTACAGGACAACGGCTGATGGCCAGCCTATCCATGACTTTGAGCAAGCCTGTCGAGCTCTTCGTCACCAAGTTCTTATGGCATCCGGTGTTCTCAATGCAGATAAAACCTCTTCTAAACTAGCTATTCTTGACCTTGGCATCGGTTGCGGCGACCAGTCCTTGGAGCTTGCGCGGCTCATCCACGAGAGTCACTGGACGGAGTATCGATACGTAGGGCTTACTCTCAATGAGACACAGTTCCGACTGGCCGCACAACAACCATGCAGCAAGTTCCAAAAAACGAACCCTGCTCACGGATCCATACAAGTGTTTCAAGCCGATGCCGCTAGGCCCAACAATTGGTCGCCAGACGTAAAGGCTGCCATCGAGGCTCTCGGAGACAACAAGCACGAAGGTTGTGAAAGATAGGTTCTTGGTCTCGACAGCATGTATCACTTCTATCCCTCGAGGATACCAATCTTGACCTACGCAGCAAGAGATCTTGATGCCTCGTTCATGGCATTCGACTTGATCTTGAATGATAAGGCGTCCTCCCTGAATCGTCTATGGGTCAAACTCATCAGCATAGCAATGAAATGCCCCATCAGAACATTTGTGACAGAGGCAGAGTACAAGACCCAGCTCATGCAAGCCGGATATGATAAACGGGAGATTCGGATGCAGGACGTTACCCGTCATGTGTTCTCGGGGCTTGTCAGTCATATCAACAAGCAAGAAGCCATCCTCAAGCCGTACGGAATTTCTCTTGCTAAGTACAAAGTGGCTGGAAAGCTATTTGGATGGTTGGAAAGGTCACAAGTGTTGAAGGCTACTATCATTGTTGCGCTTAGAAAGCCGAAGACAAGTTAAGACATCTCAGAGCTCTGGTTTGCGACGATGCGTGTGTAGCACCCAAGAAGTTGTGTCATAGTGCCAAAACGTGTATCTGCTGTCCTTCACAAAACAAGAATATATCTAAGATGCACGCTCGGCATTCGACACACTAAGGAATACACTGAGTTTCACACAGGCCTCAAAGTCATATCGCAAGTTTCAAAGCCTCACACGTGAAAACAGACCACACTTGTGAATATGACTCTACCGTGAAATCGACAAGCATCGTCATGCACTGGAAATGCCATAGGCATGAACATGCGTATACCTTTGTGAAAGCGTCATGAGATAGAATGCATCATCGATCGCACTCATACATCTGGCTATCTTGTGATTTTGAAGTGAACGATAATTTGAACACACCGGGCTGCATCCCGGCTCCGAACTCGGGTAACTGATAGGAAGAGATGCAACCGAGAGCATCACAAATCAGCCAACCGGCATCTACTAGCATGAGCCGATGCCTATGTGCTTGTGGGGCTTATCCTGCAGCCCAGGTTACTTGCCTGGCTGACAGCACTTTACCCCTCATCAGCCCTGGGCCGAGAGGGCCGTACATTTTGGCACAGGGAAACTCATCCTTCGTCCTGGTAATTCAACCTCAAGTCACACAAACAAACATGGAAATTTCTTGTAACAAGCTTTGCGCCGCCTGCAGTGAGATTTTCACCCGCTGCTGCGTGCTCAAAAAGCCCCGGTATCGCATGGGAGGTAGGTGGCTCAAATGCTCAATGGACGATTCATGCACCTTTGCGAGCTTTTTGCGCAAATATGAAGACGAAGTATCTGAGATTTGGATTCACGAGAGGTACGTTTTGCTATGTCTGGGAGTGAGCAAAGGGTGGCTTCTGTTAGTCACTGAAACTGATGCTAGAGAATTGAACAGTCAGGGACCCCGAGAAGGAGACGATTTCACAGTAGAATTACTATCTGGACCCCCGAGCGTGATAGGTCGAACCGACGAACGATCTCAGTTGCTGCTCCAAAAGGTATATTGGGCCAACCAGTTCCATATCTACTTATGGTAATTAGCGACCCTCAAGCTAACCGTGTTCTCGTCCAGGTGATCCGGCCTCAACATATATTAAAACAAGACCAACAGACCACGATCTTTCTTCAGAGTCGGTCTACAGGCAAGCCACCAAGTGGATCGAGACATGCGTTCTGGAGCACGCGGACTGTGTTCGTCCACCACCGAGCAAATGTGGCCTGCCAAGTCGTCTAATTGACGTACGGAAGTCTGGACAAAAGATAGTCTTGATTTACACCACTGAAGACTCATTAGAAGCGCCAAAATATGCTGCCCTGAGTTACTGCTGGGGCTCTGGCGGGCAGTCACTGGTGCTTACCCAGACGAACTTACAGGAGTGGAGTTACGAAGGGATCTGCACTGATCTTCTCCCGGCGACTATTCGTGATGCCATAAATGTCACTCATTCTCTGGGCATACCATATCTGTGGGTTGATTCCATGTGCATCGTGCAGGACTCTCGCGAAGATAAGGAACGGGAACTCAAGAAGATGCACTTGGTCTACGAGAATTGCTATGTTGCAATATGTGTCGCTAACCGAGAAAGTGGCGACGGATTCCTTGATCAGACAACCACTAATGTTTGCGGCAAGCCGCTTGGCTTTCAAGTTGCATGTACGCTTCCGGACGGACAAATAGGCACGTTGGTCATCTCAATCACAGAGCATTTCCAGCCGAACGAGGATGAGATCAACCAGAGGGCATGGACACTACAAGAACGTTTGCTTGCTCCTCGAACGTTGTACTATACCAACGACCCAAGTCTCCTCTATTGGGACTGTGACTCTCTGTTAGAACGCCATGACAGTCAAAATACCACTGATCTCGAGCTTTCTCGGTCTCATGAATGGTCGATGGGTCGACTTCGAGCAGAAGTAGCTGCGCCAAAGCACCACCGAGAAGAAGAGCCCTCGACGTTCGATGACGAGATAATTGACAAAGTCATGCTCGAATGGAAACAGATTGTATGCGACTACTCGAAAAGGGTGATCAGTCATGATGAGGATCGGCTTAATGCCATCGCGAGCCTGGCTGCAAAGTTTCACACAGCGCTACCGCCGGACTACATTTACATCGCTGGAACGTGGCTAGATCCAGCACGGGGCTACCGAGAATTCATCCATAATCTGTATTGGGCTGTGTGTTGGGGAGAAGCTCGTCCGACTAGCGAATACGTCAGCCCGAGTTGGTCATGGGCGAGCGTGCATGGTGAGATCAGAGGGGAACCCGGCTGGAGCACGTCAAAAGAACCGCAATGCACCCTGATCGACTGTCGTTGGGAACTAGCTTCCCTCGAATTACCATACGGACGCGTTCGGCCTGGCGCATGGTTGAAGTTGGAAGGACACCTGTCGCCGGTTGAACTGAAGCTCCGTGACGGAGGCCAAAGTGGGACTTTGCGGAAGATGGAATCGACGAGACCATATGCAGGAGGCTTCTCTCTGGACAGCGAATTCATTGAGGACAGGAAAGGAACTATTGTTTGGTACTTCTTGTTGTTCGATTCACGGGGTCTTTTGCTGGAAAGATTGCCAGGAGGCTCAGATGATATGTTCAGAAAGATCGGGACCGCTCAGCCATTTCATGACGATTGGCGTAATCAGAAGAACTTGTCAACTGTAGTTATAGTATAAAGAGAGGGTCTATGTAGGCAAAAATTGTCAATATCAGTCGCGGCATTCTGATTTTCTACATTGTTACATGCTGCCATACGAAGCCTGAAACGTTCACCTTTACGCACGCCTGCACATATTTAAGCTGGACACGAATGCACTTTGCCATACACAAAGATGTATCTGTAACTAAAAATTACATGTACTATCGCTACCATCACCGCCACATCCGTCCGAATAAAAGAAATCTTTACCTGATACTCAAGACTATAGAATTATCTTCAATATGGCACACGGCATGGGTAGCGCGAGATACCTACGCGGTCCACGGAACTCCTTGTCTTTTCAAGACAAACACATCCTTTTCCCCCTTTTGGGATTTCATTTTTACTTTCGTATGACTCGTTATGGTTTGCAGGCACACCTTGCTGACTGCCGTAACTGTGTCAACACAAACCGTTTTTACGTTAATGTTCATCAACTACTTTTGATGACGCCGAAAAGGTTGCTGACAATGGCTTCAGTTGCACAATGCGTGCATAAATTGCACAAAATCCACCAACATTCCCAACAGGTGCGATTACTCATGGTCGGATCGTGAGCAGTGAATACATTCCAAAGGATGTGGGAAAACTACTTCTGGTTGGTGCCTGGCGCCAAGGTGCTGACAGCGCCACCCTTAGCGCCCTTTCAGTTAAGGCCCGTTCGCGAATATCAACCTCATCTGACATATCTGATCGTCATTTCGTCATTTTCAACGTAGTGATTGTGCCATATCATCTATCAACATGCCGCCGACACAAGTAAAACGATCCAACGACCTCTCTATCCAGCTCGTTCACCCTGCTACGCTGCTGTACCCAGGGAGTGTCGTCCTAGGGCACATCGTCCGCAAGTCTCACATCGTCGCACCGAACGCCACCATCCGTGTCCGCCTCCTCGGCCGTGCGAAAGCGAAGCTCGTCATCGACCGTGGGAATAACTCAAAGAGTTACTACCGCTCTCGCTTCAATTTCTGGCGCGAGGGAGCCATCACCGACGCCGTACATCATGGACCGATGCACGTCGCGCAAGGAGCAGGCGAAGAGCAATCATGGCCTTTTGCGTTGGCACTTCCGACTCACACCGATGCCGCCGCCGTAAATGCGGGGCTGTCCGAGAATGAGAGGGCCGCATGCTTCTTGCATGCGCCGGTGATCCACAAGGAAAGATGGGTGTGCCAGAGCAGCCTCTGCCAGGAAGCTTCTTCTTTGAGCACTCCGGATTGGCAAGAGTTGGCATGGATTTGTTGAGTACTGGCTCGAAGCCGAGCTGCGGGTCGAGGGGAAGAGCAAGATCATAGAGGCCGCGATGCCGCTGAGGGTGTGGTCAGTACCATCGCCGTCGCCGCCGATGACAGATTTTGGATTGACAGGAAGAATGATGAACGGACTAGTCTCGACGCAGCGACTAATCCCTGGGATGGAAGATGCGAAACTGAGTTTCAAGCAGAAGTCGCAAAAGTTCTTTGGATCTTCGAAGGTGCCGAATTTCCATTTTTCAATGAGAGTCGAGTACCCCACGCAGATACAACTGGGAAATCCGTACACGATACCCTTCAGACTGCGCATCACACCAAACAAAGAGAAGAGCTCGGAAGTCATCCAAGATGTCCCCCAAAAGGCTTACATCAAGAGCGCTACGCTAGAGATGCACAGCACGGTTGGTGTCATCTGCCCGGGAACATTCGACTCGCATGAGGGGAGCAAGACAAGGAAGCTGTGCATCGGCAGGACCAACAAGTTCATCAACGAGGTTGACGGATTTGAAGTCCCTTGCGCTCCCAAGGAGGACGTGCTGGATCTTGGGGCCGTCTTGGGTCTGCAGATCGACGCCAGGGGTTCGGTGGTTGGCGCCTCGAGGTTCGGCGGCGGGACACTCGAGACCATGTCACCTACATACACGACGTATTGCGTGAGACTATCTCATGTGTTGCACTGGGAGGTGAAGGTTTCCATTGGAGGAGAGTCCTGGGAATGCGGATGGCAGAACAGAATCGTTGTGCACCCTCCGGTCGAAGAGGCGTTGAGCGGGGGCGTTGGAGCGGCGTCGGCGGGTATGGCGACGTTGTCATTAGAACCACCTCCACCACCAGGGGATGAGGCCGTTCCAGCGTACGAAGGTCCAAGCACAGCAGCGCCAGCATATGAAAAGGTAGAAGGAGGACAGGCGTCGAATGAGGTCAATGGTAACGGTGAGGGGTCTTCAGCTGTCGGCGGCGACACGAAGTCGTGATGACGGAATGAGGCAGAAGTGAGCGAAGGGAAAGAATACACCCGACTGGGGCTCTTGCTAAATTGCAGTGAGCACAGGATCTAATGGCTATCTGGGAGCGAGAGGAATGAAGGGGCAATCGATTTATTTGGGTTTTGTAACGGCGTAACAGGACAAAGAAGACCCTCGAAGTCATACGCCGAGGGGATGGATTTCAGGACGGCATACACATGATGCTTGGGAGGCCCCTAATATGAACATGAATAGAACAGCACGCCTTCTCAAAGTCAATGCAAGATGTTGTGCGTCTAAGAGCGTCGTTAGTGGTCAGTCTGCCTAGGCACAGTCATATGGGTGCCATTAACCTAGGTTGCGCCCACTCAATTGGGTCTGCAATCAGAGCAAACGGCTCTGTAACATCCCTCAATGATGTACCTCTCAGCACCGGGGTTTGTGTCGTAGCACCAGTTGATACAGGCGCCGAAGCCGCCACTGAAGTTGCACTCGGCCGCGACCTGAGCCAAGAAGAGAGCAAAAGGAATAATAGTAAGCTTCATTATGTTGAGTTGTTGACTGAGCTGTTGACAGAAGCAGGTGTCAAGCGCAAACACAGCGCTTCTGGAAGACGGGGTAGCTCCGACACTCTTAATAATGATCGAGAACCCATAACGGAGTCCTGGAGTAACCCGTAGCCAAGCGAAATATTTCGTTCCAGCCCCAGTGGCCGGTTATCTCCACGACATGAAATGAATACTGACAATTGGAGGAAGTTAGAATCCCGGAGAAAAATGGGCCCAGCATATCGATTACTGATCCGCATCACAAATCAGCTGAGACGAACCCGTCGTCTTGGCAAGTCAGTTGATGCGCCAGGATGTCTGATTATTGCAACTGCCTAGGATGTCTGCTGGAGAGATCACGAATCATGAATTTTGCTGCCCGCTGGGTTCACGGACTCTAGACCAACATCCTTGTTTGCGAACTTGTCTAGAAGAAACTTCACGTTGGTGCGGCCTGCGGTTCTCACTTCGTGAGGAGTTGAATGAAGCCTGGCACTGAAGTTCGTCACCGGTACCGAACAGTTGAGAGCTGCAAGACCACCTTAGAAGTGGAGGGCACGAACATCAGGATGGAGATTTTCTAGAGAACCAGCTTCATTTCCCCGCTTCATCTACGTTCAGGTAAGTATTTTATATTCTGATGTCTTTTTATGTGCCTGACTCTGCTGCCACTTGAACCAAGACCTTACTTAAGAAGCCCTCCTTGGCTTTTCGATGTCCCCTCCAGCATCTTACTTATTTGTACTGCGATGTTGATGTATGAATGTGCTTGCTGTTCTATCGCTTGATTAACTTCAGTTGGTCTAAACGTTTCTTGTCCGGGAACTACCCAAGTAAGGCCCTCTCGGGCACTTTTTGCTAGCTACGATTGTTTTCCTTCACCCATGTCACGATACCTTATAAGGCGCAGTTGCTGCTGATTGTATTTTCGCTATTGCGAACACCCTTTCGGAAAGAGACTTAGTCTGGTGCCTCCCTGAGCTCAACTGGTATGCTATTCCAAACTGTGAGCGCTCTACGCATCTTTATCCTTCGTAGAAGAGACTCCAGACCGAAATGACGGATACGTACTCCGAGCACAGGAGAAGCCAAGAGTTCAAATTAGTCTCTCATATCCATCCCAAGAAACCCCCGATGAGTCTAGCCAAGCTGGCGGGATAATTAGAAAGTTCAAGGTCAAGTGTGTGTGTCACTTAGAGGTAGAGCATCAGTCTTTTCAAGAAGCCTATTTTGTCGGCTTTCGTGAAAACCCGATGTCAGCCGAACGCAACCGCATCTCATGCCTTCGTAACACGTTGATCTGGGGTTATACGGGCTATCCCAAGACAGGTGAGAATTCGGCTGTCGCTGGAAGCGTATCACAGAATGGCTCGGTCATGACAGAAAGACTGGCCAAACCAGCGCTTGAAGGGCTAAGCTGAGGGAAAAGTCGTTGGTGTCAATGAGACATATTTTGAAAATATATTCCAAGGTTATGTTATTGTGCGTAGTGTATACAGACGGCGTCTCCGCAGGTATATAATTCACAGCCGTTTTTTCTGTATTCAAGAAATGTCCAGACGAGAAGTTTGCGACACGCTTTCGTCGTCTCTTCCTCTGGTGGCTACATCGATGTGCTTGTTGCCAGAAAGCGGCCATTTGGCTTGGCCACCGGGTGCCTGATTCCCGACTTCGAAACGCTTCCTCTTGTGCGTGTGAAGATAGGCCCATCGATGCATTGCACGAACAGCCACTCCCTCCGGATTGAAAATGAAGTGTTCAAATGATAAGTTTACAGCGCATTTCAATTACTTCCTTCTCGCAATGTTCCGCATTTCAAGAAACGCCTTTAGTGGCCGTTACGTAGGTATGACGACACCAGACGGTCAAATGTCACAGGAGGATGTTGCGGAACAGCTGAATTGACAGCTGCATGCAGGCGTAAAAGCTCAGCCACACTTTGGAAATTGAAAAGAAAATACCCAGACAAGAAGTTTGCAGCAAGCTTTGATTGGCCTGGTGCCTTCCTACCTGGCGCCACCCTCCTGCATGTATGTTCTCTTGCTATTGGTCCTACGTCACGTAATAGTCAGAGGGGTAGACAAAGAAATGCACGTCGAGCTAAGCCACACTCTGAAATTTGAAAAGAAAATGTCCAGACAGGACGTTGAGAGCGAGCTTTAATTGGTTCCTGACTGCCTAGGCCCACTCTATGAACAGAAAGTCGCCATGGAATCGGCTTTGCTGAGCCCGAAATGCAAGCCTCTGCTTGGCGAATATGGAATAGCCAATAACATGGTCACTTAATCACTGCCTCGTTTGGTTTGTAAGTAAGCATAGCCACGATTCTAAGATTAAAACGCAGAAGGGCAGACTGAAATTCTTTCAGCCCATTTCATTGGCTCTGTTCTGGCACGGTTCCAGCCAAAGGCTAGAAAGCATCTCGTATGTCTGCTTGTTTAGCGCTGAAGCGCTTCTCTCGGTTCAGCAGTGGATCCTGCAAAGATGAGAATGAGCAAACAGGCTTTTACATTGGGATATGCTCTATTTCCACTTGCGCAGGACTTTCGTGGTACGCGATGTGGTGTTTCCTAAACGCCCCTAAGGCCAGACGATAACGCAATCCTCCTTGATTTCTCGTAATCTGCCCTCGTTCCAGAGGTACTTGTATTTCCCCTTCTCTTCTTGGCAGCTGACAAAGTTTTGACTATGGTGCCTCCCACTTCGATTTCTTCATCGTCTGGGAATTGGTCATCTTCCACACCCTCCGAGTCCAAGCCATGCGCTTTGCGCATATGCTTGTGAAGCTCAGCCTGTGTAGGTAATCCGATTGCAGAAGTCGGACAACCTTCAAGTAAGCAAGTAAAAGGTCGCAGATGTTTCTCCACGTGCATATTTCGCAGATCCGCAGACGGGAATCCCGCGCAAAAGTGGTGGCAACTCGGCCTTAAGCACTGAATGGCTTTTGTCCGTACATGTTGAGAAGCAATTCCCGAGTGCGTTTTGACTCCATGCATATCTGTCCTTCAATATGCCTTCGGACGGCATGCAACATCGTCAAAAGATCAAGGGCAGTTTCCTCCGACTTCATCTCCCCAAACAAGCTCAAATGCTTTCGAGTCGAAACAGCCGCCTGTAGCAGTTTCTGCGAGAAAGGAGATCCATTGAATACTTGAAGTTTACTTTTGCTTCGCTCAGAAACGACGAGAGGGCTTGTCATGTTTGTCCAATGGATATCCAGAAAGCGAGAGAGTGACTTTGTAAGACGTCGGAGGACAAGCTCGTCTATCTCTGGAGACAAGACGCCCGATTCCAGGTGTCTAACCCAGAACAACACTGCGTACTCCAAAAATACGCAGTGTCCAGCGAGAATTGATGTCGAAATATCAGGCAAGGGTAGTCGATTGAGCGGTAGGTTCATATAATCCACACACAGAGTAGCCAGCTTAAGCTCCTCGATTGCAGGGTTGACATGATTGTTGTCGACAAGGAACCTATTCAGACATTGGTGTAAGCCTAGCGTCTGCGCGATGACATGAAGTCTGGTATACGAAAAACTTGTACTAACAGCTTTGCTGTCTGATGGACCAGATCAACAACTCCGTCATCACACTCTTCTACCATAGAGCCACATATGTCCTTGGGTTGGTCACGGAAGCATCGTTGTCTCATGTTGATATTGTCGGCGTCCGAATCCATCGATTTCATTACCTGGATTTCTTGCCACCTCAAGGGCCTCTTGGAACAAACAAGCCATCCAAGAATGAGCAGACAGTAGTTCTCCTTGCGCTTAGACGTGATCTGCGAAGAGACCCTACACATGATCCGCTCGTACCTTCTGAAGCTCAGGTTATGTAGGCAGTAAGGGGGTAGATAGTGGGACCTACGCATCGTTGATCTCTTGAGGAAAGACATCAGGTTCCAGCTCATGTCTCAAATCTTCGTAGGTGGACTGTTCGAGCAGATTCTCGCAGATCAACCTGGCCAGAAGAAACATGCCTAGCATGATCTGGTTAGCACCTAACTAGCATGACGTGCACTTTACAGCGCACGTTGGGTCGCTGAGATTACCATGGCATGTATCCGTGATTTGAGTTGCGATTTGATCCGTCTCATTCCCCGGCAATTCAAACTTCTGCTGTAATTTTAAAGCCCAAGAAGCGCTGAACTCGTGAATGTCCTGTCGGTTGTCCTCGGCGTGGATTTTCATTGCAACTATCCCTGCAAAATCATTTCGTGCAGGGCCGTCATCCTGGCTCACAAAAAGACAACGCACCTGGTCAGAGCTCTTCTGGGGCAGCCCTTCCACGAGCTTTCGGAACCATCGCACAATTGCTTTCCGCTGTTCCCGCCCACATTCATCGATTCCGTCCAGAACAATGTACACGCTTGGCGTATTCTTGATTGCAACTTCGAGTAACTCCTCGGCGTCGGAAATAGTTGCTAAAGTCGCTTCCGTGCTAGTTTTGTATTTCTCGTAGAAGAAAGGTAAAAGATTCTCCTCACGTTCCAGAAGTTGATGTAGCAAACTACGCGCCAGAGATATAAAGGTGTTCTTCTCCGGATCATCTGTCCGACAGTAGAAGAAGAGAACAGTTGGCTTTTCCGCCAGAGATTGTGCTTCATCCACAATCATCGACGACAGGATTGTTTTGCCAGCTCCAGGAATGCCATTCAGCCAAAGGAGTGCCGGTATAGTCGATGGAAAACGATCGAACCACCTACGAAACTCTCTTTTGGACAGAAGCCAACGACATGTGTTGGGATACGCTGCGCGAATCATTTTGAATCGGTGATGGTCGTTCTTGAAGTTTGCACTGTGGAGCCAGCCGTAAAGCTCCCGTCGAATGCGAAGTTCTCGCTCCATCTTCAGATCCATGAGTCGGGCCTCTTCGGCTTCTCTTGTTCTCCTGGCTTCCGAGAGTGTAATCTGGCCGATTAGGAGAATCCGATGGTTCTCCATTGCGTGTATTAGGTCAGAGAAGTTTGTCTTGTAAGTTTTCCAGGTTGCTTGGAACAATTGCTTCAACACTAAAAACACAATTCTCATCAGCACGCATGTTTGACTTGACCATGCCGAATGGGTGCACCTTCGTACGTACTTGGCTGCTGAAAATACTGGAAGGCTTTTCGATGAAATTCAAGGACATCTTTGTATATGCCTGATATGACCAAGGCCATATGAGCATCATTAGGAAAGAGGGGTTTGGTCTGGAGCAACAGCTTCATTGTGTCGCCGAGTTGCTCGTATATATCAAGCAATTCTGCAAAGGCATTGGAGAATGCGTCACCTATCAGCAAAAGAAGCTTCCATGGCCCCTGATACACTGTCAGATGATATGCGAAAACGAGCAAGAGCCTACATGTAGGTGTTGGTCTGTGTAAAGAGTCTTACCCAGATGAAGGCAACAACTTCAGAGGTTTGACAGAATACGTCAATCACCTTGCCAAATTGCGCCATGGCCTCAATGAAGCCTCTCAACTTCGTCATATTCTGTTGGCGCCTTCCACTGTGTAGTCTTGTTTGTAGCGCATCAACCTCTTTCTTAAACTCTTCTTCCGTTGCAAACTTGAAGTATTCTTTTTCCTTCGCTTTCAAATCTCGTTTAAATCGCGAAAGCACCTCTTCGAATGGATTCCTTGTCGTTGCAGGAGGATTGCTTGACGGCCTTGACATTTTGGCGGTGTCCCCTCACGCAAATGAGTGATTCAGTGCTAGGTTCCTGATCAGTTCGCATTTCTGAAAACGAGGCGGGCAGGCGGGGTCGTGCTGTTAAGTAGCATTCGATGAGATCGCCTTGAGAAGGCGACGGCACAGCCCCCACATTCTGTCCCAGCCTGCTTATGGTGCGCGCCCCGTCCAATCGCTGGCTCTCTGATTGGACAGCCTGCAGATAAGGCAGACAACGAGCTGACCGCCAGAAATGCATCAGAGAGCAATCAGGCTGCCGTCTCTGGCGATGATTTC
This sequence comes from Colletotrichum camelliae, assembly GCA_018853505.1. Classification (NCBI taxonomy): domain Eukaryota; kingdom Fungi; phylum Ascomycota; class Sordariomycetes; order Glomerellales; family Glomerellaceae; genus Colletotrichum; species Colletotrichum camelliae. The sequence goes on along the minus strand of JAELVL010000002.1, from coordinate 5,875,797 downwards.
AAGAGCTCTTTCCTCAGAAGTACAAGACCTTTTTAGCAATATTTCAAAGGGCTGCTTGCCTGAGAGTTATGGCGTCTAAGCGTGACTGGTCGACCTTCCAGCTGGACTTTGATGAGCCGCAGACTCTGAGCCAGGGCATTCCTCAAGCACATCGTTTCAACGTACCGCCGCTTCAATCGGATCAAGCACTAGATGATCTCGGGTTTGCCGGGGTGTCTTCATCTGCTCAGACTGGAGCTTGGGATACAAGGACGGACGAAGTATGGTTTGGGAGCGTAAGTCTCGTTTCTCAAACGGAGCGTGGTGCAGTATTGATCGATATTCACTAGATCACGGGAGTTGCCAGTCAACTTAAGTCCGAACTTGATGAGTCCTTCCGATTGAGCCCTGAATCGGTGTGCTTCCTAGATGTACGGAGATTAGAATCCTACTTTGGCCTCTTCAGCTCAGACACCCTAGTAGCTTTACTTAGCAAAGCGACATGTCGGCTACTGCACAATCTGAGCGATGGACGAATTTTGCAATATTTTGCGACAATCGATCCCGAACAATGGGGCGTAATACTTTCAGAGCGACGCAAAAACCCAAATTCAGTTTTGTTGACACTGGATTTGGCCATTTACGGCTCAGCTGAATATGCTCAAGCAATTGGTAGTATTCTCGCAAAATCAAAAATCACATTGCAGAAGCCGAATTTTGATCTGGGCACCACCAAATACGTCAATCCTCATTACCTAGAGATAAGTCACTCTTGTCAAGATGATCTTCTGCTAAATGGGTCGGATATCGGGCTTGTAACCCCGACCCCAGAAATTGTAAGCGGCGATGATCAGGCCGCATATGTTTCTGCGGAGGTCAATTCGATTCTTGACTCACTATCCCACGAAGACATTCTTGATGAGGTTGAAGGAGACAGACGGATAAAGAGCCGACTTTTGACGTAAAACCTTCCCCATACCTTTTGAGAGTTTACCAAATGACAAACTAACTTCTTGCCGCTCAAAGACACCAAAAGGCAGCAATCGACTATGTTTTCAAGAGGGAAATGGGCGGCCTGCCTTCAGAGCTTAGTTTATGGGAGTATAACGGGGATGAAGAGGGCGCTGAGTTGGAAGTATACCCAGAGGAGTAATGTCATAACTTTGCTAACATACCACACAGCTATCAACACACCATTAGTGGTTCGAAGCTGTCTCGGCCAGAAGAGGCAAGGGGTGGGATAATTGCTGATGAAATGGGCCTCGGCAAATCTCTAGTTATTCTTTCAGCTATCGCTGGTTCACTTAACAGGGCCGCAGCCTTCAGCTCCCGTGCTAAGCCCCGACACCGACGATCTGATGAGTTGAGCGACGAGCAACAAGACCGATCGCCTACAGGGGCAACTCTGATAGTGGTTCCGTCATCATGTAAGTCGTACATATGCTTGGCAAGGGGGGGCGTTCTTGCTGAAGTCAATGTACTGAAACGTTACGTAGTGCTGATTGATAATTGGATCGAAGAAATTCGGAAGTAAGTTCACCCAACAGGGCTAACGTCGCTGACCATGAAGCTGAATGTGAGCCCAACAAGGCATATTTACCCGGGAAACATTGCCTTCTACAAACACCATGGGAACAAAAGAAAAGACTATGCAGAAGACCTGTTCAAGGCAAACATTGTGTTCACGACATATGCTACTATTGCGGCCGAGGCAAGCCGAAACATCGATGTTATTGAGGGAATTCATTGGTTTCGAATTGTACTTGATGAAGGTACGTGTCCAATGTTATTATCCAAAAGTCAGGATCGAGGTCTAAGGCGGCAAAGCACATGATATCCGCAACCGTCATACCAAGCAGTTTAATGCCCTTCACAGACTTACTGCAGAACATCGCTGGTGCCTTACGGGAACACCCATCCAAAATAGTCTGGATGATCTGGGATCGCTCGTGACGTTTCTCCGAGTTCCAGTCCTTGAAAGCGCTTCGACTTTCAGGCGGTACATCTCCACGAAATGCGACCCCATGACTGCGCAGGCTTTTGGCCCACTTCGTCAGCTCTTGACATCAATTTGCCTCAGAAGGACCCGAGAATACATCAACCTCCCAGATCCGGTGTACGATATCAGAATGATTGAGTTCACTGACTTCGAAAAATCCCGGTACAAAACGATAATCGAAGAAAGCAGCAAGCTCATTCAAATGGCTGTGAGCAAGCGAGGGACTCGCAAACTCCACACAACTGTTCTGCAGTCGCTTCTGAGACTTCGTCTGTTTTGCAACAACGGAAACGCGGTTTTTAAGAGTGCTCTAGATGCCGACAAGTTACCGACTGACCCGGACGAAATTCTAACGTATCTACAACAACGCAACGAGGCGATTTGTGCGTACTGCTCTGGAAACATCTACACCATCAATGATTCCCAAAATGCAGATGGGGGGCTTCTGATGAAAGGTTGCATGCATCTTGTCTGCCGTGGCTGCATGCCACAATATCACTCTGACAAGCGCAAGTGTCCGCAGTGCGCCTCTGGCAATACGGAGGAAAGCCAAAAGACGACATTGTCAACAGCACAGGAACAGGGTGATTCAAAGATCAATTTAACCCAGACGTCGGCATATCCTTCTAAGTTACAGGCCTTTCTGAGCGATGTCCAGACAGATCAACAGGGATATACGAGGCACAAAAGGTATTCCATGCTTCACAAAGCATACCTATCCTATGTCTCCAGCGAACTTCTAGTAACTGTCACAGCATTGCATTCTCATCGTGGAAAAAGACGCTGGATATAGCAGGGCAGCTTCTTTCAAGCCAGGGTATCAAATTCTGCTGCATACATGGATCACTTTCGTTGTCGAAGCGACTCAAGGTGTTGCAAGACTTTCGCCGCCCTTTAGGCCCTGATGTGTTGCTGATGACGTTGGGGACTGGTGCTGTTGGGTATGTTACTCATTCTAAAGTTGGTTGGCTCCCATCTGACAGTTAATGAGTCTTAATCTAGCGGTTGCAAGTAGGATATACTTGCTCGAACCTCAGTGGAATCCGTCAATGGAGCTTCAAGCCGTTGGTAGGGCTCTACGATTGGGACAAGCAGAGCACGTATCAATTGTCAGATACATCACGCGGGACACTGTTGAAGACGTGAGTCTTGGCACGCTTACCAATTGGATCCATGGATCCCAAAGATGCCAGGTGACTGACATATGCAAAACCTGTAGAGCAACGTTTTGTCGAGACAACGCAGGAAATTGCAGTTAGCCAATGAGGGTTTCTCCAAAAGGCAAAAGAGGATTTCTTCCGAAAGACTAGAGACACTGTCTGTAAGCTCAAACTTCGCCCTGTCGTATGAAACGCAGGCTATTAATACTAGGCAGAAAGTCTTTGGAGTTGAGATTCCAGCATGAAGCAATGCATGAGGCTGTGAAACGGTCGAAATGATGAAGGGACGTTGGTTTCCAAGAGAAGGATCCTTCGCCGGGGCTTCAACTTTTATACATAACTTGACTCGTCGTCGTACTTACGATGCAATTTTCGGCATGATGTTCAGTTATCACCGGAATATCTTCTTCAGGTTCGCTAGGATTTTGATTGTTTCGCACACGAGGCCCAACTTTTCATGCTGCTTTTGACCTACGCTTTGGCACTACAGCCATGTGTGAAGCTACCATCGGCTCCTGCCTTGCAAGTTCTTTTATCAAGGATAATTTAGAGTCGTGATGCGACGATGTATTGACACTACATGGAGACTTCTGGGACAATCGACAAGTATTCTCCATCCCCAAAGACCAAGAATGGTTGAAGTTCAAACCTGGAGATTGCAACCGCACATTATTTAGTCTCTGCTCATCTAGCAAGCAGCCTTTCTCTGCCAGATCAGGTTGTCAAGAAGAGGATCTATGGTGTTCTGCGACTGATGCTTTATTTTTCCATCGGCAAGGTCTTACCCCGGAAGCACGTTTTGAGTGTGGCTAACAAGCGTACATTCCTCACTGCGCCAAATGACGCGATTCAACTTTATCGCCTCGGCCTTGACTATCAAATTACTCGAAAGTCCCCGAAAACAGCATTGAACGTCACGGTAAGCGGACACTCGCATAGATACGCGCATAGCAAACTCTGAATGACGGCAGCAAGAACCCTATTCCATTATAGAACACGCATTGCGTATATATACGCGAATCTCAGGTCGCATCTGTTATGCGCTCACTTCTCAACCTCATCCGCCTCCCCAGCAAAGCGGAATGTTAGGCCTCTAACCTCCGCAATAGTGTCCGCCATCTCAATCAAGCATCTCGTAACCTCATACTTGTCCGTCTCATACGTCCGAAGCGCGTCCTCCAGCTCCTTATCCATGACCAGAAACGCCTTTCCCTTCACACGCGGCGCCTTGCCGTCCGGCGCATTGACAAGCGCCTTGTACTTTCCACCCCATGTCTTCAAAACACCACCCTTGATTGATGCCTTGCGATAGTCAGCCTCCCCGCCCAGTAGCTCCCGAAGGACGTCGGCGTCCGCGAGCTTCCCGTAGAAGAAGTACCATACCGGATACTGGTCCTGAGCAGGCAGGAGCCTCTCATCGTCGTCGCCGGTGGCGCGGTTCTGCGGGAGCGTGGCGTCGCATCCGAGAGTTGGGTGGATTGAGGTCTTGGAGAGGTCCTTCTCGGCCACGTTGTACCTGATGATGGTGGGTTGAAAGGTGGACTTGATCTGGCGGAAGTGCTGCAAGATGAGGAACTTGGCCTTCTCTCCGATCGGGCAGAAGTCGGCGGTGTACCCGTCCTCGTTGGTCGCCCTGAAAACCTCGGGTGCGTTGGGCATGAGTCCGAGACAACGGATACTCTCGGGCGAATCGATCGGCGGCTCGAGCTTGACGAGATACTTGGCTGAACCGAACTTCAAGAGGTTGGCGGCGTGGTGAGACATCTCGGGAGGGACCTCCATCTCGATGTCAGGGCGGTGGTACGTGTACTCGAACGTTTCCTTGTCGTAGCCCAAGCGCTCCATCATCACACGAATATTCTCCCACTGAGAGGAGTCGATGACGGTGCGCGTGAGGTTGGAGCGGTGTTGCTTGATCTTGGAAACAGCCTCGTCGTGGGTGTAGCCGAACAGTTTCTGCCATCGCTGGACATCGGCGGGGAGAGGCTCGGCATCCTTTGGCTGGTCCAGTGCCAGTGATGCCATCACCTCCAGCTCGGCAAGAATATCCACGTCGTCCATGATTTGGCGATGGATGTCTCTGCGGGGTGATGTTGTGTTGTGGTGAAATTTGGTTGCCTCCTGAAGGTGGGAAAAGCGCGAAAAAGGTTTAAAATTACCAAAAGCTGTGGGAAGTGCTGAAGAGATTTTCGAGTCCGGACCAGCACAGTACTCTCAATAATAAAGGAAGGAGAGAGCAAAGGGAGATACCTTCCACGAGCGGCAAAGGGTTGAATAGAGCTCCCGAGTGAGTCAAGGTCAGAGAAGCGGAACCAACCCATCAGGGTGAGACCCCAAGTCAACCTTCATGGACCCATTGCAGAACCAGACTACTGTTAAAGGCACGGGAAACTCTGTTACTGTCGATATTCCAAGCCTGAGTTGAATTCATTGTCTTCTGGTATACCATAGAGCAGATCACAAGGAACCCCATTTTCACGGTAAGGTACATAACGGCACTTGACAAAAGGGCTTTGCGAAACATAGTATTGTTGTATGTAACTGAAACAAAGATAATTTGTACAAGAAATATGAAGCATGCTTGAGTAGCTTCAAAGAGGTGGCCAAATAAAAAGCTTACATGGTCTAACTCAGGTACTGTCCCACAAGAGCAAGGTTGATGATCGAGGCCAGTCCATACAATGCAGCATCATTGGTTGAAACCCAAGCAGCCTCGTCGATCGGCGTCAGAACCGCACTGCCGTTGAAGTGGACAGTGCTCCAAGGCGAAGACTCCTTGAAGCCATCAGTGTTGAAAAACTCATTCCATGCGCGAGCAGCCAACGTCGCATTGTTTTGGCGATGCGCAGCGTAAGCGGTGAGACGGGAGTGTCCTTGCTTGAGGTTGAGGCTGCCGAAAGACTTGCCATAGCGAGCCGTCTGCTCAGCTGCGCCGGCACCGTAGTAGTAGGAGTAGTCGTACCAGGCAGCCTCGAAGCCTTCGGGGACTTCATCGCCCGCATGTTCGATAAACTCGGCGACAACCTCAAGGAGACCAAAGACAGCGGACAAGTGAGAGACTGCAACGAGACCCTCGTTGTTGGGGTCCGCAGGGGGCGGCCCGAGAGTGCCGTTGGCGATGCTGTACAGACCAGAGCCAGTGACGAAGCCGTTCTTGAGCTTGGCGATGCTCGCAGCGGTATTGACCAGCTTGGTGCGGGCTTCCTCCCATCGAGGGCCACGACGCTCCCACTCGATGAGCCAACCAGCCGCAAGCGCGGACCAGTCAGTTCCGAGGCCGACAGCGACAGAGGCATTGGGGGTGGGAACCCAGCCGTCAGTGCGGACCTTGCGGTTAGGATCGAGAACCCCGTAGGTCTTGTCGGTGTCCAGAAGCTCCTCGATGAGTTCTCCAACACGCTCGTCGCCTCCAGAGACATAGTAGAAAATCTTGCGGTACTGAGGCGTCGAGATACGGGCTTGCTTGGCGCTGTCACCCCAGTGCTGAACACCATGACGGGTACCGAGACCCTTGAGGTCGCCAAGGTGGTAGACGTCAACCTCGCCGGTGTGGCGGACCTGAGCCTCAGCGAAGCGGTAAACATCCTCGCGTCCGGTGCGCAGGAAGTAGTTCCAGAAGAAGAGATCCGGCGAGAGCTCCGAGTTATCCCAGGCGTAGCCACCGACGTCGTAGCGCCACTGGTGACGGTCGGTGTCGTAGGCGTGGATGAAGTCGCCGTGATCCCAGAAGCCGTACCACTTGCGCTGCTCGACCTGGCCTTCGTAGAATTTGAACAGGAAGTCGAGGTGGTCCTCGATCTTGGCAGCCTGGGCGTTGGGGTTGGCGGCAGGAGGAGCCCAGTAGGTGCCGATGGCCTTGGTCTCAGCGAGGTACTCAGATTCGCCAAAGAGGACAGGAGGGTTGTTGGTGTGGTCGGTCAAGTCGGACAGCAGCGTTCGGTTGGGGGTTTGCTCGAAGCCGTAGAGGAAGATCTCGTTGGTACGGGCGATGCCGTAGGGGTTGTTGAAGCCGGGCTCATAGTCTTCATAGGTGATCTCGAGCGCATCGAGCTGGTCGGCGTAGTCCTCCTGCCCAAGACCATCGTGGAAGGGACGAAGATCCAGGGGAGGGGCGTTAGGGCTGTAGATCCAGATAGTGATCTCACCCTTCTCGGTGGCGGCGTTGGTGATGTCGATGCCAGTAGGGTAGCGCTTCCAGAAGTTGCGCAGGCCGACGGCAAGACCACCCTTGGTGGCACCACCAAGGTACGCAAGACCACCGGCACGAGTGCCGCCAGGGATGTTGATCCAACTTTGGCCAGCCTTGGTGCGCTTCTTCAAGGTGAAGCCGTCGGGAGACAGCTGGGTCAAGCTGTAGTCGCTCCAGGTGGGGATCCAGTGAAGTCTAGTCGTGACTCTCTGGTCCCAGGTCGCAGGGTCAGCCAGCTCGGTGCCCTCGAACTGATCGGTTCGGACCTGGGCACCGGGATCTCTGCGCAGTCCAGTAATACCCTGGACGGCCTCGCTGAGCAAACCTCCGTCGACACCAGAGATTCTGACGTGGCGGTTGTATTGTTCCTCTCCCTCAAGAGGAACCTCGAATCGGATACCGAGACCGGAGATGAAGTCCTCCTCGGCTTTGCCGTCATAGACTACCGTGTGAACGATGCGTACCGCCTCGGAGTTGGCGTAGGTGTAAAAGCGCAGAATGAAAGGAAGCCAATCATCGTGACCGCCGTCGGCCGCCTGGTGCTTGCCGCGGACAGTGACAAGAGCCCGCGCGGTGTTGTCCTTGCTGACGGTGACCTCTTCGATGTTGCTCTCGAAGTTGAAGTAGTTGATTCCGGATTGACCCTTAGCCTCGGCGTGATCCTCAACACCAGACTGCGAGTGCAGGACCAGCTTGCCGTTCTGGCCGATGACCTTGCCGGAGGTAGTCTTGATCTCGCTGACGACCGCATTACCTGACTTTGGGAAGGTGATGGCAAGCTTGCCGGTGTCGATGCTCACGACATCCGCCGAGTCCGTCACGGTAAGACCACTGTTGGACTGTCTCTTCGCACGGGAGAATCGAGCCGTCGAGTTTGCGGAAGACGCGCTGACGGTGTACTCGTCGAGGATCGTGTCGGACTCGGGGATCGCGTGGGCAGACCACTTGATGGAGCCATCGGGCCAGTAGGCCGTCACCCATGACTGCAACGGACCGCCGCTGGAGATGGTGAACTCGGTCGAGTTGGGGTAGTGCTTGCCCTTTGCCCAGGGAAGGCCGAACGTCGTGCCAGAGTTGTATGAGGGCGTGCGACCGAGCCACTTTACGTTGGCGCTGCTCCCGGTGCTGTTCTGGGCGTCTGCGGAGCCGAGGAGGCCGGTGAGGGCCACGAGGCCGAGGACGAATCGCGACATCCTTGGGCTTTGAGACTGCAACAGCGAACGAGTGACTGGATACCGCTGTCTCTGGAACGAAGATGTGCGGCTGTCGCGTCCTTTTCAAAGACACGACTCGAGCATCGGGACAATGGGGTGCGAATTATATGTCATCCGTCACCGTAGTCGGGTCTTGGCTCGCAGCACTGCCTCGAGATCGCATCATCCGGCACGGTGATCTCGAAGTCACGCCTGGTACGGACCATTGCGCCCCAGACTTGGCCCGACGCGACTTCCCAATCTGATGATGCCATCTCTCCGCTCCATCTTTCTCGGCAAGTCGCCCGCACAGGTGCTAGATGCTACGCTGCCCTGCCCCTAGATCTGCAGCTTAGATTGCGGTCAAGAGGGTTGCTGAGTCGTTCCTCGAGTCGCCGTTGACCAACCTGAAGCTGGGCGAGAGCTACACCCAGCTTCGACGTAATTTTGGGTGGAAGAGGGGGAGCTTTCCCCCAAAAGCTTGGCCAGTTCGGTGCAATTGCACCGATGGCGGAGGAAAGGAGACGGGGAAAGGGTCCAACCGTCCAATGTTGACCACCTCCCTGACGGGGCAATTGAACCGGACTGCAGGTCCCGCAGATGTTCCACCGAAGAACCGAGGGGAGCTCAAGGTGTCATTGGGGTGCGATGGGAAGAGCCGAGGAGCATGCGGGGTAAACGATGCGTAGAGCTTGGCGGCGAAAGAGGTTCGAGGAGCGAAATTAGACATGAAAATATGCATATTGCTCACATGAACGGACCAGGGTCGGACGGGGACTGCCCTTGACGGAAGCTGGTTTTTGACGGCACCTTCAATTACGCAATATCGCGCCATTGAGAATTGATAGACAAAATTCAGTCTTGCAAAGCTACCAACGCGGTAAGAGAGGCAGAAGTTGCAAAAAGATACCCTGGATTGACCATTGCTGACCCCTGGAAATTGCGACCTCGGCGGAGACACGGACGCAGGAACCCGCCGGATCTCCGGGACAGACATGGACCACCATCCGGGCATCGCGAAGCTTGAAATGTTGAAACGAATCATTAGATGAACCTTTGCGCTGTTATCGATGGTGTCAAAAATCCTCGGATGACGTTCGAAACCCTACTCCAGATTATCAGGAAGACGCAATACACCCTCGTCGCCAGCATCATTCTTTATCCGCTCCACTGTCACGGTCTGTTCGCATTATCTTCTAGCTAATCAATCAGACACATACCTTACGACAAGAACATACGGAGCCCGGTTACCATCCCAATCGTTAAGCTTCTAGTTGTCGCGCATTTTGATAACGAAAAGGAAAGAATGATCCAACTCTTACGTGATCAGGAAATATATTTGGCCATCGATGCCATTTAAACATGCCATCAAATAGAAAGATCGAGCACGCACCCAAAAAGTTGCCTGTCTGATCATTTCGGGCCGTCATCGTTGACTCTCTGTCAGCTAATGCCGGTCCGCTATATAGTGCTGTCATAGTGAGCGAGTCCTACATCAAGAGATCCCTAGAAGCTGGAATAACACTACAAGATTCTATAGGGTAGGAAGTGCTGCAGAATCACACTATAAGCCTACTTATAGAAGGAACTATAAAGTCTCAGACTGAGGTTATAGATATACTACCTCATAAAGCATAATTTAAATATAGAGAGAGTATCTAAATGCTAATTTAACCTTCTATAGCTATTAATAAGTTTCTCTATTTTTAATACACTTACACCACTTGCATTTCAGCAAGTTTACTTGCTATTTAATATTAACTAGCTGCTAATATATCTATTTATGTATATACCACTAGAAATATATTATATTCTTTCTATCTTAATAATTCCCTATCTTATGCAAATTATATCCTTAAGATTATAAAGAGGAGAGAAGGTAGAAAGATATTATAGTTAGCTATTTAATAGTAGGGTCTACTAACAGAAGCTAGAGATTAATATCTTAAAATAGTATACTTAGGTTATAAGTTGTAAGTTATAAGCTATATTATAGATTAGTAATTAGAGGCTAAAGTAATTAATCTTAAACTTAATAAGTATTTTATAGTAAAAGTAAGCTGAAAATATCTAAAGATAAATATAAATTTAATTACTAAATAGCTATAGAAGTCTAACTATAAGCTAGGCTTAGGTTATACTATATATAAGTTCTAAATAGTACTTTTTATCTATTATTAATTCTTTACTAAGTACTAATAAGTACTTAGTAGTTACTTATAAGTACTTAGTAACTCTAAATAAACGCTTAGTAATCTATACTATTTACTTAGTCTTATCTTATTATTATATAACTTATACTATAGGTTTTCTATCTCTAAGTAAGTCCTTATTATTCCTATAATCTTATAGTATAAATATCTTATTCTAGCTACCTAACGTCTAAGTAGGTTATTCAGCTATTATTCTTATTTATAGGTTATAATATTAGGTTCTTTCTCTAAAAGTCTTATTTTTAAGACCTAGTATAAGTAGATTATTAGTCTTAGGTTAAAGATCTATTAATTATACTTCTTAGTTTACTTATAATACTAACACTATATTAGGTTATATTTCTGAAAATCCTGCGATTTCTACTCTTTATTATTATTATTATTCCCTTAATATTATAGAGAATAGTTTTAAAGTTATATCTTATTATTATTATTAGTCTAAAGGTTTATACTGTAAAATATTACCTAGCTTTCTAGTTTATAGAGAGTATATTGCTATAAGTAGTACTTATTATTTATATAATACTTCTAATAATACGATCTACTAATATTTATATAGCTTTAGGTCTATTATATTTTATTTATACTAACTTTATATATAGTAGAACGTTTAATAGTTAAATCTTAGCGTTTAGATAATAAGGAGGAAGAAACTAAGGAATTATTTTAAAAGAGGATAGAAACGCTATAAAAAACAGAGACTAAAATAAATAAAACGCTTATAAAGTTAGATTATATCTACTAAGCTAAGTAAATAGTATTTAAAAAAAGTTATAAAGAAACCTTAATAGTAGCTAAAGAAGAGGAAATAGAAGAGCTTTCTCTTATTAAATCTTCTTTAGTTCTTAAAGTATAGTTAATAGACGCTTTTAGTATAGTAAACCTAGATACTATCTTTAGTGATTAGAATCTAAGTATTCTAAACTTTTTATTAGAAGAGTCTTAATTAGTTTCTAGTATTTCCAGGCAAATAAATAGTTTTCTTTATTATAGTCTGTCTACTTCTACTAGTAATTTAATATACCTATATAAATATCTGATATACTAATAACTAGTAGTATTTATTACAGTTAATATTGCTGAGTATAGTATAGAATAGCAAGTTTTCTCTACTTATTCCTAGTATTAGTACTAATACTTATTAAGGTTTTTGTTCGCATAGGTGAGATTAGACTATAGTTTCTATATATTTTCTTTATAGCTATATCCTTTCTATTTAATAAGAAAGTAGAATTCTTCTTTATTTAGCATTAAATAGTTAATAATTTATTTAACTTTATACTCTAATTTACTCTTCATAATAATAAAGTTATCTATTTAATCCTTATAGTATAGCTTAAGCAGCAAGATATAAAATATTAGAAAACATTTTATTATATTAAATAAATTAAGTTTATAATTAACTAGTAAGATTTTTCAAAAGATTTTAAAAGGTCTAAGTTTTTTAAAATCCAGTTTATTATTTAGTTATTTTATTTTAATATTTTACTATATAAAAGCACTATCTCCCTCTTTTAAAGTTAGTCTCTTAATCCTTTATTTATTACAAATCATATTATATATATTATATAAATTCTAGTTCTTTGTATATATTTTCTTAGATATCTTTAATTTATCTAATTATAATAATAGCTTTTAGTACTTCTAAGCTAGCTTAAGATTCTCTATAAACAGTTAGTTTGAATCTATAGTTAAAGTAAAAGGAAGATTCCTTAGTACTTTCTCTTACTATGCTATTATAAGCAAATTAAGCTATTAATAGTAATACTACCTAATTATATTAGTTATAGTTAATATAAACGCAGAAGTAAGTTTTAAAGATCTAATTAATTCATTCTATTTATCTATTAGTCTATAAGTGAAAAGCAGTAGATATTGCTTGCTTAATACTAAGTTATAATATAATTAATTTCTAAAACTTAGAAGTGAAGATCTTATCTCTATCTAACATAATTTCTTTAGATATACTATAGTTAGCAATAATATACTTAAGTATTATATAAGTAAATTCTTTAGTATTACTTACTTCTTTATATAGGATAAAGTAAGTATACTTTATAAATCTATTAATAATAATAAGAACGCTATTATAGTAAACTCTTATAAAGAGTTCTTAAAACTTTAGTAGTTTAATAATAAAGTTAAGGGATATAGAATGCTAGGCAGTTTACAGTATAGGTAAAAGTTATAATAATCTATAAAGCTAGTATTAAGCTGGTTTGCTTTTTAAGTAAACCTTATAATCCTTAATTACTATTATAATATATTCTCTAGTAACTGTTTCTCTATATTATTACTATAGTTATTTGTAGGTTTTTATAACTCCTTAGTAACTATATATAGGTTAAGTATAAAACTTTATAATTACTTTAGTATCTAGTTTACTAGTTAGGCTAGCTATAAATTATCTAGCTATTATTAAAAGTCTAGTTATAGATATTAAGCCTCTATTATTATTCTATTTAAAAATTACTTAGGTTTCTTTAGGTATTAAGATATTATAGTCTAGTTATCAGCTAAGAGCGTTAGCCTTACTATTTTCTAATCTTTTCTGATAGATAATTCAGTAGTTGAATTTTAAGAAGAATTCTAACTATTTAATTTATCGTTTATTAAGTACCTTTAATATAGTGAAGTATACTAAGTTCTAATAGTCTATATATATAAGTACTTTATAAATAGTTCCTAAAAGTTTAAGTTTCTATTTTTTAAAAGCTTTAATAATTACTATAAATTCCTTATTATAAATCTAGTAGTTAAGTTCTAGTCTATAGAGTTTATAAGAAAAAAAAGCATAGAAGTATAAGTATCCTTCTAAGTCTTTCTAAGATAGTTATACTCTAAAAGTAAAGTTTAAAGTATTTATTTTAAGTTTAAACTATTTTTATAGGTTTAGAATTATTAGGACTAGTTTACTAAATATATAGTCTTTAATTTTCTAGAAAGCTATATTCTAAGCTTCTTTCTATTTAAATAGTTAGTCTTTATAGCTAAGATCTATAAGAAGTATATTAATTTTACTATAATATTTAATAAGCTTTTAGTAAAAGTTAATAAATCTAAAGAAGCTTTATACTTCTTTAAAGTTAGTTAGTATAAGCTACTCCTTAATAGCTTATACTTTCTTTTTTAATATACTAATATATCTAGGAGTAATAATAAATCTGAAGTATTCTACTTTCTATATATAGAATATACTTTTCTCAAGTTTAACTAAAAGCTTAGTATCTTAAAAAGCTTATAATATAAAGTATATATATTCTTTATATTACTCTATTATTATAGAAAAGAATAAGAATATTATTAAGATAGATAACTATAAAGATATCTATAAACTTCTTAAGAACTTAGTTAATTATATTCTAGAAAGTAGCTAGTATATTAGTAAGACTAAAAGGTATAATAAAGTATTTAAAATATTCTTTTTATATCTTAAAAGCAGTTTTTTATTCTTCTCCTTCTTTTATTTAGATAAAGTTATAAATATCTTTAAGATCTAGTATTATAAAGTAGTTAGCCTTATAGAGAAGTTATTATAATTTATTAATTAAGAATAGTAGGTATTAGTTCTTAATTATTATTTTATTAAGTATTTAGTAGTTAATATATAGTTATAGTTTGCTGTTTTTCTTAGGTATAAATAGAATTAAGCTTCTTATTAGTAATATTAATTCTCTAATATAGCTTTTCTTAAGGTTTTTATTAAGATATTTATTAAAAGCTTCTATTTCTATTAGGTTAAATCTATAGATTTTATTAAATTTAAGCTTTTTCTCCTTCTTAATAAAGATTTTATAATTGAAATTTATATATTTAGGTAGTCTAGTTTCTAATTTAGCTATAAAAAGTTTCTTATAAACTCTATACTTTTCTAAGATAAATAGAAATAGATTATTCTTTTATTTAAGATCTGTTGTTTTTAATAGTTATAATATAGCTTCTTTTATTTTAAAGTAGTAGATATATTATTTTACTACTCTATAGTAAGTAAATCTATTTAAAGCCTAGGTTTTATAAAGCTACTTGAAAGCTAGATTATTATTATCTTAATAAAGTTAGCTTATTCTCCAATCTATCTACAAGTTATTCTTTTTAAGCTATAATATTTCTAATATAATATTATATATACTAAGTTTAGTAATATAAAATTAGAGTTATTTATTTCAATCTAAGTAACTTATCTTAAAAAGTATAGTTTTATTTTTAATAGTTCCTCTTTTATACTAGACTTATTCTCTTTCTATATTACTAAGCTAATATATATTCCTTTCTTTACTATAGTAGTTATAATTTATTTACTATTTAAAGTAATATAAAGTTTATTTTAGCTTTACTATTAATAAGCATAATAGTTATAATATTATTAATAATAACTACTAGCTATAGATATACTTTCTAATCTAAAAATACTAAATAGATAGACCTTATTATTATTACCTATCTTAGTTCTTTATTAGTAAGTAAGTTTAGTTTTTTAACTACTCTAGTTATCCTAGATAGGTAACATATTTTCCTTCTTATTATACCTTTATAAAGCGATTTTCTTAGAATTAAAGCTTTAAAAAGCTTAATCTTTCTTATAGGAGTTTATAAGCTTTTACTTTCTAAGCTATATATATAAAGCACTTATCTTTTTAGTATTCTTCTTATTTCATAGTATTATTATATTAATATCTTATAAAGTATTATAAGCTTAGCTTAAAAATTATAAAACTATACTTAAATAGAACTATTATCTATCTAATTATAGTTATAATAAAGTAGATCTCTTAGATAAAGCTATTATTATATCTTCTAGAGTAGAATTAGTACTTATATTTATCTTTAAAGTATTCTTTATATTTATTAAAGATATTTAGCTAGAAAAGAGTTTAATAAGTATAATAATTATATTTAAGTGTAGGATAATCTTTTATATAGAGCTTAGAAGTATATTCTTTATCTTACTAGTTTATAGAGATTCTATAGAAGTGTTATTACTATTTATCTTAGAGTATATTAACTTCTTAGAATTTTAAGAGTTATTTAGTCTCTTCTTTATTATTAGATTCTTCTTTAAAGCTAGTATTATCTATACTAGAAGCAAATCTATAAGGAATTTCTACCTAAGTATATTAGTAAGCAATATTATAAGGTTTATCTAAGTTATAGAGTAAGCTTTCTCTTTCACTAAAGGTTTAGTTACTAGTTAGACTAAGAATCTAGTACTTAGTTAGGAGGTTATATTAATGTTTAGGTCCTTTGTCTAAGTCTTCGTCGTTTTTAAACTTCTTAATTCAGTCTGTTTCGCGCTAGATTTATACTTTAAAATCTCTAATCCTTTACTAGGTTTCTTTATTATAACCTATAAGGTTATTATAAGTAACTTATCTTTATATATTATATAAGGTTAATAAGCTTACTAGTTTAAGTTATTATATTTAAAGTATCTTATTAAGCTATTTAGTAGTTTTTCTAACTAGCTTGCTATTAGCTTAGAAAGCTACTATAAAAGTCTTAGTTTTAATTTCAGGAATAGTAATATTATATCTTATTCTTCTATAGTTTAAATTGCTAAACTAATATCTTAAAGCTTTCTTATTACTATAGTAGATAAAGTATTTATTATTATAATATCTAGTTTATAATAAGGATATATAAGATATGTTAGTTACTATACTAACCTATTTAGTTTGCTTAGATATAAGTTTCTAGCTAAGTTTCTTAGATTATTTATAGTCTCTAGTAATATATCCTATTTCTTTATAGTTATAGTACCTAGAGTTCTATATTTTCTTATTATTATTTTTAGTAGTAGTACTAAAGTCTATAAGTCTACTATATTATCTATAAGAAATGCTTTACTAAGTATTATTCTAGTTATTATAAGGTCTGTTATTATTCCGCTAGCTATTAAATTTCTGCTGAGGTTGCTATTAGTATTTACATCCTAAGTTTAAGTTTTATTACTTATTACCTCGCTCTTTTCATTATTTAAAAAGTCAGTTATTAATCTTAATAATAAGTTCAGCATACTAAAAGAAGTTATTAAGTCAGTTAACTTTAATAATTTTATCTTTAACTTTATCTTTAAGTCTTTAGTAGAATATAAAGATCTTAGTTTCTTTAGTAAAGTTAAGTTAAATACTAAGTTATCTAAAGTTAGTAGAGTAGTCTTTAGTAGACTTAGTCTATTAAAGCTATAAAAGGTTTTACTTAGCTTATTATTTCTTATCTAGGTCTTAGAAAAGTAAATAAAGTATATCCTTAAATCCCTAGAAACTAGTATAGATATTATAGGTCTCTATAGTATATTTATTAAGGTTTTATATTTAAAGTATTTTTTTTAGATTAGTTTAAACTATTAGAAGGCTTTTTCTCAAAAATAAGTAGCTATATATACTACTTTTTTAGTCTTATTAGTAAAATCTCTATAATAAAAGTTCTAGTAGTTTTTAACTTAGATTAAGAATCTTTTAAGGGTTCTAAGGGTTCTATTATAAGTAATAAGTATACTAAGCTTAAGTTTCTATTATTTTCTATAGAGAAGTATAGTAATAATATTAGTAGTAGCCTAGAAAGTATTATTCTGTTTTCCTAGCTAGAGAACTTTATTTTTAAGATCTAGGATATATTAAAGTCTATTACTAAGTTTTTAGATTATTCTTTTAAGTCTTTAGAGTTTAGTAGTAGTATTATTATATATTTCCTAGATTTTAGTAATATCTTTATCTCTTTTTTTAACTTAGTTCTAGAGTTTATTATAGGTTTCTTTTTTAAGAATAACCTTATTATCTAAGTTAACTATTATTAGAGCTCTTTTAAGTTCTTTAGCTAAGTTCTTAACTAGTTACTTAGAAGAAGTAGAGCTTCCTAAAGTAAGTAATTTAGTAGAAGTATAAGAAGATATTCTATATTATTAATAGGTATTAATAGTTAACTTATTAAATAGAAGTAATTAAAGTGTTATAATCAGCTATCTAATAGTAGGGTCTACTAATAGAAGCTAGGGATTAATATATAATAATAGTATACTAAGGTTATAGTCTAAGTTATAAGTTATAAGCTGTGTTATAGATTAGTAGTTAGAGGCTAAAGTAATTAGTCTTAGACTTAATAAGTATTTATAGTAAAAGTAAGCTGAAAATATTCTGAGGATAAATATAAAGTTAATTACTAAAGAGCTATAGAAGTCTAACTATAAGCTAGGCTCTAGTTATACTATATATAAGTCTGAATAGTACTTTTTATCTAGTTATAAGTAATTACTTAGGTATATAAAGTGATTATAATTAGTTAGTATTACTAACTAATTACTAAGCGTTTCCTAACGTACCCTACTAATTATTCCTTATCTTTATTACGTGACTTATACTATAGTTTTTTCCGTTTCTAAGCAAGTCCCTGTTGTTTCTATATTCCTATAGTACAAATGTCCTGTTCTAGCCGCCCGGCGCCCGAGTAGGTCGTTCAGCTGTTATCCTTGTTTACGGGTCGTAACATGACTATTTCATAGAAATCGACAACCTCCTTATGCAGCCTGCGAAGGGTCAGTGTGAGGCTATTAAACTCACCAAGCGTTTATATCTGACGAGTTGGAATTCAGATGAGAGACTTCCTCGCGACACGCAAATGCTTCCTCGACGCCGCGGCTCATGCGGTCAACGTACTCCGGCTGGGACGGGCCAGGACTCGTTTTCTCTCGATTAATAGGTATAGACGAGAGAGAGGACGAGAGAGAGGATAAGAGAGAGGCCGAGAAGCATTTTGTGAAGAACTGCATAGTGCAGATTTGTATGACTAGGGATACATAAGAGGTCCCCCTTTACTCCAACCACCCCCCATATATCTAGGACCACCTCTATTAACTATAACTATATTAAAGCGATTATATATATATTGTTAAGTTCTTTTAATAAAGCTCTATACTTTAGTAATTAAAAATACTTAATTTATAAATAGTTAAGTAGCTTATTTAAGTTAATATTTATCTTAATTTACTAGAAATATTACTATACGTCGTATTAGTAATATTTTAACTTATTAAAGTAAGCAAAGAGGAAGTATTAGTATATTTTATATATTATTAGGTTATTTACTAGGAAATCTTTATATATATAAAAAAAACTATATACTTTTTTAGGGTACTTCTAAGTAATTTTAAGGAAGTTACTATGAGAAAATTAGGATTTTAGCTATAGCGCCAGCCTGCTAGGCTTTTGCTAGGCTTCTGCTGAGGTTTAGTTAAATTAGTAAGCTAGGTTCTAAAAAGAGGCGCTATATATATAAGTAGCTAGAAAGGCTAACTTATCTAGTTTATAGTAATGAACTTCTATATTATTACTTATATTACCTTCTTATCCTTTCTTAGCTTAGCTATTTAAGCTATATATTTATAATTAAATAAGTTTTATTTACTATAAGTAACTAATTCTAGAATAAAGTAATATAAAATTAAACTATTAAAGCTTTACTAATACTTTTATAATACTTAATAAATTAAATAAAGATTTTACTTTAGAAGTAGTTTTTAGGTTTAGAACTTCTCTAGCTATAGCTACTAATATAGCTCTAATTATTAAGCTTATTATAACTATTTAATCCTAAGTTAACTAGAATAATATATTAATCTAAGCTCTCTCTAATTACTTAACCTCTATATTAGCTTCTAAAACTTTTAAAATAGCTTAAACCTATAAATATAAATACTTATTAATATATATTTATATAGGTTTTACTAAGATAATATATTAACTTAAACTTATAATTAGCTAATAGCTATAAAAATAGTAATACTTTTTATTTTAATATTTCTAAAGCTTAAAAGATTTATTAAGTATTTATAAAAATAGCTACTACTTTATAAATATAGTAGTATAACTATTAAACTAAATTTTTAGTATTTATTTATTAAGAATATATTAATATTAAGTTTTAAGAGTATTAGTTATATAACTTATTTAATAGCTTTTATTAGAATACTAATTAGTAGCTTCTATAGTTTTTTATTAAGTAGTTAGTAATATATTAAGCTTTTAATATAAACTTTAAAAAGTTTTAAGCTTATATCTATATATATTTTTTTAACTTTTACTCTAATTTTAATCAAGCTTTAAATACTAAAAGTTTAATATATAGTAGCTATATATTATAGCTATTACTATAGAATAGCTATAAGAGATAAACTTAAAATAGTATAGTTACTATAAAATAATTAGTAAGTTTTTAGTACTAGAAGTATAAAAAGTTATTATTAAGCTAGCTTTAAAGAAGTTTATTTTAATTATAATAGCTTTAGTATTAATAGTATCTACTTAAAGTATAATAAACTAAGCTACTAAAGCTAACTACTAAGTTAATTTATAATACTAAAAATATTATAAAAAGAAGTATTTTATAGAATAATACTATAACTACTAATAAGCTATTAAGCTTTTATTAAGCTTAAGTAGTTTTTTAAGTAAATATTAATACTATATAAACTTTATGCTTAATATTATATATTATATAAATAAATAAAGTAAAAAGTATATTTATTAAAAAAGCTAGTATTTTATATAATTATAATTTAAAAAACTAGTTATTAAGTATTTAAAAGATAATAAATAAAATTAATAGTATATAAATAAAAAACTTAAATTTATATAGAAACTAGCTTAGTTTATTAATATAAATAAAAAACCTAAAACTATATAAAATAATAAATTATCTTTATAACTTAGAATACTACTAAAAGCTTAGAAAACTTTTAATAAAGCTAAGTATATATAAATAAAAAACCTAAAACTTTAGAAGTAAATAAACTAATTATAAATATTATAGAAAGTTTAAATCTTTATATAAGTAGAAGTTTTTATTTTTTTTATTATAGATTAATAGATTTAAAAATTAAGCTTTTTAAAAGAGGAGTAATTATAAGAAAATTAGAATCTTAGCTATAGTATTAGCTTATTAAGCCTTTACTAAGCTTTTATTAAAGTTTAGCTAAATTAGTAAACTAGGTTTTAAAAAGAGGTACTATATATATAAGTAGCTAGAAAGGCTAACTTACTTAGTTTATAGTAATTAACTCCTATATTACTACCTATACTACCCTCTTATCCTTCCCTAGCCTAGCTACTTAAGCTATATATTTATAGTTACTACTTTTAAAATAGTTCTTAATATTATTAATATAGTATTATAATAGTATTTTAATATTAAAAGAGTAATTAGTTAAAGTAGTATAAAAAGAGAGATACTTACTCCCTATAAAGCGATTTATACTTATTTTATATATCTTTATAGGTAGCTATAGAGGTATCTCTATAAAGCTTAAGCTATCTTAGCCTTTAAATATTTCCTTATAAGAGTTATATAGCAGTTAATAAGGTATGCTTCTAGGCAGCAAACTATAAAGAAGAAAAGTTAGAAGGGAAGAAAGAGGCTGAGAAGAGTAATTGCAGTAGTGTTATTTTAATATTATAAGATATTATTTCTTAGGCCTAATATCTGTTAAATTAGCGTTTCTGCTGCATGCTACTGCTCTTGCTACCTTAAGAGTGCGCTTCTAGGGAGTTCCCCCTATACTTATTTTTACTTCAATACACACCTAATAATCTAATAATTAACAGTCTAATATATATTACTTTTTATACCTACCTATTATACCCTTTTTTTTAATACTTTCTTTAATCTTATAATAGTAGCTATAATTATCCCTATAGCTGCTAATATAGCTGCTATAACTACTAACGCTTTATTAAGTAAGCCTTCTAAGTAGCTTTACTAGCTTCAGAGGATTAAAATAAAAGCTTATAATCTTAATATATAGTAATATATTAACCTAACGCTTACTATAGATAATAAAATACTTAAAGCCTTTCTTCCTATACTTATAAAGCCTAAAATACCCTCTCTATTACTATTTCTAAAGCATACTAATACTAGTATAGCTACTAATAGCTTATATAATCTCTCTACTAATAGCTTTAAGATATATATATAACTATACGCTAACTATACTACTAATCTTACTAAATATAACTGTATTACTAATAGCTTTAAGGAGATATATAAGCTTATTATAGCTATACTTAGCTCTATCTATTTTACTATATATTATACTTTAAAACCTTCTTATATAGTAGCTTAAATTACTATAAGCTTATATTATACTCTCTCTTACTTAGTAAAGAATTATACTTATTAAGGAATATAAGAGGCTTTATAAAGTAGTACCTACTTAGCTAAGCTATACTACTATTATAATTAAGTTTCTTATAAGCCTTAAAGCTATCTATTTTAAAAGCTTATATATCTTTAATATATACTTATTTTAAGAAGATATATAGTTTTACTAGCTTTTCTTAGTAATCTTCTATAGTTTTCTAAATACCTAGTTAACTATTTATAAGATATAGAAGAATAGTATAGCTACTAATATTAATTTATAAAAAGTTATTACTAACTTCTATAAAGTAATTCTAATTATTTATAGAAACCTTCTATAAAACTAAAGTTTATTATAAATAAAAAGCTATTATTACTACTACTTTTAAAATAAGTAAAGTATTATAAAGTATATAATATATATTACTATAGTCTTAATAGGTATTTCTATATTATAAGTAGCTTACTAAGCTAGTAAAATATATTTTAGATTATTAAAAAGATCTACTAAAAGAGAAAGAATACTAACTTTAATTATAAATACTATAAAGCTAAAAAGAGCTTCTAAAAAGCTTTTAATAAAGAATAAGCTTATAAGCTACTTTATTAACTACTTATAAAGCTTACTACTTATAGAGATAATAGCTACTAAAAAAAAGCTTACTAATAGCTACTTTATATATAATACTAAGAAGAGTATTAATACTACTTATAGAGTAATAGCTTCTTACTTATAAAGCTATAAAAACCTAAAAAAGATATAGAAAATATTTAAAACCCCTATAAATAGTATTACTTTTTCTATTTACTAGGAGGTTTAATAAAAGTAATAAGAGACTATAGAAGCTAGTTAGTTCTAAGTAAACTACTTAGAAGATTAATAAGCTAATAAGAAGCTATAGATAGTAGTTTAACTAGCGTTTTACTAAGTTATTAAATATTTTATTTTTACTTATTTTTTAAGCCTTTCTAGTATATATAGTAATTATAGTAGATTAAGCCTTTATAGGCTAATCTAGGGGGGTGTGTTAAATTAGCGCTTCTGCTGCAAGCTACCGCCCTCACCGCCCTAAGGGCGCGCCTCTAGGGGGCCCCCCCTACGCTTGTTTTTACCTCAATACACACCCGATAATCTGACAACATCTCTGATAAAAGCTTACAGTACTCAGTGCAATTTAAAACCAGCTAGGCCACCATCACGTGCCCTTCAAATTCAAGCCTTAATCTCACTTCGAGCATCATGCTCCGCAACGTTCTCATGTGCTTCGATCACAAGCTTCTCCGTCTTACGGGCGACCTCGTCCGTCAACCTATCTTCGTTACCGTCCAAGATGACAGCCGTCTCCTCCAAGCTCATCTTGCCCGTCTCAACGAACAGGAAGTACACCACCACGGCCTCGAACGCCAGCCAGACATCGTAGGTGATGTAGTACTTCCACTTCGAGTTTGTGACTCCAACGGGATTGGCGTACTGGTTGAATATGAGAGCCAAGGCAACGAAAAGGTTGTAAAGAACCAGGCCCTTTGCTCGGAGATTGAAGGGGAGAATCTCGACGACATAGGTTACCTGCAAAGCACCCCAGCCCATGTTGAAGACGACATTGTACAGGAAGATCATGGCCAAGACGCCCTTGGCGAGGCCTGGTGACCCACTGCCGGTAAGGTCGGTTTGTTGTTCGTAGGTGGCCTGCA
Organism: Colletotrichum camelliae; assembly: GCA_018853505.1. NCBI lineage: Eukaryota > Fungi > Ascomycota > Sordariomycetes > Glomerellales > Glomerellaceae > Colletotrichum > Colletotrichum camelliae. Next base: position 5,852,242 of record JAELVL010000002.1, on the reverse strand, counting down.
GAGCTGTCCAGGTAACGTAGCAAGCCAAAGCGCCGAGAGTTGAGGCGAGGAACATCGTGCGACGTCGGAAGCGGTTGACAAGGAACGACGCGATGAGACCCCAGATCATACCCCAGAGGGTCATCAATGCGTTGATGAGAGTCTGGGTATCTTGGGAGGTGTAGCCGATGGAGTTGAGGATCAGACTGAGATAGTACGAAATGAGACCATTACCGGACCTAGATTTCAATGTGTCAGTCTAGTCAATTCCATGTCTGTGTGAAGTTTGGCGATAAAAGGAGCATACCACTGAGAGAAGAATCCGACTGCCAGGATGATGAAGAAGCGCCGACGGTTTCCGGGCGTTTGGAAAAAGGACATGTACGACGTCGATCGCGAGGCCTCAGCTTCAAGTCTCAAGGCCGTCCTGATCTCCTCCATCTCCAACGGGACAACCAGATCAGTCGGGTCTCCGTTTGCATGATACTTGATAATCAAAGCCTCGGCCTCGGCGTCTCGCTCCTTCGAGATGAGCCATCTTGGTGACTCTTCGATGAAGAAGCACAGAGCCAGCTGAACGATGCTAGACACTCCCTGGAGGATCGACGGAATGCGCCACGCCCATGTGTTGCCGATTCTGAAGGTCCCAAAGGTGATCCATGCCGCCGATAGGGCGCCGAGACCCCACAGAGAGTTGTAGATACTGACGAGGGGGGCACGCTGGGATGGGTAGGCCAGTTCCATGATCATCAGAGGTGCGGCGGTGATGTTGAGCGCGAGGCCAAATCCGAGAACACCGCGGGCTGCGATGAACATGCCGACATTTTGCGATGCACCTTGCAATGCCACACCAATGAGCAGAACGGAGGCACTGAAGAGGAGGGCAGGCTTGCGGCCGAAGCGGTCGCAGAACCAAGCGCAGAAGGGAAGGGCCACCAGTTGTCCAACATTCTGGATCGCATTTAACCTGATGACAGCTTATCAGCAGCTACTCTAAGGCGCACATATTCGAGCAAACTTACAGTCCCAATTGTTGGGCATCCGGGTTGTTGAAAGACTGCTGCCATGTGTCCAAGGACTGCAGTCCATTCATCATTGATCCATCATAACCGGTCGCGTAACTCGACACCAATGATAAGACAAGGATGCAGTTCAGCTTGACTATACCCGGGTTCGAAAGCCATTTCAGCGACCCTCTGTTTTTCGCAATCGCCGCATCGACCGTCACGGGGATACCGCCCGGCTCTACTGACGATGTTGGACCCTTCGCCATGGTTACAATCTTCCAGAAATGAACAGGACTAGAACACGACTCACGCGAGCTCCGAGTACCCGGGAATGGCGATGTTAATATTCGACGGACCCGAAGAGATAACACCCGAGAAACAATCACGCTTTCCTCGGGTACCGATATCAGCACCAACAAGCCCGGCCAACCTCCGGGCCGGCTCTCACACGATCCAATCTGTCGGGCTCAGGCCGCTCGGGGGATTTTGCCCTCACGCGCCAGATCGAGCCAACAGAGGTCAGGAGATACCAGCGGGGTTGGGGAATCCCTAACATTGTCGGCAATAGTTATCGGTGCCGAGGGTTGTTTATCGGGCGAAAGCCGTCCGAATCAGGTATCGCGGGCGATATGCATGCGCAACGTGACCTCTCAGGGGTGCGGAAATATCGTCCGGCAATGGTATCTATCAGCACCCGATACGGCCAGATATCAGCAACAACCACTGGCCCGCCTGTGGGAGAGATACGTGTGTAATGTTTGGCTTGCGCCACTTGCTACCAAGGTACCAAGTGGGAAAGCTCCAGTCTGATGTTTATCCTGTTTATCCTCCATGGTCCATGGTGCCACAATCCCCGGCCAGCATGCGGTTTCTCCCCCGCAAAATGGTCACTCGTGACCCCGCCTGCGCTCAGCTCACTAGCGCAGCGGCTTCTCTCCCAAGTTGGGGTATGTAACCTTGCCCGGGGGCCGGAGATGGTCCACCGGTCTCCGGCCCGGTTCGGACCGGGGCCTGGGCAAGCTGGGATTGGTATCTTTGATTGGCGGACCTTTCTGTGTGAGAGAGCAGCATAGCAGTGCGGAGGTTGGCGTGAGGGGTTCATGACGATGGCCTTGTTGATTCCCCAGACTAGGGGATATAGCGGCATCGAACGCGTGGTCTTCATGGCGATTTATGGCAAGGGTCATTGTCAGTATGAGCATATATAGCTAGAGAAAGCGGCCTGGACATGATGGAATTCGTTGCCAAGAATTGTTCTCGCAAAAGCACGGTTTATTGGGCACGATGCATCTCAAATTGGTCGTCGCTTCACTCTTGACCTCTGGCGCGACGCTGGGGGTCAACGCCGCCAGCAAGCCCAAGTTGTCAGCCAGTAAGGATTGTGCCAATGGTGAAAGACGTTCAAATTGACTTACACTACCACAGGTGCTCAAAGTTTGTTTGACTACTCCATGGGGGTCCAGGACGCTAGATGGGACCAGTCGTACGCTGCGATCTTCTACCCCGACAAGGGACCGTGGTCCAACAGGTTTACTGCCTGGTACACGGCGGGCTTGCTGCATCGCAACGAGGGCAACGATGTAGAAAACGCAAAGGCAGCAATTGAGAACATGTAAGAAGCTCATTTGCTATTTCCTCATTGTTCTTTTGACTAATTCCTATCGCAGTCTGCAGTGCCAAATAACGTCGGACTTTGAGTCAGCGTGGTATGGAACATTTAAGCTCTCGCCTGACGAGCCGGACCCAACTCCCAACTCCACACTCTACCCACCGAAGATCTATGTAAGTTGGTCCGTGGAGCCGTTGACGATGTGTCTGCTCACCTGGTTCTAGACTACGTATGATCCGAACTGGAGAGAGTTTATTGGGTAAGTTTACAGAATCATGAATGCCAGAATGCCAACGGCAACTAACGGCGATGTAGAACACAACTTGTACAGGATGTGGAGCTCTATTCTGACCTCCTTGGCGCGGATCTCGTCAAAAAAATCGAAGATGCTCTCGAAATCCAAGCCGTCGGGGCCATGAGACGCAATGGCAGCTACCCCGAGGGCGACAACCTCATCCTTGGCTACTCTAACCCAGGTCTCATGCGTGCTCTTACAGTTGGCTGGATCGGTGCCCGTCGGCAAAATTCTACCTTCATCAACTTCGCCAACACTCAAGGAAGCGAGCTGTTAGAGCTCTTCAAGTCCAATGGGTCCAACACCCTGGGCGAGTACAACGCCCCTAATTACTACGGCATGGACGTCTGGGCTCTAGCTGCAAACATCGCCTACGGACCTCGCAACGCCACCTTGACTAAGAACGCCGAGTTCATCTTGACGGAGTTGTGGAAAGATATTGCGGAGCACTACAACCCGTATCTCGGCAACCTCGTCGGTCCGTATGACCGCGCCTACACTCGCGATATGACTAAGTACTCGTCCATTCTCCCTATGTACTGGTGGTCTGTGTTTGGCCGCGAATTCGGTCCACAGCCTCTTTTGGGAGAAGGAGACTTGATGTACGACGCTGCGCAGGGCGCGGCAATCTCTCTGGTTGCAGAAACGGTCGCAAAGCACATCTCCAACAGTACCGCAGCTGCTCTCAAGTCCAAGGGCTCCTGGACGGGGTCACGAAGTCTCACCCGACACATCAAGGCAGAGCTGGACACCGACGTCACCCGCACCACCACATCCTGGATCAGCGGACCTCTCATGGTCGGCGGACAGCAGCTCGCTGAGACAGAGAATCGGGGAGACCAGTTTGTCCCAGCCATCGCACATTGGGCTTCGGATCCTACGCACAAGCCGTGGCCCCTGGTTGGCTTCTTCCTGCTCTATCCCTCTGCTTCAACGATTAAGGCCGTTGCGAGTGAGAACTTCTTAAGTATCTCATACCCGAACAAGACTCAGGAAGGCTCTGATATCTTCACCTTTGCCCTGTCCGGTATCCCACCATCCTGGACTCTGGGAGGCAAGTCCATCACCGGCTTGGAGGAACTGCCATGCTTAAACGTCAACGTCTCTGCGCCTGGATTGGAGAAGTTGCCCATATCGTACGGTGATCAGCTGAGAAATCACTGGTACTACAATATTTCGTATGCGGTGCCTACAGATTTCGAGGGTGTTCCGCAGGTGAACTTGACGATGGAGTACACCTGCAACATTTAGAGTGGATGGAGGCGGACCATAGCACGGTTTGACGTTGATCATTTCACATGTATGTTGAGGAAGTTTCGAGCCCACCCAGTAGGGGTTTTCACAGTAAGGTAAAAAGCAGTAAAAGCACCTCGGTCAGTGCCTAGTCCAGTAGCTTCGCAGTATACGTACCCAGGGGTCCGGAATAACTACCCGCGCCGACCCCGACTATAGCTGCCCGTTGCGGCTGTTAGCCTTATTAACGATGGCTTTATTACTAGCAAGGTCGATAGCCTCGCCCGCGTGACTCACGCTACGCGGAGATAGCTTTATAAAGTCTTTAGCTATAGAAAAGCTTATCTTAGCTATGTACTTAAGACGCTGCTACTCACGCTAAGCCTTAAGCCTATTCCTTATCCTTAATCTCAAGTTAACCAAAGAAAACTACTTAGATTCCTTCACGATATATTCTATCTTGCCCGATCTATAGGGCTTTATACTGCCGAGCTTTACCCGAGGCATGCCCTAAGATACTAAGATCGATACTAACTATAGGGCTAGGCTTACTATAATCAGCAAGACAACGCCCTTTAACCTGCAGAGCCCTGAGGACTAGTTAGCTATAGCTAGGTCATGCCTCACGGTCCTGAAGGCTAATATTGGTAGTAAGGCCGCAGGAAGCGCCTGTATACCTCGGCTAAGCGACGTAGCCGCGTTCACCGCTAATCCTAGCTATTACGCCTACTTTAACGACGTCCTTAGTAGGGCAGCGTAGCTAGTAAGCTGACCTGGCTGAACTGTGATATAGTAGGCGTTACTGACGATTATAGAACTACGAGGACGTTAGCCTAATCGATAGAAGGCTTGGATAGCGACGGCATAACAGCCTCCGAAGACATCACGCCAGACGTCAGCGTCAGAGGGCGTTTCCGGGTAGGCAGCAGAGAAGACGGCCGAGTCTGACGACAGAAGGTGTGAGTGAGGGTCGGAAGATAGGTCGAAAAGTGGAAGAAAGTCTGCTTCTATAGTAATTGAACCCAGTCAAAGTCGTGAAGTTATTGTCGAAGTGACGTTGCAAGTGATGAGATTGTTGACGATGGCGCACGTTAACGCGCGCGGGGGGGGGATGGGGCCGAAGGATCACGTGACCAGTAGGCCTTTAGCTGAAGGGGCAAGTCGGAGGTCGTTGCAGTACAGGTTCCAGGTAAAAATCACAGTAGCTGGCCAGAGGCCCATTTCACATGTATATATTACATAGGCAGCCAGTACAGCATTGTCTTTGTTATAGACTACCTAAAGTCCTTCTTCATAACTTAGGTCGCACAAGACCTAACGAATCTCCTGCCAGACCGAGTGACATTTCAGGCCGGTAACATTGATGCCGAATAGCAAACGGGCCCGGTATGCATCAATCACGACTGGATGCACTTATTTTATACAATTCAGCGAAGTAAACAGCCAGGAAAGAATGCATAGTAATAGATGAATTGCCAAAAGTATGGTTACATGTACAAAAGTGATAGAGATTCGTCTCAGAGCTTAACATTTTCAACCATGATGGTCTCGGTCTCGAGACCTCCCTGCTTCGCCCTCTCCACAAAGTCCGGCCCCAACACCCCAGCCGTCAGACATCCGCCTTTGATACCCGCTGACAAGTTCCTATCGTATAACAGTGTGGCGCCCGCCTGAGCCATGAGCATGGCAGCGAAGGGGTAATTTCCCTCGTTGTACCTCAACTTGATGAGGCACCCCTTCCCACGATTCTTCTCCTCTGCAGGGTCGGCCTCAACGAAAGCTGCCGCGGTGAAAGGCAAACTCTTGATCTGCTCTTCAGAAGGGCCAACACCCAAGTCCGGTGCGGAGCGCATTAGAACATTGTAGAACCAGGGATACTGCACCCACGAGAACATGGTGAGAATAACGTAGCAGCGGATTAAGTTGACAACAGCGCCCGCATACGACTGCGCCCTCTCGTACTCGTTGTACTGGAAGTTGGGACCCCAGCTACCTTTGGGGCCGCCCAGGAGGCCCCAAGATCTATTGATGAGGGTGCGCGCTTGGTCGCCTGGCGGTGAAGAGAGCGTCAGTAATCCCAGCACGGGATGCGTGTGGATTCCGCGGACGGCCTCGATGGGTTTCGTGTAAGGAATCGGCGTCAGCAGCGACGGGTGACCAGCCGCGGCGATTGCTTTCGGACCTCCGCTCGCAAATGACAGCATTGTTCTCATAGTGCCGCCGCTTACATTAGGGCTGAAGGTAACGTTCAATTAGCATGAAGACCACATCGACCCGATTGCTTGAGCCAAGGTGCTTACTCAAGATCATCAACCCGCAGCGTCATCTTTCCCATTTGTGCGGACCATTTCTGCTTGAGTTCACGGCAGGCATGGATGGCGAAAAGGTCCATTTCTCCTGTCATGGCGCCGCAAGAATGAATCAGCTATTTGGGATGCCGGTCAGCCGATATGTTGATGTTGTCTCCAGTGAAAAACCAGGCGGGGACACGGCCTACCGCAACGCCGTTTGCCTCAGCTTGCTCATGATATTTGGCTACCCAGTCGCGAACAAGAGTGGGAACACCGGCGCTGGTGTTCGCTGTTAGACATCATTCGAAGAAGCAGCAGACATCACGAACCAGTCAACATAGTCGGTCCGCTGCTCGATGCACGCCTCAATGATCGGATCTCCGTCAATCGCATAGACAACACTGCTGATGCACACCTTGGCTCTTCCGATCACCTCCCCGAGTGTCTCAGCATCATCTGGCGCAACAATTTCGAGGTCTAGTCGCGAATTAGTACCCCCAAAAGTCTAGCAAACATCAGGGACTCACTTGGCTGCACTCGATCGGGATACTCTTTCCTCAATTTAGCAGCCAGCTTTTCGAGACGCTCTTGTGACCGACCAGCAACTGACCATTTGAGGTTCGTGGGGAAATGGGCAGCTATGTGCGTACATACCATCGTGCCCGTGAAGCCAGAGGCTCCGAGCACGACAATGCCGTATTTTCGCGGACCCGGGTTAAGCACCGCCATGTTTTTGTAGGGTCAGTGATTTGGTCTTTGGATCTTCTGCGGAGACTTCTCGGTGTCTTGGAGCATCCGTACTAGTGTGTGTGATGGGGTGGGGGCGATTAGGAGTTGAAGTAAGGACTTGCAGCGCTCTTTCCAGGGCCCTGGTCTCAACCGAGGTTTGTGGGTTGGCTCTTCTTATGTATCTACTTCCAACGTCAGTGGAATAGCGGAGTATTTGCGGACTTTGATGTATCTTTTGGGAGGCTGGGCGGAATTACATTCGCCAATGGTAACGTGCAGGACAACCAACAGGGCTGGCTTTATCAAGGGGGATGTGATTGCTTGTTGGCAGGGAACCTGCATAACTCGCTTCAGTGAAGAAGAGGGGTAGCAGAAGAGATCTTCAACCATAAAAGGCCTTGGTCCGAATGATTTGGGCACGCTCAGTGTTTCTGTTCTGTTGCCGCTCTCAAAATTCGAGCTCTTGTTATCAGTCATGAGTGCCAACAACGCCACGAGCGAAGCCACTGGCACCGATGAAGTCCCTGTTCAAGCCAACAACCCAATCGACCTGGCGGCCGATGATAGCTCCTCGGAAATCGGAGGTGTACGCAGAAGTTGCCCTTTATCCCACTGACTTTCTCTAATCAATGAATGAGGTCTAGAGTGTCGCATCTTCGAGCGCTAGTCTGAGTGACTCAATTCGCGACTTCCGTGTCGAGAACGGCCGTACATACCACAAGTACAAAGACGGACGTATGTGATGATTTTCAGCATCATATCTTGATTGTTTTCCGATTCCTGACATTCGTAGGATACCATGCTCCAAATGATGAGAGGGAAAACGAGAGGCTAGGTAGGCTTGGTATAATCGCTTCATGTACGAGGTGTGCTGACAAGAGCCTCCAGATTTGCAACACCACCTTTGCCTTCTTACCCTCGACAACCGCCTGGGACTCGCGCCCCCCAACGATCCTGACTCAAAGGTCACGCGCGTCCTCGATGTTGGTACAGGCACCGGTATCTGGGCCGAGGACTTTGGAGATGAACATCCCGATGCTGAGGTAACAATGTCTGTTCAGCTTGATGAATGAAGTTTGTATTGATTTGAGCGCTAGGTTATTGGGTTTGATCTCTCCCCAACCATGTCACAGTTGTGAGTGCTCCCTTCCGTCAATCTTACATAGCTACCGAGACGTCATTACATAAGCTACATCATTCCAAAGGCTAATTCGCGGAAGTGTGCCACCCAATGTGAAGTTTGAAGTGGACGATCTAGACGAGGAGTGGAACTGGTCGCAACCGTTCGACTACATTCACAGCCGATTCATGAACGCATCAATTGGCAATTGGAAAACCTTTGCAACCAAGGTTTTTAAGTAGGTTATGGAACTTCGACTCTGCCGAACACATCCTTTGGTCAACGTTGTGCGCGATACTGATCTTGGTGTTCCCAACCTCTTAGTAACCTCACCCCAGGTGGATACGTCGAACTAGTTGAATTAGACTTGCACGCACGCTCCGACGATGAAACCCTGAAGTCGGACTCTGCTATTTCGAAATGCACTAAAATGCTAGGAGAAGCTGCCGACATCTTCGGACGCCCATACCAGGAGATTCCGCCTCTGGTGAAGGTTCTTGAGGATGCTGGCTTCGTCGACGTCAAGATAGAGGTGCATAAGTGGCCGACGAACGATTGGCCAAAGTCCCCCAAATACAAGGAGCTGGGCATGTGGGCCAACGATAACTTCAATGCTGGATTTGAATCGTTCGCTATGGCACCTTTGACCAGAGCCCACGGCTGGACCAAGGAGGAGGTTCAGATCTTGCTTGTGGAAGTGCGACAAGATCTGCGAAACAGATCCATTCACGCTTACTGGCCGATGTGAGTCACTCACCTATCCTTGTTGATTATTGCTAATCGATTCAGGTACAACATCTACGGACGAAAACCGTCCGAGAAGTAGCAGTCCTAGCTTGCTGATGTGCAAGATATCGCAGGGAGGGGGAAACCTCCGGAGACTGCTCCTGCACAAACGGCTATGACACAATGCACTCTCATTGTCAGACCAGAGCTGCACATTGGACTAGAGTAAATGATGAAGCCTTCCGCGATCACCTAGTGAGCTAGTCTTAGAAAGCATACGTGTAGGGTAAAACGCCTTGAGATCTAATACTTTGACCACACCTTGGGAAAACAGCTTCCAAAGGTTGTTACTCTTGGTTCAGACGTTGACATATGGGGAACGTTCAAGTTATGTATTTGCTATATGACCACTGCTGTGCGATGATTTCAAAGGTCATGGGCCGTGACGAACTTCTTGATTGATGGACTTCGTGGCGGTGAGTCGCTGTCTAGTGGAGCCATTGACGTCGTTGGTTGGGTCGGTGATGCAATCTTGGGGGCTGCGTAAATATCGAGGAATTCACTTAACCTAAGAATGAGTGCTAAGCGTCCTAGGAAGTTATTCAGAGGGAATGGGTTAGATGTCACACTGCACAGCTTGTGATGTTGTTGATGTTGGGACCTCTCTGCCGTACCTGATAATTGGATAGGTAGGATGTCTTATGCATTTTTACCATCAGTACCTAAACAGGCGCCCGAGTCAGTGAGGTACAGTACCAACAGGACCCCTCACTTGTCTCACCATTCGCGTGTCCCAAACTTTTACTCAAACAACAACGTACTTTTGTTCCCTGCCTGACTTTGTCTTGAAGTGCATCTTGAAGCTTCTTTTCAACAACAACTATGCCCCAAACGCCAACACGAAGAGCATCTACAGGCGGCAAGGCGCCCCGCAAATATCTTTTGCAGTACGTCATTGAGGAAATGCCCAGCCATGATAACACGCCTTGCTTCACCGCCTGGCAACGTGCTATCAGGATGCCAATACCCGAAAAATATGCGCGACCGCAAGCCTCAGACTCGGATTCGGATAATGAGGACAGACAAACGCGCCCGAAAATGTCTTTTCAAATATACGATACGACGCCTTTGTCGGACAACGCGGACCATCTCAAAGCCCTAGCTGAGAAGATCCATAAAGAGACATTCAGAGCGCGCTGGAGAATTGAATTTGAATTCTACGACCGTATTGACCTCTGGGGCATGCCGCTTGCCGTGGACGCGTCTACCGAGGAGAGAATCACGAAGTGCAGAGCACATGCCTGTGCTGTAATTGCGTCGCGGGAACGCGCCGACGATACTTTCCACGTTTCGCGACTCATCAACCACTTGGATTGGCCTCGAAATGAGGATTGGAATCGAGTCATCATCATCATTGACCGAGCACAAGAGCTCTGGAACGAGAATGAGGGAGGCTTCCTGGCGGTGTACTGGGATCTGTCAAGCGAGAATCCTGCAGCAACTTCAGGGGAAGTTGAGGGGCTTCTAAACGGCCAAGATGAAGGCCGGCGGGCACCCGAGATGGAGGTTTTACGTCGCACTTATGATGGCGTGGGAACGCTGATGAAGGAAATGAGAGAAGCTTTCCAGGACTTTTGGGAGTGATTTGCTGTGTTTGAAGGGGGTCCTGCGGGTAGATCACGCAAGAGAGACAAGGAAATATTCAGGGAACTTCAATCAAGTAAAAGTTTAGGTACCGGTAGAGACAGTTGCAACTTCAAATTTGTAAGCAGAGCCAAACAAAATAGTCCAAGCAAACACACAATATGAAAACATATCCATGGCCGGTGTGCTCCCACATCACACACGAATTCCATCCAGTCCACCTCTCCGCCTTCTAAATATCAAATCTCCCAACATGGCCACCACCAAAGTCATTGCCTGAACGATCTTGGCAGTGACGCCGATGTTCGGGTTCTCGTTGGAAGCATCAAATGTGACATCTCCAGCCATAGGCACCATAAATCGAGGCGCCGGTGGAGAGAACTTGAGCTTGGCTGCAGTAAAAAAGCCATTAGTGCCGAAAGCGTCGTTCCTCCACTTCTCTTCGGCCGTGGACCGCTTGTCCTTCGGGAACCTTTTGTCAGTTGCGGGCTGTGTCGCCCAGGTGGCGGCGGGGGCCTCAATATCGCCAAGCTCCTCGGCGATGGACGTAGGTAAAGGAAGGAAGAATTACGGCGCAAATAACATTGTCAGGCTATTCGATGCCCTCAGTGAGAATATCTGCGATCTTGTCACAGAACTCACACTCACATGCGCATTGCCCGGCGTACCATTCATTACAATCTTCGTCCTTGTTGGCGAGACTCTTATCAAGTTTGACTCCCCCAGGAACGAAGAGCTCACACTAAGACACACGTATCAGCAAAACTATGAAGATCACAAATCTGTTTAACAGTGCATCAGGTATAAAATTCGAATGGCTGTTGACTTACACCTGCTGTGGCGTTCTTCATCCCTTTGATCTTGTGGCAATAGCCATCAGCACCGGCACAGGGAGCAATACTCTTCTCACGATTGCCAGCGCCAGTGTAGCTAAAGCATTTTCCAGAGGACTTGAACGCTGCAATCAGCTGAGCATCCGTATTGCCCTTAGGCTTGGGACATTTGGACGCTCTAGGAGTAAGTGGAGACCCAAAGACTACCGAGGCAGTGCTGCAAAGCAGTCCCAAGATGGAGAGAAGCTTCATGGCTCTGAAGAAGCTAAACGCTCTGATGCGAAGACTGACGAGTAAATAAGTAATGGCAAGAGATGAAGTGGTTGTGTTAATACTAAAACCGCTCTTGCGACGGTTGTAGAGGCTTTTAATGTAGAATGGTGATGATATCTTGATGTTGAAGAGAGTAATTAGTTATAAGAGTATGGAGAGAAAGCTACCCCTGGCGACTTATGGCCTCTTTATATATACTGTAAGTAAGTGGCTACAGAGGTTTCTCTATGAGACCTAAGCTATCCTGGTCCTCACATATTTCCCTATAAGGATTATACAGTGTTTAAAAAGGTGTGCCTACAAGTAGTAGACTATAAAAAAAGGTCAGATGAGAAGAAGGGTACTGAAAGACATGAATTCGATGCTTCATCCTCTTGCGATTCGTTGTTTGTCTTTTGTGTCTTCCAACTAGAGAGACACGGCGCCTCGAACATTGATGCTAGAGACTGATCACACCCTTAGTGCACTCACTGCCTCATATTGCCTCGCCTGAGTGTCCATAAATCGAATAGCCCGCGCGCGTGGAGATCCTCGTAGATCCGGGGGCCGTTGGTTGTGAATGCGGCCGTCTACTGGCGGTGTTAGTCCGAGAGATTCTGTCGTTAAAAGTGTGCCTGCCTAGCCCCCGAACTATTCAACATGCTGTATCTACTCACTGAAGGCTCATAATCAAGGCCCGCCAGCGGTATCAAAAAGCCCTCAACGGATCTGATTGCTGCCGTATCGACTGTGGCGAACAATTTGACAAATACTCTAAGCCTAAGGCTACTCAATTTCCTCCACTTAAGATGTCACGATCGTGATATTCCTGTCATGAACGCGAGGCTTGACAATTGGTTCCCTGCGGCTGTCCGCACTCCGCGAGAAACTCCCCAATTCCAACCATCAAGGGACATACTTTTTGTCTCGCCCCCTCTTCATCAATGCTACTTCCACGCCTTAAGATGTGGTGCCCATAAGGGTGATTGGGGTCTATAGGCCCCATGACACCCTGATATCTGCCTCAATTTGAACAGTGTCAGTGCAGTGCAGCGCAAGGTAGATCACTGAAGACTGATACCCTCGAGGCAGATTCAGGCAAGGCAGTCGAATTAATTCCGACGAAGAGGGGTTTTAGACCCTCTTGTCGTTGAGATTGAGAATGGGGTAAATGGTAAATAGTTCAAATGCAAGTAATCCTTCGTAGGATGCCCGTCAAAAGAGGGGACCAACAAGGAAGTTTGCCTGAAAGCGCCCAACAAAGCGATCAACTCCCATTAAACCATGGATCAAGACTCTATGAGAAATTCGCCTCCAGTTAGAACGCATTGCATTTGAGCTGGGTGGCTGGAGTCAAACTATACCAGGGTGTCGGATTCTAACAGATTTCCACACCCCGTGTGGCCCCATTTTCAGCCGTCTACTTTCAAGACGAGAGATTCATTGCGCAAGCTATGATTGCAGCGACCCAGCATAAAAGATCAACGGTGACAGAGCGAGTAAGATGGATCCGCATTCACGAAGAGGGGTGCGGCAACGTAGTGAGACTAGTATTGATCATCGTATTCCAGTAAGGGGTGAGAACATGCTTGGCCTCCGGCTCAAAGTCTTTGTTTAGACATATGTTGAGAAGACCGTATCGGCCAAAGGCAAACCGGAGGGGTGCGGGGGGGTAACCACCGGTACGAAGCGCAAGTATGACACGGCCTAACTGGTTGCCGGATGGATAGGCTTAGTAAGTATACGTGAAGGTTGAATTGAGACTTCAGAGCTTGATGTTTACTGGACGATAAAAAGGTTGATAGTGATGCGATAAATCAATGAGACTCTTTGTCGGCTGTCTTAGTTCTGGTACCCAGCAGCGACTCAGGTGGCGGTCAACCCAACTCCGCAAGCTGACGCAAGGAATTCACGACGGCTGCATATTTCTCCATTTTGCATGCGCCAATGTGGCGTGCAGCTTATACGAGTTATGTGTTCCTGGAAAGGGCCACGGAAATGGGTCCGTAAGCAGAAGCCTTGGCCGTTGTTATTCCGCCAACTCACCAAAGTTCCAACCCTCGAGGTGCGGAGTTTGCTGCCTGGTCCAGGGATCTTTGGCGGATTGTTGGCTGACGGTCTAATGGCGAGAGTGAAAAAATCACGCAAAGCTATGCGAAAAACAGGGGCGATTCCAATGTTCATCCGAATCACCCCGAAACAAATTGAATCTTTTTGTTTGAAAGCAGCTGCAACTTCCACTAGTGAGAGACTGCTATCATACATGGCACCCAAATAGTTTCCAAATAGTTTCCAAAATGGCTTCTTGCGATGTTCCCAAAGTCTCTGCGTTGCATTACAAGGACCTTAGCAAGACTGGCGAGGAGTTCGAGGAGCACGTGTGCGATAACATAAATCATGCTTGTATCCTACTCGTCAAGCGACATGAGGTCGTGCAGTACTCGATTGTAAATGATGTCATTGTTGTACTCTGTCGCTGAAGCTTGCTTCGATACGGATGTGTGGCCTACTAGTCATCAAACTTCTACCCTCCATAGTAATGTCTCTGTCACTCTCGCCGCGATGGTGGAAAGGTCCGCCCGGGATAGACCGTTATCAACTCCCTTGCAGTTCACACCTATTGGGTGCGGGATATTCAGCTGATGATGGCACTTACAAGCGACCCGGAGTATCAGGAAATTGGCCGAAAGTCAGAGGAAGGCTGGGTCGAATATACTAGGGCGAGGTCATGGTTGGATGTGAAAAGGTCTTCGCTGATAACAAGAAGATTGTCGGTGGGACTGGTGAGAACTGGGTACTTGTGGGAATTCACGGTAGCATGTATGAATAAAGGCATTGGAATGGGCGGCGACTCCTTGGGTCTAGCTAAGCTTCCATTCTTGTTAGGTATAAGAATATTCGAATAGACACTTATCCTTGGATATCAGATCAACATCTTGTAGAATTTGGGGGTTAGATAGCAAGACTCAACTGTTTCTTCGTCTCGTCATAGCGTAGATGTAGCAACTTTGTTTACGTCCCACACGATGCAGTTGAAGTCGTCTCGGGCTCCATCCAAAACCGGAAACACGTTTAGTTCGCATATTCAAAGTCGCAAATTTAATCCAGTTGGTAGATGCTGCCGCACAGTCGAATAAGGTACTATTCCCCCGAAACCTACGTATCTAGTGGTTTGTCCCTGGGCTAGCTAGGACAGAGTCACAGACAAATGGTTGTGCAGTTAATTCATCGTGATTACTCAACCTCACGTGTATTGTTCTTGCAAAAACGAGAGTGGTGCTGTCCTGTGCCGTTTCCCTGAAAATGTCCAAGTGGATTTTCTTTGACCCAGCGTTGTCAACCACGTACTCATCTGGCATGAGTCCCTGTAAGCTGGTTGCAGAGGCTCTTGCTATGGACTTCGAAGGTGAAGTGTTGGGGTTTAGAGTGGTTCATCGCCGAACAGCGTTGGAGAGACTTAGAAGTGAGACGTCGGGATACCTTCCAGGCCTGAGATTTTGTTTCAATGGCTGCCATCGACCTCCTGAGAAACTATTTTCACCATCTTGGCATCTTGGCCGCTTCGCATCGATGTAACATCACCATCAATACAAACAATTAGCATTTTCGCATCGCCCTGAGCAGTTGCACCATGGTGGCGACTCGGGAGCCTGCGTCTGAAGAGTGCATTAATGACACTGCCGAGTTCCGGTTTCCCGATCGGTGAGGCTGCACACCGCTCAATGACTAGCCGCACTCAACGCGCTGATCTGGCGTCCACGAAAACGGCTGTCGTAACGAACTGCACTGTTGAAGAAACGTCACTGCCATTGGGCATCTTGAATGGACCAATCTCCTATTCAAACATGCACATCACGATGGCGACAAGCAGCGGACATTTGGTGTTCTCAATTGATTTGAAAAGCCTCTTCACCGCCTGTGTCATGTGTCACTGTCCAATCTTAGTTTCAGGCCTCGAACTGAAATTTTATCTTCAGCGCTATTGGCCAGGGCCCCTTGCAGTTTCATATTAAGTGAGCCAAACCGCCCCAAAGTTGGGCACCGAGAGACAAACACCAATGAAAGCAACTGTGAGATGCTTGGTCCTTTACCATATCTGTACCTTGCTGTATATTGTACCTCGGCAACTGTGAGATGCACGAAGCCAGCCGTTTGGCCATTGGCGTTCTTTGTATGTTGCTGCATCTCGAGGCCACGTTCGTGTTGTCGGTCTAGGCGCGTCTTTCAACCGCCAACCAACACGAAAACAACCGGCCGCAACGTGACAGAGCGAAAGAGGAAAACCGAAGAGATGATCGACGCAGGCCGAACGTGCCGCTTACCGCAATAGTCCGTCTCCACTAACTGTCTCAGTCGCCCATTATCCGCACAAGGGAAGAGAGAAGCTCAGACGCTCGTGTCTCAAAACAGCTCGTACCCCCTGAGACCAACACAACAAAAGCCAAGGAAGGGGGGCGAGGGGCGGGCGGTCATCTTTCGTCCATTTGCAGCCCCCGCTGGAAGCAAATGGTATTATTACTGGACGCCCCTCTGATCCTTCCGATCACCGTGCTAATTTCCACGTCGGCGGCGTTCTGCCTTCCAAGAAAGTCTAAATTCGACCACGTCGCCGCAAATCTCGTGGCGCTTTCTCTTCACCACCCCTGAACACACCCAAGACCGTCGACCGTCGAGGAGCCTTGTCAGCAACAGAACAACGGCAGACGGCCAATTCTGACAACCAGCTAAGAGGATAATTCACACATGACATCGACACTGTGAGACCAGGAAGCTTCACTGCACGGCGGACTGAATTGTGAAAGGGTTTGGCGTGGAGAGAGCGAGTGAGTGAGTGAGTGAAGAGTGAGAAAGAGACCGGAGGACCGAAGATGGGCGCTCCCGGTGATGGAGGCCGACGAGGCTCTCACCACGATGTGCCCTTCACCGACGACCCAGAGCCCGACGCGCCGACGAGACGCGGGAGCGTGGACGAGGAGGCCCAGCTACTCGACGCCGAGGAATTCGAGCTCGAGCCGAGGAACAGCGGCTCCAGCGCGTCGTCGATCATGCAGCAGAAGTTCCCTGCGACAAAGAAGCGACACTGCTTATACGGCCCTCAGCCGCCACGGGTGCACACCATCAAGCCGGTCCTACCGTGGGTCCAGGAGATTCCCCCGCGGCTGCTCGACCGCATCGCCCCGACGCCGCGCCGAAAGGCCGGCATCGTCGCCGTGTTCCTGGCTCTATGGGTCGTCGCCTTCTCGATCCCGCTCAGCTCATCCCGCGCGATCAAGGACAGCTTCGGCCAGGATGTGATGAACCTCGACTGCTCGGACGCGTTGTGGGAGTTCAAGAACGACTGCGGTCTTGACGGCGCTGACTGCCGGCCGTTCACGAACTCATCCTTCTCATTCAAGTGCCCGGCCAACTGCATGGCTCACAAGCTTTTGAACCCGCATAATGTCGGACCGCAGGAGATTGTGTACAAGCATCTGGTTGTCGGTGACGGGGTCTACCGCGGCGACTCGATGATTTGCGCGTCGGCTATCCACGCGGGGATTGTCACTGACTTGAGCGGCGGGTGCGGGCGCATTCACCGGATTGGACAGCATGAGAGGTTCAACAGCTCCACGAAGAATGGCGTTGAGTCCATCTCATTCGATTCCTACTTTCCGCTCTCATCAATTTGACGGCGGACCCGAGTCTTCAGTGCGGCAAGAGAGATCCGCGACAGATCCTCCTCCCGACGTCACTATTTTTCACCACAATCTTTTCAATCTTCACGACGTCGCCTGAATGGCAATTCTTTGTCAGTTTCTTCGGCATCTTTGCCCACGTCAGCTTCGGCTCCGATCCCCCGACGGCATCCCGGCACGTCGCCACTGTTCTCCCGGACCGGATCTCAATGTTTACCGGCCGACTTCTGCCGGCGGCCTTCTGCGCCGTCGTCATGTACTGGATCGCAGCGAGGCGGACCCTCACCGGCCTCAAGGCCCAATTTGAAAAGACCGCCCTCTGGCTTGGAGGTTTCTGGTTCGGCGCCATGTCGAACTACACCTTTGCCTGGATGCCGATCCAGCGTCTCACCGCCCACGACATCGAGTCGCAGCCCGGAGCCAAGCCCGCCCTGGCCCTCATCCTCACCATCCTCGCCTTCGTCATGGCGAAACAAGTTTACTTCTTCTGGCTGGAGGGCAGGCTTCCCAAGTTCCTCGCCCTCTACGCCCTTTTCCTTCTCGGCATCATCATTGGAGTTTCGATACCCGTCGACCTCCGCATACACCACTACATCATGACTTTCCTTCTCATTCCCGGCACAAGCATGCAGACGCGGTCATCGCTATTCTACCAAGGCATGGTCCTCGGGCTCTTCGTCAACGGCATCGCCCGCTGGGGCTTCGACTCCATCCTCCAGACGCCCGACGCGCTCCGCGAGGACGGCCCGTTCAACTCGCTGCTCCCCGAGATCGCCAAGCCCATCCTCTCGACGGGCTCGTTCGAGCCCAGCATCACCTTCAGCTGGCTCCTCCCGCCGAACGGCACCCGCTTCGACGGCATCAGCGCGTTGGTCAACGACGTGGAGCGGTATCGGTACTACTTCGCAGACGGAGACAGCGACAACCAGTTCATCTGGATGAGGAAGCCGAAGCTGGCGCTGCCAGAGTATTTTAGATTTGCATACATGAAAGACGGCGTCACGTTAGACTACACACCGGCGGGGACGTGGCTTGCAAACGGCACGTTTTTAATGCCGCCGCAGTAGACACCCGCTGGACCAGCACGCATTTTAGAAGGCATTATTTTAGATAGGGTTGGGTCTCGTTCGTGTTCGGAGTAGGAGCGATAGCGACATTTTATCTTTTCATGCACTTAATACCATCATACATATCAATCAGACCAAATGCTGGGATGGCAGTGGCTTTGCAATTTTGATGTGCTTATCTTATGTGCTATGTCGTGTTGCAGATGGTCAGGATGACAGATAGACACTAGATGAGTTGTCATGTCCACTGAAGATGCCTTGTACGCCTTGAGCGCGCCCTGAGATGACATGCTAATGTCTGACAGGGCACATTGTTCGGCACGCTGATTGGGGCCGAGGCCGATACAGCGTCAGGGTGTTTTTGGGCTGAGCCGACACAGCGTGT
This sequence comes from Colletotrichum camelliae, assembly GCA_018853505.1. Taxonomy (NCBI): domain Eukaryota; kingdom Fungi; phylum Ascomycota; class Sordariomycetes; order Glomerellales; family Glomerellaceae; genus Colletotrichum; species Colletotrichum camelliae. The sequence goes on along the minus strand of JAELVL010000002.1, from coordinate 5,833,397 downwards.
TAGTCATTTGGTCAGGTCACCGGCTAAACACTAACAGATAGCAAGTCTGTCGTGGTGGGTCAAGCCGAGATGTGGGATTGAGTCACTGCATCATTGACTATCTGTACAAAAGCCCCTTGGAACTCATCAGAAATACTCACCGTTCAGGACTCAATTATCTGAGGTTTTACTTGTACAGTTGTATCACCGGCAAAAGCCATCGAAATGTCGAAATCAAAGGTTCAGTTAGTCCCTTTCGACCCAGACTCCCCTGGGCACGCGACTCGGATGGTCGATCAACGAACAGAGTGTGGTTGGCATTTCGACAAGGTGCCCGACTGGCAAGAAGACCAACGATCTGGCAAGAAGTGCATCTACTGGATTGTAAGTTTCACGGCCAATAAGGGCTGAATTATATGCATCATATGTCAGCTCTCGGGGGGCAAGCCGGTTGACATACATGCAGGCATTTGCCGCAGATGATCCTGAAGCTGAGGTTAAGCTCTCACAACACACAACTCGTTTCCCGAAGGTTCGCCCCTTGCTCTTCTTCTGTTGTCCTCGATCACAACATTTACAGAGTATGACAGGAGAAAACGCCTCTGAAAGATACAGCAACTTCCCTCCGCGCAACTCCCCGCACTCCAACCGGCATCACTTTCGATCCTGTGGGGCACATTTCACTAGACGTCGACAACCCTGCCGCAAAGCGGCTTAAACTCCCCATTCCATCAGAAAACTTGTATTGGATCAAGAGTCTGTACGTCTCATATGCGCTGCAGAGTGCAGGCATCGGCCGAGCCGCGATGGATGAGGTTGAGGGCATGGCTACCAGCGAGCCTCTTTGCGCCAAGGTCCTGATGCTGGACACCGTAGCCAAGGAGGACCAGCATAGAGAGGAGCTATTCCAACATCTGGATGGGCGCCCGCCTGCTGTGAGTGATTTTCAACGTTTGAACGTGAGAAGTTGCCTGGACGCTAACAGATTATGTGCAGATGTCCACCGAGCTGTGGTATGCGAGAAGGGGTTATAAAGTCATCTGGAAGGAGTTGAACTTTTACCCCGACTTTGACAAGGACGGAGTGCCGTTGGGCAGACATACTGTGTTCATGCGCAGAGACCTTTTATAGACCAATAGAAAGGTAGAATTGCGTTAGATCTCAAGGTTCCTCACGGCGTTCTCTACAAAAGCATTTCCTCCAGCGTAATCATGCTCTTTTAATCATCCTGTCATATGCTTGTAAGCTATCAAAACGTCATTACGCCTCCGGCTCAACCCAAAGGTTGCTGCCCTTCCATATCATAGTCATAACAGCAAGCGAACCGTTTCCAGTGTTCTCATTCATCAAGTCCATCTTCATCAGCTTTTGGTAGAACGGGACCGACTTGTCCCAGCTAGCCGTGGTGAGCATGCTCCTGCGCAAGTGCGGCATCGACTCGATCACCTCTTGCAAGCACTGCACCAACCAAGTGCCCAGACCCTTTCCCTGAGTCGAAGGATGGACCCAAACGTCCGTCACGAACGCGATGGTCGTGTAGTCGGTGATGATGCGGCCGAAGCCGAGCAGGGTTGGCGCGTTATCGGCCTTTGGGGTTGAGACCTCATCTGAGTTGGCGGCTTGTGCCCTGAGAAGCGTCTCGGCGACTTCGACGGGATGACTTTTGATGTCGTAGAGGGCGAAGCAGAGTGAGTTCTGGAGAGTCTCTCTCATGACTGGTGCGGGAAGCGGTTTGCCCCAGTAGAAGTCCTCTGAAGCGAAGGCTGCATTGAGGTCTGGAATGGGAACGAGGCTAATGTCGGTGGAGATGAGATAGGAATCCCGAGTCCATTTGCGATTGCGTAGTTGGGATGCGGTTGATTCCATTCTTCCTCCGGAGTGGTTGTAGGGCAGCTGAAAGTGATGGTGTAGTGTATGTAGACTTTTCTTCTTAAAACTCAATTGCCAAACATGACAATCGAGAAACTTGAGTGCGCTATTGTCTCTTACGACTTTAATAGGTTTTCTTCAGCATGGTGACTCAGCATAACCAAACATGATATCTCTGACTCAACCACGCGAAACCGAACGAATACTCGCATCACAGCAGGTGTGCCACGCTTGGCGGGTCGTGGTGCTTTGAGCCGAAGCTAAGAGCCGTGTCTGATTGGCACAACCGAGGCGCCACTTGGTTTACGACAAGCTTAAAGGGCGTATCGGGCGTAATTGACGACCCCGTGCCCTTATGTAATGGAGTTGGCCTACATAATTGCGTGCTTCACCCCTCCACAGGAAGGTCTGGCTGGAGCTTCAAGAGCTTAGAGAAGATGAAACATGGCTTAAATGCACCTACGAAAGCAATTCATCTCATTCATCATGCACATATGATACTATCAACGGCAACCCTTCACACTGCCGATTTGGAAAATGACTGCCACTGGCTGTTTCGTTTGACAACAAATCATGCCAATAACAAACAAAACATTGTTGTTTTATCCATTCGCTTCGACGCCACGTCCACTGATACTCGACTGTGTCATGTCGCCCATGTTAGCTGAATACGGCTTCCACCAGAAGCTGAAGCACTCAAATTTTACCAACGAAGCCTCCAAACTGCCTATTAGCAATGGCCGATGGACTTTCCTCTCATAGGAGCGACAAACTTTGTGCGCACGCAGCCCCTTACTTTGGGATGTACCACGATGGCTTCTCTGTCGACGCCTTGAACTCATACACAAGGCAACCTGCCTGGATCTTCCCGCCTGCTCCTTTGTTGTTGCATTTTTTGTAACTGTCTCGGAGAAGACTTGCGCAGTTGGCCGCATTCCGGTCCCCAAGTGGCTTCCACGGAAGGATGTTTTCCTCAGTTGTCTCCAAGGAGCATCCGTCAGCCCAATAAATGTTCAGCTGGTATGGTGCTCCGTTGGTAATTGTGTCAAAGTGAATGAAGGTGCTCGAGTCGCCCTTGGTGATGTTCCGCAACGCCGAGCCGGTGCATGCGACACCACAATACTGTTCCTGGAAAGACGAGTCGATGTCCTTGTGTGTACCGAACTCGTCGGTTCCGAAGCACTTTGGCTCACTAAGGGTCTTTGGGACAGGCTTGGTGATTTGGTAACTGAACTTTCCACACCCCGCGTCGTACTCGGCGTAGTTGGCCATGGTTTTTCCTTGACCTCCCTTCTGGCCGCACTTGGAGTTGGCAAAGGCAGTGAAGGCGTCCTTGCAGGCGACTTTGCACTGCGCACCGGCTTGCGCACCAGTTTCGGGCTTGTAGTTGAGCTCGAAGTTGTATTTCAGCCAGGTGTCTTGGTTCGCAGGTGGCGTGCGTCTTCCCAACTGGGGCTTGGGTATCTTCGAAGTCCCCTTGGAGTCCACAACCATGCGCAGACCTGACTTGGCATCCCATTTCTGACAGAACTCCTTGTATATGATGCCGTCAGAGCCAGAGAAGACGTTGTAAGGGATTGGGCTGGCGTCGTCCTTGCAAGTTGGGCCGCTGGATGCCGTGTCCGGGTTGAAGATCTCGAAGCTGGCCACTCCACAGTCCAAGGCCAAGGTACCGTTGTGGGCCATTGTGTGGGAGTCATGCGAACCTAGGCTGTCGTCAGAACCCAGATCACTCAAGTAGACGAGTCTCACTTACATGCGGTGTTGGTGGTAAACCCTTCTTCAAAGATTTGCCTGCACTGGTTCGCACACTTTTCTTTGCCGGTTTTCTTCCAATCCAAGGTGAAGCTGTATCGGTTGTATGCATCGCTGTAAGCATCTGCTGGAGTGTAGTAGCCTGATACGTCTTTGTCAAGTCTGAAATTGTCCGTGCAGAATCTATCGGCAAGACTGGATATAATACGCATGTTAGTTTGAGAAACAGCCAATCCAGGTCAAAGTCGCAAGGACTATTTGTCCACTCACTGTATCTTCGAGGGAATGGGCAGGATGACTTACGTCTTGAACACCTTGGGGCTCATGTTCTCCATCTTCTTGGAACATTCTCCGTGCTTAGGTAGTTTCGGAAACTCCTTTGGCAAAGACTTGAACAGTTCGGCGATTTCAGCCATAGCTAGCCGTTCCTCCTCGGAAGCTCCTGCGCCCTTAAGAAACATGGGAGCTAGACACTTGCACCCCTCATGTTCACCCTGTGCCTCAGAGATTAGTTTACTCATCCATCATAAAGACTGGCTGTCCAATGTTTGTTGGATGAGTTTTCTTACCGATTCACAGACCAACTCCTTACCGGACGCCTTCGAATCGCAATCCAGCTTTTCTTCGTCATAGTTGCATAATAACTGATTCCGACTGTTAGCGCAACGGCCATTTTCATCAACTCCGGTAGGGAAAAAGCTCACTGGGGTTTTGGTTGGGTCTGGGCATGATCTTGTGGTCGTTGATGATCTCGTCGAGACCGTGGCAGTCTTCGTGGGTCGTTTAGTCTGTTTAACAGCTTTGAGAGACGCCGAAGGAACATGAATCCCGGTGATCAACGGCTTGATGCTCCCAGAATTCTTCGTTGAGCCGTAAACATGAAATGCATAAGCAAGAAAGCCGACGCCAAGGGCTCCGATAGCTGCGGGGGCACCAGCCTCGACTGCAGTGACCTCGCCTTCCGACATTATGCTAAAAGCCACATCAGGAACTGCCTCAGCCTCTCCCTCAGCATTGGTCAGATCAATCGCCTTTTCCACTTGAATCTTGATAGGGTGCTTGGGCGCTCCTTCAAAGATCGCTTCTTCAAGGTCTTCGATGACTTGAACTGACTTGTCAAACTGCGTCTCGAAATGGTCGACAAAGGCCCTGGCGCCGCAGTATGCCCGGCGCTTTAGGCCACAAGCCGGTGCATTCTGTGCGGCATCCTCGAGGAAGGATTGAGGGATATAATCAGGCCCTTCGGTTGCAATCCATGAAACGTAGTCCCAACAGAGCTGAATGGCGGTATGGCGCTAGCCCCCATGATATGATCATGTAGAGTATGTGAATGCTGGTCCCGAAGAGTCGCAACAAGACCTTCGAGGCGTCGGACTCGAACGAGTCTTTGGGGTCGGTTTAAGAGGTGTGAGATGAATCGTCTAGGAAGTTCGTTATGCTCTGAGAAAAATGCTGAGAATGTCCAAGACCCCCTTTCATGTACACGATGATGTATAAGAGATGCAGAAGGCCCGCCCAGGAGGAGTTTACTCATTACTCTCCTGTCACAGCCATCCGGATCGATCGCTTGAGCACTCTTTATCAATTATCGTTTCTTCTCTCCCCTGCTAAAAGATCAACATGATTTCTGCTCAGATACTTGTGATGGCCTGTATCACACTTGGGCTGGCTCAGACAGCACCAAAATGGACTATACACAAGGGCTGCGGTGAGACCCCCCCTATGTCCTAATTTTGACAATGAACTTGTACAAGGCGATGTCTGACCAAAGCATTGGGCCAAAGATATGTTCGAGGGGCAGAACATACGGGAAAACCTGAAGCAATCAGTTGTCGAGGGTCTCGAGCTGGCTGAGACAGCAGCCAGCGTTATGCGAAATCATGCCGACGACCCCTGGATTCAGAAGATGAGCAAGTTAGTGCTGGGAGACAGAGACACATTTCAAACTCGTTTTTAATTCGCAAGAGGTATAGCAACATACATAAAGATCATATTTTGTAGCCCGGAAGAAACTTATTAACAACTTGGAACCCTGCGAATAGGCATTTTCGAGCGTGTCGCTGCTTTCGAGCGCGAACCGAGTCCTCTTCAGCCCATGACACCGGAGTGGACATCTCGGGCCGACAAAAGCAATAAAGATTGGGTAAGCCTAGAATTTTCATAAGACTTTCGGCCCAAATTTGTCATTGGCGGTAAGTCGAGAACGGAGCGCCGTTGTGGTGATATATTGGGCTGCTTGGTGACACAGGCCACTCTACTGCTTTGCAGGAGATATACTGCGACAAAAACACGTTCCACAATCAGAATGGAATATATCGAAGTCATGCCTGGACGACAGACAAGGCCATCTCTCCGAGAAAATGGCCTAACATGGAACGATGCTACTCAACCGACTACCAAAAAGGGGCAAATGCGAAAATGATCACCATTGACTCTGATAAATTAAACACGGGGGCATTTTTCGCAGCGCTGGATCGGGATTCGTCATCCCGACCAAAGGATTACGTCTGGGAAAGCGATGATTCTTCCTCAACAGATGTTTGCACGTGGTTCATCGACCATGCTGTTACAGAAGGCTGGCCTCACGTCAACGATGCTCGTCTCGCGAAGGTCAAGTCAGACCAATACAGAGCTCAGTTGACGAAATCACTGCCGGTGGATGGTATGAAAACAATGGGCTCAACCTTTCTTCACGAGGTCAGAAACCTTCTCAACTCTCACTAACACTTTGAGCTAACTCTTTCCACAGGCAACTCACACATCGCAGGGAGCAAAGCTGAATGATGTTTCTGCCTCTGGACGATTGGCGGAGTCGATCCCCAGTTGCTACGAGTGGGAATGCGTTTTAAAACTGGGTGCAGAACCGTCCATCCGAGCCGAACTGAACGCAGGTGTGTCCACATTTCTTTCAAATACTGTCATTCTTGGCTTTTGCCCCAATCCGAGGCAATGGTTGCCTCCGTTTGATGTCTGTTGCCATCCTAGCTAATGCGGTGCCTATAGATTCAATTTCCATGCTGGCCATTGCACTCAAGGTCTGGACGATGCACCATTACGTCGATGAAAAGGGTGTCATTCACGAGATTCCGCAAGCCTGAAAATATCTTTGTGCATCTTCTTTAGTCTTTTACCAATCCTTGTCATTCAACTTTCTTGCATTCAGGTCTGGGGTTTTGTTTTACATGCGATACATGCGTGCGTACTGTAGACATCAAGTGTTCTTGGCCCCACATAGATGACTATCACAAGCACCCACAGGGGCAGATTTACCGCATGTAGAAAATAGGGAATAGAATTGTGAATCTTGCAATGTTAACCTCCCCCATTTAGTAAGAATCATGAGTTTACTGATGGCGTCATGGAAATGTACATACGATTGCTTGTGTTCTCTAAGGCTAACAAGACATAAGAGTGTTGCCTCTGCAGAGTATAGCTGTGCACAAGAAGAGATATAATCATAGTTTATGATATCTTGCACTGCTCGGTGGTGGTTAAATACAAGTAGCGCGAAGGCAATATTTAGGGGCCCGGAATGAAGGAAAGGGTGCAATGTACAATTATTCCAGTGCCATCACATTTCTGAACCTACATTAGCCACTAAACAGACCCCTTTCCATAACTGAATTATGCGTGCATGTCATGTTGGAGCCCCGACTCACTTTGAATACCTTTACGGTGGGAGGGGGGATTCTGCCAGTAAATCCAGGTTGACTGGCAGTTGGAGGATCGAGCCAACGCACTTACGACTTAGGCGGCGGCAGGCCTGCTTTTCAGCCAATCAAACACGCACATTGGTGATGTTGCCGTTGGTTCATCGTCCATGGATGTTTCCCCCTGGCGGCGCATGCTGCGACAACCCACAGCGATCTCCTATTAATACCCAACCCCCACGACCAAAACAGCCTGCCCATTCTACTCCCCCAACCACCTTGCATTACTAGAGACAATTGCTGCGCGGCTCTAACCACACAAAGCTTTGTTAAACACCAGCTGTTTGGCTCAATTGCCTGGAAATGGCCGAGGCTCATGAATCACTCCTTTTCTCAGCTCCTTTGGAGATCCGACATCGAATTTATCAACAGCTCTTGGGCGCGGAAACCCATTTATTCTATGACAAGGGGCAGCTTCAAATGGTTCCATGTCAAGGCACCGATGACGAGTCACACCGAATACCAGGAGGCGGTACAACTTGCGATTTCGACGACCCCGTCTGGATTCGTCGAGTCGAATCAAGCTGGGGATGCCACTGGAAATGCGAAGAATTTTACCTCAACAGTGTTGAAGGAGACGATCAAATCTCACACATGCCTCTGCTTCCGCTCTTGCTTACCTCCAAGACAATGTAAGTCACCGAGGATATAACAGGCTTAGGCTTTTGGCAAAGACTTACGTTTGAACGTTTCGTCCAGGTATTTCGACATTGTCCAATTCTTCTCGCATCCGATTCATTATGTCCATTTCACTGACTTGGAGACAATCGACTTCCTTGTGTCTGCAACTGCCTCGTCGGCTGTTCCAGGCACCAGTGACAAAAATAGATGGTCAGTCCTTAGATCAGTACATAACATCGGCTTCACGTTGCGGGCATCATTGCGTCTCCTGGGTACTCTCTATGTGCCCTTCCTTTCAACGCCGCGTATGCAGCGTCAGATAAATACGCCGCCTAGGCCATTCGGCACTCCAGAGGGAAGCGGCTGTTTGAGGCAGTACGAGCAATGGAAACGGCTCTGGCCGTCCTTACAGAACCTTCCATCCTTACAGTCATTTTCTCTCTGGCTTGACCACACTGGCCACTATAGTTGGGATCTTGTGTACGAGAGGGAGATCTTGCAGAGCCTATCGGACGTCATGCCTACCTTGAACAGCCGCGGAGTGAAGGTATGCGTCAATCTTCCTCGGCTACCTCTCAAGATAACGAGCTTTCACAATGATGACCGGTATTTCGTCACGAAAGAGCCTGAATTCTCTGTCAAAAGACGGGTGCGTCTTCCGTGGAAACGTGCTGGCAAAGGCTACGAACCCATGTGGGCTGAAGCCGATGAAGGCGGAATCTGGTGGGTCACAAATGAGGAGAATGGCGAAATCCCTCCTGGGTACCCAGAGAATCGAGCCACGTCTCGTGGCGAAGATTGGTTCTATTTCGATGCGATGGGATACGACGTCGAGAGCGAGGAATTCGACAATCACCCCCAGCTAGGATTTCCACTCAAGGGGGAATGGGGCATCATTTAATAGATGGATGAGATAGTTGAGGCATTCAAGGCGGCCGAGGCCGAGTTGCTCCTGGAATCGTCAAACGGTGATGGGCTACAGGCGGGTGCTATTCCAAGCACTTCGACTTGAGACTATTTTCAGGATTTGAAATTTGCACCAGAGTGGACATCAAGCTGGAGAAAAGAAACTTCCATTCATGGCACGTCAGCGCTGGCATCAAGATGCAACAATATCAGTTGCAGCTTTCTCCACGCCAGGAAGAATAAGTTGAAACAGGGAATAAAGGTGTTGGAACCCTTTCAATGTGGCCAATCAGAAATGTCTGGTTGTAGGATTGCTCTGTTGGTCCCCGAGTTGTTTTGGCGGTCAGTAAACAGGCTGTGCTGCGCCAACTTCCTGCATAGGAAGCGCCTCAGCGTTTATAAATATTACTGGCCCTCACTCGCTTTCCAACCTACGTCCTCCATCCTTTTTCCCAGGCATCTCAGAGTATCCACATTCACTACGCCCTCCATGCTCTGAAAACTACCTCCACCCTGCAAACACCGGCTAGTTCGTTTTCGCTGCAAACGCCACGCGAGAATCTTTTTGTTTTCTGTTCTTTTCAGTTTTCTTTTGAAACAAAATGCACAACTTAGTTACTGTCAAGGAAGTGCAGGAATCGCCGCTGTTGGGCTTGCCCCTAGAAGTTCGATACCAGATTTACCGAACGCTATGGGGAACAGCCACCCATCTGTTTCTACTTGACGGTGACCCACAGATCATGGAGTGTCAAGGAGCAGATGATTCATCTCACAGATACCCTGCAGATGAACCCGAGTATGAGAATCCTAGATGGATTCGCCGGGTGGATTCAACTTGGGGTTGTCACTGGAGGTGCGAGGAGAGATATCTCGATGGCGCTGAGGGTCAAGCTACTGCTATTCATATGCCGCTGCTTCCTCTGATACTCTCATCGAAAGCACTGTATGTGTATAAATTCATTCCTACTTTTCTGCGATTCGCTACATGTGCTAACCTCAGGGATAGATGCTTGGATGTCACATGCTTCATCTCCCAGCCCACGCAACACGTCCACTTCACAGATCTTGAGACTATCGATCTGACCTTGTCAGCAACCATGCAACAGACGCGATCGAAGCTTCCAGAGGCACAACCCTCGCGCGAGGCCAAGCAATGCCACCTCTTCAAGTCCTTGTGCAATATCGATCTCACGCTACGACTCCCATTATCTGTCATCAACACTCTCTTCGTACACTTTTTCGAAAAGTTCAAGCAGACGCAAATGCTCCCAAGACCCGGCGGCACCCCGGAAGGCAGCGGCCGCCAAAGAGAGCACGGGCAGTGGATGCGCATGTGGCCCAATCTGCTCGAGATGCAACACTTGCGACAGCTCACTCTTTGGCTCGACCATGACAAGGCCCTTGGTTGGGACCAAGTTGCGGAGGCACAGATTTTGCAGGGCTTATCGGACATTATGCCTGCTTTGAAAAATCGGAAGATCGAAGTAACCGTGAACCTACCTCGATTGGTTCCGAAGAAATGGAGCCCAACCATTGCGGAGGACTTTCTTGTTGACTCCGAGGCCGGCTTTCGAATTCAAAGACGGAACCGACTACCGTGGGCAAGACAGTGGTCCGGGCCGCCCGGCTTGTTCGAGACGGAGGAGCTGAAGGACGAGGTTGTGTGGGCGAACAATGGGGAAAACCCTCCAGCACCCGCTGACGTCCGGAAAGGCTTCTGGCCCGAACCATTTGACGAGTTCGGTGTGGATGTGTTTGATGAACTGGGATTTGATGTTTTTTCCCGAAGAGTTCGCAAGACATCCCGTCTTCGGCACGGGCATGAGCTGTCAAATGGGCTACATATGATGCATGGGAGGGAGATAGGAGACTGCACAATGAGTAAGTATCGATAATGTTCGCGAGGAGATCCGGTACATCGCCCCGGGTAAGGCAGTTGAAAGGCTCCTCCGTGCACTGAACTGTAACCAAATTGAGAATACATATTAGTTGAGGCATGAGCACAACTCGCAAGACCCCACCAAATGAAGTGATTTTGATCACACAAGCCGCAGCAAAGGAAAGCATTTGCAGAAAGTCTTTCCTAGCAAGCTAGTCACCGCTTTCTTCTCTGGCATCAATCGTGATGTGGGCATTCTACGCAGTATGCTCCAGCCCCTTTCTTCCCCCGCTTCTCCAACTCTGCAAAGCTCTCTTTAAACAGACTTTGACCCAGATCATCCAATCTCCAAGAACAACGCCCCCCCCAGCGGGCTCACGCGGCCCAATCGCGAGATTGAGCGTGACATTCAGGCTAAATACCTGCCGGCGGCATCCCTGTACCGTAGCAGCTGCCGTGCGGAGAAACGCGGGGTGCGGAGGGCCTGGGATGCTTTTCACCCGAAATTACCCCATCAACAAGGGAATCCCAAAGCCGAGGTGCTACTACGTAGATGATTCTTTTTTCTCGGCATCATGTTACCGCATTTCTGGAAGAATCCGACGGCATTACATACCTGCGTTTACGTCAATGGAGACGAGCCGGCGGGATCCATCTCATGGATGAGATGGAGGTGACATATAAGACCACGCCTTAAGGCGTTCATCTCACCAATGACGGCCACCTCTACCACCCCAACCCGGCATCGGCTTCTTACACGATGTCTTCTCCGAGGTCTCACGCCTACGGGCTGCTCCTCGTGAGCCTGCTTGTCCTGCTGCTCTCTCGCCCTGCCGCGGCGCTGAGCATCAGGCGCCAGGACAACTCCACAATCTCGGCCGGCCGCGAGCGCGTCAGCATCAACAAGGGCTGGCGCTTCTGGCGCTCCGAGTTCAACCCGGACGGCATCGCCTACGACATCCGCCCGGACCTCGAGAACCTCACCGACATTTACGTGCTGAAGGACTGGATCCTGCCTTCGGCAACACTTTCATCAACGACGCCGAGAAGCACCACGAGCGTCCTGCAGGGGAACCTACGCGCAATGTGTCGTACGCGTCTGCGGGCTTCGACGACGCGGCCTGGGAGACGGTGGACCTCCCGCATGACTGGGCTATCAAGGGCCCGTTCTACACCGGAGGACCCCATCATCGGCGGCGGCATGGGCAGGCTGCCTGTCCACGGCGTGGGCTGGTACCGGCGCAGTCTGACGGTGAACCCCGAGGACGAGGGAAAGTCCATCTACCTCGACGTCGACGGCGCCATGTCGTACGCGATGGTCTGGCTGAACGGCCACCTCGTCGGCGGCTGGCCGTACCCGTACAACTCGTTCCGCCTCGATCTCACGCAGCACCTCAAGCAGGGCTCCGACAACGTCCTCGCCATCCGCCTCGACAACCCGCCCGACTCGGCGCGCTGGTACCCCGGCGGCGGCATCTACCGCAACGTCTGGCTCACCAAGGTCAGTCCCGTGGCCGTCAGCCAATGGGGCACGTACATCACCACCAAGGACGTCTCCGCCTCCTCCGCGACGCTCGACCTCGTCGTCGAAGTTGAGAACACGGGCTCCGCAGACCAGGAGATCCAGGTCACCACCGACGTCTACACCCTCACCGCCGCCGGCGAGGCTGGCGACAAGGTCTCCTCCTTCGAGGCCTCCTCCCTCACCGTCCCCGCGGGCAGCAAAACCTCCGCCTCGTCCTCCGCCACCGTCGCGAACCCGCTCCTCTGGGGCCCTCCCCCGTCCCAGCAGCCACACCGCTACATCGCCGTCACAACCGTCACCGTCAACAACGGGGTGGCAGACACCTACACCACGCGCTTCGGCATCCGCTCCGTGACGTACTCCGCCGACGCCGGGCTCCTCGTCAACGGCGCCCACGTCCGCCTCCAGGCGTCAACAACCACCACGACCTCGGCGCCCTCGGCGCCGCCTTCAACACCCGCGCCGCCCAGCGCCAGCTCGACATCCTCGCCGAGCTCGGCTGCAACGCCATCCGCATGTCGCACAACCCGCCGCCCCGGAGCTGCTCGAGCTCACCGACGCCATGGGCTTCGTCGTCATGGACGAGGTCTTCGACTCGTGGTACCGCAACAAGACCGCCAACGACTTCCACCTCATCTTCGCCGACTGGCACGAGGCCGACCTGCGCGCCATGATGCGCCGCGACCGCAACCACCCCTCCGTCGTCATGTGGTCCTTTGGCAACGAGGTCTCGGAGCAGCAGATCGGCGACCCGGGCACCGTCCCGGCCCTCGAGCTGCACAACATGGTCAAGGAGGAAGACCCCACGCGCCCCTCGACGGCCAGCATGAACCTCGCGAAACCAAACATGTCCTTCCCGACCGCCATGGACGTGCTCAGCCTCAACTACCAGGGCGAGGGCATCCGCGACACGCCGGCCTACTCGTACCCCCGGGCGTCCGCACGCACCCGCTCTACGCGGACTTCCACCCGCGTTCCCCGACAAGATGATCCTCTCCTCGGAAACGGCCTCCCCCTCTCCACGCGCGGGAGCTACATCTTCCCCGTCGCGCCCTCCACCGGCGCCCCCGTCAACGACACCTCGGGCGGCAACTCGACGTCCCTGCGCGCAGCGGCTACGAGCTGTACTCGGCCAACTTCGGCGCCGCGCCCGACAAGGTCTTCGCCGCGCAGGACGCGTACCCCTTCGTGGCGGGCGAGTTCGTCTGGTCCGGGTGGGACTACCTCGGCGAGCCGACGCCGTACTACTCCCGCGCGCAGCTCCTACTAGGGCATCATCGACCTCGCCGGGTTCCGGAAGGACCGCTTCTTCCTGTACCAGGCGCGCTGGCGGCCCGACCTCAAGTTCGCACATGTGCTGCCGCACTGGAACTGGCCGGAGCGCGTCGGCGAGGCCACCCCCGTGCACGTCTTCACCTCCGCGGACACCGCCGAGTTGTTCCTCAACGGGTCCCAGGGGAAACTCACCCGCGCGGACGGCGAGTACCGCTTCCGCTGGGACGAGGTCCTCTACGCCCCCGGCGAGATCAAGGTGGTGACCTACAAGGACGGCGCGGAGTGGGCGACCTCCGCCGTGCGCACCGTCGGACCCCCAGCGCAGCTCGCCGCGTCGGCGGACCGGGCGGCCATCGCGGCCGACGGGGCCGATCTGGCGTTCGTGACGGTGGAAGTGCGCGACGCGGAGGGCGATCTGGTGCGGTTTGCCGAGGACGAGATCACGTTTGGGATCAGCGGTCCCGGGCAGATTGTCGCGACGGATAATGGCGATCCCGCGGATCTGGTTGCGTTCCCGTCGTTGACGCGGCGGGCGTTTAGCGGGTTGGCGCTGGCGATTGTCAGGTTTGACGAGGGGCGACGGGAGGTTGTGGTTACGGCGTCGGGGGCGGGGGTGAGCGATGGTGTTGTTACGATCACGGCTCTGTAGACGAGCTGGGTGGATGTTAATGAAGAGTTGAGTAATGCATTGTCGTGAGAATGTTTGTTGTGCAGGCTTCGCATGTGATGCCGCTTTGTCAGCGGTGATGATGGGTTCTTTGGATATAAACCGAGTCCGAAGACTCGCCCGAGACGGGAATAAGAAAAGATACAGAAGAGCAAGAGAGAGTCAGGCGATCAAATGGGGAATTCAATCAAGCATGGGATTGCTTGACCTCGCCGTCCCCATCGCCAATCGACATGAGAGTCAAACCTGCACATTATGCGTTTCTCGCTTTTAAATGCCCGTCACCGCAGCCACGGAGCCATCCCGCCGCAGCCACAACCGGTTTGTAGGGCTGAACAGTCCGTCCTACCGATCCTCTCGCAGAGTCCCCCGAATGATGTGTCTTTCCAGCCAACTTCGTGTTCTCGCACTAACCCCACGCCGTCTCCAGCTTTGAGTCCTTGGCGTCATGCCAAACCACCTGCCTTCACAAGAAGTAAACTAGAAAACCAAGGACGGCGCGGGACAGGTTGGTCTCAAAATAGAAGCTTAACCGGCTAACCGAGCCAAATCCCGTATGCACAAGCCAGGGCCGCTGGGCTGCTCCGTCGACACGGGTTGGCCGGCTCCAGCATCCCAGCGCGATGCGAGATTGCACCCGCCCCACCGGCCGCTCCCCTTTTACGAGGTGATCGTCACGATGCGAGCGAGGGGGGTTGGATTCTGGAAGAAATTTAAAGGTGTGGGTTGGGCTGTTCGTCCCGGGCCGCTGGAGGATCTTGTCTTCATCCAGCCCGAGTTGTTGGTTCTCATACCTTTTGTCTGTGTGGCTTGTGTTGATACTGCAACAATGTCGCCCGTCACTCGTTTCTTCTCGGCGGCAGCGGTCGCGTCCGTCGCGACGGCGGCTGTGCTGGATTTGCCCATCATCGTGGACAACGGCTACGTGAGTTGACGTCTAAGCCACGAGCGACGAACCTCAATCACTAACAAATTGACAGAAAACCGTCGAGTTCAACATTGGCACGCCCGCCAAGACGTACCGTCTCCTCTTCGACACGGGCAGCTCTTCGTCGTGGGCCGTCGACAGCACCTGCAAGACCGAGTGCGCCAACGTGAGCGGCTACAACCGCACCGGCTACGACATCGCCGCCTCCAGCACCGGCAACCTCACCGGCAACTCGGCCGACATCCCGTACCTCGGCGGGCGCGTCGCGGGCCCCGCCGTCGACGAGGTGTGGTCCGCCGGCGGCGTCACCTGGGACCAGGCCTTCATCGCGGCCAACGAGTCCAACTGGGCCGCCCTCGCCGCCGACGGCTTCATGGGGCTCGGCTTCAGCTCCATCATCAACGGCGGCGCCAACACCGTCATGGAGACCCTCATGGCCGAGTCGCGCCTCGACGCCGCCAAGTTCGGCATCTACTACGGCACCGAGTTCACCACCGGCGGCGTGCCCGGCGACGGCGTGCTCACCCTCGGCGGCTCGCGCGAGGCCGACTTTGTCGAGGGCGACCTCACCACGATCCCCATCACGCGCGTCTTCCCCGACTACTACGACGTGTGGCGCTCGACGATGCTCAGTCAACGGCACGCGCACCACCACCAACGGCAGCGTCGCCGAGGCCGCGGTGGACTTTTCCTTTGGCAGCGTCGTCTTCGACACGGGCGCGGGCTCCATCACGCTGCCCGAGGCGCAGAACCTCAAGGTGTACGAGTCCATCGGGATGAACTACACGGCGATCCTCAAGGGCGAGCACATCCCGCTCTGCAGCGAGTTCAACTCGTCGTGGTCCTTCAAGTTCAGCTTCGGCGACTACCGCACGCCGCAGGTCGTCGAGATCACGGGCGACCAGCTGCGGCGGCCCGGCTTCGCGAACCGCGACGACGCGTGCTGGCCGCCGTTCGAGGGCGGCTCGACGAGCGGGTTCACGCTGATCGGCACGCCGTTCCTGCGCAACTTTTACACCATCTGGGACTTTGGCGCGGCGGCGAACGAGACGGATTGCCAAGTTTGACCCGAAGCTGTCGTTTGGCAAGGTCAAGGCCAAGGCGTGATGGGGAGGAAGATGTGTGTGTGTGTGTGGGTTGGGTGATTGTGGAGGGTGACTGGGCAGCAGAACAGGACAAACCAGGTAACTGGATATGATAGAGTCAATGATAAAAAACATGAGTAAAATCTTGGAAATCCTTCAGATGCACTCGATCGTCAGATCTTGGATCGCACGTGGTGGGAGGCCACCCAATCCGACCCCGACCCGACCCCGGCCTCGACGATGTCTCGATGCATCGGCAGCTCGTCTATTTGAGTTTGCATGTGACGTGCCGCGACGTGCAGAAGTTGGAGGGGCAGCGAAGATCAGATCGATGGTGTGTTTTGACAGGCCAGGGTCTGACAGCAGAAGGACGAGCTAGGTCTGCAGTAGTGTAAAGCAGTGTCAAGTGTGAAGCCGCAAGAAAACGTGCGCTGGGATGTTTGGTGTTTTGGAGGTGCGCGGAAAACATCGCAATGACGTTATCGGTGACGTCTTGGCCGCCGTGCCATTGGCTGCAGGTCCCAAGAAGACGCACTCGCCACGCACCAGCGAAGCAGCAGAGCACAGAAGGTGTGGCTGGGCTGGGGAAAGCCTGGAACATGGGAAGGCGATGAGTGTGCTCGGTCAACAGGTCGTCACTGCTTGAGAAGTGAAGGAGGAGGAGGAGGAGGAAGAGACGGGAGTGGTGGTGTTGCGGCATATTCTTTCGTCAGTCTTTGCACGGGCTTCAACTCCGTCTCTCTCACCACTACAACACACCTACCTCCTCTATGATACCCTTCCTAGGAATATCCTAAGATACTATTATCCCTTTTACACAAATAATCATCCCATTCCCTCTGTATCTTCTTGCTTCTCCGGGTTGTTGTCGTCGGTAGTATCTATCCATCATGTCACGCACACTGCTGCTGTGCTTCATCCACGGCTTCAAGGTGAGAGGCCCCTGTCCGGCGCATGCAGCTGCAATCTGACGACCACCACAGGGCAACGATGACACCTTTCGCGAATTCCCTGATGTAAGTGAAGCAATCGCCACGAGGTCCCGTGGGCACCCGCTCACGTTCCTGCAGGACCTCAAACGGGTAGTCACCAAGCAGCTGCCCGACCACCGCGTCGAGTCCATCGTCTACCCCAAGTATGAGACCAAGGGCGAGCTGGCTGAAGCCACCGAGGCTTTCCTGGCATGGTATCTCACCCCGACTCATCAATAACGAACATCTTGATACTAACACACCCCCAGGCTCAAAGAACAGGTCATGGAAGTGAGGAAATCCACCGTCGAGAAGCCATGGCCGCCGAAAGACAGACAAGTCGGCGTCATCCTCGTCGCTCACTCTATGGGCAAGCATCCACCACAAACCCAGTCACAAACCCAACATACTAACACCAGACAGAGGCTTCGTCGCCGCAGACGCCCTCTTCCTCGCCATCAACGAGCGCGCCACCTCCAACCCCGCCGAAGACGACCCCATCTTCCCCCCGATCCAAGGCATCCTCACCTTCGACACCCCCTACAACGGCCTCGCCCGCTCCATGTTCGTCTACGGCGCCTTCTCAAACTACCAGAAAGTCAGCAGCGTCTTCAACGTCATGACCGCCCTCTCCGCCGCCGCCCCCGCGAGCCTCGCCCGCCTCGGCACCAGGCGCGCCGCCACCTCCGCCGTCGCCTCGACCGCGCGCAACCCCGGCTGGAAGACCTGGCAGCTCGTCGCCGTGCGGACGGGACCGTGGGCGCCATCGCGGCCGGCGGTGTGGCGGCGTACGTCAACCGTGAGGCCATCATGAACGGGCTCAAGAACCTCAACAAGGAGTCCGTCAAGGAGGGCTACCGCCAGAGCATCGATGCGCTGGGGCAGGGTCTGGCGTACATCAACCGCGGGAATGTTGGCCGCTCGTTTGCGTGGCTTTCGGACCACTTCACCTTTGTCGGTGCGCTGTTGAAGCAGAAGGAGCTCAACCGACGGCTGGAACGCATGGGCGCTCTCAAGGGCGTTGGTATTCATGACTTTTACGCTTCGTTGGGCGAGAATGGGTACTGGCAGGGGGGCTACTTCGTCCCCGAGAGGACGTTCTGCGCCGTGCCTGAGGAGAGCCATGCCGCGTATCCTCTCTTCTCTCGGCAGGTGCTGCGCAAGGTCGACGATGAGGTGCAGGCCCACATGAGCCTCTTCGACCCAGAGAAGCACGAAGAGTACGAAAAGATGACGGACAAGGCTGCGCACTTGGTGAGTGAATGGTTCAACAGCGAGGAGCAAGTCGTCGACGACCCGAAATTCCGCGAGCCGCCGCCGGAAGAGGCCCAGGAGGACCACGAGGTGGACGCGACGCTGGAGAAGGCAAAGTCGAACGAGGAAGCAGAGAAGTCGGACGAGAAGCTCGATGAGAAGGACGCATCTAAATCTACCGACGAGCTTCCGGACGAGTCGCCCATCGACATCGCTGCCGCTGCGTCGGTTGTTCCCCTGCCGGAGGATGGGGATGGAGATCTCGTCGGAGACGCGAGCCCGGAGAATGTCGACACCGAGCAGAAGCGGACGTACATGCAGCATCTCTTCCAAGTTGCTCAACAGACTGGCACCGGTGTCAGGGGGTGGTGGCCGAGCAAGATGCCGAATATGCCCAATATGCCCAACATGCCCAGTATGCCGGGGATGCCAGGTATGCCAGGTATGCCCGGCATGCCGTCCATGCCAAAGGTGCCGGCATCGGTGTCTTCACTTGGGCAGGTTTCAATGCCCAGTGTCAACATCTGGAGAAGGGGCACACCATCACAGGCGCAGTATGGGAAAGATGCGGCGGACAAGACTGGCGAAGCTCCCAAGTCTGATGAAGCTGCCAAGGTTGATGAGGCTGTAGAGTCGAAGGTTGAAGAGTCAAAGGCCGCAGAATCAAAGACTGAACAGTCGAAGCCCGAGGAGAAGACTACCGGTACAGAAGAGCCCAAGGACGAAAGTGGTGTTGAACCTGGATCAGAGCCGAAGGAGGTCGGAAGCACGGTGGAAAAGAAGGAATGAGATGCGTAGCCCTTTGATCTGATCGGTTGTTTTATATCGGTATTGGAGTACAACACATGGGTGCGGTATATGATAATCCCTAGGACAAGAGTAATCAATAACAGCATCTAGTTTAGCAAGAGAAAGCCCATTTACACAACGACTGACAGTATCATGAGAAGTGACACCCATAATCACTCGACATTCAGGCATTGAACAGTTCGTAGAACTATTCAGATTATGTCGTAAACTAACTGTAACGTACGTATAGCATCTGTATGAATAAAACGGCTTATATTGCTCTAAATTAGAGTCTAATATAAAAGGTCTTTTATAGATTAGAGACTAAGATACTAGAATACTATTAGTCTAGAAAAGTAAGTTAGAGAATAGGTTATATTATACTTTCTTCTAAATATAAAGCTATTTTAGATATTTAAGAGTATTATAATATATCTTTCTAAACTTAAAAAAGCTTATAAACTTTAATTTTATATAACTAATACTATATTATTTTATATATAAGTTTAGGTTATATAAATAAATATAAAGAAAAGTAATGAATAAAAAAGACTAAAAAAATTATTTTATGGTTTTATTATTAAATTATAAAAAGAAGTAGATATTTCCTTTTATATATTTTTTATTATAGTTAAAATTTTAAATATTAAAGTAGTAATTAATATTACTATTTTACTTAGTATAAATAAAAATCTCTTATTAGCTT
Source organism: Colletotrichum camelliae (assembly GCA_018853505.1). NCBI lineage: Eukaryota > Fungi > Ascomycota > Sordariomycetes > Glomerellales > Glomerellaceae > Colletotrichum > Colletotrichum camelliae. Next base: position 5,813,478 of record JAELVL010000002.1, on the reverse strand, counting down.
AGAATAAAAAGTTAAAGTAGTTATTAAAGTAATAAAGTAGTAGTAATAATAATATCTTTTATACTACTTCTATTTCTTAATTTTCTTTTCTTATTTATAATACTATAAATATATATATTACCTACTTTATACTTATATATATATATATAGTTATATAGTAATTATAATACTTAGTTTTTATTTATAATAGTATTTTTAATACTAACTATATTATTTTTAGATAGTTAAAAGAACTAAAGCTAAGTATATAATTATAATAACTAAAGTAAAAGCTATTTTTACTAAGAAGTAGAAAAAGAGAGAAAAAGAAAAAGAAGAAGGTAGTAGTATTTTTCTAGTTTTTCTAAAGCTTAAAAGCCTTATACTTAAAAGTAAGTTACTTTATTTCTACTTTATTATTTTAAAATTCTCTTATTATAAACTTTTTATTTTATTTTACTATTTTTATAGTTAAGTTACTAATTTAAATTATTTTATAGAGATTAAAACTATTAAGCTTAATAAAAGTAAGAAACTTATAAGAAGTAGAAAAGCTAAAGAGAAGTATAATTTAGAGTTTATTATTTTTATATTTCTATTTTTGTATAAGCTATAGTAAAGCTATAAATAATAAATATTTTAGAACTTTATTACTTATTAAATTTTTATATTATTTATTAACTTTTAAATAGAAATAAAGTTTTAAAGCTTAAAGCTAGAAAAAAAAGTAGCTACTACTACTAGATAATATTATATCTACTATACTTATATATACTATCTTAAATAGTATAAGTAAGGTCGATATACTTAGAGCCCTTAATATCCTTAACCTTAGTCTCGCAGATCAAGTTATCTAGGTCGGCCTTACTCAGCTTACGCGCGTATTTGAACAGGGGGAAACGTATCGTAAAGTGTTACTGCGTTTAGGAGGATATAAAGAATAGGCTTAAAGCCTCGAAGCTTTATTCGAAGTAGCGGTCGAGCTTTTATACCTATAGCTACGATAACCCCTTTAGCTACAATAACCCTTTTAGCTACGATAACCCTTTTAGCTACGATAACCCTTCTAGCTATAGTAGCGAAGAGTTATACTATTAAGTTTACGCCCTCGAGTATAGGTTCAAGCTATCGCTAGGTAGCCGCGTTATAGATAACGCTTTCACAATATCGTAAATAAAGCGTCTAGACGCTCTCGCGAATAATAGTATCGTAGACAACGCTCTTACTAGTACGTTTTACTACCTACCCGCCTACCCTTTTCTACCGGGGCTAGGGATAAGTTAAGCCGAGCGTTAACGACTAGTTATAATATAGGATTTTATTTGTTTACTTTATCGAGATCGGGTATAGGTTAAAGTACTATTATTAGGTCTAGAGTATTATAATATACTATATAGGGTGAACTGCGATACCTGTTTATATAAGTTAAGCACTCTATAAAACATACTATCTTAAGTATATTACTTAGTATATATATATTTAGTTTAATATAGAGAGGTAAATATACTCTTTATAAAGAGAAGAAAAAGCTATATATTCTTATACTAGTCTCTATATCTAGACTAAAGCTCTAATTCCTAAAAGGTATATAAGAGAATCTTACTAAGAATATATATTTACTATATAACCTTTATTTGATTAGTTATTTACTAACTTATAAGCTATAGATCTTTGTTTATTAGAAAACTGCGCTCTATAAAGCTTTTAATATTTATAATAAAGTCTAGAAAAAGGCTAAAATTAAGGATAAAAGTAGTAAAGAGGTAGCTATAGAGCTTATAGCTCTTCTTCTTATATTAGTTTTAGCTTTATAAGTTAACGTTATTATAGAGAAAATGCTAATCTCTAGTAGTTTATATATTAGTCTGTTCTCTAAAGTAAATCCTTTTATTATTAAAGCAGTTAGTATTTATATTACTATTAATAGCTTCTTTAGTAGTATTATTTCTAAGATATTACTACCTATATATTATATCCTAATAGATAACTATATAGCTACTCGCTAGAGATATAAATAGAAAGTATAGTATTATATTGCTAGGTATTTTGCAGAGTATAAATATTTTAAGCTCTTAAGAAAGCTATATACTTCCTAGCTATTAAGCTATTTTTAATTAAAAATACCTAGCTTATAAGTTTTATTTACTACTTAACTTTTTCTTTTTAATTTATACTACTGTTTATAATATATCCTAGAGGTTTAGAAATACTCTAAACTGTTTAAACTTTGTTTGAGGGAAAGGTTTTATAAGGCTATTAGCTAGTATCTTATTAGTAAAGAGATATATAACTTAGAATAATTATTTAATATATTCCTAGTAGAACTATATATTCTAGATATCTATATAGCAAAAATAAGTTAAGATATATTTCTTTTCACCTATTATAAATTGAATTATTTATTAATTATTATAATAGATCTTCTATATATCTTTAAAGCTAAGTTCGAAATTAGTAAAGAATTATTTAAAAGCTATTATTTCCTTTATTATATATTCTAAACTAAGAAACTTAGTCTCTGTTATTAATATAGTTACTATACTTTAATATGTAGCTTTCTATTAGATTAAACTTCTAAAGAGAGATATTATAAAACCTTAAGATAACCTTTATATTTCTTTATTATTAGCAAAGAATATATTGCTTATAATTAATAATATCTATACTATCTCACCCTTTAAAATACTAAAATAAATTATAAGATATTATATATAATATAGATATTAAATAATTTAATTTATAGCTTAATAATACTTTAGAGATAGGTTTATTAGAAATTATAATAATAAAGTATAAGTAAAAGCTATATCTAGTTATATTATAATTATAGTATAGAAGATCAACTTAATCTTTTCCTAATATAAGAGAACTTCCTAAGAAGATACTTCTCTATTAGACTTCTTAAGTAAAGTAAGGAGTAGAAGCGTTGTTAATACTGTAGAATCTATAAAATTAAACTTCTTTATAACTTATTTAATATACTAATTATAAGAAAAATAGATCTTTCGTATTCCTTAGTTATAAATAATTCTAATCCCTAGGTACTATTTAGCTAGTCCTTAGTTTTTTAGTTTATACTTCGCTTTAATACCATTTATAACTATTTCTATATCTTTTATATAATCTTTATAATATAAGATAAAATATTATTAATATAAAAAAATATAAATACTTTCTTATTATAGAATTAAAAGAAATATAGATTTTTATTATTAAATAGAGTCTAAAGTAAAAAAAGTATTTAAGAACTTTTTATATTAGAATAAAAGTATATTATAAAAACTATATAGTATATATTAGAATTCTATAACTTTCCTTTCTTTTTTAAAGCTATCTAGTAGGTAATAAGTAATAAGAAAGTTATTTAGTTTATATATAGCATTTAGAAATATATTAATAATATTAAATTAATAGATTTTAAAGTTAAATTATATTATAAAAACTATTATAACCTTAAAAGTTTTTATAATAAAAGTTATAATATATATCTATTTTAAAAAATATTTCTCTTAGAAGTTACTTTATATATATATTCTAGCTTTATAGTAGTTAAGATATCTATATTAATTAAGCTTATAAGTAAATATTTACTTAAAGAAGATAAGCTTATTCTTTACTTTTATTTAGTTTATAACTTCTTAGATACTTATTTTCTTAAGTTTATTAATCTTAATATTATATACTTTAATAAAGTAAAAGTAAAATAGTTTTAGTATATATTAGATATCTCTCTAAGTCTTAAAAAGCTTAATAAGCTAATTAATATAAATCTTTCTATTTAATACTATAGATATATATTCTAACTTTACTTAGTAGATAGAAATAAAAACAAAATAGTAAAATAAGTAATAACTCTAGTCTATCTCTTTAAATACTTTTTACTACTCTAGTATATATATCTCAAAAAAATATTCTAGTTTTATTCTATTTAGAGGAATATAAAATATATTCTAAAATAAGAAGATTATCTTAGTTTTATATTTTTAGGTTAGCTTAAGTTAGTATAGTTATATACTTACTCTAACTCCTCTTTAATAATATTTTCTTTTCTAAGTTCTAAATATAGCTATACTAGCTAAATAGAAAAAGCGCTTTATAAAAATAGTTATATATTATTCTTTTCTATATCTAGATTTTATAGAAGAGAAATATTAATTTAAATATAAATCTTATCTAAAATTATATTTTTAGTAAAGCTTATAGTATAGCTAGTATCTTAAATCTCTTCTATTACTTTATTAACTTAAATAAAGGTTAATAGTAATATTATATTCAAAATCCTATATATTTCAGTAAAATTTATATTTAACTCAGAGATAAGTATCTATATCTTTTAACTATTTTTAACTAGTTATAATTCTCTTAATAGGGAAAAGTATAATAGTAGCATTTTATTATTAGTTATTAATATAATATTAGCTTTATCTTATATTCCTAGAAATTATAATTCGAAAAGTATAAGAGAGGTAAGTTCTTATGTCTCTTTAATAACTAAATAAGCTTCTTTACCTTAAATTACTATCTTTATATTATTTTTTAAATAGAATATCTTTTTATTAAATATTATATTTTATATAATAATAACTTCTTAAAGTAAAAATACTTAGATCTTATAGAGATTATATAAGTTTACTATATACCTTATAAAGTATCTAATATACCTTTATATTATAATTTTAAAATTATATCTATTCTTATTTGTTAACATATGACATCTTAATATAATAATAATAATAATAATAATATAATTCTACTTACTTAAATATTCTATATAAAATAAACAAATAGACTTTTATATATAACCTTATATAAAAGTGTTTAGTTTATTATAACCTATAACTTTATAAATACTTACGTAATCCCTTATATTATATAATCCTACTTATATAATTAAGAGCTTTATAGCTTATATTTTAGGTTATCTTTCCCCTCCTTTTTCCCTACTTTAGGATATAACCTACTAACTATATTAACCAGAATCATCACAATATATTCCTTCTCTATCAATTATCTATACAAATAAATGCCTATAAATGCTGAGGATTATCACTTTTTATTATAATATATCTCTATCTATAACCCTATACTATATAGGCGCATATACTACACTTCTGAATACTCTTATACCTGTGCTAACATTATTTACTTCATATTTTTTCTTAAGAAAGTACACTCTATAGCTATATATATATACTTCTCTCTATTAAGAGCATAAGTTAACTAGAAGATTTACTTTATAAGTAGGTTTATAATACTTAATAAAATCTCTTAGCTAATCTTTTTTAACTTAGATTAGTAAAAGCTAGTTATAGTATTAATAAAAGCTTATATTATAAAGAAATATAATAGTTTATATTACTTTAACTTAAAATATAAATAGAAGTCTAATAGTTTAAAGTATTATAATAGCTTTTATAATTAGCTTCTAACTTACTCTCTCTATACTTTTATTTAGTTCTTTTATATATAAAGAAGTTTATTTAATCTTAATCTTTAAATCTAAAGCCTAGATCTAGAACTCTAAAAGCCTATTTATTATAATTATAGTATACTTACTATCTTATTTTATCTTATATAAAATAAAGCTATACTATCTCTATATCTAGTATTTAAACATTCAGAATATTATAAAAACTAAATATTAAAACTTATCTATATATAGAAAGATAAAAAGTCAGCCTATATACTTATCTTTAATAATAAGTATCTACTTATTTATATTAAAACTTACTAGATAGTTAAATAGATCCTATAAAATTCTATAAAAGAGATAAATTACTCTTCTTTCTAATATATATCGCAAAATAACCTGCTTTATATATATTATCACATAGTATTAGTAATTAAAATATATAATACCTTAGATTTTCACCCCCTAAGTATTAAGAATAAGTTTCTCTAACACTTTTAGTCTTAGATATCTAGAGCGAAAATACTATATTTCTATAATATTAGTATAAGTTAATAAATATTCTTAGAAGTATTACTTTATATAAGTTATTATAAAATAAATAAGTTTAATATTAAAATATTACTAGAGAGAATATATCTAGAATAGAAGTAAGAGAGATAAAATTAGTAATCTATAAAAGTAATATTACTCTTTTTTAAAAACTTCTTTACTTCTATACTATCTTTATAATCTCTTATATAAAGAATACTATTAAAACCTAAATACTAGATACTTATCTTTTATAGTAAATATTCTAAAATAATATTAATATAGAAATTATCTATAAGTATAATATTTTATAATATAATATCTTAAAGCTATTTACTCTATTAAAGATATTATAAAAGATCTTTATATCTCATACTATAATAAAATATAAAGTTATATTTATTTTAACTTATCCTTTTATTTTATAAATAATTAAGCTTTCTTTAAAGAGAGAGATATTATTAATAAGGTAGAAAGCACTATAGTTATCTAATATTATACTACTAGAGAGAACTTCTAAGCCTTAAATATAAATTATATAAATATTATTAAGTTTACGTTCTAATATAAAGGTTCCTATTTCCTTAGTAGTAATTAAGTTAATAATATCTTTAGTAATTATATAGGCTACTATATTAGCTAGAAAGTTTATCTTAAAAGTAAAGATATTAGTTAACTTTTTTATTCTATTAAAGTTATTCTTAAGAAGCTCTTTTCTATTCTAAGTATTATTATTACTAAAGTAAAGAGAACTAATGTTTCTTATAATAAGCTATCCTTTATATACTATTTCAGTATAAAACTTAGAATAATCTAGTCTATTAATTCTAGAGCAGACTTATTTTACTTTATCTAAGTATATATAAAACCTTTTACTTATAAGTATAAACTTAAGTTAGTTATAAGTAGAAAATATCTATTTATAATCCTTTCTATATATATAGTAAGTAGCTAACTTACTTTATAAAAGCTTTTCTAAAGTAAAGTCTCTAGAAATTATATTATTTAATTATTTAGCTAGTATTATAAAAACTCTATTTATATAACTTTTAATTAAGTTCTTATAAAATCTTTATAAAAAAGATTTTTAAAATATTAGTATACTAACTTATATTTAAAATCTTAATATCTAAATATTCTTACTTAATAATATTAATAAGTTCTAAATTAGCTTAGAATAGAGCGAAGTAATATTATATTACTTAAAAGAAAGTTTTAATATAAAAGTTTCTTATATCTTTAGTAATTTATACTAAGAAATTCTAAAAAGTATATTTTAGAAATCTCTAATCTAGATATTTAAGTTAATAATAGAAAATACTTAATCTAGAACTAAAGTATACTCTTTATAAATTATAATAAGATTACTTAACTTACTTAGAATATAATATTACTTTAGAATATAAATTAAGATATAAAAGATATAATCTTCTTTTTTAAAAAGCTCTACTTAAACTAGAATAAAGATTTCTTTAGAAACTATATCTTTTACTTACTTATTAAGAGCTTTATATACTTACTCCTTCTATATATACTTGACTTTATATATAGTATATATAGTAAGATATAAAATATAAAGCTTAAAAGCTCTTATAGATCTCTTAGTAAGAAAAATAAGAATAATTAGTATAAATAGTAATAAGTTATTAGTAGCTTCCTTAAACTCTTTTTTTCTAGAATTTTCACTTTTAGCTTTTTTACTTCCTATAAGTTCTTCCTATATATTTATTATAATAGAAGTATATAAAGTAATTACTTTATTATAAACTTCTATTCTATTTTATAATATTTATATTATTTCTTATTCTCTTTTTAAATCTAATTATTAAATAAGAATACACTTTAAATTTCACTTAAATTAAAAGAAATACTAAAAATATTATCTAAGTTAATATATTTCTAGATATCTTTTACTTTTACTTCTACTTAAAAAGTATACTAAACAAAAAAGTTATAATAAGAAGTAAACTTATATAAAATACTTAGATTAGTAGTTACTATTATATTAAAAATAAATTACAAATTAAAGTTAATTTTAAAAAATATAACTAAAAATTAAAATAGAATATAATAGATATAAAATAGATTAAATAAAGTTATAATTTATTTTATAGATAGTAATTTAGAAATATAATATAAACTAAGTTTATAACTATTATAAACTAACTATAATATATATATAGTATCTATATAAATAAAATAGTTTATATTACTCTAAATTAGAGTTTAATATAAAAGGTTTTTTATAGATTAGAAACTAACGTACTAGAATCTTATTAGTCCGGAAAAGTAGGTCGGAGAGTGGGTCGCGTCGCACCTTCCTCTGGATGCGAGGCTACCTCGGATGCTTGAGGGCATCACGACAGATTGGATGTGATATATACAACACGAGAGCAAAGCAACTTTGTACAGAGAAAGGAACAACGGCCACACACTTCAGCAACCAACGTTCTCAACCCACAGCCCCCAGACATACCATCTAGGCGGTCGCGCCCGACAGGGTGAAAGAGTAGTCAACGCCCGTATTCACCTCGGACGTCAGCGAGAAAGGATCATACAACACCAAATTCGCCGGCGTATTTGCCACAACCAAGCTCGCCCCCTCCCCGCTTCCAACACTCACGCTGCCCTGCCCGCCGCTCAGCTCAACATACCGCACCGCGCCGCTCCTCGTGTTCCGCACAACCAGGTGCGAGGTCAGCTGCCCGCTGCTCGTGATCCTTACCGTCACCGTGCCTGACGGGCTCTTCAGCGGGATGATGTTCGCCCCCATGTACCGCGGCTGCCGCGCCGCCTTCACCCGGTAGCTCCCGCTGCCCGTCGAGTCCACGTTGCGTAGTTGATCCGGCTGCGCTGGCTCAGGAACACGCTCTGCGCCTGGCGATGACCGATGTCGACGTACGCCATCCGCGCCCAGTACTTCCCGACAACCTTCGCGACCGTGGCGCCTGTACTCACGCGCTGCAGGGTGTGCAGAGGTGTCTCGTTCGAGTTGGCCGAGTATCGCACCTGCAACTGTCTCACCACGTCGCTCCCCAAGCCGGCGAAGCCATCTGGGTTGTTCGTGAGATATGTCAGAAACGGCCACGCCTGGTAATAATTCCCCGTGTTCACGCTCCCGTCCACGATGACCTGGAAACTATCCCCAATCGTCTTGACCACATCAATCTCGCTTGTCTCAGGCGTCGCCTGTCCCACACCGCTTCGTGCGCTCGCACACAGCGGGCTCGTAAGATACGTGTCCGCAACCCAGTTCGCCAGCGTCTCCCACCACGCCCCCGTCCTCCCCTGATTCACCCACGTCTTCTGATGGTAGTGCAGCCCGTGGCCGAACTCGTGCACCGTCACGCCGGGAACCGTCAAATACGTGTTCTGCACCTCGAGCCAGGCCATCCCGCCGCGCCGTCGGAGTGCATCACGCCCGCGGCGCCCGGGAGCGAGGCGACGCTGTTGACGTTCACCTTCTGCCAGGGGCCGTCGTCGTCGGTGGCGTCGTTGTAGGAGAGCCCCGTGGAGCGCCAGCCGAGAGAGGTGACGAAGCAGGCGTAGACTCCCTCGAGCATGGACAGCGCGCGGTCGGCGGCGGAGAGGTCGGCGGCGTAGACGCGGAAGTGGGCCGAGTCGCGGTAGGAGGAGCCGCCGGGCCCGACGGAGGGGTTGGCGGTGAAGGAGGCGGGAGGGGCGCGCGCGGCGAGAGTGCGCGTGGAGGAGCGGTCGGTGAGGGTGATGGAGGGGTTAGGGGTTGTGGTGTCGAGGTCGATGCCGCGGCAGATGGGCTGGGATGGAGCTGGGAAGGCGTGGGCACCGTGGGGAGGAGAGCCGCGAGGCTGAGGGAGGTGAGCTTCGTCATTGTGGCGGTTGAGGATGGAGGGGGGAGGGGGGTTGGGATGTGGGAGATGCTGATCAAGAGCTGTTGAGTCGTCGATGTAGACGGATCAAAGGCTTTATAAGTTTAGAGAAGATGGTAACTTCTAGAGGAGTGCCGTCCTTCATAACGGAGTAGTCCCGTTGCTGGGGATGTGTTGCTGCCATCGACTCAAACACCCGGCAACGACAAATTACGGAGCACTTGGCACAATTGCACAACCCAACTGAAAGTCGTTCATCCGATGCCTTCCTAGCATAGCCGGGCCCAGGTCGATCGCAAATGATCGACCAGTAGGGCTACTGGTGGAAATCGGTTTGGTTTCTAAAGGATAACACCCCTCGTCGATATCTCGACTCTGTTAAGGGGTGGAAACCAGGATCCGTCAAGATAGGGGTGGGGGCTAGGATCCTAAAGGAAGGCTCACTTGTGGCCATCACGTTATGATACGACTGATATCACAGTTCCAGTCACATATTGATCTCGTTTCAGTAAGGTAGCTCCGGAAACGATCTCGATCACTTGCCATCGAGGTAACCACCACAACTAGCTGTTTCCGCCCGTGAAAGAAGAACCCAGAAGCAGACATACCAAGATGATGCTATGCCTTGATTTCGTAGGAGCCAGTCTTCAGCATCACCAAGTCACGGAGAGTACAGTGATGAGTTCAGGTTCACACCTTACGCCGGAGCCCACGGTCACAAATCCCTGCCTTACCAAGAGCCCTAGTCTGGGGTATGCAGTCTCTCCTCTGTCCCGGATTAATTCCAGAATAACCTTAAACCCCTCGCCCCCATCATCCAACCCGCTGGTAATAATCCTCCTAGCTCCGCATTCGTTTAAGCTTACACGTCTTGCCTTGTGTTTCCCCAAACCAAAGTCGTGGCTCACATGATGAACACCAACGTGCAGGGAACGTCACCTCGCAGCGCCCTGCTTTCCCCAACTGCCGACAAAAGGAAAGTTGCATTAATGCTTGGTTCGTTGGGCGTCGATTAAAAGGGGATTTTGCGCGCCAATTGGAACTCGTCAGGGGATGAAATACGAAGAAAGCGGATCGTTCTGGTTAGAGTATGGCGTGTGTCGGCAAATGCAGCAAAGTCAGCTTCCCAATTCGCGTCGACTTGGCTCTTGGCAGAACACCGCTTCATATCCCGAAATGAGAGACGCACCGTTGAGCTCCGCTGGGGGTGACCGGCACGCTGTCCGAGCTTGCAGGAGGAGTGCGGCAGACAACACCGATGTTCTTGTATTTGTTTTTGAACTAGGTCGCTTTCTCATTCTCAGTCAGGGATTTGGGTGCCGCTCCTCTATGTTTTGTACTGCCCGGTAGACCGGCCGGGGATGTGGGGCGGTTTCGGCCGGAGGTCAGACTCTCAAGGCCGAGAACATTGTCCGAAATTCCTCACGGCCAAGGAAGATTGAAAGTTCGTCTTCAACCCATACCTAACAACCTGCATGTAATTTCCTGTATCAGAAGAAGTGCCCAAGTGATCACCTCAGACTTTGACCCAAAGAAGCCGCCATGCTCGTCGATCCACGACGAGCTAAAGGGGGGTGTGACTCGGGATCCAGTCCGAAGTTGCATGATCCCGGGACCCATCCCCGGTTGCAATTTTCGTATCGTCGTATTGTTTTTATCAGAAGCTCTTGGCCGCAAGACACAAATCTTCCATTGGCGGTGTTTCTTTTGGCTTTTGAATAACAGGAGTAACCGAGCTCAGAAATACCCCGCGCGTTCCAACGGTGCTTTTCAAAGCCACCAAACGCAGATGCTCGGCGGAAGTTGCAGTTCCGCCAGAGGCTTACCGAGGCGGAGGCTTTGGGGGCCGTGCATCTGCCTGCAGTGGCTCCACCCCAGGCACACGGGTTTGCTGGAAGATCTCTGGTCAAGATGTCGATCTAAGTCGGTATTTTGTGTTGTTGAGCAGGGCTAGATCGTAAATGAGGACGTATTAGCGTTCGAATCAGGCTTTACGTAGCTGAGCACCTGCCTGTGTGAGAAGCGTTTGCATGCACATAGCTGCACATCAACTCGAACCTGGAACTGGCTCAGCAACATGGATTTCGCAGACACCCATTGCCATTGGTCTATATAGCTTGTGTTCAACCTCCAACTGCTCTCCAGTCTGCTGTTGACCAAGCATCCAAACCGGTGTCTTGACATTCAATTTCTCCCCTGTCACGATGTGGTCACTTACCTCTGTTGTCACCCTCCTCCTCCAAGGGTTGCTAGTAGCAGCCCAGACAACCATCACATCCACCGGCAACCCCATCATCGCCGATGGCTCCTACTACTCCGCCGACCCGGCCCCTTTGGTGGTGAACAACACCGTCTACATCCTCAGCGGTCGTGATCAGGCCCCGGCAAACCAAAACACGTTCGTGATCAACGAGTGGCAGATGCTCAGCAGCAGCAATCCCAACCCCGCCGGCGCCCAGTGGCAGTTCCGTTCTAACATCGCCCGGCCCGAGTCCATCTTCTCATGGGCCGCCGCCGGGACGGCTTATGCGGCACAGATCGTGCAAGGGCCAAACGGGCGATTCTATCTCTACGCACCCGTCACCCAACGATCGACATCCAGCTCTGACCGCTTCGCCATCGGCGTGGCCGTGGCGAGCAACCCATGGGGTCCCTTCACCGATGCGCACCCAAGCGGTCCAATTGTGTCGCAGACAATCCCGCAGGCGAACAACATCCAGAACATCGATCCTACCGTCCTGCTCGATGACACGGGCCGCGTGTATCTCTATTGGGGCACCTTCGGCGCCCTCCGCGGCATCGAACTCGCGACTGATATGGTGACCACCATCGGCTCAGCCGTGTCCGTCACCAGCCTCACAGGCTTCTTCGAGGCTCCCTGGCTACTCAAACGACGCGGAACCTATTACATGCTCTACGCCGCAAACAACGCCGGCACCAACTCGCCGTGTACGCCCACATCCTACCACGCCTGCATCGCCTACGGCACCGCATCCTCCCCCCTGGGCCCGTGGACGTTCCGCGGCGTGATGCTCGACATCGTCTCCTCAACGACCTCACACCCCGGCGCCTTCGAGCTCAACGGGCAGTGGTACCTCGTCTACCACACCAGAGACGCCACCGGCGGCGGCCACTTCCGCCGCAGCGTCGCGCTCGACTACATGGCCTGGAACGACAACGCCTCCCCGCCGAGTATCAACAAAGTCATCCAAACCCGCCGCGCCCAGCCCGCACCGCCCGCTACGCGCAACATCGCCACCCGCGCGGTGGCCAGCTCGCTCAACCAGACCCCGATCCAGTACTGGACGAAGTCCCTCAACGACGGCTGGATCCCGAGCAACCCGCTGCCGCCGGACTACTGGAGCTCGTACAACGGGAATGCCTCGCCGCAGACGAACACGCTCGTGTTGACGTGGAGCTCGGCTGTGACGCTGAACGGGGCGCGGATGGTGTTCTTCGCGGATCAGCCTGCGGGGTCGAATATCGGCGTGCCCCCTCCGGCGAGCTGGCGGCTGGAATATTTGAATGGGAGAAATGCTTGGGTTGCTGTCAGCGCGAGCACGGGGTATCCTACGGCTGTTACTGATAACCCGTCGATTGTCAGCTTCACTCAGATTAGCACCACGGCTCTTCGTGCGGTTTTGACTGCTTCTGGGAGTAATGGGCAGTTTGGCGGCGTTGGGGTGAAGGAGTTTGAGGCGCTTGCTCCGAACCCTCAGTGATGTGATACTAGACTCAGAGTACGTAGAGTTGGTAAATACGAAGACAGTACTATGTATTGTGAAGTGTTGAATGTGCCGAGGGGCAATATATGCAATATAAGATGTTGCGAGCTTTGGGAGTTCCAAAGTCATGATGATCTCCATGCACACAGTGCTCCGTTACGCTCCACGTGAATGAGACCACACTCCCTACAACCAGGGTAGATACAATAAGCAACGCTTAACAAAATAAGGTCTCGGCATTGCCCCTTCTCACAGCCGTCGCCTCAGGCGAGTCTCCATACAACTCATCAATGCCCTTGTCAAACTTCACAGCACCAACAGCTGCGACGATCCACGGCGTAAACGGTGTATCCGAACCAAACAGCAACTTTTCGTAGCTAACCCACCGCATCAAAGGTGGAATAGCCTCCGTCACCGGCCACGGCCCCGCAAGATCAAAGTAAAAACTTCGCGCAAGCGTCTCCTTCATCCCGTCCTCTGTCAGATTGTGCTCTGGCAAGCTGTAGCTGATTATTCGGTCCATCGTCGGGATGAGACCGCCCCCAGCATGAGACAGGATCCACTTGATCTTGGTAAACCGTTTAGGCACTTGTGCGTAGAACAAGTCTTGGAATGTCCGGGCCGTGTCGAATGGGAAGTCTAGCGTTGGTGCCCTGGGCAAGCGAGTTGAGACTGGCCGGTTCAGAGCTTGCCACTCTGCTTGGGTGATCTCGGGGGTTTCCCCGTCGATGTTGTAGTTCAAATGGTTGGCCTCGGTGCATGGGGTGGTTGGGTGCTCGAAAATAGTCACGTTGAGTTCGTCCAGGGCCTTAAAGACGGGGTCGAGTGCTGGGTCGCCGAAGTACATGCCGTAGAAGTTGGACATGAAAACGATTCCGTCGGGCTTCGGGTCCAGCTCTTTAAAGACATGCTCAATCTCCTTCAACGATGCGTCCACGTCTGGAAGAGGGAGCGATGCGAAGAATCCAAAGCGGTCTGGGTACTTGGCCTTGACCTCCGATGCGTAGTCGTTGACCTGGCGAGCGAGCTTTGTCGCGTTCTCGGTTGCAGCTTTCGAAGGCGGGGAGAGATACACGCCGGGGCTAGAGATGGACAAGATTGACTTTGCAACGTTGTTTTCATCCATGAATTGAATATGCCGTTCTGGGCTCCAATCCTGGCGAGAGTCAGACAGCTTCTTTTGCGAGGCGGGTGCGATACTCACCGGGATACTTGGCATACCGTCGGGGCCTGGATTGTGCCCGGCGTCCCTCAATGCCTGCTGATAAAAGCTAGGTAGAAAATGAACGTGTGTATCAATCTTGGACTTCGAGTTCGTCGCGGCCACGTTCCCCGCGAACAACGCGGCCACGCTGTAGTTGAAAATTGTAAAACACTTCATCTTGCCCAATTGAGTAGCAGCAACACCATGAGAAAGAAACTCATGACAGGAAGGTTAGTCTTGTGGGACCCCAGCTCCCTAAATACAAGCCGAAAGCCACATCATCTACATGCGCCGTGTTAGACGAGTCCCTCTGCCTTGATAAAAGTGTCTCGGAGGATGCTGATACTTGCATACACGAGGCGCAGTGCTTAATTGTCCTGTCTTACGTGCATGATGTCACCGAACATCAACGCCCGAGATGTCTTGCCGGGGCTGAGACCGCCGCGGCACAGCTGACCTAGCTAGCTGAGAAGAGTAAAACAAGGTCGCTTTTGAGCTGTGAAAGATGGAGGCGACGGTCAGCCCCGCTGCTAGGCTGATGCAGATCGCTGCGCGTTATCTAACCGTTTATCTTAACGCTATGCTAGTATGAGAACCAGCTCTTGTTTACCAATCACGTCTGCTGGGCGCATGCATGAGTTGTCACCGACTTGACTATAGAATTTTAAGCTTCGTGGATGATCTTTTGTTTCTGAGACTAACAGAGCTGTGTGTATTATCCGTACTTAAGGGTGCATTGGGGCCATTCCAGATCATCTAGTCAAAGACTACAACAACCTTATTTGCCTTGCCTGTCTTGGCCAGCTCTAGCGCTTCCGTCGCCTTTTCAAAAGGAATCTGGTCGCTGACAATCTCTGCATACTTCTCCCAGTTCTCAATTAAATCGTCTGTGACCTCAAAAATCTCCTCCGGATATCTGTTTCGAAGTGTCAGCAAGTCGCTCATCTGTACCCAGTGGGTGCTCCTTTTCGGACGTACCCTACACTGAAAACGATGGTCATCTCAGTCATGACAAGCTCCCCAAAATGCAACTCGGTCGGCTGCTTGTGAACACCAACGATCCCGAATGTGGCCCCATACTTTGCCATGCTAGCAACCTGCTTCGGCACGGGCGGCGCCCCGGCTGCGTCGAGGTAGATGTCGGTACCCGTACGAACTCCTTGACTCCACGGAAACGTCCCACTGCCATGCAATTCAACCAACTTCGCTGGTAGATCCCCAACCGTGGCTGAGTTGATAACTGCATCCACGCCGAGTTGCGTCGCCTTCTCCAGTCGGTTATCCACAATGTCTACCACCACAATGTGACCTGCGCCTTGCTTGCGGTAAGCCAACACGGAACCCAGACCAATAGGTCCAGCACCGAAGATGACAACTTTGCAGCCAGGCTCAGGCTTCGTCTTCTTGACTGCACGCAGTGCGACAGCCATGGGCTCATTCAGCGCAGCAACGTGCCATGGGATGTGACTGGGAATCTTGCGGAGCTGTTTCCGGGGCTCATAGTCCCGCACGACGACGTACTCGCTCAGCGCGCCCTGCGCACCGCCAGACCCGAGGTATCCGTCTGTAAAGACCATCGTGTCTATCACAACGTGATCGCCAACGTCAACATCGCGCCCGACAATGTCCTTGCCGACGGCTACTACCTCGGCTGCAGGCTCGTGGCCCAGAGGTGTGCAGTTTTGGCGAGGTGGAACACCGCCCACGGCCTCGAAAAAAGCGTCGGAGCCGCAGATGCCGCAAGCCTTCATTTTCAAGAGGATGTCGTTCGGCCCGGCTTTGGGTTGGGGAATGTCGACCCAGCCGATTGACCCTGGCCCGATTACCCGTACTGATTTCATTTCGTTTCGGTAATTACGGCACTGCTGATGATGACGATTTGGTTAGTATTTATGACCGTTGGAAAGTCGGGAGTCATTCAAAAGTGGTATTTGTCGAGAAGTGAGATGGACTGCGCAGATCATTTGGAGAAAGACGTCGGCTCATATATCAGTCACACGGTTGATGTTATCCGTCTGATCTTGTGCTCCGTTTGAGTTGCCGGACTTGGTAGAAGCCGCTGGGCGAACGCGAAACCGAAGAAAAAAGAGCTTTGAACGCATTCTTGCCTCGGCAAATTTGAACGTGGAGGTTCGAAAGGCAACGTCTGTGAGTTAAGCTTAGAAAATTAAGCGTTCCTCAACGTGGACGCAATAGCGTGGATACATGTCATTAGCACTCAATCTGTGAGATCATTGCCAAGATGGCTACGAACTACCTAGAACCTAGAGCAGGATACAAGCGTACTCACCAAATACTTAAGCATACTTGAGACAAACCCAACGGCTGTCTGTCTCACCACAAATCCCGACAGATCCGCCCCCACCATCCCAGACCTCCTCCGGTGATCGTGAACAACGCGGACCCCGCCCGGCCCCGCTCTCCTCCCGTTCCTCGGCCGGCTTCTACGCTTGGACAGCACCTTCATCAACAGCCTTTTCCCCGCACGGCAGAAAGACATCCCCAATGCGAACAGGTGCTTCTGTAAACTAATCTGTCAACGGAGACCTCGGCCGCCGCGACCCTTGCCGCGGGGGTTGCATCGCGTACCCGCATGCCTCTTACGACGATCACCCGAACCCCATGTCGCGGCTCGACCTACCGGATTGGGTTAGCGGGTGAATTTGGAAATCGTCCCACGACCTAATCACTCGCCGATTCTATGTCACACACATGTCAAGTCTTGGAGAAATTGAAAGCATTCCTACTCTACTGGTTTCTCTCTTTTG
This sequence comes from Colletotrichum camelliae, assembly GCA_018853505.1. Lineage (NCBI taxonomy): Eukaryota > Fungi > Ascomycota > Sordariomycetes > Glomerellales > Glomerellaceae > Colletotrichum > Colletotrichum camelliae. The sequence goes on along the minus strand of JAELVL010000002.1, from coordinate 5,796,013 downwards.
TTTTTTAATTCGTTTTGGGTTACACGATGAATCCCTCGGTGATAGGGCTCAGACATCGCAGCAAATACAAGCCGGCAGATAATCAGATGTTTTCTCGTCTTTAGCATCGCGGTTACTCGGAAACTTCACCAGCCTCACAAGCCTGGAGTCTTATAGCCTAAGGAGGTCCCGTTCGCTTCCAGATATTACATCTCCACACTAACTGCAGCTTCACCCCGAAAAGGAACGCCACCCAGTCTGGATCGCCTTCCAAGGTCTGAATATTTAACCTTGTTGGGAGGGGCTATCACGTCGGCAGTGGCATCGGTACTGGATCATCCCTATCTCTTGATATCCTGTTCCTATCGTGGTGGGGTTATTCGAACATTGACGACTTGCACTCAGCTGATAGCCAAGACCACGATGAACTATAAGTAAGCATCTCTTTCTTCTAGTTTCGGACCTCTTGTCATGCAAATCACTCCATCATCATTCTCAGGCAGTAGTGAATACATTCAAACTTGACCATGGTCTTGTCCAGCCGACCGTTCGCCTTGCTCGGCTATCTTCTCCTCTTTTCCGGAGCCGCGGCGACTGATTTCCGCGATGTATGTGATGCAGACTGCGAATCTGCCGTCCGGAAAGCACTGGCCTACGATACCAGCAACTGGGTCAACGTCGATGTCACCCTCGACTCGTTCTACTCCAATCCTTCCAACCTCTCGGACTATGCCGTTGGTGACCTCGTCAAATGGCAAGACATCACCGCGACACAAGCCGCCAAGATATGGACTATCCCCGCGGGAATGTCCCTTTCTCGCTTTTTCTACATGAGCGAGGATATCGATGGCAAGCCTATTCCAGCGACAGCGTTCGCCCTACTCCCGTGGGCGAATCCTCTCGGAAATGACCAGCCTTTCCGGACCTTGGCTTGGGCACACGGCACTGCAGGAATTCAACGCCAATGCGCCCCTACCAACCACAAGGCCCTCTATTACGAGTGGGAAGGGGTCTTCCCCTTGGCCCAGGCGGGATATGCCGTCATCGCTCCGGACTATGCAGGACTCGGTAGCGATATCCCGCAAGGCTTCATGTATGAGGCCGGGGCCCTCCATGCCGCCGATGTATCTCGCGCCGTCCAAGCTGCACGTGCTGCTCTCGGTGACCGTCTCTCCAAAGAGTGGGCTGTCATCGGACACAGCGAAGGGGGTTTGACGGCATGGCGCACCAATGAGCGTGAAGCCCAAGATGGCAAGGCAAGCGGTGGCTTTCTCGGCGCGGTCTCGGTTGCTCCGGCTCTACGACCTCTCAGTCTCATCCCCGAGTCATTCGAGCGCGCCAATGGGGGCCCAGTCGGCGACGTTGTATCCGTATACTGCCTCCAGTCCATCTCCAAGCTATACAGCTCCATCAAGGTCGAAGACTACGTCAGCGACATCGTCGCAAGCCTTATTCCCATTTCAGACAAAGGCTGTCTCCCCACTGGCGGTACCGTCTTTGGCCAACTGACCTTGGAGCAACTGTACAAGAACACAAGCTGGCTCACGCACCCCGATGTGGTAGACTGGCAGAACCGCTACAACGGAGTTGGGCCTCATGCGCTAGCCGCTCCCATGCTTGTTGTCCAAGGTGTCAACGACACTTTGACCTACTCTCACACCATGGAAGAGGACTTGGATGCCACTTGCAAGAGCTTCCCAGACTCTGCTACGGAGTTGCTGCTCTACCCTGAACTTGACCACGACCCTGCCTTCCAGGCTGCTCAGGTGGACTACCTCCCTTGGCTTGCTGATCGCTTCAACAAGGTTCCGGTGAAGCAGGGATGCAGCAAGAGAACTATTGGCCCTGCCACAACACACCCTGCCTTGACGCAGCAAAGTTGGTCTGGCACTGTTCAGGCCGGCTAGGTTGAGGGATAGGAATTGTTGGCCCAGCGCACACCCATGTTCGGATGATACCTGACTGATTACGACGTTTAAACTGCGAACATTCGTAACAGTATCTCGAAAGGTCGAGAAAGCTTCTATTCTTGTACATAATATTAATTACAAACATTTGTTTGCTCCTCCCTACATGCAAAATTAAGTCTGCGTTTGTTAGTGCCCGTAACCTAGAACTGAGGTAGTTGTTGCTCTGTAATCACAAAGTGCGATTTCGACGGACTGAACCGTGAATGCTATAAGACGTGATGAGACAATTATAGGAATCGTACAATAATAATGTTTAGCTGAAGAGGTGTGATGAACAGTGCACCACTTGTCGGCAGAGACGACATAGGCGACAGATACATCCAAGAGAGGTGGGGGGGGGGGGGGAAGGTATCAGAATACAGCAAAATGAAGAAAGAGAAATCACAACAGAATCCACAGAGTGCAAACAAAAGTCAACGATACTATTTTTGTATGGAAAATGATCTATAGAGACAAAATGTAACTAGTCAAAAGCCGATGTTTCCATGCGATGCACCGGCTGCCTAGGTAAACTCAATGGACTGAGTTGCATTAATTGGCTCCCGTAGCGAATGAGACATGCAGTGCACCGTTGACACGGGCGTCACTGTAACAATGCGCTGTCGGGACGTTGCAGCCTTAAGGTCTAGCTAAACCATAGTGCTGGAGCTCGCTTGATTCCTGGGGAAGTTCCACAATCTTCAACCGATTGGCATGGGATGAACACTGCATGGCTGTCAAGTTTCACGTTAAACCCCATTGCTGGAGAAATGCCTAACGTCTAATCTTCAATGTCTAGAACGTTTACAGCTTCGAGGAAGAAGCGTAAGAGGTTCTTACTGAACCACTTCTGGAAAACGCATCTTCATCGTCAGGTTAGTGCCGCAGGCAGGGATTGGAGCAACCGGAGGCGGCGATGGCGTGGATCATCGGCACTCATGCATCGCAGTTCATTTAGCAGAGACGGACGTTGGGAAAAACAACAACATGAATTAAGAAAAGACAAGTTGTCAACATGAAGCATCGAAGAATGTTGAAGACAACATTGAAGACTGAACAACACTCAGTGATCCATTAGATTGAAAGAAAGAGCATGAAGGGGTTTCAGCAGACACGTGAACGTAAGGGGCCGGCAAGGCCCGAAATCTCCTGATCGGGTCCGCCGAGCCAACTGATCAGCCACGCCCGCAAATTTTGCAATCATGGTGTCGGCTCCGGAAAACACCAGAATCACAAGCAAAGGCAGAATCAAGAGAACGACAAGAGAAAGATGCGGAAACGTCTACTCTTCCAAATGACGTCGCGCTGGCCAAGTCAACTCATGCACGGCGAAGTCCATGATTCCATCCGTCAATGCATCGTGCCGACCGTAATTGCTCAACGTACCATTTGATCTGCTCCGGGGGACTGGACAGGCCGCTTTCCAAGCTGCGAAATGCTGCGCCGCTGGACCCCAACGAATCAGGATGCATGCTTACGAACAGGGTCGCCGCCAGCCGGGCAGAAATCGTTCCACCGACAGAGTCACGCTGGCCAGATACAGGCCCAAAGACTCCGATCTGCCCCAAATCCTTCCACTTCCAAGGCTGTCGACACAGGACGAACGAACGGGGAATAGTGCGGAGAGCAAACGAGTTAGGGTCAGATCTTGTTCCCATATGGCCCGAAGGAGCCTTACAGACAGGGGTTCCGGCGTCCCCAGGACCAAATTTGACAGCTGCTGAAGAGCCACCCGCAGCAAGACAATGACTGGACCGCGCCATCGGGACGCAATCACACCACCGCACCACCAGACTCGGCCGGACACCGCACCACCCTCGAACTATCAACGACCAACCCACGAAAAGCCAACGAAGGCAACCACACCACGCTCGGGAGAATCAGGTAGGGCCGATTTTATAAATGCTTCCACCATGGCTGTGATCAGAGAACCAGATCTTAGATGCACTCCAGTCTACATCGACCACACAAAAAGCAAACATCTCCAGTGTTTCAATTACACAGCATTCGGCAATCTCTCTCCAGTCTTACACAGACACCACCACCAACCCACAACACCTCAACCTCAACCCACTAAACACTATTCAAAATGGTCAACACCAGAATTCCCACCACCTCCCCGGCTGTTGCCAGGTTTCTGCCTGCTGCCATCACCGTTGGCGTTGGTAAGCCTCCCACTCCCCGTCAACACCCTTAAAACATCCTGCTAACAGTGCTTGCCACAGTTTCTGCCATCGCCATGAACGTCCGCTCGCAACTCATGACTGAGTCACGACAAATGGACCGCTTCTTCGCCAAGTACAGGGACCCCCAGAGCGAAGCCGCCCGCCAAAAGGTCTTTGACGGCGCCGTCGAAGACCCCCGCAAGAGCTGGTTCAACGTCCTCGGCTGGTGACTATTTGATGATTAGAGGAGACGGAGTTTCGCGATACAACACATTTTCTGGGCGTTTTTTTCATGATTGAGTTTTGGATATCACAGGATGGCAAAGGCGTCGTGCATCAGTTTGGCTCAACACAGCCACCTAGAGATTTGAATAGCAGGGGGCGAAGCACAGGGGCAGAGCGGAGTAGTCAGACGGAGTAGTCAGACGGAGCATTGATACCAGCCACACCACAATACATATTAATGTTGAAAAAAAGACACTCATGACACGTGACATCGTTACCACTCTGGAATTCTTCATCTAGAAGGGAGTTCTGGTTCATATGACACGCAGAATGCGATTCCTTGGCAAGCGTCCCTCATTGGTGGATGTCCCTGTGTGTAACCAGACATCCACAATCAGGCTGCGGCTCGTAGTAGAGGATAAGGTCGAACATGCTGCAGTGTTCTGTGATAAGCCTGAGGTTTCGAAATCTCACGCCCGTCTTAATCGATCTTAATTGGGCACAACTTGCCAACCCCTCTTCGCCATACCCTCGTGTTCCCCTCATCAACTTTCGCGCTGACATCGCATGGAATGGCATTCCCTGCCGTCTACTGCTAAGACGCGGCGCCATCGGCTACAGCAAGCATTCAAGACGTCAACTCATTTGGCAAAGCCAATCTCTGTTTCCAGTCATCCTGAGGCTCTTTGCGACTACCCCTTCCGGGTCCCGGGCACAGGCGAAGTCTAGTCCCCAGCGGACGCAACGGATCTTCAACCACAATTATGGAGGCTGTTGGCGTCCTCGCCAACGTCATAGCCGTCGTTGATCTCTCCGTCAAACTAGGGATCGTCTGTGGCGAATACATAAGCAAAGCACGCAATGCGAAAGATGATATCCGAAAGCTCAAAGAGGAGAGCGATGCCCTTGCCCGGATTATTGGCCAGGTCCAAGATCTCCTCGGGGACAATGGCACGGAACAGAGCCACAGGAGACAGCTCAACGCCTCTGAAACGTTCCGTAACGATGTAGAGCAATGCGAGACGACGCTCCGCGAGTTGACGGAGAGACTTGACCCCGGCAAGAACCCAAGCAGGTTCAGATTGATCGGAAAGTCACTCAAATGGCCGTTCACGAGCAACGAGGTCTCTCAAAACGTTGAAAGTCTGCGTCACTGGAGGGACTGTTTCTTAGCAGCCTTGCAGATTGATCACATGTATGTGAGGTCCTAACCCTGTGCTCGATCGAAATTCTAACTCAACCAGGCACCTTGCGCTTCAGCGTGAAGACATAGAGGACATCAAAAATCTGCCCAGTTCCCCAGGCGCTTCTTTCGATTCCCGTGAAAATGATTCAGCACGACTTTGTCATCCCGATACAAGGCAAGAACTACTTCGTGACATCTTGGAGTGGGCAGACGACCCGGACGGGAGGTGCATCTTTTGGTTGCGCGGCCCTGCAGGCACCGGGAAATCCACCATCTCGAAGACTGTTGCAAAAATGTTTGCGGACAGAGGTCAACTCGCTGCCAGCTTCTTCTTCAAAAGAACCCAAGAGGGTCGCAACACCGGTAAACTATTTGTTACCACCATCGCAAGACAAATCGCCGGGAGGGTCCCAAAGCTCAAGGATCTCATTCTGAGAGCTATCAAAGGAGACCAAGACTTGCCAGATAAGTCCCTAGAGTTACAATTCTCTAAGCTGGTATTGGAACCACTAAACTGTGTTGAGCTATCCGGCATTACCTTTCCAACGCTGATTCTGGTGGTTGATGCTTTGGACGAGTGCAGTTCCGAACAGCATTCGCAACTCGATAATAGTCTGGACAGCAGCCGACAAACCATCCAAATACTATCGAAGCTGGCTACGGTGTTCGGTGTGAAAGTTCGAGTTTTCTTGACCAGTAGACCCGAGGTTCCCATTAGACTTGGCTTCCTCGAAGATGTTCCGATCGGATCTCATCAAGACGTGGCACTACACGACATACCCGAGCCCGTCATTGAGCACGATATCCGGGCATTCATAGAAACTGAACTGGGGGATATTCGTGTGTCTCATTCAATTGCTCGGGACTGGCCGGGTGACGATGTGGTGACACAGCTCGTCAAAGCCTCCGTTCCACTTTTCATCTACGCATCAACCATGTGCAAATTCATCAACGACAAGAAGCGGAGATTCAGACCCCAAGCCCAACTGGATAAGATCCTGCGCCAAAACCGAGGCTTTCGGACTGGCATTGAATTGGCATACGGACCAATTCTAGATCAACTGCTTGACGATCTGGACAACGTCGAAAAAAAGGAGCTACTTGCGCAATTTCGCAAGGTGGTGGGAGCCATCATATTATTGGCGGATCCACTTTCAATCGCATCACTCGGAAAGCTCTTGGGCATAGAGAATGACGAGATCCGCTACCTGCTAAATAGCCTTCACTCCGTTCTGGACGTTCCTGAAGATGACCAGCCGGAAAGACCAATCAGGCTCTTCCATCTGTCATTTCGAGAGTATCTGTTAGAGCATCTCGACGGCAAAAATACTTTCTGGATTGATGAAATGTCTCAACACAAGGAGCTTTTCGACTGCTGCTTGCGAGTTATGGGTGATCAATCCGGCTTTGGGTTGAGAAACGACATTTGCCGACTGGATGACCCGGGAGTTCGAAGACACGAGATCCCTCGCGAAAAGATATACCAGCACATCCCTAGGTCTCTCGAATACGCATGTCGCTACTGGATCATGCACCTCAGAGAGTCTGGTAGAGGAATACATGTCCAGAACGCTCATGAGTTCCTTACACGATATTTGCTCTATTGGTTCGAAGCAATGAGTTGGATGGATCTTCTTCAGCAGGCATCTGGGGATTTGCTCATTCTTGAAGACATGTTCTCCAGCCAGGAAGACAGTATGAAGTCCGAAGCCTTGTCATTTTTGAGAGATGCCCGGCGTTTCCTTGCCGAAAACGAATACGCGATCAATCTTGCACCATGCCAAGTTTATGTGTCCGCCTTGATCTTTGCACCAAAGGCATCGTTGGTTAAACAAATGTTCCAATGCGAGGTTCCAGGCTGGATCGTCAAGATGCCAGAAGTTGCCGAAGACTGGGACTTAACGAGCCGAACTCTCCACCAGTACAAGTCACCTGTCAAAGCTGTGGCTTGGTCTCATGACGGACAACACGTTGCTGTCGCCACCTGGGACGATATTGATGTATGGAATGCTTCCTCGGGTATTCTGGAAGCGAGTAGAGAAATGAGCCATATTAACTGCATTACCTTTATGCCTTGCGGGACGATTGCCATTGGTTTGGATTCAAGACGTATCCTTCTCTGGGACTGGATGATATGCTCAGAAACGACATTTAACACTGGAGATGGAGTTGTTTACATTGCAGCGGCAACAACCGGGAAAGTTGTTTGTGGTCTTTCGAACGGAGAGATTAATTTAATGAATGAGACCTTCGACACTATTCACACTTGGTATACCGACTGGGACCCCCTTATATATGCCACGAAAATTCTTTGGCTTCCTAGGATCGATTCTCGTGGCCGGGTTCATTTCTCTCATAATGGAAAGTTCATAGCTCTCGTGGAAAGAGAGCAGTCGAACTTAGTCAGTGTTTACGACGCGGACTCCGGCACGCTCATCCAGCATCTCTCAGCTCCGGACCATCAAATCTTCTTGGAGGTCACGATATCAGACGAAGGCGTTCTATTTGCTACATTTGGCTCATTCAAGGAAGAATCTTACGAATGGGGCGATGTTATAATGGAAGCCTTGATTTTGGATCTGAGCACGACGGAAGGTTCACCATCGCCTGCCTCACCACTTGTCGTCAGCTCACCCCACTGTCGAAGACCAACCATAAGCAACAATCGTATTGTGACATGTACTGGCGAAAACTCGATCCTCAAGACTTGGGATCTCAAAGACCCGTCTCAATTGGCTCATTCACTGAAACATACCAACTGTTTCGCCGTTTCCCCGGACGGACAGTACATTGTTGCAGACGTTGACACAGTACAAATCACGTCCATCAGCAACCTGGACTTTGTCAAGCATGCTCTTGGCTGTACCATGGACGGCAATGATGAGGTTGATTTCAATCGCCAGTCTCTGTCCCCAGATGGTCTGCGTCTGGCCGTCGTATCTTCACGCGGCAAAGTTACATTGTGGCACATTGGTGAGGACAAAGCAACGGGATCGGAACTTGCGATCATTGACACGCCCTGGGAGATTCCAAGCAACAAACGCAATGATTTCGCAATTGCATGGAGCTACAGTGGTGCTTTCCTTGCAGTTGCGTCGTTTGTCGGGTTTGTCGTCTATGATGGCTCAGCCCAGCATCCGGTTATACTGCGGACTGTGAGCTGGGAATTTAAGCCTTCCGATGACGCTTTCAGACAATTGAGCTTCTCACCGTGTGGCTCTTATATTGCGATAACGGACGGAGCCACTAAGAGTGTTTCCCTATGGAACTTTCCGTCCTGCACTTGCCGTTGGCTACAAGCACTTCAGGATCCAATGGATTGCTTCTCTGCGATGACGATTGGATTCAGTCCCGACGGAGCGCAACTGGCTGTTTCACACGGCTACAATGCAAGGCTCATAGATTCCAATACCGGTGCTATTACTTGGACTCGAAGCTTTGCGTCTTTCAACGTGAATTTTATTAGCTCTTTAGCTTTCAGCTCGTCTGGTGCCTTGATTGCGATCAAGGCGATTTTGTACGATCGTAAACCGTTGAGTATTGAGCCTGACTCGGGAGCGTCAGTTAATTCTGAGCGCAAGAGCTTCGATGAATCATTCGCATTCAAAGAAGAAATGGATGATTCTGATGAAGCAATGTGTTCACGAACACGCATGTTTTTCACCAATGTCGCGGACGGAAGACACGGCGCCACTATGAGCCAAGCAACATGTTTAAAAATAGACCCTTACTATGGAAACTTTGGACAAATAGCATACACCCTCGAGGATGATTTTGTTGTCACTCAGGACACTTGGTTTTCGAACGTCGAAGTCGCAAGGAAAGAGTCACCGAACCCCATTGCACAAAATATTCCTTGTAATATCATGATGGTTCGTTACGGCGAAGGGGAGCGCTGGTTGACGAAGTTCGGCCGGAGATTGATACACTGCCCATCATCAATGGCGGGTGAAGCTGCCCCGCAGAACTGGGTCCTTTTCCCTCATCGCCTGCACGGGTATGATTCGACCAGAGCGGCGCCCTTCACGATTGAGTTGACCTGCACACAGTGTTGTTCATAGTTTTCAATTCTACCCCACTAAGTTCAATAGGTCGAGGGACATTTTATGCAGGCGTTATCTCTCACTACACGTACACGAGTTCGACAGCATTCAGCGCAGTGGTAGCTGCCCATTAAAGTGGCATTTTATGGTGCAATATCCGGGCTGGTGATTATAGCACAATAGCCCGCCGACATAGTGTTTATTACCACGTGCAACTTTCAGGTTACATCTTGTTCTCAGGGGTCTATTCTGTCTGCTCCTGATGTATTACGTTCGACACAGCCGGCATCTTACCTTAGTACAAGAACTGGTTAGACAGCATGTTGTATACATCGCCAGCAGACCCATGCCCGAATGCTTGATACATCAGAGTGTCGTTCATGCCAGTAATTTCATCCCCAAAATCTGCAAGCGCTGTGGTTGATTCCTGTCGCGGTTCAGAGAATGATTCAGAATTCCAACTCAGTGTTGTATCTTGACCCGCGAACTCGGGTGGGCTGAATAGATCTTTTTCAGAGTCCCTGGTGTCTAGGCCGTTGGGGCCAGCCGCACCAACACCATAAGAAGGGCCAAGGCCCCAATCACATGATTCCAGACGAGCACCGTCGCTCGTCATCTCCCCACTGCGCTCTCTTCTGCTGCTTTGAGAGATTCGAGCCGTCCTCATACGCTGCAACATCTTCTCTAGGCCTCGTCCAATATGCTTCAGCATGTGCTTCTCGGAAGTCACTGCCTCTTTCAAAACGGTAATCATCCTGTCCAGGAGGCAAGATACGTTGGCGTACTCAATGTTGAGCCCCATTATGCTGCCCCACTTAGCAGCGACCTTCATCAGGAAGGCGCTTGCGAACGCAATCATGGTGTGGACGTAAAGAGGTGTTCCAACTAAGGCTCTCCTCAAGTCCTTCTCTTCCTGAGCCAGTGTCAGAATGCTCGAGGCAGCTGAGATTGCCATGTTGGCGAACTCTTTGCGCTCGGTCGATAGCCTTTCTGAATTGATTGACACACCGCGGATCGCGAGGGAGTTGATCTGAAGCTTGGCGAAGTACGAATAGAGAATCACTCCCTTGTTTGTGAACTGTCCGATGAAAGGGCTTGGTGGTTGTCGCGGGTACCATTGCATGCGCCAGTGATCGACTTCAACGTTGAAGCTTCGGAGGGTGTCAAAGTCGGATTCGGCTAGTATTTCCGATGAAGATTTCGTCGGCCCTTTAGCGACTACCGGGCCGTTGAGCTTTGCCGCATTCCTGGTTGCTGCCCGAATTCCTTCGACGGTCGATAGAGGGCGTTCAGAGAATCGTTCGTAGACGCGGGTCAGAATCTGCATCAAGTTGACTTGACTCAGGATCCGGATATCGAGCACACTAGAGAAGGGGCTAGCCAGGAACAGCTCGTACTCCCGTATTTGTACAGTTTCCCCCACTGTTGGAGGTCGCCCATAAGCAATACTGAAGTGACGGTCACAAACATAAAGCATATACCAGAGCCTTGCCCTAAGGAAGTGTTCCTTGTCGCCCTCGAGTGCGTGTATAAAGGATTGGTGGATGCCGAGCTCAGTAGCAATGCGTATAGCATGGCCTGTCAGCTTCCACGAGTGCTCTGATAGCCAAAAGGCTGATATGCATAATCCGCGAACATCGTCGACCGAGTGGTAGCGAGAAAACATAGAGGATGACACGAGCGAGAGGAACTCGTTGTAGCAGATGTCGAAGATGTCAGAAGATGTCGGTATGTGCAGCGCAGTGACTGTCAGGATGGTGGCTGCCAGGAGTTCGGAGGACTTGCGCACCGATGTCCATGATGAGTGAACCTGTTCGAGACCAACCCAGAGGTAGTGATTCAGGGTCCTGTGGAAGCTGTATCAAAGGGTGATCAGCAGGTTGCCTTCAAGTTGCGAATATAATCCCCGAAGGTGATTGAGGAAGAGGGTTGGGGCGCTTCTTACATTTTGTATAACTCCTCAGCCTTCTCTTCAGATATGGCTCCTCTGGATATGAAATCATCCAACTTGTTGTCGTTGGGTGGTATTGATTGCGGCGTGTTGGCTTGGTTACTTCGGACATTCCTAAGGCGCGTCACCTCGTAGAGACTACCCATTGGTTCCTCCAATGTCTCAGGGCCGTATTGTTGATCATCATCGGAAACTGGTTTGGGCGAATCCTCGCGGGTCATGGCCAATCGCGTGTTGGCATCCCGCCCCCCTATTCCCCGCGCGGAGCCATCCCGCGCGGACGATGATTTGGGCGGACTTGGAATTCTCGGTGTTGCCCCAACGTCTGATGCATGCCGATTGTCGACTTTCTCTGTGCCTTCTGGTTGCTTCTCGAGTAGGTGATTCTCGATGGAATTCTTATCCTGTTCTCTGCCCAGTAAAGCGTCTAATGATTGCCTCATTTGCTGGATCTCCTCTCGCATTGCATCGATTTTGTCTCTTCGAATTGTCAGTATCGGCATGCGTAAAGGCTTTTATGTTGACAGCTCACTCGTAATTTGGCGAGCTCTGAGCTCGCGACTCCTCCGAGTCGGCCTGGGCCATGTACGTTCTTTTGATGATGCAGTCAACCTTTCGTCGAAGACAATGCCTGCATTTCCTGTCACCGGGGAATATTTCGCATTTCATCTTCAACTTCTTGCACTCGAGGCCTAGCATTTTGTCAACATTATCATTCGTTCTCTCTGAACAGGAGCACTTACAAGCCTTCGGCTTCCTTCCAGGCCCCGAACCGACTCTACGTCCAGGAGCCAACTTGACAGCTTCGGGACTAGGCTCTTTTGCCGCCTCATTGCCGCTACGGCTTGAATTTGATGCTCGTCGAAGAACTGCTGATTTTCCGTGATTTTCCGTCGGTGATATCGAGTTCATCTTTGTTGCTGTCGTGATCGTTGTCGATGAGGGCGTCTCACAGCGGCTCAATAATCAGTGGGAAATCGGGAAATCGCCCGAGCTTTTTAATGGTCCAGACGAACGCCACGGTATTAGCTATCTACGCTATCTGACTAATTACCTAGGCCTACAGCAACTTAGTGTACGTATGCGGAATGGGGATCGTGTTGGGGATCGGGGAGCTTGCCCTGTGCATGGTTTCAGAATCCCAAGCGATAGTCTACATCAAGACGACTTGAGCATACAGCTCTGCGCCCGCTCATGGCGCTTTGTGCATGAGGACCTTTGCCCTAGGCGAGCGGTGTTTGCCGTACTTCGGAGGTCGTAGTGGGCTTGGCGATCTCTTACACTCGTTCTCGCTAGAGTCTATGTGGTCCTGGCCAATCGGAGGTCTTGCCTGTAATGTAAATCGTGTTATTTTCATCACTCGGCAGCGATAGTTCGGCCGAGGCTTGGCCAGTGCTCGCGTACATGCCAAACGTAAAACCCTTTTGCCTCGTGAAGTGGGCGGTGCTGCCCAGCTAGAGTCCACAAGAGGCAGAATCGGCATGCCGATTGGGTTCGGGATGATCCCCAATTCGAGCGGCTCAGCGGACTCTACGGTGTGACTCAAAGTTGCTCCATATTAGAAATCTTCGTTCTTTTGTGTCATAGAGATTTCCAAGAGAGCAGATGTAGCTGGAGCTATTGCCGCTGTAATGCAGACCTGGGCGGGAAACAAGATCATGAATATTCCATGATGAATTTACGGTAGCACCTCTCGCTTAAAATGACGGCGAACACATAGAGTGGTCATAATCATTTCTGAAGAGTCTTCAATTGCCGTATACTCTGTACTAGCTACAGAGCTATGTTTCCGACTTAGGAACATTGCTGAATACGATTGATCGTAGCGTTTTCCCGATTTTCCGTCCGATATTCCGGAATATGATCGTGGCGTTTCGTTTTCACAGACATTGTCTTGGCTAGTCGAGACATATCTATGGCACACACCCATCGCGGATGATCTGCAAGTAGCAGGGAATCAAGAGAAATTGTTCATGGTACCTCGTGGAATTGTTGTAGACCTTCAAAGCTGGGGCTTGAAGTCTCTCTTCATAGCTGTGAAGATTGAGATGAACCCTAGACCTGGTTGTCGTCTATCACGACCACGACCTTGCCTGCAGAGGCTCCAGATTCTGACAACTCGTAAATTTCCCGCAAACTCTGCAACCCGTGGAATACCGTTGTCTCGACTGCCACGTCTTGATCAACAACAAACTTTACTAAATCAGCAAGTTCTGATCTACTGGAGAGGTTAGAGCCCATCACCCTGATGTCTCTAAATATCATCTCTTCAAAAGGGAAATTGACTCGCTTGGGCTGCGCCACCTCAACCACCAGGCCGTGCCCCTTTGTAATGATCATGCCCGTCTCAAGAGCCGGCTCGGCATCGCTTAGCACGATTGTTGCATCGCACAGGTCATCGCCCTTGCCCGCACCCCGTGGCCCTATCAGACTCCGAACTTGCTGTACCATCGCATCTTTGCCAGGTCTGACATCCACGGCCGAGGCACCAGCTTTTCTTGTCAATTCCAAGGCAACGTCTCGTGCTTCGACGCCCACAACATTGATACCTTGCTTCTTTGCAACCTGGATTGCAAGGTGGCCCAGGCCACCGCCACTGACGACGATGCCTAGCCAACCCCCTGGCTTGACTGCTGCCCTCTTGACAGCACGCCAGCTAGTGCACCCGGCACAAGTCAGCGGAGCCGCCTTGATGAAGCTCAACTCATCCGGTATCTTCACTGCAAAGCGGTCGTCCAGCACGGTGTATTCTGCAAAGGCCCCGGGTGAAGAGATGCCAGCGTAGCCCTTGTTGAACTTGCAGCTTAGCTGGAATTCCTCTGGACCGTTGCAGTCTATGCAATCGCCACACGGACCCCGAATTCCAATGGCAATGATTCTGTCACCGACAGCAAAGCTTCTCGCAGCTTCCGAGCCAAGGGCAACGATGGTGCCAGATGGCTCGTGGGATCCTGGGAGGCCACTCGGGTTGTGGTGAAAAACGCCGTTCAATACCATTATGTCGGTATGGCAGAACGACGCGACCGCGACTTTGATGAGGATGTCATGATCGTCGAGGGATTCGGCGTTGGGAGCAGGAACATCTTCTATCGACCACGGAACACCAAACTTCACACTGGGGTTAGTAAATACAGATTCTACTTGACCACGGCAGCTCTCATCATTTTGTTACTAGGATCTGTCTTCATGAAAGGATAGGCTATTTGTTGAAATTTCTTATGACTAGGACTGGTACGAAGCTTCAATGTAGGTTGTCTTGCCTTTCAATATTCCTGATATGTGAGCATCAGATGGTGTCTTTCGGCAACTGTAAGCGCAAGCGACTTGGGCTTAGCTGCAGGCATTGACCCAACAGGTGACGTCGCCGGTGCCGACCCAGCAGCATTAAAAATGTTCTGGATTCACGGCTAAGAGTACATTGGGCCAAGGATTCTCATAATTAGCATGCTCACTGAGACTTTGCTTTCCCCGCGTGGGCGACAACCTGTCGAGTAAGCGACTCCCGTCGCGTCTGAGTCGGGGACAGTGCCGAAGCTTACTTCGTAGGCAGCTCATTGCTTCAAAACGCCTCTCGGCCGATAGCCCGGCCGAGAACTCTTGTTGCCCGATTGGTGAACCCCTGGTTCTCATCGATGGTCGGTCGCATTCTCCATAAAATCCGAACCAATAACCTTTATTCAATTGCGAGCCGGCCAATCGCCAATAACTTTCTTAAATCCGAATGCGATCAAGTGTCTTCCGGCTTGTCCCACGAAGACTTGCCCGTCGACATTTACTCTTTGAACCTTGCTTCTTAACATAACGGCTTCCAAGAGTTTGGCCTAGTCGAGTACTACATCAACTCATCTCTGAGTCACGCACATGCTGCATTTCCTGAAAGATCCTAGAAGGCGTTGATTTGTCATGGTGGACGAGACCCCCTTGCGGGGCGGATCGAAGCCCAAGTCGCGGGCAATTGTCCGAGTGAAGACGGGGTGCAAAACCTGCAGGTAACCTATACCTAGGCGTTCTCCCCGCAGCAGTTGATCAAGATTACTAATGTAGAATAGAACCCGCAAGATCAAATGCGATGAAACGAAGCCTGCCTGTCGAAAATGTATCCTCACTGGCAGAACATGCGATGGATACGGGATCTGGGACCGGGGAAACCGGGCACCGAGATCCACAGCACCAGGCCTATCCATCTCCATCTACAACACCCACACTGGAGCCATCGGCCAGCTGTCAGATTTTGAAAAGAGACAATTTGAATGGTTCATGAGGCGGACCACAATCAAACTGACTGGGGTCTTCCACTCCGGCTTTTGGCACAGTCTCGTCCTGCAGATGAGCTCAAGCGAGCCGGCCGTGCTGCATGCTATGCTGGCACTAGCGTCCGCGCATGAGATTGAGCTCAATGACTCCAAGACCGATGAATACAGGCCTCTAGGCCAAGGTGTTCGAGAACGCAACATCCTGCGCCATTACAACAAGTCCATTACCTTGTTGAACACAAACTTGTCTTCGCAGAGCCCGACGTGTATCCGCGTCGCCATCGCGTCTTGCATACTGTTCGTTTGTGTAGAGTTCATACGACGACGTTTCGAAACTGGGTATGCCCATCTCAGAAGCGGACTCAAGTTACTTGAACAACTCCCACGTCCATCGAAGGACACCGACTCCGAGACTCGCCCTCCACCAGATGCCCTGGTCGAAGCGCTCCTGCGCCTTGATGTCCAAACCAGGCTGGTCAAGACCGCCGCACTGCACAACGCAAAACTTTCTCCACAGATACCACGCCTAGATATCACAGTGTTGACTTCTTTCGTCTCGCTTGATGGGGCGAGACAGCAGTTGGACACCATTCTCTCCGCCGTCTACGAACTCCAAGAGCGAGCTCGGCGCCACTCCCCGGAAGACAATGTTACGCACGCGTTCGAGCTCCTTAGTGCCCAGCAGCGGTTGAAAAATGACCTCAACGTCTGGCTTCAGACTTACAACCGCGTCAAAGGCAGCTGGTGGACAAATTTATCATCTAAAGAAAAGGTTGCCTATCACCTAATCCCGATTTACCACACCATGGCCCAGATCATTGTTGATACGACTCTTCAGCCAGCAAACGAGTCGATATATGACAAACATCTCCGGCAATTTGAGTCCATCATAACTTTGTCGCAAAACCTACTGACATTCGCTCTGCCAATGATGGTTGAGGAGATGGCATATGGACTTCATCCTGGTTTCAATTTCACGGCTGATATGGGTATTATTCCTCCTCTCTACTTCGTCGGCCTGAAATGCAGGAACCCTTACATCAGGCGCCAGGCTATCGGCGTTCTGGCGACAGATGAACATCAGGAGGGAATATGGGACGCGCCAATGGCTGCTGCAATTGCTTCAGAAGTCATGCGGCTGGAGGAGGCCAACTTCTACGATGATCTGTTTCCAAAGGGCTGCGATGCCGCCTCGAAAGCTCCAAAGAAGTGCAAGAGCGGGACCCCCGTACCGCCAGTCCTGCCAGAAAACTGCAGAGTTCGTGACATTCAGGTCCACTTGCCAGACGGGGCAGCCGACGATTTAGTAATGAGCGGCAAATCCATGCGCTCCAACGGCAGTCTCGAGTCTTTCACAAGACGCTTCGACGTCAAGGCTAAAACTTGGCAGTCTGGATTTGGGTGGCCTAGTTCAGCATCTTCGCAGCTGTCGCCACCTTCTAATTCTTCGAAGGCGTCCTACAGCCTTGATATTGGCCTTGATTTCTTTTGATGGTTCTCGGAACGTCTCCGAAAATACTCCGTACTCTCATGAGGCGCGTGGCGCATGGTTTATTGTCTATCGAATGGGCGTGCACTCTGCTCATCCACGAGGATATGACAGCATATGTACCCAGCCACTTCAAACATCAATACCTCTAAGCTCCGCTTCAGTCCAATCCCACAACTGTTTTGCAAGACCTTCGTCTTTTGAAAGTGCGCTGCCCTTCCCTGGTATGCCAACAGGTACATAGTACTCCCCATTCAGAACACCATCCGCAGTGGCCGCCCACAACTGGTTCTTCGCCCCTTCCTCCACACTAACTCCTATCAGAGGAACTACGACTGCCTGAAACGCCTTGATGAGAAATGGGCCATTCTCTGAACGTTGCAGACCCGTCTTGACTGTTCCAGGATGGATCGAGACCGTAGTCCATTCGGGGCACCTGCGAGCCATCTCACGCGCGAACAGCAGGTTTGCAAGTTTGCTTTGCCCATAGAGAGCGTTGGGTGAAAGCCCACTGTTCCCCGTCTTTGGCTTGAAGCTGTCGAACTGCAGTCCTCCCGACGGACCAAATTTGTGCGCGACGGAGCTGACGAGGACGACTCTGACCTCGCTTGTCACTGCGATTTGGCGCAACAAGGGAGTCAGGAGCTTGACGAAGAGGGCGTGGCCGACGTGATTGGTACCAAAGTGCATCTCATACCCTTCCTTGGTCATGCTGCCAGCAGGCACATTCATTACGCCTGCATTCAGGAGAAGGATGTCGAGACGAGTGGCGGATGCCAAGAAGATGCGAGCGGCCTCTTGGATAGATGAGAAGGAACTCAAGTCGAGGTGAAGAAATTTGACGGATACAGAAGGATCCAGCCGTTTTATTTCATCGATGACGGCTTCAGCCCTTGTGGCACTGCGGGCTGCAAGCCATATTTCTGCGGGTTGGTGTTTCGCAAGGTCCAAAGCAGATTGTCTTCCTAGGCCGTTGCTTCCACCAGTGATGAGAATTGACTTTCCCTTTAAAGACTTGATGTCTTTTTCCGGTGACCATGTCGTGTTGCCGTGTGGCATTTTGTAGAGGATGTGTGCGAGAATTTGAGGTTGATCGAGAGAAGAATGATGCCAGTTGGAGTAATGGATGCGCTACTGGAGATTTCTGAAAGACGATAGACTGAATGATTCATATATCAGAGAACTACGTGCTGTATATGGACTTCATTTCTGTTACTCTACAGAACCCGAATACGGATTCCCTGCCTTCCTTAACCCCGGTAGAAGACAGGCGGAGACCGTTGAAGTCAAAACTAGCCTCCCTACAGCCAATCACGGAACAGCAATTGCGAGCGGAGTATGAAAGCCACGCACAGACAGTCACGATGGCGGACTTTGCTTCTAGTCAATGTCCGCCAGTGGGTATAATGTGTCACGTCATGAAGAAAGAACGCAATGTCTCTTGTATGATATCAATTGGGTTGATGCTAATCTTTGTGGTATAATGCTCGCTCAATAATCCGGAAACAGAAGGAAAACTCTAGTAGGTATCATTCTTCGTCTTCGTATGTCAACATCCATGTGACCGGCACACGGAGATGCAAGAAAGGTAAATCATATCCGTCAAACTCGTGTTCGCGTAGTACGTGCTGGTGTTGCTTCATCAAAGATCAAGCTGCCTGCTTTACCAAACAGTTGCCACAGCAGCCAGAATCGCAGACCAAAGGAGCATTCTTGTCGGAGACAGAGAGCTGGCGAAGTTGCCCTTCTGGCCCTCTTCAAAGCCTCGCTCATCTCCACCCAAGTAATAGGCTCCAAGTTCAGTGAGGCCGCCGTCGTCGTCAAAGAGTGAGACCTTGTTGCCAGTCCACGCGTTGGCTTCATCCTTGCGGAAGGCGCCAAACCATGCGTAACCGTCGACATAGTCTGCATCGTCGAGAAACGCCAGACTCTGGTTCATCATGGCAAAAGTGGCATCCGTATCTTGCTGCGGCAGTGCCATCTCAGTGATCCAGTACTTCAAGTCCGGCGAAGTCTCGTTGTAGAAATCGCGCAGCGATCCGAGCCAATTCTGAAGACCGGCATAGTCGCCATACCAGTGTACAGCGATGAAGTCAGTCGGGCAGCCGTTGTCGTCAATGTCGTAACACGACTCGTTGAACTTGCGCAGCCACTCGAGACCTTGCGGAGAACCAGTCACGACGGGGTGGCTGATGTTCCACTTGCGAGAGTCAGAGTCGCGGAGCGGGAGGATGTGTTCAATGTAGGCTTTGGCAGCATCCTCGGGGTCGATGCTGCTGCCGCCTGATCCGGTGGTGCCATCTGGCTCGTTGAAAGTGAGGAGATGGGTGGATGATGAGGGGAGGTTGTTAAGTCTTGTTGTGAGCGTCGAGTCTTCCGCTTCATCAACGCCGTGGATGAGGGGTACAAAAGGAATTGAGTTGTTGAGGTTGGTGGCTGGCCATGTTGACCAAGTGTAGTACCAGCTGATCAATGACTTCTCTGAAGTCAGAAGTTGGTTGTCGGATGTGTGGTCGTCGCCCTTGTATGCGAGACCTCGCTTTGATGATAGGTCTGACTGTGCAAGTGCTGAAGAAGCGGCTAGCGAAGCTAGCAGTGTCTGCGTCGTTCGTCTCATTTTTCTTTGAATGCTCCGTCAATTGCTGGATCTCGCAGATGGTGGTTGCGGGGGATGATCCTTGTGTGATCAATGTAGGTACACACGCGGGATCGGATGCAGCCGACAGAAGTCTGGGACCCTTCATGCAGATATAGTCAATTGTTCTTAAAACTACAGAAACACCATCCAAGGCCAACGCAGCCCAAAATTCCAAGGCCAATGCTTCGCAGGCGCTTCAATCATTGACCTCATTCGATGCCATCACACTCTTGGCGGAGGCGTGAGAAACATGACGTCATGCTCCCTTGGCTGGAGGAGTTCTTGGTTGGTGATGAGCTGGCCAAGGTAAACCCCTGGTCAGCCACACCGCAAGACCCCTAACGCCGACAAGAGATTGGGCGAACAGGGGTTCAAGCGAAAGTCGTCATGGCGGTTCGGGAATCCAGACTCTTGTCTTGCGAGTGGTGCCACCCTGCGTTGTTCATGTTGGTTCATCAGGCTGGCCCTGTGCCAAGTCGGGGCTTGCTAAGAACTTGCACGCGGCCCCGGCTCTATCATTTGGGCATCTGAGTCATCCTTTTGAAATGTGTCGGAGTCTACTGCGTTTTCCCAGGAACAGCGAAGCATGATCTTCCAAGGCAATCGCTGGTTGTCGAGATAACGTACGTCCTCTTCCCAACCCTTTTCGTCTTTTAGCATCCGTTGGAAGAACGAGCAAACAGTCTTTATTTCGTCTCGTAATTTCAACCGTCCGGCAAATCAGGCCCAGTCCTCCGATTGGAAGTCCCTTGCGGACTGTTCTGACCCCGAATAAGTGGGTCTCAACGCCGGTCTGGCTCCGATAGCTCCGGCGTGCTGCCACACGGCAACATGGAATATTATTCACGTGCCCGATTGAAATGGGCGCATTCCCGCTTATACAAACATTGGCGGGATCCAGCTGGCGCCAGCTTGTGCCAGCGGTGTGTACTAAGACAAATTGATTCTTAGGAATGCTGTTGATTGGTCTGCGAAGCGAACATATGAGCCGAATAGCTGCCGTTGCGGTCGGAAAAGAAAAGTTAGAAGAGAAGAAAGATCACATCCTTCGCATCATCAACAACACATGAGACTCTCTTGAACAAAGCAACCCTCAAAGATGTACTGGCAACATGGACAAGCCTAACAACAACTGTCACTTGCAACTTACCGAGCTGCCTGTAGAGATTCTGAGAATCATTTTGTCTCACTCGGTCGATATTATCAGTCTAGATTCGACAGTCCACTCCTGCGGCACCTTATTCCATGCGTTTTACGCCTTCCCAGCGCCCATCATCACAGCGGTTATCCACCGAGAGATCGGGAAGGACTTGCTTTTTGAAGCTGTGCGCTTCGCAAGAGCCTTGGATTTCTCGCGGTCTCTGCATAGAGCGACTGTAGTAGCCGACGCCGCGTTCGCCGAGTTCCTACGCCGGGACCAAGAATCACCGCATCAATTCCGATGGACTCTTCCTGGCGCCTGCTTTGTCACCCACCTTCACAGGATCGTGAAGTCTTTATCATTGAGGATCAAATCAGAGATACTCGCACGTATCCAATCCATCCACCCCCACATGGAGATGAAGCCCGCCTCCGGCACAGAGCTCCCTCGCATTCAGCGGGCGCTGTACCGATTTGAGACCTATCGATTCTTGTTTCCTGCGCGACGGGACTATGACTTCGATTATTCAGACGATGATTCAGACAACATTAATGTTCTAGACGGTGAAATGAAGGCGCAAATGCTGTTTCTTGCTGCCAGCCCTCCATGGGAGAATGAGCAGCTTGGCTGTATTCACGAGTCACTATGGCGTCTTGTTGCCCCAGGTAAGGTTGAGCTTTCTTGAAACTATAGTTCTTGATTTGAATTTCGTAGGCGAAGCCCTGTGTTAAGGGTACAGACCACAATTCCTTTCAATGTTGCTGACCAACGCATTTATGAATAGCGTATAACGACCTGGCTCTACACAGTATAGAATGGGAAGGCCGCCGTCGCCCTGCCCGTGACTATGGCGACGCATGCATTGAATACCTTCTCTCAGAAGGGCTAAAAGAGATAAATGAGATCTCACTTTGTAATGCCTGGGCGAAACGTTATGATCTATTGGGATATGCCCGACCTCACCGGCCTGTCCGCGACTTCCGCGGCTTCTTGCGCAAAATCTTCGAATATTACGAAGGCTACTGTTTGATCAAGTATCCTCCAACGACGGGGGCCCATAAAGACAGACACTATCCAGTCGGCCAGGACACGACCGAACAAGGGCCTCAAAGAACCTGGGACTGGTTGATTGAAAGATGGGCAGAGCAGCCCGATTTCCAAGCTCGGAAGCGAATCGTCGTGGTAATGGCAACTGCTCGTCTCCGAGCTTGCGGCTACGTCTTTTGGGATGAAGAACGAATGGTCAACCTCGGTTGGATGAACTCCACATCAAGAGACTGGCACAACGACGTGCTCGACTTCGTTAACAACCCGCCAATATTGCATGACTCTGACGAGTTTGACGTGAGCAAAGTTCTGTACGCACTCTCCACCAGAGGGCTTCGTGGGTACTGGAACGGTGGAGTAGGCCATGCGAATCTAATGTGGGCAGAGAGGGATGCATGGCTACGACCGTGGATGAAAGCAGAAGAAACTTAAACAATCGTTGTTTAAGGGCAACAGGGACTTGCGTAAATGCGGTTCGCACAGAGAACGTCCAACGGTCACTCACAACAGCTCACAATACATGATCACGGAGATTAATGCTGGCTTAGCCGAACTACAGGAGAACATCAATTATTTGTCACTTTGTGTTAAAGCACTAGTTGCGACAGTTCAAAAACGCCCATATTCGCCCGCCGTGACAAGCAACCACTCAAACAGGTGTCACGTAACAAAAGAGATAGCATACTATCCAAAGCATCCCACGAGGCCTACGCAAACGCCTTCCTATGCGTCTCTGCCGATTGCAGTCTGTTATTGCCAGACTTGTGGCACTTCTCGACGCGTGCGTTATGTCCTTGGTGCCCCTGGAGGTTGTCGTACCCAATGAAATCGTGCGCCGTCTTTTGTCTCGCGTCTCCAGCCCTAGTGATAGCCAAAGTTAGTGTCATAACTCAGATGACCAACGATGATCATCGACTTACGCCTTCCATGTTCGACCGGCTTCTTCCAAGCGTTCAGCCGCCCCATTATGCCATTCACGAGTTTCAGGTGGATTCCCACTATACTTCGGGTTGCCGCGTTTCTTTTCCGCTTTGCCCTGAGGGTTGGCAGTCTTCTTGTAAGGTTTCATTTCCTTGTCCAGAGACTGGGCTCGGTCGTCAAGATGCTTTCCGTGTTCGTACTGTGCACGGAACGGCGCCGTCGGGGGCATTTTAGACACATCTAGGGCGCCATTCGTTCGGAGATGCTGTGTGTTGTTGCGATAGAAGTCATTGTGCCGCGAGGAGCCTTTGTCACTCCACACGGGGGCTGAGCCGGTATGAGTGACAGGTGCGACGGCAATTGAGCTGGCTGGCGGGAATCCACCAGGTTGCTGAGTCTTGGAGGGGTTTCCGCCGGGACCCCAGGTGGGATGCTTCTGTTTGGAACTTGAAGAACCCATGGTGTCTGGGATGCAGATGTTGTTGATGATATTTAAAAAGATTGTAGAAGAAATCAAGCAAGTTGGGCTGATGTGTATGCTGTGCAATGCTCCTCAATTCTGTGTGGAAATTGGATCTTTTCATACTTGAAATTCTACTGCCCTTCCTGTCTACTATCCAGCTGGAAAGAGTCCCGAATGTGTTGGTTTGGTCGTCCTTCGGGTAACCGCCGGTCTCAACATGGGCGTGTTGGCCAGGTTGGTTGACCTTCTGGCCGTTTGAAGCCCACCGCCCCAACTTGAAATTCTATGTTGTCTGGGCAGTTGGGGCCCAAGGTGCGCATTACATTACTACAGAGCGGATAATAGAAGACGGCGATTCTAGTTTCATATCCATGTTGGTTCATGTGCCAAATTGGAACTTGACAACTTTTACCGCGCGCTTAGGCGACCTAATCATGGTTACTTCGGACGTGAGCGCGTATAGTGAGGCGCAGCCACCATGCTGTTGGTCGAGTCTGGCATTGATGTCTAGCCGCCGGTGGACAACAGCACCCAACAGGGTCAGGACGCTGACTCTCCAGTGATCTTAAAATCGCAGGGCCATCAACTTCTCCAGTTCCAACATCCATCTCTGAAACTCACGCATCTACGTTGCCGGCCCAAGGAGAAGTCCCGAAGCGTCGTAATGGCAGACTACAGCGGCCCCCCGAACTCGCTTCTCCTCTCATCTCTTCCTCAAGAACTCTTGAGACTTATTTTATCGCAATCCTTTGATCTACACAGCCTTCTGTCTGCAGTCGCATCGTGTCGCACTTTGCACAGCGCATTCCACTCGTTCCCGAGTCCCTTGATTGACTCTGTCTTATGCCGAGAGCTCAACCTTCCCTCTCGACCCGAAGTCATTCGCATCATTCGAGCACGTCGGTTGCTTGATTCCGGTCTGTCGCAGCCGGAGCTGACTGATGCTAGAAAGCAGCTTCTCCAGCGCGGTCCGGAGACGTCTCTTGACTGGAGCCTGTCCGAAGGAATTGCCGCCGTGCAGCTGCGCAAGAACGTGGCAGATCTCTCGGATACCATTTGCAGGCAGTACTTGGATAACCTTGCGTCTCACGTCAAGAGGGGGCATGAGGAAACACCTTCTGAAGCCGAACTTGACCGCATCCAGCGGGCACTATATCGATTTGAGACATACTGCAACATTTTCCCACCATTAGGCGCATACACTTGGCCAACGGACGATGTCAGAGAGGAATGGACGACTTTCTTCGACTCCTGCCCGTCTTGGGAAATTGAACAAGTCGGAAGTGTGCATGAATCGCTTTTCCGCCTTGTTGCACCTGGTATGTACCCTCTATTTTCAAGACACCAAGATCTCGGATCACAAGTAGAGTAGGCTGACATCGAGTTCAGGTTTTAACGATTGCGCCCTGCACGACATATCGTGGGGCCAGGACGAAGTGAGATATGCTTACGATTACGACGATGGTCGCGTTGAGTGGCTATTGTCTCGTGGCCTGGGATTTGTCAACAGGGTTTTGCATGCTACAAGCTTCCATGAACGTTGGCTGCTCTTCGGTGGTCGCAAAGTTCTGGAGCACGACTGCAACTGGCTATATCAAACTTTCGAGACGTACAAGAATCTTTTTGTCGCGAATCAAATAGGTTGGATGCCTAGTAAGACATTATGTGTCAAATCAGACGAGATAGCCGTGGATGAATCCATTTCCCCGGTCGAGAAGATTTGGGAGTGGTCTCACGGGGAATATTACGAGGACTCGGGCGACGGGAGAGTTCGGCATGACGTGGCGATGGAGGACTCTTTCAGGTCGCTGAGAGCATGCGGGTATGTTTTCTGGGACGAGGAGAGGTTGAAGCGCATTGGTTGGTTCGATCAGAATGTAGATGACCTTGAACTTGACGTCGGAGAAGAAATCTACAAAAGCTCGCCTTCTCTTCGACTAGAAATACGGTCCTGGATCATTCGATCCAACCTTTTCCGGGAAGGGAAAACAGGCTATTGGGATGGAGACCCGGAAGCCACGGCGATTGATCCTTCGCAAGAATGGAGGCTTGCGAAGCATGAGTAGCACTCGGGTGTCTAGAGCTATCACATAGAAAGACATTGATTAACATGCTTGGAAAATCAACTCTCTCAACGGCAGCTGCTGCGGTGGTTTTAGTTGTTCTTGTTGGCCCAAGTCTTAGGCCGGTGATCGTACATGGATAGAATTTGCGGTACGATGCCGAAAAAGATGGTGCTGCACGATAGTTCAGTTGATATGGGAAGGCCAGGTTGCAGCGCTTAAACATATTTCCAATTCGCAGGCAAACACTCCTAGAGCATGACAGCTAGCCGCGCGCTACTTGTCCAAGAACAAGTGAGCGCTTCGGAGACGATCTATGAGTCGTGGCCTCTTTTGGTTGGCTAGCCCGGTCGTTGGAAGTGGCAGTGCACTCGCTGACCCTGAAGGGAGATAAGTACAGAAGGCCCTTCAACCATCGTACTCTGCATTCAGACTCCTCGCGTCGCATTTCACAGGCAGCTTTGACAGCCGTCAAATTTGAGAGGACGACAGTATGGCAGCCAATCCTTCTTCTAGAGACCAGCTGCTCATATCGTCTTTGCCCCATGAACTTTTAACAATCATCTTGTCATACTCATCTGATTTTCCCACTCTGTTATCTACAATTGCATCATGCCAGTCCCTTTATGGAGCGTTTCACTCGTTCCCAGGGCCCCTCATCAGCGCAGTTCTTGAGCGTGACTTTGGTCCATCAGTTTATCCCGACGCTGTGCGAAGAATGAAAGCCTACAACTTCCGCCAAGGAATCGTTGACGGCAAAACTTTACAGACTGCTCGTGGCGAATTCATTCGACGCAACCTCGGATCGACACACAGCTGGACGCTTTCCGAGGGTGTCGCCGCGGTCCGGCTGGACAATGTTATGAGGAAGCTTTCACAAAGCATCGCTGATGAGCTTCTCGCCAACCTTGAAGATCACGTCTTGAAGGGGCAGGATACGCCAATAGCCCAAACGGAGCTTTGTCGGATTCGAAAGTCTCTATACCGAATGGAGACATTTTGTGACGTATTTCCTGGGTTGCCCCATCGGGTGTCATTTGATATTTACGACCTGGAAGACTGGATTGCGTTTTTTGGGAATTATTCTTCCTGGGAAATCGAGCAACTTGGAAGCATCCATGAATCACTCTTTCGTCTTACTGCTCCTAGTAAGTACTACATCCCGACATTGGCCATAGGCAAAGGGTTGGGAGGGAACGGCTAACATTGGTATCCCGTTCGTCATCTAGTTTTCAACGATGTCGCACTTCATGACATTTCTTGGGGCCACCAAGAAGTCAGGTACGCTTCTGACTACGACAATGAACATACGGAACACTTGCTATCGAGGGGGGTGCAATTCATCGACCAGCTGCTCTGCACCCCCGACTTTGAACAGCGCCGCACACTCATGGGAGGCGAAGATATTCGGAGTTGTTCTGCCGCGTTTCTATTTGTGGCTCTCGAGACATACGCTGAAAGGGCCATACTCGTTAGAAGCAGCGCCCTCACAGAAGAGAAAAAGGCGGCATTATTATCACGTACTGCCGTGCAGGGAGAGCCTGACCCGGCGATAGAAAGGGTCTGGAATTGGTCACACGCAGGCTTCTTCAGCGACGAGAAATCGCCAGCTGACCCTACCATGTATGCGACGTTCAGACCCCTCCGGGCATGCGGCTACGTGTTTTGGGATATGGATATAATAGAACAGACCGGCTGGCTTGAGCAGGACTTTGAGGACATTGCTCTTGACGTGGGAGAAGAGATTTACGACGACGCCCCTTCACAGATGTCTGAGAATCGCTCGTGGATTATTCGATCAAAACTGTACAGCGAAGGTAGCCGGGGTTACTGGGGTGGAAATCCTGACACAACGGCGATCGATGAGTCACAACAGTGGAGGCTGAAAGCCATTACATCTAGGGAAGATATATGATGTAGAATTATAGTGTATTGAAAGCTCTGAACTCAATTCCGCTCTCAGGTGCTAATCTTGGGTGGAACCGTCGATAGCATTTATCGACAGGCGCCGTCTCAGTCTTCATGGCCCGCTATTAACTACCATGTATCCTCTCGCACCTAAATAAAAAGAGGAAAGTCAGTGCCAGCCTTTAGGAGTTTTTGTGTGTCGCCATGGTGTTCAAATCATGTTATGCGTACGTCTATAGTTGAAAGATCTACTGGCAGATCATGCCGACACCACCAACAGGTGCATAAGTGCTCTTGCAGGTTGTGCCAGAGCAGCATCCGCGGTCTCCAGGACCACCACAGTTGGCTTCCGATGGTTAGCCTTAGTTGTACAGCAGAATTCTGGGATGTAATTGAGACTTACCACCCTTGGAAGCGCAGTTGTCCTGCCTCTGGACCAGGCCGACATCAACAGATGCAGCAGAGGCAGCGGCAACAAGGGTAAGAACAAAAGCGAGAGTGAACTTCATTTTGAAAACGGGTGAGATGAAAGTGAATGATTATAGAGCTCTATCATCCGGCCTTTCGGGCGAAGCATGGAAGCCTATATGTACTCATCCGTTCGCCTGGCCACCGTGACATTAGCTATCTGGATCGCTTAGCTCCTTGATTAGAATTTATTAATAGTAATCATACTGTTGATCACGTTGCCGAGAACACCAAGCCTCGAGCTGAAGTGTGCTCACGGACTACATTACTCAAGTCACTCGTCTAGAGCTAGTTGTCGCCTATGTTCTGAGCTGGTCAGGGGTCAAGTGTCCCCATAATGAACTCAATAATGTGGGGGAAAGTCCCGTTCGGTCGCCAGCGGCACCCCGCGAGTTTCGCTCAGTTGCCATCCACTGTATCATGTTAAGTCGCCGTAATTTATTACCCCCTTGGCCCCACCTTCCGCTTGGGCGTTGCCGACAATCATCTGATCCATTGTCTGCGCGTTGCTCGTTGTCGAAGACGCCCGTTGTTGGCGGGCCACGCGTTCCGCGCGCAGACGCCTGACTCGCAAGTTTGATGATCCAAGAGCTCAAAAAGAATCCTGAGATGTGACCACGGCTCTGGTTAAGGCTCCACATAACCTGAGCATCGCAAGGACTTGATTGACGATGAAATGCCGACGGATGGCAGAAGTTGATCGTGGAATTGTAAAACATAACATGCCGTATACCCTCAACTTTCTTGTGTAAGGTAGCAAAGCTGCCACATTGATTGCGGAACAAACAAACGACAGAATGCCAAGCTTTTGTCAGGGACCTAGGGCCACCGGTTTGCAGTAAACGGGGAACCTTACTGAATACTCCCTGAACCTTAAAAATGCATTGAACACTCGAAGGTTGTGCGATATTGATTTAATAAGTTTATTTGAACCACACTTCTGTTGCCAACCATAGGCTCACTATCACTCAAATATTATCTCTGCAGGTGCTAATTTGGGAATCTCAGCCTTTGTGTTGTGGAACTTCTCACTTACAAGCGCAAGCTACGTCCCGTACATGAAGGTGCGTCTTTGGTCCCCTCTCCGTATCTCAGATCTGGCTTCAGCCGCAAATTGAGTTTCATCCCACGTTTCAATCTCAGTTGCGCGCTTTTTGTTCTCCATTTTGTACGCGTATTTGAGGAACACCAGACCGCAAATGCCGCAAGCCATAATGACCATAGTTATGATCAGAGGTATCTCATCTAGCATTATGTCAGTCTAGACAACCTTCAGTGCGCGATACGCTCGGTTGGCTTACATCTTGGTGCGTACTTGCTCTTGAAAATCTGTCCTGCGATGACGCCGGCAATGTTGGACCATCCGTTGATCCCCATCATGACGCTTCTGGTGCCCTTCCACGGCGTGTTTCCGGCTAGCCACACCGCTAGAAGCGGGCCTCCAACGAAAACGCCTGCCATGCAAACATGAGCGAAACCGTATCGAAGCTGAGTGTTGGTTGAGGTAGCCATGACGATGCAACCGATGATACCAAGACACATGCCGCCGACAGTGTGCATAGATCGTTCCTTGAAATGGTCGCTCAGCCAAACGATGACAAGAAGGCCAACAGTACCACT
Source organism: Colletotrichum camelliae (assembly GCA_018853505.1). Lineage (NCBI taxonomy): Eukaryota > Fungi > Ascomycota > Sordariomycetes > Glomerellales > Glomerellaceae > Colletotrichum > Colletotrichum camelliae. The sequence goes on along the minus strand of JAELVL010000002.1, from coordinate 5,766,504 downwards.
AGAATGCAAGTTAGTCCCTCCACAGAAGAAATATTGTGAACTTAGAAAGCGACTCACACTACAAACGGGGGAACACTCATTAGAGTTGCCTGAATGCCAGAGTATCCCATGCCCTGGACTATCAGGGGCAGAAAAGTCGTGAAGGCCGTTACTGGAAGGACGGTTGTGATGTTGCAAACCACAACGAGCAGCTTCTTCCAATCTTTTGCGACATCGATAAAGTCTCGCTTCACAAGGGCGGTGCTACCGATGTCTCCCTCCTCTTGGGTCCCCGCCAAGTCAATTTCCATTCGTCGTATAGCGTGAGCACGCTCCTCGGCTGTGAGGAACCAGGCGGTTGAAAGGTTTTTAGGCAGAATAAAGAAGGTCAAGATGCCAAGGAAAACCGTTATCGCCCCTTCAAATAAGAAGACCACTTGCCATCCGTGTATGTTGGGCGAGCTGATTTTCAGAAGTCCGTATGCCAAGACTCCAGCGAATGCTCCCGCGACGGAATACATCCCTGTGAACATCCCAACTCGGAAGCCCACATCATACTTTGGATACAGCGTAGACATGTAAAACATACCGATCTGGGTGAATCCAGATTCAGCAGCGCCGATCAAAAGTCGAAGGGCAATAAGCGTGCCGCTGCCTCTGATGGCAGCGTGGCACATGCAGAGTCCACCCCATGCAATGAGCTGAAGTCCTAGAAAGTACTTGACGCCAACGCGACGTGCCAGAATCACCATAAATGGCTGAAGTGGTACATATGTAGCCGAGAACAGTGATAGGGAGTTCGGAATATCGTCAGGAGAAAGGTTCGCATCTTTGACGAACGAGCTGGTCGCGACGAAGCCTATGTTGTTGGTCTTGTCGATGCCACAGAACTGGTTTGGGTGAGCTGAAGAAAGAATGCGCCCGATGTCTTCTCTGTTCTACTCACGATGAATTCAACTGCCAAAAGACTGACGACAATCAAATCTAGCTTGAGGTTGACCCTTCTGTCGATCCTTTTCTCCTCGTCATCCACGGGGCGATAGTGGGTCTGGTGTTGGGCGACATCATTCTGTACAATTTCGAGATGTTCAGGGTCAATATCCCCTTTATCATGAGGTAACGCACGGCTCATGTTGGCTCGGGGTAATAAGATGGCCCTATGTTTTGAGCTATACTATTTGTCTACGGGGCTGTTTCCTTTTGTACTGAGACAGACGCCTGGGCATAAAGCTGTGCCGGGCTCATCGCACAGTACCTCCACATTAACCCCAGATTTTCCCCGGATTACCTAGTAATTTAAGCCCCTATCTTAGGAAGAACTAATCATCTGCATATGTGTTCACGGTGTGTCGTTCTATAGGTTGTTCAGATGTCTTGGCCATCGTTTTCCCACATCGGCCACCACATCCACCCCACTTTCCCACTCACTAGGTCACCTACACTGAAGCCGAGGATGACCTCGCTACTCGACGACCCGAAAGCTTGTAGCGGAATACCACTTAGACACTCTCGGATTTTATAGTGAAGGTCTGTCAATGGGTTTTGTCTGATCTTAGAGCGGGCTCCCACACATGACCCAGGCTGCTGGTTTAACTTGTGCTCGATCACGCCTCCGGGCCATCTCAACCGTATACATACCAACGACAAGATTTCACAAACCAAGCGTGTTCTCCTCTTTTGGCCACCAGATATCATTGACTGGCATGGCTGCAATTAGCATCTCAGAGCAGATCCAAAGGGACAGCGTACCTTTTGACATCGATAAGTCAGCTGCAGTGATCAGCAACGACCCCGCCAAGATCTATGAAGAGTACCGGTATCTTCGAAAAGAGTGTCCCCTCATCCACACCAGCCAGTATGGAGGATATTGGCTCCTGACGCGGTATGATGACGTTAAACGAGCAGCTATGGATTCAGAAACCTACATATCGAGTGTTAGGGCAGTTGTACCAAGCGATCCCAGAGGCATCCGAAGACCGCCTTTGAATTTTGATGCACCAGCCCATACCCCCTTCCGAACTGCGCTTGAACGAACCGTCAAGCCAGCTCGATTGAGACGACTACGGGAGCCATTGCAGAAGCATGCGGAAGCGGAGCTCGCTTCTCTGCTAGCCCGCGGCCGTGGAGATCTCAGTGCGGAGTTTGCAGCCAACTTTGTTGCCCGCATGGAATCGGAATGGCTGAACCTCGAGCCTGATGTTGCTCCGAAGCTGGCCGTCACTGCCGCAAGTTGGCTGAATGCTTGGAGAATGCAGGACGGCGAGACGGTAACGGCAAATTCACAGAAAATGTATCAAATCGCACAAGAACTCCTTGCCGACCGGCGGCTGCATCCTAGAGACCCAGAAGAAGACCCGGCGTCGTCGCTACTTCTGGAGCGAGATGCTGAGGGTCACACTTTGAAGGAGGAACATCTCATGTAAGGCACATGCTATACCTACACATTACGTTTCTCATCTTCTTCTAGCGGATGCCTTCGACAATCCTTGGTGGTTGGTGTGGTCGCGCCCCCTATTCTCATAGGCTCCATATGCCACCACCTTTCCAAGGACAAAGAGTTGCAGAAGAAACTTAGGGAGGACGAGTCTCTCATACCAGCCGCCCTTGAGGAGTTTTTGCGACTCTACAGCCCATATCGAGGCTTTGCGAGGACGACTTCAAAGGAGGTCTGTCTTCATGGGAAGACGATACATCCGAAAGAGCCCATCACCCTGTGCTACACAGCAGCCAACCGTGACCCAGAGGTATTTGAGAACCCCGACGAGTTCGTCCTTCATAGAGAGAATATTGCGTCGCACATGGGGTTCGGAAGGGGAAGGCACAGGTGTGCAGGCATGCCACTTGCAAGATTGTGAGTTTGTTAGCCATCACGGAACCTGGGAGCTCATACTGATTGTGTACTAGGGCTCTTGACATTGTCGTCCGCGTGATCCTCAGAAGCACGAAGGACTTTGACGTGGACGGTGAGTTGCAGTACTCAAGAATGCCAGAGTTAGGGATCATCAGCTGCCCTATGAGATTTCTTCAGTGAGGGGGGCTGTAGAATGTTCCGCGGCATAGACGGTAACTGATTCCTCCTGTAAAATTAAATCAGCTAGTCGCAAATATGTATGACATAGATTCGTCTAGGTGAAGAAGCTACAGAGCAATTGTGTCGACTTCGTGATTTCCGACTACGCTTGAATTTATTTTCCGTAGGGCTATGTCTCGTGATTGAATCGCTTAAACAGAAGGTTCAAGATTTCCAAAGTCTAGATACCAATATCAGAGTTTCCCTGACTCGGTCCACGAAATGCGTCGGCTCTCCGCACGGACTTTCCAGACACCTCGGCTTGAAGTCCATCACGGCACAATCATATCAATATCGATTCGATGGAGATAGCAGTAGATCGGCTGTTCGTGTTGTTATGCCCCATAGGTTCAGTAACCTAGCTCGATAGTGGGAAATGTGGAGTTCACCCGTGTGGGAGAAGTGGGAAAGGCGGCAGTCCAGGGTGGGTGAGTTGTCGTGGGTGAATGTGGGAAAGGGATACCCTTGTCACCACCGGGTGTTTAGCGTGATTTTCGGCACTCGCTGCAGTCTGCACAATTGTCGCTGGGGCTGCGGGGAAGTTGGGGAAAAAGCTCTTCTTCGTTCCACCACACAACATGTCAAGTGCCGACGACGGCCCCGGTCACCAATTTCGAGTGTTCCTTCTGCCGGAGGAGGTTCACAAAGAAGGAACACCTCAAGGTGAGAGGCTCTGAACAACTGTTGCCGACCAATGACGTCCCTCAGCTGAACTTTCTCTCAGAGACACGAAAGAGCCCGTAAGTCGAGCGCGTTGGAAAATCCACTATGTGCAAGGGATTTTCTGCCCAGTCCTCAATACTCTGACCTCCACTTAAGATACCGGATCGAGACCTTTCAAATGCACGATATGTGATAGGTGCTTTTCCCGTGGAGATGTCCTCAACAGACACGTCAAAGGGCACAAGCAAGGAGCCCAGTCACAGCCAATTCAGACTGGAGTTGCAAGCAGTGCCTCATCATCATCAGTTCATCCTTTTCAGTCCCCTGCAGGGAACGTTGCGCTACACAATGTGGCGCCTGAAGTTTCTCAGGCAATGCATGCCAGCGTAGTATCAGCTGCAGACCATGAGGGCAACGACCACAATGTGACATCTTCGTCTCTACTTTGGCCTGACTCTGAAGAACTCTTCCAAAGTTTGATGTCAGCGGATGGGATGACATGGGACCAGTCAATGCCTGGATTGATCCCATCGGCCTATCAGCCCCAAGATGTGCAGTCTGCTGGACTCAGTAGCACAGCTGATGGCGATGAGCTTGCCCTAGCAGAGGATGGGCACCGCGCGGTACAGACTATCAATGGAATACTAACAAACACGGTAAGACTTTTTATTCAGACGGTTCAAGTCACTGAGCATTCAATGTTGGAACCAGTACTGATGACTAACATTTGCTGTCGTGAAGTTATTCAACGTTACCTCTCATGTTGAGCTCTCCGACCTGACCCCCCGGTTTCTCGACAGCAGTTTGCATATGTTCTTCACCAAGTTCGTACCCATACTCCCGATCATTCACCGCCCTACATTCGTGTATCGGGACTGTTCGGCTCCTCTTCTCTTGAACGCGATTGCTCTTGGTTCCCTGTTTCTTGGAACAGAAGATGCTACAGTAAAAGCAAGTTACTCAACAGTTTTCCCATACCATCATTGTTCTGACCAAAGTACGAGTAGGGCGAAGCACTGTGGAGGCTTGCGTACACGGCGATTGCAACCTCATTGCCCGAAATGACAGGCCATAAGAGGGAGCACGACGCGTGCAGCGGAGTTGAACTCGTTCTCACGGCGTTGTTGAGTCAGATCTATGCAGCTCTTTCTAGAGTGAGTGTTAAATCATCTTACCGTTACATAAATGACATCCAGCCTACTCACTCGTCTAGAACCGGACGTTGAGGATGACTAGCCAGACATTCTACGGCCTCAGCATGCATTGGGCGCAGTATTGTGGGATGTACGACCTCGTGCCTTACCGACAGGCCCTGCCACAGACCCATGACTCCATTGAGACGAAAATGCACGCTTGGAGATCATGGGCGGCGAGGGAGACGCAGTTGAGAACGCTGCTTGGCCTGTGCATCATTGATGGCGTGGTCTCGCAATTCAGTGGAAACCTTGTAAACACCTGGTCAGCGACAAACTCGCTGCCACTGGCTGCCGATGCAGACGCATTTGCTGCTGAGACAGTAGATGAGTGGATCGAGGTGATGGTATCTCGCGGCCACAACACCGGTAGTGGGCCAGATCGGTTCTCTGACCTCTATCACTCACTTGCTCCTGATGGAACACATATTGGTCCAGTCTACTGCTTACCGGGGCTACTCAACATCAGAATTCTCCTCGAAATCTTGGCCTCACTGACGAATGACTTTGAGAGGTTGAACAAGGGCTCGCAAGCACAAGTTGCTCAGAAGCTTGGGGCCGTAAAAGCCTTGGTAACCCTGCGAACCCATCTTGCTCAAAGCACAACCTTATCGCCAGCAGATAAGACTATTGGCTTACTGCGATGGCATGCGGTCTGCCTCGACCTAGTTGTCAGCACTGCTCGTGGGGCGAGGAGAATGTGTTACCACTACAACATCACACAACACATCTTTGGCGGGAAGAAGCGCGAAGAGCCGAGCAGGATAGACCCAAATGCATGGACGCAGGGTCTTAGGGCGAGGAAGTGTTTGCTTCATGCCATGGAGATCCACAAGATTGCATCTGAGATACCTCTCGGAATCATTCACGACACATGTCTACCCGGTGCATTGTTTGCGGCGGCGACGACTTTCAGCTCATTCGCTCTCCCTGGGCTGTCCAAGGTCCTAGTTCCCCCCTCCGTGGACTGGGGCATGGTGATTCTACAAGGCCTGGATGACACGGGACAAAACACGACATCCTCGATGCCTGATGTATCGAATGACACGCTGGCGTTTCTCACGAATAACGTCAATCCTCAATCCTCGGGATGGATCGCTCGCAATCTGGTGTATGAGCTGAGCGCGATTCGAATATTGCTGCATAGTCTTTCCCAACACTGGGGCGTCACGCGAGAGATGGAAGAGGTGGTTGGAGCATGGGAGACCCGGTGTAGTTGACGACAGACAACCTCTACGAAACTACCGCTCGTGAAATCTACATAAGATGCGACATCCCACATCATGATCAAGGTGTCCGCCTAATCCCATGTCTATGATGCGCCATCAGTCAGGACATTATCAATGATCAGCTGAACAGCCTGTTCTCGGTATGTGTCCGCTTCGACCCACGAACCATATCCGTTGAAAACAATACCCTTTGCTTCCTTGCCGTATTGTGGCCAAGGAGACAATCCAGTTCCTGTTTGTCTCAGCGTCTGTTTGATGGCACACATCAGTATGAGAGGTACATACCAGAGACCCCCGTGTTCGGGTCAAGATCATGTGCAAAGCTGATCCATGAGGCTGACATCTGATAAGCCATGCTCTGGTCCCATGGTTGGTCTGGAATCAGGTTTGAGAACACGTATTGCTGCCCCACCCCAGTTCCGATGCCATTCGACATTGATGAGGTGTTTGACTGCAAGTGATTGAAGCGATATCTGTACACGGGAACGCCGTCGCGAGCCAAGGTCTGTGCGATCATTCGCGCTGGACCAATCTGGACTATATCTCCAAAGATGGAGCATGCCATTTTGTCGAGAAGCCCAGATGTGAACTGAGTGCTCCCAGTGTTGTACGGGCATCCTAACTGGGGGTTTGTGGGGTACAGGCTGATGAGTTGTGAAACCGTCTCGTTCGGTAATAGCTTCGGGCGGAAGTAGCCCTTGGCTGTGTTCTTGTTAGATGAAAAATAAAAAGATCATTCGTCTCATTGTGTCGTCACTACTCACCAACTTGATCAAAGAGCTGTTCAGTTGTGTTGATGCCGGTCGGGGCCGATGTGGTGCCTTCGTCGGTGTTTGCTAAGCAGCGTCAGATGATACTCTCGAAATAACTTACAAGGTTGAGAAGACTCACCTCCGACAATTGTAGGTATCTTGACGTACTGTCCTGAAGGAAGAGCTCGCTGAATCGATGTGCGGGTAAAGTCTCCATCGACCGACTGTCCAGTCGACGATCCCACCTTCGCCCTGAACTCGTCCACAGGCAATTTGCGAATGCAATCTAGTTTATCTGAAGCACTGCCATTGGTAAGAGAGGAGCAATTCGTACCATTGACTAGGGAATCGAATGTTTGCTGAAACACCGTCGTATTGGGTGGCGTCAATGGAAATGCTCCGCCGCTTTGCAGTATGGCTCCGCGGAAGAGACCGTCATCCCTTCCACCATATGCCATCATATGGGAGTAGATAGATACTGCACCGGCCCTGTTCACCGTTAATGGTTTGATCAAGAGTGATCATCCTGGCTGAACCTACGATTCTCCTGCAAGAGTGATTTTCTTGGGGTCGCCACCAAATGCAGCGATGTTGTCTTGGATCCAACTAAACGCCCTTCGTTGGTCAAGCATGCCTGATATTTAGATGTGCGTCAGATTATCATCAAGTAGTAAGAGATTGACTACAACAATATGGAAATTCTTTACCAATATTGAGTAAACCAAGTTCGGCCATCTCTTTCCCATTCAAGAAACCGAAGGGGCCTAATCTGTAGTTCTAGCATTCGATCAGCCTTTCCACCCCTAGAAAGAGTTACTTGTATCTGTCTACTATGAACCTACTACTGAGACGAGGATGATAGGCTTGCCAATATCCCGAGAAATACGTCCTATAGAAGTCCCTTCGAATCTAGGATCGGCCTGTCAAATGTCTGGTTAAGAAGGGTGTTCAGGAGTCTGCATCACGTTAGAGACAACGACTTACGGTATAACCATTGGTCAGCCCGCCTCCGTATAACCAGACGAGCACCGGAACCTGGCTGCCTCCGGACGTCACATTGGTCGGTCTCCATATGTTGAGCGTCAAACAGTCTTCACTTGCATTGCCTTGGTCTCTGGTAGAGTAGCAAGAAGGACCGAATTTGTCTGCTTGAAGATTACTGAAAGAAGTTCTCAGAGGCACAGCTTGTCGCAGCCGCAAGTTACCAACAGGTGGCTCCGCGAAGGGAATACCCAGGAACTTTTCAACCCCGTTGACAGCATCATCTACGCCAACAACTGTGCCGTTGGTGGTCAATACTGAAATGGCAACTGACGGTTGGACAATGATGAGAAGCAAGAAAGGAAAGACAAAAGATGCTAAGAAAGAGTGGCCGGTTGTCATTTTGAATTCCTGTGTCTCTCAACGACTGACAATGAGCCGCCTGTTGGGATTTATCACCCACATATTACGGGCATTTCGGAAGGCCAACACCTAATAATCCCATGCCTGATCACCATAATCTAACGCCAATTTGACTACGTTAGCCGGCCTTGAAAATTGCGGAGATCCCATGGGGTAGTATGGTGGTGGTTTCCCACTACCGGATGATCGGGTCTATCCCACAATGTGGGAAAAAGACCAACGTCCCTTGGCAGTGGGGCAACGATATTATCGAAACTCGGCATAGGTGCTCGGGACATGCGTATACACGATGAGAGGGCGTAATGAATTATCAGGGGCTATTCAACAAAAAGCTGACGAAATTCTGTGGGCAATTCACCGAGCCTCCACATGAACCTATGATCACTTGAGTCACGTCGTCTTGCACTGTCCTTGGGGGAGCCCATGAACACTAATTTGTACCTTTTAGCAAAAAGCGCCTTTCGCAATAATACGATGCCACTAACTTCGATAGACCAGCGTAATGATTCATCAAGAGTTTTATGGTGACAAAAAATGATTTGTTTTCTAAATTATGTACGGATGCCAGAAAGTTATACACGGATCTGACGATTGATTCGCCATTCGATATGTACGTGCGAAGAAAAGGGGCTAGGATTTACTGAATAGGAGTCACCTTGATGTTGTCCAAGTCCTTAAAGATAACGTCTTTAATACCAATGGTATTGGGACCCTCTCCGGTAAACCATGCCTTTGCCGACTCGTTTCCACGCAGCATCCACTGCAAAATCTGGGTACCAACCATGGCTGGAATTCCGCCATTGGGGACGTCAAAGGCAGCACTGTGGCCGAGATCGTGATTACCCTTCCAGGCGGGGGTTCCTGCGGGAACATCTGAGTAGTCTCGCTCACCCTGGTCAGAAGTCAGCATTCGAAAACTCATGAAACCATCGTAAAGGAAACAAACGTTTGTGTAGGCAATATCAGTCGGTCCACCAAGGGTATAGAACACGGGCTTCTTGAGGCTGCCCGCGATCTCCTTGCTCGAGGTCTCGTTCAGAAGACCGCTGTTGAAGATGCCGATGTGGCTGACACGAGAATCATTCAGGCCGGCGCCGTAGGATTCGAGACCTCCACAGCTCTGTCCCCACACACCAATGCGAGAGGCGTCGATATGCTTCCAATCGCCTTTGCCAGCATTGGAGTGAACCCAGTCAATAGCGGCAGTGAGAGCAGCTGGATTCTGGCCGGATGCGTTCACTGAAGGGTCATCCGGAGGTGCTACGTAGGTCTCGGGGTCGACATATGCTGGTCCCGTAGCGATGGCGAGTGCACCGTGGGAGGCTACCTCACCAAGGAATCCTCTGAAGGTAAGACCGACTTGAGCACGTTAGCACATAGCAAAGATCATGGAGAAGAAGTTTGTATGGAACATACTGAGTAAGTGTTAGCGCTGACTTTTATCAAGATCTCGGGGCACCCTTACCAAGGCTTGCAGCCGCCATTGCCCCAGACAACAACGGGCAGCTTGAGGTTTGAGCCAACCGCGGATTCTAGTGTCACCGTTCAACATGACAAAGCCCTGTCCCCGAAGAAAGTATCCCGAGTCCTGGCAGACGCTGGCTACGAAGTTGACAGCATCATCATCGGACCCCAAGTCCAGGAGCCCGAGTTAGGTCGTGCGGTTCAGCCTCCTAATGCTGACGTCTCCGTATCCCTTCTGCGTCGTCTTTACGAAGCACTCGGTTGCATAGGCAGGCAGATTAACGAAGACGAAAAGCAAAGGCGACATGCTGAGCATTGCATGCAATGCCGCGAGGAGAAGCTCGAAGGTCACGGGGAAGCCATATCTGGAGTGGCTATTGGGAACGATCAATCTCTGAAGCTGCAACGGGCCGTCATATCGATCGACGGAATGACATGCAGCTCTTGCGTCGGCAATGTTACGAGTGCCCTCGAAGCACAGACATGGGTCCAATCCGTCAATGTCGGTCTTATCACACGTGCGGCTACCATCGAGTTCTTCGACGAGAACAACACGAACGAGTTGGTCAACATCATCGAGTCTCTCGGATACGATGCTACACTTGAACGGGTGGAAGAGGTCGCAAGGAGCCCTACGGATAATCTCTGGCAAGCTTCGCTTTCCATCATGGGCATGACCTGCAGCTCCTGTGTCGGAACTGTGACCGGCGCCCTAGAGCACTTGCCATACACAGAGTCTGTCAATGTCAATCTTGTGACGAGCAGCGCAGTGGTGAGCTTCCACGACAAGAGCCACTTGCACAATATCATCTCAACAGTTGAGGATCTTGGATACGAAGCCGCTCTAAACAATCTCACAGAGGTCAGCAGCGACCGATCGAAAGATTCCCACAAAGTGCTTTCTATCAAAGTCGCCGGCATGTACTGCGCGCACTGCCCAGGACGAGTCTTGGCCGCATTCTCCCCTTTCGGGGACAGGCTGTCGGTCAAAGAACATGGAACACTCGAAAACCCGATATTCACAGTTACATACGTACCTCAGGCCCCAGACTTCACCGTCAGGGCTATTCTCGAGTCCATCATGGCCACTGATGACGCCTTCGTACCCACGGTCTACCATCCACCTACCATGGAGGAGAGGTCTCAGCAGATGATGCGCCGCACACGATTCCGTCTGATGCTTCGCGTTTTGCTTTGCTTCGCTGCCGCAATTCCAACGCTGATCATCGGCATCGTCTACATGAATCTCGTGTCACCAGAGAACCACGGTAGACACTATCTTATGCAGCCGCTGAATGGTGTCTCTCGAGCCGAGTGGTCTCTGTTGATAATGGCGACACCCGTTTACTTCTTTGCTGCCGATATCTTTCATCGACGGGCGATCAAGGAACTGTACTCGCTCTGGCGACCTGGCAGCCCTGTTCCCATTATGCGCCGCCTTTACCGCTTTGGTAGTATGGACATGCTGGTCAGCTTCGCCACAACTATCGCCTACTTCAGCTCGATAGCGGAAATTATCATCGCAGCGACTAATAATCATCACATGGAGATGCAGTCCAGGCCTTCCCACATGGATGCCGTCGTCTTCTTGGCTCTGTTCCTATTGGTGGGCCGCATGATCGAAGCATACAGCAAGGCGAAGACTGGTGAAGCTGTGTCAAAGTTAGGAAGCTTGAGGCCCAAGGACGCTTTGTTACTTCTTGAGGATCAAAATGGAGACAGCCAGGTGAGGACCATCGGCGTCGACCTACTTGACTGCGGCGATCGTGTGAGAGTCGTGCATGGGGGCTCACCTCCATGGGACGGTGTTCTCATCGCCGGTAACAACACCGAGTTCGTCGAGTCCAGCCTCACGGGCGAGTCAAAGCCTGTCGAGAAGCGACTGGGCGACCCCATTTACTCTGGCACGGTCAACAACGGCAGCCCAATCACCATGCAGATCACCGGCGCTTCTGGAGATTCCCTCCTAGACCAAATCATCAAGGTCGTGCGGGAGGGACAGGCTCGACGCGCTCCGATCGAGCGTGCTGCAGACTCCATCACCGGTTACTTCGTTCCAGTTGTCACGCTCATCGCTATTACGACCTGGCTGACCTGGCTGGGCCTTGGACTTTCGGGACGCCTGCCAGAAGACTACAAAGACGTTGCCGTTGGAGGTTGGACATTCTGGTCTCTTCAATTCGCCATCGCCGTGTTTGTCATTGCTTGTCCATGCGGGATTGGTCTTGCTGCCCCGACTGCGCTGTTCGTTGGTGGCGGGCTTGCGGCAAAGCACGGCATTCTAGCTAAGGGCGGCGGTGAAGCCTTTCAGGAGGCCAGCAACCTTGACATCATTGTTTTCGACAAGACTGGAACCTTGACCGAGGGTGGAGAGCCCACGCTCACTGACCACCGCATCCTCGCCATCGACGCCGCGCAGGGGGGTAATTGGAATGAGGACATCATCCTGGGCTGTCTAGGCGACCTCGAGAGCAACAGTAGCCATCCAATTGCCAAAGCTATCACCACGTTCTGCGGGTCCCAACGCTCGAATAACTTCAAGTCGATCAGCACCACAGAGATCCTGGAAAGGGTATCAAGGGCACTTTCACCAGCGCTTTTTTCTCTGCCCCATTTGAAATCATTGTTGGAAATGAAGCTCTGATGGCTGATCACGGAGCCACTTTTGATGAGCAAACCTTGAGGGAACTAGACAGCTGGAAAATTCAAGCCAAGTCTGTGGTTCTCGCTGCTGGCAGATTAGTCGCGTCCGAGGACAGTGTTGGATGGAATCCTCTAGCCATTTTCGCTGTTTCGGATGCCATCCGTCCAGAAGCGAAGCCGGTCTTGGACGGTTTGCGGAAGCAGGGCATCGACGTCTGGATGCTCTCTGGAGACAACCTCAAGACCGCAAGAGCTGTAGGTGCTATGGTCGGCATCCCAGAGGACCGCATCATCGCCGGCGTTCTTCCTGAGCAAAAGGCCGAGAAGATTGAGTACCTGCAGAAGAGCCAGATCAAGGTTGAATCCTTTCTGGGCATTGGGAAGTCCAAGTACCGGAGGCCGACAGTGGCCATGGTCGGAGATGGTATCAATGACTCTCCCGCATTGACCGTCGCGGATGTTGGCATTGCTATTGGATCAGGATCCGACGTCGCCATATCAGCTGCCGATTTTGTTCTCATCAACTCTAGCCTTACAACGTTTCTCACTCTCACAAGTCTCAGTCGAGCGGTTTTCAGACGCGTCAAGTTCAACTTCGCATGGGCTTTAGTCTATAACCTCGTTGCTCTGCCCATCGCCGCAGGTGTCCTGTACCCGATCAAGACGAACGGAAGTTACACGAGGTTGGATCCAGTTTGGGCGGCACTTGCGATGGCCCTGAGTAGCCTCAGCGTCATCACAAGCAGTCTACTTTTACGGCTTCCACTGCCAGTAGTTGGATACAAGACCAAGGCCATTGGGGAATTGTAGATAATTGGGGACTTGCAGATAATTGGGGGCTTGCAGATAATCGGAGGATGTGTGTTGGCGTTTTCTACGTTTGAGTATTTTCAGTTGAATTATTTGTCATTTTCTTAAATAATGAATCATTATCTCTTGCCAAACGTGCTGCCTACCTGTCCTTGTGAATCTCGTTACACTCACGTTGACAGCGACTGATGTTGTGCAAGAAGCTTCAACTCAACATCATTGGAACTTCGCTCATGAGTACCGACTCGTTGGTCACTGCGGAGGCCTGCTTAATGCTTCGCCTGTATAAGTGCAGGGACAAAACTGCCTATCGCTGCCAGATGGCCAGGTAAGGCGTTTTTCTCGCTACCATACCTCTTGAATGGGGCTGCCGGTGGGCGCATTGCGATGGCGAAGATCACGCCCAGGTACACTGCCACGGCCCACAAGCTTTGAAACCACAGTTTACCTCCATAAAGGATGAGTAATCCTGCCCGAATGTCGCCTCAAGTGCTGCCTTGCCAGGACCTGACTCAAGCCAACGTGTCTTTAGCTGAAGGGTCGACAAGAATAGGATGATAAAAGGACGGCACCTCGCTTGCCTTTGAGACCGGCCCAAACCCTTCTCCCTCAGCACCGATACTGAAGTCCATTCACTTGAAAATGAAGTCTTTTTTCTCCAAGTTAATAGCTCCGCGAGAAGTCAACCCTACGACACAAACCCCACCAGAAGAACTTTACGATGCAATTGAGCCGCAGATTAAAGGAAACCTCGAAATCGCAATTGACTCGACAAATCGCGAGAGATGGCCCGACGTCATTCTCGAGGCACGAAGACACATGCGATGCCACCCCTACCATCCCAAACGACTACCGAAATCTTATCGGCCGTTCCAGATGGTCGTAGATCCTCCGAGTGATGAAAGCCAGGAAACCAATGATGGACCAAGCCGACCCGCTCTGACGACATTTCCGGTGTTCATGGACCTACCAAAGGAGCTCAGAGACAAGATCATGCTCATGTCACAGACTCCTACCGTCATGCAGGGCAAGGTCGTTATCGATCTGGAATGGAGAGAAGGACCGCAAATCCACTTTCAACCGTACAGATCGTGGTCGAGCGTGCCTCTCTACGCAGTCAGCCGGGAGACGAGAGCGTTGGCAATCACCTACTTTGGGGAACCGCAGCCAGATTCCATCCCGTTCAATTCTTCGCACGACTTTGTGGAGGTTGACTGGAACGGGTCAATGCAAGCCGAGCGCAGCTGGACTGGAGACCACAAGGGCACTGGCCCTGTCCTCATAAGTCGAAGGCGGAACGTCACAGAGAAAGAGTGGCCCATGCCGCAAGCTTTATGTGAAAGAATACAGCACATAGTCATTGATGCCCGCAACGCGGCCTTCGAAGATGACACCAAGAAGGGGCCTTGGCGACTGGCTTTTGGGCTTCTTAGAGATCATTTCAAGAATCTGAGGATCTTGGACATCAAACATTGGGACTTGGATGATGCGAGGTCTGATAGAACATATGACTCAGGATCGCAAGAGCTTTATAGGATTGATCAATTGGACTTTTTCGACGAGTTGGAGGATATATCATCGGACGGTCATTCGCCGTTCTCGAAGCTCGAGTGTGTTAGCATTACACCAGAGCTTCCTACGCCCCTTCAGGCGGAGCGAGAACAGTTCAGATTTCGGACTGTCAAGGGGAGTCACTTCAAGATTATCAATCCAGGCGAGCTGCCCAGAGCTGGGCTGTACTTATAAGTAGAAACCATATGAATTAGTACCAGGGCATTTTCTTTGCCAGCTGGTTAGTAGATCATGGCGTTCAGCATACGTTGGTGTCTAACATATCATACCAACGCTACCAGTAGGCTCCTTGCAACGTGCTCTGTGGAATCAATAACTACTCCCCCGTGAAAGTCCTACGGCAGTCAACAAGGCGCGCCTCCAGGCGGCAAACTGCGAAGAAGAAAAGTTAGAAGGGAAGAAAGATTAATGACTACTCTGATTCTCACTCTTTCACGCAAGTATCTTGAACTCATGTTTTATCGAGTCTTTGCTTGAATACTGAAACTCATATACGTCAGTGCCGTGCTATAGCCGGTACCCTGGCTAATGTGTCATGCGGGTCAGTTGCACCGTGGACGATCCATGGCGCAACCCACCAACAAATGTCTTGCGGAATGTTTTGTTGTAAATTCACGGGATTTCTGCTCAGGATGACATGAGATTTGTTTATTTACTTTTGTGATGAGAACAATTTGTAGTTAATTTAGTAACACACGGCCAGAATATGCTAGCCGGCTCGAAGATCACTTCGATGTTTTGACGTCTTTATTAACATAGATAACTAAAAACAAATATTCCACCAAGCAAAATCAGCCGCTGACGTAGGTTTCAGCTCGCAGCAATGTATTCCAAGAATGCGTGGGGAAACTGGCGGAATTTATGCAGTCCATGGTGTGTACCAGAGCAAACCGTCGAACACCATTTTAGGAATCGTCTGGGATCTCATGTTCCGTTTGTCATTCTGAGATGAGTCGCCGTTCCCGTCAATTTGCAGACTTCTCGGACTTTCATAGCCGTCGGGGTGTGTCCGTACTTTCTCGACTGGGATGAGGTTTGACGGTCGTATCGTACGGCGTTCTCGGGCCAGCGGTGGCACCTTCCCTCTCCAATTTCGCTTTTGTTCCAGGAGCCACGACCAGTAAGCTTGTGACGACTCCCCCGGCCTCCGCTCCAAGTCTCCGCAGATGACAACTTCAGCTTTGATTGGACCTCCCCAGGTAAAAGGCTGGCAATGTTCCCGAGTGTCTGGAGAGCCACAGGGGCCAGTTAATTTGCTTTGGTCGACGAACCGCCCCACCAAGAGCTAGCTTAATATTCTTTTTTGATTTCTGGCAGCCATGTACGCAGACCGATATCCATTTGGTCCATGGTACGTCAAGGATGCCCCGCGGCGAACCAGGAATGCAACAGAGATCAATCGTCCGTCAGCGCAGGCAGCCATCAGAGCCGATCCGCTTGGGCATCCTTCGAAGTCCAAGGGGCAATTCAATTCGAGCAAGTTCTCCATAGGCTTGACCTCCCCACGAGATGCGAACAGACACAAGGGACTCCAATGATCAGAAATTATCATGTTAGCAAAGGTCTGCAATGCCTCAGTTCGGTACTTCTTCCGGAAGAATCGGTAAGCAGTGTCAATCCAGATAGGCGAATGACCTTGGAATCGCCAGCTATACGGTGTGCTGTCTTCAAGGCGAAAGTCTGAGTTCAGTATGTAAGAAACAAAGTGAGACTCTCCTATTGCCTGGTGAAATGCCGAAAGACCCGATCTTGTTGGTTTGTGTGGATCAACACCAGCCCGGACAGATTCCGCAAAAATGCCACATGAATCCGGGTCGTTATAGGAGATGTCGTCTAGGAAAGAATCATTGAAGTGGTCCCGCATGGTCGCGTCTGCATTGGCGTCAAGTAGGATTCGAACAATTTCTAGGTCGTTGTTTTTATACGCTGCAAGCATCAATGGTGTTTGCCCACTTCGGTTGCGCAACTCTAAGTCGGAGCCTTTCTGAATCAATAACGAAACTATTTCGGCATTTTCAACACGAACTGCTTCATGCAGTGGGGTTTCAAATGACGGCTGCGCGATGCCATTGACATCAGCACCGAAAGAGAGAAGCATTTCAATGGCTGCAGCGTTCTCGCAACGAACGGCACGCAGGAGGGGCGTCCATCCTTTGTTGTCGGACTCGGCAAGAGCAACCGCTAATAGATTTTGGGCATCTCCCAAGACTGTGAGCGGTTTTCTGAATTCCCAAATCAGACTATGCTTCGTATTGATTCAACGTGATTCGATACTTGCCTGTCAATTTCATGTGTTGTTTTGCTCAGGTATGTGAGAACATGGTTTAACCCCTCCACATTGTCTCCTTCCAGAGCCTCATGAATGAAGCTATTAGATTGGCCCAGAAAGTCACCTCCGTTCATCGCAAAGTTCTCGAGGCAGCTGAGAATGATGTTTGCCAGTTGTGGCTCCTTCAAAGCCAAATGTAACCCGGTTCTGCCCGGCTTTCCGCAATGAGCAGGCTGTGTGATAGCTGCTCCATGCTGTAACAACCACCGAATGATACTAATTCGGCCAAGACGGATTGCATATATGAGTCCAGAGCAACCTTGACAGTCCCTGAGTGGCGATTCGAAGTCAAACGCCTTTGCTGCTAACAATTCAAGCTTGGGCACACTGTTCTCCCATATGGCAGCCGCACAGATGGCCGAAAGCACAGGACCGCTTGTTGCTCCCAAGTCTACCAAGTCGTTCGAGGGCTCTTCATCAGTGTTTTCCTTCTCAATCGAAAGAATCCATTCGTTCAGACTCTGGTTGTTGGACGCATCAACGTAGAAAGACGGCTTACAGCCGCTGAAATCTGCAAAAGGCTTGCCTCCCGCTTCTACCAGCGCTTTCGCCGACGCCAGGTCTGACATCTCTGCGGCAAAATGAAGGGGAGATCTCCCGGTCTTGCATTGAACATTGACATTAGCGCCATGGCCACATAATACCTTGATGGCGGCATCATGTCCTCCCCAGGCAGCAAAGTGTAATGGCGTCCAGCCAAGGTCTGTCTTCGCTTCAATATTCTTGATGAGACCATTGCCGAGATAGAAATCGATGATATCAGTATGTCCTCGACTAGCCCCGACATGAAGTCCGTTGGCTCTCTCGTGTCCCAGAGTACTCATGTCATTTTGAGTGACATCTATCGAACAAGTTCTCTCCCAATCCACGCATGGGGTTGTTTTGGTGTTATCGGTAGCGAAGATCTCGGCCAGCACAACTATGTTGCCCTCGAGAGCAGAGGAAAGAGCTGCATCCCATCCAACAGAATCTTTCATACTTGGGTCTGCTCCATTTCTTAAAAGTGACAAAGCAAAACTTGTCCTATTATTTCGCAGGTGATGTTCCAACGGCGTGTCGCGATCTTGGTCTTTGACTCGAAGGTTTGGATCGGCCCCCCGTTGTACCAACTTCTCAACCATCCACTCAGTCCCTGGCTTTGCAAGAAGGTGTATTGCTGCCAGGCCATTTGCCCTGTGACTGGCTTCATTCAATTGCCTCTTGTTCGAATACTGCAAGAGTAAGTCAAACATTTCTTCAGGTCCTGGAGTGGCTGAGACGTTGGGCGGACTGCTGCAGTAGGTCTCCAACACAGATAGGCCATCAACACGCCGATGTACACTTACGCCCTCGGCGAGAAGCAGATTTGCGAGTTCAAAGTCCAAAGACCGAGCTGCGGCGCCCAGCAGGCGAGAGATTCGTGGTTCTTCTCGAAGATTGGACTTTTCTTCAGTCTGGCGCAGGATTTGGCAAATCAATTTCGTTGAGATTGGCTGCAGGTCAAGCGTGGTTTGAAAGTCATTGAACGCTGGCAGCATTGAAAGGATCCCTGTAACTCTGCTCTGCTTCTCAAAGGATTCCATGTAGCCTAACTTCAAGAGCGACATCCCGGCGGGTGTGACGAGCTCTTCCCTTTCACTAGCCATAGCGTATTGTGCAAATCGTTCCCAAACTTTTGAAGAGTCGGAAGCATCAGCCTTGTCAGAATCCAACACGGAAAGTTCTTCCATCACATCTTGATCAACTCCGGCGACCGCATCTTTTTTGAGACATCTTTCAAGATAGGCTTCAAACGGCGTCTTTTCATGAAGCCCTCGGAAGCTGCAGGCATCAGGGTACAGGGATTTCAAGCGACGTGTGTTTTTGGCTGTTGCACCTGGGCCCAGGTGATGAAGTGGGCTGTCGTTGGGTTCGAAATTCAAATTAGGGGCCAGAGGAATGAGGAATTCGAGAACCTCGTCCGCGTCGGCATTGACTGCCAGGCTGAGTATTGGCACAGGGCTTGCGATCATAGCAGGCGTTAGCGTCAAGCGCCTTGTCAGGATGGAAAAGGATTCCAATGCACCATCCCTCAGCAGCAGGGCCAAGGGCGTAAATCCGTCTTCGTCAACGGCTTCTAAAGCTTCCTTGACGTATTCGATGGGTTGGGTATCCAAGATCGCTTGAAAATGCTGGGACGAAAATATTTGATAGTGCAACACGTTCCTTCCCTGTGTGCACCGGGAAGCAAGGTTGGCGCCCATTTTTGTGATGATTTCCATCAATTTTCGGAAGGGTATTGAATCGTGTTTGTCATTCCAAAGAATCTTGTTGCCAAAATGCTTGTAGTCCCATACATGAAGGGGCTGTAGCCCAAAGTTGTTGGGCCTCCGAACGTCGCAACCGGCACTAAGCAAAAGTCTTGTGATCTCGATTCGCTTCTCAATGTTTGTGCAGAAGAGCACCAGAGCCAAGTGCAAGAGAGTGTCGCCATTGTGATCTACAATGTCCGGCGCTTCGAACCGAGGGTCTGACATGATCTTTTGCAACACTTGCAGGTTACAGGCGTGGATCGCTGCAATAGCTTGTTTCTCCAAGTCGGTAGTAGTCAAAGTGACTCGTGTATCAATGGCCATGACATTGAATGTGAAATCCAACTTTGCGGACAGCGCGGCTTCCCATGCTAAAGAGCATAGACGAAGTGTTGTCTCTGATTTCTCAGCTCTCTGATCAAGTGACTCAACGAACTCTTGCAGGCTCGCTGTGTATATCTCTCCGCGTTCGCGGTCGATGAATTGAAGCACGCGGGCTGCTAGGTCGACGCTCCTTTCGTCGATGTTGATACCCAGCTGAATTAGTAGGGTCGGCACAGATAGTCTGATCGCGTGGAATGCTGAACGGAAGGCAACTTCAAGCAGACTTTCTCCCACGAAGATCTGAGTGGAGGTAGTATCCAAAGAAGCCCCTGCGCGGTATAAGCTTCTGATGGTATCTCTCGTGGCCTTCGTTCCATGATACGTGTAGCCATTCGCACGTGCAATCTTCCCGTCTATCACGGCTTCGCCAGAATCCTTCCAGTCGGTACACATGAACAGTATACCATGAACCGCACACTGCAAAGGACAGCCTACTCCGCTTTTCATGTTAACGTCTGCGCCCTGTTCTAGGAGGAACAGGCAGATCTTTTCTAATGATAGCGCCGCAGCCAAATGTAGAGTTGCAAAGCTTGGGCTAGCGAGGATTCCGGTTATGAATTTCATATCACCGGAACCAATGCTTCCAGCAAGCGCGATCGCCCAGGATGTGAAATATGGCGATTTGTTCGGGTGGAAAAGCGATTTTGCCAATCCCACAACCTGTGCGTCGTCCCATGCATGCCTCGCATATCTTGGCCAGTGCCCGGCGGCATATGAGTAAAATGGGAACTCAACTTGTCGGTTGTCAATCTTTTCTTGCTCGGTCTCCGGGTCGAAATGTGGGCGAAAGAAGTTGCGGAGCTGCAGGAACCTCAAGCATTCAACTGCCAATAGACGATGCGATAGACTTTCCGAGATACCAAAGCCAACCAGGTCGGGGTCCTGTGACGATATGTTCTTCAGAAATTCTTGGACAGAAAAATGAGAAAACTCCAAGTATTGCCCATCACTTGATTCTCGTACGAGACTGCTGC
Source organism: Colletotrichum camelliae (assembly GCA_018853505.1). Classification (NCBI taxonomy): domain Eukaryota; kingdom Fungi; phylum Ascomycota; class Sordariomycetes; order Glomerellales; family Glomerellaceae; genus Colletotrichum; species Colletotrichum camelliae. The sequence continues at coordinate 5,745,768 of JAELVL010000002.1, read as the reverse complement.
AGTACTTTGTGATAGCGTTGAGGTGGATGATCTGACGAGGCTCGAGCAACGTATGCTTTTCAGGAACGGAAAGGGCCTCTCTCAGTTGACGAACTGTCAGTTTAGGTGACGCGTATGCAATGAATTGCAATGCTAGCTGTACCAGTCGTCGCTTGCCCTTGGGCACCCTCTTCAAGATTCGTGCATAACTCTCGTCAAGGGTCGGCGGTAGTGCGAGAAGTGCGTCTCGACAGTCCTGGTCGGAAACACAATCTTTGAGGTGGTCTAACTGGCAAGACACCCATCGAAACCTGTATATGATGATGAGCAAAGTTCCACCAACTCGGGAAACAAAACGACGGTAGCTCATTAACTCACATTCCCTTGGCACCATCCACTAGTCCCTGGATTATCTCAGCTTTTAATTCAGGGTCGTACGCCGACAACTTCCCAACTCTTATTCTCTCTTGGATCTGCGCTGTAACGTACTCCATGATATCGTGTTTATGAGCAGCGACTTCAATTGAAACGCAACAGTCGCTTAGACGATCTCGGATGCCATCCTCATCACGCTCAACAGGGCGGTGGAAACATTGTCCGCTTCATCGAATGTACCAACCAGCACGTCAACTACATCCTCAGTCGTGTTCCCACACTCGTCGAGCCCGTCAAGGATGAGATATACATGATCATACATCCCAAGAATATTTTGTAGCAGCACCTTCAGCGAAGAGATATCTGGAGCTCTAGGGAGTGCTTGTTTCGGGTGCAGCCCATCGTAATACTGCACAAGAAGCTCGTATGCGTCTTCATTCTGTATAGAAAGTTGGTATGCGAGAATCCCGAGAATCGTTTCAGGGGATTGCGTAACCGGGTTCTTGTAATCGCAGAAGAAAAATGCTGTGGCGATTGAGTTGGTGCATGTGCTTTTCCCCAATGCCGCCTCGATGATAGAACCAGCAAGAACGGTCTTCCCGGCGCCCGGAATGCCTTTCAACCACAGCTTCGACTTGGAAGTCGAGAGCCAATGCTGGAACTGAGGAAGACGATTAATGAGCCAGAGACCTGTTCGTGGGTGCCGTAGCTGCAAGCTCATTTCGTAATTCTCTTGCGGGTTGCATTTGAGAAAGAAAGCCTCTACCTTTGAACGCCTTGAATCCTTGTCCACTCGGCTGACGATGCTTCTTGTGTCTCTAATCTCAGAGAGAATATCCTCCCTCTGTTGGTCTTCGTGAGACAGTATCTGCAACAATGCGTGAAGCGTATCTGCAGACAGTGCAGCGTTGATCAACCGCTGATGACGGGAGATGTCCTCGTGCCACGTCTTGAGACGGCTGGATCTTCCAGGCCAGAATAACTTTCCCTTGGTAGAATCCGCTTCGACCTTGCCCAACTTCTCTTTCATTTCCTCTAACGTCTCGTTGCAGTCGTCAATATAGTCCATGTGAAGGTTCTTGTTGAAGGAGCCATCTTCGAGGGCTCTGGCCAGGCGAGAAAGACTATCAAGCGAACCACCAAGCAGATTGACGTCTTTAGTAAGCTCTTTCAAGTCCTTTTCGGCATTCTTCACTGCTTTTCCATACTTCACCAGACGAGTAAAGACCACATCGGCGAGTGAAATAAGACCAGCAATGCTTGCGGCGACTGACAACGGATCTGCCATGATTGAGGATTTGTGGTCGGGGTGCGACCAACCGAATGCGGGGCGTTGGTGTTCAGAAGCATCGGCAAAAGATAAGCCAAAGGAGGGACCGAAACGTTGGTTCAGAGAGGGCTCGGGCTGCTGTTAAGTATATGGAACTCGTACTAGGCCCTTTGGAAAGCCTTAATTACATGCCCAGAAAAGCCATCTGCATGACACGTCACATGGCGGTTGTTGGTTGGTTGGCGGGTGTCGCAGTTTCTTACTTGTACCTACTTGTCTGGGCCATGCAATGTCATGCTTAGTTCTTGTGTACCGCGGCGAACCAATGTTTTCTCCTCCAACTCCACCCCCAACGGGATCATTCAGGCTGACAGCGTCTCTCTGGCCGGGGTGGTGGCGGAGCAAGGCAACTCACCACAATGATGGTGCGTTTGCCCCCTGTCTGAAGTGCGCCATCTTTGCATTAGCTCCCAGCCAGTCAGAAACATTCGACTTTTTATGCCTAGAGTCTTGTTTTAATGGACTTACAAACAGCCAAGCGACGTTATCGTCACCGCAATTGACGTGTGGATTTGGCCCGCCCCGAGCCTGATCCGGAGTCAGGTGGAGCACCTACGTTGCCGAAGTTACCACGGTTCACGGCGCAACCGGTTTTTCTTACCAGGACTCAGCTCGCCGACTCCGACATTCCGTACTCAGTTTCACACTGCACGGTCCGCCACAAGTTCAATTCAACCTCGTTGAGAGGGGGCTTGTCAAACGGCACCCGTAACGCGATAAACAGCGCTCACAGCACCCCTCAGTGAGCCAAAAAAGAAAGAGAACAAAATGCCGCCTTCTAGGCTCTAGCTAATGCTCTCGTCTCGTCCTCTGGCTGTGAGGACCATGAGGGCTTTTCTGATTGGAAGGGCTCTGGTTATGAGGACTCTTGTAGATAGGAAGCGTTCTTCGGGTTAGGAAGAGATCTTGAGGGGTTCCCTAGGAGGGAGGCTCTACTTTTCTTATTGATCATGTAAGAAATCCTGGGCTCAGGAGGGGGCAACAGGGGGTGCTGCATATGGCGTTATGGGTGCAGTTGGACAGGCTCCGTTGAGAGATACAGTTTTCCACGGTTGATAATGTCCCTACAAGACCTAGCCGGGGCTAATCAGCAGGGCTTTTCAAGGTTCCGATGAGGGTACAGAATATTTTACGTTTTAGTACTCTTAAGTACTACTACAAATTAACTTTATTTTGCGATATATTTCTTGACTTCTTCGTCGATCTGAGCAAGGCGCCGCCTTAGTAGGTCACCGAGGGCAGTACCGACAAGGGCAAGGTAACCATTATGTTGGAGGACTGTACTGCAACATTGCCTGTGCAACTCTTAGGAGTGCTGCATGGCGCATGTTTGTCTTATTCTACGCAAGCTGTCGGCTTCGTCGGCTTTCGTGGGAGTACCAAGAGCTCATGCGGGACGGCGTCTGGTGCACAACGGAATCATACCAGTTGGAATGCCTAAGGATGTTCAACTTGATCGTGCACAATTACTAGGAAAAATGGATTGGGCAACTCAGTCAAGAACATTGGGGGAGCGGAGAAATGGTTGAATAAAGCTGCACATTCACGCATCACCGTCGAAGCAAGGTTAATATAAGCTCAGGGGCAGAATTCCAGCGACGGACTCTTCAACACCGCGTTCGGGGCCGAACTCAAGCTGGCCAAGACTCTTAACGAGACCACATAAGAAGCAAAACACTTCTGCCGTACCCACACCATCCCCACAACGGACAGAAACGCGATCCCTTCGGCTCAGCCCAGCGCTCTAATTCCCGTTCCCATCGTCCAAACAGGAAAGAGGAAAACAAAAATCACAAGCATAAACCTCTAAAATAAAAAGGTGGTGGAACCACCTTTCCCGAGTCAAGGCATTGCAAATGCGCGCTCGTTGTTTGGTCGCGCCGCACTCAATTTAAGTTGAAGCAATTTCCCAGGTTTTCCAGAATACGGGGTCCGGACCCACAACCACCTGTGAAATTCGGCCGTCGCGCCGCGGCGGTTCGGGCATCCCGGAGCGGGCCCCGCACCCAATTAGGCATGTGCACCCCCGGCCTCCCCAGATCGGAGAGTCCGCCGATCAGAAATCAGCCCTGGAGGGACAGCAGGAAGGGGGAGCAGGGGAAAAAAGCATATCTTGCTTTCGGTTCCCGCGTCCCGCTGGCCTGATGTCGATCCTGCTGGGTGTAGGACACTGTCTCTCTCTCTCTCTCTCGTTTGATCCAACTACCAGTCACTCGTTCACCTTCGATACCATCACAATGCGCGTCTCATTCGTGTCCTTCGCTCTCTTCACAGCCGCTGTGCTCGGTCAAGATGCCGAGCATCAATGGCAAGCAGCCGGCGTGAACGACCGTACGTCCCCCTCTCCCTCCCCCTCCCTCCAACCCACAACTAACACAACACCAACCACCAGTCCGCTCCCCCTGCCCGCTGCTCAACTCGCTCGCAAACCACGGCTACCTCCCCCGCACAGGCCGCAACATCTCCGTCGACGCCCTCATCGACGGCATGCACGCCGGCCTCAACCTGCGCGAGGACGCCAAGCTCTTCTTCCGGCTACAGGGCAACAAGGCCCTCACGGCCTCCTCCACCGGCGACGCGCAGACCTTCCACCTCAGCGACCTCATCACGCACGACCTCATCGAGCACGACGCCTCGCTGAGCCGCGCCGACATCCACTTTGGCGACAACTGGTCCTTCAACCAGACCATCTTCGACGAGACCAAGTCGTACTGGCCCGCGGACCTGATCAGTATTAGTGATGCGGCCAAGGCGCTCGTCGCGAGGCAGAAGACGGCGAAGGCGGTCAACCCGGAGTTCAACCTGCCGCTGGACGGGTATACGAACAGCTTGGGGCAGACGGCCATGTACTTGGGCCTGTTTGGGGACTATGAGGATGGGTATGCGAGGAAGGATTGGGTGGTGTACTTTTTTGGTGAGTTTTTCTATGACCGGAGTGAGATGAGAATGTGAGAACTGACGTAGGATAAACAGAGAATGAGAGGCTGCCGTTTGAGCTTGGATGGGCTAGACGGTCTGACGACGATAAGATCCCGGCTACGGGCATTCTGGCGCTGACGACCAAGGTCGCGGTGCATTATCTTGCGGCCAAGATTGGCTTGTAAAAGTGGTGTGTTTGGTAATGTTTAATTTAAATGATCAGCGAGTTGACAGACTATACCGGCGTCGGACATGAATTCATAATGAGATACCAAGACTGGAGGTTCCGTTCGTCGCGTGTGATTGGCTGCGCACTCACTTCCAGGACTCACCCAACAACTTCGACCGGACGGCCAGTCACTTCCGCTCATGCTTCACCCCGACCCCAACCTGAGCCACCCCCAGCCCACAAGCCCTCACAAACAACATACTAACAACCACGAACGTCTATCAAGGACAATATCCCCCAAATACGAGTCCCATCACCGGCATCCAGCATCCTCACCACCCGCATCCCACCCCCAACTTCATCCCCCTACGCCGCAACCACCATCCTTCTCGCCCGCACGATTGCCAAACCCACCTGCCATCACCCGTCTTGCCCACCACCGATCCATCACATCCCCCTCCCCTCTATCCAACTGCGCGCAAAGGGGGCCTCGGGTATCCGCTGCAGAAAGTGGATCTCGCCAGGGTCACACCTCGAATGTGACAGCAGACCGGGGTCACTCTTCTCCTCTGGGCCCATGCGACGACTCAGCTCCCCGGTCCATCACGAACGCTCAACGTCCAAACACCGGCCACCGGCCGCCCACGAGAGCCACACGGCGGGTCGCGGCCCATGTCCCGGTGCATACACCCATCGCCCGCGCCCGCCTAGCGCCAACAGAGTCTGGCGGAATGTCTGGTGAGACGGTGGAGGCGGTATGTGTTGGTTGAACTGAACCCTCGAGGATTCTACCGACGAGGGCTACACTAGGAGGGATCATAAAAACCGCTCACCTCGCCCCTGGGAAGACCGCCACCGTCACCGGCTCGAGTCAGCCCTCCTTTCCCTCCCATCCTCAGCAGCAGAAGCCTCACCAAACAAAATGCCCTCGTCTCAGAAGCCAAAGATGCTCCTGATGGGCGCCACCGGCTACGTCGGCGGCTCCGTCCTCCACCACCTCCTCGCCCACCCGGACCTCACCACCACAATCACCCCCTCCAACCCAATCACCCTCCCCATCCGCCCGGCACCACCACCTCCTCTCCGTCCGCCGAGCAGCTCACCGCAGCCTACGGCCCCCGCGTCCGCCCAGTCCACATCACCTCCCTCGACGACGCCCAAACCCTCACCCGCCTCGCCTCCCAGCACGACCTCGTCATCAACGCCGCCTCCGGCTTCCACCCCTCCTCCGCGAAGCCCTCGTCTCGCCTCGCCCAGCGCCGCAAAACCCACCACCACCGCCCCGGCACCACACCACCCCACCCCCTGGATGATCCACCTCCGGCACCTCCAACATCGCCGACCGGCCCCTCACCGGCGTCCCCCGCCCCGACGCCGAACACGACGACGCCAACGCCGCCTCCGTCTTCGCCTTCGAAGAAGCCGAAAACCGCAGGGAGTGGTACCCCCAGCGCGCCGCCGAACTCGTCGTCCTCCGCACCGCCTCCGAGACCGGCGTCTCCGCCGCCTCCTCCAGGCCCCCTGCATCTTCGGCACCGGCACCGGCCTCTTCAACCGCGCCGGGCTGATGGTCCCCGTGATGATGTCCTTCGTCCTCACGCACGGCTTCGGCATCCGCGTCGGCGACGGCACCGGCATCGACACCGTCCATGTCGCCGACCTCGCGGGCCTGTACGTCCTTGTGTCTTAGACATCGTCCACCGCGGCGGCGCGAACGTCCCCTCCGGCACGGAAGGCATCATCTTCCCCGCCGTCGGGCGCACGCTGACGGCGGATATACCCCGGCGGTGTCTGGACGTGGCGTTCGCGACGGGGAACCTGCCGCTGGAGGACGGGCCGCGGGGGAAGGAGATCCGCGAGTGGAGTATTGAGGACGCGGCGGTGACGACGGCGGGGAATGTGGCGGTCGCGGAGACGGGGTACGCGGGGCACCGCAAGACGAAGGGGAGCGTGGCGAGGGAGCGGTTGGGGTGGGCGCCGGCGTTTTTGGAGGAGGCGTGGGAGAGGGAGTTTGAGGCGGAGTTGAGGGCGGCGTTGAATGGGCAGAGGGGGTCGACTATGGCGGCGTGCATTGCGAATACCAAGTGAGGTTCGCGGGGTTGGGATGCTTGGAGGAAGTTAGTAGACGTCATGTGAGGCTGAGATGGTATTGTGGCACGACATCGCCGTGTAACGTCACTCACGGCATGGACGGGTGCACTGCACGCAAAAAGGGGACTCTGTTTGGAAACTTTGGATTAATTCCCCTAAATCGATCTATATATATACGTTTTGTTTGATTTTGTCTCAATATGCACACGGGAAAACAGCATTTAACACTATGGTATGAAGGATGGGATGGAAGCTTGTGTGGTATCGCAGCGGTAGTATGTGCAGACGATGAAGGTACACCTTTTCCGTATGATACACACGGCGGGTTTCGCAGCTACCGCCGTCTTCCTTGGACATTGGAAGTCGCTTGTTGTACAGACAGACAGCAGCAGCCAATTATTTGAGTCCTCCGAACTTGATGCACTTCTCGATCCATCCGCGGCGCGGCGTCTGCGGGGGCGGCGCTTGTTCGCGCGGGTGGTTCACCCCGCCGCCCCAGCTGCGCCAGGTGCTCTCCGTCGCCTCCGTCGGCGCCATCGAGACGCCCCGGTCGCCGCGCATCAGCGGCGGCGGCGTCTCCAGCCACAGCGGCTGCGGCGGTCGGCCCTGCTGTCCCGGAGGAGGCGCCTGGCGGTTCTCGTACAGGGAGAGGATGGAGTTCGTGTCGGACTGGTTCTCGGTGCCGTACCTGCTCGACGCGGTGTACCTATTCGTATTGCCGGCCTGCTGGCTATCAGGGCGGTACGCATCGGGCACGCTCGGCACAGGCGGCGCGTTCACATCCTGGGCGCTCGCGCCCATGGTGCGGGTCGAGTAGACGCTGCTGCGGCCGGAGAGCGGGTTCAGCTTGAGCGGGTGGTGGCGGCGGATCCAGCTGGCGATGGAGTTGCGGACGTTGGGTGGACGGGGGCGGCTCGAGGATGGGCAGCTGGCGGCCGGAGGCGTACTTCTTCTCGTCGAGGTAGCCCTGCGGGGTGAGCGAGTTGCGGTCGTTGTCCGGGTGGTAGCCGTTCTCGGCGGCGTAGGCGGCGCCCATGAGCTCGGCCATGATACTTGACGGGGCGCGGCGGGCGAGCTGCTGCTGCTGCTGCTGCTGGGATGGCGAGAAGGTCGATTCGGGGTTCCAGTAGTGGCCGTCGGGGGACATTGAGCGCTCGTACATGCGGCGTGCTTCGCGGCGTTTGCGGTATTTGAGGAACCACCAGAGGCCCCAGCCTATCACGAGGAATAGTGCGGCGATGGCTGAGGATGTTAGTCGGCATTCATGAGGGGCGTAGATGGTAACTTCATCATGGTAACATACCAATAGTCCCGAACGCGATGGCAGTCGGCGTCCATCCTGCGTCTGAAGATCTGTCGTCGCCAAGGCCGATCTCGTTTCCTCCCCTCGTGGTCCTCGTGGTGCCTCCCGTCGGTGCGAGAGTCTGCTTGGTCGTCGTGAACTGGCTCTCGGGAAGGGCGGTGGGCACACTGCTAGTCCTGGATGGCGGGGTGGCGGAGGAGCAGGGAAAGACGTGGGCCGGGACTGTTCGCGTGAGGGGTCACGGGAGGGTGCGCTGGACGGCGTGATGGACTCGGAGGTGGTCGTCGTCTCGTCGTTGCCGGTGGGATTGGCCGGGGCCAGGACGGGAGGCGGCGGCGGCGGCGGCGGCGGCGGCGGCGGGTCCGTGGTCTTTGGCGAATGGGTCTTCGTCTTTGGTGAGTGAGTCTTGCTCACGCCCGGCGGGAAGCTCGAGTGGTCCGGCGAGGGCGAGTCCTCGCCATCGGAAGAGTCGTCGCGGATCTCAATGCGCAAGTCGTCTCTCTGGTAGCGTGGCCAGCGGCGGGGGATACGCCTGGTGAAGATTTAGTCACGCCAGTCATATGAGATGTCGTCGTGATGCCATGAAGCCCTACCTTCTCACAATGTTTCTCGCCACAGCCTCCATCGTGTCGTAGTGCCAAGCTCGAGTTTCAAATGACCCGGATATTCCAACCCGAGAACTGATAGTGTTGCTGTTTCGATGGTCGCGTGACCAAAAAATAAGGGTGAAAAATGAGATATGTAGGTCGTCGTGTTGGGACGGACAGAAAGCAGCCCAGCTGTAGAGACAGAATGAAAGAAAGATAGTGGGCACCGCCCGTGAAGAAGGGAAAGGCTAAGAGAGAAAAGTGAAAGCTTGATGTCGACTTGGAAGCTTTCACCTCATCTTGGCCATGTATCGACAAGAGGGGGGGTCGAAGATGGGGGAGGGAAGGGAGCGAGAGGGGGGTGACGTCCCTTTGTTTCGATGCAGAGATCGAGGAACCACGAAGACGAGGGCCAGGAGGCGAGGTGCTAAGTGGCCGCCGTATGTATAACGTAAGACAGAGCAAGGTGAGTGAGGGCGCCGTCACATCGCAAGGTGACAAGGGGAGGAGGCAAAACGGCCGGTTGGTCTCGTCTCTCGCGGCGGCTCCCCTGCAACGTCCTGTCGTTAAAGTGGTCTAAGGTTTCTTGTGGTGGTGGTTGCTGCGCCCGTGCAGCCGCTGTCTGTCATTGCGTCAGGAAGCGCTGCTGCGAACCATCCATCCATCCCTTTCGAACATTGGACTGAGTGACTGGCTTGGTGGACTGGAGTTCTTCAGTGAGTGCCCACTCCGGGTGGGCAAGCGGAAACGAGAGGAAGTCCGGAGCGCGAGGAGGAGCCAAAGGAGGGTTACAGGACGCGAGGTCGTCGGGGGGGGTTGAAGGGGAGAATGGGAGGGTCCAAGACAGCGGCGGCGGCAAGAGGGCAAGAAGACGCGAGGCCCTGCAGGTGTTGTTGGTGTTTCACGGTTTCAGACCTGGTGCCAAGAAGTCCCAAAAGACGCTGGTGCGACACCTTTTTTGCTGGGGACCCAATAAAGCCCCGGTCCACACTTGAAGCGAATAGCGGGTCTATGAATGGGTCCATACGCTGTAAAGTGGACCCTGTCTCCGCCAAGCCGCCCCGCTGTTGCCGCGGTCCCGGACCCCCGATTCGCTGCAATCCTGCAGCCCTGGTGCCGATGTGGGCGGCCCGGCCGGAACAAGGGTCCACCCGCCACCTGTTCGCAGTGCTGGCAGCTGGGTGCACAGCTGGCAGCAGTGGCAGACAAGAAGTCGCTTCCAAGTTCCAGGGCTCATCGCCGCCAGCCACCAAAAGTCGTGAGAGGCGCGCAGTTTCAGAATGTCCTCTCCGCCCACGCCGTCGCCGCCAGTGCCTGAGAAGATCAGATCGGCTGTCCCGTATTGATCTTTTCTTGGTGACGGGGCTGCCGGGGGTCATCCTTTCCGTCCTCCACGAGAGAGAGAGAGCACGTACGAAGTACACTGCGAAATACACTACGAATACGCGAGTACAGGGGAGCCAACCGTTCTGATCCTTTCCGCCAATCAGTCTCAGCCGCCATCCTCCCAAAACAGAGTCCATTCGCTCTTCTCAAACGACTAGAATTTCAATGGGGATAAGATGAGAGGAAAGCAGTGACCCAGAGAGTAAAACGGCCGGAATGTTACTGCAACTGCTCTCCTGCCATTCGCTCAAAACTCAACCAAACGCCAAGGTTTACTTTGACAGGCCCTCAATCGGACAATCGCATCCTTTTCGCCGCCCGGTGCACAAAAGCTCAAACCAGCCTTTAATCAATGTTGTATCTGCCCACACACAGACACACACGCACCGTCCCCGCCCAATTAAATTCGAACGAACCGTCCCCTGGGCTTTTCGACTCTCCCCTTCTCCTGTTCGAGAACGTTAGCAGTGCTTCCTTTTGGCGCCCCCCGTGGCTGAAATCCTGTGTTCGTTCGACGTCGATGCTCGTCCTCCGTGCGGTCCCCCAACATCAGGCGAAATCTTACGACGTCACACTCCCGTCCACGTCCGTTTGAAGTTGGTGCCGAACCTCCGGTGACGCCTGCCCATCACTTCCTTGGCATCCAGCGGATGCAACTTCGTGATCTGGGCTGTATGCAATCATCAAATGAAAGGGGGCGGGATGCCAATAACGGTAAGGCTCTGCCACATGTGAGGCTCTCCCAGAAGGATATGCACAAGCCTCGGACCATCATCTATTCGAGTCACAAGCGACAACGCCCTCGGACCCAACGACTCTTCGCTTCCTTCCTTGGGCTGGCCTTTTGTAATATCTCTGACGCACTGCCCCGGTGGATGCTGCGCCGCCGGAGAAAAGCTTGGCCTGGAAGGAAAGGGGGCTCGGCAGCAAAGAGTGGGACGACGATTAATTTACAGCAGCGACAACTTTAAATGCTCCCGCGAGTCAATCCCATCTTGGCTGGCCAAATGCTGGGGTCCTGACTCCTTGCTCCCCTCTAGCGCCGAAAGTAATTTCCATCTTCAACGTGGCCTTCAATTTCGACATCTAAGCTTAAAACTACTTGCAAGCTGATATATGAGATGAGCCGTGTCTTCCAAGCGAGGGCGGATGTTCACGATGCCGGCTTCTGCTAGATTGTAACCCCGCTGGTGTTTTTCAATGTTGACTTGGCGTACGCCAGGTCATGAGTAAAGGCGCTCTTTACCTGAGATCTCAATCCCAGTTGAATACGATGTGCATTTTGAGGAAGTTCAACCGCCTCTACCACCAGACATCTACTCGGACAAAAACTTCTAGACTTTCTGAGCGCGTCCATCTCATTTTTTTGGTGTAGACTTACCATGGTAGGTGTGATATTGAGGTCTGTTCAACCCCTCCTTGAGTATCGTCTGTGTCTGTCTGAGAGGCTTCTCCACAGTCTTTGATAGTCTCTACATCTCGTCTCCATCACTAGGATTAAATTGTCTCAACTACGTCTTTTTCCATATACCTGTCAGATTATAATAAGGGAAAGACCGTGCTGAAATGAAAACAATCAACTGAATCTATCCTCGCCCCCTATGTTGATCCTGCGCTCGTGGCAAACGCCGCCGTGTCTCGCACCATCACCTGTCCTTTTGCGTCTTCCTTGATTTCCTGGATTCTGCAAAGGTAATCGAAGCGCGATTCATCGTGTCGTCGTAGGTTGGGGCCGGTCAAGCGCCATTCAGCCTTGGTAATGCCGCTCCACTCCTTGACGACGAGACTGTGATTCTCACCCCAGTGCGGTTCCGTTGTCAGCTTGTCCTGATCTTGAAACCTCTCAACAAGAAACCATTTACGGATGTGAGAATGGCGTTTACCGGCCTCGAACGCGTTCCGATAAACCCCCTGGCTGTTTGTGTACGAGATTGACGCGCCGCTGCGGACGAGCTTCTTGGTGGCTTCGAGCCGGCCGTATGTGGTGGCGCCCATCAATGCGCTCCCTTGAAGGCAACCTTCATGGTCCATCTTCGGTCCGTACTTAAGTAACTCGTCGATGCATGAGACGGAGCCCCGTGCTGCTGCGCTGCATGAAGGATGGTGTCCATCAAATGCACCACGGTAAAGATAGTAGTCGATCATCCCCCATCGGTTGTAAAGTCGCAAAAGACTTTTGAGCAGTTGGAAGTCGTCACATTCGGCTGCGTACGACAATGGGTTTCCCGTGTCTTCCGCATCAATTTGATACAGTAGGCCGGAGTTGAGGATCAACGTCATCGACTTTTTGTCGTTCTCTACATGTAAGTAAATGGCGTACGTAATTGTACTGAGGCCAACGAGGTCGAGGTGATGAAGAGGGTCGAAACCTCTGCTCCAGAAGTAAGAGAACATTTTTGGAGCTAACGATTGATGCAATTGCGCTTTATGGAAGGCCGTCCGTCACAAGTAATCGCACGTATGATCTGGATTGTCTTTGACGAGCAGTTCAACCATTTCCATGCTTCCATGTTGGACGGCCCACATGAGTGCCGTTGTTCCCTTGTGATTGCATAGAGACTGATCGGCCCCGGCAGCAAGCAGGCTTTTGACTGCCTCCAAGTTGTTAAAATCTGCAGCCAAGAGAAGAGGAGATCTTTGATACCCATCCAGGACGTTGAGGTCAGCGCCGCAGTCGATGAAGAACTTGATACACTCTTGATGCTTGGCTTCTGTGGCATAGTGAAGTGCGCTTGCAGAATACTTGTTGTCAAGTGGCCATTCGGACTCCATGACTGAGGAATAGCGGCTGACGCGACTGGCAGCAGCGGCAAGAAACTCTTTCCAGGACGTCTGTCGAGCCCATGGCACGAGTCGATAATGTGCCCTGCGGAATCTGTTAGCCACATGCATTGAATTGATTGAAATCTTACGAAAGACATGCCAATAGGCCGGGAAGTTGGCTTCCACATGACTTTTTAATTGCTGGAGCGCTGGAAGATTTTTGGCCAAAGCTGCAACATGGAAAGGGGACAGATCTAGGTCCAATACAAGTGACCCCTGGTGCAAGGATGCATCGAGAATTTTGCTCAAACTTTCTCCTGGGAGTTTATGCCATATTGCTAGCATGGTGGCATTTCTTAGTCCAAGAGCGTGGTTGCCGCACCGGGAGTCTTCCAAATTGGCTCGCTCTAGAATCATGTCGAGTACATCTGTGTCGTCGTCGAATTCCTCGATTGCGAAAAACAATGGCTTCATCGGGCATGTAACGCAGCCGGGAAGTTCAGCTTCTAAAGACACACCTGAAGCGAGGAGCCTTTTGCAAAGCATTTCATCATCGAGCAGGATGGCTCGGGACATGAAATACCCCGATGGTGGAATGTCCTCTTCCCAACTCGAATCGCTAGTTGTGTCCTCCTCATCCGGTCTCTGGAATAAGGAGCGTGGAATCGGAAAATGAAAGCTTGATCAGCGCCCACCCCAAGGCAATCAATCAAGTTTGAGGCTCAAACTTGACTTGATTGCCACATCGCGATGCCATACTTGATTGATTGCCAATTAATTGCAAGTAATTGCCAAGTGAAGCTATTCAGACCCACCAAGCAGTGAGATTGCACCCCTCTTATGCCATTGCCTCATACATTGCAGCATTTCTAGCCTTTCTACCTTCATCGCCAGCCTCTGTGAGGTCTGGGCAAGAGATGCAGCACTGAATACCCTCTCACAGTCAGATAACTGTGAGGGTATTGCTAGTATACTTAATACCAGCTTACTCAGGCGAGGATATTCTTCTTCATAGGCAAACCACTAATCAACAGGATTATAGTTAGCCTGTCTCTGTAGACCTAAATACTTCTCTAACTCATCCAGCTTCTTATTATCTTTATCTTCCTTAAATATAGTAGCTTCTACTTAAACCTACTACTTAAAGTTATCTGGATTATAAGGTTCTAAGCATTAGCTTATATTTCTTATACTTTCCCCTTCTTCAAAAGAATACTATCAGTTAAAATATCTCTTCAGAGCTAACTTAGTATTAGATACTTATTCCTGCTAGCGAGAGGATTGCTAGTTTTTTTCTATGTATTTCATATTAAAACCAGAGTAGAGGAGTAATATAGCAGTATATAGAGGTGACTCCTCTGTCAAAGTATAATACTTATCCAGCTTCTTCTATCTATTATTAATAGAAGTCCTTAAGTACTGCTAGCTATTGCTGCTTATCTTTTCCAGGTTAGAGATATTATTAATATACTCTTAGTAAGTATAAGCAGATAAAAAGCTTTTATTAAACTGTCTCTGAGATAGTTATAATGCTTAAGTATATAATAGGACTTGCTGATATGCTGATTAAGTGAATCTTTAAGATGTTTCCTGTGAGAAGGCTTATGACTCTTCTGATTTAAGATCTTGAGAATTCCTATTACTAGTATTATTATAGAAGGTCTTCCACCTCTCAAAATGACTCAGAAGATATTCTATAGCAGTGATTACCTCTTAAAGTCTACTATATAAGCTATCTTATCTAAAACCTTGCATTTAAAGTATAATCTTCTAGATAGGCCTTAAGATTGTTATAATCTCTGTTAACTGCAGCTAGTTATTAGAAGTTAAGATATCTTAAGCTGGTATAAGATCTTTAATACTCTAAGAAGAACAGAAGCTATCTACTTCATCTTTAAGGCGAATTATATGCTTAATTATAAGGTATATAGAGTTCTATCTTATAATATTATCTTAGATTAGTTTAACTTCTCTGAATATCTGCTGAGAGAGAAGAATATTACTAAATTGCTTAGATCTCTTTAATATCTCACAGGATAGATTTTTAAACCTCTGTGTATATTACAGCGAAGCTTTTACAAACTTTATAATGTTATGAAGCTTGCTAATAAGGCTAGTCTTTCGCTAATGCTTAAGGTTAGTCTTATCTTGCTGTAGAAGAATATATATATCTGACTGTCTCTTAAAGCTTTTAGAGTTCTTGCTAAATAAGAAGGCTTTTAATATAAGGTTAAGAATATACCTAAAGTAATAAATCTTTCTAGCCTAGGTATCTTATCTCTTCTTTGCAGAGAGGTTAAGTTAAAGGATCAGACTTGCTATATAAGTATTATTTAAGCTTATATTATCAGAGATTAAAGTTCTTATTTAGTTTATAATACCTTAGTCTTAAATAACCTCTTTAAGAGTATTTGCAAGGTTAATATTATTATAAGCTCTAAATTACTTCTTTATAGCAATCAAACATACTTAGAGACCTTTCTCTCTAGTAATAAAGTGTGCAGTAACACTTATAATAGCTTGCTAGCCTAGAGAAGTCTATAGATCAAAGGCTAGATAGATTTCAGAGTTAGTATACAGAAGTTCTTATTATATAACTTCTTTCTGATACTTCTAAATACTATTAAGTTCAGAAACTATTAATATAGCAGACTATAGTAACATTTCCAGCTTCATACTAATACTAGAGATTATACTCTGAAAAGCAAGGTTCTTATAGATAGTAAAAGGAAGGTTAGCATCTATAATAAGGCAGATAGCAGCCTTCTAGATATTCTTTATATAATTTTTTATTAAACTAATAAAATCTAAATACTATCTCTTATATAGAATATTATCAGGTCTTTTAGAGCTTCCTAAGCTAATAAGTAATACTTTAATCTCTCTAGTATAGTTCTTTTTAAGGTGCTCTAAAGCAGATAAAGTTGCTTTGATATTAAGAATAATCTGCTTACCCTTAAGATCATAGTAACAGCAGGCCTAGCAACTAGCCTCTGGTTAACTATCTAGCTGACAGAGAATAAAATACTAGCTATAGCTTCCTATCTAGCTTATTCTCTCTCTTACACCTTTTCTCCAAAGTTCCAACTCTTATATATATACCTTATTATTTATTATAACTCTGAAGAGGTCTTTGAACAAAGGATGGTTAGGTAGGGGGTGGTTTTTGCCTTGCTTAAGCTGTGATATAATAGATCTAAGCCTTGAGAGTTGGTTGAAGGTATTTAGAGGAGGGGTAGGGGTTGAATGGAGGACTGCTGGTGTGGTAGACATCTAGCATAGGATAAGCAAGGCAGAAGAGAGGGTGGCATTAGTGATACCTTCACCTTCATAGTATATTTAAGGGATGCTAACAGACGACAGAGATAGAGGATAATAGCAGTAAAATAACAGATTTGATATAGATCTCCAGAAGATCTTAAAGGGCAGATTTCAAGCTCTCTAAAGGGATTACCTGGTACCTAAGCTAAGGCAAGAGGTTAGAGAATATCACACCAAGTTTGTTATAATAATATTAGCTTGGGGAAAAAAAAGAAGAAGCTAGATAGGCAAAAGGGGGCAATTTATACCCTGCTAGGGGGGGTTCTATCAGAAGTGGAGGGCAGATGAGGAAGGGCAGGGAAGGGCAGGGATATTCGGCAGTGGAATATTTATTTAATCTGTATTGTGATCCCTGTCAAAAGAGTCAAGGCAATCAATCAAGTTTGAGGCTCAAACTTGACTTGATTGACTGGCGATGGCTTCATACTTGATTGATTGATTGATTGAACTTGACAAGTTTACTTGCCTTGCGGGGAGCGCTGAGCTTGATATGGCTGGGGATTGATTCTCAGCCAAAGTTCGAAGGATACGGTAATTCGCCATGACAGGACTGTTCAGAATTTCATTTATGTAATCTCTTTGTTTTGAGCTTAAGTTCAGGTCATGCTGAAGCAAAATCTCGACAACAGAATTGTGTTGTTCGAATATGGCAGATGACAAAGGCGAGACAGTTTCCGACTGTGGCCACTCAGGGGTAACCTCGATTGCGCTTTCGGGAGCAACGGTGAATCTCAATACTTGATTGATTGCTCTTGTTCGAAGCTCTTCACAAGAATGCACCTTGTACCACCAGCAAAATCTGTCCCTAAACAACTTTGTAGGAACGAATATGCTGCTTCCGACGATGGCACAACATAAACTTGATTGGGTGGTCTGATAGAGATTATGCATGGGTCTTTGGAATATCGCTGACCACAATCGTGGCAATCCCAGGGCAGCTGCAAACTTCAGTGGTGTGAAGTCTGGTGAAATAACCATGGAGAGGAGTTCAAGCATGCTGTTCAGTTCACTGCTCGTATCCGGCCTGCAGTCGTCTGAGACACGCAACTCAGAAACAGTGGGATTGAAAGTAGTTCTCCCAAGTATTGCACCAAATGCAAGCGCAACAAATGAGGTGCTTTTTTCCGAACCAAATAAGGCCCTCCATGCTTCAAAAAGCAAACAATTCTCGATGTGGGTCCATACGATGTCGTGTTGTTGGTCATTTGTAAAAGATGTCCCGCACAACATACGAATAGAGTAGTAATAAAAGGGATTTGCGAAGAAAGTTCGTGTAATGAATTTCAAAAATTCGATTTCACCGACATTTATGTTGTTAAAGCAAACCTTCGTCATGAGGACGGAACGGAGACAAGTCATAGAAAGCTCAGTCAAAGCAGTCTCGTTGTCAAGTCTGAAGATTCCCACATCACTGTCGGGGTCGATGCTTCTGAGATATTCCTCGACGGTAAAATGTGCAAACTCGATGTAGTCTGTCGTGGTGTTCTCGTCGCGCAATTGTCGCTTTCTGACAAAACTGCGGCATTCTTCGACTATGCAGTCGACGTCTACCAAGTCGTCATCGCTGAAGCATGGACGCGTTGATTCCGGGATAGATACAGCTTGGCGTAACTCGTGCAAAGAGAGATCTCTGTCGAGTGATATCCAGTGAAGGGACTTGCGGACAAGTTTGGTGATTTGAGAGCCTCTTCCTAGAATCCTTAAAAGAATCCTATGATACGTTTCTGGAAGCGTGGGAGGCAATGAGGATAGTGCGTCTCGACGTGCGCGGTTTGTGGTAAGCTCGCACAGATAGTCGAGTTGACAGGAGACCCAACGGAACCTTGAATTAAGCTTAAGCCATTGATCTGCAGATTCTGGTTTGATTGAATTGAACTCACATTCCTTGTGCCCCATTGACAAGCTTTTCTCTGATTTCTTCAGCCAGATCCGGGCTTTGGAGTCTCATCTTCTTGAGCTGTCTTCGTTTACCCATCTCCGCGCAGACATAAAGATCAATGTCTTTCGTATGCGCTGCGATTTCGATATGTGCGAAGCTTTCGGAGAGCTCCTCGTTGATCTCTTGCTCGTCCCGACTGAATATAGCGAGGCTGAAGGGGCGGCAAACTTCCGCAAGCTGTTTTAGCTCTGCTGCAACTTCACCCATAGTAGCACCGCATTCATCGACGCCATCGACGACGAGAAAAACCTTATCGTAGAAGGATGAAAGTCTCGGTATGAGATCCAGCAGCATTTCGACTTCTGGTTCCTTAGGAAGTCTTCCGATGGGGTTCAACAGTGTAAACTCGTTCTCGAGCAGAGAAAAAGCCTCTTCGTTCTGCTGAGATAGCTGGTCAGCGATGGCACAAAGGATGTTGACCAGCTTGTGGCTTTCCTGATTCTTATAGTCACAAAAGTGGAAAGCGACTGCCGTTGAATCATTGCTCAATTGAAGGACTTCATCGATGACGACGCCGCAGAGAACTGTCTTCCCAGCTCCGGGAATACCGCTCAGCCAGAGTGAAGAACTTGGAATATCGCGCCATTTTAGGTAGGTTTGGTTGCTTTCAGTGAGCCATAGTCCGTTCAAAGGCTGTCGGAGGCGCATTGAGGTCTGGAAGTTCGGCTGCGGGTTCACCTTCAAGAAGAAATCGACGACCTTTCGCCGTCGGTCGTCCATTTCCACGCGGCTTTGGATTTCTTTGATACGGTCCACCTTACGCGACAACAGGTCAAGACCGGCTTTGATCTCATCTTGGCTCGCCAAAGATTGCAGCAGCTTGTCGAGGGTTTCCGCCGATAGAGCCAGCTCGAGGGTGCTGCTATGGGTAGCCATTTCCACCGACAAAGACTTCGTCTCGTCGGCAGAGAATGGCCACTTCAGACTGCGGAGAACAGCTCTGGCCCTGTTACCGGAATTAAAGTCGTCTTCTGCCTTCTTCAAGCGTTCTTCAACCTTGTAAAGTGTATTGCTGCATGCGTACAGATGGTGCGCCCTGAAAGTGGTTGCAGAACCCTGATCTTCTAGAGACGATGCCAGTAGCGCAAGGTTCTGCAAGACGCCGGAGAGATTTCGAGTCTGGCTCGCGAGCTCTTTGACGTTTTTCTCCGCATGCTTTGCTTCTTTCGCAAATTTGGTGACCTGCTGGAACACAGCTGCCGAGAGCGAGACGATGCCGGCGACTGATGCCGCTATTGAGAGCGGATCAGACATGACTGAAGCTGAAGCAGTGATGTGAGCTGAATGGGCGCCACAAAGAAATGTGTTTGCAGGAAGATGAAAGTAAAGCGGTCAATTTCCTTGTGAAGATCAAAAGATGCTGCTGGCAAAATGAGGCTGCAGGTCTGGTGACAGGAAAATGCCTTGCGTTGTCATCCCCGCTCTTTGGCGCCCAAATTGTTGTCAGCCTGCATATGCACCTACATCTGCGCCTTCTTAAGGCAGATTGCAACCCAAGCAGGCTGCCTGCCAGAGTCAATAATCGTCCATCCTTTACACGTCCAATAGGGAGGCTTCACAGCTGTTGGGCCAATGACCACATGTAAGGCAAATAACGGTCTCCACTTCATGGAGCGTTGTCAGACGATGGCTGAATTGGTTGGCCAGGGTGGAACCGTTTCGTTGACCCTTGAAATAAGCATATTTGAAATGGGTTGAATGTTCAGGCCGTGAAACCTGATTTCGAACTTGAATTGAAAGCGAAATCTTCAACTTCGAAGTTGCAAACCTTCACGCGCTGCTTTCGATACATAGTACACATTGAACCACTCAGGCGTGAAATTCCTCCTCCCTCTTAGGTTCCGCAAGCCTTGCCTGCGCAAGAGGTTCCCAAAGCCGACGAAGTCACAC
Source organism: Colletotrichum camelliae (assembly GCA_018853505.1). Classification (NCBI taxonomy): domain Eukaryota; kingdom Fungi; phylum Ascomycota; class Sordariomycetes; order Glomerellales; family Glomerellaceae; genus Colletotrichum; species Colletotrichum camelliae. The sequence goes on along the minus strand of JAELVL010000002.1, from coordinate 5,725,716 downwards.
AACAGTTGGTGCAGCTAGCAATCTGGCTGACACCATTGACGCAACAGGAACAGTTCTGTCGATCCACCTAAGTACTCGCATAACTACAGTCAGCTTGTGCGAAGAATTGGTTCTAAACAATGACAAACCATTTTATTTGAGGAATCAGCTGAACCAGCAGCTGCAGCTCCCAACAGGAGAAAGAAGGCCGATGCGATAGAGGCGAACTTCATGATGGCGATGTTGTTAGTTATATAAAGTCAAGTCTGTGTGAAAGGCAAATTAAGTGAGCTCAAATGTTGAAAGTCATACGTTGCTTATATACACCGTCAAACATACTTACCTATGGACGCGCGCGTATGGTTGTGTTAGGTCGGATGCCGCGATGCGTCAAATGCGAAAGTTCAGCGATTGAAACCACATCAAACCGCGCTAATTTTCAGGAACGTGATCATACAGCGGGCTCTCGTGCCAAAGCAAGTGACAAGTATTCTAAAGTCCCCGTGTTTGCGAATGATTACATGCTACGTTATTGAATACGGTGTGCTCGGAAGTTCGCGAGACGGAGGCAACCGAGCGAATTGACTCAGGTTCCTTGCCCCTTTCAAACGCCTTTTCGACACAGCATACCACGTGAATGTCGCGTATAAATTAAAGATGTACCATTAGATATTTTGGCGGGGATATCTGGCAACGTTTGCCCGCAGCTAGGCGTTGAAAGCCTCGGCGACGTGTGTTGCAGTACATTGTGGAGTAAGTTGCTCTCCATGCACTCGAAAACTACTGCAACCTGGTACACTTGAGTCGATTATCATACACGTGGGCTCATATACTTGTGCAAGAAGTTACAGTGCCTTTTGACTTCTCTGCCGCTGGTAATTCGGAGCGGTCGCGTGAGGGTTTACGTCAACTGGCCCAAACCGGACCCTCGGGTCCAAGATTCCCTCTTCTGTCAATACCGATGGTTCTTGCCCGAGATAACTTCCGAAGATATTTGGTGAGTGATTCTCAGAATAGGGTGAGATAGTGACATGTAAACATGTTCATATTGCGTCGTGATGAAATTTTACACCTGCATCGCTCGGCGTCTTGTATTTGGTACTGAAGTAAATCGCTTTTGGGAGGGATGATTACATGATCGGCAACCAAGCGAACTCTGGAAGAAGACAGCCATGATTTTTTGTTTCAAGGTAGGCGTTGTTATGACGTGAGTTGGAAAGCCGAAAGTCCTCATGAAGTATCGAAACTTGATGTCAACACAGCAACGATACATGTACAAAAAGAGCAGCGCTAGTGTGATGGACTTCAATAAGAACCCGGAAGCATACCGACAAGACGCCTCTCCAGAACCGAAGATACGATAGATGATATTCACACAAAGTGGTGGGGATTGCTTCAGACCAATTCCATGTTTATGGCGTACGAAGAGTTTGCAAGATCAGCGGGTGTCGACAACACGGATGGAATTTGCTCTGAGCAATGTTTAGCTTGATCACGGGAACAGCCGCTATTGCAAGTTAAAAGTAAGCAGTATATACTACTTTATCTCGCGGCTGTAGATACAACATCCATCATAATTGAAGCGTCCAGTAACAATTCAGTCATCAATAGTTGAGATTGTGATGTTGACGAGCGATATCTGTGCGCAGAATATTGGACTGCGACCAAAAACAAGCTCATAATATCGGCTGTAATTAGTCTAAACGGAGAAAAACAGAGTCCGTAGTTTGACTGGGCGTTGATTCTCTATGGCATAATGTTCCTAGAACAGCCGGCTGCTTTGATTGGACGTCAATTTTGAGTAAAGGAAGAGATGGCGAGAGGACACTGACATCACTACGACCAGAACGGGAGCACAACGACCCAGCGTTCGTCAGCCACGACTTTAGTCATGGTTCCAGTCTGTTCTCTGCGAATACGTCTCCTAAAACAGACTCTCATGCGACGAAAAAGACGGTATTTGGAGGCTCGGACAACCGAGTCCCCGCTCGTCCGGGATCCCTGGAAGGTGGCCTTAATGACGGAAGGACCCGTCCCATGTGCCTCCCCCTGTCAGTCAAAGCCGCGCTTGCCATGTGCGGTCATTATGTTGAGATGGTCACGGCTAGAATGTTCGTTCCGTCGATGCCCTCCCGTCGGGAACTTGATGCATAGCCTTCCTTGAGCCAATTTTGAATGATGTTCGGTGAAGCGTACAATGCCGGCCCCGCAACTTTGCCATCATGATTTAACATTGCGGCGAGAAACCGTACACTAATACAAATGATTCAAGTATAAAGGCAAAGCGTCTGACCACAGACGCAAAGCTGTGATTTAGCAAAGCAATGACTTGTGTCTCTTAGACATCCCCAAGTTTCCGAACTGCCAACATCCAACCACGAACCAAAAGCTCTCAAAGATCACCAACTGTCAGAAACCGCTATGAAGGCATTCATCACTCTGATTCTCGCTTCTGTCGCATTCTCCAGCCCGATCTATCCCATCAGCAGCAGAGACATCGAAACAGTACCCAAGCTCAACACCCGCGAAACCGGCACGATAGCAAAAGAATTCACCACAGGCGGCTGCCGTGATGTCATTTTCATCTTCGCCCGTGGATCTGTAGAAACCGGAAACATGGTTAGTTCCCCGCCCCCGACTCGGATGCGCGCCCCCGTTTGAGGCGTCCGTATTCGCATAGCTCGACAACATCAGACGGAGCTGACGTCAAAGCGTTCCACCAGGGCTCGACCGTTGGACCCCCTACTTCAGACGGCTTAAAGAAAAGATACGGCGATAACAGGGTGGCGACCGAAGGAGTTGATTATGCCGCGGCGCTTACTACCAATTTCCTCCCTGGCGGCGCCGATCCAGACGGCGTTACGACGATGAGGAAGCTTCTCAACGATGCCGCCTCCAAGTGTCCGAATGCGAAGCTTGTGGCTGGGGGATATAGGTAAGCCTCTCTCTCTTATTCGTATTCTTGATGGTACTCTAGCGCATGAAAAGGTAATAACACTTGCATTCACAGTCAAGGAGCCGCTGTGGCCCATCGATCAATCGAGAGTCTTTCAGACTCGACCAAGAACAGAATACTCGGCGTCATTACGTATGGCGACACGCAGAACACCCAGGACAAGGGGCAGATCCCCAAGTTCCCGAAAGACAGGGTCAAGATTATTTGTAATGATGCCGACGAAGTCTGCAAAGGCACCTTGGAGGTTGAACCCGCCCATCTGGACTACGTGAAACGGGTACCCGAAGCCGTCGACTTTCTCGTCGGAAAGATTGGCAACATTTAACTTTTCACCGTTCGCGATTCAAAGAACTGAATTTGATATATCTTGACTAGATTTTGGACGGAATGGAGTTGGACTTTCTTGACCATATTTGCGGGGTACATATCACCTTCTTTTGATGACGATATTTGGGCGAGTTAGCGACTGACAGCGATTTTCTTTTATTATTTTAGCGTAAAAATATTACTACTATCTTTTTGAGGAGCCTTGATCATGTCAGTTGGAATTCTAGTTCATACTGGAAGTCACTAAGCTACAGAACGGCCGCATTGACACTATTTCCTATCATTTCCACCGACGTGACACCTTCTCTTCAATATTTACATGTGCGTCAATGAATGTTCACCTTCTGTCCCCTATATATGAAGCCGTTTACCCAAATGAATCTAGTTCGCAGTCTTCCTGTCCTGTTTGATCAGGTCTGCAGCTCTCTCCGCGACGGCATACACGGTACTCTGTATGTTTCCTGACGGCTCGATCGGGAAGATGCTAGCATCCACGACGCGAAGCTTCTTCGTTCCATAGACGCGCAGCCTCTCGTCAACCACGCCGCCCTGCTCTCGTGGCATCATGGCACAACTTCCTGAGACATGGAAAATGGAGATCTGTCGCTGCCTCACAATCTCCTTCGCATTTTCCAGATCAGTGCCCTTGATCTCCGGCAAGCGTTTGCCCCCGGCTTTGATTAGACCGCCAAGTGGCTCAGTCCCCACGATCTTCTCAACAAATTGTACATTGCGTGCAAGCAGCTCCAAGTCCAAAGGGTTCGCGTTGTATCGCGGGTCCCATACCGGCAAATCCTTGAAATTAGGGCTCGTGATGTGCACGCAGCCGCGGGAGAAAGGGTGGTTCAGCACCGTCATGACTGTGATGTAGTTGTCTGGATGAGACGGCAGAATGTACTCGGCCATGTTTGCGGGGTGGTCGTTGATGGTGATTTGGGATGGGAATAGGAGATACTGGCAGGTCGGCTCGTCGGGGGATTCGACAAGGGACCGCACAAGCTCGGCTGCCGGAGTCCCGACTTGGTCCTTGTGAGATTCAAAGAGATTTGCCTTCCCTTCCTTCTGGACGAGGCCGTTTCCATCAGCGAGCGGCATGTACGCTGAACTGATTGTGCTTTGACCCAAAGGACCTTCTCGGGTAGCCTGGTATTGACCGACAAGAGCGTTCAGGATGTTGGCGTCCCGCAGAACATCGCCTGATGGCACGCCATCGTCGACTTCGAAGCTTTGACAGACGACAGGATGATCTTGCATATTCTCGCCCACGTTGGGATTGTCCACAATAACGGGTATGTCGTGGCGCTCCAGAAGTTGCTTGCCTCCAATACCGGACAGCTCCAGGAGTTGGGGAGTCTGAAGCGCTCCTGCTGCCAAAATAACTTCACTCTTCGCTGCGATTTCCCTCTCTGTCCCATCTTTTGTAACCACCTGGACTCCCGTGGCTACAGCATCGCCGTCTTTTGTATCGAAGTTGATTCTCTTCACCAAAGCCTCCGTAAATACAACAAGATTCGGCCTGCTTGAGACCTCTGTGGTGTAATAAGCGCTTGCTGCATAGCTTCGAGTCTTGGTCTCCGGATCAATGCTGCAAGGGTTCTGGAAAGCTCCAAAAGCCTTGCCACCGCGCGGATCTCCAGTCATGCCTAGCCCAAGCTTCTCAAATGTGCTCATCCAGGCCGTGTTCATAGCGCTGTATCCCTCGCCAAAGGAAACTTGCAGAGGACCATTTCCGTTCAAGGCGTCGTCGTGGTAGCCCAACCCGACAATGTCTTTCGCCGACTGTGGAGGCGGATGATCCGTGGCAAACCTGCGAAAGTACGGCGCGAGAGAATCAAAGTCCCAGCCGTCGTTTCCGAGAGCACCCCAGGCGTCGAGAACACCCCTGGTCGGGTAAAGCATCAGCATGAAATTCAGACCCGAGCTTCCACCGAGCATCTTGCCACGAGACTGATTGATTCGACGATTGTTTAGTCCTGCCTGTGAAAAGTCAGCACCAGCGAAGATCGTTTGGGCGTAACCACGTCTCAGTTGAGCGAACATACCTGAGAGACCGAGGTGAAGTTCCAGTCATACTCCTCCTTTCCATACAAGCCAGCCACAAGGCCGGGTGTCAGTACCAAAGGGTTCGCGCTCTGGTCAGACCCAGCTTCCACAACCAGGACGCGGACCTCAGGATCTTCAGTGAGCCGCGAGGCAACAACCAGGCCGGATGTGCCACCACCGACGATAACGTAGTCGAAAGCATTATCGAGATCCTGAAAAGATGACATTTTTGACGATACTTTGGCGCTGCAGGGATTGCGCTACGACAGTCCAACGGTGACGAAACCAGTGAGGAGAAGGAGGACGTTCTCGACTTCAGACGAGACTTTTGTTGAGCAACCTCACTTGCGTAAGCATTAGGCGGCAGCCATGATCCGACTGCGCATTCACAAGGGACCAGGGGAATATCATGAGCGGCATGCATGAGTCTAACCGTTTGCAGGGGAGAACTCCGCAAGGTTATGGGTCCAACCAACTGAACATTCTCATGTTCAAAGGACAGATTTCTGAACGCTGTTGTTTTATTTCTGGTGGGTGCATGATTCTCGATGAGCAAATCTTTTCACGAAACTATTTGAGGTCTGACAATATATTGCGTCTCTGTCAGTTGAGGGGTTTTCACCAAATGGACGCAAACACATAGAAACATACGAACGTCTGGAGATTTTCTGGCGTCCCTGGGCCCTTCAGAGGTCTGTGGAGAACATGCATGCAGTCTGCGGGGACCCCAACTTCCTCTCCTTTACCCAGGCGTTGGTGGCCGGAGAACTTGGAGGATTACGGCAAGAAACGTCTGAGATTAGCATTCACCCAGTGATCTCACTCAAGTAAATTTTTGGAAACGTACAGCGCGATTCTTTCTTCGATGGAAAATATTCGAAGGTAAGCGGAAACCCCAAACTGAAGCTACGTGACAACGCAACGGTCGCAAGAAGCAGACTGCAGTCAGCGTTGTGTTGGAAGTGGAATGTGGCGAACATCTTCAGTGAAAGCGCCCAAGCCGGTGGGGCTCATGAGCATGGGTCTCAATCCTTCGTGCACGACTTTACGCCCCCGTCCGAATGAGAAAGCCCACGCAGGTCAAGCTGGTGGAAAAGAAGGTGGTGTGTGTTACTTAGAGGCGTCATTTCCGATTTGCCATATTCAACACATTGCAGAGAAACTCCTTGGTTCGCAAGTCACACCTTCGGTCAACAAGCTGTGCAGGTACCTGCACCTTAAGTACCCCCTGTATCGTCCTCTTGTTGGCTACTACGACTGAGAGGGCGGCCATCAGCATACGCTACGATCTTTGATTTCATTTTGGCAATGAACTAAATTTTCTTTGCTTAAATATAATAATGTGATTGTCCGTACTTTAGCAGATAATTCCGGGCATCTGTAAGCAGGCATGCTTGCCCCGACATCACTGAGCTTAGCGAGCTTCAGCTGGTGATTGATGCTGTATGCTGTCGAGAGCCGCAAGACCGGCCGAGCCATGGAAATGTATCCAGCAACGCAAGGAAGTCTAAAATCAGTGACGGCGTTCTTTTAAGCGGGCTTCCGGGGGAAAATGCTTATTTCTTCTCAGTCAGCCTCCGGACAGACCCCGATTCCTCCGGACAGCCCGGTCGAGGCAAACACCGTTGGACCCACATCACCGAGAGAATCGTACCACCGTAAATCCCGGCCTCAGCATCCCGAAATGAAATTGTAAGCTCCCGGGCAAATTCTTTTGTGCTTCGCTTATGAGTTTTCGGCATCTGCTCTGAATTTTGGGCCTGCCTTGGAATCATTTGCCTCAGCTGGGCAACCTAAAGATAATTATTCCCCATAAGGGGGGGCCGATGGTCGAAGTCGGCCAAAGAACAGATGCCGAACAACATCAGGTGTGAAGTCGCGTATTCAACACTCACCGTCGGCATCTGGCATTTGCGAACAATTCGTATATAAATCTTCAAGAGTGATGCCGCCAGAGAATTTCCAAGGAGAAAAGCCGGTGGGAAACCAATTTACAACCTCGATTACGCTCCAAACCTTTATGATAAAGTCTGACGTCTAAATCGACTCCGATCACCCTGAAAGATGAGTCTTCACAGTGCTAGGTTCGCGCGACAGCTCTCGCACAGACCACTTTCAGTACTTCACGCACGTTTTGCCTCGACACAGCCACTTTCTCGTGAGCTTTTCCCGCGGAGGACTGAGTCTCAGCCAGGAGATTGGCCAAAATTGATCAAGAAAGCTGGCGTACGAGTCGCACAGTATGTTTTTGCGTTGATCTTGTGAAACGAGAGATCAGGAAACATTGACTTTTGTGGCCAGGTACGTTGGCGTTTTCTCAATCGTGTTGTTTTGGCCGTACCCAGTCTACACGATTGCTGAAGCGATCTACTAGCAACAGACGGACGAATGGGTGGCTACTAGGAAAGTCAACTGTACTATGTAAAGAACTAGCATTGAAGCTTCAAAGTCAATAAACGTATTCCCAAAATCTGATTCGTCGCTTGGGACTGAGCCACCTGTAGAAGGCTTGGCGTCGTGACATAGGCGTCGGTGAGTTTCTGCTAAAGAACCCGAAGCTCGGGACCCACTGCCGGATTGGGGACATCGGTCCCGAGGCCGCGTCCTACTCGCGCGGGTTTGTGGCCCGGTCTCCCAGTCTAAAGCCACCAGTATCCCCACGCCACAAAACCCGAGGTTTCGATTTCGCTGTACGCTCCCCGCTGAGGTTCATCCCAAAGCGTTCGCGATATCCCGAGCATGACTACCGAAGCCGCCAATTCGAGAACTCACAAGTCCTGCGATGCGTGTACTAATCGCAAAGTCCGCTGTTCTGGTACGGTTGCTTCTGCCGTCCTCCATTCACCACTCCATCAAGACTGACATCATCCATGACCAGGATCGCCAGGCCCATGTGCCAACTGCGTGGTACGTTTCGTCACGAGAGGTTTAGTTCGGTGTTGGTTCGGGAGATGTTGACTGATTGGGAACTCAAGCGCCGGAAAACCGAGTGCGTCTTCAGCGTGAGGAAACTGGGCCGCCGACCGAATGGTAAGATACCTCTGATCATTGCGGGTTATGCAGCTCGCACCCATCCTTGTTACGCCCCTGTACACTGCTGACTTTGATGCCGTATATAGTAGTGAGACAGTTCATGACCATCAGCAATGGTGCTGAGGGGTCTGGAGATGGTGCTCAAGCCTGCACCGTCTCCGTTATCGACTTCGCAACTCCACCGTCCCCGAAGCCGCCCAATGCGACCAACTCGGATGCGGACCCCACCCCGCCGCCAGCATCCTCCGACGCTGGACGGGCCGGTCCGCACCGGGTACCGGATCTGTTGGTGGATCGTGTCATTGAACGCGCCGACGAGCTCTCGGCGTCGACCAGGACGAATCCTGGCAGGGCGCATTTCGTCAAAGTGAGTCCCCGCGATACGCATAAAAAAGCCGCGATGTTGCTGATACGAAAACAACTCCAAGGGAAACGGCATCTTCGGTGAGTGTCGTCCGCCAAGGGCGTACAACCCGATCCTAGGCATAGGACCAAAGCTTATGTCACCGTCAGTGGGCGGTAACAGCACCCTCACGTTCTTCTCGGAAGCTCGGCTGAAGTCCATCTCACAATGCCTCGGACACGACAGAGTGAGCGAACTGGTAGCACGCATATCCAGCACCGTCCAACAGCATTTGAGATCCGCTGCCAGCTTCAGCCCGGACCTGTCAGCCCCCAAGCAGCCACCCGCATGTCTGCACGACAGAGCCCGAGTGTTGCAATGCATAAAACGTGCGACTCTTTTTGAATCTTTTGTCAAGCTTTCAAAGCTTTGAATGTGAGCTGACTAGGCGCAGTCTACTTCGAACGCGTCCACCCGCGCTTCCCCTTCTTGGACCGCGCAGCTTTCGAAGCCACGGCAGCTGCGCAGGGTCAACCGAACACCGTACCTAGAAGCAAATCCTGGACTTCATTATATTACACTGTCCTCGCCCTCGGAAGCCAGTACGACGGGGGAGGCAGTTTCAATCCGGGTAGCGGAGAGTCGTGGGAGCTCTTCTCGGCCGCTCTGGCCAACTTCACCAATTTAATGCTTCTCCCAGACTCTCTCACCACACTGCAGGCCCTCACAGCAATGACAATATACTCTATGGGTATGTCTTCGATTGGTCTGGATCATATTATCATATCAGAGGCGGTGAGAAGAGCACAGAACCTGGCGGAAGCAAGGTTCAACAACTATGCAACACTAGCATACAGAAGGACCTTTTGGGTCTTCTATGGCCTAGAAAAGGTCACAAGCTTTAATCATGGTCGGAGTTCGGTAAGTATTTGACTTCAAATTGTGATTAATCCCCCGAATGGTCACAAGCTTACTCTTGGAAAGGGCTTTAGCGACTGCGACATTTCCTGTCCCATTCCTAGTACGCCCGAATGCTACTTTGGAGACTTCAACTGGTTTGTGGCCTTCATTCGCTACGCTCGCCTATTATCTCGAGCGTATACATCACTCTTTTCTGTCGGCGTCTCAGACAATGCCGACGAATACTTTTTGGACATTGTGGACCAGTTGACCGAGGAAATCGAAGCTTGGAGAGCTGCTTTGCCTGACAATGGCTTCAGGCCCGGGGGGTCAGTCAAGCCTACTTCGCTGCCCGTTTCTTCCGACATGCAGGAATTGGCCCTTATCATACACTTCTTCTACAACAGCTTTCTTCAGACCATTTCGAGGATGGCTCTTCGTCATATCCCACCATCAAACCACGCTAGAAGACAAGCTATGTTTGAGAGAGTGGAGCAGACTGCCCAATCCATTCTCGAACTCACCTCACTCATTGAGGTGGCGCCCTATACGTCCATGTGGTACGTGATCTCTCCTTGGGAAGTTATTCAAGCTCACACCGTGGTCTTGCATAGGATGCTTATTGGGGTCCCGATGACAAGCTTCTTCGTTTTATTCGATCTTGTCATCCACAACCCCCGGCAGCAGCAAGCTGCATCCAACCTCGCTTTGCTCGACATTGCCGCCGCCCATGCCAGCCAACTAGACTACGTATCGGAGGGCGCCATTCCAGGCTCCGTTATTGGCGAGTTTGTACACATCGTGAGAACATACGTCAGCGAAGTAAATGGCCTGAACGTGGCCGGCGATACGACGCAGCAGCCGCTTCCGCACACCGGACAAGCGCTGTTCTCTCAACCTCATTGGTCTCTGCCACACGACGAAATAGAGGAATTTGCAGCCATGGATGTAGCCGCTGACTTTTCGGAGGTATGTCGTTGGTTCTCCACCATGCTACAGAACACCCCATGCTAATCTGGGATTCAAGATGAACCTGGCTGTAGATTCAGGACCACCTGGAGTGGGAGGTCCTATGGATATCGAGGGGCTTCCGATGGGCCCAAACACCTTCATGGGAACAGACGTAATGAATTTCTTTGGTTATTTCATGCCCGACTGGGAACCATTGGTTTACCCGGGCCAGACAAGCCAACACGACGTTCCCGCTTCAATTTATCCAGATGAGCATCTTGATACAAGCCAACCTTAAGCACTTCTTGCAAGAGGTGCACGATTACAATCTTGTATGTGTCAGCATTGGTAGACACCAAGATCATGATAATGTACAATATCCAGTCAGATTAGAGAGATCTCTTAGCATTGCGCCTTGAGATCAGTCGGTTCCGGGGTTCCCACCCTCCAAGAATTTGAAAAACGTCAAGCGATTCCCGTCCAAGTCTTTGATGGCAAACTGCCGGTATCCCCACGGTGTATCGCGGATCGGTTCAACCACCTCCGCCGCGCCCCTGGCGATCACGAACTCGTAAAAAGCGTCCAAACCGACCGTTCCCAAAGCGCTGTGTGCTCGTCCAGGCACGAACTTGGTTGGTTCGCACCGGAAGAAATAAAGGTTCGCGGCTGCCTTGTCGCCTGCGTAGACCGAGCAAAAGTTGGGCCGACCATCGGGATCGCCCTCGCTGTCGGACTCAATTCCGCCCAGGGTGAACCCCAGCTCGCATGTGTAGAACTTGACCGTGGCTGCGATATCCCGCGAATCAAGCGCCGGGATGATCTTCCAGGCCGAGCCGATACCTGCTGCGTCCATTCGGCGAGGCTCCGTGTGGAGGGAGGGCAACAAATAAGTTTACCCAAATCTCTTCTGGGGTAGTTATCAGTCTCTATGGTAGTACTCGGTTGCACAGTCTCCAGGGTATACCTTGGTATCACGGACCAGGCCGGCTTCCACGTTGACTTATGCACTGCAGCTGTTCTGAGAAGAGCCGCGAGATCAGACGGGCTGGGTGAACGGACACCGAAGACCGAGCCGAGCTGGCGGAAGAATCTGTCACGCGGACGGCAGAGGGAGAAAGGGAGAAAAAAAGAAAACAAAAGCGGTGACGAGAAGTCTAAGACGCACCACCAGCGTCCTGAGTTTCAGACGGTTTGGCTGGGTTGTGGTGGGATGCCAACGTCATTATTCCATTCCGATCGATAGACCGGCAGAGTGAGAGAAATATCACGCCCCTCTCCCTGGCTGCATCCCTCAGCCGCCTCCATCTCATTACCCCTCTTTTTCATCCGAGATCTCTCTCCATCGGCACCGTCTAGAGCCACGCTAGCAACCCTAATTTCAATTTAAACGTGGTCTAGCTTAGGCTGCTTCCGCAGGCGCATGGAGGGTCGGGTGAACACAATTCAACCGCCGGCGACTGTGTCTGGCTGATCTGAGTTCGCTCCGCGTGAGGGGATCTTGGAAAAGTCAGTTGGTTCCTGGCTGGCGGAAACTTTCATGACGTCTGACTCAACACCTTCATTGCCGGACGACGGATCCGCGTGCGGGGATTCAGAGACAGCTACAAGTATATTTCGCCAAGAGGTGGTGGTCGAGTAGTAATCGACTTCTTGGCGGACACGCATGTAGGTTTGAGGCTTCCGCAGCCTCCAAGTGCCTGGAACTTCCACGATTTTCTACAGACCCGATGGGCCATGCGTTGGTGAATACATGGATGTTCGAAGTCATTCATTCCGACGAGATACCATAAACCCTCTTAGATGTGCCACAGATATGTTTTGCGACATTTACCAGAATGTTCACTGACAGTATTGCGAATATTGTGCCATGATGTACGAGTCAAACAATTCGTGATTTCATTACTGCGTTCATCGTAGAGTAGCACTATAATTATCTCGCTTTCAACCAAAGAAAACATTAAAAAGTCATCCTCGCTCAGGCGCTTCATGGCTCCATATTAGATAACCTCGTAGCGACGCAAAACTGCCAGGACCAGCGGCGGGATACCACGGAGGTCGTTCTCGTCGTCACCGAGACGCGAGAGCGATTCCTGGGAGACGCTAGCTTGGAATGTTTCGATTTCCTTGTTGGCCTGGGCAGTGTCTAAGGTGTTGATGTCCATAGCCGCAGCGTCGGCGTTGGGGAAGTTGGTTGCCGGAAACGGGAGAGCTTCAGCCTCCAAGCCGGCCACCATCATCACCGACCTGTCCCTGTCGCCGATGCCGAGAGCTCTGGCAACGCCCGCAAGTAGGTCCGACAACGCGGGAACGGCTTTGGCCGGGATCTTGATCTTACCCCCGCGACCCTTGTACTCATCTATAGCCCCGGTGAAATTGCCTTGAATCTGGGTAATCACCCCCTCTGCGATAGGCTGGAGGCTCTTGTCCAAGATTTTGGTCAACTTCAGAATGGTTAGCACTTTCTACAAGCAAGAACACAATAAACTCACGGCACCGCCGAGGTCGGTGGCTTTATCTGACTGAATCTTCAAGTCATCACGGATGAGACTTCTGACATCAAGGATCTTGAAACCAGCTTTGTCAAATTGAGGACGCTTCCCCTCAAGTGTGGTCAGGAGGCCGTTGATGTCCGGTTGAAGGGCCAAGAATTTCGTGCCAATAGTGGTACTGCAAGTAAAAGAACCATTCGTCAGCCACAAGGCTCCACGGCGGTGTTCGAATGTTGTCTGGGACTTACGATTCATTTGCCGGCAATAGCTCGGTGTTCTCTGCGGTCTTGGTTCCGAGATCGATGGTTTTACCAAGCTCGACAACAGCCTCATTAACCTTCAGCAGCCCCACAAGACCCTTAAGGCTGCCACCCTTGAATGGTGTAACAGCGTCGTTGGCGTTGGCGACCTTTTGCTGGAGATCTGCAATGCGTGTCTGCAGAGCCGCCGATCCGCCCTTGACGGGCTCCTTGTCTCCCTTGCCTTTGCATCCTCTCTTGCCGCAACCGTCCGCTTGGTCGTTTCTACCGCGACCACCTCTGGCCGCCTCGACGGGCATTGCCACTTGGGCAGAGACCACGCCGAAGAGGCAGAGGGAGAATGGGATGATGATGGAGAGCCTCATGGTGGCAAATGTGAGAAACGATTAAGGGAAATGTACAGCAAGGTACTATGGTAGTGTTGGGTATCCGAAAACGCTGATAATCTGGACTCCTTACGAATTGCCCGCGTCGGAAGCGCGGAAGATCGTGGGACGGGCCATCACGTAAATAGTCAAGCCAGAAGCTTTCACAAGCCGTGACACCGAGGCAACTAGAACTGCATCGGTAAACTGTTGATCGAACAAGGGGGCATGGGCAGAATGAGAGAAACGGCCATACAACCCGCAAATTGACAAAAGAGCCGAAATCGACAGCGCAAAAAGTCGGCGTGTTTGCGCGCGCCGATTCCACCAGGCTTCGGCGGGGACTTTCTCTCAACCCATCTACGACCGGGGTTGGGCATGATGCCACGCGGGGTTCAGTATGGTGGCACAAAAGTTTCTGATCGAACCCATGCCCATGTGTATATAACAGGCATATCGATGGGGCGCCCCGTGGGGAAACTCTGCTCTCCACGAACTGGTAGGTGCTGAGGCCACCATCATGAAACGCGGCCTATCGGAGCGAGAGATGACCACGGTTTGGGTCGTCATAAATCCATAAGGTGTCTGGAATTTCCTGGCAGATTCGCGACTTTACACTTTTTGAATCGTCACCTCCAGGGTAGGTCTTCGTCACTACGATGCTGCCCCCGGGAACCACTCATATAATGGGTGTGCTGGGAAGCAAGAGCCGTGGCACAGCACTTATATGTTGTCAGGGGTCTTCGACATGCTCACTTGCGCCGCAACCCTCCATCTCTAAAAGAAGGTGGTGATATGTGGAGGGTTGTGATGAAAAGAAGAGGTCGCTTTCGCATTGGAATGTTCGTGAAGTACCGGGTGTACCCTCCAATTCGGCGTTCTTCTCTACGTCACTGAAGAGGAGATACAAGGCACCAGGCGGTCTGAAGCTTCTGCCATGCATCGGTCGAAAGAGGGGCATCGATATATTTGCTGGTGTCTAGACCACCTTTGCCAAGGTTGTTGCTGGCGGACGAGTGCGGAGGAGTTCACGCTATTGCTTAAATCAGGGGTCATCCGGAGAAAGACTAAGCAAACATCGCAGCCGGCGTTCCCATCATGTCCGTTGGCTTGGGTTCGAGTGAAGTCATTCCAAAAGAAAAATGGCCGATGCCATTGGACCCTTGGCCCAAGCTGATTGTCTGATGCAGGTGGGAAAATTCCAGACGAAGGGGGTATTTCTCGGGGGAAGAAATTCACCTATCGCATCTCTCCCTTTTGCTCCGCTCGTAAACTATGAGACATCCCACCCGGTGCCCTGGTCGACGATGTCTTCACAATTGATTGTATGGAGAGGCTCGTTGACCACCAGTAAGATACTAGATAACAGGCAGCTTTAAATCGTGATCGTTTGCATTCATGCGGAAGAGAATGTGCATTTGCGTCTCACCAACAAAACGGGTATTCAATCCTCGCGCTCTCGGGTTCGTATTCTCAATAGCGAATTAGCGATTAACGCTCATTTCCGTACTGGGCCACTACTACCAACTTCTTAGAAGCTTAGGATCAGAGTTAACAACATCCCAATCAGGCATCTGGCGGAGATTCAGCTGTGCGGCCTCGTTTTTGTCTTTCGCCCTGAGAGCTCCTCCAAGGCTACCCTTATCTGAAGTTCTGGGCTCACGAATCGCGTCCAGCTGATACTTTCAGCACCATCAACAGAAGATTGTCGAAAACGAGCAACCAAATAATTGCAGCTTCCCCCTCCAAGGTCTAGAACAAGTGGATCGGTTTCCAAAGGCAGCCGGAGTAGCACCGACTTCTTCGGCTCTTGGAGGCTGAACTTGGCGAGGCGGTGTTTCAACCGGGGGGGGGGGGGGGGGGGGGGCGGACACCCCAGAGAACCTTGCGTACAGACGCGAACATATCCCGAGAAACGCGAGACTCTTGAGGCTCGCCCTGTCAGAAGCTGGGCAGAATTTAGGGTATGAGGTATGAGTAAGGACGCGCTGGTGTATGTGCGGCACGCGCGGAGCCTCATCTGCGGAGGAGTACAACGGCTTTTTGTTAGTCAGGGACGATGCAAAGCAACGAGATCCACCTCCACATTGTGCAGGGAGCTGTAAAAGTAAGAGGATTGGCTTCTGTCGATCAAGCTGACATGGGACTTTGCCCTTGATCCGGTTAAGGAAGAGGCTCTGTGCTTTGGACTGAAATCACCCACCCTCGCTCGGACTCCGACCGGTTTCGGGCAATGCCATCCTGTCCTGGTGAGTTCTGTCAGAATCCGAATATTAAATCAGTTGGTAGAAGATGACATCACTTTAGATAAAGATGATTTCATTCTATATTGTGGTCTCAAAGATGAAAATGCCTATTTGTTGAGTTAACGATGACGAGCACGGCGCGCTGGACGCCCCTTATGGGTACCTGGCCCCATCCTCATCTGACGATCGAAACCTTCCAGAGGATCCCCGGCCCGGATCAAGCAGAGTTTGGTATTGTCGTAGTCAATCACATGACCATATCAGCAGGGCAGCATATCTGAATTATTTTCGTAACAAAGACCGTGTCAATATCCGGTCCTGCAGACGGGGCCCACGAATTGGGACCGCGTAGGCATGCCAGGTCTGGAACTGCTTCACCGATTGCCGTGACTATGTTTCCTCCAGCCGCCAATATTGTACGTCTGCAATAAAACTCGAGCAACTGTTGAATTAGTCGCAATTCGCCAAGCCTTTCTAATTTAGGCCTCCTGCCTAAGAAAGAGCAAAGAGAAGTGCCTTGACAACGAATCTGCGATGAACAAGTCTTTTGACTACTAGCCTTTAGAGACACCGGCTGGAGTCTCATTGTTTCCATGCATCCTCAATCGAGAGACGCTAAATTAGTAGCCAAACACATTGAAGAATTGGTCGTGTTGGGAAATATAGAGTGAAACCATGACGGAGGGCTTCATGTCAAAGCAGTCTCTCTCTGTCCTCATTCAACTCCTCAAAGTTTCAGTTCTTATCAACACCATTTCCAGGTCATTCTCAACGGCACCCTGCACCCATGTCCTTCAACACGATACAATTTGCAGCCGTGCCCACTCGTGCTTGCTAGCTGAGCCCAGAAGTAATCGCAACGAACCCTTCCATTCATCGTTCGCATCAGATTCAGTTCCGTAACAGTTTTAAACAGGCTGGCCGCTGGGGCTGAAGAAACGACATGTGGCAGTGATGACGTTGTACCTCTGATTCACGTTGAACCGCTGAGCAGACGGCTGGAAGATGCCGCTGACCGTGGTCGTCACGCAGCCGAACACGACGTCCTGGATCATGTTCGCGAGATGGCTACAGGCCATATCAATGGCGTACGTGTTGTCGTTGCAGAAGACTGAGGCCGACGTCCCGTCACAGGTGGTCCTGATGCACTGCCTGGCTTGCACGACACACCTGCTGACCGTCTTCAGGTGCGCAACGCCCTTGTCCAGGTCCCAGTAGGCGATGCCTCCCCATGGCTTGTCGCATTCGTTTCTGTACTGCAGTGTTGGGTCGCATGTCAGCTTGGAGCCATGGATGAGTTTTGCTTCACACCACGAACCGTGTCATCGCGAGCCTCGAGAGCTCTCTCGTCAAGCCGCACAACTTCTGTGTTGGTAAAAGAAGCCCCATCGGGGACTCCGACGGCAGTAGTGTTGTCGGAGAAGTTCATCGTGCCATCGTACAGCGAAAGATTGGGATGGTCAGTACTGATCTGGCCGTTGATGTCGTTCAGGTCGTCACCCTCGTAGTACACTACAGGGCCACCCTCTGAGACTGCCCCGTACCATCCAAGACGTCCAACAGGGTGAGGAGTTGCAACGTCAACATCTGTTGCGGCTAGGTCAATGACACATGCCTATGCGTTCAGTGAGTATTTGGTCCAATCTTATGACAACCGCAAAGAAGCTTGATGGTAGCAAAGATCGGTCGTGGGAAACTTACTGAGGCGATGCCAGCCCAGAGCGAGAAGACGGTATACACTATGAACTTCATCTTGGGAGTGAATTCCAGAGCCTGGCACTTGTAAGTGGATATGGAGGTGTTGCGTAAGACTGTGAATGCGACTGAGGATTGTTCCAGAAGCTGAGAAGTCTACGGTATTTATACAAATCTGTTCAGCTACTTGGTCAAAACACTCTGCAATTTGAAAGCCTGAGGCTTGTTGTCACAACTACGGAAAGCGAGGGCTAAGCCATTTCAGACAATGTCAATAGCCAATGTAAGCGATGTTTCTCCAAGCTTGCAAGTCAAGGTCCCACCGCTAAAGTCTTGGCGAGGCATTGCTTCCATCGTCGACACAAATTTTCTCGCCATTCTATGGTGGAATAATCGAAGGCTAGGCAACGAAATCCTTCGAGAACGCAACTAAACCCAAACCAAAGAATCAGTAAGCGGGCAGCCTCGCTTAAACGCTGTAAGCATCACGAGCTCGTAAATGACAGTAATCACGACCTTCTCAATGGGTGTTAGTCCGCATCTTGGCGTATTTGCGTGGAGGATTCCTTTCCCCTGCTTGCATCTTAAAAGCTTTCCTTGCATCACCAAAGTTCTTTTCTCACGTCGTGGAGTGAACGCCTTACGTATTTGTTCGACTTGAGAATGGTTCGCAATTATTTGTTGGACTCGTTCCTTCGTCTTCTGCCGTCTTCCGCTTGGGAATTGCTGCTTAATGGCCCACGGGAGGGGGAGGGGGGAAGCTGATCCATTTTGTCAAATTATTCGACGCAGGCAACATGGCCGATCATTCATAACGCCTAACGCCACGCACAAAGTGTTGTCAAATTACGTCTACTTTCCTTCTTCAGAAGCAGCGGTTTCCTCAGCGCGAAATGGATACACGATGTCGAGGAAGTTTCGAGCACACCCAGTAGGGGGGCTCACAGCAGAGGAAAAGGCAGTAAAGCACCTCGGTCAGTGCTCAGTCCAGTAGCTGGCATTGTACATATCCAAGGGAAAGGCTATGCGATAGACGCGCCCCCGGACACTACACAGACGTTATTGAGTGAAATTCATCTTTAATTCTGTGTGCTTCGATCGCCACCTAGGTACAAGCACTAAACCACTTGTTCTGTTCTTCTCACTTCTTTTTTCTCAGATGGGGTGATACTCAGAGCCGAGGATGAAAAGGCGTCTCTAGACAACATACTACAGGCCACCGCTTGGCCCATTGCTGAGCAGTACAGTCCTTGTGTTTTTGGATGACGTTCTCAGCGTTCCACGCCTTCCCGACGTCAAAGTTGCACTGTACAACAACCCTTTTCTCAGCTATGTCTTCCAAGGCTTGTGAAAGATGCTTGAACCTGTGGCTTGGACGCAACAAATGCCACGGCTCAAAGTCTTCCATTGATGGACATGGAGCAATCCCTCGGTCTAGAAATTCCTCCCACGCGCGTTGCCATGCCATGTCTCGTTGGATGACTGCCCGGAACATCTGAGTTGCCAGATTCGGTAGTGGCTAGTCGTCAAGAATGAGAAGAAAAATTGACGACTCCCATCCAAGAGAACCTTTTCTCAATACAGCTCTCATATCCTTCCGGTCTGTGGTCACGCAGACAAACATGTCTCTTATCCTAAGTTAGTGCACATCTTGCTGTCTAAAGGAGCAGTTCTGGTTCTAAGATCGTTATGCCAAAAAGAAAGGAAAACACAGTATGAAGTGTCCAACCAGTATCGAGAATATTCCACATGCCATCCTTTGATCGTACTGGCTGCCGAGTCAGCTACGAACACCAAGCTTGCCGTTCCTGGAAATTTTCCACATTCGACAGAACGGACGCATCCCGACTCGTGCTGTAAAGCCTAACTCCTAGAGCTGGCCCTTGTCCGAGGATAGGGGTCTTCAGACAGACATCGCTTAGAGTTACTCTTTCTAATGAAAATAAGAGAATTTTATACCTATTGAAACGCCAAAGACCTAAGCGATGTTTTGTCGATATATGATGGACGTAGGATATGGGCACGAGGACATCCGCATAGCCGTTTGGGGCACTATCAACAGTTCTATTAGAGTTTGGTGATGGTCGCAATCGGGCTTTCACGTTGCCGAATTCGAATACTTTGTTCAATAATATGAACAAACTCATAGCTTAAATAGCAGGCTAGAGTCCGAATGTACACTCAAGATTCGAGCCCTGATCCAATCAATTCGACTGACAAGCAACCGATCCGGTATTGAACCACAACTTTGAAGCTTTGAATCGTTCAACTAGCAACGTTAGTTGTCCAAGACTCTCAGCCGTTCTTCTTGGTTCCACCTTCATCTGTCTAATACCATTCGCAGATGAAATACTTCACTCTCATCGCAGCAATGATAATGTCCGCGGTCCTCGCCGCTCCGACTCTGACCGAGTAAGCAGTTCTTCCGTGGATTACGTCGCAACATTGAGTGCATCTGACACGGAAATGCAGAGATCAACTCGAGGTTCGCGACAAGCCTTGCTGTCACAATTTTCCTGGCAAAGGTGGCGGTCACTAGGCTGGCTGCAGGCACATGAAGGTTTTCTTATGCCAGAGTCTGAGGCGACAGACGAGAGCTTGCACACATCAATCTCATTACGCCTCACAGGCAAAGCTGATGGCATGGAACGTTTGCGAGCAGAATATGGCGTGGATCTAGACGAAATACAAACAAGATTTACTGGTTCACTGTGGTCTTCCCTGGCGGATGAGTATTGGGTTCGACAATCTCAGACAAAAGGTCAGGGTGAAAACTGCACACAGTCTGTTATCATCGAATGACGAGAGTTTCACGAAGAGCTAGGCAGTTGTATACCCATCGAGCCCGGAACACCTGTGTGCATGGCATTGCGCTAAGAGCAAACTCAATTCAGTAATAAATATGTTGAACAATAAACCTGGGCGATGACATATTTATGAGCAAATGTAGTGTACATGTCTCCAGTACCGCGGCCGAAAGGGCACATTCGGCGCCGCAGCGCCGCAAATGGGGCAATAAAGCGCCCGCGACAGCATGATGACGATAGATTGCTCAACACATTATCGCGCCTGCAGATAGGTACGAAGAGCGTTCCAGATCCATGCGCTCTGACGCAGCTGCAAGCGTACGTAATGATCACACATCAGCAAGACTCCCCCTTTCGTGCCTCAAGAACGGGGATCAAATTGTTCAATTGGAATGTAGCTAGGGGGGGGGGAATATTGTCTTAGTTGGCCGGTGGCTTTTCAATGGCTTATCTGGGTTAGCCACTTCTCGACTCGATCGCGTATTGCAGCGAGCTAAGCTCCCTGGCTAGAGATATGAGCATAAAGGCTATGCGACTTAAGATATCTGTGGCTTGCTGAAAGTTGTTGGAGAGATTGGCGGGATGATCTCTAAGGGGATGGTGAGAGGGAATCGACATCAATGCATGATGGACAGCCGCCATGAGGAGTAATTGAGCCATCATCATTGACAAAGGCACAAATAGGCATCTCTCAAACTAAGCCAGCCTGGCTACTCGCCACTTGATACGCTTCTTTCCCTCGACCATCGCCGTGAAGACTACCCTTGGCAAAGGTCGACGTGCAAATACACAGCGCCGGATTACTGCCTCGGATCCGAACCAGAGCCCGCTGTGGCTTGGTGAGACAAGATTTCCGAAGATATCGCACGACGATAGCCGCATGGGTCCAGATCAGCTAGCCAAGATTGGTGATGAGGTAGCCAGACGAGATAACATCAGCACCGACGGACATCACGAACAGACGAGCCGGTACATCACCAAATCCTCGAAGGAAGATCTCAGAAAAGACATCTCCTATCTGGAACCAGCTCCGTCCAGGCTGTGGAGTGCATTCCTGGACGGTACCCCACTGCCTACTCAGCTCACATTCTCAGCCCCGTCGGCATTGCTCTCTACTGCCCCAACGCGGCCGTTCCTGAATTGCCATGAGTATCCCTCTAGTCCCCGAGACGTAAGACCTTTAGCTCCCGCTAGGAACAGCTAGGATGAAAACACCCTTCAATCATGTTCATCGTGCAAAGCCACTTTGCTGAGGAAGCATTAAGCATCGAGAGCCGGCGCGCGAGAGAGGCCGGAAGCATTATGTGGCGTGGGAGTTGCAAGGGCGTGTTCGAATGGCATGTGCCCGGGAACCAAGACTTATTTAACGTCCTGAGCAGCCCATTCGAACCCACTACGCGCGTGCGAATTGTTCCCGCCTCGGTGATCTCTTTGTTCTCCCATCTCTCGACTCAATCCTCCCCCGAGATCCCGCCAGTCGGTCGCCACCATGGGTCTCGGAAGCCATAGCCGCGCAAACCCGCTCGTCTTCGTGGCCGTCTTCTTCATGTTCCTGTTGATGACGGGAACATGGGATCTGCTCTTCAATGTCGGTCTCGCCCTTCTCCTCCCTTCGTCTCACGCTCAGCAGCTGACCCGAACGCCAGCGCCACGAAGGCACGGCGGCACCCTCGAATGGCGATGACCGCCCTCACGCTGGAACCCAGATCACCAGCCAGCGCATCTCAGACCTCGACGCAGAACCACTCTCATACGAAGACCCCGAGGCCGTGAAGCCGCCGCCGCCCCCTCCTCCCCCAACGCCCAAATACACCGCCCTCCTCGTCGAGAACGACCCCGCCCACGTGCCCAACATCGTGCCCATCATGATGCACTTCATAACCGTCATCGGCCCGGACTGGCCCATCTCCTTCGTCACCGACTGGGCAAACTACTCCGCCTGGGAGGCGCCCCCGGTGTTCCGCCGCGCCGTCGACGCCAACCAGATCATCGTCAAGTTCCTCCCGCCCGAGACCACCTTCCCGAGCCACGAGTCCGTCTCCGCCTTCCTCGTCGGCACCTGGCTGTGGGAGCAGTTTCAGTCGTACGCGCGCGTGCTCATGTTCCAGGTCGACAGCATCGTCTGCGCCAACGCCGCGCACCGCCTCGACGACTTCCTCGAGTGGGACCTCATCGGCGCGCCCATCAAGCCCGGCATGGGCTTCGGGTACAACGGCGGTCTGTCGCTGCGCAACCCGAGCATGCTGCTCGAGATCGCGCGCGACCTCGAGGCGAGGGTGGCCAAGGACCCGGCCGTGGCGGGCGAGGTGCAGTACGAGGACCAGTGGTTCTACCACAAGGTGAAGGAGAGGGGCGGGAAGGTGCCCGAGGCGGAGATCGCGGGCAAGTTCTCGGTCGAAACGATGTATTTCGAGAAGCCGCTTGGGTACCACCAGGTGCAGAAGTTTCAGAATGCCCACCAGGAGGATATAGACATGTATTGTCCGGAGGTGGCGATGATTCTCAAGGGCTCACATTTTAGGTGAGGTGGGGAGGGCGTGGCAGGTTTGAATATCAATTCGTGATTCCCTCTTGTCTCATCGTCGCGTGAGATTCATGTCAGGCGGGCGGGCTGGCTTTGGCCTGAGAGTGTCGTCTTGGTGCAGGAGTGGTGTTATGGAAGTACATCTGACCGTTCCATCTCAATCGCCTCCTATCGTAGCAGTAAGCTTCTCATGATACGGGCGATACTCTGCTCTGCTATCTTCTCACGTGGTTGCGCAAAGCAATTAGGCTACGCAACGGTCCAACGTGTCGGAACAGCCAGAACACCCAATCAACCCCCCAACACCTCGCCATGTTGTGTCGGAATCCACGCAAAAAGCGTTGCAATCAACACCCAATAAGGCTTGCATTCCCCGCTGGCCTTCCCGAAGCGGCTCAAAAGCTCCAGTCGAGTGCATGGCCAGGGTTGTGTAGTTCGTCCGGGGAATCGGCCGTCATCTTGGCGAGACTGGACCCCCCGGTCTGTGGGATGCAGAACGCCAGAATGCGAACCAACAACAAAAGAGGTTTTCTCCCATGCATCGCGCGAGGGCCGTCGTGCTTTCTTCTTCCGCAGTCGAATACCGGAACTCTCAAGTTGGAACTGTGACAATGATGGCCACTACGGGACAACCGGCTACGGCCACCGGCCCGCTTGCAGCTGAGGGCACGATCGCGGCTGTGAGTCCGAGTTCAACAGGAGGCGGATGACGACGATGATGTGGTGAGAGGGTGAGGCTGGGCTGACCGCAAGTCGGCGTAGGACCCCGCGATTGAGACCGAGGATGAGACCAGAGGGGACGCGGAAAGGCATGACTCTGGAAAGATCATAAGAATGTTCTTATATGCTCATCAAATATAGTGTCATCACGTCGTCTACAGCATCGCTTTCGGAGAGCATCACCGAATACCGCCGCCTCCACGGCCGCACATATACCCAGAAGACAGATTACTACGGCCCCAACGACGAGAAGCACGGCGAAGCGCTCGAAATCAAGTAAGTCGCCTAGTTCTCCATGCTGATGCTTCGATTGCTGACCCGAGCAGCCACTACTGGATGACGCTGTTCCTCGACGACAAGCTCTTCCTCGCACCGATTGGCGACAAGCCGCAGGTGAGCGGAGGATGTGCATCACTCTAGAAGAAGAGCATACTGATGAAGTCAAACGCCAGAGGGTTCTCGATCTCGGCACTGGCACCGGCATCTGGGCCATGTGAGTTTTCATCCGCCAACGGGCCAAATGGCATCATGCTAACTCGGACTTCCAGCGACTTCGCCGACGAGTTTCCCTCGGCAGAGGTCATCGGCGTGGACGTCTCCCCCACGCAGCCCACGGGTCCCGCCCAACTGCAAGTTCCAGATCGACGACATCGAGCAGCTGCCTTGGTGGCCGGCGGAGCACTTTGACCTCATCCACATCCGCAACCTCGAGGGCTGCGTCGCGGACTGGCCGGCGCTCTACGTGGAGGCGCTGGCGAACCTGAAGCCCGGCGTCGGGTACATCGAGATCAAGGAGTCGACATCGACCTCAAGTCACAGGCGATCCCGGAGCTTGACGACGACCACGTCTTCAAGCGCTGGGGCCGGCTGTTCTTCGAGGCGTTCGACCGCCTCGGCAAGACGGCGAAGCAGCACCGCGACCACGGCATCAAGAAGAACCTCGAGGCCGCGGGTTTCGTTGACATCGTGGAGAAGAAGTGGCCCGTTCCGATTGGGCCGTGGGCGAAGGATCCCATGTTGAAGGAGGTGAGTTCTGAGTCTTGAGCCTGAGCCCGAAGCTCTTGCTTTGATCAATCGAAGTGGACGGTGCTAAAGCCGCGGGGGATGAATAGGTCGGCGCGTGTCTGTTGGAGTTTCTGGACCAAGGTCTCGAGGGGTTCGGGACCTTCCTCGCCAAGGAAGTCATGGGGTGGGAGTACGCCGAGATTGTGGTGTTCATGGCGGAGATGCGGAAGGCCCTCAAGGACTCCAAGCTGCAGCCTAGGATCGACTTGTAAGTGATTCCCTCACGACCGGCACACCAATGCTCATGCTAATGTGTATCTTGTCAGACATCTCGTCTATGCGCGCAAGCCGGAGAAAGTCAAGGAGGAAATGCCGGCTCTTACTGCTTAAGCAGCGTTTCGTTTCGCGCTCAGTTTCTAGCGTATCGTGGTCAATTAGAGCTTGCGTGGTGTCGTCTTGATAGCCACGTTCGCGACCTTTCCTTCCAGCACTGAGCGAATAACAGCGGTGCAATTCTTGGGCGTAGACGCGAAATCTTATACCAAAAACCAAAGCCAGTGATTTGCTGACTTGGCTGGGAACTGGTGTATGAGATGCATCGTGGCATTAGCGAAACCGAAGCGTTCGGGGTTCATGCCGCCCACACGGAGGGAAGCCGGTGCGTTCGCGCGGGGGGGCGGGCGGACCGGATGGCCAAGTCCGAAAAAGCAAGTTGCAAACTCCGAGCATGGAAAGTCCCCTTGAAGCGAGCGAATGAAAGCAACTCATCAAAGAGGCAGCGCCAGGGGGGGTCGCAATCCCGATCGTGGTCGTGGGGGGCATGACGAAGCGCAACCTCGAGACGAGAGCCTCAGCTGAGAACGGTCAAAAGATCCGAAGCCGGAACCCTCAAGGCCCTCAGGGGAATGTCACGTACGTACCGGATGCGCTCCAGTCAGAAAACAGCGGCTCAGAGTGGTCGGAATTGGCTCCCCGTGGGCCCCCAGGTGGCATCGCGCACAGACCAGACACCGCGGAAGGCGGCGATACAGAAACTCCGCTTCCCCGCGATTGCACGATTTCAGTGGGGGCGCCACATGACTCGATCCACAGTCGTCTTCAGCGTCGTTTGAACAGTGAAGCGTTCATTCACAGTGAAGTGTTCTCCAGCAGAAAGATGGGGTCACAAGGGCCGGAGTCGCACCGGACCGGCCCCCTCCTCCTTCAGCGGAGGTCATGGATGATGGATGTTCCCCCTCCAACAAGCTGAACAGCAGGTAGCTCTCCTGGTGCTTGCAGTTGCTGGTAGTGAGTGGGCTGTGGCCCGACCGACTGAAGTAGGAAGCACCACGCACCACCCACGGGTTCAGGCGCAGAGTCACAAGTCAGACCATTCCAAGTGACCTATCCACCCACCCGCGCCATACCCGTTCCTTGCTTGTGTTCTTTCAGAGTGACTCCCACCCCCCAGCACCTAGTGTGACAGTGTCCCGTCTGCAGCTGCTTTTTCGGCACTTCGCTGTCTCGGAGTCTTTTTTTTTGTTCGTCACCCTCCTCCGAGCAAAACCTCGACCTCTTCCCGAACTCCTCCTCCTCTCCATCTCCAACCCTCTTCCCTTTTTTTTTTTTTCTCTATTCATCTTCCGAATAAGAGAACAAACCAGATTCAAGATGCTGTCCACCGCCAGAATCGCCACCAGGCAAGCCGCCGTCCGCCGTGCTGCCGCCGCCCTCCCCGTCTCGGCCGCCCGTGCCGGCTCTACCTGGGCCAACGTTCCCCAAGGTCCTCCTGTATGTCTTATACGCCCCGACTCCAAAATGTCCCAATTGAGTGCGCCACGACTGCTAACGAATTCCTGCAGGATGTAAGTTGAACACCGACATTTTGCGAAAAAGCTGTCTCCTCCGTGGGAAAAAAAAAACGAACTCGTTTGCTGACCGGCCGATTTTTGCTGCGACAAACAGGCCATTCTTGGTATGACGCACACCCTTCCCGCGGCTTCCCTTTTTTTTTTTTCCCATGTGTCCCGCAAGCAGCCACGAACCCAATTGAAGCTGACATGCTGCCAAACAGGTATCACTGAAGCCTTCAAGGCCGACACCTTCGAGCAGAAGATCAACCTCGGTACGAATGCCCCCCCCCCCACCATGACGCACACCGCAGCCTGCGAGCTCTGGACAAGCTGTCACGAGCTTCACCTCGACGCACAACCCCCACGACGTCCAACCACTCCAACAACCACTAACAACCCCCAGGTGTCGGTGCCTACCGCGATGACCAGGGCAAGCCCTACGTCCTGCCCTCCGTCCGCGCCGCCGAGGAGAAGGTCGTCGCCGCCAAGCTGAACAAGGAGTACGCCGGCATCACCGGTGTCCCCGAGTTCACAAAGGCCGCCGCCGTCCTCGCCTACGGCCCCGACTCCTCCGCCCTCGACCGCCTCGCCATCACCCAGTCCATCTCCGGCACCGGCGCCCTCCGCATCGGCGGCGCCTTCCTCGCCCGCCACTTCCCCGGCGCCAAGAACATCTACATCCCCACCCCCTCCTGGGCCAACCACGGCGCCGTCTTCACCGACTCGGGCCTGTCCGTCCAGAAGTACCGCTACTACGACCAGAAGACCATCGGCCTCGACTTCGCCGGCATGCTCGCCGACATCAAGGCCGCCCCCAAGAACTCCATCTTCCTCTTCCACGCCTGCGCCCACAACCCCACCGGCGTCGACCCCACCCCCGAGCAGTGGCGCGAGATCTCCGACGCCGTCAAGGCCGCGGGACACTACTCCTTCTTCGACATGGCCTACCAGGGCTTCGCCTCCGGCAACACCGACACCGACGCCTTCGCCGTCCGCCACTTTGTCAAGGAGGGCCACAACGTCGCCCTCGCCCAGTCCTTCGCCAAGAACATGGGCCTCTACGGTGAGCGCGTCGGCGCCTTCTCCATCGTCGCCCAGGACGCCGAGGAGCGCAAGCGCCTCGACTCCCAGGTCAAGATCCTCGTCCGCCCCCTCTACTCCAACCCCCCCGTCCACGGCGCCCGCATCGCCTCCACCATCCTCAACGACGCCGCCCTCAACAAGCAGTGGCTCGGCGAGGTCAAGGGCATGGCCGACCGCATCATCACCATGCGCGCCCTCCTCAAGGACAACCTCGAGAAGCTCGGCTCCGCCCACGACTGGTCCCACATCACCTCCCAGATCGGCATGTTCGCCTACACCGGCCTGACCCCGCAGCAGATGGACGCCCTCGCCAAGGACCACTCCGTCTACGCCACCAAGGACGGCCGCATCTCCGTCGCCGGCATCACCAGCGGCAACGTCGGCCGTCTGGCCGAGGCCATCTACAAGGTCAAGGGTTAAGCAGCGCTGCCTTTTGTAACTTGCGAGAAATTTCCACCAAAAAAGAGAGATATATATCACTGGGGGGGGTTTCTGTTGACATGGGGTGCTTCGGTTTCCAAAAAGAACAGGGTGTGTTGGACTGTAACGAACACGAAAAGGGGAGAGGCCTTCTCTTTAAGCAAAGCCAGGACTGAACCGGGCCGGCGGATATAGAACGTTGGCGCACCATAGGTAGACCACACACACACACACACGCATTCCCAGCTGTGTAACAATATAGCGACGTCTTTTACAATCCCTCCTTTTCGTAATACCTGCTTCTTCCGTGACTCCCCCGTTGCTGTCCTTCACGCCTTCTCCAACCTCTCCAAATCCCTCAACGCCTCATCCCTCTCCCTCTCCAACTCGCGATACTTCCTCGCAATCTCCCTCAACGTCCTCTCCTTCGCCCCGTCCCCCTTCCCATCCTCACCGACCCCGTACCCTTCCAGCTCCGTCTTCAAATTCGCCACCGTGCCCTCCAGCCGCATCCGCGCATCCCTCAAATGCGCCTCGTAGTTCCCCAGCGCCTCCACCATCTCGGGCGAATACACCTCCCTCACGACCCCTCCCGCGCCAGCTCCGCCTCCCCCCGCGCCCGCTGCGCCTCCAGCCCCGTCTCCGCGGCGCGCATCTCCAGGCTCCGCGCGACCAGCCCGTGCTTCGCCTCCAGCGCGCGCACCAGCAGCGTCAGCGCGCTTGCGTGCGTGTCCAACAGCTCCGTCAGCGCGGCCGCCGCGCGTAGTCTTTCAGAAGCCAGGGCGTGCCGCGCCGCCGCGACGTCGGTCTCGAGCTTGGCGTAGGTCGCGTTGAGGCCCGGCACGGTGCGGTGCAGGAAGGAGGGGTTCGTCGACGGGTTGGCGATGCGCGCGAGGGAGACGGCGAAGGTGTGGAGTGTGGCGGAGACGAGCTCGCCGAGCTGCGGGAGGAGGGATTGGAGCTGGGAGAAGGGCGGGTTGGAGAGGAGGATGGCGGCGGAGTCTGGGTCGAGAGGGGTCGGGGAGGTGAGGAGCGGCGGGAGGAGGAGGAGGAGGTCGAGGAGGGGCTCTGGGAGCTGCTGTTGTTGTTGTTGTTGTTGTTGCTGCTGCTGCTGTGAGGGCGGTGGTGGGTTTTGGGATGTGGATGTGGGACGCAGCGAGCGGTGCGCGGGTTTCGGGTCTGGGGGGGCCGTGGTCGAGATGGCGGATGTGAGGAGGTGGTCTTTTGCGGTTGTGTAGGTGTGGTCTGCTAGTTCCTAGAACTTGGTGTCAGCTCGGATCCGGCGATGGTTGGAACTGAGGGCATTCGCACATTTTGGATCGCGGACTGTTCTTTGGTGTACGGCTTCTTTGACGATCCGTCCGGGTTCAGGATGGCCGTCGTGAGGGTGTGATGCAGCGCCGCGAACTCGGGGTTGTTCTGGAGGACCGACTCCTCCACCGGGGGCAGCATTGTGACTTTGCAAGGTCTTCTTGGCTAACACAAAAGTGATTGATCGGTGGTTGTCGGAATGTCACTGAATCTCTGGTCGCTACGTCAGGCGGGCTGGCTCCCGGCCCAAACGATAAGGTCGCGAAACCCACACGCAATCAGCTGATTCCACTTTAACCCAGCTCCTCCTCGCCGCCCCCCACCAAACCTGCCCCTCTGACCAATCACACCCCCCAATTCCAACACAGCGGGCGGAACATCAGCCCGCCCGAACGGGAAAGCTGCAACTCCAAAAATTCCATTCCTCGAACATCACGAAAGCACCACCGCCGCCGCCGCCCGCCAACCGACGACGACACCCCCGTCCTGCCCTCGAGGCACCTCCACCCTCCGCAACCGAACCCTCGCAAGAACCCTCGCCCACGATGCGCGGCCTCTCCCTCCTCCGCCCAGGTCTCACCACCTCCATCCCCATCCGCACACCCGCCGCCCTCCTCACACCACCAACCCTCCGCCACTCCTCCTCCTCCTCCACACCACCAACCCTCACAGAAACAATCCCAGTCATCCCAATCAAGAACCTCCCCTCCGACGCCCTGCCCCCATACCCCTACGGCCCCCGCCTCGTCTACAACAATCAAACAACGGCCTCTACGGCTCCGCCCGCATCCGCGTCGGCCACAACGTCGCCCCCAAACACCACCAAGTCTCCCCGCGCAAGTGGCGCCCCAACGTCCACCGCCGCCGCCTCTGGTCCGACGCCCTCGGCGCCTGGGTCCGCACCCGCCTCACCATCCGCGTCCTCCGCACGATCCGCAAGGAGGGCGGCCTCGACGCCTACGTCACAAAGACAAAGACCGCCCGCGTCAAGGAGCTCGGCCCCAGCGGCTGGAAGCTGCGCTGGATGATCGTCAACTCCGCCGCCTGGCGCGAGTCCGTCGGCGGCCCCGAGCGCGAACGCCTCGGCGTCACACAGGACACCTCACCACCAGCGACGGCGCCCCCGTGCCGGACTACTCCGCCCTGATCCCCATCCGCAACTGGGCCGCCATCCACGCCGGCAGGTTTGGGGAAGACCCGAACAAGCTCTACCACGGCCGCATGGAGCACATTGGCAGGGAAGAGGAGCTGAGGATGCTCGAGGCCGACGGGTTCGCGCTCGGCGAGGAGGCGCAGGAGGAGAAGGCCCTCGACGAGGCGTACGAGGAGGTGCACATCGAGGGGCAGGAGGCCGGGCCGTCTGATAAGACGATATGATTTTATATCAAACATCGCAGGGAAAGGGGTAGGTTGTCACGAAGAGAGGAAGAATAAAAAGAACTCATTGTATCATATGTACAAAAAATCTTGTCATGTCATAAGAAAACACTGCGGGGGAGTTGATACCTTCCCCTTGCGTCTTTTTGTGGTCTACAATGCTATATTCCCAGAATTGCCCATGAAAAAACCATCCCTGTAAAATGGATATCCCCTCGTTACGCCTGCAAATGTGTTTTTGTGTCCATTCGTCGTGAAATACCCCCCGTTTTTAACATGCCTCATCTAAAAGCGCAAGTCCCAGCCAATCTTGGGACCCAGCTTCGGCAGCTCGTCCGCCACGCTCTGCACGTCCTTGTCGCCGCGGCCGCTCAGGCAGATGACAATGTCCTCGCCCGGCTTCATCGTCTTGGCCAGCTCGATGGCGCCGTAGATGCCGTGCGCCGACTCCAGCGCCGGGATGATGCCCTCCAGCTGCGACATGAGGCGGAACCCGATGAACGCCTCGGCGTCCGTCGCCGCCACGTACTTGGCGCGCTCGCTGTCCTTCCACGAGCTCAGCTCGGGGCCGACGCCCGGGTAGTCCAGGCCCGCGGACACCGAGTGCGTCTCGGCGACCTGCCCGTGCTTGTCCTGCAGGATGTACGTCTTGACGCCGTGCAGCACGCCCTTGCTGCCGCCCGAGAGCGTGGCGCTGTGCCGCGCCGTGTCGATGCCGTCGCCGCCGGCCTCCACGCCGAGCAGCTTGACCGACGGGTCGTTGGCGAAGGGGTAGAACATGCCGACGGCGTTGGAGCCGCCGCCGACGCAGGCGACGACCGCGTCGGGCAGCTTGCCGCGCTTCTCGAGCATCTGCGCCTTGGTCTCGGTGCCGATGACGGACTGGAACGTGCGCACGATGGTCGGGAACGGGTGCGGGCCGATGGCTGAGCCGATGATGTAGTGCGTCGTGTCGAGCTCGACGACCCACGCGCGCATGGCCTCGTTGACGGCGTCGCGAAGCGTCTTGCTGCCGGCCTCGACGGCGACGACCTTGGCGCCGAGAAGCTTCATGCGGAACACATTGAGCGCCTGGCGGCGGACGTCCTCGGCGCCCATGTACACCGTGCACTCCATGCCGAACTTGGCGCAGACCGTGGCGGTCGCGACGCCGTGCTGGCCGGCGCCCGTCTCGGCGATGATCTTGGTCTTGCCGAGGCGCTTCGCCAACAGCAGTTGGCCGAGGGCGTTGTTGATCTTGTGCGAGCCGGTGTGGTTGAGGTCCTCGCGCTTCAGCCAGATGTTGGCGCCGCCGGCGTGCTCCGTCAGGCGCTCGGCCAGGTGCAGGTGGCCGGGGCGGCCCATGTACTCGTAGTACGAGCGGTACTCCTCCCAGAAGGACGGGTCGTCCTTGATCTTGTTGAAGCCCTCCTCGAGCTGCGACAGGCAGTCCATGAGACTCTCGGGGACGTACTGGCCACCGAACTCGCCGAAGCGCTCGGGGATCTTGCCGTGCATGGCGGCGAGCTGCGCGACCAGCTCGCTGTCCTGGTCGGCGGTGATGTGGTCGACGGTCGGGTTCTGGGGCTCCTTGGCGGCGGCCATGGCCTCGACCATGCCGACCTCGCGGGTGGTAGCGCCCTCGGGGCTGTTGCGGCCGCAGAGGTACGCGCAGTACTTCTCGACGTCGTTGAAGAGCTCGCCGGGGGCGGCCTTCTGCAGGGTGGTGATGATCTGGGAGCCGACGACGACGCCGTCGGCGAGCTGGGCGACGCTGAGGAAGTGCTCGCGGGTGCTGACACCAAAACCGACGGCGGCGGGCTTGTCACCGCTGTACTTCTTGACGCGGTCGATGAGATCCGGCAGGTTGGCGTTCAGGGAGCCGAGGGCGCCGGTGACGCCCTGGCGGGAGACAACATAGATGAAGGAGTCGGCGAGCTTGCAGAGAATCTTCATGCGGGCGTCCGAGGTGGCGGGGGCAATCAGGGGCACGTAGGACAGACCGCCCTTGGTGCAGAGCTTGCGGAAGGAGATAGCCTCCTCGGGGGGCAGGTCGACGACGATGAAGCCGTTGACACCGGCGCTCTTGCAGTCGGTCAGGAGTCGCTCCTCGCCGTAGCTGAGGAGGGGATTGTAGTATCCCATAAGCATCACGGGCGCCTTCAAGCCCTGACTCCTTGCGTCCTTGACCATCTGGAGGGTGGACTCGATCGTGACGCCGTGTTTCAGCGCAACCTGCGCATGTTAGTCCTCGATATCCCCTCAAAAGCCGTTCCGCGGATACAACTCACAGTGTTCGATGTCTGGATCGTGGGCCCGTCGGCAATTGGGTCGGTGAAGGGAGCGCCGAGTTCGATCACGTCTTGCGCGGTGTCAGTAACTGTCCTCTTCGACGGCCCAGCACAAGAGGCAAAACTTACCAGCGCCGCCCTTCTCCATGGCAAGCAGGACGCCAGGCGTGTCCTGCGGCGTGGGGTAGCCAGCAGTAACATAGGTTACAAGCGCAGACTGTTTTCACTGTCAGTTTTGAATTCTTGTGCTCCATCTCGGCGGTGACGACGTCGACCGCGGGGTCCCCTCGATTGCGATCGCGGGGCACGAGACCGGGGGGGAACAGCAAAGACTCACCCTGCCCTGGGCCTTGCATCGCTGGAACGTTTGCCTAAGACCTTCCATGTTGAATATGAACCTGTCAATTGGGTATACGGAAGAAATTGACTCTGTCGCTTTTTGGAGGGTCAATTGGAGGAAGTTCGAAAGGCGGTGGTAGTTTTATGAATGATTCCGACAAACGTGGGGGGAGGGGGATCGGGGAGTCACTGGTCGGAGGACGGTACCAGCCAGCGTCGATGGAACGGACGGGAGCTCCGACTTTGGCGCAGTGCTGCTTGCTTGCTGTGATAAGTACCTACCTATGGTGTCTGGGGTGCCCCAACCCGCTGGACAGTCGGACGCTGCCCGCCGTAGTGACGCCAGATACAGCGTTACCCGTCGCCCTCCAGCGGTGCGGCGATGCTCAGAGCCCCCCAGGGACCAGCTGCACCCCACACCCGCCACCGCACCGATGCCGGTAAGCGGCCTGATTGTCCAAATCCTGGCCTCCTGAGTGGTTCAATTGAGCTGCAGGTCCCTGCCCCGTCCTCCAGCGGCGGAGCCCACCACAGCGCAATTCGCCTCGGCGGCGGGGCGGAGATGCCCAAAAGAGGTTCAAAGACATCACTTTGCCATTTCGCCCGTCGCCGCTCCGGCAGGCAATGCGGCCAGGCCAATGCCCACGGACAAGTCATGTCCCACATATCCAATATCGTGGGTCGCCTCGGAACGTTTATCCCGAACGGCTCCGTCTCCATCATGGTTAGTGAGTGTCATTGCTCCAACTCCGCCGGCGAACTTCACGTCTGTTTCATCACGACACAGCAGCCATCAGGACATCTGACTTTTGGTTGCAGCTAGCAGTATATTCAATCTTCAACTACCTAGTGGTATACACCGAATAGACATTCTGGTAGCTAGCAAGGCTGCCACGAACCAAATCATTCCGGCGGAATCAAAACGCAAAATATGAGAACCGTTGTAGAATCGAAAACAAACGGTGCGGCAACTGAGCCGTTGGTATCTTTGAGTCGACCTTCCCTCCCTGTTCCCACCATGGGGTAAATTCCACCATGATCCAACGCCTTTTATCTCATGCTCTTCGTATTATTCAGACCTGTCGTAAAATGAGGGGTATCTCTCGGCTAAGGTCCAGCCAGGCCGGAGGTATAAGGTCTCCAACCTCTTTGTCTTTTTTTTTGTTGTATTTTCTGCATGTTCGATGTTCTTTGTCGACATAGATACCGTCTTAAAACTTTGTAGATGACGCCGTGTCAAAGTGGCCGTATGAGCTCGACCTCTCGTGGCCTTCCATGGGTTGTGCGCGTCCCATACTGGTCTTCTTGATCGTCTTTTCGTCTCGGATGTCTCTCGAGTAGTGCTCGTCATCGACCGCAGAGGCATCGCTGCCAAACTGCGGGAACCGCGCGTCGTTGCCGTGAGATCTCGGCGGGCTTCTCGGGCTCATGGCCGGACGGTCATCTCCAGTATACCTCAATCCACCCTCACCACGGCCCTTGTCTGGCACGACCATACCCACCAGCGCGCGAATGACACCGATGAGAACGATGATGACGTAGATGGAGGATGCCGGTGGAGATGAGGGCTTCCTGGATGATGCCGCGCTCCAGCCAGTCGGTGACGTGGGTGACGGCGCCCGTGACCTCGTCGGTGGTTACGGACGATGGCGACGCAAGGAACGTGTTGAGGTCCGAGTCGCCCGAGATCGACTCTTGGGCGCCAAGGCTGAAGGTGTCGTTGTCAAACGTGGGGAACGAGATCTGCGAGTGATCGTGAACCCACGTAAGACCCTTCTGGACAGCCTCAACCTTCAGGCCGATCGTGCAGCGGACGACGTCCTTGATAGGGTTGATCAGGATGGTGCCGTTGAAGACAGTCTCAAGGCCGAGCGTCATGGTGCTTGTGAAGGTGTTCAGGGTGTCGTTGACCGCTGACGTCGCGTTTGTGACGTATCCGAGCATGTCGTTGTTGATCTCGTTCTGGGTGTTGAGGATGACGCCGTTGGCATCGTCGGCCCACTCCTTCGAAACCCCTCGAGTGTGTTGACAACCTCGCCGGCAAAGTTGCCGACCTGGTTGGCCAGGGCCGGCACCTCCTTCTGGACGGCCTTGAGGATGATGTATTGGCACAGGCAGGAGAAAAAGCCAGCGATAGCAAGGGCCAGGACAAAGAGGGCCGGAAGAGACGTGGCGTAGGCAATGGCCCAGCGAACCATGATCTGGCGCTTGCCCTTGAAGTGCGAAGCAATCTTGACGCCATAAGTCGCAGTCATGGGGCGGGAAGCAATGTAGACGACGTCCATCGAGTCGTACTGGCCGTTGGCAATGATCTTGGCCGTCTTGCGCTCGCGTCTCCAGCGCATGATCTCGAGCCATGCCATGGGGGCGATGACCAATACAGCCAGGATGGAGAGGACGACAATAAAAGCGATGCGAGCCTTGGTGATCTTGTCCCTCAGATTGCGGAAGAAATCGGAAATGTTGTTGTTGTTGGAGCAAAACGTGAGTGCCTGCTTCTGCGCAACAGGAAAGACAGAACGGTCGAACTTGTAGCCAGCGTAGGCATCATTGACGGTCTGCTTCAGCAAGTTGAACGGGAAAGAGATGGCCTCGGCAGTCATGTTCTGGACCTCTTCAAAGGTAGGAAGGTCGTCGTTGAGTTTGTTGAGATCGCTGACGAAGCCGCTGGTGTCGATCTTGATATCGCGCAGATCGTTGACCGGGCCGGTAAAGTCGACCTTGGGGAAGTCTGGGAGAACCTTGCCGAGCACCGAGTCTTCGATGGCACTGGCCGCCTTGTTGATACCGTCTTGCAAGCTCTGAGCCTTGTCGTCGATGGTGTCGGTAATGGAGCCAATAGCCTTGTTCATGGCATCGGTAACCTTCTTGGTGACATCGGAAGCTACGTCGAGACCACCGTGAACAAAGGCCGTGATGAGGCAGGTGTACATGGAGGTCATCATGTTGATGACGAAGATGATGAGGTTCTGCACACCGGTGATGACCAGACCCAGCACCGCGACCATGCCGTCGAGGGTCTTTTCGATGCCCTTGGCGGACAGTTCGTTGACACCGACGGAAAGGTAGTGGGGCATGGAAGCCATGGCGCTGCCGATATCCTCCACCTTCGTGCAGGCAGACAGTGCCTTGGCGTTGGCCTCGTCGACATTGTCATTCAAGCTGGCGATGAGGATGATGATTCGGAGCAGGACGAGCAAGAGGAGGATCGTCCAGCGGTTGATCCAGATTTGCGAAAGTCTGGCACTGAGGCCGAGATAGGGCGTGATGTAGGGTGAGGTGTCGGCTCGAGCTTGTTGGGTCTTTCTAAGCTCCGACATCTCGAGCGAGTCCGACCTCAGGGGTCGGGGACGGCCGGGTAGGCCTCTTGTTGTTTCCGCGAGGTAAACATCTTGAGTCTATCGATGGTGTAAGATTTTTGACGCAAAAATTTCGTGGCCAGCAGAAAAGTAGAAGCAGAAGAAAAAATGTGAAAAGTCCAAAAAGAGAGGAGGCGGTAGTGGTTGACAAGCAGAGAGGATTATGTGTCGAAGGTGGTGGTGACTGAATTAGGTGAATCACACGTCGAGGCAAAGACAGAAAAAAGAGGAAAGAAGGAAATTGACAAAGGAAACTCGTCAAGCACTGGTACTGAACAAGCTCTCTATGAATCCATTGTGGGGTCTTTGAGGTGCAGGTGAAGAACACTGAGTTTGGGTTGGGAGAGGTGTAGCAGAGAAGGGAGTCGTGAATGGGAAGCAAGTACAATAAAAGGAAGGCACGACTAACACGGCCGAGGTCGAGGCCGCGGGATCACGCAGCAGCCGCGCAGCAGCAGGAGCAGGGGGACGGGGATATGGGTCCCGAGCAAAAAGAAAGACTGCTTACTTGATTCACACCTCGAGGCAGAAGGAATAAAGCCTGCAAAGGCCCTTTTGGCCGTGGCCTTGAGGAAATTGGACTTGGCCCAAGCCTTTGTTTCGTTCGTTTTGGCGGCACCAGGCAAAGGCAGAGGCAGGTGCGGGTGCAAGGTGAGGTGGAGGACTTGGGTGAAGCCTTTTTCTAAGCGCGCTCAACGGCTGCTCTCAGCCAACCAAAGACGCCGTCCGGGGTCGCGATGAGCGGCTGCCCAAACGCTGCTAAGGCAAAGCGATATTTCCGGAAGACGGGACGGGACTCTCGATGCTGTGTAGCCGTATCAGACCGCACGAAATAGATTGACTCGATCGATGAGGCTCGTATTGCGGCTCCGCTTGGCAACCGAGCTGGATCTGATGTGAGAGACGAGTTGAGAGTTGAGTTGAGCTCGCTTGGCGAAGGGTAAATGATAACTACGGGGTGTGTGCCGAGTTGAGTGTGCTGCTCCTACAAGAGTCTCGTCGAAAGACAAGGCTCGTTGCTTGAAACTTGACTTGCGCAGTGAGGTGGTGTTGTGGTATCACGAGAGCAAAGCAGCCCAGCATTCATCTAAGCCAGCAGTCGACGGCCTCGTGAATGGGGCGAACTCGCGAATGATATACAAATGGATGTTTGAGTCACTGAGCAAGGGGACACCACGGAGCGACAGACGGATGGTGCCCATCTTTCCAAAAGTCGCCATTCGGGGGTGCCAGCGGAGGGGAATGGCATTTTAACAGAACCCGGTCTCGTTCGTAGGCTCCGGTTCGTTCAAAGCTCTCCCGGCGAGAATGCACTCTGACGCCATTGGCAAGCCGGGGGCATTTCTGCGGAGAGCTGCCCACCTTCAAGGCAGCTGCAAGGTTGTTGGGCAACGGCGCTGCCCACCGTGCCACCCTCGCCGGGCGCCCTCTCGACCTCCTCGTCGATAACCTCGTGGACAGACACAGAACAGGCTGCCCAGTCAAGATTCAAGCCCAGTCGGATCCCCGTCGCGAGTCACGCCAGGTGCCGGTGGCTGTGCCGGACCTCGCAAGATGGGCTTTGGTGCGATGCGGGCGAGAGAAACGGTGAGTTGTCCTGGCTAGGGTGGTCTGGAATTCTCTGAATTTGCTGGATTTCCGGGGAGTTCTGCACGAAGGGTCATGGTGACTGGGAAGAGGAAAGCAGGAACAGAGTAAAGATCGTCAGCCAGCGAACGAAAAGAGGCG
Source organism: Colletotrichum camelliae (assembly GCA_018853505.1). Lineage (NCBI taxonomy): Eukaryota > Fungi > Ascomycota > Sordariomycetes > Glomerellales > Glomerellaceae > Colletotrichum > Colletotrichum camelliae. Next base: position 5,687,354 of record JAELVL010000002.1, on the reverse strand, counting down.
GCGGATGGCTGGCGCTTGCAGGGGTCCCCCCCAACGTCTGAACAAACATTTTGTCCAATCGTCATGCGGATACCGCCATTCGGCTCACGCCGCTAAGGTACAACCCCTGTAACGAGATGGCAAGAGGAGAAAAGACTGGCTGGCTGGGCAAGCGACGGGCAAGAATGGGACCGGACCCTTGGTGTTTTGGCAAAAAGTGTGGATGTGTTTGCCGGGCAGACCTTTCCACCAAAAGGCAAGTCGGCCGATGGCGATGGGTGCGGGTGGGTGATGGAGCATGGTCGATGATCAGTGCCAAGCATTTGCCACTACAACCACGGCAGGTCAAAAACCGGTTTGCGACAGGAACGGTCTTTTGGAGGCTGATCTTGGTCAGACGGCAGGAAAGCTTAAGGCAATCCCACAAATCGTGGGCATTCAAGGGAGGCAGGCGTGCAGTCGGTTCGTCCAAATGATTAAAGATACCTAGGTACCTTAGGTAAGGTAAGGTAGGTAAGGTACGAGAGACTAGGCAGGTCCAGTGCAGGCAAGTGCAGGCCAGGTAGGGGTAGGTATCTTACAGATATGAGCAGGCACTGGACGGCAGGTACACCTCTGATAAGGCAGTAGTGGCTGGCACCTTGACTTCATTCACATTCCGCCTGCCAAGTTTCTTCCTCCAGTGCTGCTGCCCCATCCAACCATTCCCTACCTACCTGCCTATCGGGAGAGGGAAGGATGGAAGGTGTCCGAAAGCATACCTAGGTACGTAGGTGCCTTAGTTGCACTCTCCATGGACCTTGCTTGCCTGCTCATTGTTCCATCGATGCGCATTTCCATCGGAGGGTTCTTGCGGCAACTGGCGATGGACCCACCAACAAGAACTCACCAGTGCCCTGTGCTTCCTTTTGTTCTGTGGGGTCGTCTCAAGTCTTGACGCTACGAGAGAATGATTGGCCGCTGGTGGCCCGCGCTCTGCGACGTTGGGCGCTTCGCTGCAGACGCTGCGGACGACGAACCGCCAACGATGAGGACGGCGCTTGCGGTCTCTGGGACGGGGCCGTAAGACGGATTTTAGATGAGATATTCGGATGGTCCTCGTCTAGCTTCCAGGCGTATCTAAACAATCTCGCATCGTAAGATGATGGTCTATCCAGCCGTTCGGTCCAGTCTGCCAGCAGCCATGCGTGGGCTGCTGCATCATATGGCTGCGAACTGAGTCGCCTGAGACTGACTGACTGGCCTCATCTTGCATGCGAGGCATGAATTGGATCGTCTGCAGTGTCGCAAACTCACGTGGAGTTTCTTGCTCACTCGGACATACCAGTGGCAGTCATCCTAGCTCCTTATGCTCTGAGCCGGCGTTGACTGCGCCTTGCCTGACTGAATCCAGTCAGTCGACGGAAGCTCTCAACAGAGGTGACGTAGGTAGCTAGCTCTCAGAGCACAGAAACTTGGTCGTACTTAATCTCACCGCCGGCTTCAGAGGCAGCTGCGCCGCTGAAGAAGCATCCACCGGGTGAGGGCACGTGCACCTTCCGACTTCTTAGCTAAGGTAAGCAGCTGCACGGGCCAAGCATTTTCTCTCGGGAAGGGGCAACATAAATCCGCTCCCTCCAAATTTTCACTACCTGGGGGCCACTTTCCAGCCTCCTGCCCTGCCTCAGGTCGCCCCTGCCCCTGGACCCTCCTTCCTGTCGCGCATCGCAGCTACAGATAGGCGCATTCTGTTTTCGGCAGGCGGTCCCGTTCAGACTTCAAACCTTGCAACTCTCACCCTCAGCTTGCCCTGCCCTCTTCCTCTCCAACCGACAACATCAGGGCATTGTCGCGGGTTTCCAACATCAGTACGGTCATCATCGCGTCGTTCCAGAAGAATATCGCATTGCTTCCTATTCTTCTGATATCGCGACAATAAAGAGATTGCGGCGCCCCTTCATCACCTGATCGAGCCCACTCTCGTAATCCACATCCCATTTCGTATCGTGTCGCACTGAAAATTCAACTCGCGCACCCACGAGACCTTCAACCTCACGACTTCCTTTGACCTGACAAGTCACCATCCTCTCTCTTGATCGTGAACCATCAAAGAAACGCCAACATGGCCGAACCACCCCGCGACATCTCGTCCATCCTTGCTGCCCTAGGTAGGTACCCGAAACATGACCCGCGCCTTGTCTTCATCCCGAACTAACGACTCGACTCGATAGGCGCAGCTCAAAGAGGCACATCTTCGACACCCACCCAGTCCCAGCCTGGCATGCCACCTGGATACCCTCCTCCTCCCGGCGCCCAACCTCCGTCATACCCTCCAATGCCACAGAGTGCGCCTCCTTACGGCGCACCCGGAGGTTACCAGCTGCCTCAGCCCTCTGCGAGCGGCAGTCTCGATCTGAGCTCTATCCGGCCCGTCAACTCTGGCACCGTGAGCATCGCCGACGCCATCGCCCAAGCTAAGGCCTTTGCCGCTGAGAAGGGCGTTTGCCTCCTACGACCGACCCCTCGTCTACTCCAACGAGCCTCCGCGCCAGGATTCTCGCGGAGGTTACCACCGAAGCTCGCGATCTCGTTCGCCTCCCAACCGTCGCGACCAGTTCCGCGACAACTTCAACCCTTACCGAGATGAACGTCGCGCCGACGAACGTCCTCGCGATTACGGTCGCGAACGGTCCTACAGCCCAGGCCCCCGTGGTCGCGCTTTCTCGCCACGCAACTCCAACGCCAGAGAACGGTCACCGCTCCGAGCCAGTGGCGGCGGCGGCGGCGATGACAACTCCGAAACTATCCAGATAGAGTCCAGTCTCGTTGGGCTTATCATTGGTCGCCAAGGCGAGAATCTGCGGCGAATAGAATCCGAGTCCAGCTGCAGGGTGCAGTTTCTGCCGTCCAGCGACAATGGCCCTTTCCGCCAGTGCAAGATTACGGGCCCTAGGGCTCGACGCAGTGAGGTGAAGACTGCCATCAACCGCATCATTGAAGACAGTGGCATGGGCGCCATCAACCGCGGTGCTGCGAACCCGAAGGGAGCCCCTCGCGACAACCGCGGCGCAGCCGCAGGTGCAGCAGCCGCAGCCGCAGGAGCTGCCGCTTTGAGAGACGGCGAAGATTGTATGCAGATTATGGTCCCCGATAGAACCGTTGGCCTCATTATTGGTCGTGGCGGTGAGACGATTCGTGACTTGCAAGAGCGATCCGGATGCCATATCAACATTGTCGGTGAATCTAAGAGCGTCAACGGCCTTCGACCTGTCAATCTCATTGGCTCGCACGAGTCCGCTGCTCAAGCGAAGGATCTCATCATGGAGATTGTGGACAGCGACAGCCGAAATGACGGCCAGCCTGCCGCCCCGGCCAAGAAGCCGCCCAGACAGGATGGTGGTCATCAGAGAGATGCTGGCCCGCAGGCTGGAGGTCCCGACAAAATTCACGATGCTATTTACGTTCCCTCCGAGGCTGTCGGTATGATCATTGGGAAGGGCGGCGAAACCATCCGGGACATGCAGAACGGTACCGGATGTAAGATCAACGTCGCTCAATCCTCAGGACCAGGGGAGGTCCAGCGCGAGATTGCTCTCATCGGCTCGCGCGATAGCATCGCCCGTGCGAAGCAAGCAATCGAAGAGAAGGTTGATGCCGTGGTAAGTCAACGTGAATACTAAAGAAGCGTGTGGGTGCTAACGTATCGCAGCGTCAGAAGAACTCTGGAGGAGGTGGCGGAGGCGGCGGTGGTGGTCGCGGTCGCCAGAACCAGGATTACAATGACAGAAGCTACTCTCAACAGGGATCTAACCCACCAGCATCAGGATCGACTAATCCCCCAGCTGCGCAGGCTCCAGCCGGAGCCGATGGCGCGGACCCTTATGCCCAGTGTGAGTGATGTCGACGTGTTCCGGCACCCGTGATAGCGGCTAATGAATCAACAGACGGAGGCTACCAGAACTACCTTGCCTTGTGGTACCAGTCCCTCGTATATCAACAGCAACAAGGCGGCGCAGCAGGCCAGCCAGGTGCTGCACCCCCGGGAGCTTCATAGAGGAGGCACTGAGCGTGCGCCCACTTCGTGGAGACCATGCCTACGTGATGTGATTGATCACTTGCCATGGACTCGACATGATGCTTCCTTTTGCGTTGCGTATACTGAAGCGGTGCACATGCCCTTGACTCCGGCGTGTCGCATCGCATTTTACGATTCATTCTCATCCTCGACGACTGATAACTTTCATCCGCTGGACTTGCAACAGCACAGCGTCCTACTTGGTATACTTGGACACACATCGCCAACCGGGAATCGCAAACAAGGAGGAAGATGTCGGACTGCCTATGGTCCTGCTTCGTTGACTTCCGATGCACTGAACCCACTCGACACTTGACGATGATGATGGCACTTCTTCGCTTGCACATGTTCCTTGACTGGCATGACCGGGACCCTCGACCCTGACATGGACACGGTGCGTAATGACGCTTTGCGACGACATGGGTTTCCTGCCAAATGTCCTTGATGCACGCTCTTTTCGCCTGTGTGACGGCTGGAACACTATTTCGGACTTGGACGCTCCAGAATCTGACACCGGTGGCGTTCTTCGTTTATCGTGGAATATTTCCCTTCGCAGGTGGCCATGGTGAAGCTCCGAGACACTCCTGCTGGTCATGATGCAAGATGCCGCTTGGGCTTTGGTGCCTGAGGAAATCTGCGACTGCCATTCTACGGCCTGAGCGATTATCTCGACTGTCTTTCAACTCGTTCGCCGAGTGATTCCATCACGCCAGCATCGTATCACGGTTGAATCTCTACGTGGGTTTGCGTCGTCAATGTCACCTCAACCAAGGTTATTTGACGTCCTTCATCGTATGGATGCATATCCCGTCCAGTGCAGCTCTATGGTCTTTGTGGACATGATACCAGACCGTCACTTTTCCTTTCTCATGCTACAGCTGAAATTTTTGATTCCCCATTTCCATGTTACCGGCGGATGAGGTTGGCACGGACAGGTGGTTGACGATAGGAAAAAGAAAAAGCACACTGTATAATAGTAATTCCGCCTCAATCAAGTCTCATGATTTCACGCGCCAACACGCGCTTCTCTCACTCTTCCACAGTGTCCAATGGAATGCAGGGCGACACGATAAGCTCCTCGGCAGCATCCGAGACGTCGAGGCGGGTTGCCGGTGCGAGATCTAACATTCCTCCCGTGACGCATGCATTCGTTGATGCTGCTGCTGCTGCTTCGTATCATTCGTACATGATCCAGGCCCGGGCGGCGGCGTCTTCCAGCGCAGCAGTACTCTTCCGCAATTCCTTCGCGGAGGTTATTCGCGACATTGTGTGGCATCGATATGAACAGTCAACTCCGACCACCTGCATGATCTGAGAGGGTCTGATCTTTTTTTTTTTTTTTCTTTCACATGTGAAAATCCTAGCAAGCACGATCCAGACACGCGCAGACAGACATCATCATCTGCAGGTCTTCGATAAGCGACGACGCAAAAACACAGACAACCGGGCGGATCGAGCAACGAGGCATCCGCGGATGGCGAGACAAGGCCACCTTTTCTGTCAGATTTGTGTCCCCTTTTTCTGCCCAGACCCTTCCATCAACTGCTCATCGTTTGCTGCACGATTCGATTGTCAGAACGAAACGCACCGTCTGTTCTTTGTTCCTGTCGATGTGTGTGTGTGTGTGTGTGTGTGTGTGTGTGTGTGTGTGTGTGCTTGTTTCTTCAGCACTTGCAGCTGGAACTGCAATGTCGTACATCCGGTGGGATACATCTGTTTCCTTGTCGAGGAATGGGATCTGTGACTGAGAGATGAGGAGGTAAATCCATCCTTTTGCGGGTAACGGTACTAAACCAGAAGCACAACTCGGACGTCGTCGCAGGGCGGCGGCTATCTTAGCACCTCATCGCTGCATCTGCAAGGTAAATCTGTCAAGCCACGCTCTTTTTCACAACCTTAACTTAATCAATCCTTTATCTCTCTCTCTCACTCTGTCTGTTCGAGATACACTTTGGTGACAAGGGCGAAGATCGTGCCCGCGCCCCATACAACCTGTCAAACCGGGATCACCTCTCGCATGAACCGGCTTTTTCAGGGTAGCTTTTCATCCACTTCGAGCATCCGCGCGCGAACTCGTCGTAGCTGTCAAAAGATAACAGCGAACAGAGGGAAGCGAATTAGGAGCGAGGCGACACGGAAGCTCAGACTTGGGGGGGGGGGGGGAGATCTGGAGCTCTCACATGCCAAACGCTTCAGCACCTCCTACGTGTGGGAACTTCACGCACTGGCGGGCTCTGGAAATGATATTCAAAAAGAGTGCAAGATCTGCCTGATGTACCCTACGCGAAAAAGGGACATCACGCCAGCATTGGATCTTGAGTTTTCCAAACGTGCCCAACCAATGCGCGCGAACATTAGGAAGCAATCCAAAGAGCTATGGCCATGATGTTTTGCTCTCTTCCTCTCACTGAAGCATCTTCTCTCCTCTGCATCTCTGACACTCCACCCCGGGCCGGCATGCATCACGGAACCAGCTCCCGAAAAAAAAGGCACAGACATGTCTCTCACATGCAAGAAAGCCGCCCAGACAGGTGCTGTGTGCCTCTCCATCGTACAAACTCACTGCAAAAGCAGGAAACTCTATCTGGCATGCACGTAAACACCACGCGAGACGTTGACCGCAGAAGAAGAAGCAAATCCCAAGCCTGATGTTTTCTGCGGCGGCATGAACACGATAAGCGAACGAACGGAACGAGCGTCTGTTCGATGACACAACGACCCGTGGCAAAAAAACAAAACGACGTTTTCTGACGTGAACTGCTACGAAGTGTCGTTTGTGTGTAACAAACGGCCGAACGACACGACACGACACCGGTCTAGCCTTCATCTTTGATGTGCTGTTTGCCTTCGCCCAATGGGAGAGCTGCTTCTTTCGTCGCCTCTTTTGCGTGCCATCGTCTGCGGTCTAGACTCTCATACACACGAATCCCGCCATCCTCCGACGTGTGCCGCATGCAGCCCATATTTGTCACCAATTCTCAATCCCAATGCCCATACCGCCTCTGATCTTGCAACATCGCTTTGCATAACTTTGCATTGGGGGAAATAACAGATAGACCCTCCGCTATCCTAACTAGCGGCCGAGAAGGACGGGATACATACTCAGAGACACAACCTCATCAACCCCCCCGCAAAACATGATCGAAACAGGTAATGTCCGTGATGCCACGTGCGGCGGCCGACGCAGTGAGCTGCTGCTGCTGCTGCTGCTTCTTGTGCGCCGGAAGTGTAAAGGGCGATCCCGCGCCCCCCCCCCACCACAGTCGAGCGAGATGTTCAACCTTTTTTCGAAAAGACGCAGATTCGTGACATTGGGGAATGCGCAAAAGGTAAAAGGATCACCTTGGGCTCCTAGACGTGCATGTGGGTTACAATCGCCAGTGCGACGCCGCTGGGCAGAAGGACCATCACGCAGCAAGGTCGATTTAGGGTTGTGGTGCTGTGTCCACTGTGTATCCTGGTCAGCCGGCCCCCGGGCAGCCAAGACGAAGGAACGAACGCATTGGAATTAAATATAGCATCGATATTTCATAAATTGCTGTGCCGCCCGAGATGTGAGCAGGAGGACAAAAGCTGGGGGAGGGGAGGGGGGGTTGTAAGCTTGGCTGTCACTCTGGCGGCAGACAGGGGTCGGGGTGGTACTGAGGCGGGTGAGAGAGGGCTCTCGGCCGTTTGCGAGACAGCTTCATCCTTGTCGCAGCAGGCCATGCAAATCTGCCATGCAGGAAAGTTTGAAGCGTTGCTCGCCGCATGATCCATGCTCATCCTGACATCCGGCCCCCCCTTTCCCTTCCCCCCTCATCGAACGCTTCGCCCAAGTTCGCCCGCCCTACAGTTCCTTGTCCGATCTCTTAAGCTCGCATCAGTGATTACTGTGTACACGTCCAGGCATCTTTCAAACCTTTTCTCGTTGCTGCCAGATGTGTCTTCCTCTCAGGAAGAAGGCGTCCATGCTGCATGCGAATACACGCAGTTTCTGACAAAGTTGAGGAGCAACACTCTGACCGGAGGAAACGTCGGTGGCCATCAAGACTTGCCCGCCGGAAAGAGGTGCCACAACGGAGCAAAGGTCCGAAGTCAGAAGAAAGGGTTTAGACGTTTTCTAGTGAAGGTTGTTTTTTTGACGAACAGAGAAAACGCTTCGATGGATGGCCGTTCGTGGGAGAGGGCTCCATTGTCTCAGCGCCGTTGGGCAAGCCCTGTCCGCTGCCACTCTGGCCATAAATCACCTTATCTCGACTCAGGAATGGTATGTCAGTGAGGTTTGGGGCAGGCAGGCAGGCAGGCAGGGCTAGGCCCGGAATGTGCCATCGACTTCGGCCAGTGTACCCCGTCTTGGCCGACATTGTGTTTGCCTTAGCTCCAATGTCTGAGGGTAGGGGCCTTCACGGAGGTGGCTTCTCCCGCGCGGACATGTCATTGGATCATCGAGTGGTGGCAGCAACGGGAACAGAGACAGAGACAAGTCCCTTTGGTGCTTTTCTTCCTTTGCTTTCTTTCTTTCCCCGACCGCACACATTCCCGTTACTCAGACACACACATACAAAGTTGTGCTGACTGACAGTGTTGATGTATGTACATCCGTCAATGACCGGGGGAAAAAGTCAACTGGACGGGGGAAATGGCCATAGCATCCAACACAGAGCAGAAGAAGGAAAGCTTTTTCATCCTTTCCCTCCTACGGCCAAGTGCCGGGGGGCGTTTGCTGCAAGACGGTTGATGGGGTGCGGGTGCATGTGCCTTGCTGCAGCATGTGCCATCACTGTCCGTCTCCTTGCACGCCCGCCGGCGCTTTTTCTTCTGATTTATTGCAAAAATATTACTTTTTCTCTCAATGTAGATTTGCTTTTTTCGACTTGCTTCCGTGTCTTGTGTCTTGCATATTGCTCGATCAATCTTATTCCTCTCTGCGGCTGATCGCGCGATTCCCTCCTCCACTTGCCGACAGCCACATACACACACAAACGCATACACCCCTCCCCCCTGCCACAGCACCCCCCTTGCTCCCGTCCCGTTTTCCGCGAGATGTGCACCAGGTGCTAAGGCCCCCCCTTGATGTCGATCCCCAGAGCTGTGTGGCCCTTGTCGCCTTTTGAAGGGTGCCTTTCGCCCCCAACTTGAGTCGATTCTTCATTTCTTCCGCTGTTGCTATTTCATCTTTTCGAGAATCTCTGGCCAAGAGACGGTCAATTGATACAATTGACATACCCATCATCTGTTAATACCCCTCGACTCCTCTGGCTCCTGTCGTCGTCATCCTACCTGGCCTCGTCGACGACACATTCATCCTCTCTCTCACTACTCTCGTCACAACTCTCGTCACACAACGGACCCCAGGACTGTCTTCATCAAGTAATCAGAACACACCAGGCGCAATGTGCCGCCTCGTCCTCTTCGCGGGCGCATGCACCCGCTGCAACCAGTCCCTGACGTGGGCCGAACTCTCCCAGCAGCTCTCCTGCCTCGAGGCCAAGAACGCCGACGAGTTCGGGGGCTGCCGCCGCGGCGTCGACGTCGAGACGCACGCCTTTGACCAGGAGTGCGACGCCTGCGCCGGCGAGGACGAGGGCGTCGCCGGGATGGATTTCGGGGAGCAGCAATATCAGGCGGCGCAGTACCACAACCACCAGCAATATCACGAGTATGCCCAATATCAACTTCAGCAGCAGCAGGGACAACAGCAGGCGTTTGGGTCGCATCATCATCACAGCCGGCGGCAGCAGCACAGGGGTCAACGAGTAAACGGTCTGGTGCGAGGGACGAGGGGGAGGGGAGGAGGAAGAAGAGGGCGAGGACGTGAGTTCGGGGGATACGAGAGGCTCAATTGGGAAAGTTATGATGATGATCTTTATGGAAGTTAGCCGAGAAAAGGGTACGATTTCGGGATTTGGGCGAAGGCGTTTTTTGAGCGACCTTGTACAAGGGAACCGGCATTCGGAGTACATTGACAATGGGAGAAGGCGTTTTTGGTTGGGGAGCGATGTTGCATTTTGGCATTTCGCATGGATACCAATGGGACAGGACAGGACAGGGACGCATGAATCCTCATCTCGGAGGAGAAGCAGCGAGACGGGATGTTTCTTGTTCATTCATTCGCAAGGCAGCAGCAAGATGCAACAGGGAATTGATGAGCTGTTGAATGCGATCAGAAAAAGTGTCTGGGGGCAAGGCAACGGATACCCTTAGGGCCGCGGTCTAGGACGCCTAGCCTACGTTAGTGGCGTGGCGATCGGGAGGGGCTGTTAGTGAGGGGAGCCGGCCGGCTTGGCTCGCGGGTGATCCCCACGACGTGCCCATCTCGATGTAGGTGAGGCATCTCGTGTGTTGGCAGTAACGGCAGATGGTGAATGGCCATAGCTTAATGGAAAAGGCGAGTTGAACAGTCACGCAGCCACATGACAGGAAGAAGGCAGTCTCGCATGAAAAGTTGCGGTCTGTTGCTTTGCAGTATCAGAGAGAATATGGGTCTGCGAATCCAATCTTTCCCAAAAAGCGAGTATCAGCTCTGATGCATGAATCGCCAACGTCTTTTCCCTTTCTCGAAGTCTTTCTCAGAAATTGCCAGAGGGGTTAAAATCGTCCGCCGGGCCGTAGTTGAAGCCATCGAAGAAGCCATCCGAGAGCAGTTCCCAGCTTTCTTGGTCTATGAAGGTTGTCTCACAATGCTCTTGAGACCCTCGGGACCCCCCAGGGTTTTGCAACAATATCCCCTCGTATGACTGGGCCTCGTCCAGTGGCAGCGTGGCCTCATCGGATGTGGTCGGTTGGCTGTCGGAGCCAGGACCACCCGTTGATAAGAAGCCCTGAGCTTGCAAATTGACAAGACTCTGCTCGACACCCATGACTTCTTCGCCATGAAGTTGAACCGCTTCCGCTCGGTCGCTTTGGAACTTCTCCCACAGCGGAGGCCGCACACGCTGGATGATTTCCTGTAGTCTTCCCATGACATGGGGTTCTACATCGGACATGTACATCTCAACCTGTTGTCCGATCTCTCTTCTCATCATGGGCATAATCTCTCGAGAGAGGTACTCGTTGAAAGTTTCTTCCCGCTGAAGAATTGCAATGTCAAAGTCGTACCCTCGATACCATTAGTACGACAACTTGACGAAGAATTTCCAGCCCATAGGGAATCATTTTACTCACAGGGAGTCGGTATGCTGTCGTCTGGGACGTCAAAAAGAATTCGATAATCATCCTCCCATCTCTGCTGCTCGGTTCTTCTCTCATCAGGCCTTCGCGACAGCCGGGTCCTGATTCTTTCCTCCTGCTCTGCGCCGAACTCGTCAATCTGCACAGGGGTCCTCACGTCGCATGGAGGATGGGCTCTGGCGTGCTGTCCTAGCTCGGCACTAGATTCGAACACTCGTTGGCATCGGGCACATCTATGTTTTGGCGCTCGGTGGTGTCGGTATAAGTGATCTCTGAAGGCCCATCAGCTAAGTTCAACCAGATACGGTAGAAGTACTTACTTGACGTGACGAACTGTCAGCGAACCCGGTCCGGAACAAGGTCTCTTGTTGTACTTCCTTGGATTCCACTTGAAATATGGGCAGGCGTATCTCAAAGCCTGTACCATTTCCCCGCGAGCCTTCTTTCTGGAGGGTGTTTCATCTCCTTCGCCATCCTGATCGTTCAGGTCTTCGGCGTCGTCTGAAGAACTCTGTTGACGTGCCATCTTCCGCTTTTTCTTTGAGCTAGCTGACTGGTCACAACCGGCACCGGATGACTGGGTTTTCTGTGAGTCGCATGTTGTTTGATTGGGGTTTGCGTCACTTGGGCAGGTTCGTTCTCCCAAATAAGTGATCAAATTCCTTGCAAAAGAAGCCATGATGTTGTCTACGATCTCTCTCTTCATTTGCTGGAGGGTCTTCGGGTTATCAAATTCTCCATACATCGAGTCAATCTCCATGGTGGATGTCGGACTAAGCGAGAAATTATTCGCACAGTTGTCGTCTATCGTCTCTTCATCGGAGGAAGGCTGTAGATCTTCAGGTGTCGTAGGCTTTTGCTCGGTTGAATCCCGATCCCATGGCTCAAATTTTGGGACAATTCGAATACCATGGCCCCCAGATTCTCCAAAACCAATGTCATTTGATGCCTCGCCTTTGATTCCTTGTGGTTCATCAGACGCAATCTCTGGACGGGACTGCTCCGTTTCGAAAGTCGCTTCTTCCTGTGGAGTCCCAACCGTCTGGTAGTCGCTTGTCTCGTCCTTTTCAAAACTTGGGGCGGTCCGCGAAGTCTCGTTGCCAAACATCTCGGAAGGCAACAACTCCAAGCGTTCCAAGCATACAGCTGGCTCAAAGGCGCCGTTCTTCAAGCAACCGAAGATTTTGGTGATGACGTGCCTTTGACCCAAAAGTGCAGAAGATCTCCGTGAAACGTGGTTGATAAAAGTGGTGCGAATGCAGGGGTTGATGTCTTGGTTTGAACCATGTCTGGCCTGGCCGATGATGGCTTTGCTGGTTTCGATATCGTCTTCGATCCTCGTCATGTTCTCCCAGATACAAATCAGTGTGCTGAGCAGTTGTGCATGCTCGTCTGCGATGACCCCATCCATGTCGTCCAGGTGTTGTCCGATTGCTGACGAAGTATTCCCCGAGGCACTGGATCCAATCCGTGTTTCTGCGATTGCCTCTCGCATGTTCCTAGCCCAGCCGTAAAGACGAACTCCTTTCTCCCCATGATCAGAGTTGTCAACAAAAACCACGCCAGATGTCAAAGATTCGCGTATATGCTGAACCAAGAGAGCGGTGAGAAGGTGGCCGTTTTCGTATCCAGCTGGAGGTTGGGCAACGGCGTGGTTGACATCGCCGCTAAGCACGAACACATCTCGAAAAGAGGTTAATGAGTTGCTCTTTACTATATCTGCAAAATTTCTGCTTGAATTAATAGAAGATAAGAAAAGGCTGTGGCTTTGGGAGTGTAATTTATTGCAACTGGCTTTAAATATACCTTCGAAGTCACTTATACTCGCAACAGCAAGGGTTTGCGAACGTCTTTCAGGTTTGCGGCTCACAGACAGACACTGACAGTCGCGTCCATCCATTCATTCTTTCAATTTACATGATACCGATTTCATGCGATATTTGGTTCTAGGAGGCCTCTTCATGAAAGGTGCACATTTTCGTTTTAAATTCACAATGACGAAGGCCAATCTATATTAGCAGATCTAACTACAAACACTTCTGTTTACTAGCGTATCTTGCCATGTCTCATAGTCACCAGTTAGTTAACTCTGTCACAAGACTGACAGCTTATTTTGAGCTAGGTTGCACGTGTTCGCTGCAAGCTATCATTTTATGTGTTCTATTTGATGTGCAAATCGCACCCCTAGACTACGAGGTTTCTCCTGTTTTACCTGGAAGTATATGTTTCCCACTACATATCTGCGCATTCTGGTATCTTTCAACTGTGTCACTTCAGTCTCATGATGCTATTCCTCAGTCGTCATCCTCGTCCAAACCATCATGCTCATCTCCAGAGGCGTCTTCAGATTCTCTAGGCCAGTCTACTAGATCATGCCGCCAAGTAGACTTGACTAGTGACTGAAAGCCACCTGCAAACTTCTTGGCATCGTGTAAGGTATCTGATGTGTTGGTAATTACAGGACCTAGCCATGGGAAAGTTTCATATACAATCTGAATAATTTGCAATCAGCCTAAATTATGCTCTGCTTCTAAGCAAGATAGATGGTTCCCCTGGGCATATTTTAGCTCAACTTGAATGTCCCGGCTACTCTGTCTCATTTGACACGTATGCTTCACCTTGTTCGCCACTATCTCCGTGAGATGTATCATGAGTCCCATGAAATCCCGACTGCCACTGACTCCAGTATATATTTGTGTCATCCAGTGAGGCATCTCCTTCGTTGAAACTAAACCCCATCGAGCCAGTCGTGCCTGATTGATCATGTGTCTGACCTGGATCATTTGACTCTTGAACTGAAAAGCTGCCGGCATCAACGATACTCGGTTCCCATGACCCCCCCCCCCCGCCTGCATCCCATTGTGTGTGTAAGACTCTCTAGCCCAAGTATTTGTGGGTATGCTGAAACCCGGATCAAGATGTTCCTCGGGAGTGGAGTACCATATTTGGGGCAAGGGAGGGTCGTGGAAAGATGAGGTGTATTGCATCGCGTCAGCATCGAAAGATGGTACCATTGAGAATGGGTTAGACGAAGACGGGATGTTGTAGCGGCTCTGGAGAAAGGGAGTCGGGTGGAACCAAGCAGCCTGAGAGTTGGCTTCTTCTTTTCCACCGTCTTCATTGCGTTCTCCATGTCGAATTTGAATACATTCTTGAGCGCGCTCCTGTTCTTGACTATAATCATAACTTCGCTTTAACGTCGGTTCAAGCTTACGAACGATATCACGTAGACGGTTTTGTATCTCTGGAGCAATATTTGCGAGGGCCTGGGCAACTTCGCTTGCCAAAAGTTCCCGTAAAAGAGGCCTGGACTCACGCTGCACGTGTTCGGGCCACGACTCCGATTGAATATCGAGATCGAAGTCTTCGCAATCTAAGGGTTGAGTTTCAGCAAAAGGTGGCGTAGACAACCGTGTACATTTAACTTACAAGGAGTTGGAAGCTCGTGGTCGAGAACATCAAAGAGAATCTTATACATCTCTATCCATTGATCTACCTCTGGCTTGTTTCTATCGGGTCGGTTCCGAAGGCTTGATGCAATTTCGGCACCGTATTTGTCACAAGACTTCGATACCTCGCAGGGAGGGTTTTCTCGCTGGTGCTTTTCCAAAGCTGCTTCTGCTTTGAGATCTTGATGACACCTTCGGCATTGGAACATAGCCTTTTGGTGACGGAGTTGTAGATGCTCTCTATGACTTATTAGGAAAAAATCAGATATCAAAGCCAGACGGCTTTACTTACTTCAAAAGATGCACGGATGTCCAGCCCTGGCTGACGCAAACTCGGTGATGACGGTACTTTCGAGGGTTCCACTTGAAATAGGGACATGCCAGTAGGGTTTCTCTTTCTCTGTCGCCCCGTGGATCAAGCTTCTGCCTCTTGAAGTTGACGCTGTATATGGTACTATCCCCAGCATCGGCTTCATTTCCGTCGACGCCACCATCTTCATAATCGGGATTCCCAGAACCTTTTCGCTTTCGGCTGTCGCTGCTTTGGGGCACTCCTTCGTCTTGGCTTTGTGACTCACAGGCTTTCCTGTTGACCCGGTCTGTGTCGTTGCCCGCTGCACCTTCATCGTAAATTTCCTCTAGATAAGTATCGAAGTTCTCGAGGAACTCTCTCATAATATCGTCGACGATTCTTTTGTTCTCTGATTCTCTAGTCTGTGGTTCTGGGCTGGAAAGCGTTCTCTCCACACGGTACACGGCGCCGTGCGTATTGCCATATCTCTCTAGAAGTTGCGAAGGTCGTTCGAAAAGAGGTGAAGCTGGCATGCCACGGTGGGATGTAGCTCTTGATACTTTTTGCATCATCAAGGGCACCCTTCTTTGCGCTTGCGGCATTCCTGGGCGCCCCTTCACCACTGATCGAGTTTCCTCAGTAGATACTCTCACAGACTGCTTTTCGACATCTTCAACAAGGTCGAATTTCAAGGTTTGCGACGACTCATTGAAGATGAGGAATATACTTGTCAATGGATGATTGGGCCCAAACAGCTTCTCGCAAGTGCTATGCACGACACTTGAAAGGATGGTGCTTGCCTGACCACTATTATCTGCGGAATCCGCCTGCTTCCAGACGGCGAGGATAGTACTGAGAAGACGGGGGTCCTCGTCTTTGATTATGCGCTGCAGATGTTCGCCATCTGACAGGTATTTCGTAGCTGCTGCGATTGTCGCATCGGACGTCGAGCGCACATATGCGGTGTCGATTGCTGAGATTGCTCCTACTTTCCAGACATGCAGGTGAAATGCGTTGCGCAAGCTGATATCGTTGTCTATGAGAGTCGTTGTACTTCTCCTTTGGTTCCTGTACTTAAGCACTAAACCCGTCAAATGCTTCCGGGTTGTGGATGGGTCTGATTGGGCCGAGTTCATTTCAACTGCGCCCGGTGATTCAGACGAGTTCGGTGATTCAGACGAGTTCGGTGGATTCGTATTGTATCGACGCTGGCCCCATTTGTCTAATCTATAGACTAACTGTCGTTTACTAGATATTTTGTCAAATAAGGAAGATAAAAGGGCTTTTGGGTAACAAACGTGACGTAGATATCATGCTTCTCTCGCAATGTAGTCACGACTTCTGAGAGATTTTTAGTCGCGTATAGTTCGCAAATAGTGTCCTTCATTTTCTCCCACTCCGATTGGGGTTTTCGACGCGTCCTTTTTTTCGTCATTGCGGGATGGTTGAGATCCATAGGCACTTGAGGTTTATTGCAAGCAGTAGCAGATGATCAGATTGCCTAGTCCGCGGCTCATTTCTCTTCCCCGGTTACCTTCGAATAATGGTGATCATCACAGGCTTTTCCGTGGCTATGCCAAAGATCCGCGATGGAGAGATTTGCCGTAAGCTCGGGCGCAAATCCAGTTTGAATCAGCTTCCAGGTATTGACAGTAACCGTATTGGCCGAATTGTCAGATCTATAGGAGATGGATGTATTCTGAGAAGGCAGTCTTGAGAGGTTCACCGTTCAAAAGTGTGTTGTCTAATCAGACCTCCGCCCGGAGGGTTACGTGGAGGGGAGAGGGAAATTTCAGGGTGAGCACCAGAGTCAGCTTATATCACATACCTAACGCGGAGTCGTCGTGTGCATGGCCTAGTGCACTAATGCATACTCAGCCATCCCACCTTAAAGCCCGAAGCGGCACAGCCAATTGTACATGGTAACGTGTGAAAGACGCTCACTGGCCTCGTGATTGGTAGACATGCAGGCTTAGTACTTGGCGGCCTTGTTGCCTCGATGGCGAACTATGGCAGATCAGATACGTAAGTAGCTTGGTC
This sequence comes from Colletotrichum camelliae, assembly GCA_018853505.1. Taxonomy (NCBI): domain Eukaryota; kingdom Fungi; phylum Ascomycota; class Sordariomycetes; order Glomerellales; family Glomerellaceae; genus Colletotrichum; species Colletotrichum camelliae. Next base: position 5,670,388 of record JAELVL010000002.1, on the reverse strand, counting down.
ATCTTTTCACGATCGGACGGTTTAATACGTAGTTAATGATTTGGTACTCTTCACCGGCTGCAGCACATAGGTACACAACCAGCATAACCTCGAACAAAAAGGTACGCTGAGTATCCAAGCCAAAAGTCCTCTAATTGACACTGTCAGAGAGAAAACATGATTCTGAGAATCTCCTTCTGCTTCTCATTATTGAAAATTTGCTATCGACGAGGTACCTTACCTAGCCTAAGTAATTGGCGGACAGAAGGCTCCGATTGCTAGGTTGGATGCGCACATTCCTCATGTCTTCTTGCAGCATTAAATGGATATCCCCTGACGCCGTTGATCAATGGACCCTTCTTCTTAATCGTCACATTAATCGTTGGAGTTGTAAACGGATTCACTTAGTCGCCATGGCGTAACACGCCCAGGATTCGACTAGTGGGTAAAGCTCACCCACGAACTCCCCAGAAGCAGGTTGTGAGGAGAGCCCAGTCTTCCTGTACATAGATCTGCAAGCAATGATTATAGCCGAGAGCCAGACTAGCATTCTCTATCCACTTGATTTACCATGTCAAGTCTATTCGAAAGTTTCTGACACATTGCACTGAAACATATTTAACTTCCAGTCATCATTCTCCATTTACCTGTTCATCCTTGCAGTCTAGTCATCATCCACCCAGCTGCCAGGAACATGAAGCGGTGGATTTTCAACCATGTCCCAGAATTCTCCAGCAAACTCTTCGGGATCAAGTTCCCATAGTAAACTCCAATCCTTGGGTTGTGGGCCATATCTGAACCGGACTAGCCGAAGAGTTGTGTCTTCCCAATCATTGATGCCCCAGTAAAAGTTGAATCCTCGTCGAAACTGGAGGCAACATTCCGGGGCAAAGAATGACTTGAGTTCGAGTCGGCCGTACTCCATTAGATCTATACCAATAGACTGGGCGTCCTCAAGCCAGCAGTGAATGGCCTGTGAAAACCATCGAAATCGCCATCCACATCGCGTATCGCCCAGAGAGCCTGAAAGACTACCGGAACGCCCAAAATTCACCAGGCCGGATGCAAATGGCGTCAGAGTATCGCCCTCTGTTTTTCCGGCGCAACCAAGCTCATCTAGAGTAATTCCCGTAAAAACCCACCGCGTGAGTTTCCTCCAGTGTTCAAACTCGAGCTGGTCGAGTTGGCGACTTTCTTTCTCAACACCAACAGTTTCGTCTTCAGAACCTTTTCTCGCAGTGCTCAGCTGACTTCGACACGCTGCTTCAAAATACATTCTGGCTAGGTTGTGAAGAGAATTTCCTGACGAAGCCTCGAATACGCCGTTAACAGCCCTGAAAGCTACAGGGCTCACCCCTTCTCCAAGAGCGAGCTGTTCCAGGAGGACTTGGGGATCAACACGTCGCCAATCCAGATATTCGAATCGGCTTTGGGCGGGTAGCTTGACGTATTCTTCTAAACGATTCCCAGCTAGTGTCTGAAGAACCTCGGGGACATTCCATATATGTTCGGGAAAGAAAGATGGTCCGCTACAACCCTCACTACTGAGCAACGCCCCCACCTCATCCTCCATGTCATCCAAGTCCATGGATATCTTGATAGGTTTCATTCCTAATTCTGACGTCGTTTTCATAGATGGAGGAAAGGCTCAGTAAATGTAGTGGACGATCACCAAAGTTGTCGGTTTCACTAGAGCTCATACCAAGATCTATGAGCACTTTGTACGTCTCCAGACTGCCACAGAAAACTGCTAGCTGAGAACATACGTCAATGAATATGTCGACATACGCGCAGGGGGTGGGCTGATCTCACGTGAAGTAGTGTCTGTCCGAACTGGTCCCGATCAAATAAGGATCCAGTTCCATCTGTCAAAGCTTTTTGAACTTCAACAACGTTGTCGTCTGTAATGGAGCTCCAAAGCGAAAAGCTAAACTCATCACGAGTATTCCACGGTCTTATACCGACCTTCCATCCGCTACAGGCACGATAGATCTCAAAGTCCCATATTTTTTGAGAAAGCCATAAAGGCAGTTGGATTCGGGCTTGTCGCACTAGATGACATAGGTTAGCAAATTGATGCCTTTAAGTCTTCGCCAGAGAAACTCTACCAGGGCTGGCTGGAAAGCTCGGGTGGTAGGACTTTCTATAGGAAACACCACCGAAAAGGGAGGGCCCTTGCCATGAAAGCGGCAAGGGGTATTCTGGCCAACGCCTCCGGCGAACTGAGCTCTCCTGGGGGCTCCGAGAGCAAGAGCCGTTCGAGGTTTTTAGCACGTTTGGAAGAAAGCTCTCTAAATCCACGTCCGTATCGCTTGGCGTCGTCTCTTTAGTTGGCTGTTTTATGGGTTGAAGCGTTAAGGTATTCCTGACTTCGGTCAATGTCGCTCCAAAATGGAAGTCAAATGATACTTACACAAGTTGCTGGTGCTGCGAAAGTGAAACTAGATGCAACGCAAAAGCAATTCGCTTTTGGAAGTCCTGAATAACGTCTTTCTTTAAAGACAAATTGAATCTGGCGATGTTTCTCCTTGTTCGTTTTGCAGCATTGATCTCGGTTTGCAAGTTGTTGGCTAAGACCTCCAGATCATCCACGGTCTCTCGGTAGTAGTCAATGCTTGAATTCAGCAAGTCACTATCATTGACCCTACTAGTGTTCAAAGTGACTAATGCGAGCTTCAGGATCTCGAGCTCCTGCATGAGACGGTTCATTTCTTTTGGGGCGTCCTGGATCTCGTCTCGTAGCTTCTTCAATTTGATGATGCCGACTCCAAGTTTGGCTGTTAGCTCAGCCACCGCGAGAGCGCTGGCGACGACGCCGAACACTTCTGCCATGGCTGTTGATTGATTGTAGCACCTTGGAGAGGCTTCTCGGGTTTTTGACGCGCCTTGAAAAGATAACGATATGGGGTAGGTGAATTCGAAAATCAGGCTGGAGCCAGTGAGCATTTTTCAGGGCGGGGGTCACCATTCGTAATATGCCCCGCGGCGCAGTCGCACCAAGAACGCCTTATGAGTTGTAGGCATCTAAGCCACCCACAGCCTGCAGCTTACTGCATGAATCTGTCACGTCCATGGACTGTGATTTGATGACGGCTGAGAGCTCCAACAAGGGAGCATAATTGTCCCATCCTATCAGTCAATGGCTTGGCTTATACCATGACAATAGGAGTGCCGAATCAATCCACGACACAGGCACTTGAGACAGGAGTTCAGTCAACCTGCATCTGGGCAGCTGTATCAATCTAAATTATGTATAAACGAACGTATGTAGCTCTATGCATCAATCCACAAATACAAACGCAAGTTCCATGGCTCACTGAATCGTCGGGGGCGGCGTCGGTTGCTTCTTCCGTCTCGGCGGCTCCACCTTCACCGGCTCCGGCATCTTCGCGATCTCCGCCTCTTTAATCTCGGCTTCTGTGACAACCTCGGGCTGCTTGAGAAGATCAGACTCCTCCGCCAACTCAATCTTCCGCACGGTCTCAGTCTGGTTAACCTCCGGCTTGACAGGCGTGGGTTGAAGCACCTCAATCTTTGCCGGCTCCGGCTCGGCCTTCACAACATCAGGCTTGACCTCAACCTCAGGCTTCACCGGCTCCTTCACAGCTTCCTTCTCAACAACCTCAAAATCAGGCTCGATGACCTTGGCCTTCGCCTCCTCCACCTTGGGCGCCTCAGTCTTCAGATCTCTCTCAAGCACAACCGCGCTGTCCCTCCGTCCATCCCACAACTCCCTCACAGCGCCCCAATACCTCTCCCCGTCCGTCCTCGCGTGCGCCACATGCTGGCTGCCCTCAAACCTCTCCCTGCCCACCCTGAACCCGACCTCCCGCGCCTCGTTGGCGTGCTTCTCCACATCCCCCCAGTAGATCATCTCGTCCTCGCGGCTGTACAGATACACCCGCCGCTGCTCGCTCTGCAACAGCGCCTTCTGCTTCAGCGCCGCCCACATCCTGCCGAGAAACCCGTGCCGCCCGCCGAACGGCACCTGGAAGATCCAGAACCAGCCGATGAAGACGTGCACCAGCGGCGCCAGGAACCGCGGGAACACCGCCGACAGCGCGCGGTAGCTGCGCATCCAGTGGAACCCGCCCGGGCACGAGTCGTACACCGTCACGTGCGGCGGCAGGTTGTCCAGCCCCCGGCCCGCGCGGTCGGCGGCGGCGTAGAGCTCGAAGAACTTGGACAGGTTCGACGCGCCGCCGTTGGAGAAGACGTGCAGCAGCAGCTGGGGCCGCTTCGTCTCGCCGGGCGGGGTGGTGTCCGCGAGGGCCCGCACGACGGAGACGGCGGGCTTGATCTCGCGCTTGGCGATGCGCACCGAGAGCGTGTGGATGAAGGGGCACTTAACCAGCAGGATGCGCGCCGTCGGGTAGAGGGCCATGTAGCGCGAGGTGTACTTTGCGATGTGGACGTCTTGGGCGGACATCCAGGCGAATATGGCGATGAGCTGCGGGGAGCCCGGGTCCGGGGCTGCCGATGGCGGCTCGTAGAGGAATGTGTTTGGGGAGAGGGCCCTCATCTGTGGGAGAGTCCCTTGGGTGGATAGTTGGTTTGAGGCCATCTTGGATGATGCTTTGGCGCTCGAACGACGGCCGAGGATGTGCTGGAGTGAGATGGAGGGGTGATGGTGAGTGGGAATGTGGAGGGAGTGAGGTCGGATATAAAGTAGTGGACCTGAGGTCATGGACGAGACACTAGTTGCATTTAGACGCTGCAGGTTCAGCCTTAAGTTGTGTCTTCTTGGGACGTGTAGTCATGGCAAGGTTGTTAAGGTTGGCAAGGTTACCCCTTCCGGCAACTGCCTCGGCTTGAAACCCCTGGTCGGCGGGGTTGCGAATCCATCCTCAACGGTATCTAGAGGATTCTCTGAAGGATCGCTGTTGAGAATGGGTCTACGATTCTAGGCGTTCACTGATTGCAAATCGGAGTGGGGGAATGGCGCGGATTGATATGGAAATTTGAACCCAACGGGCCGGCGGCAAGACACCAACGGCCGTCTCGGCGAGTTGGGGTAAACGCTCCGACCACTAGTCAATGCAGGTCCATGAAGCTGGGGATTGAGAAGCTGTCAGGCTTGAACGATTTTGTAATGTGAGGTTCAATTAATGTCAAATTTTGAGTACAGGGTGGCAGCTCATATCAAGCCGTTGCATGGCAACTGTTCGTACCAAGATAGCATCAATTGTACGCAGAGACGTGCTGCTCAGTTTAAACCATGTGAAGGACAGACTGTTTCAGCCGAAGTTGTCAACGGTATCCCAGCTAACAAAGTCTTGAATCATCAGTCAGCCTCGTTTCCCGTACTAGTCAGTTCAGTTCAGATGAAGATCCACTGCTGACATGGAAGTAGTAGTGACAGGTTATGAAGAACATCGTGTACACGAGCGCAGCATGGGGAACGGTATGGATGCGGACGATGCGCCATCTTGCATACCGCATGAATGACAAACAAATCGTGCAGAACGCAGCCATTGGAGGTCAAAGGACATCTTGTGGCGTCTGATATAGCGATGGCAAGGGGTTCTTGCTTCGTCACGGTCCTGAGCCATGGCCGCCTTGGCTGCAGCTGAGCTGCCAATGTGCCAGAAGAGGCTAGAAGAGCCAGAAACCCCAGACGCCTCGCCGTTGGGAGTCTTTCTGATTTCAAAATTTTGATTGCCCATATCCCGTGTGGGAAAGCTGTATTCTGTGCAACTGACCCCTGGATGGCACCTCGGACAGCAGCTGCAGGTTCCCGTTGAGCGTGGGCACCACAGCTGGACGTCGGACGTAGACATTGAACCGAAATTGAGAGCTACGTATGCCGTTTTGGATCAAATCCAGGGTTGTTTGGAGGCTGGTACATTAGGTTGGCTTCTTCCTGACAATCAATCGACTTCGTGGCTGCTTCGAGGCGGCAATCAGCATAGATGCCGTTAAGTGAAGTCAACATTCCCGACCGGCCAGTCGTTTAAGCGGCTATAATTGAATGATCTGAACCTTGAGTCCCATCGCAGCCCGTGCTGTGGACATGTGCAACTTCAGAGTCGGGTACATGTTCGCGGCCAGCCCCGTTCGTTCCGTGGTCCCGTCAAACGGATGAGAGTACTTGAATGGTTCCAAGTCCAAAGGCCCGATTGACTTGGACGATTTTGGACCGCGAGGTCGGGACGGGTGCGGTGACGGAAAGGAGTCGAATGGCAAACAAACGGATAATCGGGAGCTGTTGATTGCCTGCCAAGTCACGATGCGTCTAACGGAAGAAGACTGGGCACGGGTTAGCTCTGTCATATGAATATGATGCGGAAAAGGAAGACACCTGGGTCTACCTGAGGCAATAAAGACATGTATCACGGCAAACAGGGAAGCGGTTGCCGTGTCCATGAGCTCCTCCCGGATGTGACGACGTTACCAAACGAGACAGGCGCGGGGTCGCTCGCCCCTATCGTGACTTCCGCGACAGCAACCATCCTCGCGGCCCCTTCCCCTTTCGCGAGCCACGCCTTCCCGGCGTCACAAATAATTCAGGAGGAAGCGACTGCCCGATAGCTGCCTCCCGTCGTCAGATGCCGCACTGAGCCTGCCGCTCCTTCCATCCAACTCTCTCTGGCCTGGGCCCCTCCTTATTACCTCCCTCCTTCGTTCCAAGATTCCGAATCTCCTCTTTTACAACCCATCACCACCCTCTCTCCAGCTGCCTCGTCCAGAGACTCCAGTTGTAGAGCCTGTCCCTCGTTCATTCTCTTGTTCATTCTCTCGTTCCACCAGACACTCACTTCTTGTACATTCCTTCCAAAACTCTCTGCCCTTCATCGCCATGAGGGTCGCCCGTGTCCTCTCCTCCCTTGCGGGAGTGGGTGTCCTCACCACCAACGCTGCTGTCATCGACAAGCACAAGACCAGCAGCATCGAAATCATCAGCCCCCTCAAGGGTATCAGCTTCCAGCGCCTCAAGGCCCACCGCGAGCCTATCTCTGAGGATGTCGTCGGTCGTACCCAGCCCCTCAAGGCCTTCCGCGGCAAGATCGCTGGCCACAACGCCGCCACGGCCCTGCAAGCTGCTCAGCCCAAGGACCTCTCCAATGCCTACCAGAACATCACTGCCCTGACTCCGTATGGCACCCAATACTCCATCGAGGTCATTTGGGATGGTAAGCCCCTCAACATGCTGTTCGATACCGGCAGCAGCGATACCTGGGCTGCCAGCACCAATCTCTCCTGCGTCAGCATGACGGGTACCGTTGCCTACCCTCAGGAGGCATGTGCCTTTGGTCCTGACCTCATCGATGGATTCAAGTATGGTCCTGTCGAGGATATCCATTTCGCCCTCAGCTACGGCTCTGGCGAGAAGGCGTCGGGCCCCATGGGATACAGTGATATCGAGGTCGCCGGTATCGTCGTTCAACAGCAGCAGGTTGGCCTTGCCAATCTCACTCACTGGTACGGCAACAACTACACCAACGGCATCCTTGGCATGGCCTACCCCTCCATCACCAGTGCCTTCACTGGCGATGCCACTGAGAAGCGTCCTGCCTTCCAGGTGCCGTACCAGCCCTTCTTCACCAGCATGGTCCAGCAAGGGCTCTCTGCAGACTCCTTCAGCGTTGCTCTCGTCCGTAACTCCTCCGGCGTGATTGCCTGGGGTGGCCGCACCGGCGTCACCATCTCGAGTCCCACGGCCTACACGGACCTCATCATCGTAAGTCGCCTTCCTCGTCTTCCCTTCATTGTTTACAACCCCAGCTGACATGCCAAAAGACGCAAATCAACACTGAGCGACCAGAATCCGCCTGGCAGTACTCGTACTACACGATTCTTGTCGACGGCATCAAGTGGGGAACAACGACGGATGAGAGGAAGTTCCCCTATATCGTCGACACGGGAACCACCATGATGTTCGTCCCTCCTCCTGTCGCAGAGGCCATTGCCAGATCTTTCTCCCCAAGCGGGATCTACATGTTCCAGTACGGCTCTTACTTCGCGCCCTGCGACGCCGTTGCTCCGCGTGTCGCGGTTGTCATCGAGGGCAATAGCTTCTGGATCAACCCTGTGGACCTCATCTTCCGCAACATGAAGGATCAGCTCACTGGGTACTGCCAGATCGCCATCACCACTGGAGCTACTGGTCCATATGTCCTCGGATCAGTCTTCCTGCACAATGTCGAGGCTTACTTCGACGTTGGCGCTGCCCAGATGCGCTTCTACGCCCGCCAGACCTTTGGCCCTACGCCCGAGGCCTCAATTGGTCCGGATCGTGTGTCTGTCTAACAAGTTCAAGAGTCCCGGTTTCTTTTCTGACGAGTAGAGCTAGGTGTGGATGAGATGCATCAGTTATCATATCGCGGTTCAGAATTGTCGAGAGATTGATTTGCTCCAAGCTTCTGGGGTCTGTGGGACCAGGAAAATTGCCTTGCCAGAGATGTGGTTGTCGGGTTGCTAGATACTTAGGTTGGTAGAGTTCAGTCTAAGCATGCCACTTGCCTCATGTTCCCTTTGATGGATGAATCCCTCGATTCATGGTCCATGATGAAACTCCCTTGCCTGGTTCGGCAGCTGGGCAGTGTAGCTTCCCAAATGCATTCATAGAGACGGGAGGCAAGCAAACCTAGCGCAAATGGCGTTCCACAGTGGACAGTGCTGAAACCAGAGGGCGAGTCGGGACTTATCGGAGTGGCGATGGAGGGCTTATCGGACACAGTAGCCTTATCGATAGCGGGTGTGACCTCACCGTCCATGGGCACCGATTTCTGCCACTTGATTCAACAGTTCGTGATCCAAGCCTGTTGCAACCCTTCGCCCTCACCGACCCCCTCTGCGTGGCGACACCTAGACCCTCCTTCAGAGGACACAGATCTATTACTTCTTCTCCTTCTGCTGCCTCAGTCTTTTGCTCTTTAGCTCGTCTGCAGCGTGTCTCTTCGTCCTCACGATCGGCCGCCCCTGACCGCCCGGTGTGTGCTGCGGTTATTCGGCACTCGCTGCACCGACCGACACTTTGTGCCCTCCGACATCCTCCGCTATTCGCCGGCAAAAGAAAAGTCCCAGCTCCTTGGAGTTCGACACCGGGGCAAAGTTACTGACAGCAAGGAGAGAAGCGTTTCCAGAGCCTCGGAAACTTTGAAGCCTTCGAATCGGACCAGCATCTCAGCCAGTATGGGTATCGGAGTAATCCCGGGGTGCGCCCCTGGTGGACGGCAAGCGACAGCCCAGGAGGCAGCATACCTGGAGCTTTAGCAAGGTACGATGAGTCTTTGATTTCCTTCCGTTGTTTTGTTTGAGGGCGTTTATTTCGAACTGTTTCCCGATTTGTCTTTCATTTTTGTCCCCGTCTGCTACGTAGGCAGTACTCAAGTGAGGTGCAGCTCAGTGAGTTGTGCCGCAGCCACTTGGCTCTCAGAGCATCAGAGCCTCCGATGTTCAGGGACCCGATTTTCCATTCTTCCCGTCACCCTCGCCCCCAATCAAGTAACCAGTCCTTTCCCCTTCTCAATTGCGCCCAGGCGGTGTAGACAATCACGCAGGGCGCTCGCTGGCATCTGAGAAAAAGCGACCCCTGAGAGAAGGCTCTGCTGGTTGATACGATCTGGCAATCGTGCCGATTTGCTGGGCCGCCCCCGTGTCGCGTCCCGGCCGGCTGGACTTGCTGGTTCGGAGCAGGGCCAGCAGCAGCATAGGCCCGGGCTGGGCTGGGCTGGAGTGGGGGTGCAACAGGAGGATAAAGGAAAAGCCCCCCTGACGCGCGTGGGTGGTGAGAATTTACCAGCTGCGCAAGTGCAGCAGCAGCAGCGGTGTAAATTCCCAATTCCCATTTTTTTTCTTTTTTTTCTCTCTCGGCCCAGGTCAGGAGACCTGCTTGGACCGGATGACCTTTTCCCCTGGCGAATTGTACGTGGGGGGACGTCAGGTGCTAGTGGCCAAGCTTGGCTTGCTTGCTCAATTGAGCTGCTGTCTGGAGTATGGTAGGGGATTGAACGACACGATGGGGGGGGGGCCTTTTCCGTTTTCTTAGCAGAGTTGCTACTGCTGCCGGCTACATGTTTGCGCGGCCGGCGTTGTCTCGGTAGTGGCCGGGAATGATCGGACGGAAAGAGAAGAAAAGAATGTTGGCTGGGAACAGAAGCAAGAATTGGCAAAGTTGTCGAAGAAACAAAAAACTTCTTATTATTTCTGGAAGTGGGATTGGAATGTCAGTGTTTTACTTTTTTTTCTGTCGCGGCATGAGGGATTCCTTCAGGTTTCGTTTGCATCTGTGGGTTCCGTCATCGCCAAAGGCAATTGCAAGTATGTGTATCCGTACAGTCATGCATCCCGGCGTCTCTCATGACGAACCGGCTATGACTGGCAAGTCGGATGGGAGCGTTTGGCGTGCGTGGGCTGATCTCCACCTCCCGTCGGTTGTGTTCGGTGAGAGAGCAAGAGACTTGAGCACAAGTGCAGCAATTTAGCTGGTCTTCACTGGCTGATGAGCGCTGCGAGACGTCCCGTTGAATGCGGGGACGGCGAGCTGAAGCTGGGAGCTGTCACGTTGTGCATATTTCTCGAGGAGATGGAGGGCGGGCTGCTTAGTGGCTGCCCGCCCACCCCCCAGGCTGGAAAAGTTCAGGGACCGGAGAGAAGCGGGCACAGGAATGCCAAAATGAGGGGCACCGGACGGGGGGATTGGAGTTGGCATGGGGTCATGATGGAGGGGCGGGCAGGCCACGCCGAGGCTTCACCTTGCAGCACCAGGACCCGGACCCGGACCTGGACCTGGACCTGGACCTCTCTGCCTTTGCCTTATTACCTAAGGTGCCTAAAGGTCATCATATCCATTGTCAAGACTGGTTGCACGGCAGGAATGGGCCAATGGTCAGCAGTCTTTGCAGGGTGGTGATCTGGTGCGTCTGCTGCTGCTCCTGGGAATCCCGATGGCAGGGAAAGGAAACATGGAAACATGCAAGCAGCGCTCTGCAGAGTGCGACAGCTGTGTTCGTAGCTGGTGCGCCTAAGTCTGTGAATCCGCCCCAGTGGGTTTGACTCTCAGTTCCGCCGTCTGTCTGACCTGACGAGACACTGGGCTGATGCGACGAGGTGGGCTATCGTCTATTCTGCTGTTGCCTCTTGCCCGGGGTCAAGTCTAAAATCAGGTCTGGTCACTGTCACAGCAGCAGCTTGCGTTGACTCTGGCAGGTGGTTCTCAGTCACTCCGTCACTCACGCTACCCTCGGGATAGCCTCTCGGCGTCCCCTGCTTCCTTTTACGTACCGCTCTCTCGCTCCCCTTCCGTTTCTCCAGACTCGTGCACGCTGCTCACCCACTCATTACTCTATTCCCTCCACCCTCACATCACACTGCTGCCATCAGTTCACTTCACTTTACTCTCAAATCTGCCCCCTCACCCCGTGCATCTCTTTTCAACTTCTCTACAACATCAAACAGCCACACCTGCATTCCCACGCTTCCAACGTATACCGTATACGGCCATACATACGCAAACAGACAAGGACCCTGACCAGCCGTCCTGGGAGTCCTACCTCACGCCAGCGCACATTGCCTTTCCCTCTGTCCCCTGCTAGCGGCTCTTTCATTCAGCACCCTGGGACCCAGGTAGCTGTCGTCGGGTCGAGAAGTGCCTCCACCCCGGCTGTGCTCCAGGCCACCGCACCCGCCCCCGAACCTCACACCGGGTGGTCCCGCCTTTTTTTGGGCGTACAGCTACCGCCTCTGCTGGAAGCATCACGCGAGCTGCCTTCCGTGCCCGCCGCAACCTCGCGCCTTCTTGTTCCTGCTGTCTCTGCTCGCTTCTGCATGATCATCTTCACGCGTCGCTCCTCGTCCTTTCTCTCGTTGTAGCAATAACCCAAAATAAACGTGCACATCGACAAGCCGTCAAGATGCCATCAGCCAAGACTAACGGCATCGGTATCCAGGTGGAGGACCTCAAGATATGTGTTGTCATGGTCGGTCTGCCCGCCAGAGGCAAGAGCTTCATCGCCCAGAAAGGTACGTTTACAATGCAATCACACAAGCTTCGGCACGACTCGCATTTCGGAGCCCCCAACTTTTAGGAAGTCTTTACTGATCTTTCCAGCGCAACGGTACCTGGGATGGCTCTCAATCAAGGCCAAGACCTTCAACGTCGGCAGCTACCGCCGCCAGGAGGATGCCCACCCTTCGGCTGACTTCTTTGACTTCCACAACGCCGAGGGTGAGCGGAGACGTCGCGCCGCCGCCGAGAAGGCCATCGAGGACATGCTGGCGTGGTTCCGCCAGGGCGGTGTCATCGGCATCCTCGACGCCACCAACTCCACCAAGGAGCGCCGCAAGTGGGTTCTCGACATCTGCACCAAGGAGGGCATCGAAGTCCTCTTCGTCGAGAGCAAGTGCGATGATGAGAACCTCATCATGGCCAACATCCGCGACGTCAAGCTCACCTCCCCCGACTACCAGGGCCAGGACCCCGAGGAGGCGGCCCTCGACTTCCGTAACCGCATCCGCAACTACGAGAAGGTGTACAAGTCGCTTGACGAGGACGGCGACGAGGATGCGTACACTTACCTCAAGATCATGGATGTCGGCAAGCAGGTCATCATCAACCGCATCCAGGACTACCTGCAGAGTCGTGTCGTTTACTACCTGATGAACCTTCACATCCGGCCTCGTTCCATCTGGTTGTCAAGAGTGAGTATGTTGCAAGTGGTCAGTAGGATCCACACTGACGTGAAATAGCACGGAGAGTCCATGTACAACTTGGACGGCCGCATTGGCGGTGACACAATGCTCTCGCCTCGTGGTGAGCAATATGCCAGGAAACTTCCCGAGCTCGTCAGGAAATCAGTCGGCGTAAGTAGACCCGTACTCGCGTCCCACTCCCTGCTCACATCTATAGGACGACCGTCCCCTCACCGTTTGGACCTCAACACTGAAGCGCACCATCGCTACTTCTCGCTTCCTTCCTTCCGATTACAACCAACTGCAGTGGAAGGCTCTCGACGAGCTTGACTCTGGTGTGTGCGACGGACTGACCTACCAGGAGATCAAGGACCGCTTCCCCGAGGACTTTGCCGCCCGCGACGAGGACAAGTACAACTACCGCTACCGTGGCGGCGAGTCTTACCGCGACGTCGTCATCCGCCTCGAGCCCATCATCATGGAGCTCGAGCGCTCCGAGGACATCCTGATCGTAACCCACCAGGCCGTCCTGCGCTGCATCTACGCGTACTTCATGAATAAGTCTCAGGCGGACAGCCCATGGATGAACGTGCCGCTACACACTCTCATTAAGCTCACCCCGCGTGCCTATGGAACCGAGGAGGTGCGCTACGAGGCCAACATTCCGGCTGTTAGCACCTGGCGCGGCAAGGGCTCCACAGCTAAACATGAGAACCCGTCGGCGGAGTGTACGTGAGCCAGCGAAATGGACATGAATCATGAGAAGAAAGAGCAAGTTTTACTAAGGCTGGATGTAGGAAAAATTGAGTTGCGGCAACGAGCGGATCGGCGTACGGGGCCATTGGGTCCCAAAAGATCGTGCGGCGGATTTCCTTTTTCTTCACTTGACGACGACAATGTCCTTTCCATTCCAACTCGGCATTCTCTCATCCTACGGCGTTTAAGGAACGACGAAAAGAAAAATACACACGCAAACAGGAACATTTTCGGCGGTAAAAACGCAGGGAGGCGGCATATCAAAGGCGGGCGTGTCCGACGATCATTCTCACATGGAAATATCATGTTTGCTTACTGGCATCCGGGCGGGTCGCCCGTCGTGCTCCGCGATGATCTTGCGGAGGCGGACGCTGTGTGACCCCTCGACATTGGCCCTTGTCAATGTTTGCTTTTCTTGCTGGAGATCCTATGGTATATCTAGGATTCACGAAAGTCTCTGGCACGAGGCGGCCGGATGCATCGATGGTTCTTGGTGGTGGCGGGGGGCATAGGCATAGAGGTTCTTTTTGGGACCGAGGTTGACGGAGGGCTTTCTTTTATGGTTGACCCCCTTCGTTTCGCCCAGTTTATTTCTCATCGAGAGTTGTATCTATGTAACAGTGACCGTTGCATATCTGAGATGGGCGTCGTGCCTAACGAGAGGCTAGTTTGTTCACCTGCAAGTCCCCGATGTCGTCAGTGTTACAAGATCAGACACGCGGGCCTCTATCGGACGCGAGAGGCGACGTCATGTCCTTTGTTTTGTAGGAATAGACCTGCGACTTCGCCGTGGAGCGTTGGGTTTGATTGCCGTGCGTCTCATTGGGCGATCTGTCGGGGGATTCTCAGCTTACAGAAAATCACTGGCAGTAAGCTACGGTGCGTGTCGCTATCTACCAGCATTGTCCCATACCGATCCATACACTTTGCATAGCCGGAGGACTATGCACAATAACTTTGGCAAAATGGCTGACATGATGCTTCCCTTTTACTTCTCTTCCGTATTCACTTGCATATCCAGTGTAGGTAGGTGGCCTTCACATGCTTAAACTGCACGTGCAATTTTCAGTTGAGAGGCTCTCAAGGTGGAAAACAGGGCTTGAAAAGCAGGCAGATAACGACAGTAGGGTTTTCTACTTTCATAACCCTCACTAGGCAATAAAGCCTTGAGAGTTTCTTTCCGAGAGAGTTAAATATCTTCAACTTCCTCATCCTCCACCATTCCCGGTTCAAATTCAAGACCAGCGACGGCGTGCTGACTAGAAGAGAGAGCTTCGATCGAGGTACGTATCCCCAGGTTCCGGTCCTCCACTGTCCGCCCCGCACCACTCCGGCGGACCGGATCAACCACGCCCGCTATCGCAAAAGGAGCTCCACTAAATTTTCTCCCCGATAAGAAAAAATTCCCATTGAGACCCTCCAAACCAGCGGCTCGCAAAAGTTGCAGTCCTCCCGCCCAAGCGCAGCTTCCTCAAACCACCACCACCACACACACAACCGCAACCATGGACGCCGCCGCCAGCAGCAAGAAGCGCAAGCTCCGCGACGCCAATGGCTCGAAGCCATCCAAGAAGCGCTCCTCTTCCTCGGCAGCCCCCTCCCCCGCCGCCGCGCCCGCAAAGTCGAAGAAGCTGAAGCGCACCGCGCCCGCGCCCGCCTCCGACGACGATTCTGAGAACGAGGATGCCGAGGAGGTGGAGTCAGAAGAGGAGGAGGACGCCGCAGAGACAGCCGAGAACTTCAAGGACGCAGAAGACGACGACGGTGCCGGCTCGGACCGACGACGACGTCAAGGCCCCCGCCGCCGCTCCCAAAGCCACATCCTCCGCCTCCGACCTCCCCAACGCGGACGCCCTCTCGCTGCCCCAGGTCGGCGCCGAGGCGCACGACTTCGCCGAGCTCAACCTCTCCGACAAGACGATGAAGGCCATTGGCGAGATGGGCTTCACCAAGATGACCGAGATCCAGCGCCGCGGCATCCCGCCCCTGCTCTCCGGCAAGGACGTCCTCGGCGCCGCCAAGACCGGTTCCGGCAAGACCCTCGCCTTCCTCATCCCCGCCGTCGAGATGCTGTCCGCCCTGCGCTTCAAGCCCCGCAACGGCACCGGTGTTATTGTTGTTTCGCCCACGCGCGAGCTCGCCCTGCAGATCTTCGGTGTCGCGCGGGAGCTGATGGCGCACCACTCGCAGACGTACGGCATCGTGATCGGCGGCGCGAACCGCCGCGCCGAGGCGGACAAGCTGCAGAAGGGCGTCAACCTGCTCATCGCCACGCCGGGCAGGCTGCTCGACCACCTGCAGAACACGCCCTTCGTCTTCAAGAACCTCAAGTCGCTCATCATCGACGAGGCGGACCGCATCCTCGAGATCGGATTCGAGGACGAGATGCGCCAGATCGTCAAGATCCTGCCCAAGGACGACCGCCAGACCATGCTCTTCTCGGCGACGCAGACGACAAAGGTCGAGGACCTCGCGCGCATCTCGCTGCGCCCCGGGCCGCTGTACGTCAACGTCGACGAGAAGCAGGAGCACAGCACGGTCGCGAACCTGGAGCAGGGCTACGTGATCTGCGACGCGGACAAGCGGTTCCTGCTGCTGTTCAGCTTCTTGAAGCGCAACCTCAAGAAGAAGGTGATTGTGTTCTTTAGCAGTTGTAACTCGGTCAAGTACCACGCCGAGCTGCTCAACTACATTGACCTGCCGGTGCTGGACCTGCACGGCAAGCAGAAGCAGCAGAAGCGGACGAATACGTTTTTCGAGTTTTGCAATGCGAAGCAGGGGACGCTGATTTGCACTGATGTTGCTGCGCGTGGATTGGATGTAAGTTTTATTTACCCCCTTCTTCTCCTTGGGTTTGGGACGACAGTTTACTAATCTCTCGCGATAACAGATCCCCGCCGTCGACTGGATCGTCCAGGTCGACCCCCCCGACGACCCGCGCGACTACATCCACCGCGTCGGCCGCACAGCGCGCGGCGCCAACTCCAAGGGCCGCAGCCTCATGTTCCTGCAGCCCTCCGAGGTCGGCTTCCTCACGCACCTCAAGGAGGCCCGCGTGCCCGTCGTCGAGTTCGACTTTCCCGCCAACAAGATCGCCAACATCCAGTCCCTGCTCGAGAAGCTCATCACGCAGAACTACTACCTCAACAAGAGCGCCAAGGACGGCTACCGGAGCTACCTGCACGCGTACGCGAGCCACTCGCTGCGCACGGTGTTCGACGTGAACAAGCTGGACCTGGCCAAGGTGGCCAAGAGCTTTGGGTTTGCGGTGCCGCCGCGGGTGGATGTTACCGTGGGCGCGAGCGGGAGGGGGGAGAAGAAGGTGCAGGGACGGAGGGCGTATGGGAGCCAGCCGAAGCAGGGGGGAACTGGGGGGTATTATAAGAAAGGTGAGATGGGGGAGTGAGAGATGGTTTTAGACGGGAAAGGGGGAAAGGTGAAAAGAGGAAGGCAAGGCATCCAACTGTGAAAATAGCACGGCGTCGAGTTTTTTAAAATGGTAATTTGGGATTTTTTTTCTGAGAGAGTTTGCTGTTGATGGATGGTGTGACTTGAGAACTATCTTCGTGTGGAAGGATGGGAGAGCTATATAAGGGTAGTAGCTCAGCATGATCATTTCTTCCCAAGCCAATAGTCTCCCATTCATTGACGAGGGGAACGACCGAGACAGCTCAGGTGATTGATCCTCCCCGAAGCCAGGAGCATGGCCTGCAAGCAATGAGTATGCGAACTCACCCGCTTGCTCACGGAGGCGGCGGCATCTTCAAACATTGGTATTTCATGTGTATTCTGCAGCAATACACGAAACAAATGTAGGCCGCACATGGACACAGGTGAGGTCAAGCCCTCTCTTGCGGTGTGTCGTCCATTCGCGGTCCCATCGCAGACGCGGCGAGGACTCCAAGTTTCCATAACACAAGGACAGACTACTTAATTGCTGTTGCTTCCGGCGTAATCTTCTCCATGCTGGAGGAGGCTTTTATCCTCAAAGTCTGGGCAGTGGTCGAATGTCCAGGGGAGCGAGATGAGGCTTCGTTTCCACATACAAAGCCCAGGGTAACTGGCTCCCTTCATCTTGCCACACCAGACGCAATAGCGAGGGATGAGGCCAAAAGTACTGAGCTTGAAGCAGTCTTCAGTAGGCTTCTGGCTAACCTGAAGTCGTGGAGTTGGTCTCTTGGAGGGGGCAGGCGGTAGCCAGCTTGTCGGCTTCTTGTCGTCCGTCATGGGCTTTTGGCGTGTATCATCGAGGAATATCCCATGAGGACTGCCCTGGATATGGGGCTTCAGCTGCTGTGGAAGCTCCAATCTGAAGACTGTTAGTAGCCCTCTCCAAGGGAAAAGGGGGCACACGGTGCCGTTCCTTTCAGCTGCTGGTTGACGAGAACGGGTTCGATCATTCTTTTGCTAAATCCAATAACGTGTGACTTTGGACGTTATTTATAGCCCTCTGGAGTCAAACCTTTGTTCGTAGGTGGACTTGAATGACGGCGCGGCGTTGGCTGGCCGGGGCCATCCATCATATATAAGGCAGGGCCCTGTTCACCATTTTGAAGATATTTGGCAAAATTGAGTCTCTCAGAGGAATCCTGCCGGTTTTCTCCATCCTCGGGGGTTCAGCAGCGAGTGGCTTTTTTTCTGGTGTGTAAAGTGAGCCTGTCTGCCCTACCATCATTTCTCGAGGGAAGCCTACCTGTGGTAACGAATAATAGTTAGAATACTTATCTTATGACGGACGCCAAGGAGAGGGGAATATTTCTCGCAATTCTGTAAGTGTCACCAGTAACGTTTGACACGACGCATATCGCGATATAGCTGAGATCGAGGGTTCTTGCATGCGGTACGATTGCCTCAGACGATGATTGTGTCGTCTTCGCTCTGATAACGGTCTGCTGCCAGCCTTATTTATAGTCAATCCGAGAGGCGTCTCGACGCTCATCAGAAGGAACTGGCTTATAGCAGAAATCTCTTGCGGGAGTATAAAAGCGTATCCGCAAGGCAAAATTCGTCTGCTCTGCCGCAAATGGAAGGTCGTCAAGCAATCGAAGCTAGTTAAAAGTCCGCGACCCGCTCTTCATCCCAGACTGCCGAAAAGAAACACCGTCTTCCTAGATCTCATAACGTGACTAGGATTTTTCCCTGGAGTCACATCATTCGTCTCTCGAATACACGCAAAGCGTCCGGGGTGGCGGACGAAGTGTCGTGTAGTCGCATCCGGAACATGTCGTGGCACCTCTTGTTCAACTCTGGTAATGTCCGCACAGGAGACGAAAAGTCTCAAATAGCGCATCTACACTACTAGTATGATTTAGAGTTCAAATCCCTTACAGTGCAACTGGTTCTTATAATGATGGTAAAAGGTTTTGACCGTCGTGATTATGGAGCGTGTCTGGGCCGGCCCCACATCGGCCACCGGAGCCGGGTGGCGGCCGGTTTGCCGGATCATGCCCTCAGTCACGCTGGCAAGTTGCTGCAAAGATACTGATTATATGAATTAACATAAAACTTCTTTATCGTCTCGTATAGTCACCGAACAGCAGATTAGCCAAGACGAAAACCAACTTATTGCGTGGCGACAGCGTCCTGCTGATGAGTACCGCCGGCGTTGATCGGAGTCGAGAGAAATGGGAGTACTGGTCCAATTCCAGTGATTCCTTCACAAATGTTGCTATTCCAGTCAAACAACACTCTGGTTTGATTGTGGTCGGCTCTGGAATGCAAGTAGGTCGACAACTATTTGTTCGGTAAGGAAGGCTTGCCTCTCGTGTAAGTAGTCCCGTCGGACGACATGGCTTAGCCTCCATGTCGAGGATGATGATATGGTCTTTTCTCCAATCTTCCATTCATATCTGACAGTCCTGATCAAATTAGAAGTATCTGACTTAGTGTCAGCGGTTCCAAATCAAGATGGAAGAATGCAGCTGGCCAGTTCGTCAACATTAACAGAGGGGACTCAGCCAACTTGTCAAGACAGATGCAGTTGATACACAAGTCACTTAATGGTCTTATTGTACTGACCAGTCTGTCGGCTGGCAGCAGCTTCGAAGCTGTATTTAAAACTACAGATCCGCAGGCCGTTATTTTGCCCCAATTCTGACATCCCATGTACTGCCGTATTCTTACCATCCAAATAAATCACTTGATTCCTGTTTTTTATGTTCATTATCATAGTTTATTTGGTTCGCCTTCCTCTACCAAGGGAATATAAAGGAGCTCGAGGCATGAAGGTTCTTGTTACAACACAATGCAGCGGTTGGTGCCTGTTGACACTTCAAGCCTTTCTTATGGCTTATGCTATCACAACGTTTCGGCTATCGGGTGCCCCATGCAGTAAATCCAGAAAAGGTTGCTTGAAAGTTTCCTATGAGGAAGTCTTTAGTGTCTTGTGTGTATACAACATGGTCAAGTGATTGGTATCAACGAAAACAGCACTGCGGGAAGGTTTCAGGGGTTGGTCTGAATCCCAAATGCTGGAATTTCTGTGGTCTCCTTGATGCTGGGGCCAGCTATTTCCGTTGAGCTCTTTCCGTTTCGGAAAATGAGGAAGCCGGATTGTCACATGATTCTTTGTATAACCCCCCGTTGACCACGCCGCAGAAACCTTGATATACCGGTTTACTTCGCATACGATTTCGACTTTCACACTTCTCCTATCTGAAACGGAATTTCTTTTTTATTTCCAATAGTTGAGCCAAACGATTGACTTGTGCGATGGGGCCGTGAAGTCTGGTAAGCAGCTAGAAGCCAAATTCACGTATGCCCATTCACCATCGTCGCACGCTGTGCTGTAGCCGCGCGTCCCATAGCGTGCACTTGGCTTTCTTCATTCTCTCTGTTCATTTCTGTCGTTTTATGCTTATTTGGCTCGTACGCCACGATGACTGAGTGGAGGGCGTAAGGGTGATGTTGACGATCATTTACGACTTCGCCGTGACTCGATGAGCTGGAATTGCGGCATTACTGAACTGAGTGATGAAGAATCAGTGGTGCGCATGCACGAAGCCTATATTTGGTCTGCTTTCTTATTGAAGTTCTTAACTAATACATTTATACATGTTACTTCCAGAAGGTGCTCGTAGTAGGCTCAACGTTACGCGGGTAGTTCGTGGTTGCTTCAAGATAGCTGGGGTCTGAGGTCCCGATGGCCGCCGTCTTCTTCCCTGCCGAGCTTTAAAACCTCATTTTACTTTATTGTGCCCTACTTTTGAATGGATCGCGATTGTGACACAGGTGAATGTAAAGTTCGCTCTGTCTTCTCAATCCCTGTTTTCACCGCATGCATCAGCGCCGGAGATTTCCCTCCCTACTTAAAGCTTCTTGCTGAGCTCTTTTTAGTGAAATCAGGACAGTTCGTATGCTCTGTAGAAGAAGCTGGAAATGAACATAAACGCCCGAGAGGTCGGTATACAAGTCGACAGCGCAACAGGCGACCTCAGTGTGGCCGCCGCCGTTCGCATACGGAGGCCAGCCTTTAGTATGCCATGCGAGTGGCACATAACGTTTCTCCAGACTCTATCTTTTGTGTGTCATTCGACCTAATAGACGAGAGATGACGACGCCCAAATTTGAACCTTGTCTCCTCCCAATGATGTTCTTGTTCGTGAGTCATCTAGTCCCCGCCAACCGCGGTCATGTCTGGCTGAGAATCTCTGCGACAGTGGACGATAGGCTGGGATATTTGGCTAGTAATTCTAGGAAATCTGGTGAGATTCTTATTAAATAGGGCATCTTCGATAAGAAATCTAAGCAGACCTCGAACCCTCACCATTGGCGCCGGCTTCCTGTCCCTCTGGCAGTATATGTCGACGCTCTATTTTCTTCTACTTCCAAACATCAACAATTGCGCGTTTGAAAAATTGTCGGTGATATTGTACCCATCGTTGCGCCGAGTGACTTGTCATGAGCCAACCTCGGCTACCTCTACCTAGTTGCTCGAATGGGCCTTGTCCGCGTGTTGTGTAAGGTACCAGCGAAAGAGATCATTATTCAGGGACAATTTCGTCCGTCTCGTATCCGTGACGACATAAACGACGCCTCAAGACGGTTGAAGGATGGCCTCTGTGCGGTATCCTGGAACGTCATTTCACGATGTGAACCGGCAGGCAATGGGCATGGCTCATGAATGCAGGAAGATATTGCCACACGGGCAGCGGCCATTTGGATGTGACTTTGGAAAGACAAGCGTTGCTAATCCAGACTTAAATATGTTTGATCATTCAGGGTGAGATGACCACTATGTACAAAACCTCTCCGAAGTCAAAGCTCCTTGACATACCCTCACCATCCACTCCATAACCTCCATCAATCGGATTCTTTTACTTGCAGTTGCAGTAGACGCTAGAGACAATCAGCCAACCAATACACCAAACACCAGCCGAGGACACTTACTTGTTATTAATAGCACCAGGGCCGGAGCATCCGTCATACGCGCCATTCTGGCTAGAGCACTGCCCAAAAGGTCAGCAACACATCCAACAAGACATTCGAAATGTTCAAACGTACAGCTGCAGGGCACTCCGCCTGACACTGAGTCTGGGTGGTGTAAACCTGGCCAGTCCAAGCCAAGACGGCGAGGGGCGAGGTGATGAACAACAGAAGCGCGGAGGATCTCATGGTGACGGATGGAGTAGATTTCGATATGATTTGATAGGAAGAATGTGATTTGCGTGTGCAGGATGAAGACCATTTGTCTGAACAACGACGACAACGACTCCTATTTATCAACCCCATCGGATTTCCTCCCCCGAGGAGATCCAAACCCCCCAAGCTCCGCAAAGCTGGCCCGTATCAAAACAACGATTCATGTCGCCAGCCCCTGTTCCGCTATTCCCATATTCATAAAAACCCGAGCGGTGTACGAATACCATGGTGAGAAAAGGATGGAAATTCCCATCTCGGGGAGAGGGGCGGATCCGACGGGAAGCTAAATTTGTGGGAAGAAGCCCACTTCAAATACCGAACCCGACACCGAGCGATCCAATTGATGCGTTGATGGGGAGCGTCGATCAAAGTCGTGACTCGTCTTTTATTTCTTCAGCTTCTTTGAAGACTTGTCCATGCAGTTGCAGTAAGCGCTAGATGAGGGCCCATCAGTCAGTCTGGGCTTCTACAAGCATAAAGCACACTTGACTAGGTAGGAGAGAAAGCACTTACTTGGTAGGGAATACAGGGCTGGCGGTGCAATTTGTGAAAATTGTATCCCAGGCTGTACACTAGATTTACCATTGTTAATGGAGCTCATGGAAGCCAAAGTGGGCTTGGGTGTTCCGGCTTTTTGTCCCACTTACATCTGAAGGGCAGAACTGCTTGCAAGATTCCATGCTCGCGTACGCACCAAAAACGTAGGTCCTGGCAGCGATGGGAGAGGCGATGAACAACAGGAGGGCGGTGTATTTCATTTTGAAATCGGGTTTGTCTTTTGTGTCTTTCTGGCCGTTCACGTAAGACGGTTTGGATGAACGAGAGATGAGGAACGACTGGAAACGAGTGTTGGGAAGGCAACGAGAGAATGAATGCAATGAAGGTGAGTGAGAGCTTGACATTGCAAAAGACGACGACGGCGGCGGCTCTTATCTACTAATGATTGAATCCCATTCCTACAAGAAGATGCAAACTGAGTTACTCCTTAATCTACCTATTGTTAGCAACAAGTCATGCTCCGTCGTCATCGCCGTTCGAGCGGCGCCACTCTCGCAGACCCGGCCGGCGGAAAGCTGGAGTAGGTCCCGGTAAAGGGGTCCGGCTCCCACACGGCAGACCGGCTCCCACACTAAACACGGAAGCTAAATATATGGGACGGTGCCGGACCTGATACCGGGCAGGTCCGATCTGATGTGCGTGAGCGGGAACGTTGATCGGATGGCTACAGTATATCGTGGTTATTAATTGTCCCTGCAAGACATCGCCGGAGGGGCGATTGGCACGGCTTGGTGAGGTGTTGGGCCAGGGTACGTGACGATGTCTCAGCGGTTCTATGATCTTCAATTATCTGTAGGAATACTGCTCTCGTCCTCGATACTTGACGTTCGTTTTTGGCATTCTCGAAAGATCTTCGCAGGACTCTTGGCAATTCACTGAGGGAAGTAGAGTAGCGGCAAGGCAATGGCTATGCTGGAGCACCGGGCTCACTGTATTCGAGGCGCTGGTGCGGGCTTCGCTTGACTCGTGCTATTCAGTGTTGCGGAAAGCCCGCGGGTTGTGGGGACAGCAGTAAGGTGGAAGAAGGAGACCCGGGGACCGCTAGACCTTCGGGGCTGGTTTCGGACCCCGGAACTGATCGTGAAGTTGCATCTTGGATGTTCACCGTCGCGCTGGAACGTATCTCGACTTGTCTTCTTTAGCCGTTGCGGAGGCTATCTTGTTCCCTAGGCGGAACGCGTACCCGCGGAGCCCTTCAGATTTCGCGATTTCATAGTGTTAGATTGGGCGCAGGGAAGGGGTCCCGGGCGCTAAGACGAGAGTTTGAGCTGTCCAAAGCATGAGGATATAAGCTTAATTCTGGGCAATCACGACATCTGCAGCCAAGAGCGGGAAGCTAATTGCGCCTAAATCGCCAGATACTCTCGATCCAGACGACGACAATAGATGTCGACTTTCCTTAAACTTGGGAGAGAGCCGTTATTGAAAAAAGGCTCGCCTAAATGTAAAGAGTGAATGACTTCCTGGGCTTCCAATGTGGTGGCCCAGGCTCGGACTGTTGACGTGAAAGAGAGAGTATGTCCTCACCCTCAGAAAAAATTGGCTTAGAAATGAATACGAAAAGAGAACCTTGGCCCATGTTCCATCTTGCATTCTTTTCCAACTCTTGTCGAAATAAATATCTGCCCCTGATGTTCAGTATGGTCTTAGTTAGAAAGTCGGCCAGGGGAGGATTTAAGATCTTATGGTCGTTGTGCTTGTAGACTATACCAGCATCAGAATGGCTGAAGCCAAATGACAAAATGAATCCAAATGAAGTTGTGCTGTTTGCTTTGTGTGTCTGGTACCTGGCCTGGCCTGAGGTGGTTTTAAGAGTTGCGACTCTAAGCTGGCCTGCCCTTTGATCCCATTGTTTTTCTTGTCAACCTTATATGTTCTGTGAAAGGCTCTCGTAGGCGAGAGAGCAGTGAATGCGGTATGTGAACAAATACGCAGCATGTATTCGCAGTAGCATGGTCTTCCAGTTCACGCTCACCTCGAGCTCGCCTTGAGCTTTTGCCCACTTGTCACTCCTTCCGATTTGGCAACAGCGCAACGAGAGCAAGCCCATCACCACCACTTCAACAAATCTTTCTGCTTCCCTTTGCCCCCGAATCCTGTGCTTCTCCAGAGCTCAAAGCAAAACATAATAGCAGCTTGACATATCACGGTACTCACTCACCTCGACCTCCGCTTTCTCTCCCCATCTCACCCGGCCCTCCTCAGACTCTTCCAACCGCTACGATGTGCATCATCATCTCCACCCTCTACGTGGAGTGCATGCACAAGCACTACCAGAACACCTTCAAGTGCGCCTCAGCCCGAGGAAGCTCCCTCTTCCAGTCGTCGCGCAACTTCACCCTCGAGCGTACGATCCACCTGCCCGACCAGCAGCCGAAGCAGATCCCTCACCCCCTCTGCGATGGCAACATCAAGAAGGCAACCCGCCCCGTCACCGGCCGCTGCAAGACCTGCATTCGCGAGGAGAAGGAGCTGAAGCAGTTGCTTGGTAAGAAGCCATCGATATGTGGCCGACGAAGCAGAGGGAGAAGCTAGAGCTGACGATGGATACAGAGGACGCCCGTCGTGCCCGGGATGCTGCTCCGGACGACGCTGTCACGGAGAAGAATGCTCGGAACAGCGTTCTTGGACTGCAGCAGCTCGTTGCGGCTACGAAGCGTATGGACCTGGACGATTAAGGTGGTCACCTCAGCTGTGTCGACATCGGACACGTCTACGCTGGATATCGCGGCGTTTGATTACATATTGGCGGGATAACAACGGAAGTTTGCGACATTTCGAGGAGCATCGCGAGATATCGAGAAGTCAATGGCTGTTGTGGATGCGAAAAGGCAGAATCGACACTAATTTCACGATGGAGTTGGCAGAAGCGACCTCGGGAATGTGACACGGACGAACAAGGCGGGGCATTTTGGGCCGGGCTCTCGGGGCAGGGGCGGGTTGGATAACAGCCCCACTTGAGCTTCCATTTGCAGAGCCAGGTTTTCGGGGCAGGCAGGACCGGTTTTACGGCGACGGTGGGCAGCTTCCGTTGGAGACTTTGATGGCATGG
Organism: Colletotrichum camelliae; assembly: GCA_018853505.1. Taxonomy (NCBI): domain Eukaryota; kingdom Fungi; phylum Ascomycota; class Sordariomycetes; order Glomerellales; family Glomerellaceae; genus Colletotrichum; species Colletotrichum camelliae. The sequence goes on along the minus strand of JAELVL010000002.1, from coordinate 5,644,770 downwards.
CAGGCGTTGGACCGACCCGAGCAGAAGGAAGGAAGGAGGGGGATCGGCGGTCCATGCTTTTTTTCGGGGTGGCTCTTTCCCTTTTCCAGTCTTTATTGGCTGCTTCCCAGCCACTGGCATTTCTGTCATTCGGACACTAGCAACCTGCCACCTTCTAGAGGGGACACTAATGAACTGACAATGCGCATATTTGTACTTCTGGAACGTGACTGGAACCTTGGGGTCGAGGTGATTGAGTGGTTCGTCGGATGGAGATGGATTAGTTCCCAGCGCCATGTTTTGGGCCACCGATGCATGTTGCACAGTTCTTCAGAGGGGACCTGAGGGGGAGACATTGGGAGGGTCCTGATGCAGCATTAGACCGCACCTGACACCTGGAACCATTGGGGGCGCTAGCGGCCAGCCATGCGTGTTTGCACGAATCCAATGAATGATACGTGCCCCCGGTCATGTCATGCTGATTGATGCTGAGGTGGTGGTGTTCTCTGTAAGGTACCTCCCTTGCCTGGCTGCCATGCCTTGCTAGCGAACCGCATGAATGGAAACGCAAAGCTTGCATGCAACCAGAACCAGAGCTGCCATGTTCGTCCCGTCGAGTTCATGCCAGCGATATGCGATCTGAAGGGTCCAATAACTGATGCGTGGGTTCCTGGGGCATTGAGGGTGCAGGCAGACAAACTCAATTGCTCGAGTAGATTGATTGATTGATTGATTGTCCAGGGGAGTGGAGGCAGGAGCAGAGATGCAAATGACGACGTCTCACTCTCCGTGGGAAAGATAAAATCGGTACCTTCCCTCCCCTGCCTGCCCACCTCACCTGGCTCCTGCATCTGGCCAAACCCACCCCGCCCACTCCTCCTCCACGCGCACTCACACTCAGAGGTAGCAGGCACGCTGCAGGCCGCACCTACCTGGTACCTACCCCGACCTCAGGTCGTAGCGATGGATGGATCCTTCCCAACACCACCAACAGCACTCGACATGCGCCTGCTGCACCCGCTCCTGCACCTGCACCAACACCATTATGGGCACCACCACCACCACAACCTCCTCCACCAGTGACACCGACACCACCCGTGGACGCGGGTGCGCCTTGCCTACCTAGCCTCGCCCACCCCATCCTCCCGCCCCGTCTGATGTGCCCATCCCATCCACCCGCCGCCTGTCCATACATCATACCCTACGTACCCTTAACCGCCAAACCTCCATCTTTACACATCACCATCGTCGTTCCAATACCATTGCTCCTTCTGCCTGCTTTGCTTTCCTTAACCGTGTTATCGCCATCCCATTGCATCCTCAGCTTCTTGCATGCGTAATCAGTAATCCGGCCCCGCCCTACCGCTCGAAATGGCCAAGAAGGCGCGCCAGAGGATCAGCTATGGTATGTCTCTCTGCCACTCCCGCTGCGCCTGTGCTGCCTCGCCGTCGCCGCTCGCATGCTGCCGCCGCGCTTGTCGTCGCATCAGCCTCGGGCCCGACGGCGCAATCCCGCACGTCCACGCTGTCGAGCGCATCAGACCTCTGCAATCCCTAGATTGTCGTCCCTGCCGTGCTCCCACCGTACATCTTGCCAGTCGTGCTAATCGTAGACGTCCCGGTAGTCCTCGAGCTCCCAGCTGGCTCCCAGGGCGGCGGCCACAGACTCGGCGTTAACGGTCTCGCTGTCGACAAGGACAATGGCATTCTGTAAGCAACCCATACACGATCCCCAATCCTCGAGGCCCGCCTTCCGTCGACAGGCACTGACGGGCTCACTCCGATATTCAGATACTCCGGCGCCCGCGATGGCGTTGTCTGCGCCTGGGACCTCGGCCTCGACCTGAAGAGCGGCGCACCCCCGCCCGAGAAGAAGCCCAAGACCACCTTTCGCTCCCAGACCCAGGCGCATATGTCCTGGATCAACGATATTGTCCTCGCGAACAATAATTCCGCCGTCGTCACTGCCTCCAACGACCTGACCGTCAAGGTATGGCGTCCACATTCCGAAACGAACGATAACGCGGCCAAGATCGGCGAGCATGCCGACTATGTCAAGTGTGTTGCTACACCCCCAGGCGGTTCAGTCAACTGGGTTGCCTCGGGCGGTTTCGACCGCAAGATATACCTGTGGGATCTCAATGGCGGTGGAAAGACCCTCGAGATTGATACCAAGGGTGATGAAGTCGCTGAGAAGGGTTCTATTTACGCTCTGAGTGTCGGCCACAACATCATGGCCAACGGCGGACCCGAGTCGGTGGTGCGCCTTTGGGACCCCCGATCTGGCCACAGGGTTACCAAATTTGTCGGTCACACGGGCACTGTTCGCGGCATCTTACTCAACGAGGCCGGCGACAAGGTCCTGACTGCTAGTTCTGACCACACTGTCAAGCTGTGGAGTGTCACGGCCGGTCGCTGCATGTACACATTCACAATGCACGAGGACAGTGTCTGGTCACTCTTCTCGGACGACCCTGAGCTGGGCACCTTCTACAGCAGTGACCGGGCTGGTTTCGTAGTCAAGACGGACGTGCGGGGAAGTTTTGAGGACATTGATGAGGGCCTTTCCGTTGCTGTCGCGCACGAGTCCCACTCTATTAGCAAAGTCGTCGCTGCGGGAGATTACATCTGGACGGCGACCAACACCTCATCCATCAACAGGTGGTCTAATGTTGATACTGGCCCAGATCTGCAACTCCCTGAGGCATTCAGACGGCAGAGAGCCGCCTCGACGGCTTCCAGACCCAGGCAACCTTCGAGCCCGCCTCCAGCGGATGCCTCAAGGAAGGAAATCTCGCCAAGGTCGATTTTGAGAATCTCCAACACGGCAGCTTTCCCTATTCCGACGAACCCCCCCCCTGAGACCCTTCCTGCGGCAGGCGCAAATGCTCCGCAGGGGACGGAACCCATACCCATACACCAGAACCCCGAGGAGACCATCGAGGGCCAGTTCGGACTAGTCAAGCATAAGCTGTTGAATGATAGGAGAAGAGTCTTGACACTAGATACGGCCGGCGATGTTCTTCTCTGGGACCTGATCAAGGTGCGTTGGCTGGAAAGAGGTTAATACCGATGACTAACTTGTGTAGTGCGAGCCTATTCAAAGCTTTGGCAAAAGGCATCTTGAAGATGTTGAACCCGAGATCAACACCACGGAAGCAGTTGCACCGTGGTGTTCCATTGATATCAGCTCCGGTAGTCTTACGGTTGTCTTGGAACCATATAATTGCTTTGACGCTGAGATGTACGCGGACGAGCTGATTTTGGAGGAGCCCATCGAATTCCGAGAAGACCAACGAAGTAAGCCTCGCCAAGGTTGATATCTAACGGATGCTAACCACTCGCAGTTAACCTTGGCAAATGGGTACTCAGATATCTCTTTGCTGGCTTGATCGACGAGGAGATCAAGCGGGACGAGGCATATCGTCAAACTCTCAACGAGGTGGTAGAACGCAAGCTGGCAGCGAGCCGCGCCAACCCGCCATCGTCAATAGCCATTCCCACTGGCTCTCCAACGTGGGATGAGAACACGGGCACTCCTCGAGCAAATGGCTTGCAGTACCCGATGACTCCTGGCATGGCTATTGGCCTTGCCACACCTGGCGCAGGGGGCAAGCTTCAGGATGTTCCCGAAGGAGTTGCAACCCCTGCGAGCCCCCTCGACAAGAAGTCATCCCAGTTCAGCCGTCCGTCCACGGAGAAAGAGGACTACTTCACTAGTGCTATTGGCCCCATAGAAGGTGCTTCAAAGCCTACCGCGGCGCCGGCCACGCCTGCAACAGAACAACCGCCCGCTGCCGATTCCAAGTCCGACGCAGATTCGAAAGAGAAAGGAAAAGACAAGGATAAGAAGGACGAGAAGGACAAAGAGAAGGATGCTAATGGAAAGGGTCCCAGTACGCCGTTTGGTAAGAAATTCCGCATGGGGGGGGGATGTCGTTCGGAAGTAAGAAGATTGGACGTTCGGCTTCTACAACAGCGCCAGAGAAGCCTGCTGTCGTTGACGAGAAGGCAGAGGAGTCTGAAGCATCGTCCACACACGAAAAAGAGGTTGACGACAGTTTCTTGGGGGCTATCCAGAAGATCCGCAACGACTACGACAAGTCGTTGACCGAGAGCCCGGACAAGCTCATCGAGACCAAGATAACGCCAAGCTTGCCCAATGACACTCCTGTGTTGAAGCTGCCTCCCGGAACGAAGGTCGTCCTTCAGGAGGAGACGACGGGTGGCAGCGCCAACATCTACCAAGGAACCGTAGAAACGGTTGGCCAAGGGGCCGACCTCTTTGAGGAGCGGGGGCCGATGTGGCTCGGCGAGGTTTTGCTTCAAAACCAGATTCCACCGAAGGACCCTGTGAAGGTTTCCTTCGTCTTGCAGCCGTGGCAAAACAGCCTGCCGGATATTGCGTCCACGGACGGCAATAATCGTTTGAACGCGAATAGGATGCTCCGCGTAAAGAAGATTTTGGCGTATGTCGCCGAACGCATCGAGACACCTGTCGAGAACCCCGAACCAGACGCTCTCATGCCGCATGAATACTTGGAGCTTTACTGCAATGACCAGGTAAGTTGGTTTACCTCTGTTAAGGCTGGATGTGACTAACAATCGCAGTTGTTACCTATGACCATGACCTTGCAACTCTCCGCGCCCATATCTGGAAGGGCAGCAGCGATGTCCAGCTTTACAAGGCGAACGGGCGCAAGGAGATCCCCAACCCGCCGCCTCAGCCTGCTGCGACCCCTGAACCCGAGCCGGCCCCCTCGCAGGGCACCGAGACGCCTCCGAATGCGACAGCTTAGGCTCGAGGCCGTCTGCAGAGGGAAGTGTGGCTCAAGCGTCATCCAGGCATAAGCAGCCCAGCGTTTCTATGACTTCTATCAGCACGGGTATTAGGCGTTTCTAGTAATGTACATAGCGGAAAAGTTGCCAAGCACGGCCTTTTCGGCCGAGTGCTCGTATCATACAAGGCGGGGAGGCACGTTGAGTGGCCTCCAGTGCATATTCATTCTTTCATCCGCAACCATCATGTCTCCTCCGCCTCATAACACCGCTCCGGTAAGCGTATTCGCCGCGAACTGGTAGCTTCCCAAGAAGATGGCTCCTCCGATGCTGATCCACATGACTCTCGGCCCTATTCCCGCAAAGAAGGGGCGGATGCCGTGCTGTCGATAAATACCCCTCAGAACGTCTCCGACCTTTTCCTTCTCCTTGCTCAACATGACCCTTGTCTTGAGCACATCCAATGGCGTCGTGATTCCCGCCGCGGCCGCGCCGGCAACACTGCCGTACAGCGCGCTCTCGACCGCAGAGACCTCGTACTCGGTCTGCTTCCCATCGAGCTTCCAGTTCTTGTTCTGCTTCCTCTCGCGGCCCCAGCGCTTCAGCCGCTCCCACAGCGGGAACTGGATGATGGTGAAGGGCACCTCCCTCAGGACGGTGATGCCCCAGCCGCGGTACAGCTCGCGCCACACGCCGCCGAGCCCCGTGCCCGTCGAGTACAAACCCAGAATCCCCCGCAGCGCGGCCGCGCTGCTGCCGCCGTGCTGGCCCGCCTGCGCACGCTGCTTGACCACCTCGGTGGGCACGCGGATGGCGCAGGCGGCGACCTCACCGAGCGAGGCGGCGAGCATGTGCGAGACGGGGTCCGTCCATTTTTTGTCCCCCACAGAAGCGAGCTTGCGCTGGATGACGCCCTTGGAGCCCTCGTAGGTGCAGAAGAAGAAGGCGGCGCCCGGGGCGGAGCCGACGAGGGCGGAGCCGATGCCGCGGTAGATGCCGGTGAAGCCGCCCGAGGGGAAGAAGCCGGCGGAGGACTGGAGGCGGGTCTTGAGGGTGTCGAGGGGGAAGAGGGAGAGGTCGACGGTCGTGCCGGCGAGGGCGCCTGCGAGGAGGGCTGTTGTGAAGGGGGGGCTTGTGGACGACATCTTTAGTTTCTTTTGGGGTGGAGGGGTTTTCGCTGGGATTTTTAAGGGTGTCGCGTGCTCGGGCGCGGGGGAGCAGGTTTTCGGGAGGGTCGTCTATGAGAGGGGATTCGTGTAGTGGTGGTTGAGGAAAAGGCCCGAGGCCTGGTTTTGAGGTCAAGGTCGCGTCGTGTTCATCGCTCGTGGGAGAGGGGAATACGGTAAGTGTGCAAGCTGGCGGCGGGCGGGTTCGTTGTTTGCTGCGCTATCGCCGTGATATCGGAGCTCGATCGGTCCCCTCCTCGGGTCTCGTTCCCCTGTACGTAAGTGGAAAAAAACATCGGCAGGGGTCCTTCTGAGCAAGGTCCAGCTCGGGTGCTGCCCCGAGCGCCACCACCCCGGGAAAGCTTTCGTCCCACGTTAGGTAGCTTCGTAGCGTTGATTCGCCAATTGGAACCGTCAAGCTTCACCATCCCACTTTGGCATTTTTCAACTTCACGATCCCGTCGCGAACAAAGCCTCCTAACCGACGACCACACACTTCCGAACACCAACTACCTCCACACACACACCCCAGCGCCCATACGAACACCACCAACGATGTCATTGCCAAAATGTCGTCCCTCATCACCCCATCCCAGATCCTCCACCCGGTGGTCCCGAAACACATAACCTTCCTCGAGTTCTTCAACGTCGTCCGCGCCACGGCGCCCCCGCGCTTCCCACACGCCCGCGTCGTCCAGCCCCGCCGCATCGCCCTCGCCGTCTCGGGGGGGGCTCGACTCCATGGCCCTCGCCGTGCTATTCAACCAGATGCGCGAGATCAACCCCCTCATGCGCATCGCAGACAACCCCCTCTCGAAAATCACCGCCGTCATCGTCGACCACGGCCTGCGCCCCGAGTCCGCCGACGAGGCCCTCGCCGTGTACAAGGAGCTCCGCAACCTGAAACACATCGCTCCCGTCGTGCAGACCGTCAACTGGGAAAAGCTCGGCGTCGAGGGCGACCCGTCGAAAGCGCCGAACCTCGAGAGCCTCGCGCGCAAGGCACGCTACCGCGCCATCGGCAAGGTCTGCCGCGAGCGTCACATCGAGAGCGTCTTCCTCGCGCACCACGAGGACGACAACTACGAGACCGTCCTCATGCGCCTGCTCGCGGGGCACGGCTCCCGCGGGCTGCGCGGCATCGCACCGCAGGCGCCCATACCAGAGTGCGGCGACATCCACGGCGTCCACGAGTCCGGCCACGTCGACGACCAGGCCCAGCGCCTGCCGATGGTCTCCTTCCGCCCGTCGAGGCGCGATTGGAACCACATCCGCGCCGAGCTGCACTCCGAGCTCGACCTCGCCCTCTCCGCCGCCGAGCTGCGCGCGGGCCTGCAGCTCGGCTGGCACGAGACGCCGTACACGGAGCAGGACCCCGTCGCCGCCACGGCCTCCGCGAGGGCGAGGGCCAGGGCCGCGAGCAGCATCCGCAACCTCGCGCGCATCCCCATCGAGGACGCCGGGGTGATGATCTACCGCCCGCTGCTGGGGTTCAGCAAGGACAGGCTGCGCGCGACGTGCGAGAGGCACCGTGTGCGCTGGTTCGAGGACCGCACGAACGCCGACCCGACGCTGACGCTGCGCAACGCGGTGCGGCACATGGTGAAGGGGCACGCGCTGCCGCGGGCGCTGGGGAAGGAGAACGTGCTGCGGCTGGCGGCGCGGTGCGACGCGAGGATACGTGCGCAGGAGGCGGAGGCGGAGCGGTGGGTGAAGCGCGCTGTGGAGGGCGACTTTGAGCCGAACGTGGGCACCCTCCTCGTGAGCCTCCCGTCCATGGCCGTGCCGCGCCCCCGGAGACACAGGCACGCCGACAAGCAGAGGCGCGAGGCGCGGATATCCCACCGCCGGACCATCGCCGCCCTCATCGTCCGCCGCCTGCTCTCCTTCGTCTCCCCAGATAAACAATACGCCCAGCTCTCCTCCCTCCAAACCGTCGTCGCCCGCCTCTTCCCCGCCCTCTACCCCCCCACCTCCCCCCCATCCCCGCGGAAAGCATTCAACCAAGCCGCCGTCCTCTTCCTCCCCGTCCCCTCCTCCCCCTCGAAATGGTACCTCGTCCGCGAACCCTACCCCTCTCTCCTCCCGCACCCCTCCGTGAGTTGGGTCACAACCAACGCCGGCTCCAGCCGCAACTTCCCCCAGTTCCCCCCGGGCCCGCGGCCAGGCTGCACCTGGGTCGACGAGCACGGCAACGAAACCATCATCCCCTCCAACGGCCTCACGCAGCTCGAGTTCCTGCACCAGCTGCACCGCGAGCCGCTCCCCGTCCCCACGCACATCGCGTCCCATTGGCACACCTGGCGCCGCTTCCAGCTCTGGGACGGCCGCTTCTGGGTCCGCGTCCGCGGCAAAGTGCGCTCCGTCTTCACGATCCAGCCTTTCTCCGCGCACCACGCCAAGGCCTTCCGCGAGAGTCTGGGCAGCGACGAGGAGCGTCAGGCTCGAGGGCACGCTGAAGCGTTTCGCGCCGGGAAAGGTAAGGTATACCCTGCCGGCGCTGTATGCCGTCAACCGCGACGATGATACCGGGCAGGATGTGCTGAGGATGCTGGCGTTGCCGACGCTGGGCATACAGGTGCCCGGGATGGAGCGGTGGGTTAAAGTCGAGGCGAGGTATCGGCGGGTGGAGTTGGAGCTGCTGGAGCGAGGGGACGAGGAGCGGTTTTCGGGGCTTGTGGAAGTTGAGAGGCCGCGAAGACGGAGCAGGAGGAGGAGGAGGGTGACAACAGCGGCGGCGTTGGGACCGATGGATTCGGCGGAGAATGGTTTTGAAAATGATACCCCCTTTGCGCGAGTGCGCAACTGGTTCAGTGGGAAGTAGCTGGACACACAAGTTTTACGAAGATAGGTACCTATGTATGAAGTGATTTATTTAGACTAAAAGATATTGAGGGTCATGATTGTGCCCGGTATTTCGCGAACCCCTCCCCCAACGAACAAAAACTCCGAATCCTGAATCGTTAACGACTGGTATTATTCACATGATATGCCGCATTCTTTCTTCATCCAGCATATTTCCCGCATATCTGGATGTCTCTCCCCTCCTTGCGTTCATTTTTCTCGTATGCAATATTAAGCAAACAGTCTCAACTCAAGACAGTTCACGCCTCCGGGCCGATGATGAGCTCCTCGTTGCCGCTCACACTGCTCAAATGCGCAGAACACGTCCACGCCTGGCCCTTGTGCGCCTTGATGGTCTGCGGCCACTTCACGCGGCTGTCGATCTTGACGCCCTGCCCTCGGACATTGACGTCGCCGCTGACGCTCTTGGCCTCGATGGCACCCTCCCACGAGGCTGGGTAGACGATCTTGAGGTTGCCGCTGATGGTGTCGTGTTCGGATTTGAGGTGGCGCATGGGCGGGGGCGCTGCTACTGCCACCCTGACGGACGAAGAAGAGGCCTCAGTGAGAGGAGGGCTGCTTCTCTTGGGGATGAGGTCGCTCCAGCGGCGCTCCGAGCCCGGGAAGTTGCGGTACGGGTCGCGCGCGCCGATGGGGATGAAGGGGATGTTGGGAATGTGCGGGATGCGGGGCATCTTGGCGGGGATGTCGGGGACGGGGAGCGGGTTGGTGGGGATGTCGACGGGGAGATTGGGGTCCGCCCTCTCTTTCTCCTTCTCGCCGCGGGACAGCGTCTTTGCGATGTCGACCCAGAGGGGTTCCAGGACGGTGACGGCGATGTTGCCCGACTTGGTCTTGGTCTGGAGCTCGGGTTCCGCCGCGGTCGTGGACGGAAGCAGGCTGAGGTCGTAGACGGGGAGGAGGGTGACGCCGACGTCGCCCGAGACGGAGTCGATCACGGCGCCGGTGCTGAAGGCGGCCCAGGCGCGGATCATGCCGGACTTCGTATCAATGGAGGTGATGTAGTTGCGCGGCGGGATGATGGTGTCGGGCTTGGCGCTCTTGGCGGCTTCTTCGAGGGGCTGCTTGACGAAGACGTCGCCCGAGACGGACGAAACCTCGAGCACGGCGGGCAGCGGCCGCGACTCGAGGACGGGCTTGGGTTGCACGGCGGCGGCGATGTCACCCGATTCGGAGCGGATCTTGAGCGAGTCGAAGAGGGGCCAGCCGCCGGCGATGTCGCCCGAGATGGTGTGCACGACGATGTTTGCGGGCGTCGAGGCGGTAGGCAGGCGTATCAGCGGCGGTGCCTCCTGGGACTCGGACGTCGCCGGCGTAGGTGCCGATCTCGAGGGTGTCCTTCACGGAGACGGCGAGATCGTCGACGAAGCGCACGCCGAGGTGGAGCGCGGCGAGCGTGAGCTGGTTAAGCTCGGCGTCGGCGGGGACCCAGACGGTGGCGCGGATGGCCATGCACGGGCGCGAGGACTGGCTCCATTCGATGGGAGCGGGGGCCTTGACACGGAGCTGCTGGATCTTGGCGTCCCACTCGACCTCGACGTTGAGGCGCTCGTCGTTGCCGACGACCTCGAGCTCGACGGAGGGGCCGGGGCTGTCGGAGAGCTGGCGGCGGACGACAATATCACCCGAGATGTCGGGCTGGTAGCCGCCGTGGGAGGGCTGCTTGCCTTCTTGGGTCTGGAGGACGCTCAGCCCTTTGGACGAGTCGAAGCCGATGTCGAAGACTCTGGTCTCGAAACGGTGCTCGTTCTGGGCGCAGGCGGACTGAGGCCGCCAGGGGAGAGGTCTGGCTGGGCCAGGACGGCCGGAGCCGGGCTGCGACGGCGTGGTGGGATTGGAAGGCTCGGCAGGAGCTTCGGGCCCATCTTTGATTGGAGGCCGGTGACAGGGTCAAAGTTCTTGGCGGGCTCCTTTGAGGGAGACTGGGCGTGTGTTAGATTGAGAGACAGAGTTTTTGATGAAAATAGAAAGCAAAAGTCTTGGAAAAGAATGTCACCTACCGAGTGGCTCACGGTCCCGCTCAACATACTTAAGAAGCCGACAAAGATTGAAAACATCAACAGGGCGAAGAGCACCATCTTCAGCGTCCTCCTCGACGCCCACGGGAACTTCTTAAGGACCCTGTCCTTCCACGGCAGCGGCCTCTCGTCGTCTTGGTAGGGCTCGTCGCCTCCCATGCTTTCGGGGTCGCGGCCCAGCAGGTGCCGCGCTTCCTCTGGGGCCCCCATGGCTGCTACTGGGGAGAAGGTCTGGTAATTCCTGAACTCTCTTGGGGATGACGACGACAAAGGCGACGTGGGCGAGGGCGTGTAAGCCGGCGGTGCCTCTCGGGGATGTTGAAGAGGGATGGCGTGTGGGAGAAGAGGCTCCTTCTTGGGTGCGTCTGAGGCGTGCGCAGCGGAGTGTCGGTGGACGGCGAGTACGGCGTATAAGACGACGAGCTCTGGGCGTGGGAGGTGTACGTTGTCGTGTGGGACGGCGTGGCTACGCTATCGCCGATGGAAGAGAACCCGTCGTCGTAGTGGTAGTCGTCGTCGGCGATCGACGAGGTACCGCGGTTGTGCGTGTGCGGCGAGGTGTTTAACCTTGTCTCTTCCCTGGCCTCGCTGTCCTTCTTGGAGGACTTTTGCTGCTGCTGCTGCAGAGAGGGGTCTTGGACGAGGACGTTTGGTACATGCGGGACACCGGCGGAGGTGGGCAGCGTCGCGTCGGTGACGTTGTCGGTGGTGTGGTCACGACGGTGATATTGGTGTTGCTGCAGTTCCTGTTCCTGTTGCGGAGGGTACAGGTTGTCCGCTGACGACGATGAGCTCTGGAAGTAGCCGTCTGTGGGCGACAGGTGCACGTCGAGGTCGTCGTCCGGGACCTCGAAATCGGAGTCGTCGGCGGAGTACAGGTTGTCGGAATACGGGGCCGGCATGGCGACGGCAGGGCAGCCCAAGAGCAGGGCCTGTTTCTATTTGTGTACCGTTTCGATGTTGCCTCTCTCCCTCTGTCTGTCTGTGCCTGTGTGCCTGTGTGTGTCCCTTCCCTTCAGATGGTTTCTGCTTTACTACTAGGCTCCCTGTTTCTTCAATGCCGGGGTCACAGCTTATTGCAGCTACTGTTTGAGCTTTTTTGCTGGGCTTTTGAGACGGCAGCCCCTTACACCCACTTCAGAAATTCGTCCCAAAACAAACTGCGACGGTTACCTCAGGGTCTGAACGGTCAGTCCCGTCTCTCACACCTCCTTTGACAAGAGATTTGACAGGTGCTGAATCGCAACGGGCTTGGCTGATACGCGCAGTGTCGAGGGGACGGGTAAAACGGACTGCCAAGACAAAAACGGCACGGCTTCGACTTTCTCGGAGAATTTCTTGTTGAAGACGGCTTAGCTTACAATGCGAATTGCAATTGTGTAAGGAGGAAAAACAATGCGCGCAAGCTGTCGTCGTAAGGCGGGGTTCGTTGTTGGTGGTGATGGGAAAGCAGAGGAAGACGACGATAGTTGCGTGTTCCAACGTTGGCAGGTACGTAGGAGGGGAAGTTTGGGCAGGAGGAATGTAAGAAAGGGAAAAGAGCGGCTTAGAGATACAGCGGCGGCACGGGCAGGACCGTTGAATGAGGCAAGTCCAGTCCCGTTCCTTCTGCGGCTAACCGGCGTCGACATCGGTCAACCCAGACCCAACCACCCGCCGTGGGATTGCGAATTTACGAGCAGAGATAGCCAGAAACACCCACCGCACCGGCGCCTGTACCCGATACGGCGACGGCATGCTCGACATGACTGCTGCAACTGCTGCAAAGGAGGGGGCGACTCGTCAGCCTGCAGATCAGGGAGATATGAGACCGCGTACCGACACAGCGGTGGACGGCGGAGGCGGGGACTCTGCGTCCTAGCAAGATGCGAAGCTTGACGTGACTCCTCCACGGTACCTTCAGCACCACCGCCAGAAAATGCTTGACTCCTGCGAATACGCCGGTAGGCTTGCGTGATACTGCGACACGCCTGTGCGCCCAAAACGAAACAGGAAGCTGGTTAACGGTAGCATCAAACTCAATTGGACAGAGGTGGAGGGGTGGAGCAGGGCCACGCCCGACAGCACCTGTGAAGAGGCACAGAGGGTACTTCTGTCAGATTGTTGGGAGAGCGGTCGACTGGGATTGGATGCCCACGACAGGAAGAAGCTATTGTCTTTTGGCATTGGTCTCCTTTTTTTTTTTTTTTTTTCCCCCCCAGTCTCTCACAGTTGACATTTTTCGCAGTCACTTCGCAAGGTGCAGGTGGACCATCTTCACCCCGATATTACGCTGACAAAAGTTCCCCTCATGGCCGCTTCGGTTATCGCTCCGAGCCGGGGTCGGCCGGCCGGGCATACCTTAATGGTGTGTTAGCCTCTGCTCACTGCTGACGGGTGTTACGAATCACAGTCGTGTGCCCGCATCTGCACCTCGACGGGGTCTGTCATCAATCAAGCTTCCTCGTGCTTGGAGCACCTTGACGCGCGGGGTGACGACGATCGCACGTAAGCTCTTGATGAAGCTTATCCATAGTCGGGGTTAAAATTGAAGACTTGTGGTCCTCGTAGGGCAGAGGATGACGCCCGAGGTCCAAGTCCACGTCACCCGGCCTGCCATCTGAAGATTGGGGGAAGGGGAAATGGGCGGATCGCGAGAAAAAGGTTAGATCTAGGCACCGAGCGGTCGGCACACAAAATGCAGGACCCATTCGTCGTCACGATAGCCTCAACAAGCATCGCCTCCACGTGGCCATCATCCACTTTGCACGATTAGCGCTCATCCGGATTGGGCACAGATCTTTTAGATATCCGGCTACCTACGCCATGGTAGTAGCCACCCAAGTCTGGGCAATCAAAATAGAAAGTCTTCTGGTATCTCGCCTCCACGTCTTCCAAACGCCATGACAACTGGCCATGTTCCTCAAGCAATTGTATCATGAGCCGCTCTCAAATCGGCGACCAGGCTATTTCATTCCTCCTACGCCGTCCCATAGTCTTCCCTCTCCATATGACGCTCTTAGAATACTCCTCGGCTTTCGTGGCCGCTGTAGCTGAGCGTTTCTTTGTAATGTTAACCAACCGTCCCCTGTTTCCAATGCTTTCCTTTCTACCTCACTCTAATCCGAGGAGCTTCTTTGAGTTTTCATACACAATCCAAGTGATGCTCAGGGCGGGAGCAACCTTGAGGAGATTGGGAGTGAGGCCCTTGTACATGCCTCGCATGCCTTCGTTCTTCAACGTTTTGTGTGCGACGTCCCATATGCCAGTGTAAGTGGCCGGGTGCATTACTGTGCCTTGCGTCTGGAGACGGGTGCGCAGGACGTTCAGTGGGTACACCACCGATGCACCAAAGGCTCCGCTGGTGGCTCCGATAAGCCCAGTCATGATGTTTCCTGGCTTGACATCCTCCTCGTGGATGCCTCGGTATTTTGACATGTACCTCTTGTATGAAGTCTTGAGGAATTCAAATGTGCCCATGTCGATGGCACTATAAGGGAACATACCCATCAGGCCCATGGTGACACCGCGGTACGCACTGCGCATTCCACCCGCTTGCCACATCTTCTTGGCGGTATCAAGAACGAGTGCATTGCCGGTGAGGCCGCCTTTGACTGTTGATGTTTGGAGGCGGAACTTTAACGTGTCAAGCGGATACACACAGAATCTGAAAGGCTGCTGTTAGCAAGCAAAGCCGGATATAACAATGAAACAGTGACAGCGACAAAAGCCAGCACCAATGGGATGGAAACATTTGAGTTGGCAGGGATCGAGCAGCAACAGTCGCGATCGAAACGGGCTAGACTTACTGGGCAACCATGCCGGCAACACCACCCGAAACAAATTTCGAGTACCCGTTGATCTGCTTGGGGTCGTTGTGGCCCTCGAGCTTAGCGAGAGTACGCTTTGCGGCCTCATAAGATCCGAATTTGATGGCGCTCTCGGGCATGATTTGATGACGTTGAGTCCATTGCCTTGACTCGGTCAGTAAATGCATCTGGCAAACAAACTTCAACGGCGATGCCCTGGGCCGAGAGATGACTCGGGCGCCGGCAGCATCGTCGCGACTGACAAATTCCATACCTGCAAAAAGACTCCGAATGCCGCCCGCCTTCCACAAGTCTTTGACGGCGTCTCCAAAGGGGCGGACGGCATTGCGAAGAGCATCTACTGGTCGCCCTTGCTTCAAGGCGGTGCCAGCAGTCTCGGTGGTGGCTCGCGTGTTGACCAGCAGGTACACCTTGAGACGATCGAGAGGAGCGGTGGCAGTTCGCGAAAGTCCTCCGGCGACGGCACCCGCGATGAAATAACCTGGATCAGGAGCGAAGTCAGTCAGTCTCTTGGTCTTGCGTTCAGCAGTTGCATCGCAGCTGGAGCCTTGCTCGGAGCCAGTGACCGGTTTCGCTTGGGAGGTGCCGACGCCGGGGAGTTTTCGAATGGTCGCGAGGCCGGTGAACTGTTCGTCTGCGGCCTTGGCACCGGCCTGGAGAACCGCTGCCGCCGCCATGTCGACGTCCACGCTGTCGGTAATGGTTTGGGTGTTTTGATGTTGGTATTGACGGTATTGTCGCGGTAGGGTCTCTGAAGCTGCTTGGTGAAGTCTGCTGTGCTGGTTTTGATGAGGTAGGAATTTTCGACATGTCAGGTTTGTCCTCTTGAGAAGGCACCATCTGGCCGTCCGTGTCGGTGAGGGCTCGGCCGGAGTCTCACGATCCGAAGGTGATGCGATCCTCAAAATGGATCCAAAGAGGGTTTGCAGAAGGAAGCCGGTCGTACCTAAGCCTTCAAGTGTCTCCTCCGACACCATCGAATCACCCTCAGCCGTGAGAGTGACAATGGAAGAATAAAGTCCAACACTGCCTTGAGCGGCGCATGGCCATTGTGCGTTGGCATAAATAGAAGGAAGTCCCTATCGAAGATACCTCGTTAGTGAATTGCTCCTCTGTCGATTTTGCAGCACAGAGTCAGAGGGAATCTGGAAGGACGGGAACCACGATGTACGGCAGCGTATCGGCGAGGCGTCCTGAGATCTCGGTCTCCACCCTTCACCGAGCCACACCGAGAACATCACAACCCCTGAGGCCCCGCCATCACATGGGACCAAATTTCGGTCATTTCCAGCCCATCATCTCTGACACGAAAAGGAGAACCCTTGAGGCAAGGGGAATAAGGCTCACCTCCATTCCTCGAAGCTAATGAAGCCGTCATTGTTCATGTCGATGTCTCCGAAGAAGGAACTGAGCTTGCGCATCGGCACAACCAGCCCGGCCCGCCTAAAGGCCTCCTGCAGCTCCGTCTTGTCCAGCCGTCCATTGTTGTCCTTGTCGATTGACTGGAACAAGATCATGAGCTGCCTCTCAGTCTGCTCGACGAAAGTGCGGAACTCTGGCATCAACACCCATTAGCACCTCTCCTAGACCCCCAAGACAGGGGAACCCAGCCAACGAGCTCCAGCCTCAGCTCAAAACTCCCACTCGCATCTCACCTTCGTATTGAATCTTGCCGTCGGCGTTGGTGTCGACGACGGTCATGATCCTCCGCAACATGTCCTCATTCCTCATAGCTGCAGCGCGACATCAGTACCATCCCACACGGGAGCGTCGGACAAAGAAAGATGCTGACGGTGATCGATCCTGTTCAGGCCCTTTTGCAGCCCCTTGAAGTCGAGGTAGCCGGTGCCCTGGACGTCTAATTGCTTCCACAGCTCCTCCACGCGCTTATCGCGCTGGTTCTGCGATTCCTCCATGTCCATCTCGAGCTCGGCAACCCATTCTGTCACGCCCATGGCAGCAGCGGCATTAGGGCGCAGGGCAGTAGAGTCGGGGCTTCGGTTTCGACGCGGGAGTCATGGGGCGACGACGAAGGTTATCGGTAAAGTAGGTCGCGCGCGGGGGGTTCGGTATGTATGTGTTGTCTCATTCAGACATGGCGGGTTGGGAAAGGCGTTGTCGCGACACTTGCATGCTGCAAGTCACAAGGACTGACGTAGGAGGGATCGTGAGGTGCGGCGTCGACCAAGAAAAAGTAGAACCCGCTCCCGCCTGCCGCAAGTGGTTCGCGCAGAAGCCACAGCGTCAAAAGCTCGGCAACATGGGGGGGTTCAGAGGGTGCCAGGGTCCCACAGGCGAGACAAGCGAGGCAATCAGCTGCCGCCAATTAGCAGTCCTGCCGGAGCTTTCAGTGCTCCAGAGCTTCTGTGGCTGCCCTGCTCAGTGACAGCGGCTTCCTTTATTCCCGCCTGCCCGTCCCGCGGCACATTCCATCTTATCGCTATCGGATGACGCGCACCGCCACACCAGACGTGGGAACTGCCACAGCCCCTTAGTCCTCACCAGCCTCGCAGCCATTCTTTAACTTCAACCTTCAGCCTTGCAATCCTCCGTTCCAACCGGGCACCTCTGTCAACCGGCTCTACGGTGCAATTGAAGCGCAAATCATGACATAGGGCTCGATTCGATACGCCTCCAGGTCGTCATGGCTGCCAATTACTGGGAGTCGACCCAGCGTCGCTTCTGGCTCTTCTCGAAAGACGACCTCGGTGCGGTGCGACAGAAGCTGGAAGACGACAATGCCGACCTCGTCCAGATGTTCTCCCTCCCGCAGCAGCGGCACCTGGGCATCTACTTCAACCAACGTTTGTTCACCCCGCGTCTCTTCGCCAAGACTGTTGAACTAACTCACGTCACAGAGGTCAATCGTCTCGGTAAACGAATGGTTGTCCGTCAACAGGCCATGGCCACCGCCCAGGTCTACATCAAGCGCTTCTACACAAAGGTCGAAATCCGCCGAACGAACCCATACCTCGTCGTAGCAACCGCCCTCTACCTGGCTTGTAAGATGGAGGAGTGTCCACAGCATATTCGTTTGATCGTCAGCGAGGCGCGCTCGTTGTGGCCTGACTTTCTTGGACTCGACACCTCGAAGCTCGGCGAGTGCGAGTTCTTCATGATATCCGAGATGAGCTCCCAACTCATCGTCTACCAACCATACCGCACCCTCAACAACTACCAGCAAGAGCTGGCTTTGACCCAGGAGGACGTTGCGCTGGGCTGGTCCATCATCAACGACCACTACATGACAGACCTTCCTCTTCTGTATCCACCGCACACTATTGCCTTGACTGCAATCCTCCTCGTTTTGGTCCTCAGGCCGTCGTCTAGCATGTCAGGATCAAACCAGCCAACGGCGGCGGGCATTGCTGCTGCGAGTGCGGCCCTGGCCCAGGCCCAAGGCAGGGCCCCTGGACTGCCTCCGACCCCAGGCACCCCGAACTCCTCGGACAAGCAGCCGGAGGCTAGGTTTGGCCGGGTGCAGCGGTACGGTGCCTGGCTAGCTGAGAGCAATGTCGATATCGCCGCCATGGTTGACTGCACGCAGGAGCTTATTTCTTTCTACGAATGCCAGGAGCAATACAACGACAAGCTCACTCGCGAGCAGATCAATCGCTTTGTCAAGGCACGGGGACTTGACAAGTGAGGCGAGCACAGCATCAGCCTTGTTCATACAACCAATAGTGCGATACTCAACTAGGAGTACTGCTTGTAGGCATCGCGATTGCTACGTTGACGCAGGTAGTATTGCTGTATGGCTTTGCCAGGTGATGTCAGACGACCTATTACCATGAAGAATGCCGTGTCTGTCCTACAGCTGCTAATCCCGAGTTCGCAAAGCTAGCTACTCGAGACTAGTATGTTCAAAGCGCATGGCATTCGAAATTCAAGGCGTAATGGGTGCAACACGGGTCTACCAGAAACAGATGGAATCAACGATTTGAACGAGACAATGAGGAATGAATAAGAGACGCATAGTTGTACTACACAACGCTCCCTAATGCCATCGCCTGGCACTCTCATGATCTAGCTCCGGTCTATCTATTGAAGCTCAAGCGCGAAGGCGCACAAAAACATTCGGACAGCCGCATATTCTGTGGCCCGTGTCAGGCTATCCCTCAAGCTCGTTTTGCGATTTCATTCAGTCAACTTCAATGGCAGTCCCCCGAAACCGCTGCCGGTACTGCCGTCATTTCTTTATCGCCACAAGTCTTCGGCAATTATGGCCACTCCTCACACAACGAAACATGACTTCATCTCGTGATCTACAACTGCACTTTCCCACAGCGCGCTGGCTCCCAGCGTCTTCTCAACTCCAGCGATATTCTGTTCCTTGGAACCATTGTTATCGACCTAAGGGTATTTCAGTCTCGAATCCAAAGGTTGCAACTACACCCAGGGAGGCAAACAACAGTAAGCTCACCTCAACTAGAAGGCCTGCATCCCGATAGTGTTGTTCAACAGGCGGTCCCTCATTTAGGTACTCAGCGTACCTCTTGGTGAACTTCTCCGCGCTGTCATTGCGATCACGACCCCGAGCGAGGTACCTCGCCTCGGCGTTTTCTTTCGTCACACTGAGCAGCAATACGACATCGGGCTTCGCATTCCCCTCCTGTTCGGGTTAACGGCCTTTAGTCTGTGGGCTTGCATGCGCCTTGCGCCGACTTACCAAGCGGAGTCTGTCTTGAAAGGGCCACTCGGTCCACGAGTTCAGTTGCTCCTCGCACCTTGGAAATCCGTCGATCAAGATGCCTTTCAGACCATCTTGCCGTATTGCATTTTCGATTGCAAGGCACAGAAACGGGTTCAGCTCCTCAGACGTGAGGAAGCCTTGGTGGTCAAGCTTCTCCTGGATCCGACCGGCGAGAGGCGTCTCGCGGTTTGCTTGCATCCAAGTGCGCAGATTGTCCCCAACCGAGAAGTGCAACAGGCTGTACTTGTGTGCCAGGAACGCGCAGATTGTCCCCTTGCCTGATCCAGGTGCTCCTATCAAGATGGTAAGCATGCCTCCGTATGCCGAATACGAATGCACGAACCGAGGACAAATATCACTGCGAACTTCCGTCTGTTCGCGGAAGTTTGGGTGTCCATGGCGTTCGCTTCTCTGCCCGATCGTGTGTTGGCAAGGTCATGTCCAGTAGACGAGCTGCAGGGAACGTTGCAGTACGTCGTCGACCGGGATATTGCAGTCGCACTCATTTGCGTTTGCCTTACCCGAAACCCCTGTTAGTGCGCGATTTATTACCCCTTAATACCACTTTTTGCTATCTACGTTAATACTACTAACGTTAATTAACGCGCTTTTTAACATAATTCAGGCTTTTTAATACTATTTAGAGCGTAATATATATATAATCTTATAATACTAATATAGGATAATAATAATTATATATCTATATAACTAATATAATTATTAAAGCTAGTAGTATTATATAGAAGTAAGAATATCTCTCTAATATTAAGATTCTTATTAATAAAGCTAGTAATATAAAAATCCTTTCTATTTACTTTAGTTCTTTAAGAAAATAACTATAAAAGAGAGCTTATATTATATTAACTTTAATTTAACTTAAAATAAGTTATTTTTAATAAAATAACTATTATAGAAACCTCTTAGTTAACTATAAAAAAGTTAACTAAGTCTTTAAATAGCTTTAAGAAAAATAAAATAGCCTAGAATATAAGAAAAGTAATAGTTATTTAAATTCTTAAAGTAGAGTAAATATAAGAAGAAAAGAGTTTTATACTAATAATAATATATAAACCTATAATTATAGTTATTACTTAATAACTTTAGCTATAAATAAACTTTATAGATAATTATTAGTTATAACTTACTAATACTAGAAGTAATAAATAATAATACTAGTAAAGTTAAAGAAATATCTATAAATCTACTAGAAGTTAATAATATTAAAACTATTATTAAAACTACTATTAAGCTATAAATTAATCTTATTACTAAAGAAAATAACCTATTTAAAAAGTATTATTTACTATTTCTATTATAATAACTATTATTACTATTATTACTTAATATAAAGCTTTAAATATATATAGAAATTAAGATTATTAGAAATATTATTAAGATATAGCTAAACCTTAAGCTTAAAAAGTTAAAACTAAATAACTTCTATTTAGTAGTTAACTATATTATATTAAATATAATCTAAGATTTTAACTATAAGTATAAGTTATAATATATTAACTATACTTTTATATTTTTCTTTACCTAAGTCTTTTTTACTTCTAAAATAAACTATTAAATAGTGTTTTTAAAGGAGATATTCTATATAAACCTAGAAAACATTAGAGTATTATAATTATAGCTATTTAAGTACTAGTAATAGATTACTAATACTATCTCTAATAATAATAAGAAGAATAAATAACTATAAATTAAAATTCTTACTAACGCTATATTAAAACTACTTAATTAGTATATACTAATCTCTATAAACTACTATTATACTTCTTAGTAGTTATTTTTAGTGCTATTTAGTATAAGTTCTATTTAAATAAACCTCTCAATTAAAATAATATTAGTTTAAAATTCTATTAAGACACCTTTATAACTTAGTATAACCCTATAAACTTTATATTAGAATAATAACTTTATTAAGCTTATTTCTATTAAGCTTAGCAATACTAATAAGCTATTATATTAATAAAGGCAGTAAAGCAACTTATTATTAACTAGTAAGTTAAAGTAGAAGAAAACTTAAGATACCTATATAGCAATCTAAGCTATATATAAATATAAATTAGAAGTTAAGTATATTAATAATAAGGATAATATTACTATTAACTATTATATATTTTATTCTTTTAGCTTAATAAGGCTGCTTTTTTATCTTTAGATTAATAAAAAGCATTTTATAGCCTAAGTAGAAGCTATAGCTAATAAATTAATAACTATTAATAAAGCTTTAGAAGATATTATTATAGATATAACCTTATATTATAATAAATACTTTATTAAGACTAATTCTAAGCTATAGAATAAAATTATATTAAAATTAAGAGATAATAGAAGGAATAGAAATAATAGAAGTAATATTAGTAGGTTTAATCTACCTTCTTACCTAAATATTATAAACTAGGTTAATATCTTATTACTATCACTATATTATAACTATATACTACTAAATTTTCCCTTTTATAACTATACTCCTACCTAGTTATTATTATTAATACTATTACTAATAAAACTACTATTAATACTACTATATATTAAGAAGTAGGATTTACTAATTTTATCCTCTTTACTACCTATTCCTCAGATTAAGCCTATACTATAACTTCTTTATAAATATATATAATATCTATAGAGAATAAAAGAGATAGGAGATAATAAATAGGATACTAATCTCTATAACACTCTTAAGACTATTCTATAAGCTTATTTTTGATTTAAATCCCTCTAAAAAGTGTTAATAGATTAGTTTAATAAGAATAATATCCTTATAAGCATTATAGAAGTAATTAGAAGCTAAATTAAGTAGTTCCTACTTAAGCAGAATATTATAGATTTAATAACAGACTATAGTTTATACTTACTACCTTATATTATTAAAAGCTAACTAATTTTTAGGTAGATAACACATTACTTCCTATTAATACTATTAATTAAGATCTTCCTACTAAAATAACTAATAATATTTACTCTTTTATTATATCTCTTACCTAATTACTTAATAATAATAATAATAATAATAATAATAATAGTAAACTTTAATAAGTAAAAAGAGGGTTTTTCCTATTTCTTTATTTAAATATTAAGATTTTAACTTTAATAACTAGTAGTAATTTATCTAATAAATAGGATATACCTCTAATACTATAGCTAAAGAGAAATATACTATAATTAAAGCATTATAAAGCTAACTAACTATTAAGATTAGATTGTTTTTTATATTAATATTATGTTATTTTAAGCAAAAAAGCTCTTAATAGTATTAAAATTAAATATAACTATAGCTATAAACTTAACTTTATAGTAAGCTTTCCTCTCTATTAATATCTTCAGCTATTTTAATATAAATACTATAATAATAAAAGTAATTTAAAATAATATTAGTATAACTAGCTATATAGATAGTATAGTTATAAAAAAAGTTAATAAAGAAGGTATTAGTTACTTTAAGTTATTTAAATTATATAAATTATTTCTATAAGTAGCTTTTAAGATCTCTAAAAAACGCTTTAATAGAGTTAAAATCTAGTAAATATATAGATAAGTAGAGTAACTTAATATTATACTCTTAATAAGCCTCCTCTAATTACTTTATATTATACTATACTACGTTATCTATAACTAATACTAATTTTAAGCTAGGAAATACCTCTATCTTTAGTAATATAAAATTCTTAACCTAAAATAAGAAGCTATTAATATCTATATATCTAAGATAAATAATATAATTAAGAAGACTATTAATAATAAGGGCTAGTAAGATATAATACTATATACTTCTTTTTAGAACGCTCTATTTTAATAGCTTTATACTTTTTAGCACTTAACCTATATATCTAGTACTACTTTAATAATTAACACTACTTTTATTAATAAAAATAAATATATTAGTAGTATAGTTATAGATTAATATAATATACGTTTCTTATATAGCTTAGTTTTATTACTAAGTAATATATTAAATCTTCTTCTTCTTTTACTAAATCTTTTTAAAATAGTAAGAAATTACTAATATAAATATAAATAAATTAAATTCCTCTTTAAGAAAACCTTAAACTTTATTAAAATAGTAATTAGTTTTATTATATAAGAGTTTAAAAATTACTTCTTTATAAATTAATATTATTTTATAATACCTAGACTCTACTAGTTAATAAAGTTTTAGTATATCTCTAGATACTTCCTATTATTAATAATAAATTTAAACTATTATAATATTATACTTAATAAGATTTATAATTAACTTATTATTAAAATAGTATATAAATAGTAACTTTTTTAACTAAGCTTATTACTTACTACTTAATAGCTTTAGTATTATCTACTCTATAATATTAGTATAATTTTAATTAAATAAAATACTAATAAAGAAGATAGATAGTAAGAAAGCTATATTATATATACTTTATATTACTAAATAGGTTTAGTAATAAGATCTTTAGTATTAATATATTTAAGGTATTCTATAGCTAGAAAATAGAATATAATTATATAAGTATTATAAAAAAAGATATCTATTAATAATACTAATAGTTATTATATACCTAGATTTTATAATAATATATTTTAATTTATTAATAATACTTGTAAAATAGATAACAATAATATTATAAGCTCTAAATTAATATATTTAGTAATAACTTTAGCTTTTTTAGTACCTTAAAATATATACTTAAGAGGAATTAACTCTAGGAAGATAAAAAGAAAGATAGTATATAGATTCTAGCGAAAAAAGGCTCTTCTAAAGCTATTAACGATTAATTTATATAATAATTTACGTCGATTAATACGTTTATAGCGTTTATACGTACGTATAGCAAAAAGTGGTATTAAGGGGCAATAAATCGCGCACTAATAGGGGTTTCGGGTAAGGCAAACGCAAATGAGTGCGGTCTAGCATTATGTAAGCTCATGACATCTCCTTCCAATCAGGTGGGGGCTTGAAATGAGAAGCTGCTGGCTGAACTCTAATACCTTATCTAGCCCGATGCCATCTCGTCAATATGTTTCTTTGTTCGTCAACGACAGCTGCTCAGAAACAAGAACTGGCTCGAACGAGTTGCAATCAGCTATATAAGTCACCAAGCCTACGCCTCCTTTGAGAGGTTGCCCAAGCAGGATGGGGATCTCAACATCATTCGCCCAAGCGGCGCTAGCGCTCTTCTCCGCCATCCCATACTTCTTCTGGGTCGTAGCCGTCCCGGCAGCTGCAGTAGCTTATCTCTCACGTCGGCGCCGCGCCGAACCACACCAAATCTGCCCCCCTGAAGGCGAGGCATTGGACAAGTCAAAGTCACAGGTGGCCGACGACCCGGACGCCCCGGTCTCCGTGAACTACTTCCCCTCCCGCGAGTGCAACTACGCCTGCGGATTCTGCTTCCACACCAACACTTCAGGCTACATCCTCCCCTTGGACGAAGCCAAGCGCGGCCTGCGTCTCCTCAAGGAGGCTGGTATGCGCAAGCTCAACATCGCCGGCGGAGAGCCCTTCCTACACCCAAAGTTTCTGGGAGAGCTGCTCCGGTACTGCAAAGAGGATCTAGACCTCGAGAGCGTCAGCATCGTCAGCAACGGAAGCAAGATCCAGGAGAAGTCCTCCGCGAGCACGGGCGGTTCCTGGACATCCTGGCCATCTCATGCGACTCTTTCGTCCGGGAGACGAACAAGGCGATCGGGCGCGGGGAGAACGGCCAGGCGGATGGAGACCACGTGGCGCAGGTCTTCCGCATCGCGGAGTGGTGCCGTGAGTACGGCATCATGTTCAAGCTCAACACGGTCGTCAACATTTTCAACTGGGACGAGGACATGGCGGCGCAGATTGCGGAGCTGGCGCCGTTTCGGTGGAAGGTGTTCCAGTGCCTGATCGTTGAGGGCGAGAACGAGGACGACACGCGGGTGCGCGACGCGCGGAAGTTTCTCATCTCCGACGAGCAGTGGAGGACGTTCTGTGACAGGCATAAACACCTGCCGTGCTACGTGCCGGAGGACAACCAGACGATGGCCGGGAGCTACCTTCTCCTGGACGAGCGCCTGCGCTTCCTCGACAAGGGCGACGGGCCGATGAAGAAGAGCGATTCTTTGCTGGATGTTGGGGTGAAGAGAGCCATGCAGCAAGTTGCGTGGGACAAGAGCGCTTTTGACAAAAGAGGTGGGGTTTACGAGTGGCGGAAACCGCAGAACGTGGATGGTGATGGAGGTTGTGGCGGTGGAGATAAGAAGGAACTGGAGTGGTAAGGCTGCGATGTTGCGATTCTGCTCGGAAGTCATCAAGACCAGCCGAGACTACTTCAAGAGGTTGGGTTGTTGGGATAGGGGTTGGTTTCGTTGGCTCGACTGGGCGTTTGTCTGGAGTTCAAAATGCTGCGAATTCTTCATGTCATGTCCTTCGTCTGGTGCAGAACCAAGCTTGTCTCGACCAAGAGCACATTCCGAGGAACTGTATTGGAGGCAACGGCTTGGGTAAAATTCAAGGGACAGGCTGATGGGCAATGGGAATGAGAATGGGGTGGGTCGTGGCAGCGATCGTGGGCTTGTCACGGGAGGCATCAGAACAGGCGGAGGCGCAGTAGCCCGGCGCTGTCATCAGCATGCAAGCCCCACCACTACCCAAGACAGCATATGGTTGATTGAAGCGGAGGAATGTCTTCTGGTAATCGAATGGACCCCAGGCTCATGTTGGGAGTTATTAATACAGATGGGGAGGATGCGAGACAAAGATTGCTTCGAGGAGGGTATTTGGGTCTCGCCTCTTCATGTTAGCTTACGCTGACCATAATTCAACCTAGTGTTTACAAGTCTGTGGGCATTCTTTGGATCCCCCAACAGCCCCTACAAAAATGCTGATTCATATCACGGCACCTTTTTCACTATCTCTCATCGCATTTCTATCAGCATCATGATCTCCTTTGTCCACAAAGCGTTAGATGTCGGTGACCTTCGAAGGGAAGGCGGTATCAATCACTTTCCAAATGTCCAGACGACAACCAACGGCTTACGCCTGACCTACCACCACCCCTCTGTTGGTTCGGCTCGCCACACATACCTAACCGACCAGGAAATGGATAACTGTCCACTTCAACAACCTCACCTCTGCCAGCTTGCGTTCAAAGCTTCCGCGCGGCCCTCAAACTTATGGCAGATGCAAGCTGGCCCCCTACCAACATCATCAGACTCGTTTCTTGACACCTTCCATGTCTATTTTGCTCCGAATACTCTCCAACATGTCCCAGTCTTTTGAATACTCGCACGACACTGCCGTCAAAGCCATGACGTCCTTTTACGGTTTCATGGAACGCATACATGCAAAAGAGGCGGCGCTTCTGGAATACCCACCCCCAACCGGCTGGCCGCAAATCACACACGAATCTTTCGCCGGCCTGGGTAAGACGAAGGTGATCGTTGTGAAGACAGACCTCGACATAAATCTTGATCGTCAAGAGGATTTGTAGTGTTGCACGCACACAATAAAAGCCCACGCTCACTCACTCTTTACGAGCGTTTCCAGTTCTTCCTCAACTAAGAAAGAACTTTTCCAGACATACCCCTTAGGGCATTACAGCAATGCTACATTTCCTCTTGATCACATACAGTGGACAAGCAAAGCCGCGCCCCATGGTAAGCTTCAAATCCGATACCCCTATTCACCCACACTGGCAGATGGAAGAGTTACATCACGTTCTTGTCTTTCTTCACAATTATCCGCATCCGACCCAATGTACGGAGAGCGCTTCTGGAAGCCCAATCAGATAGGCGCTGTGGCTCATGCAAGGACAAGAGGCTCCTAGTATTAAGGATACACTAGCCAGGCGGGCCGCCCATGACAGCCGGTGGGATGCCCCATTGATGTGCTTCTTAAACAACCGTTTTGAACTTAGCCTAGTGCGCCTCGCTAGGGAATTTCCTTAGGTCGACGAGCTGTCATTCAGGGACGCGTCCTTCATTGAAGCCTATTCGCCTACATCTTCAAGGGTGCACTCCAACCCCGGCTGCTCTTGAAACGGAACGGTAGACGTCAAATGAATATGTCGGCGGCTTTCGTGATGACAGGACCAACCGGCATTTTCAGGTACAGGTGATGATTGCACGGCAGTCAATTAGGAGGCCGGCAGTCAGAGTCGTACGGAGTGGTGTTCTCTCTACATAACCAAGCAACACCATTGAGATGCCAGGCCGGCGTCCTTCTGGTCTCTCATCCTCTGCGGTGCCGGTCAAGCCATTGGCTATTCATTCATTTCGATCCTTTACAGTCTTTTCCATTTCCAACCTCCCATCAAGATGAGGTCTTCCACCCTCCTTAGCTTAGCCGCTGCCATTTCTAGCGCGTCCGCTCATTATTTCTTCCCCCACCTCATCGTCAACGGCAACTTCACTGGCTACAACGAATATGTCCGCGAGAATACCCAGGGCTACATGCCCCTGAAAAACGGATACGACAGCACAGACCTCCGCTGCCGGACTGACTCCATGCAGTACGCAAGCAAGACCGGCGTCTACAAGGTGAAGGCCGGGGATGAGGTTGGGTTCGGCCTCAACTTCGGCGGGCGGATCCAGCACCCTGGCCCGATGCAGGCGTACCTTTCCAGAGCTCCGGGCGACGTGCGAGAGTACGACGGCTCCGGCGACTGGTTCAAGATCTTCGAGCTCGGCCCCAAGACATTCTCCAGCGAGGGCATCCAGTGGGGTGCCTATGACGTCGGAAACTTCACCTTCAAGTTGCCCGAAGCGACTCCGGCAGGACAGTAACTCCTCCGCATTGAACATATCGGCGTCCACGGAGCGGGAGATTTTGGTGGGGCCGAGTTTTACTTCAACTGCGCCCAGATCGAGGTCGAGAATTCGAGCGGCAGCTCCGGAGTCCCGGGGCCGTTGGTCAAGATCCCCGGCTTGTACACCGGCCACGAGCCCGGTATTGAGTTCTACATGTACCGCCCGTGGATTGTGAACTACACCATGCCCGGCCCTGCCGTCTGGCCGCAGCCCCTTGCGGCGAACGTCACGGCCGAGGGTGTCAGCATTGCCCCGACTGCTACTCCTTGGACTCTCCCGGCGATCACCTCGACTCCTGAGGCGGAAAATACGGTGCCTGCAGCGACGAAGACTCTCGCCTCCAACTATACGTCTCTTCAACAGCCTGATGGAGGACTTGTCTCTTCGACGTTGAGTGGGAGTGTTCAGACGGCTGAAGCGATTTTGGTACCGTCCACGACATCAACCTCGAGCTCGGCGATCGTCCTCGCAACCAGCACCTCCAGAAAGTCGCGATGCGCTCCGCGAAGCACAGTGATTCAGACTGTCTATGTTACTGCAAGTGTCTAGGAGACCCGACGTGTCATGCTATACCCGGAACTCAATCTTCTCTTTCTCCAGTGTAACTTTCCATGAAAACATGCGAGTAGCCCTCAGAGAATGCCAAAAGTTATCAGCCTGAAAGAGCTACCAAGTGCTTAACGCGTCCCGCCATCTTCGCCCGTGAGTTTCAACGTTCCCCTTTAGCGGCGGATTGCCGCACCATCGCCAGTGCGCTCGGCACATCCGGAGATCTTTCTGTGGCTACTGAAGTCTGACCGAAACTTACTCGAGAACTTTATTCAAAAGGTCAACACCACTTTTGTGCTGCTTGTAATGATGCCTTAAATTCGATGAACACCTCCCTTACAAGGCCCGTCATCTCAATCCTTCCTCTGTCACTTCCAATCACGATGTGGTTGTCATCCCTGCTCAGAGGCCCACCCATTCCCCGTGCAGTATTGCCCGTACTCTTTGCACTTTCATTCATAAGCATCTCGTTGATAATAATGAAGATGCGACCGAACACCAATCTCAACTTCACGAGTAACTTCACGAGTAAAATCCTCCGGGGCAAGGACGAGATACCAAACCAAGTGCACTTTGTTTGGGCACTCTACGACGTTGATTCTGAGCTTGAATTCGCCTTCGAGCAATACGTATCAATGTACTCAGCCTGGTTCTATTTGAAACCGCACACTATATACCTCCATACAAACGCCAAAGAAGCGCAGATCGACCGCGCTCGCAACGGATCCTCCGGAAAATGGGCTTCGCGGATCTTCTCAATACCCGGTCTTCAAGTGAAATGGATGGAAGCCCCGCATGAGACGAACCTAGGAGTCGAATTGGCATACAAAGAGCATATTTCAGATTTCATGAGAGTGAAGGCCGTCCATGAATATGGCGGTGTGTACATTGATTTCGATGTACAGGTGTTACGGGATGTGGCTGCGCTGCGCAAAAGCGGATTCACGGCTGTTGGAGGCCGACAGATAGATCAAAACTTGAACAGCGGCACGTTCATGTCGAAAAAGGGCGGTAAGATGACGAAGCTCTGGATGGAAAACATGCACAAGGTCTACAACGGTGGGTGGACAACACACAGCAATTGGTGTCTTACCAGAGTTGCGGAGAGTCTGGTTCGCGAACCAGGCGAGGTGCTCATCCTCGACAGTAAGGCTTTTGCGCCAGTCGGCTGGAATCCGGAGGACGCCATTCAGTTATTCGGGGTACAAAACGAGACTCTGGAGCTCGACATCGACGCTGGATTGACAGCATCAGCGGATGATGGAGAAGTCGAAATTGATTGGACTGTCAACAATTCATCGTGGCCTCTGGATTGGAAAGCAACTTATTTCTTACATGCTTTCACCCCGGACTGGAATGTTATTCCTATCAATGGATTCCAGGGAATCACACCACAATATGTTCTAAGTCGACGGAGCAACTACGCGTTAGCGACATACCCTGTTGTGAAGCATATGTACATCAACGGTCTCGTGACAATGAAGGATGGGGAGTATTAAAAGCATTAAAAGCAAGTAACCATCAGGTAGTCGCAACACGTTTGATGGGAGGTAGCTGCAATATCTAACGGCTTGTCGTGACAGGTCCTTCTTTTGTTCTTTCGGTCCTTCTTTGCCTCCTTTGTGCGGTCTTTCTTTCCCCTATTAAAGTCCATCCTGAATAAGAGCCATCGGTGACGTAGATCATGTCATGCGGCAGTTTCCACTTGTTCAGTGGTGTTTGGTTTACTTCTCTACTTGTAAATCGCGGGTACTTGGGTAGTGACCGGGTGCAAACATGTTTTGGCTCACCTACTCTATTGTTGCTACTCGAAATTCCTACTGCTATCGGTGTCATTCTAGGTAAGAAAATAATGACAAGCCATGACGTCTTCTTGTTCACATTCCGTTCCTTCAGAGGAAATTCTAGGCCACACTCCATTGTATTCGCGTTTCCAGATGTAGATTCCACAAAAAGAAACACAGTGTGTGCCGACCCGTCGATGCCGGAGTCTGACACATTTGAAGGCGATACGCCAAGGAATCTGTTTCCAAGTTGCCATTCCTAACCAGGGGCTTTCCTGTAGAATGCGATCATCCACGCTGGCGAAGAATTCCAGTACATGAATTTGCTTTGCCACCCTTGCGCTCCACAACGCATCCATGGGGTTAGCATACTTGTATCGAATTGATGCGCCCGCATTGACCAGACGTTTGCAAACCACAAGATTACCCGCTCTTGCCGCATGCATCAAAGCAGTATGAATGCAGATAGACTTGGGGTTGATGTGTGCATCAAGCTCAAGCAGTTTGAAGACAGTCTCCCAGCTACCGCGGCGAGCAACATACTCCCATAACGAATCATGACCGTCACAACTTTGGTTAACATCAGCTCCATGAGCAACCAAAGTGCCGAGGCTATTGATATCGTCCTTTGATACAGCGATGAATAAGGGTGTTTGGTTGTGATGGTCAACTCCGTTGGAGTCTGAGCCTAACTTCAGCAAATGCTTGACGAACTTCGGTCCTCGCCTAAGCGCTTGCCCCAAAGGTGTTCCATATAATGCTGAAAAGGCATTAAGATCACCCAATGATGCCTTTCGCGTCTTGCTTTTCAATATGTCCAGGGGCTGCGATATGACAATCTCAGCAATAGACATGTCCCTCCAAGTAAGCTTGCTCTCCTCGTATTCCTCAGCCGATGTCAGTATTCCCAGGGATGAATCCCTGTGCCAGATCCTTGCGATATCTACCGGCGTTCTCCCATCCTTATTCTTGATGTCACATCGAGCTCCGGCATCCGCGAGTGCCGCGACGCCATCGGCATCGGACAACTGGCAGGCTTCATGTAGAGGTGTGTTTCCAAGGTCATCCTGGACGTTGACTCCAATTTTCAGAATGGTAAGCCAGGAAGGGTACCATTTGGCTGGCCAAATAGTGCCATTTCTGGCAGCTAAATGGAAAACTGTCCTCCCAAAAGGTCCTCTGACTTTCAGGCTCCAGCGAGCGAGGTATGGTAACACGTCCTGTTTGCCCGTCCAATGTTCTGGGTCAAATACAGATCTCCCCGGCCCTTCCACACGATACGCATCAGCCCCTTGACCTAGCAGAAGTTTCAAAATGTTGACATGACCTTGCGCGGCCGATTCGCCAAGAGCTGTTCTACCCTCATCATCTCTGGAGTCCAGGAAAGCGTTCCTTTTCAGCAGAAGCTTTACTGTACGAAAGTGACCGTTCCTCGCTGCATTTGCCAAAGGCGTGCGCCCTGATACATCCTTGTGGTCTATATCAGCACCGTGTTCAATTAGGCGCTGTGCTGTGCGGAAGTAGCCGTTCCACGCTGCAATCGCCAAAGGTGTGTTCCCTCGTTGATTTTCACAATCTACTTCAGCGCCCTTTTTGAGTAGTAGGTCTACCGTGTATAGGTGACCGCTTCTAGCTGCAATCGCTAAGGGCGTATGACCCTCTTCGTCTCGGTGATTTCCATCTGCGCCCAACTCAAGTAGAATTTTGACTGCGTCTACGTGTCCGTCTTGGGCTGATTCTGCCAAAATTGTTCCCCCATAGGCATTTGAATGTTCTAAGCCGGCCCCATTGTCGATAAGAAACTTTACCATGTGCCAATGGCCACTTCTGGTGGCTATGCCAAGAAGATGTCGACGGAATCCGGCGTCCTTGGTTGTTTGTGCCATGGACCTGAGCCCTACAGCATTTACAGATTCCAAAGTCGCGTCATGTTCGAAAAGAAGCTCCACTATGTGCCGATGGCCATTGCTGACAGCTGTAACAAGAAGCATTTCGAGAACTCCGGTTTCCTCGGCTCTTCTTATACCGGTAGAACCAAGTATCTCTCGAATCTTGACGTCATCGCCAGACTGGCAAGCATCGAAGACATCATATCCTAGTTCGTTCTCTTCATATCCCCGACGGTGGCCTTGAAAGATGTTTTGACCATTACCTGAGGGACCTGGACTCTTCTCAGTGGGGCTCTGGCCTTGGCTAGTCGTTGCTGAAGCGAGAACCGTAGATCTGGCGTACTGTGGCATCCTATCCTGTCTTTCATAGATCTCTTTCAATCGAGACACAATTTTCAATGTAATCTCGCTCTCGGTTCCGTAGATACGCTCGGACAGTCTCTCAGCTGATTTCAGAGACTCGACGGCTGGTTCCAGACAGCCTGTCCTAAAGCACGCTTTAGAGTATCCCGACAAGATCTCTATGCGTGATTTATCTTCAGGCCATCCAGCTCCAGTTTCGGACGACTCAAAGCCAAAACTTTGTTCAAAAAAATCTTTGGCTTCGTTTGGGAGACCTTGTGCAAGATGCGCCCACGCAGCTTGACGAAGGATGATTGCGTAGGGGGTGCGATACCACGCAGCAAACGGATACGGTTCAACTTCGGTAATATGTTGCGTTACAAGAGACAGTTGGTGTTTTAACGGTGCGAAGTATGTCTGTTGAATCATTTCAAACTGGTCGTCCAATCTGTCTTCGGCCAAAATGTTCGTTTGACGTCTCGGTTGGCAAGCCGCTTTTGCTAGTCCGTAAGCAGATTGCATGATGATATCCTGACGTTCAGGCTCAGATAATCTATCCAAACTCCACTGACATAGAATTCCATGTATCATGAAGCTGACCAAATGGTCATGTTCTTGCTTGATTCGGATCAAACAGAAGCTGGCGAGCTTCCGCAGAGCCAGACGCAGCTTGTGCGGTTCTCGAAGTATACTGCGGAGATTTCGTAGGCCTTGCAAGCTTGGGGGCAGGACAGACTCCATATCAAAGAATTCAAAAGTGTCCAACAGGGACACCGGAACCTGCCATGATCCCAAGACGCCTAGAAAGTGGAGCAAAAGAACATGCTCTGGGTTGGTTTCAAGTGAGCGGCAAGTCATGTCGAGAATGGTAATCATGGCGCGATTCTTCTCATATGACCAAAGGCCTTCATCCGGTAGAAGTCGCATGAGACTCCTATACTGTTTCTGATACGCAGTCAGGAATTCATTGAACGTGAACTCTGCGTTGCATATCAGACCGCCGGCTTGTTCGATGGCCAAAGGAATACCACTCAATTCTTTAATAATAGTCTTCATCGCGGGTGTATCTGCGTCTGAGATTAGAATTTCGTTACTCATTATCCTCTGGCTACTTGCGACTCACCCTCGCCATCTTCACATCGCCCAGCGGATCTCAACAGCAGGGAATAGGAGTTTTGTTGATCGAGACCGCCCAAATGGATAGGATTCCTCGGACGAAACCAACTACAGTGACGATAAGTTGTGCTTGTCACCAACACAGATCCAAATTCGCAGCCTGGAATATATGTTGCCAAGTCGTCATGGTCTTGGTCATCTGCGCTGTCGATGACGAGCAGCCAATTTCTGTAACCAGTGGTGCGTAGGCGTGACTTCACATAGGCTAAGTTGTCGCTCTCTCGCTGACCTGAAAGAACGGGTATGTCTCGTGGCCACTTATCAGCCATCGTGATTGCAGCCTCGGTGACAGAACCGATGGCGATAGCGGGAGTGGAGATGTTGATCCAGATTACTGCAGAGTACCGTCTAGCTTCCCGCCGAATGTGCTGAAGTGCAAGCTGTGTCTTGCCCGAACCTCCGATTCCATGAAGCAAAGCGCTTTTTCGACCTGGAATGGAGGGATCCAAGCTCTTCCCGAGCTCGAGCAGCTCTTCTTCACGGCCTAGGAACATGTCGGTGCATTCGGGAAGACTTGAAAACATTCCAAAATTCGGAAGTTGATTTACAGTAACGTTGTCAGACCTTGTTGCTTCAAATTGTTAACTTCATACAGAAGATACAGCAAACTAAAACATCAAGTCGACTCACTGCCTCGAGGAGAGATGAATCTTGCACAGCCTTCCAACTCGTGTTGGCAACTCTTGAGGTAACCCTTGGTTACCGATGTAATATGTTGTAGGGCCTTGTCGTCGCTCTCATTCAGCATTACCGATTCGAGTCCTATCTCGACGTCGAAACGGTGGTAAGATTCATTCAACCCCATTCTTCTGAATCTATTGAACTTGTAAGCATTGCCCAGGTACGAGAAATTGACTAGTCGGTATACCTCTTTTCTACATCCAAGTGTGCCTCATGACAATCGGTGGCTATCTTGACACAGATCTTCGCTGCTTCCTTCAAGGAGATCAGTCCCCGGGGAATAATCTTAGAGATTGCGCTAGAGACCTCGCGGTCAAACGTTCCACGTCCGGTACCGACTGAAACAAGACAGCCGACCTCAGAGACCGCATCCTGCATCGGCGAGATCCATTCTGCAGACTCCAGCTCTGCTAACGCAGCACTGCTAGGATTGTTCTTCCTAAAAGCACCGTCTACGTATTCAACTCCATCTATTTCGATCGAAGGGAAGAAGGTAGTAGCAGCTGAGGTTGCGAGGCAAGCGTCGACGATCGGGCAGGCTTCCATGCTTGCTCGGGTGCCGTATGTACGGAAGAGGTAGTCATCCCGTGTGGTTTTCGAGACAGCAATCACGGCAACCTAGATTGATAAGATGATATTTCAGCTGGAGAACAACAAAATCACAGAACTGATACAAGCCGACTCACGGGAATGTGACCCTGGGTGAAACCGTCTACTTCATGCATCTTTTCGTTGCTGGCTTGGGCCCGGATGACGGTAGACAAGCCCTCACTCGTGTGTTTAGAGCCCGTCGAAATCATTCTCAGAGTCCTCGACACGGTCCCTCCCGAGAATATCTTTGAACCGAAAGATCTGAATAGGTCCTCGCACTCGTTCAACGTTTTCCCGAGGCGGCCAAGAAGGACTGCTAACAAGCCACCGGTGCTAGTTCCGCAGATGAAATCGAAACATTGTTTTGGCTCGGGAGTGTAGTCGAGATTATTCTGGATTCGAACTTGCAGCATGAGTTCCTTGAGGATCAAGATTTCGGAAAGGCCCCGTATGCCGCCGCCGTCAAGACACAGGACCCGGGGCCGTGCGGGGCCGACTGCGGCCATGACTCCGGGAGTAGGTGGAGCGCCTCAAATGTGAGTGATGCGAGGTATTTAACCGTGCGACTTTGATGGATTCTGGCACCGAAATTTTTCCAAGTTAGAAGATGTGCGAGAGTGAAGATCATGAGTTTGAGAAAGCTGACCACAGCCTGATTTTCTGTCCTGCTAGGCAGGAGGTGCTCACCCCGCTTGCGCTTGGCGTGCCGTGGCCAATCATTCTCATGTCATGCAAACCAGCGGCGGTTACAGCTATGAAAATCAGGCTCTTTCATTCATGATTTCATCGATAGATTTCTTCACCAAGTCACTCTAGACATTGTGTCTGTACAGATCAAACGGTATTTTACACCAGGGAAACTGTCAAATGCAGGTCAACCCTGATCGATGGCCCATTCTCATATACCTAGACATAAGAAACATACAAATGCAAGATTCTCCTCTATATCACATTCATGGATCAATACACTTCTCCAAGAAAGTTGGTCTACACCCATCCGCATCCCCGGGCCCGCTGAGCCGAATCCCCGCTCGCCTCCGTCAACCAACCTAACCCAATTCCCAGGCTCCCCTGGACTGCTTCACCATATGAACTTGGAAGGCCTCACTCTTGACTATGTAGTTTTCCAGCACTTCCAGTACAGACCTAGCTTGCCAAGCATGTAATCCCTAGCACTTGATCTTCGAGCCTTTCTGCGGCGTGAAACCAGCTACCTGGCAGCAGTTCTCCTTGAGTCCTTTGCCGCTACCCGGGCTTGCCCCGTGGTAGACATCCCACTTATACGCGTTGCAGTTGTGGAACTTTTCGTTCGTCGAGCCTGCGGTGTTGGGGTGAGGCCTGGTCCTTCCTCTTGGTACCATCCCGCGCAGGGGCGGAAGACCCAAGCTGGGTCCGATGAGGAGGAAGAGGATGATAACGCGCCAGAATGTCAACATTGTGATGGTGGTAAGTTTGTTGAGAAGATGAGGGGCTTTAACGGTAGATATGTCCAGATGATGATGATACTGATGGCTGTGAGCGACCCGTCTGTCGTGGAAAGGGCAACTACCTGCTCTCTTATATCCGACTTGACCTCCATCGCCCGCAACGAGTGAGGCCTGCGCAAGCCAAAGGATAACTTCACTGATCTTTGAGGTATCTTTTCTCTAGATCAAAGCATGCCTTGCGTGTTCGTATCGTTGAGTTCGGTAGGGCGCAAAAAGGAAGCCATCCCTGTCGGCGTCAACGTGACTCGCGCAAGTCGGCCGACGAGTACCCCCCGGAAGAAGTTCAATGAAGCCATCACCGGCCAGACTACGGCTGGGCGGACGTCGCTGTGATAGGGTCACAAGTACCCGCTGCTCCAGAGTATTGGGTTCACGTACTGCATGCTGCAGTTAACCAGCGCGGGGTTCTAGTCTGCCGCTAGCGAGACTGCCGACGATGGAATCATGCTTACTGCCCAGCTAGGCCAAATGGGATTGTTGGAGTTTCCCACCTTGTCCAGGGTCCACGGACAAGACTTCCTGATGCGCTTGATGGAAAATTGTTGTTGAGCTATGGAGAAAGGCATCCGTGTAAAGTTGTCGATCCCAACCAATCAGATGGTTAGTCACTCTAAAGATACTTCACGACGTGCCCATCGCGAGGGGTAGAGTTATGCAAGATGCAATATTGACAGAAGGTTTCCGGGGTGGGGGGAATAGCTCTTCTTTACGCTGAAGTGGCATAAACTTGTCCGTATACTCCGTTAACTTGGGCACTGACCGAGGTGCCTTCACTGCTTTTTCTCTTATTGTGAAACCCCCTACTGGGTGGGCTCGAAACTTCCTCAACATACTCCGTTAACTTAGTGATCTCGTCGTCTACGCGGCTCTTTCAAAGTATCCGGTCCCGTCCACCGGCTTCTTAGTCTGCGCTAGTCTGGCTGGACCTGCGGACTACTCCGCGATACCCCCAACATACCGCATCCCGCGCGGAGGCTAGGAACGCCATCACAGAAGGTCTAGAAACCTAAAGAAACCCTTGTAGTTTACTTGCGAGAGTAGCTACAACACCGTGAACAATGATACGGGGAATCCTCGTCCTCCGAGAGAGTTGACTCCGCTTTCCAAGCCCTCGTGCCACCGTGAGAGGTGAAGGTGCGTCGCACAACAGAGTAAGATGGAGGGAATCCAATCAGCTGCGACTGCACCGGCAGAAAGTCAGCCCGAACGACTCCGACTCAACGCTTACAGGTAACCTCGTGGCTGCTTGTGCTTTCGCTTCTGACTTTCAGCTCTTCTCCAAGAAGTGCGAAATTCCTGGTGAAGTCTCCGTCTTCTTTCCTGTCTACATGACGAAACTAAGACAACTAAGTGGTCAAGTTTTGATCATTCTGTCTAAAGACCATAACCTTCTCTGCTATGAATCCTCTGAACCGGAATCATGAAGCCCGCAACGTTGCTCATGCCATCACGCCACTCATTCAGGAGCATCCCATCTCAGAAGTCCCCGAGGATGCCAGAGATAATCACGATTCCCACACTCACGCAAAGGCTCGAAACGGGGATCAATCGCCCAGACGGCCTCACTTCCGGACCGCATTCGCAGGTTTCATCTCCTTGGCATCGTCCGTTCTCATCTTCCCCTTGATCAGCGGCTGGTTGAACCTCGAGCCTCCCGGACACGAGTCCATCTTCGAGAGGAATTTGGTACGTTGATGTCGCCGTGAACTTGAGCCTCACGTACACTAACAAATAACCTCAGACCTGGGCCCCGCTGGTCTCAGTAATCCGCTGGTCAGAACCAGACGCGCTACTAGTCATTCTCTTCCTCGCTCTGTACGCCCTCTCGACGTCTTCATTCCGCGGAGCCAGATGTCACGATCCCTGGCAAGACGTGATTATAGCGGTGCTCCTCGGTTCCGGCTTCTTCGTCGTCGTAACGGTGGTCGCGCTGAGGGGGAATGGGCAGATGTATTTGACGGTCTTTTGATCGTCATCCCTCCATTGTTGCCCCTTGCAATTTGGTTTAGTATATCTATTCATTTGTTCAGTCGCCGAGCCGCATGGCGGTGTCCGGAGTCTCGAGGCTAGGTCTCTCGACTTTATTCGTTGAGTATGGGTAGATTAGGTAACCGCTAGAGACAATACTGAGTTTAGACGTACCTGGATAGAATGTCTTGTTGTTTCGTGATGGTCGCTCGTCGTAGACTGCAAAGATCAGAAAGCACGCTCTCGCATACCAACACATCAATATGCCATCAGACCCTGATCGACAGTTCCACATGACTTCACCCCCCGGACCGAAAGCTCCATGGACGGGCCGTGGAATGGAGAGGTCCCTTGGTCCCGTGGTCCCTCCGGACGACCCTTTCCTTCCGCCCGGGCGATGAGACACCAGATCTCTTGACCAAGACACGGCATTACAAGAATCTCACCCTAGCAATCCTCCCCGAATACCACATTCCTCTCCACGTGGGGGACACGCAAAGGGTCTCCGTCTCAACTCAGCCGCATCTTTGACAATTCTAATCTAAGTGCTCTAACATGTCTAAACGACTCTTTACACACGCAACGTCTAGCCAACGAAACACGACCCCGATCTAAAAAATGCCAACACCCAGAACATCTATGCCAATCTAACCACTTTCTTTCACTCTCTCACCCACGCCGCCAAAACCCCATCTACAATCTCCTCCCCCTTGGTCACCCCAATCTCATGCCCCGCCTTCAGAACCAACACCTCCACCGCGTCCTCCCCCAACACCCTCCGCGCATCCCACACCGTCTCCCCAGGCACCACAATCTCGTCCCGCTCCCCGAGCACGAACAACACCCGTCCCTTCCTCAACCCGGCCCCGGCCCCTTCTTCCCTCCGCGCCTCCAACACTTTCGCCAGCACCATCCACTCCTCGTCCGCCCGGTCATACACCGGCGCCTCCCGGATCGTCGACACATAACTACCCACAAACCCCTCGTGCGCCGCCAGCTGCCACCCCACAACCTCCCCGATCCGCCCCCCGCCCACAAGCCTCAGCTCATCCCACCCGGCCTCCTCCGGCTCCACGCCGTCCACAGCCTCCGCCTCAGGCACATCCCCTGCCCGCTTCGCCGGCGCCAGCCGCCGCCCGACAACCCACTTCCGAAAACCCTCCGGCAGCAGCGGCGAGTTGTACAGGAACCGGCTGCGCCAGCCCACGTGCGCCGCCGAGCGGATCAGACCCCCCGCGCGACTAGCGTCAGGCTCCGCACGAGGTGCGGGCTGCTCGCCGCAAACGCCGCCGCGACGGCGCCGCCCAGAGAGTACCCCAGCAGGTGGAACGCGTCGTCGCCCGTCCACCCGCGCAGAGGCGACGAGGCCAGCGCCAGGAGGATCTGCGTCGTGTACAGCCGCGAGTCGTACGGCAGATCCGTCGGCGCGTCAGAGTACCCCCTCCCAAAGAAATCTGGCATCCCAAGTTCAGCAAATCCCATCCTTCAAGTTTTCCATCCCCCAGAAGAAAAAGAAGGGGGCGGGGGAAAGGAACTCACCAAAGGTCATCACCCTCCACCCCTCCTCACAAACTCCCCCGCCACGCCCCCCAGCGCCAGACACGGCGTCCCGATCCCGTGCAGCAGCAGCACCCTCTCCCCGGCGTCCTCGGGCCCCCACTCGTACACCCGCAGGTTCCCGTACGGTGTGTCCACGTCCCGCGCGCCCGGGAACACATCCGGCGGGTACGGCAGCTCGTCTCGCGCCAGCGTCGACAGCCGCGGCAGCACCGTCCACCGCGGCGACCGCGCCGTCTTGCGCCGGTCGCGGCCTGGCGACGGCGCGATGACAGTGGACGCCGCCGGGCCCCGGATGAGAAGCGTCGCCGCCGCGACGGCCGCCGCGAAGCCCGCCAGGCCGAGGCCCAGATGTGGGAGGTCTGGTCCCCCTCCCCCGAGGAGCCTGTCTCGCATGTTTCTTGTTGTTGTTGCGGGCGGTCGCTTTAGTGTGTCGCTAGTACCCGTCTGTGAAGTGGGAAATGCAAGGCTACCTTAGGGAGCAGGATGTTGCGGAGAATATTCACGGGGACGTCAAGGTTGCGGTTGCGGTTGCGCCGGTGTGGGACGGTCGGGCCCCGTCGCCGCACGGAGGTGCGGGATGATGGGACCCCGCCCTAAACCCCCCCAACCTCGGCAGTCTACGGTGCATTTTGCTCCCCTCTGCTTGAGGTACCCTGAGCTCCCTGACTCGACCTCAAAGACCCTGGCATGACTAAATGAAATATTACCGAGTCCCAAAGGGCTTACGTAGCGTTCGATCACCCCGTCGAACGGGTTCGCAAGAGTAAACAGAGGGAAAAACACGGAAAAGGCTCAAGATATCGCAACGGGTCGGTTGTTCCCTAGTCCTCTCGGCGTCGCCGCCCAGGAAGCGAGCCCTCCTCCGCTGCGCCCAAGAACGTGACGTCGTTCGGACCTGGGGCGCCCCTTGCAGGCCCGAACCCGTCTCACTCGCACGAAAGAAGAGGGACGGCCGCTAATTCAGACTTCAGGGGGACGGACGATGCGCGGACTCGGAACGATAATGCAGGCCCTCACAGATCTGCCGGGCAGGTGCAGTAAAGACAATATGCAAATGAAGAAAAGCAGCAGTGCTGTCGTGTGAGTCGCAGTCGGCGGCAGGTTCGTTCGGCGTTCCGAAGATAGAAACAGAGAGCCCCCCAAAGGAGATGCGAACCAAGGCGACACCGCCCTCGAGCTGCCTGCATCGCGCCGGGGCTGCATCGGATGGAAGCGGAGCGGGAGCGTTGGGTGTTGGTGCTGGCGAGTCGGTGGACGTGCAGAGCAGATACACATGGGCTCGCCCTTCCCAAGTTCCCTCCATCTCTACCATAGTATCTCTCAGCCCACCAGCCAGTCCAACTGCGAGAAAGACATGCTGATGCCGGTGCACTGTGCAGCTGGCAGGTTGCCCCACCACACAAGCGTGGCATGGCTGCTGCCACATGCACCAGCTTAAGGTAAGTTGCTTGCTGCCGGCATGCCAGATGCGTCGTCGGGTGGTTTGTGAGCGGTTCTGGGGCTTGTTCGCCGGTCGCCTGGGCTGGGGGGCTTCTGGCGGCGCCGAACAAATCGTCCGCATTCCTCTGCTTCTTTGCTTCTTCCTCGTTGGTACAGTAGCATCCAAGCTACGCTCTTCGGCAACCGCCGCTCCACGCAGCTGCGCCCAGCTGTCCAACAGAATCAGTACTTCGTGGCACTGTAGCTCCAACTACCTCTAGCTCCCCCCCAGCTGTCGTCTTGGTCATGACTCTTGTACACCACATGGACACAGGAGGGGGGAGGGGGAGGGGAGGACAAGCGAGCAACGGTGAGAGCGGCGGGATGGTCGGAGCTTCCCCCCACCAGACCGACGGCAGACACAAGACGCAGAACCCGGGGTTTGACACTGGAAAGGTGGTGGTGAGACAGCAAATCCCCATCCCACGAACTGGACATCTCCCCCCGTCCGCCGCAGCAGGCGATGCACAAAATCTCGCTGGTCTTGGATTCAAGTCTGGTCCAACCTTGAAGCCAAAATGGCGGTGTGGCAGTGGAAAACCAACCACAGCACATCCTCCCCCGCGACCTTGTTGGGTGCCGCTGCCACGCATGTGGCTTTCGTCCTCTCGGATTCCCTGCCACCCCTTTCCCCCTCTGGCCCTGATGCATGCAAATGGGCAGACAATGCTCCGTCCTCCGTCAAGAACAATGACCCACGAGAGATCTTCCTCGTGGGTGAGGCCTGTCTCGTGCCGCCGCGCAGAAAGTAACGATGACATTCGAACCTCCGGCTTGCCTGCCGTTCGGTCGTACAGACATTCAGCGAACCGCCCCCAGCGCCGACTTGCACACGGCACGCTGGTAGTTTCACGCGGGCGTCCGTACTGCAGGTAGCGGCAAGGTTGGTTGGTGGATGGTGGATGACGGGCACGGTCAATGAGCTAGAAGGCTGGGCCTGCCTCCAGAGGCTGGAAACAAAAGAAGGTTACCCGACGTTGTCATCGTTTGCTTCCTCCCACCTCCCCGAGAGAAGCTTGGGTGCTTGTAGGTGTAGGGCGGCGAGAGCGGATTGGACGCTTCGCCCATCAGGATGTGAACTGTGTGATAACGAAGTTCGAACTCAATGGCAGTCGACAACGACCATCCCCACACCCCCAACTTTCTTTTCCCAGCGTCCAGACCCTGTCCGATGAGAGGGCTGATTCGCTGTGGTGTCATTGTCCTGCTGCAGGCTGCCAGGCATTGGGCTGTGAAGGGCTCCGCTCCTTCGCAAGACATGGCCCGGGCAGAATCAACACCAAGGATGGAGCGTCAATCCAACCTCGATCGAGGAACACCAGCCCTGAATAGCCCCAGACGGGGGGCCGGTCTTGTCTGCTGCTGCTGGAAGGGTCCTCCGCCTACCCAGGCACGACGATGACAGGATCCAGGAACCCTTTGAGCCCTGGCAGACCGCTGTCTTGTTAGCAGTGACTGGCGAGCACAGTGCAGTGCCACCGGTTAGCACCAACCTCCCTCCGTCCTAGGCGCCAAAAACCGCGGGAGCCATCGACGAAATACCCCGCGGAAACGGAAACGGTGAGGCAACGGAGGAGAGGCCTCGTTACGTCGCATGGGCAAGTCCCATGTTTGTAGCGGACGCCTGACACCGAACACAAAGTGTAGACGATAGATTGAGGCGGGAGAACAAGCACGCACACGCAAGGCGAGGACGGCGGCGGCGACGGGACGGGTGAGACGGAGACTGTGACGGCAGAGGCGAGCGCCGTGCGTGGGGTGACGAGGCGGACCGCCTGAGCAGGCAGGCTGGAGCATGGGAATGTTCGCCCCCCTTTCGTCACCTGGAATCCCCTCCCTTCCCTGACGAGACCCATCGTGGGAGATCACGAAGGCATCGTCAGGTGTCCAAGATGGTTTCCCGTCCTCATGCCCCAGCCGTGCCTGCCCTGCCCGATTGCCATCTTGGCAGATTG
The DNA here is from genome assembly GCA_018853505.1 of Colletotrichum camelliae. Taxonomy (NCBI): domain Eukaryota; kingdom Fungi; phylum Ascomycota; class Sordariomycetes; order Glomerellales; family Glomerellaceae; genus Colletotrichum; species Colletotrichum camelliae. The sequence goes on along the minus strand of JAELVL010000002.1, from coordinate 5,601,231 downwards.
GCCTCACTCCGCAGCGCAGGGGCATCCAGCAAGCCAGCCAGCCAGCCAGCCAGCCAGCCAGCAGGCACTTTCACTGTTCACAGCCCTCGATAATTGACGGGGAGGGAGAGGGGGACAGGGACTCCAGGGAGGGAGATGCTGTGCCACGGTGGGAGAGACAGCCAATTGCGCGGATTCCAGGGTCTGCCCCGGGTGGCTACTGGCATGGTCGCGCAGGAGGCCCGTCCGCTTCATGCAGCCTTCGATGCGATGGAAGACACGGGTGCCGCAGCAAATCCCACGCTGGACGGTTGTTGGAATGGGACGTTCCCTGGAGGGCAGATCAGATTTGGTCTAGAAGACGTTGGCGCCGAGGGTGGGAAGACAGCCGTGAGTGGAAGCCGCCGTCGACGACCGGAACATTAGGTTGATGCGTGAGGCATGGGGCATGTCGAGGTTAACTGTATCGTTTGGACTTGCATGTCAATCGGATCTTGATTGCATCAGCGCATCGGTCGGCAGTCGAGTGCCAATCCGGTTGCTCGGCCATGTGCCGTCCATGTCCATCCATGATGTATGCCGTGGGATGCAAAGTCGCAAGAATGGACAGAAGCGAAGCATTGATCGATAAGAAGTCCATCATGGCATGTTCATCAGTTAGCCACTGACGGATGATGCTGGGGTGAGGAGGGGGAGGGGGAGGGGGAGGGGCAAGCGGAGAGCGGAGAGCGGACGCCGGCCAGGAGCGAGTGACGATATGACGGGGCGGCAGGAAACCTTGAGTGAGATCTGCGTGTGAGTGATGAGTGAGTTGAGGGTGAGTGAGAGAGCTGGTGACGACCGTGTGGTGTGAGAGAGCGACAGAGAGGTGTGCGTCTGTGTATACGACATGGCGACGGTTGCCCCGCTGTTAGTGCCGGCAGGTCAGTGTCTGTGGCCAGACCCAGAGTGAGAGAGGGCTCGAAGGCAGGAGGTGGAGGTGGGTGAGATGAGGTACGTACCGCGATCGAGGACGACTTTCGACTTCGACTTCGACTTCCTCGTCGGGCGGGTCGCAGGTGCGGCAGGTGCAGGGCAGGTGCAGGTGCAGTGCAGGTGCAGGTGCATGTGGCAAGCGCACACACTGTGAGGCTACTTGCCTGATGCCTAAGGAGTCAGGCCCACCTCACACACCACACACAACACGACAGGGTACCTCAAGGCAGGCCGCAACAGCCAGCCAGTCGGGACCAGGGCCTTGTCGCTTGAGGCAAGCGTGCCAGCCGCCAGTGTCCGCCACGTTTCCGAATCCAGGCCGCTGGCCAAGGGCCGGGTCATTTCTCAGGTTGTTCCCTTCCATCTCTCTCTCTCTCTCTCTCTCTCTGTTATTATTTTCTGCCCTTCCCAACTGCAAACTGCACCGTCGAACCAGGGTCTAGCCACCAGTCATAGCGGCACCCGATCCCCACCCAGTGCCTGGCTGTCAGTGGCTCACAGCCCCCCCTCCCTTCACTGCCTCGTTGTTCGTTATGCAGCCCCGGGCTCTACCTAACCTGCAGCAGCACAGCAGCAGCAGCAGCAGGCGCACGCACACATGTATACGTACCCAATGGAAGCCACAGTGTGTGCAACGGTGGGCTGATGCAGACAGTGTCGATTCGCTTTCGTTGGGCCAGTCGTGGCTGGATTGGCATCCCGCGCTACCGCTCTTTTTACCGCTGCCGCTGCCGCTGCCGCTGCACTGTCCCGAGTGCAGATTGTTCATCCATGAACTGTGCCATCTGCCCACTTTGCACTTTGCACACTCAGTCATCAGCGAGATGCCCTGTGCTTGTGCCAATGTTTTGCTTCCCAAGTTCCCTCGTCCGTCATCTTTCGTCCCCAAATGTTGGGATTCGATTCGACTGACCGGGGGCCACCCAGGTGAGAGGGTCGGGAGGGTTTCAACTGAACCAGCACACACTGTGACGGACGACATGAAGCCAGCCGAGTATGAGGTCCTGGGGGAGACTCCAGCCAGCATGGAATGGGAAACACTAGGCTGCGTTTCTCGTGTTTCCAAACATCAGACGGCGCCAGCTTAATGCCCCTGGGGTCACAGTGGCCGCAGTTGACTTCCGTCAGGGACCAGCGCCCTTTGGCCTTTGGGGCACTCGAGTTCGAGAACGAAGGTGCGCTGCGAGGCACCAAGCAGAGCGTCTGCAGCGCTTCCCTCACAGCACTGCGGAACCATTAGCATCGAATGAGTTTGCTGAACTCTGACGGCAGGCCCAGCACTGGAACAACAACAAAGCCCGTCCGGGGTTGGGTTCTTTGGCGTCCCACCTCAGGCGTGGAATCCGGACGACGTCGGAGGGTCTCTGGCGTTCTGCTCTTCCACGCCGGGCTGACTGTCGCCTCCAGCCAGATCGTCGCCAGCTGCATGGCACGATGGGAAAAGAAAGGCACGCCGAAGCGGAACAGCGAAGACTGGACGAGGGCAAGACATCCGTTGGTCGGACCACACGTAGGCCGAGAGCAAAAGGCGCATGGTCAGTTGATCTCGAAGGAGAGACATGTCGCTGGGAACACACACCACCAGCCCGCGCGCTGAGGTGACGGGACAAGGAAGGCGAGGAAGGCTGCACCGCGGGCACCGCCAGTGGGAGGAGAGCACGCCCAGAGGAGACGAGACCGGCGAATGGAGAGCGGACGGTGGGAGGGAGAAAGGACTCGAGGAGGAATACCCCAAGGGAGGCGCTGCGCCTTCAGCGCCTGGTCTTTCATCTCCCGCTCTCCGTCCACCGTCTCGTACGGCACATTAGCATCCCCATCGCGCTGGCTCCCACGGGGGTTCTGGAATGACTGGTGTGGGCAGCCAATCTCTCCAGTGGCCGCAAGCGGTAAACTGTACGGTACCGAACTGGAAGAAGGTAAACAACACCAAGAAGCACAAGCACAAGCACAAAAACAAGCAGGCGGGCGGGCGGCGGGCGGCTGGCTCTCGGGTCACAAGTCGTGGCGAGACATGGAGACACTACCCACGTACTAAATCGCTAAGGTAAGGTAGGGCAGGCACTGTGAAGAACAACAACAACACAAGGCCCACAGTGCGTCTGCGAGATGCAGACTCAGTACCTGCATGCCACGCCTTAGCTGGCCCTGCGTCCATGTTCCGACCTGAGGAAAAGCGAGAGTGCCTGAAGGAGGGTCCCGAGATCCCAGTTTGCACATCGGTGGTGACTGCCAGGCACCTAGTGCATACGAAGTGCTGTCTGCCTCTCTCTCTGCCTGTGAAGGGTGCAGGTGCAGGTGCAGCATACCTAGGTTGTGTGTGAGTGTAGTGTGCAGTGCGGTGGAAGGTTGGAACGCAACGCAACGGCGCAGCGGCGGTGCTGGGAAAGAAGGTGGGTGGGCATGAGGTAGGTAGGTACCGCCGCTGAGATGCAAGTACCTCACCTCCTGCCATCACTGCGACTGCCGGCTCACCAGGACCTCCCAGGCTCGCAGAGTACACGCAACAACACTGTGAAGTCGATGCTTTCCTCCCACCTCTCGCTCTTTTCCGCTGCTCATTCACCGTCCACCCATCCATCCATCCATCCATCCATCCATCCAATTCCCAGTCCCGGTCGCAGTCCTACCTAGTCCCAGTTGCTGCTGCCCTGGGTGTGTCCTCCTCCCCCAGTCCCAGTGTCCAAATACAGCCAGAGCCAGGCCATGCCCCACCAATACTGTCCGTCGCACTGGTAGGGTTGACGGCAGCCGGCGCCACGCCCCAAATTTACACCAGCGCACTAGGCCGCGCTAGTCCCCGGCGGCTCTAGCTCGAGATCTACCGGCCAATGGAAACAGGGTGGCGAACTCGCGTATGGCGTCAAGCTGTGGAGCCACAGTGTCGCCCGCCAGAGCACTGTCCTCTGATCATCTCCCATTGGGCACTCTGTGGGGCCACCGCCGCCCCCCCATCCCTCCCACTGCCCAGTGTCTTCCCGGTCTCCTTGCCCTCCGTGCCCTCCTCGCTCCTCTCGCCTGCCTGCACCTGTCCACCCTCCTCCCACCCTTTCCACTGCCTGCTCGATCCAACAAAACCATCGCTTGCTCCGGGTTCCTCTCTCCCGATACTTTTCAACATCTCTCTTCCCCCTCCATTTTACCGTACCTATTTTCCGCTCACCTCGACCACCAACCATTTCACTCATCACCCACGATATACACATACAACAATCTCACACCCTCCAAAAGAAAAGACAAAAAAGCATTGCTTGATATCACCAATCTATATCTCTTCACAACGCACACATACATTTTTACTCGCACAACGTTCATCGACTCGGCGGGTTTCATTGTTTGTGTTTCAAAACCGCAATAATACCGCAAAGCTCGGCTCACCCACATAAGACCACCGCACTTCCGCCACACACCGCACGCTCACGCACACACTCCGCCTCCCCCAACCAACAAAACGGCACCATTTCTCCAACCTCCAACCACGACGACATCTCTACACATCTCCGACACACCCCGACAGATTCATAGATAATGTCTTCATACTACCAGTTCAACCAGCACGCGCATCCTACCCCCGCTGTCCCCGGCGCCTCCCACAACCACCACGGCGGCCGCAATCGCAGACAGCCCAGGCTCTCCGTCTCCCAAAATGCGCACAAGCAGTTCCGCGGCGTCCGAAGCATGAAGGAGCTGACCGAGACCGCTTCCATCAACGTTTTCCGCACCAAGTTCGAGGCTGGCCGCTCGTTCGACCTCGAGGACGATATGGAGTTTTGCCCTGGCCTGTTGACCGACAGCGACGTAAGTGACTCGGAGCCTTGGATCTAGGTCTCCTGATCCAGTGACTAATCATGGTTGCCCACTGCAGATGCACTCCATCAGCGCCTCTGAACGCTCTTCCCTGGCGAGTAACTCTCCGGAGTCATCGCCCACGCAGCAGCCCCAGACCGTTGCTCCTGGCTTCTCTCTCAACTCCTCCTCTCCCGCCTTCATCCCTCCCGCCTACCAGCACCAGAGCTTGAAGATCCACCAGCCGTCCGCTACCCGCGCCCGCAATGCCATCCCCATCGTCAACCCTGCTACGGGCATTCAGATGTCCAGCCCGCCGCCCTCGGTATCCCCCGCCAGGATGCAGCAGGGCATGCGCAGGTGGTAAGGAAGTCGCGTCTCGCTCTCGTAACAGGGAGTCGGGGTGTGCGCCTCCTGCCATCTGCACCGACGCATGCTGTTGTGTAAAACTACTGCTTATTCGGCAATTTCGCTGATCATCTTGGTGGGCACCGAACAAAAAAAAAATTGGCATCGATGGCTTCTCTTGCGGGCTGGGTACCTCAAGGTTCTGGCCGGACCGCTGGTGTGGTCTGGCTCTTCTGTTGGCTCAACATTTCTCCTGTATAAACAACCTCACACGACATACCCTTGTTTAACCGGCAAAATTCCTTCGAGGCTTTACACGGCGCGACACGAGAAGTTATCGATACCATTTTTCCTTTTTTGGACTTTCGACTACAAAAATTCGACAAAAATCAATTCGGTGTCCTACCTCTGAAGGTGAGGTTGGACTTGCACGAATGGCGTTCCCACACGGGTGGTTTTGCATTTTTACGACATTGCATCGGTGCCTGATGGCACCTCGGCGGAGTTCTCGGATATAATTAATTCTCGGCATCTTTTTTCACGGACAGCGGGGACGACTTCCATTTTTTTGATTTTCAAGATGATTTTCAAAAATATCAGTTGCTCATCATGGTGCTCGACGGGTCACGAAGTCATTCCGAAAAAGATTATCTCGACATATAGAATGAGTGTCTTTTTACAGCAACTTATTCGGAGCGGGGGCAACAGGTGTTTCTGTTATGGGCTCACAACATTGGGAAATATCAAATGGGCGGTGGCGGGCAAAGACATGCGTTGCTATTGTTTTGCGGCAAATCTCCAAAGCTTGGAAACGGGGTCCGGGAAATACCTTTGGGAAAAGGTGGAGTTGGTCATGGTTTCGGTCCGGGTGGTCTGCTGGCGGTGAACCTTCCTGGCAAGGGGATCGGGCGTCACCCATTTGTTTTCTTGTGCCTCTTCTCTCATTATTTTTCATTATTCGAAGATGGACCATTCTCATCTACTGCTTGGTATTCCTGGGAGGGCTTCTTTTTCTCTTGTTACAACGAAACCGGGGTTTACAAGCATCTCCAGGGACGTCGGGTAGCGTTGGGCGGTGGACTCTCTCACACCTTGTCTGGGAGCACTTTTTCGCGAGCATACTTTGGAGACGTTGTGTTGTTTCTGGGGAGCAGGCATGACACGATAAATGGCTCTTGTGGTTTACTGGGTCTGGAGAAAGGGATACCTCTTTTGGGTGGTTGTACAGGAAATGCTCAAGACGTGAAAGGGTGTTCAACGGGGGGATCAGACCTGAAGAGTCCGATCCCATGGCGCGAAGCCAGCAAGGCGCAAATGCAATATACGATATATTCATCTCAACCTCGGTGTTCTACCTCTCGCGATGTGATCGAGCCTTGGGCTGAGTGATAACGTACTTCGCCTCAACGTGCATGCAGATGCGAGAAAATGTTATCTGCTTGATAGGATCCGGACCACAGACAATGTCAGCAAACGTTCGGCCCCCCGTTCGACAATCCAGGTTCGGATTGTCTTCGCTGACAGACGACCTTCGTTGGCTCGGGGCCATATGCACAGAAGCAGGTAGGGAAGAAGAGTCAAGACATTGAACCCCACGGCCCCCGCGCTTACGCTACATTACGCATTTCCCCTAGAGGTAACTCGAAACCCGCATCTTCTCCCCCTGAGATCTGGCAGTACTCCTCCGTTCATGCAGTGCAGATATGCGGGTGATATGAGACGTCCAAATTGAACACGTCGAAATATTGCTACCGTAATATGCTAAGACTGTCACCCACCCCGCCCCCTTTTTCCCTTTGAGATGGAGTGTGTTTGTTGAGAGGGGCGGAGCAGCTGAGTGAGGGGTAGCGTAAGGTAGCAAGCTCAGGCGGAAGGGGAGTTGAGTGGCCCTGTCTATCTCTGTCTGTCTTGTCTCTCCTTGCGCAAGAATGAAGGCGAGAGAGAATCTCCCCGGGTGCCCCGAGCTTGCGTCTCTTGGGCAATCAATGTAGCCGCCGGGGATGAGACAGAGACGGGCTGGGTATGCACATCTAGGCTACCTAGGGTAAGGCGGTCCCCATCGCAGGTCGCGGCCTGCTGCCGTCTTTGCTTCTTCTTCCTCTGCAAGCTGCCGGCAGGGGCTGGGCGTAGTGAGGCAAGCAAGGGGGCCGGCGGCGGCGGGGGAGAGTGCTTGCCCCGAAGGGCGGCGTCACGTGATATGACGCTTCAGCTGAAGAATCTTGCCCCGCTCCTGCAGACCTAAGTCAGCTGTGACTCGTGTTACGAGGACCTCTGCGGCCTGGCCAATGCTCACATGACATGATCACGTGACCTTCTGGACCAGCTGCCACGGGGTGTTAACGCCGAAAGGCCAGGGGGAAGGAGGGGCTTGCAAATTGCTCAAAGGCAGTTGGGCAGGGGGGAGGAAAATAAACTCCACATGTTTCCCTTTTCCGCATCCGATGGTCAGCAAGGCAGCAGAAGCACAACATTGGAGGGGGAGCTCGGGCCTGGCCTGCGGGGACAAGACTTGCCTGCAAATGGATGTCACTTGCACGGAATGGGTAGCTGCGATGATAGTGACGTCAGTGCTAGCGATGGAAGCTGTCTTTGCCTAGGTAATGGCAGCAGCAGAGCTCTTTGACAGAAAGCGCATCATCATCATTATCGTCATCGTGGAAACGCATTCCTGTCTCTTTCAAAAAACTAATTCCCTGAACTTTTTTTTTTCTTTTTGGCTCTAACACCTACGGGTTGACACCAATTGAAAGGAATCAAGTCTGCAAAAGTAATAATACTATTACAATCAAAAAGACGACAAAACAAAGACAATGGCTTCCCGCTTCGTCCTCGCTTCTACCCCCATCGCCCGCGGCGCTTTCGTCGTCGGCAGACAGACTGCCGCCTTCTCGACGACGAGATTCATGGGCTTGAAGGAGTCTGCGAACCGTAAGTTGCCTTGAGTTTTTCTTTGCGCTCCCAATCGCCTTGAGGACTGGAGAGGAAGAGAAGCCTTGCTACCCGAGGGCATCATGACGAAGCTACCTACCTATGATGCCCCACCCGTTCACGACATCATCACTTTATCCCCAAAGCATCACCACCCGCCAATTCCCATTCCCAATCAAACCCCCGGTTCATCACTCCTTCAATCCTTCACACCAAGAAACGAGCCAGAGCTAACCAACCAAACAGACGCAGAGACCGACCACGAGAAGCACAAGCAAGACTCCCTGCACAAGCAGAAGCAGGGCAAGGGCCACTGGAAGCCCGAGCTCGCGTCCGACAGCGAGGAGGCCGTCAAGGCGGACCGCTCCACCGAGGGCGTCGACCCCAAGACGCTGGCGGAGCGCACCAAGAAGGCTGCCGAGGAGACGAGCAAGGCCGGTACGAGCATGCGCGAGGGGTTGTAACAAGTTGTCGAGGGGCAAGATGGATGTTTTGTTTGCTTATTTGCTTTTTGTGATTCCAGCTTGAGCTCTTTGTCACATGGCACCTGACCTCCGAGAGGGGTGATGACCCTTCATTGCCTCCCATCCCATGCCACGCGCGCAACGGCGAACAGAACGAGACGCATAGAGTGTACAGAATCGCGTGCGGGAGACGGTTGTTTGGGATTGATGGGCTTGTAATGAAAAGAATGCTTGCGGATGAGGACAGGGCATACGGGCTGGATGGGGTGTAATTGTATGATGTCAGGCTTGGGTCGAAAATTGACAGTTCGAACGAAGCTACATGATGTGCTTGGTGATGTGTGTAATTGCATCGAGTGCTCAAAAGCCCTGAACACGCTCAAATCCGCAGCTAGCCTTTCGCCAACATTGAACTTCAACAGTCGATGGCCTGGACTCAAATAGATGCCTGGCTATTTATAAGTCAGCGTATACAATGAATGGCTAACTTCAGAACCAAATATGCTCATTGACTGGTATCTGCTGGTTAACAGTCCCAAGCATAGTTCCCGGGTTACTAAGAACGATCCTCCCTAGTCAACGCCAGGATGAGTCTCGACCCCAACAGCTCTCCGCACCACAACCCTAGTGCATGAAGCTGGAATACACAAGCAGCAAGCCTAATGACTGACTGCAGCAATGTCGAGCCAGATCTGCCTTCCTGAAATGTAAGGGATGCGATCTTCCTTTAGCTACTAGAGAGTCGCACTAGTTCTTCAATCGAAAACGATGCGGGTGTATTTCGTGTCGTATACGATGCTGGATGATTACCCGCAACAGTTATATCTGCTTCCATGGAGATGGTCTCGGCTCAGAGGTCTCTTGATGCGAATATATTATGCTCCCCCGGCGTGAGATTGAGTAACCAGACGACAAGAATTATGAAGGTTGTAGTGTGGTTTCTCCCATCCGAAACCTTTCAACTTCTCAGCTTTGAGTAGCTGCCATATCAAAACAGTTCCATTTCGCATTTTCATCGTCCCTCGACTGTGGTATCTTCGGTGTATCCTGTGGTTCAAGTTCTAGCCAAGCTTCAGACTTCTTGTATAGTTCGATATCGGAGACGGACCGTTTCCTGATAAGTGTAAGTTCCTTTCCTAATAATCACACAACAGACATGTGGACGCATCGCCATTGCGGGCTCACAAAAAAGAGAACCCCTCTATGGTACGCTTTTATACTGCATAGGCCATGGCCCGCTGGGTCGCTGCCCAGTACGAGCTCACCCTTCGATGCGTCCCAAGATCTTGCGGTGACATCCACCCAGGCTGGGACTCCCTTCTCAGACACTATAAAGCCTTACTGAAAGTCCCCAGTTACGCCTCTAGCAACAAATGAAGACGTTGATGGTTCTTGTAGAGCGAAAGTGAGTCTTCCGTCGCACCGCTGTGAGCCGCATTCCAGAATCGAGTTTGGAAGCCGACGGTGGATCCATGGGAGCAGTTTCCGTCACTTTCTTCCTCTTTTTATTCTCCCCGTACACTCATATACCTCTCGTGTCTTCCATCCTCTGCGACTATGGGCTTGGGGCGCGTTCTCCTTGGTTAGGGAGAAGATGTCTTGTACCTAGACCTCCGCTGGGATCAGAGGTACGTGAGGGAGCAAATCTTGGTGCCTCAAGACCCTAGCATCATTGCCGATTTATAGCCAGCTCAAGTACGACCTGATATCATGATTTAAGATGTACGAGGGACTCCCCTCCGACCATTTTCAGCGCATGGCCTCCGTTGTCTGCTCGCCGCAGCATCAAGTCTATATATTGAGGTTGGCCAAACGAGAACTCGTTCATCCACACCAAATAAGGCCTATTGCGATTTGCCGTTTGACGATGGCTTGAACTTTGACCATCATGCCAAGCAGTATTGGGCCACACACCAACTACGAAATTGAGACCGCGGCTCTGTACGCCGTCGTTATTGTCTCTGTTGATTTATCATTTCGTCTTCGGAGTATCGGAACGCTGTGTAGAGAGCCGACTTTGTTCCCATAAGGCTTCTGCTTTGGTTGCGGATTGAGATTGTGTACAGCGCGAGAAATCCTGGCTGCCACAAAGTCTCAGACTTAACGACCATATCTGGCCTTGCAGTTGTCTTACGAACGGGTCCTATCTTATAAATCTTTCTGGGATAGGGCATACGCACACCCACCGCGACTACGAAGTTGGAGCTCATTCGGATAAGGTTTTCCTCCTGATGTTTATGCTCTGGTTCATGCTGACGATTTCTTCTCTCTCAAGACGAGCACAATGTTGGCATCTTTCTATGTATGTAAGTCTAGCTTTCTGGACATGGCATTGATGAGATGGCTAAGTGATGAATAACGGGCTAAGAATGTTCGGAGGAAATGTCTGAGGTAAATCGTGGCTTGGGATCTGTCATCCTTGGATGTCCGTCACTATTACCCCACTGAATAATGCAAGATGTGCTTCAAAGTCACAAAACCCTCCTGGCTTCGAGAAGGTGAGACCACCCTGATACTGACAGGCGGTTCGCGTCTTGGTGACTTAACGACAGATTCTACAAACGCTGGAAGAAAGAGTGATTGTTGAAGAACTTTCATGTCATGAAAGACATCGAACTTTTATAATCTAGACACTGACACTCAGGCGCTATCTCGCTGGTGCAGGCTCCTCGCAGCATCTACATGGAGCCCCTGGGTCTTTTCACGTCCCCAGCAAGCTGAGGAAGAAGAGTGGTTTATAAGCAAGCCGGAAGATCAGGGCTCCATCGTAGAAGAGAGTGTAGTATAAAAGTCCCGTCATCCCGCACAAGGTATCGCCGGAAATAGAAAGCGCCATTGGGGCTGGCTGTGCTGGCTGGGATGCGCCCGCTGGCACGCGAGTTGCCTAAGTGCACCAGTATGATGATAGGCGCAACAAGTTCCCCCAAGATGTAACAGACTATTTTGCGAGAAGTCGTGTGTTGCGCCACGCCCGCCGTCCGGTCTCGTCACCTTCTGCGTATGATGACCGCATATACGTCCAATATTACGTTTAGTTTCAGGAATCGTCCGAGTTTCTAAAGTCGCCGGCATACATCCCATCAGGGATGCTTCATATTCATAGCATAGACTATGTTCTCAATCAGGCAGACACATGCAGCATCGAGGTTGATTTTTGCCAAGTTCCAAAGAGCAACGGCAAGGCCCAGTCTTTTAATAAACAGTTTATAAGGCTAGCAAAACCATTGAGCCCCCTACCGTCTCGTGTTCTTACCATAAACCATGGGGAGGACTCTACCCACAACCTCCCTCCTCCCTCCTCCGCAAGTGTGAGAGTATATATTTGTTGAAGAGCATGGAACAGTGAGCTCTCCAGGCAATGCAACCGTGCGATTGGAGCTTCATTTGTGAAAAAAGCCGGTCCTACCACAATATCAAACATAGCATTCCAACAGAATCCTCCAGTGCAGAGGCGTCTAAACCTCGTCCACACCAATCAACCTCACAAGAATACGCAATATCGAAATAGACCCCAGGGATGCTCGAGGACGCCAGCTATGTTTGTCTCGTGCACATTCAACGCGATAGAATAGATAGTGACAGGCCAAGGTAGATCTTGAAAAGCAGCTGTCGTTGTTGAATGTAGGGCGAACTACAAGTTAAAGTGGCATTTGTGTGTCTGCTGTACGCTTCTACATGTGCAAAGTATGATGCCGTATTTATATTGCTGCAGGATACCAAAGCCTCCATGCGGATAATTCAGACACCCTGAGTTGTCTTGCGAGCATTCTCAAGTCATGGATGTACGTCTTTGCGGAGCCTACGTGATGCTGCATCGTCGGGGGTTCCTTATCAAAGCTCTATATAAGACGAGCCATTCCTTCAGAATCTTTCTAGAAGCGCCAATGAAAGATTTGGCCGGGGCCCGGGAATTAGTTATCGCTCCAGCGTTCTGTCTGCCTCCAAGTGCGAATACTCCCTCGCCCCGAGTCAGCTCTGCCATTGTCAAGCAAGATGCTGTCTAGATTTGATGTAGGATACTTGAATACCTTCAGAATAGATATGTCACGACACCGGAGGGCGGCAGCAACAAATTTGGACTAATTTCAGCGAAGCAACCGGTTTCAAGACCATTTCGTCCTTGATGAGCGGGATTTTCTTCAGTGTTCCAATGGAGCAAAGAACGTATTCTTTTTCATTTGGCCCTGTTGATGAGACTGGGCAGCCAGCACCAAGATTTATATCGCCGGCTTGCCCGATGCTAGTGGAACGTTCACCACATGCCAAGATGTACTGTCTGGCCCCGTCAAGACTCACGACTTGGTTCGATATCAAACCAAATTTCAATGCCACACGCTCTTCAAAATATGACAGTCAACACTCGAATCAATGCCATTTTTACCGTCCTCTACGCCAGAGCCTGAGCTCCCCTCCCTATAAACCACGCTACATTCTCCATAAGTGCGAACCCGCCCGCCCAACGTCACCAGACGCCGCCATGGGGTTACGCCCGTATAAGTTAAACCAACAAGAAACATCATGCCAAAACGCCAGGTATGACCGCCCGCTTTCCAGGTGGTCCCCATATATCCCTATAAGGTGCTGTGTGATTCAGGGGCTAAGACACCATGCCCCCTATCTTCCACTTCATAACGAACCCCTCCTCTTTAAACCACCACTCACAGCTTCAAGTTATACGTCCCCGCCAACTTGGGAAACGTCTGATGAAACGCCTGCCCCAGCGTCCAATTCTCAATCCTCCTCAGATGCCTCTCAAACACGGGATTGATCACCACCTCGTCCGACTCCGGCACCTGCAGCAGCGTATCCGTGTCCTCGTACGTCCAGTTCAGGCTCAGCGTCGTCGTGAACGGCACGAAAAAGTTGTCGAACAGGTACTCGCGCGGGTTATAGTCGCGGCACAGCTTCTCGCGCATCGCGGGGAAGGGCACGTGGTCGATCCAGGCCGGGTGCTCCGTGAACAGCTGCGACGGGCGCGGGCGCACCCAGTCGGGCAGGCGCTCAAAGTTCTCCTGGGTGGGCGAGATCTGCCAGCGCATGATGAGGAACATGATGTACAGCACGGCGACGCGCTGGGGCAGCGCCGAGAGGTCCGGGAAGGTGGCGAGGATGTCGGTGAAGACTTTGGAGAGCGGGTGCGAGAACTTGCTGTTGGCCGGGTTGAGCAGCGACAGGACGGGGGGTAGCGCGGGCCGATGACCTCGTGCGCGGAGAGGCCGTCGGCGGCGCGCTGGCGGCGCTCGTGCAGGAAGTCGAGGAGGAGCGAGTCGAGCGGGGGTGGGGCCGCAGTTCTTCACCTCGGCGGAGTAGCTCGCGAGGGCGCGGGATGGTTCGGACGGCGCGGAGGACGGGGTGGACTGCGACGGCGGCGGGCCGGGGGCGTAGTCCATCTGGGAGGAGCGCGGGGTGTGGACGGCGGCGTTGGCGTTGGCGTTGTTGTTGTTGTTGATGTTGATGTTGTTCGCGGAGGAGGGGCCGGAGAGGGAGGGGCTGCGGGAGTGGGAGACGGGGCCGACGCCGGTCCAGTCGTGCTTCATGGGGACGTGGTGGTAGTGCGGGGAGTCCTGGGCACCGTTGGCGCCGCTCTGGATCTTGCCGAGGCGGGCGTTGGGGTCGAGGAGGAAGTCGAGGCCGAGACGCTCCGGGCCGAGGTCGAGGCCGTGGCGGAGGTCCTGGCGTTGCTGGTTGAGCATCTTGCCGGCGGCGTACATGTGGTTCGGGGGCGAGAGGTCCGGGATGCTGCTGCCGCCGCCGCCGCCGCGCCGGAGGTCTGCCAGTTTGCGGTGGGGTCTAGGGAGGCGGGCGAGGCGGCGCTGTTTGGCGTCGAGGCGTTGTTGGCGGACATGGGCCCGTTTGGGTGGTGGACCGGGTGGGAGTAGCTTCCGGATGGGGAAGGGAAGACCACAGGGTCTGGTGGTTCTGCGGGTTTCTCGGTTAGGACCGTGCCGTATGCAGGGAGAGAGAGAGAGAGAGAGAGAGAGCTTACGTTGGACTGCTGGTTGGGACGAGATCAGCGGTTGGATGGAGGTGATGAAGGCCTGCAGGCGGCGTTTGAGGTCTGCATTCTCCGCTTCGACGGCCTCCTTGGCGCGCAGGACGGCTTGGAGCTCTTGATATGGCTGCTGGGAGGTGAGCTCTTGGATGCGGCGCTCCAGGGTCTCGATCTGGTTCTTGGTGCGCTCGCGGATGGCCCGTTGGGCCTCCCTGTCGTTGGCGCGCTTCTTAGCCAGCTGTTCCGGCGTCAGGTTCGCGACGCCCCTGGACCCGGGACCGGTCTTGCGCTTCTTGCCCGTGTCGGCAGGCGGCTGCGACGCCGGCGAGGTCCCGGGCCCGGCCCCGCCGGTCGGGGTGCTCGAGTCCGCAGCGTGTGCTCCATGTCCGCCGGCGGGGCTGTAGTGAGAGTCCGGGACGCTGCGCTTGCTGTTGCTGTTCAGGACGGTGGTGGTTACCGAAGAGGCCACGGAGCCGGCGGGACTGGGGTGGGAGACGGCATCGGGGGCCATATGAGAAGTCGGGACACGGAGCCGGGATCGGGATGGGAGGAGTCGGGGCGCAAGCCAGCACAGGTGGGTCCCCCCGGGAATTATAAGCCGCGTCCGAAAGGGAGGCGGGAACGGGTTCACCCTGCACCCGTAACCGTAACCGTAGCCTACTCAGGTCAAGCTCCGCTCTCGGTCAGGGAGCCGGGTCTTGGCCGTGATCGCGCGACGGCGGCGACGGCCGTGAGGCATAGAGGACTTATCCCGCAATTGTGGAGTCCAAAGCGGGAAACGAAATGCGGCGTTAGGGGATGATGGCCACCGTGGGGGCGGGATGCTTAACAAAAGAAAGAAATTTCGGGCCCCCCTGGATGCCTTCAAACAGGTCCTAGGACCGGCGGTGCGGTGCAGGGCAGCGGAGCAGTGGGCAGCAGCAACGGAACGAAACGAATAAAAAAAACTTGGTCAAGGTACGACGAGGGGGTGGGAAAATGTGGTAAGGTATGATTTGGGGGGCGGGTTTTCCGGGGATTGGTGGGTTCGCTAGCTGGCTCTCTCACTCACTCTCTCTCAGCAGCTCTGCACTCAACTCACTTGCTTGCTTGCTTGCTTGGAGCCTTGGATTGAGCGCAGCGCGACGGACGGGAACAGGCGAATGGAATGGGGTAATAATGAATCATTCAGAAACCGAGGGACGGCGACGGAAGGCCAAGATCCCGAGTCATGGCCCAGCTCGGTAAACGGTGCTGATTTGCGCTAGCCTCGGGCATTTCTCGCGTTACTGCGAAATGCGGACAAGGGTTGGTGGGCTTATTGCGGATCTTTGAAGGAGAGATGAGCCTTTGCTTCTTTCTACTTCTTTAGCCCAGCTACATCTACTTATAGGGGGTATAAAAACTATAGAAAAACTCTATTTATAATACTAATAAAAGTATTTATTAATATACTATAATACTATTTTAAAAACCTAAGAAATCTAAAGTATAACTTATTAAAGTTATAAAGTTACTATAACTTTAATAGTATAAGAACTTCTTAAAAGTTATTAATAAATATATAGAAAGAAAAGATTAGAATACTAGGCCTCTAGCTGTTCACAGTGATTTTTACCTGCTTAGAGCGACAGACCTCCTAACTCCACGCTTCCTAATAATATATATAGCTTTCAGTTATATAATTATAACTCTCCTAACTACAGCTACACTTACACATACCTATAACCTCACAATCTTCAACTTTACTTTAATAATAATATAGTTTGTGATTACTTAATTACTATAGACTACTGAACTATTAACCTATCCTCTTATATATCACCTATACTACTAACACTATCTCTATCACTACTTTACTATTTGCTAGAGTAACACCTTTAGAAGTTATTGCTATTGTTGCAGTTCTCTTATTCAGTCAGGCTAGCTAACACCTTTACAGTAGCTATGCTATCATTAGTAATACTCTCTATATTAAAGTAGTTAGTATAAGCTATACTCACTAATATTCCCCTACTAGGCTATCTTAGCCTTAGTATTATAGAAAGCTTATATAAAAAAAGGCTACTCCTTAGGATAGCTAGAGACCTATATAGTCTCCTTATAGAGGAGTCTAGGGCTTTTAATTATTATCTTAATTAAAGTATATTTAAGGTCCTTTATAGAGGTATTCTTAAAAGCTTTAGCTAGTATTACTCTAATAAAATACTACTAATTAGTAAAGGAGTAGTTACTAAAGTTAATAGCTTTATCTAGTATATAGATTTTATTCTTTCTAGTAATATTATTAGCGTTTCTTATATAGAAAAGTATACTTAGCATAAGATTAATATATTTATATATTTTATATAGTATAGATGTTATGAAAGATTTATTATAAGTTAATAAATAAGAGGAAGAGGGATAAGTATAAAGCCTTACTTATAGTAGAGCTTTTATACTTCTAGCTATAAGAACCTCTTAGGATAACTTCTTTAGTTAAGAAGTTATCTCTTATATAGTAGCGTTACTATAAAAGCCTCAGTAACTATTCAGCCCTAATATAATTAGCCCTGCTATATACGTTGCTGCGCTGTTCGGCCCTGCGCTACGCAGCTAGCGCTATTACTATTCAGCTAATCTATTCAGCTAGGGCGTGTATACGTCTTTATGCGAGGCTTTGCTTACTAGTAGGAATATATAGGGTTTCTATATTATTTTCTTTAATTAGTAGAAAGTATAGGTTAAAATGCCTATATAGTGTTTCTAGAATTATGCCTGTAAATAGGGTGAATTTTACTGTAGTCTTTTTGTGGGGGGGCTGCATTATAATTACAAACTTAAAGATTAGAATACTAAATCTCTCTAATTTTTATTTAATATAATAATATTTATTATAGATAATATTAAAGTATTTAAAGTATTTCTAATTAATTTCTTTATAATTAAAACTATTAATATTAAAATAATAGAATAATATAATTTAATTACATTATAAATAATTACTATAAACGTATTATAGTTTTTATTAAAAATATAATCTACTTTAATACTAAAAATAAACTTATATATAAAAAAGGTTTTAATCTATTAAATAGTAATTTATTTATTTAGTTTTTAGTATAATAATTTAAGTAATATTAATATACTAAAAACTAAATTTAAAGATATTTATAAAAAACTAAAGAAAAAGAAAGTTTCTAAAAAAATTATAAAAAAAGTTAATTAAATTATAAATATACTAACTACTTTAATAAAGTTAAAGAAATTATTATCTCTATAAAACTAAATTTTCGGAGCTAAAATATATAAAGTTATGGTTAGAAAAGTGTAGTTATAGGGGGTAGCCCGCTAGAGTTCCTAAAAAAGTACACTTTAATACACTATGTCACTTCATAGTGAAAGAGATGAGCCTTTGCTTCTGCTCCTCACTCTTGGAGCTCCGGATGCAGCTGGCCACATGTTTAAACAAATTCAATTTTTTTTTTGTTTCTGATCTTTCCGCTTCTCTTCCAGCTCTTCCCTCTCCCATACTCCACCCCCCTACCCCCGTGATTCCCAGACATCAGCTAAATTTCGAGGGCGGGGGAGACGAAAACTCAAAAAAGATGGTTTGGGTTAGAGTTTGTACAGACAGAGCATAGGCAGCTGGAACAACGACCTTAAGCAGTAGCACCTACAACAGCTTGTGTCTTCGCCCGCGAAAACGACACACACACAGCTGCAAAACGTGCCAGGAACTTGCCGGCTCATGCGGTTTGTTCGCTGTCAGGACAGGACCGGACTGACTGACTTGTCCGTTTCTCGTTTTCGCGGGAAAACAGGCGGTCAAGACTCTCAACAGCGCAACATCGAGCAAGAAAAAGGGGGGAAAGAGGATTGATTCATCAATGCACAGACTTTCATCTGAATTATGCAGGTTAAGACGGCCTTGCCAGCTTTATGCAAACATCTTCGACACTCGTCTAGAAAGAAACATCAAGTCAGAGACATCTAGGAGGGTGGCGTCGGGATGGAAGCTCCGTCGTAGGGCGCGCGGGCTGGCCGTCCTATCACAAGCTTCTCATCGCAGCAGTGTTCACATATGACTGACCCTGAACAAAGGAGCACGGGAAGCCAAAGGAAAACCATTGTTATTCTAGACCAGCAGCCTTAAATGCTAATCCGCCGAGCGTTCGAGCCAAAGCCAGCCCCCCCGCCAACCTGGGTATCCATTCAAAGCCAAAAAGCCATCATCGTTATCGTCAAACATCGTCATCTTACTCCAGACTCCCTCCACCCAAAAAAACACCAAAAAACATACGCAACATGCGCACAACTTCATGCCTTGACCGCTTCCACGAATAGCTCCCGCATGCCCTTGAGCAGCACCGCGAGCTCTCTCGTCTCGTTGAGCTGGTCCAGCACCTTCTCCACGCGCTCGCGCTCCAGCTTGGGCCGGCAGTGCCGGATATCGTAGTCCCTGCTCGACGTCGAGAGCTCGAACCACGCCTCCCTGTCCCAGTCTTCGCTGTCGATGTAGCTGTAGATGAACTTGAGCCGGTCGTCCTGGCCCGCGCCCTCTATCCGCAGGCCGAGGTTCTGCTGCCAAAACTCGAGCTCCGGGACGTTGAACCGCGACTGCGCCTCCAGCTGCGCGGCGTGTGCGCGCTGTGCCGCGACCTTCGCGTCGATCTCCTTCTGCGTCTCCTCGATCTGCTTCTTCAGCGCGTCTCGTGTGGCCAGGTGCTTGTCGCGCTCCTCCGACAGCTGGGCGATGGCGGCCTGCATCTCGCGCGTCTCGGCCTTTTCCTTCTGGACCGTCTGTTGGTGTGTGCTCGTCTTGTGCTGGAGGATCTCAATGTCCTTCTTCTTCATGCGCTGGTCCTCTGTGACCCAAGTCAGTCAGCATCAATTTGGGCATCGATAGTGCGCGAATGCTGGTGCGGCCCAACGTACCTTGGAGTTCGGCAATGTTCATGCGGAACTCGTTCCTCTCCTCCAATACACGCTTGCGCCCTTGCTCGATAAAACCGTCGAATCGTGAAGAGAATTTGGTCATGCGGTCGCGCAGCTCGTCGAAGCCGAAGTTCGCGTTCGGGAGGGTGTCGGCGACCGATGGGGTTGCCATCAGGGACTGGCGGTTGATGCTCGCGGAGAGCGAAGATTCGAATGCTGACATGATGGCTGCTGTGTAGTGCTGTGCTGTGCAAATCGTGAAATCGTTTCGAAGCGATGTGAGGATAGATTGGCAGCCTTCTGCAATCGCAATCGCATGTGACGGAAGGATGGGCTTAGGTGGGCTTGGGAGGCGGGAGGATATTTTTGGTGTTTATGTCACGCGTTGCTATGTCAACAATCTGGCAGGTGCCAGAAGGACTGCTGACTAACGCATTTGCTGACTTATCCACCCAGCCCCTGACCGGTTCAATAGCCTCCTTGGATAACATCTTCCGGCAGGATGCTGTTGATGCAGCTTCTTGGGGCGATCGAATGGCCTGCCCTTCTCTTATTTGTATCCAAACCCGGCATGCTTTCTGGTTGAAGCCAGGGCGGCCCGTTCGGAAGCATGTGCGGGATTCAAGTCCGCAGGCGGCCCCGCTTTCGGCGTCCCAAGCCGGACTTCACGGACTCGTCGTGACAAAAATGCTCTCATATTGAACATAAAAAAAAAGCGCCAATGGTTTGGAATCTGGCAATAAGTTGAGATGAGGGAACTGCTCCTTCCAGGCTATTTTCCCTGCTGCTTGGAGCCAACTCGGTCAGAGAAGGCCTTGTATCTCTCCAAGCTTCCCTTGGGCCAGTATTCTTCCATGGGCCCGTACTCCTCAAAAACCACATCCCCCTCCGGAATATCAAACCACCTGTGCCTCTTACTCCCACTTCCAGCGAATATATGCGCATGCGGCCTCAATCCTCCCGAAGGAACGTACTTCTCCCCGTCCACAAGCCCATCAATCGTTCCCACCCGCACAATCTTCAACAGACTCCTCGTCGTTCCCGAGTAATGGCTCCACAGCACCGTGAAGCACTCTGGACACCGCACCATGACCTGCCCCTCCGCCCCCGACGTCGCGGTCGGGATGCCTTTCCGCAGAAGCTGCGTCTCTGCCTCCTCGCCGCTTTCGCCGGTCGAAAGCGTCGTGTGCACGCGGTCCGGCTCGTACAGCGCGTTAAGCGCGAACGAGGTGCCCGTCTCCCGCTGGCAGTACGTGCAGTGACATGCGTGGACGATGAGCGGGGGTGAGGAGAGGGTGTAGCGGACGTGGGAGCAGGCGCAACGGCCTGTCAAAGGGCTCTCGTTCGCGGGGCTCTCATTTGGGCTCCTAATACACGGTCAGTTGGGAGAAAACTCTTAGTGTGAGCATGAGCAGTACTCACCCCATGGCTGGAAATTCGAAGAGGTTTCAAGATCACATTGCTTTGCGAATTGAAAATCGAAATTGCTTGAAATAAGTAGCCATTTGCTTTGCAGATGAGCATGCCAGCCGAGATGCATATTGCGTCATATCCGTGGGGAAACACAACAGCAAATGCAGCAAGGATGTCTTCAAGCTGGTGTCTCCTCAACTTACATTGAAGCCAGCCTTCTCAGTGCTTTCCCC
Organism: Colletotrichum camelliae; assembly: GCA_018853505.1. Lineage (NCBI taxonomy): Eukaryota > Fungi > Ascomycota > Sordariomycetes > Glomerellales > Glomerellaceae > Colletotrichum > Colletotrichum camelliae. The sequence goes on along the minus strand of JAELVL010000002.1, from coordinate 5,580,220 downwards.
GGCTTCCAGACAATCCCATTATACCAGTGCCATGGTCAAAGAACACGTGGAAGAAGACAACACCTTAGACCATGCAGATATGAAAAGACGCATGATGAGCAACCTGAACAAAGATAAGAAACCTCCAGATAAATTACTCGCAGAAATTCTTCCATACAGAAAGAATATTCTCTGCAACTGTGCTCGCTCCAACTTCAGATGTCTAATTTACCCATGTTAACATGGAATCTTAGTCATAGTCACTTTGGCAATCATCTAGATAGGTTTCTCTCGTTGAAATTAGCAATACTAGAGCCAACATATGACAAAACTCAGGATATCACTCTCTTTCTAGATTCTCGGGCCATATCAAGGCGGCGTGGTGGCCTACAATTTGGTTGAGGTCAAGAAACTAGTTTAGACTTCATGGAGGAGTATGTTTTAGACGCCTTGTCATCTACATACACGGTCTCGGCTGTGAAAAAACTACCACGCCAGACTTCACGACTGTGAATAAATCTCAAGTCGATACCTCACGGCCTGAATCACTACAAAGCCTCTAGCCCCGTATAATAAGGAAAACTCTTTCCCATCACCGGGGCGGCTTTATTTACGTGCCTTCAACATTAACTCAATTCCTCTTTGAGAAATCACCTGTTGCTACTGAAGTTTCCCAGAGCATCTCTCTCAAGGACTTTGTCCCTGCTTGAGGCTGCCCCAAACCAAGCATCAATCACCACCACTCATACCAGCTTCCACATCAAAGCAATTCCAGGCTCATCTCAGGTATCATTCCCTTTCCACTTCCTCCAAAGCTTCCTTCGCTAACAAAACCAAATACAGCTCATCATGGCCGACCCCCACATCATCCTCGAAACCCACCTCTACTCCCTGCCCCCCAACGGCGCTCCCCTGGATCAGAAGCTTCCACCTCCGCCTCTGCCCGACCGCCGCTACCAAGGCCGAGATCCTCACCCTCGTCCGCAACTCCGTCGTCCGCATAGGCCGCGCCGACCCAGTCGTGGAAGCGCAGGTGACGCTCTTCTTCACGCGCAACGGCCACGTCGCGTCCCTCCCCGGAGCCAGCAACCTTGCTACCAACACTGTCGCCGTCCCGATCTACCAGCCTCCCCAGTTGATCAACTACTCCGTCCCCTACGTCCCGCAGCAGCCGCAGATGGGCGCTCCCGGCTGGCCTCTGGCTCTCACCTACGCTAACGGCGTCAACTGGCTGCACTCATACGGCCCCGGAGGCATGATGGGCATGGGAGTGGACAGCAGCGGCAGCAGATGATTGTCGGCGGTCAGATTGGCTTTATCAACGTCAACGTCCCGACTGTCAACGTTTCTGGAGGACGTCCGGTCGTGTCTGACATTGTCCGTGAGGCTCGGCTCGATGGAATCGCGGAGGGAGCTTTGGGCGGAATGTTGGAGTGGATTGGAGGACCAAACGGACTGAAGCTGATCGTCATTGTGGACGTTGATGGACGGGATGTTCTTCCTGCGGTTATCACCCTGCCGGAGACCCCTGCCGTGGTCACCCCTCCCGCTGCTCCGGCTACCTCGCCTGCTGCCGCGGAAGACGCCCCCGCCGAGCCTGCGGCCGAGTGAGTCGTTGGATAGCTGTGGTTCGGAAGGATTACTGCATTCGATAGGCGGTCAGATAAGTCTGAGATTGAAACATACAGGGTTCGAAGGAATAGATGCGCGTAATCATGGCTCAAAGACGCTTGATAATTCTCCTCGCCTCCAAGTTGGCTTCGCTCCTACGCTGCGCCAAGAACATATAAGTACAGACACGCCATCTTCTTGTATACTGAACCACAATGATTGTGAACGCGGATATATTTAACACTTTCAATTCCTCAAGGTCTGTCTGTCTCACAAGTGTCCCCACCCCCCTCATCGAATCAAAGACGAAAAAATGCGCATACACTCCGTTCATCATCATCTTCGTCGTCGTCGGTCATCATTCTTGTACCAATAAGGCGATTACTATACTTCTGCCTACCGTTGTCCCTATGATGAAGCCAGCTACCCATTGTGATATGCGATGACAGAAGCAAGATTCGTGTAGCTACCTCCAGCTCAGACTCAAGCCGTTCCCAAAGAGGGTTCAGTTATGCCCCATTGCTGTTGTTGTCGAGAAATTGGTCGACGTTCGTGCGCTTTATACCATGATGTGACAAATTTCACCAAATGAAACACAACGCCAGTCAATTTGTCCCCCTCCCTCCTTGCCTCTTCTTCCGTGCTAGACATACCTCTACTAAGGCACTCTACAGAAAGTATGTACATGTTTGAAATTCTTTTTACTGAACCGCAATGAATCAAGTTTCTGCATGAACTGGGCTCCTCAATCTCACTTATTGAATTGAGTAAAGGTTAGCTCGTCTCACACGTGTAACAACGTCCTTCCTCTGTTCGGGCACAACCAGAAGCGTACTTCCAAACCCGTCGCCGTCTGTCATTCCTTACGTATTCAGACCAGAGCACTCAGTTGAACTGGAAATTAGGATTCAACGAGGAGCGCTACACCATCTAATATAGAGGAGATGCCGATGCCGAACCTCGGCGTTAATGATCCTGACTCTTCCAGCATTGATATGTCATATATCGATGGAAAAGTTTCAAAGGGTGATGAATTCACGGGCTGTTTTAAGCCACGGGCAGGTTCCATTGCTAGCATTCTCCAGATCGTTTAGAGCTTCGGACGCCTTTTCACACTACCACATCACGACCACTTGCCTCACCTTGGCCACCGTTATCACATATAGCTAGGGCCACCAATCAAACCAGCTGCCCGAGACACAGACTCGCAATATAAAAGCTTTCTCAATGTCACAAATTCCATTCTGATTCTTCACAATCGTGACTGCTTGTCATCTTGATGTCTTTGGCGAGCGTGGGAGTCCAACTCCATAGACATCAATCAGCACTGACTGTTGCGGCACCCACCTAGCAGTCAGGACAGTTTGCGTTTCCGTCACATGCTTAGTTTGTCTTTATTCCTGTTGTCACGGGCTCATTACGTTTGGTATCAAAGTCCGCCAACAGGAAAAAGAGACACCCGTCAGCTCGTCGCATTCGGATCGCACTAACCCGCACGAGCTACCCTTGGATTCTATCTACGGAAATCGTCTCAAGACAATGGACCTTTCGTGACTGTGTTCCTCTTTGCTTTCTTTCTCATTTTGTCTCAAAATATCTATGTTTAGGTTTCTTGCAAGTAATATATACCTGTAAGCCCTCGGCCACCACGTCTCAGTAACCCTCAATATTCCATGTTGGAAGGATATAAATTAGGATGTCATCATTAAATACTGCGCCTCAACAGAATGATTTTCACGATCCATCCCTGTGTAAGTCGAGATCTCCTCATGTCCTTATCAAAGAGAACCACCTCTCGAGCCTAAAAGCCACCACCATGCGCATCATTTGGTTCCCTCGTCCGTCATCCCCAGTCGCATCTTCGTATTCTAGCGGCAACGACCATATTTCATGATCTCCCCTTCAAGTGAGACGCATTATGTGAAACCCATCATAGAGCTATGAAATTTACATGTATGAAATCCATCGGAAAATCTATGCAGATAACATTGCGTTCTTCTTTCTCTCCTCTCCCCTTTAGGATTTCGCATATATATGTATATATATACTAAGATATTACAGAAGCCGACCGGCCCTATGCCAGACAACAAATACAAATGCAGATCTCCCACCAGCTGATGTTCCTACGCTTTGCAATTGAGCCTTTTCTGAAAAGCTGACGACAGCAACGACCAACCTAAAGTCAATGCGGTACTGCTCGTACACTAGTCAGCCTATGTACTACCCCCAGAGCAGCAACATAGACAAGTTTGCGAACAGTCTCTCTATATGTACCTGAGAATACTCCCAGGATGCAAGAGGTGGGCAGCACTGGAACGATCCGACCTCGTAAAAGACTCGACCGTGGGGATTCCACAACGCAGAACAGCTGAGCTGACCCAGGATGCTGTGGGCCGAAATCAACTCCCCCATTCCACCCTTCAAATCGACTGCTACTATTCTGCCGAAAAATAAGAGCATAGGAAATCCCCAGGCCCTTTTTGAATACCCCCAAGCGCAGGTCGAACCACATTACCCCTTTCCCTCGCCGCCCCCGCCCCTCTTTAGCGTACATATACATAGACACAACCTTGCTCCTAAGTCCCTCTCTCGACAGAATCAGCGGCAATACTGCGGAAGTTGAAGAGAATTAAGCCAATCAATCCGTTCTCGAGTTCGTTTCCACAAAAACACTAAGATCCCCAGGGAAGCAAAACCGGATCGAGGGGCACCCAGCAACAAACAACCTCCCATCCCCTCGCCATCGTCTTCGTCCTTCATCATTTTCTACAACGGAGTGAGTATTCGGCCCCATCGACTGACTCGTCGCTACAAATAGCCTTGGCCACCTGGATTCGAGTACGTCAAGAATAGCTTTGGCGCCCGACCCTTCTTTGAGAAGCGTTCCTTATCTTGAAGTCCTGAAGTACGGAAAGGCCTGGCATTGTCCGTGTCCTGCTACTACTAGCAAGGTGGACTCGACAAGTATTTATCAGCAGATATTTCAACCCTCAAAGTATTCAAACTATATCTCAGCGTCGGAACTCCCCAGAGCAGCCTGTAAGCTACTCCCTGGAAGCTCACCTTCGTGAGACTCCCCCATCATTCAATATAGCTCGAGCTTATCATACGGTCCATCAGGGCAGATTTTAATCGTCAAGTCACTTATACCACCCAAATCACACTTACGCGTCACCCAAAAAAGCACATCATAGACAATAACTAATCAAGTTTTCCTGTCAAAAATCTGGGTATGCATATTCCTTTCCGACAAGAGACTAGGTATTTGAGATAAGAACTTTGAAAAAAAAACCAAAAGACGAGAGAGTTACGCAATAGCAAGCAAGGATAAAGCACGTTTGAGAGATGATAGACAAGACACTGCGCCGACTAAACACCAATTCCCTCCGCCGCCCTTTGATAAAACTTCCGCCAGGAAATTCAACAAAACTTTCTTTTTTGGAAACCCATCATCTTTCCCTCCCCTTCTCAAAACTAGTTCCTCGCCAAATACAACTATGAGACGTTTGGTAAGACTTATCGAGGTTTGGGCGGGAAACAAGGAACAACAGCTTCACGACCTAAAGAGGTAGGGAAAATAAACATGAAACAGTGAGCCCGATCTGGACAATAGGTCGAGCATGATATCGTACAGGGGGAGGTTGATTTTGTGTGTGTGGGGAGGCACAAATTGGACAACATTAAATGTCCCCTCAGATTAGCCTCTGCGCGTCTCGTTCGGGACGGGCGACAGCTTGCTGCCCTTGCTCCCTTCGGCAGCCATGAGTGCGCCGTTGACGTTATTAGACCTCCAAATGCGCTGCAGGCAATTGGTGATGTCTCATCTCGTGAACGAGCAGGAACTTGCCTGCCCCCCGAGACTGAGATCTGGCCATCGAACGAGAACGCGCGAGGACCTTTGGTCGGGTATGATCGCCAGCCAGCACCGAACGACCGATATGCTTGCCGAACACCCGCAATATGAACAGCCCTGAGAACCCCAGAGCCAAAAAGCCAAGCACTAGACGCCGCCATGCTGCATAATGATGACATAAAAAGGCATTACTGAGCCTGAACAGCCAGGCTCGTATTAGAGCAAACCTTGATGACGACGTGATCCTCAAGGTTACGCCGGGTTACCCTTCAGCCTCTTTTGCATTCGCGGCGTGGGCGGCTTGCCCTTGTTCTGGACACCGTTCACCTGAGGGCCGCCGGGTGTAGGGGCGGAGGAGCCGTCCTCTTCCATCTTTACACCTGAGGGACGTCTTCGCTTGTTGGAAGCCGGAGATGTGTTCGCGCTAGGTCCGCTGGAGCTGGTTCCCTGCTGGCTCTGCTGCATCTGCATGCCGGGTGCCTGCATATGGCCCGGAGCAGGGCTACCGGTGACATGAGGCGACCCAGGAAGCTGCATGTGCGGCTGAGCCGGGCTCGCGCCCATTGGGAACTGCCCAAAGCTGGGTTCCGCGGGCCCTGGCCGGGCATGGCCTGGCCGTTCATATTTTGCGGTGCGGAGTTGATCTGGCTGACGTACTGCTCGAGGGCGGCGTACGGGCCGAGGTTGTTGTGAGCATGGCAGTAGGAGAACAGAGGGTTCATTTGGCCGATCACTTCAGCAATCTGCACGTCATCATTAGTGTCGATGATCCATATGCATGCACGGGTGAGCGTCGCTTACCTCAAGGAACTGGAAGACAGCTTCCGTGACGCCCATGCCCCTCTTCACAGCCGATTCTGGCAGGTCTACTAAAGCGTCGGGAGGGGGGTGTTGCGGGGACTTCATCATCCGGGCCTTGCCCTTCTTGCTCATCTCCGGGGAGGTTTTGCTGTCTTGGGAGTTCACCTTGTGCCACTCCTTGACCCAGTTGTGTACGGGCTTTGCAGCGTCAATGACGGCCTTGCGGGAGATGTACTCTTCGTGGCTACTTGTCAAGAACTCGAAGAGTTCAATCTTTTGCTCTGCGTCGAAATGAGCTCGGACGGTACCGTTTGCGACAAGCTGTCCGAGTTAGCATCAAAATACAGATAGACGGAACCAGACTTACGTGAGAGCCGTTGTCGAACCAGTAGACCAGACTCGACTTTGTGTTCTCAATCCAGTGGCCATCCCCGGGCAGCGGTCGATCCGTGGTGCCCTTCTCCATTATCAATTGCATGTTCTTGACCCCACTGTCGAAGTGCGTGTGGAAGTATCGTGGAAGCGCGGGGTATGTGATTTCGTATTGCTTGTCGGCTTGATCTTCGATGTCGGTGATGTGGACAGAGTGACGGAAGACACCCTTGGTGGAAAAGAATTGGTTTACGAACATGTTCCAGTACGTGAGGTCGTCCTTGCCCTTGGATCCCTAAAAGTCAGTCAGCACTATGCTTGCGGCCACTTCCAAATGCGACGTACAGTAAAACCGCTCAGGTGTTCGCTGAACTGCATGAGCTTCAGCAAGCAGTGTCCCTTCATTCCTTCCCTCCTTTGCTGCTGGGCCTGCTGCTGTGCCAGAGCCATGCTGTTGGCCATGGCGGCCTGAGCAGCAGCGGCCTGCTGTGGGTTCACCTGGGGCTGTCCAGGCTGAGGTTGCATCTGAGGGGGGCCTTGCGGTTGAGCCTGAGCCTGGGGAGGCTGCGGCTGCTGATTCGGTTGTGGACCTGGTGTTTGCGACGGAGTGGGTTGACCTGCAGACTGCGGGTTGACGGGCTGCGCGGGCTGCTGCTGCGGTGTCTGATGAGGGGTTTGCTGGGGCTGAGGTTGCGGCTGCTGAGGTTGGCCTGGAGGTTGCTGACCCTGTTGTTGCTGCTGCTGCTGCTGCTGGGCCTGCTGTTGCTGCTGCTGCTGCTGTTGTTGCTGCTGAGCCTGCTGTTGCTGTTGTTGCTGCTGAGCCTGCTGCTGCTGCTGCTGCTGCTGCTGAGCTTGCTGTTGCGCTTGCATCGAGGCAGCCATCTGGGCCTGCTGCAGCTGCATGTGTTGAGGGTTCATCTGGACCGGCTGACCGGGCTGCTGGCCTTGTTGTATCTGCTGGTTCTGCTGCGCGACAGCCTGCTGCTGGAGAGCGATCTGCTGTGCCAACATCGCCTGAGCCTGGGGAGTATGCGCCTGCTGTAGATTTTTGTCAACATTCTGGTCATCCGTGTGGGCGCACTGTACATACCGGCCTCATGCCTTGCCTCATGGCCGCCATCTGGGCTGCCATCTGGGGGTTCATGGGCATGCCCATAGGCATGCCATTGACACCCATGTTCGCGTTGAAGGCTTGTTGAGCCATGAGCGCCTGCCTAGCCTGCTGCTGCTGCTGAAATAACCTCTGCTGCGCCATTTGGGTTGCATGCGCCATCGCGGCCGGGTTGTTGACTGTAAGTCGAGGTCAGCGGGGGGAAGGGACATAGGACGAAAGGGGACGCGGAGAGTCGTCAAACATACAATTCTGGGCGAACTGGTTATGCTGGAACATTGAGTTCTGGGGGTTGAGGTGCTGCAAAGCGTGAGCGTTTGGACCACCAGCACCCGGCGGCATGCCGCCCATCAACTGGTTTGGATTGACCTGACCACCAGGCCCTGATACCGCCATGTGCATCTGGTGAGGCATTCCACCGCCCGGCGGGCCTTGCTGATTTGGGTTGTGAGGCATACCCGGGCCCATGGGGTGGCCTGGGACGCCTGGATGTTGTTGCATGCCGGCAGGATGACCTGCAAACGATGGTCCCATACTCGTCATCATGTCTTCAGCGTGTCGATAATCCACGGCGTGGATATCGACGTCTCTTCCCTCCGCACTATCTCATGCGCCTGCAGAAAACACCGGTACGTGGCTCTCGTCTCGAATAGAAATGGACAATCGGCGGCCGCGAAACAAACACGAGGGCGTGCGGGCGTGGTGGGATGCGAGCGTTGGAGTTTGGGTTGCGATGGCGCGACGCGAAGAAGCGATGGAGGCAGCTGGCGTTCGGGATTTACGAGACGCGGGAGAGTGGTCTCTCAATCGCGCGGATGCGGGTTGCGTGGGCTGGCGGGTTTCGACTAGCGTTATCGGGGTTTGCGATAGGAGAGCAGGTCGTTTTTTGCCCGTCTTGATGGTGCAAGTTTTGGGCGGCCGGGTCAACAGGCGAAAGGGGACCGAGAAGGCATCGATGATCGACGTGGAGGACGGAGGACGGAGGACGGGGGCGGGAAGCAGGATAATTTGGGTAGGGAAGTTGGTCGGGGATGCGACGACAAACAAAAGAGCTGGATGGGAAAGGGTTCTGGGGAGTGGGTGGGTGCGACTAAGGCAGCCCGATGACGGGGAGAAGGGTGCTGGGCCTAGGACTGGGAAGCCTGCGGGAGAAAGAGAGAGAGAGGGAATAGGTGTGCGTGTGTGCGAGTGGAAGAGCCCGAGCTGCTGGAGCGAGAGAGAGAGAGAGAGACAGCGAGACAGACTGACGGGCGACGAGCGAGTCGGGGGGTCGGAAAAAAAGCGTGGCGTGGCGACGGAGAAGGTAAAATGGAGTTGTTGGTTAATTGTAAAGGTAAAGGTTTCCGGGGCCCGTAGAGCAGATACAGTTGAAAGATAGTGTGCGAGAGTCAGAGATACGACGACGTGGTGTCGAAGGGTCGCGAGATAGCGGGAGCAAGGTGAGGCGAAGCGAGTGGACAGACTCAGAGGGTTGAGAGGTCTCGTGAGAGAGTGGGCGGGCGGGAAAAGACGAGGAGGCCCAGAGCCTTTTTCTTTTTCCTTCAGCACGCAGGCGTCGTCGACGATGACATTCGCAGCGGCGGCGGGTTTATGTGTTGGATCCAACAAGCCCGGTTTTTATTGCACACGTCGAGAGACCGGGAGAGAGCAAGAGATGAGCACTGCAATACGCTGCGCTGGCGAGCAGGAACAAGCCTTTTTTCGCGCGTCGCCTTACCAGGAGGACGGGCGAGTGAGTGGATGTGGTACGGTATGGCGGGTGAGGTCCAGAGGTAAGGCACTAGCTAGCTGGACCTGATGAATTGCGGATTTTGGGGGGGGTTGAGTGGGTTGGGCTGGGTAGCGTGTTAAGGTTGGCAGCAGCGTGGCAGCGTATCCGTAGCGTGTGCGGTGCCAGCACGCTGGGGCCGGCTGCCTGTCTGTCGCTGTCTGTCTGGCCAGCCGGTGGGCTGAAGAAGGGACGCAAAGACTCAAGTGGGCAGCCCGAGCTTCTTTTGCCCTTGTCTTGGTGCTCAGCGGGCAGACAGCGAAACCGAAAGTCCTATTCCTTCCGTTCGTCTTTTGGGTGGGTGTCGTGTAAAGCTAAGGTAACGAGGTCCTCCTGTGTCTAAAACGCAACACGGGACGAAGTTGACGTTCGGAACCCCGAAAGAACAAAATGAAGTCTAACACATAGAAAAAATTCAGAGACAGAAAAATTTAAATTAAGGAATCAGACACTTGGCCCACGGGCGGTGATTGGAGGGGGCGCTCAACGTGGTGTTGCAGACAGGTTGCAGCGTCAGAGAGAGCTCTCCCTTCACCTACAGCACCTTTGCTAGGAGACAGCAAACAGCAGACAGCACGGCAGCAGATGGTGGATGGCTGCCCGGGCTGGGGAAACAGGAACAGAGCAGGGACGGCAAAGAAGCACGAGAGGTGGGCGGGCGGCCAGCATGCCAAACTGCCAATGCCAGACGCACCTCCCAGCCCGAACCCGCCCTTTGCCTTCTTTCGATGGGAAAAGCGGGTCTCTATCCCGCTATAGCGGTGCGCTACCCATCTATCAAAAAACAACACGCATGGATATGCCGGAATTAGGTGGCGGGAAGCTTCATTTAAACGCGGGAATATGCCTCTATCCACAACGGCCGGCGATCAGGCGGCTTATGCATCAAGAGCAAAGCAAGCTTTGTCTTTCTTCAGCGACCCGCGCGTCCCAAGGGGTTGGCATTTGTCGCAAAGCAGGAGGCAGGAGGTTCTGCCTTGTCATGGTCGCCGACGAGAGCAGCGCAGCACCAGGCAAGGAGCAAAAAAAAATGCCTCCCATCCTCCCCGTTCATTCGATGACAAATGACCCTCGCAGAACAGACCGCTGGAATCGCGTCGTCTTGCCCTATCCGTTTCTACCTTTTGCGTCCCTCAATGGCAACCACGTGTTCCCCGAACCACCCGGACACACACCATTCGCACATTCTGTCTCTCTCTCTCTCTGTCTTCCCTCATCGAGTCCTCTCATCGTCTGGTGACATGAACCTAGAGAGGGGGCCGCGCGGGATCCAATCAGCTTGCCTCATTTTGGGGAAGCGGGGGGTCCATTGGGTCCCGGTCCAGTCCACTGTCCCAGACATCGGTTCCTCGGCGCTAATCTCCGATTCAAATCACATGACCTTCGGCCTAAAGCTAATGGCTCAGCCGACCACGTGACACCCAATCTTTCCTTCCCCGAAGCAGACGTTTCCAGACCAAAGGCCCGTGCCCCAGAAAAATTTCGACCGAACCTGGCCCCACAATTCCCATCGTGAGCCGCATCTATAAAATCTCTTCCCTCGCATCACAAGCTTCACTCCTTCCCCCCCCATCATCCAACGCCATACTTTTTACTCAACACCACCCGTGCCAGCGCAGCCCTCGATCGCTCATCTCCTGACAAACGCTCAATGCAGAGCAGATCAGAGAGCGTTCGGGGTTCCTGCGCTGCGCTTGCTACTAACAGGTAAGCCACCAGCAAAATTTCCCTCCATACACCATTCCCCCAAACTCCGAATGATGATATTATATCAACATGTCTTCTTTTCCCAACCGAATCGACCATGAAGAAGTCTAGTCTACTCGGGTACTCCGTCGCAGGAGAACCTGTTACTTGCCAGTAATCACTATCTGACACTTTCACCTTCACCATCACTTTTCAGCAAATCTCGGATTTTGAGCAATCTCGCTGACAAAGTGCAAAGAACAGGAAAATCTTGCTTTGCGATGCTAGCAATGGCTCTTGATAGAACAAATACAACTATTTTTAATCACACCTCATCTAAGACTGCATTCGTGACCAATGTGATTGATAGATCTCAATGTGCCGCATCTTGGGATTCCCAAGCTTTCGTTCAGGTGACCGCCATGAGAATTTGTGCACCTTCCATGCCTCATAACAGAGGATATCCTCACCTCCCACCTCATACCTCATGACAGGCCCTCTAATCTCGCACCACCTCCCTGATGATGATGATCATTGCGCATCGACAACTTCAGCCTTCACTATGCCTTGAATCGCTCGAATGACCAATCACATTTCGCGGTCATGATGAACGGACGTCCTTATCGTCCATACCTCATGGCAGAAGACGCCCTTCGCCCTTCGCCTCACGCCTCACAACATCCGACGTCCCCCTGAACATCGCCTCAATCCAAGACCACATCTCCAGTCAGCAGACAACTTCACCTCACATCACATCACACCACATTCTCAAAGGCATCACAGAAATCAATACCAAACAAATCAGTCACTTTGTGGAATAAACTCAAATTTCATCTATGCCAACCATCCCCAACTGCCATGCATCCCAAAAGAAACACTCCCAATGCCCACCCGCAAAATCCCATAAAACAAAAAAAAGAGGCAAATACTCTTTTCTTTTCGCGAGGTATATCCCGTCACGGGGGCCGTAGCCATACACCGTGTGTTTTGTTTTTGCAACTTTCATCAAGAACGCCAAACAGAACGAATGACAAGTAAGGCGCGCTGCACCCGCGCGCCCTCTGTGAAACCACCCGTCAACTTATCATGTCCATCACCTCTCCTAAATCACGCGCAGACCTTCCCGTACAGACTCGGGAATATCCCGCCGCCTGCCTCCCACGATACCACGGCGGTTCCTACCCGTCCGCCCCCTGCCAAGCCAGTTGAGCTTGAGCAGCCGGCAGAGCTCCTCCATCCTCCTGTTCCCCTCGTCGTTGCCGTCTCCCGCGACGTCCCCGAGGCTCGCGAGGATGCTCATGCATTGCAGCATGCGACCGACCATCTCCGTGACCTGCTTCGAGTCCTCGACGTTCTGCTCGCGAGTAAAGGGCCGTAGTTGCCCATCGCTACCAGCACTGGCGTAGCTGACGTTGCTGAGGCCACGACTGCGTCCGCCAGCCCCGGAACTTGCATCGCCGAGTAGCGTCGTCGCGTTGGAGTTGTAGCTTGCCACAGACGGGTCGAGGCTCATTGCGGTCCCTGGGCGCATCATGCTCATGGTGTCGGCGGGGCTGGACGAAAGCGCAGGATCTGGAAGGGGAGAAGCGAGCGCCATTGAGGCAAATGACGACGGCAGGAATTCGAGTGAGAGGCGAGAGAATATTGTCTTGAGTGATTCGTACCGGGGGAGGATGACAATGTCGCGGTATGCGGTCAGAACGATGCGGCGAACGTCAAAGACGGCCGAGGCCGGTCTTACATGCGGTGCATCGGTAGACATCGGAGCCGCCTTGACGCCGCCCCAAAAGTCGCGGGCCTGGTCCGGATTCATGAGGACGCCGCAGCCGGAGAATTCGAGATCCAAGGGAAGGAAAACGGCCTGCATGTATGGCAAAATTGAGGTGTAGGTGATGAGCCACATCTCCACCAGCGCCGGAATGACCTTGTCTTCCTGCGTGCGCCTGAGGGTGTGGTCCAATGACGCGAAGCCGGTCGAAAGAAGTTCGCGCAGGTCCTCCAGAATAATATTTGGCGATCTGCGCTGGATGCAGTATTGTATGTGTAGTGTCACGAGTTTGTTGAAGTCTTCCACGGGCTGTCGCAGATCTTCGCCCTCAAAGATGACAAGCATCTTCGCCTTGAGATACGGCCATGCATCATCGAGCGCCATGCTGTTGAGGCCGTACTTGCCTGCATCAATTGGTTCGGAGAGATACGACGACTGATGCGTCAGACTTGGCAGACTGCTTGGCCCAGGCCATTCTGATGGAAGAGAACTCGATTCGACGCCGAGGCCGCTGCTCTCCTTTTCAGTCTTTTTGTCCCGACGTCCCTTGCCAAACGACGTTGCAGTCGGGGCCGGACTAGGGGGTAAGTTGAAACTGTATAAACTCGACGGGGCACTGGGGTCTGTGGGTTTCGAGTTGCTCGATGCGGAAGACAGCGGGAGGTGGAATTCGTCCTTGAGCTTGTGCTTCTGCCGCGACAGAAAGTGATGCTTCTTTTCCTTTTCTCGCCCTTCTGGCTTCTCCATGGTGGGCGTTTCGGGCACGGCGCGGATGGTTGCAGAAGACGAGTTGTTGAGATTGTAGATGGACTGGCCGCTGGTATCGATCAGACTGCTGGTGCTGAAATTACCGCGCTGTAATGATGCGAGCGCGCTGCCGATCTTGCTCGGGCTCGGGAGCGGTTTGTCCTTGGGATCGCCCTTGGTGCCGATCTTGACAGGGCGGGAGAACAGCTTCACCTTGGACTTTTCTGGCTTCGCCGGTTTCGGATCGGGGATGAGTTGCGGCGGGGGATGGACAGGGTGGACGGAGTGAACTGGGCTATGCTGTGACTGTTGGTGGGCGATGTGCTGCTGCTGTTGAGGCTGTTGCTGCTGAGACTGAGAAAGACCCGGTGATGTCTGCCCCGACCGTGGAAAGGCGGCGTTCGCTGCTGTCGTCGCGGCCGAAGTACCCAGCAGGCCGTTGTGGTATCCTTGGTTCCCAAAACCACTCTCTCGTGGAGCGCTGGCCTCTGTCAGGCTTAGCATAGGCGGGCTGAGTGGGCCCCTCGCGCCGCTTCCCCTCCTCACGTTGTCGACGGCGTCGCCGCCGTTAGGGTTCGGTACGGTCTGCGACCGCTGTCGAGCGTGTTGTGTTGTTGCTGGCTCTGTTGGTTGCTCTGGTGTTGCAGGACGGCGGCTTGTGCCGCGATCTGGCTGGCTGAGAGGGGCCGGACTCGATTGCTGGTGGTGGTGATGTACCTGCTGATGTGAGACGACGATGCGACCGAGGCAGGCTGTGACATGCCCACCTGGGAAAGGTTCGAGGTGCTCGTGGACGGGAGGGTCGAGTCGAAGAGGCCGGGCGTCTGGCTATGTTTCCTCGAGTGGCCTTTCGTCAAGGGGCTCGCGGTGCGGGCGGCGGCGGATGCGATGTGGGTGTTGACGCTCAGGTCATGATTTCTGCCTTCGCTTGCCCCTCCTCCTCCTATGGGACCTGCTGGTCCTCCGGGTGTGGTGCCGGATCGCTGGGCGGTCGGCGCGAGAAGTTTCTGCAGGCTCGCCGTGCTCGAGTTGGCCTGGGAAGTAAACTGGGCATATATCGGCGTCGCGGAGGAGCGGTAGGCGCGCTCGGTGCGTGACTCCGGGGCTTGACGAAATGTATAGCGAGGTTCTCTTCGCTGCTCGAGGAATCGGCGCGGGCGGGAGGTCGTGGACGTTGCTGCGGCGGCGGTGCGCTGGAGGAGGAAGCTGTCGAGCCCGGCAGAGGGCTGAAGCTGCCCGGCGCTCGGCGGGGGTCGTGCTGGTTGCATTGTCGTGGATGTTTAGGGGTCTGTTACATCTTGGGAGAGTTGGGATGATTCGAGATCGGGCGGGCCTCGAAGGTTTGTTTGCTGAGTTGTTGTCGAGAGCAGGGATGGTGGGTGGTTGTGTTGGTTGTTCGTCTCTTGGTGGGTGAGGTGAGGTGAGGTGAGGTGAGGCGGGCGAGGTGGGAGGAGTTGAAAGGTGTGAGGGCGCTGACAGAAGCGAAGTGGTGATGTAAGAGGGTCGAAAAATACGAGGTCAGGGAGGAAAGAAGGAAGGGTGGTGGTTATGAGCGATCCAATACCGCGAGTGGATTTTGATTGCGTCCAAGGGCTTCAAGGGCCTCAAGGGCGGCCGTGTGAGATAGACAGGATCGATTGGGGGGAATTGATGCAGGATAATCGACTAGGTAGTGTAAGGTATCTGCACAACACCAGGCCAGGCCAACCCTCGTCTGGGTCGTCTCGCGTGCGCCTTGGTTGCAAGTCTGGCTCGGGTGTAAGCATGGAAGCAAGATGCGGGCTATCCTTCCTATCGATATCAACCCGGATCCAATCCAATGCACCTCAGAGTACGGATAAGCGACCCGTTGCCAAGGGGAAGCCGGCCGACGTTTTCGTTTGCGGTGAAGGACCGACGCCCTGGACGGCTGAACCAACCCAAAACCAAGGCACCGCGACGACTAACAGCATCCCCCGCTCTTAGGTGCTCCCCCAGCCCCTTGTGCTGCTGGATCACTGGCGCGCCGCCGGGTTGCGACCCTGGCCTTCGCTAGCCTGGCTGGTGGGTAGGCTGGCTGTCTGGGCCTTGCCGTATCGGTGGTAAAATCCAGCAACAGCTGAAGGTAACCCCGCAGCGTCATTGCGCGCAAGAAAAAAAAAAAAAAAGACAGTCCCCATCTTCAGCGGAACATTGAGGACCACCACCACTGGAATGGAGGGAGCCGCACCCGCAAAGCCGCACAGCGCCAGATTTTCGTCATAATTGATTTTCCCATGCTTCCTTTTTCCGACCCCTCCCCCTCCAACGACACATCACGATCGCCGTTTCTCGCCAAACCCCCCCTTCCCCCTTCCCTGTTCTGCACTCGTCCACGCTCCCCTACCTTGACACTCCCGTCGCTCGTCCAAACTACGAAACTTTGACGTACCAACCGCAACCGACCAGACTAGACAGAACCATGGCAGCAGAAACAAACGGCGCCGCCGCCGCTCCGGCCCTCGAGTTCACGGCAACCTACAAATCGCCCGCCAACGACCCCTTCACCCACTCCGAGTCCATCCCCGTCCCGCCGACCTCCGGCGTCCAAGACAAGACAGCCTATCTCAAGTCTCTGCGCGAGGCCATCAACACCGCCCAGGAGACTATCAACAAGGAGCTCACGGCGCGCATGGAGGAGGACAAGGCACGTGAGGCCGGCAAGAACGGCGCAAAGACCGCCGTCGACGAGGCCCTCGAGGAGGAAAACTACGGCGAGGAGGCGCCTCCCAACGACGACTGAGAGAGAGGGAGAGAAAAAGAGAGAAGGAACAAAAACTTTGAAAGCTACGAAAAACGAACGCAACGCCTCGTTTCAGAGCGCCATCGTACATTCTTTGCCACCTTATATACGGGGTATTGCTGTATCATGCTGCCGCTTCCCCATTTGCCCTGGCTATGCAAATACCAATATGTACGAAGGAAACCAACTCCCGGCACCAATCAACCCGGCTCCTCCTACTCCTACAGCACACCCCCTTACGAAAACCTACGAGCCCAACCTCCTGCCCGCGAGCTCTGCGGCCTGTGCGACGCCGTCTTGTTCAAGCAGCCGTAGTGGACGACGCTGTTATCGGGCAATACCGAAATCACGGTGCTGCCACCCAGCCTCTTGTGGCATACACCGCAGAGGCGTTCCTCCGTGATCACCACTCTTCTATTGCGTCCGCCTTGCCCGCCAGGAATTCCGTCACCGAGCACCAAAAGGGCTTGCGTCGATACCAGCTCCGTGTCTCGCAACCGCGCAACAATGCGCGCCTCGTTCACCACGCTGTTGGCAGACCTAATCCTGCCTCGGAAGTAGGATTCGAGGTCTCGGACGGGAAGGTCGTCAGGGATTAGCGAGAGGGTCGAGGCTGCTGGGAGACGTGAACCGTGCCTTGAGAGAAGTTCGAGAGCTGGTCCATGGGCGGGTTTGTGAGGTGGCGGCGGCGTCAAGTACAAAGAGAGTAGCGTGTGGTAGATTGATGGTGTCGAGTCCTCGACGTCGCCTGCTGAAGATGGTCTCCGCAATCGATCTGGCGACCGGGATCGGTCTGGCGATGACGACGCAGACTCTTTCGACTTGTGCACCATGTTGCAGTACCTGAGGCAGGTTAGCTAATGCAACTACATTGAACGCGGCAATGCTTACTCTTCGGCCTTCGCGTAGTTCTTCATTTTGAAAACGTAAATTTCCAATGCTTGCTTGTGCGAGCCCATGTTGCTCAGCACGACAGCTTGAGCTTCGTAAAAGGCCGGATCTGCGTCGCGTCAGTATCCACCGAGTCTGGCAAAGAGAGGTCAAACGTACCGTCTCGCGGGATGAGACCAAATGCCTTGCTAAGACTATATTGCCCACTTGTTTTGAGGAACACGACGAAGCGTTCCATTTCTGCATCCCACTCGTCATCCCTCCTCTTCTCCTTCAGCTGTCTGATGAACAACTCCGCTAGACGATTGTGGAAGTCTGGGGTCGTGTCATCCAGCTCGTTGATGATGTGCTCCAAGTACTGGACCTCCAATGCAGGATTGATGCCGCCCAAGAAGCGGGCTACCCGGCCACGAGGCAGGGTCTCCGCATTCTCGGAGTCAGCGATGAAGATCTCCATGGCCAGCTTCGGATCCGCCTTCAACACCCATTCAGAGTACTGGAGAATCAGATCAATCTCTGACGGTGGCAAGTTTTGCAGATACATCACCGTCCGCTGGGGGCCGTGCAGAGCAGGAGCAGTCTCGTCGGGCTTCTCGGCGGTTCCAAAGCGCTTGAGAAGTTCCAACGCTTGAGAGTGAAGCTTCTTGCCGCTGAAGAAGTCCACCAGCTCGTTGTACCTATTATGAGCGAGAAGCGCTTCGTTCACCACATCTGGGTCGCAGAAGTTGGGTAGTCGGAAGAGAGATCCGGCCAGAGACGGGCTGGTCGTCATGTACGTTCTGAACAAAGCCGTGTCAACCATCCTTGAAGTCCTCAGTAGCTCTCCCTCCAGTTGACTTCCCGTCTCCTCGCCGTGGACTGGTGACATGAAGCCCTTCATCGCGTCTTCGGTCGAGCCATTGGTATTTGACCGCTTCAGCTTGCCGGTGCTGGGGTCAAGCACACGTTGCAGGCGTGTTCTCGTTCCGACCAAGTACCCAGCCAGTGTCCTGACTGCTGCCAGAAGATCGTCACCTTCAAGAGGTTTGTCCTCCGCTGGCCTGCCTTTGATGCTGCCGGTCTCTTCGACGTCCATCGTGTTGCTCTTAGATATGATGGAAGCCGTGTCCGACTGCGGCGGTGCGGGTGCCTGTTTTCGTCCCATGAACAGCTTTGCAAAGCCAACACCACCGCCCCTCGCGGGAGAGGCTGGACTCTCGCTGGGTTCGTCCTTGGCTGGCTTGTCACCGTTGGTTTTTTCGTGGACTTCTTCCTCGCCGTCTCTCTCGTCACTGCCCGAATCCTCCTGAGCACCATGCGCCCATCCCGACATCTCGCCCGCGATCGAGGGCGGGAAGAGCTTTAGTACGCGCTCAGGCGGGGCGTGGACGTCCTCTTCGTTGAACAGATCCATGGCGTCGTAGTACTTTTTCTGTTTGAAGAGCGTATCTGCTTTGAGCATCTTCACCTCCCGCAGAGTCTCCGTCTTATTGCGCAACAGAGCATCTTCGAGCATATTCAGGATACTGACGGCCTCGTCGTATTTGCCTTTTTCGACCAGCTCGTCAATTTGCGAGTCGTAATCGGTGGCACCCATCCTCCACACACATCGATCGCTAGAAATGTGGAATCCCTTGCCTGCATGCGCCAGACTGAGATTGGGTGGTGGAAGGTGAAGCTGCGCTGCACCAGGAAGAGAAATGGTCTGCAACAGCGACAATGTCTCTGGATTCCTCACCTCCAGAGAGCCTCTCGAGGGCGCCTGCAGAGCTAAAATGTAGGGATAAGAGTATCCGATTTGCTCCGGCGCCGCTTGCCAAGGTATCTGCCGTTTCTCAACCGGTTTGCCCTCATCAGTGATGAACATTGAGTTGATATCCTTGGCCAACAATAGCTCGCCTTCGGACAGCTTCGCCGCAAGGGGTTTCGGCATGTATCCTCCCAGACCCATGTACCCCATACCCGCGCTGCTGACCGCTCCGAAGCGGCTGGCTTGTTGACCCGACGTTGCAGAGCCCGGGCTGATGATATCCTCAACCTCTTGGCTTATAACATCAACCATGACATAGCCGGCGTTCATGCCGCAGACGATCTTCGTCGCGCTGGCCCACGTCACAGTTCGTATTGACTCCGGCAGGGTGATCTCGCCGACGTCGGGGCTAAGCTCGCTCTCCTGCCAGCTCCATAACAGCAGCCGC
This sequence comes from Colletotrichum camelliae, assembly GCA_018853505.1. Lineage (NCBI taxonomy): Eukaryota > Fungi > Ascomycota > Sordariomycetes > Glomerellales > Glomerellaceae > Colletotrichum > Colletotrichum camelliae. The sequence goes on along the minus strand of JAELVL010000002.1, from coordinate 5,560,695 downwards.
CGACGGACGGCAACGGCCATGCGGCTGATGATCTCCGGTATCCCAGTAGCGGCATCTTTCACGATGTTCGAGGGCGAAGCAGGTGGCATCTTCGTTCGTTGGAGCTGCTCGATCGGCTCGTAGGTCTGTAGGTCGTGCAACGAGACGTAGTAGTTGGACAGCGATACGATGGTACTAGCTTCTTTGAGAATGGCAAGCTGTTCGATCGCCCTGGTCGAGAATCTATCTATCTCACGCAGCAGGTCCGTCGGTTTCTGCGGGCGGTTGGGCGGTGTTGAGGTTGTTGTTGGCTGCCGGCGGTGGGCTCGTTGCGGAGGGCTGGGAGCCATTGGCTTGGGTCGGTGACGGAGGGGGGAGCTCGTTTAGGCGGTAAATGCGGAGTGCACCGCTGTTGAGGCCGACGAAGACGCGGTCGCCTGTAAAATTATATGTGAGAGGGGGGCGTCATCACGCAGGAGGCGGGCGACATTTGGGGCAACGACGCACCATGCGCGAGGATTGTCTCAATCTTGGACTTATCCCGCTGCTTTAGCTCTATGATCGGCCGCGCTGTAAATGCTGAGAGCATGGCGACTGCCGGGCCGCAAGGCGAGTGTGTAAAATATTCAGTATACCGTCATCAGTATGAAGGTTCGTCTCGTTTGCGCCGGTTCGTCACTGCAGCGGAGAAGCGTTCATGATGGCGCGCGCGGGAGAGATGTTGGAGCTTCGGTTCGGGTATGGCTGGATGCTTGTTGCTGGTAAGGTAGGTAAGGTACGCCGTAGTCGTCGGCCGTACGTCAGGACAAAGTCCCCACAAGGGAGCCGATGACCTCTTTTGCCGCCCGTTTGGGACTAGCGCCGCTGCTACCCTTCCACTTGAAGCAGCGAGTCTCCACCTCCTTCAATATCTGTTGGGAACTGCTGCTGATTGGTCGGCCGTACATCGGGATTTGCTGTACATCCGTCACATGCATTACGGCACACTTTACTTTCAACTGCAGCTTGAATGAAGCTGTTGAGGAACTGGTTGGATAGATGAATAACTTGAAATTGCACGCTGCTTCGTAGGAAAAATCTCGGCACGCCATTCTAACTTTCCCTCGAAACTTTGCGCTGCATACGTAGCAGTCGCAAGGAAATAACCAAATCAAGCCCAGTGCTATCTATGCCAGTATCTATGTGCTGAACTCATCCGAGAACCGATATCTCCGAGTTCATGATCCCCTTTTCCGAGTATACGCAAAACAAAAACGATGTCAGATGCACCGTGACACGTGTATGAACGAGCATGTGTATGTGAGAGAAGTGTGTACGGGATAGCCCTCAGTCTAGTCCAGCGACCCTCATCAGCCCGTACCCAAGGGACACAACAACGGCCAGTGTGAGGACACTGCTGGGAACACCTCTGCTGATGAAGTGCTTCACTTGGAGATATCTCTGGCCGGTGGGGTCTTCCTTCATGATGGCAGCTAAGGAGAGTTAGCGCATGGTCAGGAGCAGTATTGCGAGAAAACTTACTCATATTCGGGAATCCACTGGTAGGCAGTCCCATTGCGGCACTGCACATCAGGACTCCACCCATGACAAGCAGGTTGGGGTGAGGCTCGTCCATGTTGCTGCCGACATCGAACACGAGAGGCAAGATGATAAGAGCCGCGACCGTGTGGCTGATGAAGGTGGCAATGATGAGGATGAGGGATGAGAACACAACAAGAACTCCGTAGAGGCTCATGCCCTCGACCTCCTTGGTCACCACGCCGGCGATGGTGTGCAGCAGACCAGATGACTTGACCGCCTTGCCCAGAGCCAAGCCTCCAGCAGCTAGGATAATGATGGTCCACGGGAAGTTGTTGAAGTCTTCCTTGGTCAGGATACCAATACCAAAGAACAGAACGATTGGGATGATGGCAATGACACCCATGTCTCCGAAGACGCCTTCCAACTGATGGCTGGCGCACCACAGACCGATTGTGACAATGGTGACGATGGAGACAAAGTACTGAATGCCAGTGAACTTCTCCTTCACAGGACGAATGGGGGCAATTGTTGTTCCCTTGCTTGGCTGGAATGTGATGAGGAGCAGAACCCAGATCACGAGAAGCGAGACAACGCCAACGGGAATGACGATGAAAAACCACTGGATCCAGGTAGGCGCCGGCTTCATGATTCCAACAGCAACCACGTTCTGCGGCGATGCGATGGGCGACAGCATGCCACCAATGTTGGAGGCAAGCGCAATACCCATGATGACCGCCTTGGACATGTTGGACTCAGAGGGCAATGTGCGCAGCATTGGCTGGGAACGCTGTCAGTAAGATTCACGTCTGTACCAGGCAATTTGGACTGACCTCGATGATGGAGAAGCAAAGGAGGGGCAGCAACGTTGCTGATAAGCATACTAGCAAAGGCAGCGACCAGCATGTTGGCAATGAGAACTGTCCGGGGTGTAGTTCCCGCCTTGCTCAGAACAAACGTGGCAAGTCGCTTGTCAATCTTGCACTTGGACAACGCCGCAGCCAAGGTAAAACCACCCAGGAGAAGCATGATGACCGGGGTCCACATGGCCGAGAAGATGTAGGAGGTGGCAGCCTTGGAGTCAAGCCTCCTGTGCGGCTTGTCTTCTGAGAGAACGACATTCAAAACGACGCAGAGGAAGGGAATCATAAGCGAAGTCACGAATAATGGAATAGCCTGGGAAGTGTGTTAGCTACGTTCCGTTCGACTCTGTGACCTCGAACTCACCTCCGTAGCCCACAAGATACTGACGAACACGATCAGTGCCAAGCAGTTTTGCTGCTCAGGCTTCTCCATGATGGGAATGAAGAGGAGCAGGAAGAAGATGACAAAAGCAATCAGAAGGGTAAGCAGAGGCGTACTGGCCACCCAGGTCGGAACGACGAAGCGTCCCACAGGAGTAACCACCTCTTTAGTGACGGGGGCGAGCTCGTCATCTCCTTGCAGTCGTCGAGCGCCGGACAGACCGTCTCTACCCAGCAGGGTTCTGCCCAAGCTAGCAGCTTCAGCACGGCGCTCCATACCGATCATGTCTCTCCAGACAGTGTTTCGCTCCCAGACGACGTGTTCACGCAGGTGAGACCGCAGATCTCTCTTGGCGAGGTTCTCGTCGCCTTGGGTGACAACCTCAGCGTAAGCCTTTTCCATCTTGGAGATGTTCTCTTCGACGGTCTTGATGCTCTCCACCTTGAAGGGGTAGGCCGCGTCGACGTGGGTGCTCATGTACTTGGGGCGCAGCTCCCTGTCCACGATCTTGTCGAATTTCTTCAACACCTTGCGGAAACCCGTCCTGTTGAGCTGCACGTACGACTTGAGCTCACAGAGCTGGACATAGAGGCTGATGATACGCTTCTTGAGCATGATGTTCGACGAGTAGAGGAAGGATTGGTCCGGTATCTCGTCCTGCGTTGTGCTGTAACGTCGCAATGATCTTCCCAGTGTCAACTCGGTCGACGCCGTCAGCTCAGTCGTGGAGTGGCCGAGGTTGGGAGCTGTCTTGCGTCTACCTCCCCCGAGGCTGGACCGGCTCTTGGTCAAACCAGTAGTCTCGTCATCGTCCTCGTCGTCATCGCTGTCGTCCATGTTGCCATCGATCGACTCAGATCTTCTGCCGTTGGTCCCTGACATGCCCGGTCGGTGTCCGCTGCCGAACGACCGTCTAGGCCCGCCGTTCTCCTCCTCATCTTCCGAAGAGAAATTGCCGACATCGCCAAGCAGCTGGTTGACCTCGTCCAGAAGCTCGCCCTCCTTGGCTACGTAGAAGGAGCAAATCTTCTCCAGCTCTACGCCAAGGGCGCGGCTGAATACTTCTTCCGGTTCTTCATTTCGGATGAGGGGTCTCGATTCGGCGTCGCCTGCGCTCGTCTGGTGGACGGTCTTCTCGAGCTGGTAGATGCTACAGCGAGTCATTAGTCATCTGAGACCTCGGGGTACGGTTGGGGAAGGCATTGGGATCTCACAGCTTCTTGAGGTTGCTGTAGGCAATGTATGACTGCTCCAGTCCGGAACAGCATTAAACTGGATGCTGTGGGAGAACTTCATGTCGTCCTGCTGCTCGAGCCACTGCTTCTTCCAAAGTCTCTTCTGTTCGCGGCGGGCGGCTCGGTCGTCGGCGGTCTTGCGCGCGGCAATGGGCTTATAGTCGTCGAGCTCGAAGCTCTGGGTGTCCGCAACGGCGGTGCTATGGCTGTTGGCGGAACTCCCTCCCCGTTCCCGAAGGCCTGATGATGGGTTATCGAGGTCAATGAGAAGTCCTGGCGGCGCAGAGCCTGGTTGATGGGTAGAGGAGGGATTGCTTTGGGGTGCCTGGGGCGGTATGGTGGCAGAATGCGGTCGCGTGCGACTTCTTATCGGGATGGGGTATCGCGATGCGCGCGGATCAGGGTACCTAGGCGTGCTGGATGGTGTTTAAGCTACTGGAATAGCATCCCGCGTTTTCGTGGTGGCTGCAACACGTGGGGAAAGCGTTGGTCGTCCTGTCTCCCAGCTTGTTGAAAGAGCCGCGTGACGATGTAATTGGTTTCATTTGGGCCTAGCGCAATCCAGCTCCACGGGTGCCACGTCCTTGCGATTAGTGTCGTTGCCATTGGTTGCAGGTCGCTCGGATGGAGCAGAAATCCATCTCGACCCAGCAATCTATGAATCTATTGGAGTATTACCTAAGACAGTGACGTGACCTTATTTACTAAAGAGGTGTAGAGGTGGATGTGCCACCGATACAAAGTTTAATCCTTGAAGGGCATATTCAATGCCAGACCCTCCAAGCCGCCAGTCATCGCGGGAAGCTCCTTGGACGAAGCCGTTCTTATCATGCTTTCCCGTGGAAATCAAGTCGTATTCCGAGTTCTCTCTGTATAATCGTCGGAGAACGACGAATCTTACTATTATTGCCTGTACTGTTCAACTCATTCCCACACTCTATTCAAACATGCTTCTGTTTCTTCGCAAAGCTTTTTTTCTTTCTCCTCCAAACGCGAGTAGTCCTAGTCCTGTCTGTCTATACGCAAATCCAAATCCCACGCTGGGGATATCTTTCTTATGCTCGAATCCTTCTAATGCAGTGCTCTTCTGAAGTCTGGAAACTCGAGTGGGTATCAGTCAAATGAAATGCCGAAAATCGAACACAAAGAGAACATGTAATCCCTCAGAGGGACTCCCGCAGTCTGGCTCGGAATCTCTCGCAGTTGTACTGCAGCCACACTACAAGTGGCACTGTCGAAACCGCAGCGGCTGTGATGAACCACTTCGCGGTGCTGTTGCTGGTCAAATTCTCCAAAGCTTGCTCCGCCAGCGGAAACAACGCGCCAGATGGGTATCTGAGAAGAGCAAGCGAGGCGCTGGTCGCCACCGCATGCTGGGGTGAAAGGTCAATGATGTATACGGCCGATGTCATCTACGGTTACAAGTCAGCTGTCATTCGCAACACAACGAGGCAAAATCACGGAGTGGGGCTTACGGTGATGGCAAACAGTCCGCTGCCGATGATGTAGTCGCCCAACAGAGGCACCAAGTAGGACACGCCTGGCCGAGCAGTCATGTTAAATATGACCATGCCAGCTACGACCAGGAGAGCAGCGGCGCTGAGCAACGGGAGGCGGTGCTCTGGAAGCCTATCACCACCCCGCGCGAGTCTCGAGACTACCACGTCGCTCAGAAAGCCGAAGATGAGGAGGCCCGTGAACATGCCGACGCCCATGCCGGCAAAGGCCAGACCGGCCTCGGCGGTGTTGAAGTCATATACCGTCTTGTAAGTCATCGGCACATCGATGTACAGCCAAACCTGGAGGCCGTAGAAGAACGACGTAACCATGATGGCCGGCAGGATACTAGGCTCGAAGGCTAAGGCCAACGGCCGGATCGCCGCCTTGTAGAGCAGCGACCGCAACGGCTTAGGTGCAACGGTCTTGCTCTCGTCCACCTCACCGTCAACGTTACCAACAATGCCCATTGCGGCGTACTTTCGCCGAAGGACCGGCAAGTACGTCTCGCGCATGAACACCTGCGTGAGGATGGTACTCATCAAACACTATTTCATCCAGTCAGCATGGCTCCATCAAGTCGGGGAACATGAGACGACACCCGTCAGTCCGCCTCATCGTGTCCAGTGACCATGAGAAGAGCAACTCACCATGAAAACCAAGAAGCCAAAGCACCCTCTCCAGCCCCAAACCTGCGCGATCCCGCCTCCGAGCGCAGACCCGACCGCGGGACTGCAGACGCTCCCGAAAGCCATCACGGACAACGCCCGCGCCCGCTCATGCTTCAGCATCACGTCCGTCGCCGTCCCGGGGCCCTGCGTGATCGGGCTCGCCCCGGCGCACCCCGCCAGGAATCGGAAGAAGACGAGCCACTCCGCCGACGGCGCGACCATGCAGCCCAGATTACAGAGGAGAAAAGCACATTGCTGACCTGGTACACCGGCCTCTTGCCAAACACCTCGCTCAACGGCGCAATCAGCAGCGGCCCGGCCGAGAACCCCAGCACGTACGCCGACACCGTCAGGTGCGCCAGCGAGGGGTCGTCCTCGATACCGAAGTCGCGGATCACCTGGTCCAACGCCGGCGTGTACACGGCGGAGGCTAAGGGACTGTACCCGAAGAAAAAAGCAAGACACGCGGTTAGCGCGGGGGTTATTTTGACACCAACGGTGCAGGATGGCGCGAAGTCTAGAGGGCGGTCTGCCGCCCGCCGCTGCACGTCGGCCATGGTTTGGTGGAGGTGTGTACTTACGGGACGCATGTAATGAAGGCGACCACTAAGATGTGAGTCCACCGCTTTCTGGCGGACCACAAGATGGGATCGAATGGTTCGCGGCCGTCCAATTCGGATGGCGAAGCTTCTGGCGCGGGGTGGTGATCGGCGGCGGCTTCAACGTCCTCCTTCTCAGGGTTCAGAAAGCGGGTAGCTTCCTCGGAACGCCTGTCATCCGATGGAAACCATTCTGAGGTTTCGATGATGGCGGTGTTAAAGTCCTTCTCGTCCAACAACCGGATACCATCATCCCCATCTGCCGTCTTGTTGTTTGTGAGCATTGCCAAAACCCCAGTTCGGCCAAGTTTTGTGACGTCTTGTCCGTCCGGATCGCAAGAAGCTTGCTGATCTTTTTTTTCCTTTTTGTCTTGTCTTCCCTTCTCTTTGACAATCGGCGATGGAGGGGGGGCAGCAAAGGTATGTAAACTGGAGTTCGGCCAAAACCAGAAAGAGAAGCTAGATGCCGACGAGACGGAAGCTCTCTCGTCGTTTCCGAGGTTTTTCCTTCTTTATTTCCTTCGCGCGCAGAGCAATGGCCGTCTCTGATCTGTTTGACAGGCTGTTTGTTGTTTTCGTGATGGCGAGTCAACGGAGGGAAGACGATGGAAAAGGGTGAAAGGGTGAAGCCAGTAGAGCACAGCTTCGGAACGAGGCCGTTGCCCGTTCGGCTTGCACGGCTTCATGGGAGATCCCGGCGTGGAGGAAACGTATCAGGACCGCCCCGCAAGCGTTGCGCTTCAAACTCTATTTTACGAGCTTGAAAAGTGGTCGATGCGACGCTATTCAGTGTTGTCGGTGAGCGACCACTTTTTTGACTTTCAGTAGGTTGCTGATGTGATCGCGCGTACAGCGTACGAATACAGACACATTGTACGCAGTATGGCAGCCATGTCCTGGCTTTCATGGAACCGCCATCCGGTGGGACAATGGCATTCTGCCGTCCTACCCGCCTGTCCGCGCACCACCGCGCTTTACCTCGTACTGGACCAAGGTATGGTATGGCAATTCTTCTTTACCGTCCGTAACGCATTGTCTCGAGAATACAGACTTTTGGTGTAGGTGCCGACTCGGCGGTTCGCCTGTATCACGATGTTGGCTTGGCATTATAGACTCCCCTCGAACCAGAGTAGAGTTCCCGCCAGATCGTGAAGAGCAACCCCTCCTCTGGCCTAGGAGACGACGGCAGTTCATAAGACGGCTCGAGTAATGAAAGAATAAATATGACACGAGAACCCCGCCGTGGTGGACAGTTGGCGTAGTGGTGCTGGCTCATGCGTTGCAGCTGGTTCACCGCCAAACATACGTCGAGACGCCGCCTGTGCACGACGTCGTGACAATCTCGGAGCATTTCCTAAAGCACGCGGTCTGGGGCCAAGCCAGCCCACTTCCCCTCAGCCCAGCCATCCGCTATCCCCTCAACTATCGGGGTCCGAAGATCTCGGGCCCGCGCCCCGGCTCGGCTGGGGGCGACCTCTCATTGGAAAGGATGGATTCCGAAAAAGTTCCGGACCCCTCGGGGTCCCTTCCTGAGGTCGTCGTCGACGGTGCTCAGAAACATCACCGTGACATTGACGTTGAAAAGTGCGCAAAGGGCCCTTCTGGCGAAGACATTGCGATTGAACCGACCGAGGAGAAGGAGACGATGCGGCCAAGATACTTTGACGGGACGGCGACGCTGACTGTGGGAGATGGTGTGATTCTCATTCCAACTCCGAGCGCGGATCCGAGAGGTACGTCTTTCCATCATTGAGCAATCTCCCAGAGACAAGCTAGGCAAACTCTCGTGCAAGTAACGGACATTTTTTTGACTGACGATGCGCAGATCCCCTCAATCTCCCAGGATGGCACAAGAAACTCATCGTGGCGATCATCGTGCTGTGTAAGTTAAACTGGCGCCAAAAATCGAATTAAGATTCGATCTCCGAAGGCCTAGACTCACAGTGTGGTTCTCACAGACGCAATATCCGGCGTTTGTCTAATCACCGCCCTCTCCGCGTTGATTGTGTACATCATGCCGGACTATGACCGCGAGGGCATCACCCCAGACCAAATCTCAAACCTCTTCACCTTCCCAAACCTCTTTCTGGGGCTCGGCAACCTCGTCTCCATGCCCATCGCTGTGGCGGTGGGCAGACGGCCGGTGATCCTCGCGTCGAACGTCCTGCTGTTCCTCGCCGCCGTGCTCTGCGCAACGAACCGCAATTACTACTGGCATCTCGGCGGGCGCATGGTCGCAGCTTTCGCGGCAGCCCAGTGCCAGGCCTTGGCTCTGCTCATCCTACAGGTATGGCACACACACAACAACAAAGTGTCCGTGTTCGGAGCTATATTGGGTCGTCGGCTAACTTCAAACGCTTCAGGACATCTACTTTCTCCACCAGCGCGCGCGCGTCTTCCAGATTTATGCGTCCGCGGAGGTTCTCCTCAACTCCAGCCTGGTGATTGCGTCGTCGTACATGGCCGACGCCCTGGGCTGGCGGTCCTGGTACTGGCTCTTTGCCGGCCTCTCGGGCGTCGCCATGGTCCTGACCTTCTTCTTCGTCCCCGAGACGGCGTACGACCGGCCCATTGTGTCTTTCATGGGGACTCAGCCGACTGATACGAGCAACCTGCTGCCCGCGCAGAGTAGCAGTAATGGCCCCGGGCTTCTTGATCGAAGCCGGTCGCCGGGGCCGAAGTACACTACGACGGACGACAGGCCGAGCCTGGATCTGGACCGGTTCGAGAAGCGCACCTTTGCTTCAAACCTGACAATCTTCGTTCACAAGCCGACTTGGTCTCGTTGCTGGCTGTGCCTCAAGCAGATTGGCCAGGTGTTCCTGTTCCCCCACGTCCTCTGGGTCGCCATCAACAACGGTCTCTTCCAAGGCATAGACATCTCCATCCAGATGACGTACGCAGAGGTGCTCGTCAAGCCGCCCTACAACTGGGCCAACACCTCCGTCTCTCTCATCCAGCTGGGCCAAATCTTCATCGCCCTGCTGTGCGTCCCGGTGATCGGCTGGATGAGCGACTACGTCATCCGCGTGTCCGCCCGGCGGAACCACGGGATACACGAGCCGGAACAGCGACTCCTCGCCTGGATCCTCCCGATGGTGACCGCCCTGATCCTTACGGTGCTGTACGGCTACGTCCTGAGGAACCCCGAAAGCTACCACTGGATGGCCATCGTGTCCGTCGTCGACGGCTACCTTATCGTGCTGATGGGGGTCAACACCGTGGGCACGGCGTACCTGATCGACAGTCACCCAAGCTTCGCCGGCGCAATCTTGGTGGCGCTCCCCGTCACCCGCGGGCTGGTCGGTTTCGGACTCAGCAAGCATACCACGGAGTACATTACGAACCTCGGCCCGGTCCGGACGTTTGGGATCTACGCCGCCGTCAGTGCGGCGTTTTGCTTGTTGGGCGTCCTCCTGTTTTTCCAGGGCAAGCGAGTCAGGAGGATTTGCGCTCAATTGACGCAGTAATGCGATGACGACCTTCATGAAGTACTGAGATATGAGACATCGAAATGATGGCGAACGGTTGGGGCGCAAGTGTTTAGCCTTGAACCAACTACACTTCTTGTACATATTAAGGAAGATAGCAGAGCGTACAAAAAGAACCTTGCTTTACCAACCTATCCACGCCACCTTTTCCAGGATTCAGGCCATAACTGCAAACCACAAAGGGGTTGCCGCCTTCAAAGATTACGAAAGTCTCAGCTCGGATTCCGCGAGACCCCAGACTTTGTTGGAGACAAGCTTTTGGGATATGATTTGAAACATCACTTTGTGACTAGTCGAATTGATATATGTTAGGACTAAAAGACAGCCTCCTTCAACAACTTTCCACGTGCTCTGCGCTTTCATCAACTGACAGAGTTGGCCTTATTGATCCATTCAACGACAGGCCAGTTGAGGAAAGCTTGCTGCTGACCAGTTAGGCAGCCTTGGTGAATAAATTGCCAGAGATGTGTGACGAACTTTTGATGAATCACTCCTGCTCGGCGTCACGCCTTCCAGCTATAAGTCTTACCTCAAGACTCCCATTCCCACCTTCAACTGGCAGCAATCAACCATCAACAACTTCTCACCGAAGCTCAAAGTAAAAAATGAGCTGGCGCAAAGTCTTCAAGAAAAGCTCCTCTCGGCGAGAACTTCTAGACGAGTCCTCGTCATGCTCATCGTCTTGTTCCTCGTCATGCCCCGGCTGTTCCTGTGACGGACGCCAGAGCACCACCACGACCACCACCAGCGAGAACATCTTCCGCGGCGCAACCCCCTCCAACAGCACCGCCGCTTCCGAAAGCCGAGCAGCCGCACCGCACCGCAGCGTTCTCGTCCGCTTTTCCTTCCTCAAAGACAGCAACAACACCGTCCCGGTGCGTCTCACAGATCTCGCCGGCGGCTACGGCATGTACCACTTTCTGTACCTGCTCAGCGAGGCGGCCATCATGCTCATGTGCAACCCCGACACGACCGTCCCGTTCATCGTGGAGCATCTGCGCCCCGTGCACGCCGTCATCCAGGCTTACTTCAAGGTCAAGATCCGCTGGGACCTGGGCGGTGGACTGCTTGGGCACACGGAGCTTCCTCTCGTCGACGCCCATGAGACGTGGGACGATGTTGTCGAGATGCTGGTGGGATCGGGTGGGAGGGGAGGTTGTGTGGTGGTGGACTTGTCGGAGGATAAGCTGGAATACCTGCGGCGGATGGTCCCCGCGGCCGTGAAGCCGGATGACGAGCCGGAGACGGATGAGGAGGAATGCCCGGAGTATGCGGATGAATGTGGGTCTGTGTGACCGAAATCACCGGAGTGGGCCCCGGCACGGTGCTTGACAAACTCGGCGTGTCAAAAAAATGAACAGCCGCGCGATGTCTCCAAATCTGCAATGAACACATCTGACCACCATGTGAATGACCCCCTCTTGACCTCTGCGAAGTCCCATCCTGATTCGAAATTAGGTTCAGTCTGGGCGCCGAAATAAACGGTCGCAGTGGACACGCCCGCCCCTGTCCGACCCCTGAGCTCCGCGACCACTCGGCGCGTCCCCTGCCGCACGTGCTGCACCCACCTCCCCACACAAGCTTCAACATCTTTCTCGCCTCCCGCTTGTCGGAGGGGAGGCTGGCTTGCATCACCGTTCAGAACTGCACCAAACCTCCCGGCGAGGTTCCAACAGTCAACAATACGCCACATCCACCAGCGGGAATTACAATCCTGCAAGGACAGTACTGCCCAGGATAAACACTGGACGCCAGTGAATCCCTGGTTCCTGCACGATAGCGCTGCATTATCTGTCGCTCACCACCACCCTCCCCCGGAGGAACCCACGTGGGATACACTCAAACCCACTCAAGGTTCCCCGATCCCAAAAATCGTTTTTATCGCAAATGACCTTGACGGGAAAATAAACCCCATACGTACATATAAATAATGGCATGGCTTCCTCACCTTGCTTCCCACGCAGGCCACTAGCCTCCCCCGCCGCCTGGATCAAGTCCCTCGTCCTCGTCGCCAGCTTCATCATCTTCGCCGAGTACACCCTCTCCCAAGTCATGGCGCCCAAGGCAGGATCCTCCCTCCTGGCCGCGCTCGCCGTCTTCGGCACCGGCTCCGGCGCCCTCAGCGGGTCCGGTACCACCGCCGACACCGGCAACAGCACCGCGGGTGCCGGCGGCATCGACCTCACCTGGCACGCCCCCGCAAGCTCCGAGGTCAACAACCTCACCTCCGTGATCAGCGGCAAGGGCGTCTGGGGCTTCATCTACGACACCTCCGCCACGCCGGACGACAAGTACGGGCAGTACAACTGGTGCAACATGCCCCACGTGCGCAAGACGGAGTACGTCAAGGCGAGCGATGAGTATGAGCTCAAATATGTCGAACTGGTTGGTTTCTTTTACTCACTGCCTTACAAAAAATCTCACAGAAGCAAAGAGTGCTCACCACCCCCACAGATCCATCGCCACCACAAACGCACCCCCTACGCCTCCAATGCCTTCCCCGTGGAATCCTACCAGTGGAACTGCGACGAGCAGGGCCTCTTTTACTACGGCGAGCCCTTCGCCTCCGCCAACAAGCCCGCAAAGACCTACTGGAAGGTCTACATCTCCCCCGTCAACCCCTTCGTCCCCGCCGGCTGGATCGGGACCTGCCAGTTCCCGCAAATCACCGCCCAGGGCCTCGACGACTCCTGGGTCCACGGCGCCGACCTCTTCGGCGTCTACCACGACCTGCTCGGCTTCCTCCCCGCCAAAGAGGCCGCCGGCTCCGCCGACTGGCTCGCCAAGGTGAGGTACCGCGTCACCAACAACCAGATCACCAGCCAGGTCGCCGGCATGGTCGTCAACGGCATGTGGGGCACCGCCGCCTCCACGGGCCTCTCCATCCAGGCCGCCGGCGTCGACTCCCTCGAGCCGCAGTACTCCTGCCCCGCGGGCGCCGCCCTCTTCTCCCGCATCAAGTCGTCCGCCAACGCCCCCTGGCAGCAGCACCTCGACGCCGCGGGGCCCCTCTACGCCACGCTCGACGACATCTCGGGCGTGCCCGCCGACGACGCCGGCTTCCACGTCAGCCTGGACCACTACTACGATAACCTGTCCGCCCGGCAGTGCCACGACAAGCCGCTGCCCTGCAAGCTCGTCGGCGGCGCGAACAGCACGACGTGCGTCACGCAGGACCTCGCGGACGCCGTGTACCGCCTCGGCCACTGGGAGTACTCCCAGATGTACCGCGACGCGGGCCCCGACGCCCTCGCCGCCAGCGTCGCGAACTGGGGCGTGTGGGTGGCCGAGCTGGCGACGCATCTGCGCGCCGCGGTGAGCGGGCAGAGCGAGACCATCTACTTCCACAACGTCGCGCACGACGGCTCCGTCTCGAGGCTGTTGTCGATCCTGCAGCTCGACAAGATGGTCTGGCCGGGCATGGGCTCCGAGGTCGTCTTTGAGCTGTACAAGAAGAAGGCGAAGAGCTCTGGCGACGGTGCGTCTGTTGCCCAGAGAGCCGCTGGGTCAGACGCGAAAGTCGGAGAGAGCGGGTGGTATGTGAGGGTCCTCTGGAGCGGTCAGGTATTCAAGTCGTCGAACCCGTCGCTGGGTTTGATGGACATGATTCCCGTCGAGACGCTGCTGGCGTATTTTGATGGACTGGTTGGAGAGAATGCAAGCCTGATCAAGGGCAAGTGCACTGCTTAAGGGAAAATGAAATCATGGGATGATGTACGATGATATTTATCGACATATGACATGTGTACTTTTACATTTAGTTCGTTGTAATTCATAATAGGACTTGGTCAGTCATCGCTTGCTTGTCGAATTACACCAAGCCGCACTCTTGCTCAAGATCGTTCCATCGCCCTGAGCGCATAGAGTCTAGTTTCCTCACCTTGGCCATCCAGTTCTTGAGGTCATCAGTCTCGTCATCACTTAAAGGTCGTCCCTCAATCTGTGGTAACGCCCTGGTGTAGTCTAACAGCGCCTTGTAGATGCCCACAACATCGTCGTAGTCCTCTGCTAGTTCCTTGATGTCCTCTATCTCACGCTTCACGTACGTCGCCCTTTCTTGCTGCGAAAGGTTCTGGGCGATCTTGGGGCGGCGGTCTGACTCCGTCAAGTTCAAGATGAGGAACTGGTGGTAGTACCACAAGGACTGGTCCTCGGGGCCGACATTTAGCGCTTCGCGTACGAGATTCAGTTCTGCCCGAGTTAGCATTAAAACACGTTTTGATACGTTCCAGGCGTCGCACCGTCTTCTAGGAATTTCTGCCTAGCCTTATCATCGGCGCTGCGCTCATCCAACAGGCGGTATCAAGTTTGTGCGGTTGTGCCATGCTGAAAAGTTGGAAAGGTCGCCATTGATCATCTTGGTGGTGTACGCGAATTCAGACTCGACCATGCTCTTCCCATCCAAGACCTCGCTTTCCAAGGTGGTGACCACCGTTCGCCGGTAGCCCCAGGCGTGGAAGTTGCGGCGGTCCTTGGTCAGCATCTTAGACACCAGACCTAGCTCTTCCTCCCATATGCGACGAGCTATCGGTTTCGGCAGGAGTTCGATTGCTTTTTGAAGCAGCCAGGAACGATATTTCCAGATCCAGTAACTCTTGGGGAACTCGAGTAGGAGGGGTATCGTGAACGTCAGCTCATTCTTGAGCGTGTTGATAATGTCCTCGCTCGAAGCACCCTTGTTGGGTTGAGGCGGCGCATCGGGTGTCTGGTCAGCTGTTGTACCACTCTTCCCATTCTCTGGGGCCGCTTGGGACGCGAGGGCGGGCTGGGTCGTGGTCGAGGAAGAGGGCAACGAGTCGGCGGAGGACGGAGACTGAGTGCATGCTGCTGATGAACTCGCGGGCGGCGCCGACGGCGATAGCCCAGGCGAGGGTCTTGATAATGATCCACAGGTTAGGCAGCGCCTGCGGACGTTCCATGCCGTGTAGTGCTCCGGGTTGAGGCGGAGGAGCTTGGTGGTGAGAGAGAAGGTTTCGGGATCGGAGGGACCGGGGCCGGCACGGAGGAGGCTATCTTCGAGGGAACGTAGGTTCGCGATCTTGGCAAGGTCGGCTTCGAGCTGTGCTTCGGTGCGTGGCTTCCGGGCTGTGCGGGCTACGCCGTGCTGCGAGAGCGAGTTATCAGTATGATGGTCTTGGAGGTGCGGAGGCGATAGAAATGCTGGAAAGGCCAGCTGGCTAGCATGGGGGCAAGCGTCGCAAGGTGGTGAAACCTACGGTGTCCATGGGGAACTCTTGGATGCTCCAGGAGAGCGGAATAGGCTTGGGAATGGAGACGACAAGGGCGGACGGGGAGATGTAAGAGCCCGGCAAGATGTCCCGGTGAGGGAGCTCTGGGCGGTTGAAGCTGATGCGGGCGTTGAACGAGCCGACAGGGATTCCCCACCACACAGGCGGTGTTTGGCGGATGAGACAGGTGGACAGGTCCCCAGAGTTGTCTCGTTTAGGCATGTCATTTAGCCACTTTGGCCCGAGCTCCCGGTGAAGAAGGCACCGACCCGCGCTGCGTCGCGCTGCCTCTCAGCCATTTCCAACGTCACCTCCCTCCCACATAGCATAGCAGGTGGTGACAAGAGAGGAAGCTCCTCTCATGATACTCCTGCCAGCAGCAACTCATTATCTCCACTTCTAGGAACATCTCAGATCACAAATGGGTTTCATGTGACACACGCTGGAGACTCGGAGGCAGCAACTCCCTGACCAGCGTCACAAAGCCTCTTGCCTTTCGTTCCTGAGTTGGGTATGAAAACGAAAATGGCACCTTCTGGGCAGGATGAGCCAAGAGATCATTTATCTAGTGATGGAAATTTCCCAAAATACAGATCTTTCCCCTTCTCTCCTCCATCTCCGCTCCTAAAACCCTTCTCTCCCCTAGGTACCGTCGTCGACTCGACATCGTTCATCCATCAAATATTCGTCGGCGTGCGTATTACGGCTTCGTCTTGTAGTCCTTGACGACTGGCGCCTAGCAGCATCGGTTCCCATATTCTTCAACAACGAATTTCTTTTTTCTGATAAATTTTTAGTACTTCCCTTGCATCTTCCTTCTCCCAGTCACCAACGCTGCAACCAACATCCACTCAGACTCAAATGATGAGTCGATGCCCCAAGGCTCGGTGCACGTTAAGATCACCAGGTTCCAGCTCTCGGGACTCGGGGTACCTTTCTGACGACCCGCCCGAAGACCATGGTTGGAATATTGAGAATGAGACACCACCCAGGAGTCGACGCCTTCTGGACCGCACCAACTATCACCTTTCTGTAGACGGCTCAGCAGCTGGAGATAGAGGCTCGGAAGATGACAAGAGCACGCAGTTGTCACCGTCAGCCATACCACGACCGAAGTTGGGCTCTGTGTCCCCCAATTACCTGAGCTCGCCTTCAGTCACGCCATCAAAAAGGCCACGGGTTTGTACCAGCTCATCGCCCCGCAGCGTTGGCTCTCTGCGCAGTCCAGACCGTTTCGTCTCTCGCCGAGACCCTGCCACGCCGTCCTCCGAAAAGATCCGGGTCACCAAAGATCTCGACTCTTTTTCGCCAACAGAGAGATTGTTGAGGCATCAAAGTGCCACGTCGGATCCCTTCCAGAGGCCACAACAACGTGTCGTTGCTTTAGCATCCAACTTTCGATCCATTTCATACTCGACCTACCCAAGTAAGTAGAAAAAACTACCGAACCTCTTCAAGACACTAACAATAAATAGTTCCCACGGTTCTGTCTGTAGTTTCACAGAACCAAAACCAGAGGCCAGATGACCACGGCACAATCTGGACCGTTGGCGGTCCGGCCCCTCCTCCTGGAACCGCCGTAGATGATGGCCGTGGTCACTATATTGAGAGTGGTACGAACGCGCGGTTGTTCACTACCAATTTTGCAACTTCTCGTATCAAACGAAGAGAAGACTTTGAGCGCAATCAAGGGATAGTTGCCGATGCTTTGCAAATCAACCAGGTTGAGAGACTGCTCGATTTTGAGCATCCGATTCCCTCCCTGAGCCGAACATTGACACAAAAGAGCCAGCAAGCACAGCTAGAATCAAGAACGCGCTGGACCGGAACCAAATGGGTAAGCCCAGAGAAAAACAATGGCAAGTGTTATCCTGCCCACGCGTGCATTTTGCCTTGCTGACGGCCTATCGCCGCTTACAGTCACACGGCCAGTCCAGCACAATTTACCGACCACCTCTTACAAAGTACTTGACGCACCTGGGCTCCGAGATGACTACTACTGCTCCGTGCTGGCGTATTCACCCACTTGCGGTTCTCTGGCTGTCGGGTTAGGCAGCGCCTTATACGGATGGACAGAGCAATTTGGCGCAGTTCCCATTGACTTTTTCCATCACAAAGGCTGGGTTACTTCGTTGTCCTTTTCCTCTGTGGGAGGAGGCAAAGCAATTCTCGCCATCGGGAGAGCTGGCGGCCAAGTAACTCTGATATCCCTATTTGAGAGTTTACCACGTATGTCGCTCAGGCAGCAAACCTCAATCAGCTGTGTCAGCTAGCGGCCAACAGTAACAATGAGACCGTCCAAGAACCCAAACAATTCTGGTGGTCTTGTACCCACGGAAGACCTTCTCGTCGGTAACGAACAAGGCCAGATCTGTTACTACGTTGTTGAGTGGCCACATACGTGGGAAGTAGGCCGAAACTCTTGGGGCGGCACGGCAACACTGGTGGCGACTATTGCAGTTCATACCCAGCAGATATGCGGTCTTGTTTGGGCACCGAGTGGCCGTGAATTTGTCTCGGGCTCCAATGACAACATGGCATGCTACTTTGAGATTGAGAAGATGCTGAAAACACGGACGCGTAGCAGCAGCACATCATCCACCGAGACGGTCCGCCGGGGTCGAAGATCGAAGGTCCGCTCGAGGTCATCAGAAATCGCCGGCGACAGCGGCAATCATTTCGAAAGTCGGTTTTCTTGGTTGCCCAAGAGCTTGGAATCGTTTCTTTACGGTGCATCTGCGAGCGAAACCATGGCGGAGCCAGACGTTGGAGGCAACGGCGGCCATTTTTTCCAAGGACAGGCAGATGAAGTGACCACCTTTGTTCGCGGGTCGGAGAAGCATTGCTAGAGGCATGGCGCTGCAGTCAAGGCAATCGCTTTTTGTCCCTGGCAAGAGACTCTCATCGCTACGGGGGGCGGATCGAGCGATAAATGCATTCACTTTTGGCACACGGGAACAGGCACCCCTTTGGCGACCATTGCCGTGTCAGCGCAAGTGACATCGTTGATCTGGTCCACGACACGCCCCGAGATTGTGGCTACGTTTGGATACGCAGCACCGGAACACCCTTATCGAATCGCAGTATTCAGTTGGCCATCGTGCGAGCAAATTGGCGCTGTTGCGTTGGACCATGGTGCTCGTGTTCTACATGCGATCCCGTACCCTGGAGCACCAGCTGATGCAAAGAAGGGAAGTCGGAGTGTGAAGGAGGGGACCATCGTCATGGCTACAAGCGATGAGAACGTCAAGTTCCACGATGTTTGGAAGGACACAAGGAAGGCCCCGATGGGTGGTGTTGGTGTGTTGAGTGGCAGCGATATACTCGAAGGACTGGACGGTATTTTCAAGGAGGGGGGCGTCATTCGTTAGTGCTTGTGAAGGGGTGAGGGAGTTTAGAGTAGACGCATTGATAGAATGAGACGGTATGCCTCCTAACAGAGTTGTCTTGTAATAGACAAGTCGTCTTTCTGTGTGTAATCGGAGACGAAACAGAGCAATCCGACGTCCGCTTGCTAAAGTTCAAAGCCAACGTCAAGGCGGAGAAGCAAGGTGACAATCATTGCGGCGCCATAGCTGGAGCAGGCGCGGACGACGAAGAGGACAACCAACTATCATCTCATGGCTACGTATTGACGTGACACGTACACAAATTAGTGACAAGGCAGAAGAGCAGACAAAAAGACGAAAGAAGTGGGAGCAGTGATGCATGTAAACATGTGTGAGTCTAGACTGTGCCTAGAGCAGGAGCAATGCGAGCTCCAGGCTGCCCCATTTCGTACCTCCAGCTACCCCGGTGCGCCCCAGGCACCCTAAATCCGCCGGCGGGCGGATGCATCCCTGTAAATGGCAGGAACCCGAACCGCAAAGCCGCTGCCTGCACCGCAAACGTAATCCGACCTGCTGG
Organism: Colletotrichum camelliae; assembly: GCA_018853505.1. Taxonomy (NCBI): domain Eukaryota; kingdom Fungi; phylum Ascomycota; class Sordariomycetes; order Glomerellales; family Glomerellaceae; genus Colletotrichum; species Colletotrichum camelliae. The sequence goes on along the minus strand of JAELVL010000002.1, from coordinate 5,541,326 downwards.
GCGCTGGGCGGACTGTCCTCCACATGGCCTCTCAGCGCCTGGTGTCTCAACCCCCCGTCCCCGTTCAGGTGTCGCCTGCATGAACACCTCCAAACCCCCGAATCTTCAACACATCCGTTCTACCCACGTTGTTTCGCCGTTCAGATTGAAAGCAAGACCGCATCGTTGAGTGTTGGAGTCGCACAATTGGCATCGAAGCCGCTTTCTTTGTATTCTCATTTTCCCGTTAGACTATACACCAAGGGCACAGGCACAGAGCGGCAACCATGTCCAGCCTGAACCAGCTCTACCTTCTCGCCGACCACATCAAGCTCTCCCTCCTCGAGCGCCAGCGCGCCCAGTCGCTCAACCTCGACGCCGACACGCAGGACGGTCACATTTCGCGCTCGCTGGACCAGTTCCGCGATGGCCTGGACTTCTTAGATTCAGAGGTCGAGCGTCTCCAGGGCGCCGGCGATGAGAGGTAACTCTTTCCCGCTTCCCCGACAGAAAGAGACCCCCATATCTCCAAAACGTCAAGCGACGTCATGTTCCGGACCTTCTCCACCGACATCACCCTCAGCCAAAAAGAAACTTGCACTGACCAGAGATGTGATCCAATGCAGCGCCGCCCAGAATATCACCGACTCCCTCCCCGCCCTGCAGAAGCAGTACTCGGACCTCACATCCCAGTTCCACGGCTTCTCGAACCCGTCCACCTCGTCCACGACCACGTCCCCCAACGATCCGTCCCTCTCTCCCGACTTCGCCGCCGCCCAGTCCACGAAACCGCTCAAGGGCTCCCTCCGCGGCCTCCCCGCCGGCGGTGTTGGCTCCGCGAACAAGACGGTGCGCTTCACCGACTCGCCCGCCGCCGCCGCGGAGGACCCCAATGCGGCCGCCCTCTTCGGCGAGGGCCGCTATCGCGACGACCCGGCGGACTCGGCGGGGTACCGCGACCAGGCTGAGGGCATGGACAATCAGCAGATCCACGAGTACCACTCACAAATCATGCGCGACCAGGACGATCACCTCGACCGGCTGGGCGAGTCTATCGGGCGCCAGCGGGAGCTGAGCATGCAGATCGGCGACGAGCTGGATTCTCATGTCGCGATGCTGGACGAGGTCGACGGTGTCGTGGACCGGCACCAGGGACGGCTGGACCGCGCAAGGCGGCAGCTGGGCAAGGTCGCGAGGGACGCGGGGGAGAGCAAGCAGATGATTGCCATCATTGTGCTCATCATCTTGGTTCTGTTGATTGCTATCTTGAAATGAGCTTGGGTGCCCTTTTGAAAAAAGGTCTCGCGGGTTTTGGGGGGTTGTGGAATTGAGGGTCAAGCATTGTGTTCTGGCCATCATTGTTTTTCTTGTCTTTGATTCCGAGGCGCATAGCATGGTTTGGCGTTTGGGGAGTCTTACTATTTAGTAGAATCTTTCGTTACTCGGGATGACACCCGACGGCATACAACTCTTGATCATGGGTTCTTCAGCTGTCGCATTTCATAAGACGGTGAGCATCCTCTTACTTGGCTAGTCATAGAAGATGTATGGCCGGTCGGCAGGGTACATGCTGTGGTGTCGCCGTCATGGCGGGACGATAAATATCGAGCTTTCACCTCACACCCTCTTTAACAAATGGATTTAATCGACTTGCTGAGATGGCGTAGGAGCTTCGGTGTGATCTTGGGCGGTGCAGATGTTGAGTACATAGGCTACGATATCACTTCCGAATCTCCAACAAACGGAGTTGTTCTTCGTGGTCTCCAACGGTCTATTAGTCTAGTTGGTTAGGACGTCGGATTCTGATTCACACCCAGATCTTCCGTAAGCCCAGGTTCGAATCCTGGATGGACCTAATATTTTGGTTGTCGCGTAGACTCATGCCGCAAACCTTTTGTTATTTCTTGATGTTTTTCATTCTACTTCATAATTTTTCTATTTGAACTAATTCGGCGCTTGGATATGACAGGTGCGCAGCAAGGAGAGGCCAATCTTAGCGGCCAGTAACACAGCCCCCTCCCCTGCGCCAGCAAATCTCACCAAGGGACCCTGAACATCTTTGTCAGATCCAAACCTAAGGAACCGCTTGTCATTGTTTTTTCCATTTCAATCTCTTCTGTGTCTCTTGGGGAAACAAATCAACATAGACAGATGTCTTCCAAGAAAACGAAATCTTGTGTTCCCGCAAAATCAGGTGATTTGTCACAATCATGTCATGAGTCCCGTCCCTCCACCTATCACGCGGTCTTGAAAGTGAGAGCACAAAGCTCACCACCAACAGACTGAATTGTTCAAAGTCACAGCTTTATCGAAAAATGTGACTGTTCTCGAGTTCTTTCATGACACAGCCACCTCGCAATGTGCTGTGTGTCGTGGCTAGGAAAAGATATAGTTGGCCCTATTAGCCGGCCGGGCCAGGGTGTCTTCTTACCAGGCAACACATATCTGATATACCCATGAAGTAGAAAAACTTCTAATACGGACCTCCCATCTACCATATAACACTGCCAAAGATCCATCAGTACTCAAGCATAGAAACAAAAAAAACAACCATGCGCTTCTTCAGAAACCCCCCATCAGGCCTCGACGCAATCCTCAACCGGCCCCCAGAAACATCATGGGACCGTCTCGTCGCTTCGCCCATCACCACCATCGCACGGTATCTCTCCACCTTCTTCCCCGTCTCCTTCCCCGTCGTGCCTCGCGAAGACGCAGTGACGGTGGTCTGCATCTCCGACACGCACAACACCAGACCGCGCCTGCCGCCGGGCGACATCCTCGTCCACGCGGGCGACCTCACCGTCTCGGGGACGCGGGCCGAGCTGCAGGAGACGGTGGACTGGATCAAGGCGCAAAAGCACAGGTTCAAGGTCGTGGTGGCGGGGAACCATGACCTCTGTCTCGACGAGCGGTTGAGGGAGCGAGACGAGGAGGGCGAGGTGGATTGGGGGGATGTGGTGTACCTCGACTGCGCGTCCGCCACGCTCAAAGTGCCGGTTGCAGGCGGCGACGGGGGCACGAAGACGAGGGAGGTGCGCGTGTACGGCAGCCCGTACACGCCGCAGCACGGGAGCTGGGCGTTCCAGTATCCGCGGTCTGGGCCGCTGGATCCGTGGGCGGGGACGGTTCCGGCGGGGACGGACGTGTTGGTTACGCATGCCCCGCCGAAGGGGCACATGGATGATCCGAGGGGGAACTGGGGGTGCGAGATGCTGTTGAGGGAGTTGTGGAGGGTGAGGCCCAGGTTGCATGTCTTTGGGCACGTTCATTGCGGACACGGGGTAGAGGCTGTTGGGTTCGACGAGGTTCAGGGGGCGTGGGAGGATGTTGTTTTGGACGTGTCAAAGGGGTCTAGAGGGCTCAAGGCGTTTTCGAGGATGGTGAGGGCGTGTATTGGCGTTTGGTGGAGGGGCGGTAGGAGGGGAAGGGGGGAGACGGTGCTTGTGAATGCGGCTGTTGTGGGTGGTCTTGGGGATAGGTTGGTTCGGGAGGCTGCTGTTGTGAGGATATAGAGTTGATTCTAGCTTAGATGGAGTCATTAGGTAGACAAAATACAGCTGGGATGTATAGTTTCACCCAGTATTCGAGTCTTATCTGCAACTCAGGGGCCAAATCGACCCATGGGAGGCATGCTGATGGGCAAGTGGCATCACAACGGATGGCGAGATCGTGATCCTATAATCGGGTTCTTTACGCTCGAGATCCTATAAATGATTTCTCCTTCTTTTTCATGTGCGAAGTGAGGGGACAAACGCAATACCAGTGAAGCCGCTATCGCTATTCCAACTGACGGAAGAGGCTCGTTCCATGTGAGTTCAACACAGATAAACGGGCGTGTGCTATTTTCTACCCGTCAACTCCACACTGGTACTTTATGGCTTTTTCTGGCACCTCGGTCGTCCCTCAGGTATTGGGTTGCTTTATATGTAACACATCTCACAAGCCTGCAAGCATGGCCTTTCGCATAGGCGCTGTCAGTACGCCCGGATTCTATTGAATATGTAGTCATCTACTCTCGAGCTTCAAGAGCGTACCGCTAGGACATGCACATTTGTGACATTGAGAAAAATGAAGAATGATGCAAATTTATAGCTGTTCCACGACTTGTTGGCCAACTTTTAAATGTGAGTCTTTCAAGCCTCTCTGCTCAGTTACAGAGACAACGAACGCGAATTCAAGAGCACTTTGCGAAGCACGGCTTTCTTCAGTAACAAAATGTTTCAATGCCGACCGAGAAGTCAGATGACTACATGGAAGCTCGGTATGCTCTGTTTTGATATCAAAGGGAGGTATGCATACCGTTCAAATACGTAGACAAGTCCGGGGACGGAGGGGGATGGTTTCACATGTCACGGTAAACGGCTCGTGGATTTTGGATACGCCAACCGGTAATGCTTCAACATCTTGTCCCAGGTAAATAAATTCGAAACCAGATGGAGCGCCTTGATTGTCTGGTTCACCTATCCGAATATCAGCTGAGCCGTTTTAAATCACACAAATGGAGCTTTCAAGAGCTTGCCAGCTTGGCAGTCCAAAGGCGCAAATTAGAGCCCATCGACAACTGGCTGGACAAGTAGGGATATAATAAAACAGAACTTCGAGCAAAGCCGGTTGTGATTGACCACAAATGGGCTCCTGGTCAATATATGTATGTATGCTCGACCCACCCGCAGAATCACGTCTTCAATGTCAGTGCTGCGCCTCTTTCTGTGACGCTGAACCCAGAAGGTAGGCTTGGTTTCAATGGGCTCTCTTGTCCTCGGTACAGTCCATAGAATACTCCACAGACAGCAGCGGGAACACTAGCCTGTACAACGAAATGAAGTCTCGAGACTGCGAATAGGGCATTTTTGCTGCTGGTGATCACGAAAGGCGGCAGAATGTAGCCATAGTTGTCCAAGCGATTACATTTGCCTCCTTGAGGTCTAATGGCAAATCCTGGCAAGATATAGTTTCTCGGAAAGGAGTTGACTCTGGACTCCAGCTCGCAGCAGTGGAACCTTAGAAGGCCAACAGCAGACCATGTGTCTGGTTCATCTACTCTCAATCCGGGAAGGATACTCAGATATCAGCTGATACGTTTTTTTCGCGAGATCGATCGGCTACGATAAGGGGCCAGTCAGGCCGAACATAGTACACGGAATCGCATAGAGACCTAAAGAGAACACAACTTCAGTCTATCGATACAAGAAACTGAGACTAGTCTCATACTTTTGGCCAAGAAATGTAACTTTCTTGGGTTTCTGGGGTTTCTTCAAATCCGACTCAAACCAAGCGCAGTCTACCCCTCACTACAGCTAAACACAGCTGCAGAATCATCAGCCTACTTCGCCACAGCTATATTCGGGCATGAATAGCCCAGCAGAGCCTACGAGCTACGGAATGTTGTCTGTAGAAATGCGGCGATTAGACGCATGACACCTCATGATCACGATGATACAGCTCTGAGCTTTCAATCATGGCGCACACCCAAAAGCGGCAATCCCAGCAGTAAGCTAGTTGACGATTTGTTCTGTGTTCTTAAAAATACAGTTTGAGGACTCGACAACAGGTTTATAAGGACAAAACAACGATGCGATCGCCTTTCGGAATACTGGCAGTGAGTCTGGCCAAGGTCAAAGAGACGGCACGAAGACGCTTTAGGTAGTCTCTTTAAAAAGCCCATCGTAACCTCAAAGTTGTAGGCTTCTCAGGATCTGCTTCACACCGGCTCTTACTAAATGTAAAGAGAACCAGACTCGTTTCCTAAGTGGACGGAGCAGGATATATATCCACAGTATCGAGGGATGATCGCAGCAGGAGGAAAGGGAACGGAATGGCAGCGGCTGTTGCTTGCCATTATGGTCCTCGAAGTATTGTGTAGAATCAACATCGGCCAGAGAAGAGCTCAGGATGACCACAAGTCATTGGAGTCATCGAGCGAAAGTTAGCACGCTGTTAGGACACAGCTAGGTCTTAACCTCATAAAGGTCTGATATCTGCTCGAAGACGTCATTGTCAGCAGAACAATCTCGCGCCGCCGTCTCATTTTATACAACAGAACCAGATCTCTCTTAGTGTCTTTATAAGCTATGCTCATGCCCAATATCTAATTTCCCCAGCAATTTCATTTGGTCAATATCATCAGTGCGCTTTCAATACAGAGTAGGCATTTCCCATGGAAACGAGAAGTAAAGCGATGTAATCAGAGCTATCCAAGAACAACGACGACCTCAGCCTCTGTCGACGCTATTCATCCTTTCCCAAGTATTTGTTTAGAGGTACTGAGGCACACAGTCGAAGGCGTGGCTGCATGGGCAGAACATAACCCCTTGATTGATGAGGGATGGTGATAGCCTGTCCTCGTGAAATGCTTTCCCTGCCAAGCAATCTGAACGAGAAACATCGGAAGAAATTGGCCTGCTCATCCTCGCCGTCTCCCAACATCACTTAAATACCCATACTCGCCACTGGGAGAAATGCCCGTCCAAAGGGCACACTCAGCCACTGATGCACAGGTATTTAAGCAGCGCCATGCTTAAGGTTCTAGGCTGGCCACCAGAAGATTGGAATGGCCTTAGCAAGGACTCGCTACGTGCAATGCAGCAACTCTGCTCGTGGCAAGGAGAGACGAGCCTCATGTCAACCACTGTATGCGAGGCGGGGCCCCATCGCTGACCTTGACCGCTCGTGCTTGAGTATTGACTCAAGAATAGTCAACGACGCCATCACTGTGAAATTAGAATGGTTCTTGGTCGTTGAAATTACTATCTTGCTCCTGCGAAGGTGTGTGAGTGTAGTGTGTCACGCTGCGTACTGAAAGAAACATTGGGGGTTCTGCGGGCTTTGCTGAAGAGATGATCATGATCGGTCTTGATATATGTGTACCCTGTCTGCATACACTCATACATCAAACTTCCACAACTCACTTATCTCAGCCCGGCCTCGTCCTCCTTTGACAATCAACTCCATAGCCTTTCCAATTCAGGGGTATCCTACAACACTCCAAAACCCATCAGCACTCATCATCCGCCCCCATAGCCCCAACACTAATCACCTTCAAATTCGGGCCCAATCCAACAAACAAGCTCTTGTGCCGCTTCCCCGGCATACTCGTAAACCTCAAACTCTTAATCGGCGTCCGGCCCTTGATCCCGTCCACAACAGGACACCGCAGCCTTCGCCCCGACAGCAGCGAATACATCCCCACGGACCCGTCATCGTGCGCCGCCGCCACAACCCCGTCCGCGTCGACGGCCCAGCCGATGTGCATGTGCGCCTCGTTCTTGTACCCCTCGAACTCGACCACCGGCCGCATGCCGTTCGGGCGCGCGCGGCGGTATCGTATGTCGAACAACGCCATCCGCGACCGCGGCCCCGCGGCGACGAACTGGTGCGGGTTCACGGCTTCCAGGTGCGCGACGGGCCCGGTGGGGAGGAGCTCCCAATCAGACCACATCGTGCGCATGTCGATCAGCTTCACGGCGGGGTTGCGGCCGCCCGCGAAGAGGACATTGGGGTTGTCCGGGAGGAAGGACGAGGCGAAAAAGTCGCCCTCAGGGGGACCAGGGCGAGGCCGGGCCGGACCGAGCCATCTGACGCGCTCGTCGCCCATGAGCCTGAGCAGGCCGAAGCTGGTGCCAATGACGCAGATCAGGTTGGATGAGGAGGGCGGTCCTACGGTCGTTGAGTTCACGACACCCTCGTAGCGGCCGCTGCGGTAGGAGATGTGACGGAGGTTGTTAGCTGTGTAGGGGTCAGTGAAAGGGATCTGTGAACGGCACATGGGGGACAAGTTACCCCTGTCAAGCAACCACTGCGGTCGGTGGTCATTTGGGGCAGACTGTGGTGGCGAAAAGAGGTAGAGGTTTGTATTATTGCTCGGCTCCCGTGATGTTATGATCATACGATGTGAGTGAGGGTGGTAGTTGATGGATGAGATCTGAGGGCAGCCAATCATCTCGTGGCGATGCGACAACCGACGCTCCGGACGACTGGAAGCATCTGTACTGAAAGATATCCTGCAAATGTCAGCATCTCGACACCGTAGATCACCAGACGAACATACTCGTCGTTCTCGTTCGTGGGTATATACGACCCGATCACAGTCTCCTCGTCAACAGCTGCAACACTTTAGCATACGCACACCAACCCAAGACCTCACGAGGGCCTACTCACTCGCATACGCAACCCCGAGCCCCGTCTTTTCGTCGTCTCCACCAACCCAAAAGCACGGGATGTTGGGAAACCTCCCCGTCGCGAAGCTGGGCACGAACGGCACCTCCCCCTTGTCCGTCAGCCCCCTCGCCCAGGCAGCGGCAGGGACATCATTCACCCCAAAGCTACTGCCGCCGCCGCCACCGCTCCGGATCTTCCTCTCCCTTCTCACAGTGCCGAGCTCGGCCTCGAGGAATCCGCCGAGGAGCGGGTCCCGGAGCACGGCGGACCGGACAATGTGCCGCTTAAGCCTTTCCTGGCGCGCCGCGACGGCCTCGGCCTCGCGATGCTTGATCTTGCGCCGCTTGACGCTCTCTGCGGACCACGCGGCGTTCTGCGGCGCTGACTGCGCCTTTTCAATCTTGAAGTACTTTCCCTTCTCCTCGTCTATGAAGTTCTGTGTCAGCTGGTTTGTTTCTTGTTTGTCCGTGTAAGTCACCCCTGGGGTGGTGGGTGGGGTGGGTGTGCGGGTAGCTCACCATAGTAGAACCCAGGGATTTGCATCCGTTGTTGGGGTGCCATGGCGTCGGTTTTCGGCGCCGTAATCAGCGCTGTGCTCTCTCCGGCTCCGAGGCTTGGTAAGAATCAGAATTGTACCACTGGGACGTCGGTCCCGAGGTGAAAGGCCGGTGAGTAAGTGCCTGCCCAAGGGATGAGTGGCACAGGATATGACTTGAGTGCTAGTCGTTGGGAGGCGGAGGAGGGTATGCTTCCCCAATAGGTAAAACCACCAAGAAGAAAGAAAGAAAAATCTAACTAGCTTCCTTTGATCCAAACAGGGCGGCGCACAGTTTGACAAGCTAAGTGAAAAGTACTGTGAGCCAATGTGGTGATGCGAGTGTGTAGTGTGTTGCCCGCCCATGCAAGAAGGTGTGTACCACCGAAGCAGATTCCAGCAGATCGTCACCTGCACGTGTGGTTGGGGGGAATTCCATGCATGGGGCTTGCGGCACGATGTCGTCGACGAGCTGACAAAGGGGAGAGAACCCCGGGAGAAGATGGCGTCGGTGGCGCCGAGCTGGCAGTATGGTACGGCAACGGGGGGTTTTGATGAAGTTGGATGAGGCAGGAATGGCCGGGGGTGGACACCACCAGCAGAGGAAGAAAAAAAAAAGAAAAAGAAGGGAAAAGTGGAGGGAGTGGCAGGCGTCGGCACCGGCGCCGGCCTACGAACTCAAGACAGGAGCAACTCGGAGACGCCCTGAAAGGGTGTGGTACACTGCATTGAAGCGCTGTAAGCCCGGCGCCTTACCCTAAACCCGCTGATGTGACAGCCCCAAATGCCGCGTGTGTGGAGGCGGGATGCAGCCCGCGTAGCACACCAGCCAGGCCTACGAACCGCGGCGGCCATCGCTCTCTGGAGAAGTAGCGAGACTAAGAATTAGCTCAGTACACACCACCATCCATCACCAAACCAACACTACGCCCAGCTGCGCGGCATCTCCTCGGTCTCGCTGGAATAATCGGTCGCTTTTGCACTAGAACAAGTTTCTCCCCCCCGGTCAGCCTCAAATTCCACTTGAAGAGTCTTCCCCAACCTCCGCTTGTTCCAACAAGCAGCCATCAACGGCCAAACTCGGGCAAAGGCCGCTAGGGAAGGCTTGATCTTTATCCCACACACACACGCCCCGTGTCTTGAAGTTTTGGCCAAAGGGCTAGGTGGCCCCGAGGCGCGGAGGCTGCTGATGATCTTGGTAATTCTGATTAGCTCATCTAGAAGCATGCCAAAGTCTGACAACGGCTTTCGGCGGTCAACGACGACGGCTTTCCGCGCCGTGGAACGGGGCTCTCGGCGATCTGGTAAGTGACCAACCTCCCGGGACAAACGTCTAGCATAGCATCTCAGAAGAATCAAACGGCCGACTTTACGGCTTGAACTTGCGAATGATACAGTAGAAGAAATAGCCGGAGGATGAAGAGGCGCCAGCCAAATGCCTATTCCCAACCTCCAGGGCGTTCGCCGTGACCTTTACAACCATTCACCCTCCTCACATCCGCAGCACCAAATTGAAACCATCCCAAGCCAGTCATTCCCAACAATTGTTACACACAACCACCCCAAGTACCGTAGCGAGAAAAAGAAACCACACAATGTCCAAGACACTTACCCGTGAAGCCAAGCTTAACCAAGCACCACCTCACCCCAAGAAACATTCCACGCGTTCCACGAGAAAAAACGGGCAGAAACCCCCATCCACACCACCCAAACTCAAACCCCTCCTCCCCACCCCGCCGCCCCTCCACCTCTGAGGTGCCTCTGCTGAGCTGCCCCTCCACCCCTCCGCCAGACTTCCCGCCAAGGCCAGTGACAGCTATCCCCAAGCTCCCTTTCCCCCTTTCCTTTCCACCTCACAAAGCTACCCAAAACCTCTTCCTGACCACCCCCCAATCCAACCTCTCCTCAACCACCCGAAAACCGCCAAAATGGTCTACACAATCACCGTCCACCTCCACGCCAACGACCAACCCGACTCCGTCGACCGCCTCAAGGCCAAGCTCGTCGAGGCGTCCCGCGTCTACTCCAAGGACAGGGAGACCGTCAGCTGGTTCGTCATGCAAGACGTCCACGACCCTAGGTCCTTCACCATCGTCGAGCGCTTCGAGACCGAGGCTGTAAGCCAAAGCCACCTACCTCCTCCCTTCCTCCCCAAATACACACCCATTGGGTAGCCAATGACCAGCTTGACTGACTTGTCTTCTCCGACCACAGAGCCAAAAGTACCACCTCGAGAACCCCTACTGGAAGACCTTCGACCCATACGTCGTTCCCCTACTTGACCGGCCCATGGACTTGAGAAGACACGAGGAGCTGGATACCTCCAAGGATGTTGTCGTTCCCCAATAGAATACACAAATGACTAGAGAATAAAACAATTGGATATACTTGTAATAGCCGGACCTTGAGGACGCTTATGTTTGATTGGATACGAGTTGACATGTTATGCCCTGTTTCAATGTGGTGCATAAGCTGTGCTAACCGCCATTAAACTCCATTCAACCAGCCAACACATGGAGAGTCACTTAGAGAGGCAGCGAAAGTTTATCATAAATTTTACGAATTTGTATTAGGTCTATTGCGCACTACTAGGGTATTCTCCCCCTCCACTCGAATCACAGTAATTACCGATGGGGTCGACATCAAACTGTTTTAAACAAAGAGAAGGCGATGTCACTCCTCCTCCGGTTGATTAAGGCCAAATGTCTATGCGGCCCAAGAAAGAGCACCCAGAGCCGATGTACGACTCTAAAGAGACATCCTTCTTTACTGCGACTTCTCGTGCTGGGTAGAGACACGCTGCAGGGAAACGACTGGTGAAACAGTTAGCTTGTGTTCTGTAACATGACACTTTTTGTGGGGTGGGATATAAAAACTTACCAAAGTCCTCGAGCGAACGCTGCTTCTGGCTGCCCTTGGGGGACTTGCCATGCATGAGGTTGTCGAAGCCCTTGCTGTCCTCGAGCATGTAGTAAACTCCGGCGCAGACGCAGAAGACACCGAAAGAGAAGATCCAGATACGGACGACAGCGACGATGGAGGTCTGCTCGCCGTGCTGGAACCAACCGAAGATACAGAAGAGGGTGGCGAGGATGTCAACAACCAGGATGGCACCAGACAGCTGCCACGAGGGGATGGAGGACCAGAAGGGACCGTTGGCACGGGTGACGAAGATCAGCCAGTTCTCGGGTGAGGGAGATCTCAAGGAAGAGAACCTCGTCCATGTTACCGAAGTTCTGGACGATACCGCCGTCGGGGCCGTGAGCGTACATGGTGGTGACAGTAATCCAGGTACAGACGACACCGAGGAGAACGGACATACCCCAGAGCTTGGGCAGGTTCCACTTGACGGGGGTCTTGGAGAAGGGGGCGTTGTCGTAGGCAATGGCAAGGGTGGCGATATCGGCGAAAATGGCAATGAAGACGACAAGCTCAATGTTCAGGGAACGGTTGAGAATGGCGATCCAGAGACCAAGGTAAATCTCCAAGTGGATAGACAGGGCGATACGGTAGACGACGTAGGCGTACATGCGGTGGAAAATCTGGCTTGGCACCAAGACGGGGAAGGAAGACGATGTCGGCAGCGGAGCGAGCGGCGTCACATCGACATCGGCCTTCTTCAGGGAAGGAGCGTCGTTGACACCGTCACCAGTCATGGCAACGAGGTAGCCACGCTGCTGAAGAATCTCGACGACGTTGTACTTGTGCTGGGGGAAGACCTCAGCGAAACCATCGGCAGCCTCGACGAAGTCGTAAACCTCGGAACCGGGCATGTCGCCGCCACCGCCGAGACCAAGGCGCTCAGCGTTGTAGATGTTGGTGCCGAGACCAAGCTGGCGGGAAGTCTCACGAGCGATACCGACGGCGTCACCAGTAAGCATCTTGATGGACAGACCGAGAACCTTGGCCTCGTTGACAGTGCGGGCGGTATCGTGGCGAGGGGGGTCAGAGCAGGGCATGATGCCGAGGATCTCCCAGGCACCGTTCTCACCACGCTTGCGGGCAACACCGAGGGAACGGAAACCACGGGTAGCGAACTCGGCAACCTTGTTCTTGTAGGCCTGGTCGATCTCCTCGGGGATCTCGTGGTCCTGCTCGACAGTCTTGAGGACGAAAAGAGGAGCACCCTTGACGCAGGTAATCTGCTCACCGGCAGGGGACTGAACGATGGCGGTGACCTTCTTGGAGACGGGGTCGAAGGGGAAGAACTCAAGAACCTGGTACTTGGACAGGACAGACTTGGCGCGGGGGTAGTAGCGCAGCGACTTCAAGAAAGCCTTGTCGATGGCGTCCATACCCTTCTTCTTGCGGGAAGCAGCCAAGCAGGCAGTGAGCATGAGGTCCTCGGGGTCGACACCGGCGACGGTGTAGGGCTCAGCCAGAGAGAGCTTGTTCTTGGTCAGGGTACCGGTCTTGTCGGAGCAGAGAATCTCGACACCAGCAAGGGACTCGATGGCGGAAAGCTTCTGGACGATGGCCTTCTTCTTGGCGAGGTAGGCAGCACCGACGGCCATGGTGGTGGTGACGACGGCAGGAAGACCGACGGGGACACCGATAATGGTAATGGCAAGGGTGAAGCGAAGGATGTCGACAATGCCGTTGGAGCGGTAGAAAGAGGAAACCCAGACGATGAGGAGAGTGAAGACGACGAGAACCAGGAGAATGGTACCAATGCCGTTCAGGACCTCAGTGAAGTGACCAGTGCCGGAGTTGGCAGCGTTGACGAGAGCGGCAGCGCGACCGACGAAGGTGTTGTCACCAGTGGCGGTAACGATGATGAAAGCCTCACCACGCTTGATAGCGGAGGAAGCGTAGCAAGAGTCGTTCTGGTGCTTGTCGACAGCCAGAGACTCACCAGTGATGGCGGACTGGTCGACCTGGAGGAAGGCATCCTCGGTCACGATCTTTCCGTCGGCGGGGATAATGGTACCCTCCTCAACCTGGAGGATATCACCGGAACAACCTCGGGGGCCTCAACCTCCTTCAGGGTGCCGTCACGGAGAACGACAGCCTTCAGGGCAAGAGTCTTCTTGAGTTCGGCGACAATCTAGAGTGGGGGTCAGCAATGCAGTTCTGGGAGACCCTTGGCAACGCGTGCCAGTTGTGGGGCCGAGTTGACTTACAGATCCGGCCTGGAATTCCTGAACGAAACCGACAACAGCGTTAAGCAGCAAAAGACCGCAAATGACACCGAAATCGATCCAGTCCTCAAGACCGGCAGCCAGGACGGCAGCGGCCTCCATGACGAACTGAATAGGTCCGACGAAGAACATGAACTGCAGCTAGGTTAGCGAGTGGTTCGTGGCAGACCGACAAGGTGCGCGGGGCGACATACAAACTTCAGGACAAGGTTCTCCTTGGCCTCAGCCATCTCGTTGCGACCCCACTTCTTGCGGCGGTTGAGAACCTCCGCCTCAGTGAGACCCATACGGGTGTCGGTCTGGAGCTGATCCTCAGGGACGACACGGCCAGTGCCAGGGGTGGTGTCTGCGAGCCATTGTGTTAGCTGATGCCTTTGGTGACGAGAGTGTGTAGCCCCAGCCAAGTTGCCAGCGAGTGCTGCCACTTGGGAGGACTACACAGAGATGGCAACGTACCCTCTTCCTCCTCATCGATGTGGCCATCCTGACTCTCGAGGTCCTCGATAAGGGCATCGATATCCTCATCCTCCTCCTCTTCCTCCTCGACCTTGGCCTTGGAGGCAGCGGGAGCCTCGACGGGGGCCTTCTCGTCGAATCTGTGGCCCTCAATGGGCGTGTTGATGGCCGGCGCCGCGGCGTTTGACTCGGCCATGGCGACTGGTGTTGAGGCAGACGAGCTCTGCTCAGGCTATTATGCGCGAATAGGGTATAGGTCGCGAATAGTAGGTGTTGAGGTTGATAGGTATTCCGTAATACGGCGAGGCGCTGCTGGTTTCTAGGACGAGCCTAAGAAATACTGGTTTGGTCGCAGGATACGCGTAGGAAAGGTGATTGAGAAGAGGGAGAGTGGAGAGGGGGGGGAGGTTGAGCACCACACGAATGTGAAAGGCGATCTATATACCTAGAGGCAGCCTTCGTGGGTGATGAAAAAAAGAAGAGAAAGGAAGCACAGCTGAAGAGGTGCGGAAGCTTCGCTACTTTAAAGAAAGTGCGGGCTCTGGGGGGGAGAGACACGAGCGACACCAGAAAGAGGCGACGACTGGGCCATCAATGTGCATGTGTGTGTGGTGCAGCAGCAGCAGCACTGCGAAGGAAGCAACAGCAACAGCAACAGCAACAAGCAGCAGGCGCAACCGTGGTAGAGGGTGTGTCTGCAAGGCGGGAGGTGTGGGTCGGGGGAGTGAATTGAGAGATGAGATGGGGCCTTTTTGGGGTGGGTGGGCGTGGTGGAAGGCAAGGCGTGGGCCGTGGAGCATGTCGAGCGAGCTATCCGGCCGACACTGACCCAGGGCAGAGCGAAAGGAAAAGGGAAAGAGCAACCCAAAAGGCCAATCCGTGAATCCAAGGCCCAGAGAGGTACCCACTCTACGTACCCGCAACCGACGGTATTGCTAGTCCGCCCGCTTTTTTCTCTGTCTCTTTCTCTCTCGCAGGTCTTTCGGGCACCCAGCGCAACAGCGAGGGAGGAGCGAGGAAAGAGCGACGCGATGCACCTGGACGGCGATGGACCGCGGACGGCGGCGACGGCAGCGGCAGCGGTTCGGCAGGACCACAAGGCCAGGCCAAAGTCAGGACAGGACTTGTTCGCTTCCCTTGAAAGCTGACGATTAGAATTATTACACATGACAGGCACAGGGCTCAGAGCGCCAAATGGGAGGAGACAATGGCTCCATTGCGCGAGGCATGTTTAATGTCAAGCACAGCTGCCAAATACCGGACCAGACCTTAACACGCGCGCCGTAAGGTAAGGTCAATGGCAGCAACGGTAGCAGCAAGGCAAGGTCCTCCGTAGGGGAGAAGAAACAAAAGGTGCAGGGAAGGTGAGGTAAGGTCCACCATGATAAAGGCTCCACCTCCAGACAAGGTAAAGTAGGCAGGTACCTGTTGGCCAGGTCGCGGAGAAGGCAAATGAAGCTGGAGAAGCTACACACCCAGATCGGTTCACGGTACGCGATATCCATCAGCGACGGGCACAACGCGGCAGGGCAGCACTCGACTGAGCAGGACCCAAGACTGGCCAGACCAGTCAGGATCTGACCTCGCCTGGGGGCCCAGTCAGTCATCCAGACGAGGGAAGGATTGATTGATGATGAGCGCGAGAGAAACCTCTTTGAACGAACCTAGTTAAACTATGAAAATGTATTAGGATACAATGGCCTGGGGGTGCCAGGTACAAGCCTGCAACACAGTATGGATTGAACTTTGAGACGACGAAGCAAAATGTTTTTTTTTCCCTCTCTCTGTAAGTGTCTGAGGGGATCTCCGGCTTGGCTATGGCGGCAATTTTTTCCCATTCGAAGAACCGTCGAGGCCGCAAGCAGCCTGACCGATGACAATGACAGATACTGCGGAAAACCATCTAGTAACGGGCCAGCTGAAGCAGCGGGCGGTGTTGGTGACGACGAACGATGAGTGAGCGAGGGAGCAGCGCCTCAAGCTTAGCACCCACGGGCCAACAACGCCGTCATCTTGCGCCAGAGCTTGAGGGTGCTTGGGATTTTTCCGTGCTGATTTCCCTGCGGTTACGCGGATGGGATGGCACATTTGGGGCAAAGCTCCCAGTCCCAGCGGTCGGCAGGGCCTTACAAACACCCAGACGACTTGTTTTTCCTTGGGGACCCTTGCGCGCACACACTCGCCATCTGGCCAGTGTGCGTCACAGTGCGACAGGCGGGACGGACAAGGTAATCTCGCGAGTAAACAAAGTACAACGCCCCACATGGACTCGCCGGGCCAGAGTTCCCAGGACCAGGTGAGGTGCAGGTTTCCCAGCGGAAGAAACACCGCTTATTGGACAATGTCACTGAGAGCATGGGGGGAGAGGTAAGGTACAGCGGTAGGTACCTGGGCTCAGTGGGAGTACAGGTGGAGTCGCCGTGTGCTTGAAGTGGGAAGGTGGTCCCTCATTCACTTTTTTTTTTCCTCCTAAGAGGTATGGATGCTCTTCTACTGGGCGAACCGGCTTCTCGCCGCACTAACACGACCAAGGCTACGTATCGTTTTTTTTTGGTTTTTCTTCTTCTTTGCTCAGTCACCCGTCTCGCCCAGGACCGCCGCAACCCCCACCGTCCCGAGGCTTGTGACTGGCTCGCTGACTGTCGGTGATACCTCGCTCATCACTCGTGGGGAGCAGCCGGCCAGCAAAGGTGTGCCCGCGGCTGCTGTTCCTTTCCTCACCTCAAGCTTGTGGAGTCGCCGACTGGGCAAGGTGAGCGTGGGTGAGGTAAAACGCCAATCGAGGTACGTACAACCTTACGCAGCACTACCTGGTGTCGGCGGTACCCTGTCCAGGTCTGACTACCAAGAAGCAGTGAAGGTTAAACACCAATTTGTAGGTAATTTTGAGGTAAGCTCTTCTTCCGTCGTACGTACCTGTTGACATCCTGCTCCCCGTACCTTTCTTTACACCAGACTGCCTAGCCTTTGCCCTGCCGCGGGATTGCTAGATTATTACTGCGTGCTTTTTTTTTCGCCCTCGTCTTCGAGGCGGCCTTTCCGCGTTGTTTCCCTTCCTGGGGTCTCCGGGACTGCCCAGGCACACGGGCACATTCTGCCGCCTGCGCAGCCTGTCGCTCGCCTGTAAGGGTATGAAAGTCAGCCGGTGGGAAGACGAAGGGCGGCTTGCGCGATTTTTACACCGTGGCTGCAAATGACGACACTGCTCCCAATCGCAGGCCTTGCACCGTGGAGTTTTTGTCGTCGGCCTCGTCTCGTCTCAAGTTGTTGGATCGTGCGCCGCCAACGGCTGATGGCTGTCATCAGCTTGCCTCCGACTCTGTCCCTTGCCGCCCGAATGGAACCGCACCGCTGCTGTGAGCTTTGACGCCCGCGATGGGTGGCTGGTTGGACGGTTTCATGGGTTGACGGAACATGACCAGGTCGACGACAACGACGACGACAACAACGGTGACAACCGATGGGCGGACGGAAGGCGGTCAGCATCAGCACAGCAACGGTCCATGTCTCTATCCAACGGTCATTAAGTGCCTCACCCGGATCAATTGAAACAATGCGACGCCAATTGGCGCATTCGGGCTCCCACGAGGCTTGTCCCGCCCGGGATTTTGTGGATGGAGATGATGGACTGCAGTCGCTGTTTTCTTCAGTCAGTCATCACACACACGCATCGCGGACTACACGCCGCGTGCCATTCTGTCGTCTCAGACTAACACGGCTACTAGTGCAAGTTGTGAAAAACTTGAAGTACGTATCTTCCCTGAACATCTTTCGACATGGGACATTACGGCATCCACACAGTTTCAAGGACAGGACAGCAGCACGGTCCAGACGACAGCTTCTTCCCATCGTTGTCGTCGTCGCTGTTGTTGTCCATGACTCCAGGAAAGTGGATCACAACAAGCTTTTGGCTCTCCCAGAGTCGCTGCCAGTCATGAGCGTCGACCACTCCGGGGCCCTGGCTGCTCGTGATTGAGCTTTGACAACAGGCTTTCTTTGGGGTGGCTGGGAAGATGGTAGTTGGGAGTCGAAGGCGACCGTCATCAACCCTGCAGAATGCCCAGCTTTTTCTTGCTTGCCCAGCGCCCTGCGAATGCGAACCCCCAATCAATCGAAACCTGCCAATCGTCCCGTCTCTTATCAGGAAACGGCCCTTTCAAACTTTTCCACCACCGTGCACCGTGTCCGCACTGTCGGAGCGCCATTTTCTTTCCAATTTCTGAGCCTTGGCTTTAATGAGACTGGCCAGTGCCGCCCTGCTGGCTAACAGCTACGGGTAAGGCGGCCTGTGTTGGACGATACGTACTGTGCCGTTCATTGGTCTGTCATTTGAATGTCTGGATGATTTTTTTCTTTCTCAACTGACGGAATTCTTCCTCTGGTTCTGCAGCAGCAGCCGATGAACGGCATTCACTGTCCAACCACAGACGTTCCGTATACTGCATTCGGCACCTCGGCCATCCCTTGGGCGCTAGACGTGGACGGGAGTGTCTTCTTCCTCCGTAGGCTGCAGGTTGCGCCTCACTACAGGACTGACGAATGACAAAAAGAGCGCTATGCGAGGCACTCCGGACATGCGTGCATTTCGATTCCTGCATCCACGGGTGTTTCTGATGTCTCGACGTTACGTACAGTGACAGATCGCGCACTACCCGTGTCTTGTGGGTGCCCTCTTGAGCAACACAAGGACGGCCTTCCTTGCCTTGCAGGTAGAAAGCTACCGGCAACCGCCACTATCAAAACCACCCTACTGCACCTGCACCAGTCTTGCAAGATGCATTAGCATTAGGCTCTTGGGGCGGCTATTCCGCAACGACTTGGTCTTGTCTTCTTTCGTGCTAGGGCAATCGCCGCCAGCACCGCTGTCGCCGCTAACACATCCCGCTCCTCGCTCAGGTCAATCCATTAAGCCGGGCCATCCACAATTCACGCCCACACATAGCCATTGCCTGTCGTTCAACAGACCTCCCCCAGTCTACGGATACCTACCGCGGTGTACGAACGACACGACCGACGACACCGACTTCGAATCCCACTATCGACCCCAAGCCTCTCTCGTCCTGCCACGACGTGCCAGCCGCGTCCATCGCCGAGACCCTGTTGGTCTTCCCCAAATCCCCAATCCAAGACCCTGTCCTCCATGGAGATGATGGAATTGGAGGCTGGCAAAGAAGGTCACGTACACTACGTACCCTGCTGCATGCTGCGTATCCGTCCAGTATTCCCCTCAAGCGGAAAGCTGCCATCCCCACCATTTCGCCCGCCCACCTCTAATCCCTTCCGCTGGCCCTTCTAACATGGATCCCGGCGAACGAGAAACCGAGCTTTCGCCCAGCCCGCCCCGCTGTAGATGGGCCAGGACGATGACCTGACAGGCTCGGGATGCCCTCGACGTCGCTTTCCCCAAGGCCAAGGCTCGACGCGGTCTCGTCCTGCTGCGCGACTCTGGTCTAGGTGCTTCTCCAGCCCGGGGAAACGTGGGATTCGACTCTCGGCATTGGCTAGGTCCTGCATCAAGTGCAGCAGCTACCCCAAAATGCCTCTCGAAGACACTCTCCATGAGGCAGTTGAAGCCGTAATGGCCCGTATCGAATTGTTCTCGATGCTCGGCCTCATCCATAGACCATCCGCCATCTGGACCGGCGGAGAATAACCTCAGCGAGCTAATACGCATTATCCACGTTGTGTTCTCGACTATCAGGCACGCGCTACGGGACGGTTACCCACTGTTCACCGCACCTCGCATGCATACAGGGTCCCCCATTGTTTGCGGAAAAAACCCTCGCTGATTTTCCACCTCGAGCTCCAGCTCGTCAGGCAAGAAAAACATGGGCCATGTGTATCCGTACCTGTAGCACTACCGAATACCGAAGCCTTTGGAAATGGATCCCGGCCGGACGTTCTGCCTTGCCCTGTGCTTTGCTGAGCTGGCATGCCCAACTCAGAATTGGATCACGAACCAGCAGATATGCCGAGTCGGAATCGCACCGATGGCCCCAATCCCTTCTCCGAGCCTCGTCCATCAGGAAAGGTTTCGCGCCTCTACGTCATCCCGACAAGGGCTTTCAATTCCTAACCTCTCTCTTACTCAGTCAGCCTTCGCCGCTCCGGCCGATCCGCACCACTCGACAGGTCGCTTTCGCACCCACCACTCACAATGGCAGCATGACTAACAAACGCCTCTTGCCTCGCCTCGCGAACCACACAGCTGACCTAAGCTATTTGGGAATTCCACCCGATCGATGCTTGAGCTATCTCCGTACGAGGCGCGCATTTCCAGAAACCAGTTCTCGCCAACCTTGTGATCGGAGCCGTGTCGGTCAGCCTTCGGTCTCGCCGTTGTGGAGGCCGGGAGATCCAGCCTTCCATGCTCGTCCTCGGTCTGCTTGGCCATTTTGCCTTCGCACGCGCTGGAACTACCGAGCCGCCTGCCCGTTTAATCATCCGGTTGACAGCCACTTCGATGGGGACTCCTAGCTTAGAACAAATTCGCCGACACTGAAACAGCTCACCGAGAGACTGGCACGAATTACGGATACGCCTCTCTTTCAAACACGGCTACTTTCACTATCCCAGCCTGCCATGCCTTGCCGGTGGCCACGGACGACGCCCGGGCCTACATTGAGCCCTTGTGTTCTCACCGGGCCTGTCTGATTCTCCAGAATCTAACGGCGGTAACCTGCCGCGAACCTGGACAGCTGGAGCCTGGAGAATTCTCGCCTTCGCTCGCCTTCGCTCGCCTTACCTCGCAATTGTCCTCGTGGACTCGTGGAGACTCTCGGCGCTTTCTCACCGCCGTCTTTGTGCTCTCCCACATCTCCGTTCTTAGCAATGAAGCACGCAGCGCCTGAGCCGGCAGAGATGAGCCATTTCAAATCTTGCAGCCGGATTGGATGATTTGCATATCGTCCACACATCTGGTCTTGGCCTCCTGGGGCACACCACTGTACCGCTGCACCACTACCCACCACCACAGGTCGGAAACGCCCCCCGGCTGCTTGTTTCCCCCGATTTCGTCCCTCGAATCGCCCTCGCTGCACTGTGCCTCCGCTCCCGCATCCTGTAGAGTGCGGGGATTTGACGGCCCTGATTCTCCCGCGCTTGCTGCTGTGAGCCTGCCGGTCGAAGCCTCATTCGGCCGTCGTTCGGGTCTACATGACCCCCATTCCGAGTCAGTCGGCTCTAGTGAAGTTGGAGAAGGTCGGGGCCTGTAACGAATCGTCTCTTTACAAGTCTTGGCCGCCCACGATGACAGCCTCTTCCGCATTTTGATATGCGCCTTTTTCCAACCTACGACCGCCTCATTTGCAGGTTTCTAAGACACGGCCATTTCCAAGTATAGATGATCCTTCTTGGCTATCTAGTCCCATCCGCAAACTTCCGCTCAACCGTGGGGGAATGAGGGGATTGAGCGAGAAATACCCCAATGCAATCCGTGGCCATCCAAACGCACTGATGCTATGTACGAGGGGAAAACTGATCCTCGAATTCTTGGCCGGCGACTTGGCGATGTTCAATCGCTAACCTCCAACAATGGCGTGCGAGACGGTCTGCCTCTCGTGAATGCGATCAGCACCCCTATCGTCGTTGCACAACTGGCCTCTAGGACTTGGGCCCCTCAGTCATCTCGTTTACTCTTGTGCATTGCTGGTGCACATTTGCACGTAATGACACGCAGGGATTAGTCACGATAAAGGCTCGGTCCCGCCACGCCACGAATCCCGATCCAGCTGCCAGACTATCGGCCATGGTTACACGCGACGCCGTCTTCCCCAGCGCACGGCACGCTGAATGCCGCCGTCCAGCAGGGTCTTCTGGGCGCGACCGCTGGGGTTAAACCCAGCTTGCAGCGTTCATCTGGATTGTTGTGGGTGATGAGGTGATCCAGCATCCATCCCCCCGTCCACCTCCGGACGTGGGCTTGTCAGTGGAGAACCATGGGCTGAGGAGCAGCGGAGCGACCTCAGCATTGATAATGTCAATATTGGACTTGGGAAGTCTTGGATCAAGATCATCCCCTACCAACGCAACAGATTCTCCTCTTGTTGAATTGGATTATCAACGGATACGGCACGCTTTTGAAGCACTTCAAGCGAAAAGGGTTAAATCGCAGGCGCCAGACTGTGCTGTCATTGGGGGGCACGGTTGGCATGCTTCCTCATTTGCATCGTGTCACCGTCTTTGCGCCCATGAACCCTGGCATCTTCGGACATTAACCTGTGGGTGGAATGGATACCATCGCGTTTGTTTACATCAGTCACCACGGAACCGGCGCGTACCTGATAGGGCTCGATTAGGCCTGGAGTCGAATTTCGATTGCTCTTAATGAAAAGAAGGGGCGATCCTACCAGTCTGCCGCTTCATCTCGTCCGATTGAAATTGCTCAATGCGTCTGATGCCTCCACGATGGACGTCATAGGCCGTGGGAGGGCTGCCTGGAGGGGTGTGGAAGTGGACTGCTATTGAGCCAAAATTCGAGATTGAGTCTCCGTCTGACTACAGCAAGCAATTAAGTCTGAAAGGAGACATTCAAGCACGCGCTGCACCGTACCTGAATTGACAATTTAGCTGCAGCTGCGGCCAAGACGCTTCGAATCTTTCCGGAAGAAAAAATTGGAATGCTGCTAAAGCCTCTGAGTCGGCCGCTAACGTTGTGCCGTCGTTGGAAAAACGGCGCAACTCGACTCGTCGGCTCGACTCGCTACGCTACTTGGCGATGGAACGTCGAGGACGACGCGCGCAGCACAGCATCGCATCGAGGCGGCTGACTGCGGCCTGCGAGGTCGCATGCGCGCCACACGCATACGGCACAGCTCACCACCGACAGCTTCGGGGAGCAAGCCAGGCAAGCTCCTGAAACACACCAATGAAAGTGAAACCCGGTCGAGAAGCCTGTTTACAGTTTCTTGACAACGTAATTCTTTGTCGAAGTGATTAATTTGGGACTCGATAGCCAAGATGACCGTCCAACGTTGGATTTCTAGCGGGATCTTGCACGCTCAGACAGACCAGCGGTGCAGGGCAGCCCAGGCGAGGCTGGGATGGGCCGGATTTGTCTTACGAGAGGCGACGGCACCGGGAGTTACCAGGTGACATTCCATACGGCACGTCGTCATCAAGCGGTGAGGATTCACATTCACAGCGTGGAGTTGCCGTTGGCTAACGATTACGGGCCGTATCTTGCTGTGGTTCGTCGCTATGGAGCATGGCCTATGGGATCCCGCCCGCCCCGTACCGTGAGAAGGCACGAGAAAGGGGACGAGTCAGTGGGCACTGAGCTCTTGCTCCCTGCCGGGAATAGGGCCGGTTTCTGTGCCGCGGTTTCCCTCTTGCGGTCGGTGTTGGGACCCATCATGAGGATGGCCTGGCCCATAATACGCCGTGAGGTATTCATACCTTGTGGGAGTGAAGCCCGGAAAGTCTCCGTCCAGCTATCGGTGAGGTAGCGCTCGACGGAAGGAAGGCCATTGGCACGCAAGTCCTGTCCGATGTTCCACACTTGGAGCCGACCTTGCACTTTAGGGCGGTACGGAGCCGAATGCTTTGCTCGCGTTGGACGGATGGGATGCAATGGATCTGGCATTTTGATTGGGGTCTCCATCTTGCAGCGACCGAGCCGCGGCAATCCAGAGACCAGACATCAAGATGGCGCCAGAACCCAGAGATGCAGCCAGCTCCTCCCGGCGCCTTCCCGGCACCGTATGCGACCGTCGCCCATACGGCCCAGATCATAGATGGACTTCAACATTGGCCAAGTGTTTTCTCCACAGGCGACGACAGCAATGCAAGCAGAACCTCCGCCCGTCCACCTCCTCCGCCGTCTTCCTCGTGCTTCCGCCCTTCTAGAAGCAAGCTTGGAAGCGGATTAACTCAGTCATCTTGGAGGATGACCGCTGCGGACACTAATTGCGATCACCTACGCACCATTTTCGACAGACACCGCAGGTCCCGGAGCACAGTGTGGAGACTCAGTGCAACATTTGAGTGTCATGCAGGTGACCAACGGCTAATTAGAGGTCGGTTCGACTCTCAGAGCGTGTGAGAGGTGTTTTTTTTTTTCCTGTGCAGGTTTGCCTGTGTTGATTTGTTTATCTGTTGACTCAAGCCAGGCCCCTTTTGTTGTCTTGGCCCTTTCTTGGCTTCCCCAGGGCAACAGCGCGCAAGGGGAAAATAGCCTCTTCAGCACTTAGCTTGCTGTTAGTGAGCGGCAGGCGTCGGCTCGGCGGCGTCTGGCTTGAAGGGGTCATTTTGCGACGACACTTCATCCTCTTCCCTTCTTTCACAGACACTTTTCTCTGCGCAGTCACCATCAACGCACCTTGTCCGCCTTCGTGTCTCCCTGCGGACGATCGCAACGAGACATTGATAGCCAACCGACTGTTGCACCACCGTCGGGAGACTCGGAGCAGCCAAGACGCCTAGGAGCATATTGGCAACATTGGCGATTGCCAATCTGCAAGTCAGTAGTTCGATGGGGGAAATAAGCTTCTTTTCTCCTAAGAGATCACTCTTTTCCCCCCGCGCTACGGGAATGCCCAGCCAGATGCGACCGACTATGGCGGCCCAGCAGATCATTTTGGCTTTTTTTTCTGCGTAAGGCGAAACCCAACCCGAGAGGTGTGCAATGCCGCGGCGGCATGTCTGCTGGTTGCAACTTGCAAAGGATGTCCGCAGTACACGCCACGCCAGCATTGGTGTTTACCCCAGAGTTCTGGACTTGGGCGGAGTAACCCGGCCATTTGGTGTTCGTCCGGTCTTTTGTTTACAGTTCCAATCTTCCCTCGTGGTGATCAACGGGTGAAATTCATGCGTTTCCTTCCAATCTTCAACCGTCTCGTTTCCTCGACGCGGTGCGTTTCGAGTGTCATTAACGTTGTGGGGTTTGCGCAAGAAGCAAGAAAAAACGAGACGCAGCAGTGGGATGACATGACTTTTGACATGTACACAGTGTCGGGCCATCTCGCAACATCCATACCAGCAGGGACCTTGGGGTTTTGCAGTCTTGGTTCTGTCAAGTGTTGGGCACGAAGGCGTCTGTGCATTTTTGGGTTGCAATGTTTCGAAACCCTTTTTGTCCTCTTTTCTTTGGGATTTTGGGAGTGGATGATTGAGTGAGCTTGGGCCTAACGTCCGGATAGATTTGCCGCTGCCTGTTGTTTTGCGGTCTGATCTCACGCAGTACAAGACACTGCGTCTTCCTGCGATCCTACATGCATAGATGGCACCGGATCTTTGGTTGGGGGATTTCTTCCTGTCAGAGCTGTCACGGAGCGCGCGTGCGTGCTGAATTGGGGACCCGACCGGATGGAATCGTGTGACGGGCTGGGTCGCCGCTGCGTGCTTGAAGTTTGATGAAATAGCAATGATATCGCGTTTTATAATGAGCGCGGAGGTAAGCGCCAATTGCAGGTTGTGCCATGTTCTCTCCCGGAGTTGAATAGTTCGATGCGAGTGATGTGCGTGTCCTAAACCTAGACGATGATGATGATGCTGACTCCTTCGTCCGATATGGATGATTTCTTCCCGATGAACGCAACGTCTCTCCTTGTTCCTGGTCTACATCACATCCGGCAAGTGAAGACATCGGCTCGCGAGGCTTTCTGGGCGTGTGTGAGAATGTGTGTGCCTAGATCTAGATCTCGCGCTCTGCGGCAAGTAACGTAGCGATAACGAGATCGATCCAGGGGCGGCTGGGCTGTGAGTCTGTGTGGCTTATGAGATTTTTTTGGTTGGGCTGAGTTATTGAAAACCTTGGGCTTTTCGTCGCGCATATCGGACGAAGTTGATGTCATCATCTTTTTCGGCTCAACTTGGCGAGGGAGTGGCGGTAGGTCGGCTGGGACGGGTGGCACGGTAATCACGGTTATTGGGAACACGCCCCTGTTGTGTGTTCTGTCTACTTTACATTGAACATGGTTTTCCGGAGGAACAGACGACGCGGGAGAAGGCGACGTGATAGTTTGCAGTTCCATGGGGTTTTGGGCTTCTGTGGCTGTGATGGCGGCTTTTGGGGTGAGGTGAGTGTCCCCGGATGGCTGAGCCTCTGGACTCTCTCCCCGGCATCGCTTTCGGGCCTGGGGTGGGTTGTGTGGAGTTGAAACGGGAGACTGGGGCTCGGCGGTAAGGGAAGCTTACCGTTCTGTGGCTGGGTTTGTGGGGAGAAGAAGGGGTGTGTCGTTCCTGGGCGAGGGAGAAGCCCATTGAGTTTGTGGCTGGAGGTTGAGTTTTGGCGGTGAAGAAGAGGCAGGGGAGGTGCGGTGAAGGCGCGAGGTGGATGTTGAGGTGGGTTTGGGCGCAGAGCCTCATTATTCAGGTAGGGACGGACGGGTCATGGGTTGAGTGGGAGGGTGTGGTGGTTGTACTTGGTGTCAGTTTGGGCTCTGGGGCAGGGAGTAGAAGAGTGGCGGTTTGCGTTGGAGTTTGCGAGATGGAGAATGGCTTGTGAGACCGCGAGCGAAGTTGTTACGGACCGTATGATACATGTCACTGGTGATGTTTGGGGTTTGTATATAAGTGGCCGTAGTTCAGGTCAATGAACATTCTCGCGGCAATGAGTTGAGCCTATTGCCATTACGGATGGCGGCGAAAGACACGAGCCGCGGCAGAACCAATTCTGTTTTCTAACGGGAGGTAGGATGTAAGTGCGAGGCCATGTGAGCTGGTCTGTCTGCAATGAATGCGACCTGTTGTCGCTATTCGAGTTAATACGTCTGTGACGGTGAAGGAGGCCAGAGTTGAGATAACAATTCTCTGGACATTGAAGAGTTGTGTATCATGCCCCTAGAATAAAGAGCTAGTTGTTGAATAGCTAGTATCGGCCTTTTCGAACAAACCTATGGACACATTGGTTTGTTTGCTGCTTCATTTAAGCATGGATTGGTGTAAGTGGCCCTTTTCAAGACTTTGGAGCGGATAAGACCTGAGTGTGATTGGGCGTTGTTCTTTCGGTTAGGAAATGCGTCGATCAACCACAACTTGGACATTCGTCTTGGGAACTTTTGGGTTTGACGTCAGTATCTCGAGCGCATTATGATGGTAGGTTGGTTTAAAAAAACATCTCGCGACTTCACAAGCCTTCGGTGCCTCGATGGACCGGTTGGATACTCGGGGGCATTGGAGCAGACAGGAAGACTGCGGCCGGTATATAAACGCAACCCAAGAGGCAATGACAACTCCAGCGTCAAGAGTTCTTCTGGACTTCCGGAGCTCCTTCGTAGACTTCAGAGAATGTCGTGGAAAGCACATGTGCCCGACAACTTTAAAGATGGGCCCTAAGAGAATAAGGGCATATGTAGAGTCTACTACGAAGTCCCGCCGGTTATTCATACCAAATACACCAGAGAAAATGACGAAATACGAAAACACAAGCGAGGACCTTAGTGTCTTATAGCTTTGATACGTGAGGAACACAGCACCGCCTCGTTCGTTTGCTGATTGTCCAAAATGTAATCAATCATCGCTTTTCAGCACGAACTTGCTCTGTCGAGACAGCAGGATGTCGTTTTGAACTTTTAAATAGGATTATAATGGCTGTTTGCATCTTTGTCAGAGTTATATCATTTATCGGGGACTCGCTGATACCCGCATTTTCAACTTAGTCTATAACTACGGAGCTTACTTAACATTTTCCACTCCGTGAATCACTTCATTGCCCATAAATATAGTAGAGGCATGTTACGCGGTATTTTCGTCATGCCTAAGCCAAGAAAGCCAGTCTCCTCAAGGTTTAGCAAACTTTGAACGTCCGCCGGAAACAGTACCAACAGCCTCGATGATAAAGTTGGTGCGCATGACCGCTTTGCCCTACGGAGCCTTGATGGCCCAATACCTTGCTGGCCGACTAGAAGCAGACAAACAGGAACCACTGCTCAGTAGCAGTGGAACGTGGACTCCGCCCTTGGTCCTAATCTCCGTCCTTAATCTTTGTGAACGCAGAGCCATATCTATCTGTGACCCTATCCTATTCCTGGTTGTAGTCGTAGAATTATCCCTTCAAGGGATTTGACATCGAGGCGTGTCTTGGCCCTAATTCTCCTGAAAATAGTAAATCTTCGATGCTGTTCAACCCCAGTATTTGTTTTCCGGTTCGATTTGGTTTGAGAGTTTCGTAGTAAGTGAGCCTGCAGTTTCATAGTCGAGCATTCGAAGGAGTTTGAAGGGGCGGAGGGTGACAGGAGCTCAATCTTGTTTAAAAAACAACACTTCATCATGCTACTAGACTTCGGATTCAGCGGGTTGTCTTGAATTACTAGGAAGCAGAAGACTAGGTCTTACGGCAGGATTCGGATCGGCTGACCAAGAATCAGCCTGGCTCTGAAATATTTGAGTTGGCTCGGTTCCATTGCCAGTAGAAAGGACCGTCTTGCGGAGATATCTCCCCCAAATGTTATAAACAAGGCGACAGACGGCGATATCTACTCAATTGTATTCAAAGAGTGCGTTTTCGTCAACCCATTCTCACTTGTGCCCTCACTTGCACTAACTGATCGGTCGGAGTACCTAGGAGCGCATCCGACAACGACACCATGCAGCTCATCATAGTAGTAGCGCTTATAAGTGCAGCCGTCCGCTGCTACACAAGATACGACGGTACAGACTTTCGACATGAGTTATCAGAGCCTCTTCACGACGTAGTCCACAAATGGACAGGTCTCTTTGCGCGAGAGTTGCACCCTGGAAATGCGCTTCCAGACAATTATCTCATTATCAGCGAGTATATGCCGGCGCATGAAATCCTCGAATCTCAGGGGCCTGGCTCTTAGGACACAACCACATAGAATGACTCAAAAGCCGTACATCATCACGCCGCCCAAGACAGAAGTCAGGTCTTGAGACACGCAACTCTGACGCTCTCAACCCTTGAGCGCCTGTTTATCTCGCATCTTTCAAGTAACTCAACAGTCGGCGCAGATATCTTCGCCTGATTTTAGTCTGCTCATCGA
Source organism: Colletotrichum camelliae (assembly GCA_018853505.1). Taxonomy (NCBI): domain Eukaryota; kingdom Fungi; phylum Ascomycota; class Sordariomycetes; order Glomerellales; family Glomerellaceae; genus Colletotrichum; species Colletotrichum camelliae. Next base: position 5,512,116 of record JAELVL010000002.1, on the reverse strand, counting down.
CACATCCAAAGAAAACAATCCAAGGGAGTAAATCCTAAGCACGTCGATGATCCAGGTTCATATTCTAACTCAACATTCGAGCGGCCGAGATAAGAGGCGACCGAGCTCCGCTGGCTACACTCCGTCTGATGTGGACAGACCTTACGTACGATCTTGGACTCGAAGTAACGTAGAAGATTCAGAAGAATCTGAACGGTTGTTAACACATCTCGCGAAAAGATGACGGACTTCGGGACCGGTGTGGGACAAGGATAGACAACAGATTACACGCGTCATCAGGCTTGGAGATCCATATTCTGACATGAGACCATTGTTTTTCTTCTGGTAGCTTATGGTACATGACTAAAAGCACTTGGACCTAGACAGCTCCAGAATGTTCCAAAATATCACCTGGGAATAGGGACTCATTGAGTCGCGCGGCAGTGGTCTTTTTTTGGAATACTCTGTTTCTGTACGGAATAGACAGGATAACAAATTTAGAGTTTCAGCTCTCCAGACATCTCTTGTAGGAAGGCGGATTGATGTTCATTAGATATAGAAAGCATGACTGGAGGCCATATGGAGCCTGATTCAAGTATTTACTGAACATCTCAAAAGCATAGTGACATCACTAATCGCTGAAAGTAGAGAGACAACTGAGGGAGCTAATCTATAAAGGCCTCATGAAACCTCCCAAAGCCTTGTTTAGCTTCAAACAATAAAATTCTCCCTCTTGCGTCGATGTTATGAGGTTGGTTGACATACTGAGCGGCCTGGCCAAAGCGTTTGTTGGTTGCACAGGTCCTCGTCATGGCCAGCGGTTCTTCCCAAATCTCCCGCGTATTAAACCTGACGCTGAGCAGAAAAACAGAGCCAGAGGCCACAAGAACATATGGCTGAATTGTTTTAAGGTGGCGAAGGAAAAACAGTTACCGCAAGATGCATAATTCGCTATGCGCTGTCTTGCCCAAGGTATCGTTGCCTACGGGGTGAAGCTACTCCCTCCCATCTCCGGCCTGTGGCGTCAGACTACAAGAGGCCGCGTGATTCCTGTACATACCCCAAGCCAGACCAATTTTGGAAGCCAACGGGCTGGGCTACGAGCTCACTGGTCTGGTCTACTGCTGAACGAAGGCTGCGTCCGAAGCAGAGAGACACCTTGTCTCTATGTTAGCTACTACACGTCAAGACTTTACCCTATCCATTCTCATCAAGGCATTGTGTCGTAAAATGATAGAACGCAGACTGCAAGTAATCACCTCTATGTCCATGTCTTTGGAGTGTAAGAGCGTATGAGCAGGCCAATGAGGCAGCGCAAGGGGTGGAAAGGCAAACAGGCGAAGAGAAAACCAGTCTGCATATACTTAACAGTGTTTCTGCGTATTTGCACAGAGCACGGACCAGCGAAAAGCAAAAGTCATCTTTCAGCTCTGTCAGTAGTCCTCATCTTGCGAGCATGCATTCCTTGTTCAAAAATCCTGGACTCCAACTCATACATCCATACTAATGATCCCATGCCGTTCCAATCAAAGAAGCAACCTAAGAAATAGCAAAGGCACCTGACTCAGGAAGGCTCTTCCATATGGGAATTTGAGAAGACGTGCCAGGCTAGTCTCTACTTATAGCCTGACTTCTTGTCCCCGGCTCTATTGATCACCACGCGTCCAGGCAACCAACACATGGTTGATGCCAAGCAGCTACGAATCATATCTCTTTAAAATTACAGATGTGGAATCTTCGCTGAATTTGCAACAAACAAAACGTATATTCCTTTTTCCCACCAATTGGATACCTATCGGCAGTATCCTATTGACTGTTATTCTTGGTCAGCAGGCGTCACACAAGACGCCATAGGCAGTCTGTGCTAGGTGAAAGTCTTGGGATTCCATTATCGTCCTCAAAGTATTCGACTACGATACGCCAAAGAAGTTCGATAACTCAAGCTCCGTCGGCATGGTGTACATCTTAGGACCTACTTTCCCGACATATAGTGTTGTCAGTTGTCTGACTTGTATCCTCACGTCTCATAATAAGGGCGTTGTAATTGTGGCCTTGGTTTTTATCCTGCTCCTACTCACCTGCCTTACTTTGAACACTCCAAACCGCTGACGTATATACATGTACGGGGTCTACTGGTCATCAAAAAAGCTCCGATTGCCACCAATATCGTCATATATATTTGATTAGCAGCAACAAATACTGAAGTGTTTACAATTAACTGCCTCCTATTTCCCCAGGTTTTCGAAAAAGCTTCCTCATGTTCAAACCATTCAACCCATATTTAATACCAGAAGAGAAATGTCATTGATGATGTCTAAGCATCTCCGAGCCTGGCTTCCTTGGTCGTCCATGCCGTATCATCTAATATACTTCAAGGGCGAGGATAGACAGGAGTCGCATGTCCTTGGAAGCCGACAATGCAAGGAAAGGCTTTTAATTAACAGAGGACATGCAGCATGAAGCAGAAGTTTTGAATCCAAAGTTCAGACTCCAACGTGCGGTTCGCTTCAAACATTCAAATTTCGTCGGTGCTGACCTCATAGACGAACTATGCGGTTGCTTTATGTCGTCAGGCAGGCATCGGGAGGCCCTCTTCATGAAGCTGGCAAATGAATTTATGCTCCTGTCTTTCTTTGAACCCCAGCCGGCTGTTAACAAAACACTGCGCATCCACCATAGTCTCCCACAAAGTGGCTCATCGCAGCATAGCACATTCTGTCTTCTAGATCGACGAACCGCTAGGGAGAAACGTATGCTAGCCCACAAAGATATTTTTTACTTCGGAAGTATTTAACCCACCGTCATAAGCGCCTGGTAACTAATAGACCAAGACCAAATGGCAGGTTCCTATTGCTATTTGCATGTGCTCTTTTTGGAGATTGTTGAACTCAATATGGAAACCGCCGAGACACATTACCATCATTGTCCAAGAGCCAGAAACTGCTAGCTCACCACACACCATCGAGTGCCTTTGCAACTGTCTTGTGGTTGTTCACATTAAATACATCAACGGCACAGAAGATGGACAAGCTTGAGAATCAACTCCAAGTCCGGCTTCAGTGTGAATGTCAACAAGCTTCGACGGATCCAACCTACAGCCTATCTTGAATGTGCAAAAGGAACCCAGAATCGGCCAATTGGCGCTTGATTAAGAACAAACCACCCGTCTCTCAGTCTTTATGTCCAGCCAAGTCAACCATCTAGAAGACACAGCGCTCTCAATGCGTCAGGGATTGTTCCCAGTCCCTCTGCCTTCCATCGAAACACTCGCAGCCAGACAGCCCGAAGAAGCCAGGTTCTTCTCGAGCATCTTACCGCAAACACAAATCATCCAACAACCCAGCCACCCCTCGCAGAACCGTCGACAAGAACCCCCCTACCCGCGCCGCCAAGACCATCTCTCGCCAAAGCGGACCCCATGGCGCCATCTGCTCCAGTGGAACCATCTCCTCTCCCCGTCCCGAGATCGCGGGTTCCCGCAAGGACTTGAAATGTTTCACAGGGTGGTGCGGCAAGGATAATCAAAATGGAGTCCGTGACCCCCCCAGATGCGCGCGGCTACCCGTCAAGCTTCCTTTCCTTATCTTTCCCGGCGGGAGAGGCAAAAACTCTAAACGCTCGGCCGGCCCGGGAGCCGCGCAGACCGCGCCGCGTCAGGAACGGACGTCGAACCGGATCGACTCCGTATCGCATTATCACGAAGGTTGATCGGGAGCGGTGGGGGTGGCTCCTGCTGCTACTACGCTACGCCCTTGATCCACCGGCGCGCATGTCACGGAGGAGCAAAAAGGATGGGTCTACGTTGTTTCATGGAGCATTTGTCTATAGTTCCAAAAGACGCAAAAAGGAGCGCATCCCAACAAAGCGGATCTCTAAGTGAAAGCAGAAGCAATATGAAGAACAGATACAGACGCGGAGCCCCGGGATTTCACTCGCACGGGGCATCGGCAGAGTAGTCCGTGGTGTTGATGGAGCAACGACGGCTCCCCAACACGGACACGGAGTCCCGCCCCCGACATTTTGTCAGCCAGCCTAATTCTAAGCCCAATAGCCTTTCCAGGTATTGTTTCCGAAACGCCGTTTCTTAGTGCTTAGCGGTGACCTTGTCGCCGGTGAGCTTCTCGACATAAGTCTTAGCCCTGTAGTCATCGTGGTTAGCTTGGTCCAAAAGTATCTCGATGCGGGATAACTCACATATCACCCATGGCAACCATGCAAACCGTCTGCCAGACGCCGAGACCAATACGGGGGGCAACGCCGCGGTAGAGACCGGCGATGCCGTTGGTCGAGTAGATGTAGCGGAAAGTGTTACCGACAGTCATCTTCTTGGGTCGGTTGGGGTCCTCCTTCTTGCTCTGCATCTCAACACGAATGACCTCGATGGGCTGGTTCCAGGCGCTGAGACCACCACCAAGACTGGAGGCAAGAATCTTCTCCCAGGCGCCGAGCTTCTCACCGTCCTTCTTGCCGGTGGCGTCACGGATGCCCTGCTCAGCGAGACGGGACAGACCGAAACGGGAACCCCAGTTGGTCATCTGGCGGATAGCGACAGCATTGACACCCTTGTTGATACCGCGGATACCCTCCTTGCGGTAAATGTCCATGAAAGTTGCGAAGGTGCTCTGGGGCGCAACGCCCGCGGCGGCCATCTTGTGCTTGGTAATCTCGACCGTCTTCATGCAAGTGCAGAAGCCCATGGTGGCATAAGCCTGGGCCACACCGCCAGTGATACCACCAGCGATACCACCGCCGAATTCAGAGGCGCCGTAGCTGCGGGCGTAGAATTCGGCTTCGGAGGCGACGAAGAGGAGGACGGCGCCCTTGGTGGAGGCTTCGATCCAGGCCCAAGGAATAAGACCCTGGTAGACTATTGAGGGGTCAGGTCAGCATTGGATGCTCGAATGCATTGATTCGGATGTGGTTTTGTCGAGTTCAATTCGTTCGTAAGGGGGATTGGGTATTACTCACAACCAAGGACACCACCACGTCCCCAAATGCGGCCCAGGGCAGTGCCAAAGCCGTCGCCACGGTTGGCAGCCATGGTGGTCTTGACGACCTCGAGCGGCTGGCCGAGCGTGGTGACCTCGAACATGTTCAAACCGGCGCCCAACAGCAAGTTGGAGAACTTGATGGGCTTCTTCTCCAGCTTCTGGGGCTCCCCGATGGGGGCGGGCATAGTGGCGACGGCGACCATGGCTCTGCTACTTGTGATGATGGAAAGGGGCCCTGACCAAGGGAAGAGGGTGCTTCTTCGCGGGGGAGGACGGCGGTTGTAGTCGTCGGTTTATGGGTGGTATGGGGTAATGCTTGTGAATGGAGCAAGCTTTAGCTTGGAATGGGGAATGCGGTAGGTTGCGGGATAAAAGCTGGGAAAGACCTCGGATATCGAGCTGTTCGGGGCTTGTCTCGGGGGAAGACCGAGGCAAAGGGGGAATTTGTTAGGTGTCTGTTAGAGAGGCTTGAGTCGGGGTGGTAGTTCTCAGTAGGGGAGTTGGAACAGTGAACAGGAAAGAACAGGAGGACTGTTCCAGAGCTGGGAGCGAGGGAGAGGGCGCTTTTTGCACGTGGGAATTGGGTGGGTTCTGGAGGGAAACAGTGAACCGGGGGGGACACTTGGAGCTCCTCAAATTTTTTTTTTGGCTTTCCTGGTTCCCAGATGGCCCCAGGAGGAGTTGCGTTGCCAATGCGCGCATACGCAGGCAGCACGTATTCCTGAGCTCAGCGCAGCAGCAGCAGATCACATAGCCACAAAAAAGGAACAGATGTGTCCTATCCAGCCACTTGGTTGGCTCCCTCGAGGCAGGTGGCCGAGCCCTTGCTGCCCTTTCCCCCAATGGTTGCAGCAGCGTATGTCAGCTTGGCGAGGATGACTCCCGGGTACTTCGCGACTGCCTGTAAACCAGCCTGTTGTCGTGGTATCGGTTACATGAAGGGCTGCATTGGAATGTCAAATTGTGAGACTGTCCTCGAGCGTCGCGAGGAGCCCAATTGTCTAGACACGCTGTAGTACCTAATCATTATAAGACGAGAACTCCCTTTCCTTCTCCCTGTACGTCTCCCGCCGTCTCGAATCCTCTGCTGACCTGAACAATGGCGGCAATTGTCTTATTGCATTCCCTGCTGCCCGCCATATGTACTTGCTACCAAGATGCGGTCTGATGTCAGCTCAGGGGACAAGAAGCTGAGAGAAGTCATCAGCAGGTCCGTCCATTCTTCCCTCTGCCTACCTCGTCGGACTTCATCTCAGGAGACACCACCACCCACTCACAACAGAGCTGTGAGCTGAGCTTCCAGCACCAATCCCCAAAAATAGAAAAAAAAAGGGTCCGCCGGCGCGGGTTCCATCTGTCGCAGTCGCAGTGCCACGGACTGGCCCGTGGGTTCTCCGCCAACCACACCAAACGGGCACTAAGACGCTCGTCCTGGAGCTCAACCTCCCCAACAGCTCCAGCCTTGTCCCCATCTGGAGAGCTCAACGCAAAATTCCGTGGGGATCTTCCGAGCAAGCCACGCAAATATTGACCGCAAAGCCTCAACCTCATACGCATCTCCATGCACTTCGTCCACTTTTGTGTTACCAAAACTGCCATTTGCTCCAATCATGCTCTTCATTGCCTCTGCCTTCGCCGGCGAGTCCTCGGTGGTGCCCCGTCGTCGTTGTTAATTGTCTTGCTTTTGCAGCTTCGACGACCACCAAGCCTTCATTCCCTGCCCTGTTTGTTTGCTTCGTGTTTGCTGCTCCGGACTCGCCATGGGGACATCTCCGTATGCTGGACTCGATGGCCAACAAGCCCCGCCGCCATCCCGATGTAAGGCATCTCGCGCTTACCTTATGTAAGGCGCATCATGTTAGTGAGCCCGGCGCGTGCGTGTCCCTGTCGCTCCTGCAGGAACTCCAACTCGTCTCCAACAAGCTAGGATAGCTCCTCAGTCCGGCCGCGTCCATGCATCGCGGCGCCGTCTTGTCACTGTCGCACGAACTCCATCCCGTAGATCGGCAATTGTTGCCTCTCACATCATCCCATCTTCACACGTCAGCTCCAGTTGTGCTCCAAGCTTCGAGAACAGACAGTTGTAAAACTTCAAAATAGCATTGGTGTATTCGGACAGCCAGCCTCGGCCAAGGTAACTAAAACAACCCAGAAAAACCCGGTAAAAGCAGCACGTCTCGGTATTGTACAAGCGCAGTGGATGGTATCGCCCATAGCCTTTCTATCCACCCCGACTGAAACAACACGCTGCCTGTCATGTCTATTGTTGATCGCGTACACGATCCTGCTGCCTTTTCCGCACACGCGGTTCTACCCGCGCCTGCGCCTTCTCCATTTTTTGTATCCTCTACCTCTAAGCGTAAATGTTTAGAGCTTCTTGGCGAGCTCGGCCCACTTCTCGGTAGAGAAGGACTTGGGGCGCTCGATGGGGGCGCCGAGAGCGCGGTCGATGATGAGCTGGGGAAGGACACCGATGGCGCGGGAAACACCGAAGAGGACGGTGTAGTAGTTGGCCTCGGTGAGACCGTAGTACTGGAGGAGAACACCGGAGTGGGCATCGACGTTGGGGAAGGGGTTCTTGGTCTTGCCGTGCTCGGTGAGAACCTTGGGGGCGATCTTGTAGACCTGGGAGACGAGGTTGAACATGGGGTCGTTGGGCATCTTCTCTGTAGGGCTGTTAGCTTTCCGCACTCGCAATCCTCACGTTGGCTGCAGATACGTACCCTGGGCGAACTTGCGCTGAGCCATGTAACGGGGGTCAGTCTTGCGGAGGACGGCGTGGCCGTAACCGGGGACGACACGACCGGCGTTCAGGGTGGACCAGAGGTAGTCGGTGATGGCCTTGTCAGAGAGATCGTCGCCGACGGACTTCTTCATCTCGGTGAGCCAGTTCAGGACCTCCTGGTTAGCCAGGCCGTGGAGAGGACCGGCCAGACCGTTGAGACCAGCGGAGACGGACAGGAAGGGGGAGGACAGGGCAGAGCCGACCAGGTGAGTGGTGTGGGCAGAGACGTTGCCACCCTCGTGGTCAGTGTGGATGGTCAGGTAGAGACGCATCAGCTCAATGAAGTCGGCGTTGTTGCCGAAGCCGAGCTGGTTGGCGAAGTTGAAGGAGTAGTCCTTGTCCTTCTGGACGGGAGCGACCTTTCCGCCCTTGAAGACGTTCTGGTAGATGCGAGCAGCAATGGTGGGCAGCTTGGCAATCAGGTCCATGGAGTCCTCGAAGGTGTATCCCAGTACTCCTTCTTGTTGACACCCTTGGCGTAGGCCTTGGCGAAGGAAGAGGTGTGCTCGAGAGCGGTGACGGCAAGGGAGAACTGAGCCATGGGGTGGAGGTCGGTAGGGCAGTGGTCGATGAGCTCCTCGACGAACTTGGGGATGTCGGAGCGGGCAGCCCACTCGGCGGACAGGTCGCGGACCTGCTGCTCGGTGGGAACCTCACCGGTCAGGAGAAGCCAGAAGAGACCTAGATATCTCGTCAGTCGGATGCGAATGCGCAACTATCGCGGCAGTCAAACTTACCCTCAGGAAGGGGCTCCTTGCCGCCGGGAGCCTTGGGGAGAAGCTCCTGGCACTCGGGGATGGTCTTGCCGCGGAAACGGATACCCTCCTCGGAGTCGAGGACGGAACCCTCCCAGACGAGGCACTTGATGCCACGGGCACCACCGTAGACCTGGTCGAGAGTGACCTTGTCAATGACCTTGGAGCCATGCTCTCTGCGACGACGAGGTTAGCGGGGCTACCCAGTGTAGAGATAAGGGAGTCAATGGGTGTTGGCATACTTTCTCAGGGCCTTGACCTCCTCGATCTTCTCCGGGAGGAGCTCAGCGAAGCGCTCCTTGAGGGTCTAGATGCGAACGTGTCAGCTTCAGGATACCCGAGGCATTCGGACGGGCGGGAAGCTGTGTTACCTGGTTCTTGGAGGAGTAGCAGCGGGCGGCGTTGAAAGCCGTCAGTCTGGCATTGAAGGGGGAGGCCCTGAGGGAGGTCCTCAGAGCCGAGGAGGAAAGACGCGCGACAGAGGCCATTGTGAGAATACTGAGAGGTGAGGGACTGGTGAGGAGTGGAAGTCGGGAAGAGGAAGGAAAAGTCCAGGTCTTGAGAAAAAGGCGCAATGGCAAAAAAAATATGAGGTAGGCGTTCCCGGACTTGACCCCCCTGCACGAAAGTTACATCACTTTGGGCGGCAGGTGTGGACGGAAATACCTGCCAGTGGATTGTGGAAGCCCCGGGCATACGGGACAGTCGCTGGCGGTGAGGTATCGGTGCTGCACATTTCGGCGCACGAGGTACTTTTTCACCCGGTTGACCTGCTGCGATTGAGCCCTTTGGCGCGATCCCCAACGTCCCGCGGCCCAAACGTCCAACAAGACAAGACAGCAGGGCAGCCTGGCCTGTCCAGACCAGACCAGACCAGACCATTGAACTTGATGTACTATGTAGGTACCTAGGAATGATTGAGAGACTCACTCAGCCGCCATCTGACACTCTGTCTACAAAGGACTCTTCCCAGTGGCCTCCCTCCTCGGACGATGCCTGGGATCCCATATTCGCACAACATCGTGTCCCTTAACTTACTCAGGGCTGGTTTCAATTGCGACGGGATTCCTCTAGGCCGTCGATACCTGAGGTAAGGAGCTCGAGGGAGAGAGAAAGCCCGACTGGTACCGTTTCATGCCGCCGGTGCCCCCCCAACCGACTCCAATCAATCTATCCTGTCAATCTCTGGATCTCGACTCCCACTAAGGAGTCCCCGTCTTTTTACGTACCTATTGTATCCACACATCTTGTAAAATCTGTCCTGCCCACGCTGTCTCCAGTTTCCTCTCCGTATCAAGCACCCCGTTTTTGCGCGCGAAAAGCCGAGAATTGTGGATGTCTGGGCGGCTTCTTTCGGAGCACCCACCCCATCGTCCGAATTTCGGAACGCCAGCCAGCCAACTGCATTGCACACAACAATGTGCCCAACGGTAGACATTGCAGCCTTGACCTGGGCCTGGCCAAGGACGATGCGCCTCACGGTGAGACTGGACAATGTTTACTAGGTAGGCAATATTGACTTGTTGGACATCCGGGGATATCTGGGAAACGGGCCGTTCCCCCACGAATCGTCCGCCCACCGACTTGTGGGTGAGAGGGCGAATTACGGTAGGTACCTTACTGTGCTACAGACGCCAGACTCGGTGCCTGCGTTAGCAAGGAGTAACAGCGTCGACATTATTCAGTTGGCGCTTTGCTGATCCTCGCCGTCCGCTCAGAGCTCCGAGCTTGTCTCGCATGTCTGCCGCCAGCTCCGAGCCTCCGTGACCCGCCGCACACCTCAATGTAACCTATGGGAACGAGAAACAAGCCCTCCTGCCCGTCTTGGAGAGAACTTCCATATGTGGCACAGCAGCCTCTCAACCGCCTCATCCGAGGATGCTCTTGCTTGGCCGCGCGGGATGTTGGGGTCTCCGTTCGCCCACGACATTGCAGTCGACGATATAGCCGGCCATCACCTAAGTTAGCTGGTCATGTGTGTGGAATTGCCGCCTGGTTGCCCGTCCCGATTTCGTTGTCTCTGCGCCATTGTTTTCGCAACGATGGTACCTAATTCAATGCTTGCATGTAATGACGATCAGATAGACACGTTGCTGCAGCCGCAGACTTATTGGCCAGCAGAGCAACTACTCATCATTTCCAGTGGATGTTATCTGCATGCACAGCGACCAGCTGTGCGTACAGGCTCCGTTGTTGTTATCGTGTCCGGCCCGACGACGCAGAACTGTTGACGGGAGCTCTGGCCAATCCGAGCGCCGGGCAAAAAAGCATTCCCATTATTTCCATATTGGCGCGCTAACGAACTGGAAGCGAGCGCAGGGACGGACCTTTGGCGGGCGTCGAGCTCCGATCGCCTTCGCGGGAGAACTTCGGCGGTGGGCCATTCATCTCGCCTCGGGTCGCGACTTTGCAGGTACGTACCTGAGGTAAGGTGAGGTACGAATAGGCACCGTCAGCAGGAAGCTCTGCCTGCTGCCAGTGTGTCATTTGCCTGAGGCTAGAAGGCCAGATGACAAAGATCTTAGCCATTAATAGGTCTCCATTCAGAGAGGTGTGTGGCCGAAAATAAAGCGGCACTGGCTTTCTGCCACTTCTCACCGCCAACCATAATGCTCTTGCTCAGCAGCACCTTCCATTCGTCTCCAAAAAGCGGCCCAGCTCCCACCCCTCCCCACTTTGCAAACTTTCCTTCTCTCACCACGACTTCCCTCCCTACCCATCTAGTAATCAACACCAAACTACTGACAAACCGCAGCGCAAACCTGCGTCACGCCCATCCGTCCCGAAGCCTGATAGCCACATTTGCATCGAGGCTGCCATCGTATTCTGACGAGTTTCGTACTTCTCCTCCGTGGACCGCAAAGTCCGACCGTGGGTAAAGCCAGACAAGTAGTAGTCGTCGACGACTCCTGCCATTTAGAAATCTCTTCCGTGACCTAGGACGACTCTTCAAACGTGTCGCACACTCTGTCCGTACAAGTAGAGAGTCATCCAATCCAGAGACTCGCATCGTTCGTACTTTGAGAGAGAGAGATCTGGTCTGCGACCTGTGGGATTTTCGGTCTGCGGCTTGTAAAATCACAGAAACTACACTACCTACCTACCTACCTACCTACACTTTGACTGGGGGAAAGAGCGACGAACTGTCGTTGAGGTGCTCCTGCTCTTGCTGTGGAAGGAACGCCGCTGGGTGGTTCTCGGTTGACTCCTCGCCTTCCGCTTGGGACTTCACGTACACAACTTCTTCCCACCCACCAACCAGTAAATCGCCCACCGCGCACTTCTTGCGCAAACTTCTTCGGCTGCTGGCCACTGCAGGCTTTCTCTCTTTCCTCTTGCCTGCACTCGCCTGCCTTCCTCCGTCCCTCGTATTTTTGCAACTGGGATTGGATTCACTTCTACTCTTGAAAAACAACAACCCCACGCCCAACATCGCCATCGCTATCGTCGCAACAACGCCAGCATCATGGCTGCCGCACTCGCGGACCTAGAAGATGGTCTCCAGACCATGCTCACCCTCAGACCTCCTGGTGTCTCGGGAACCCGTATTGGTGTCCTAACCAAGATCTGTGTCGAAAATGTTCAGGTACGATTGTTGACGCGCCTTTCGCATCGCCAGTGCCTGGTGACTTGGAACTAACCTCAATATTCTTTTTCGCAGTCTGAGTCTATTATCGTTCAGAAGCTTTTCATGCATTTCAAGAAGGCCCCCATCTCCCACGTTGACTCGGCGTGCTCAAGTCTGCTCTGTGACGATGATGGAACCTATGCCGCTGGTGTTCACCGGGTCACCGAGCTCATGCCTGTCCTTATGAATGACATTCTGCAGCTATGCCCAGAGGGCCAAAAGGTACGCTTAATTCTCGAAAACAGTTGGAGTGCTTGTCCTCCATGTCCAATCTACGCGTCGAATGTTGTAGTGCTGCAAGCCGAGTGCTTTCCACCAGCTACCTGCGCTTTCATTGTTGTCTCACACCTGAGGGCCTGGATCTACACACACAAAGACTGCGATACTTGTGAAGATGCGCACACACCACGTATTGCATACACGCTACTGCTCGCTCATTGTTGACCTTGAAGAACACCTACTTACATGATTTCCCACCTCATAGGATAAGATCTCTAAGCTCTTGGACATATGGGAAAAAGGGCAGACGTTCCCCTCCGCAATGCTCGAGTCATTCCGCCAGAAGTTGAAGGCCGCCCCTGAGCCGAGTATGTCTTCCCACGAGACGATTGGTGTCATTCTGCACTCATCGTCAAAGCCTGAATGCCATCTTACTAACATACTGCTACCTGCAGCCCAGTCCACCACGCCGGAGGGTAGTCCCCCCCCAGGCTTGGTCGCATTCATGGGCTACAACACCAACCGACCGGCCGCTCCGACTCAACCTCCCCCCCCTTCTGCTCAGAGCAGCAATGCCATCATAGCAGCTCTCGCCAACTTGGCCAAACAGAACAATGCAGGTTCTCCTCAACCTCCCCAGCCGCCTGCTTCGGTTCCCACTACGGCTCCAGCTGCTCCCCAGACTGCATCTCAGGCAACATCCCAGAGCGCGCTCCAAAATGCATCGAGCATCCTGGCCAACCTTCAGAATGTTGCTGCCCGGCATCAGCAGCAGAACCAGCAGGCTGCCCCTCCTACGAACTACGCTCAGCCTCCTTATTCCTTGGCAAACTACTCGCAGCCTGTAGCTGCTGCCGCAACTCCTGCCCCTATGACTGCGCAGTTCCCTTTCGCGATGCCTCAGCCGCCTGTTCCGCCCCAAATGCCATTCGGCATGCCGTTCCCTGGTGCTACTCCGCCTCAGCCGCCGGCTCCTCAAGCTCAGGGTATTCAGACTTCGCAAGTGGCCCAGCTCCTCAAGATGTTCACTGACGCAGGTGTGTCTGCGGACAAATTGCCTGGTCTCCTGGCTTCTTTCAATTCTGCTCAGCCTGGAGGTAATCCTGCGCTTTCTGCTGCATTGGGCCAAGCCGTCCCTGGTGCTTCAGCCACATCTGCGGCTCACAACCCCTACGCGAACGCCACCGGACAGGGATGGGGCGGTCCCGTCCAATCCAACGACAGCCGTGACCAGCACCGCTACGGCGAGGCTCCTCGGTCCCCCGGTGGGTACGGTCGCTCTCGCTCTAGATCCCCTGGTCGCCGTTGGGACTCTCGCGGCCCCGGCCGTGGCTCTCCTCGCGGCAGCCGTGATGACTACCGTCAGTCGCCCAACCGTAGTCGCCAAGATGACCGAGACAGCCGTGGACGAGGCAGCGACTATCGTCAACGCAGTCCTGTCGGCAGAAACGGCCGTAGTCCTACTCCCCGCCGTAACTCCGGCGATAAGTGGGTTGAATTTGATCGCTCCCTTCCCAATGGAAGAATCAAGGTTCTCAGCCGTACTCTCTTCGTCGGCGGAGTAGCGTAAGTACTACTTTGCATACTGTTACCCAACCCATACTGACACTTTAGGCAGCTACACTGAGCGCGAGCTACGTGAGGTTTTCAGCAAGTACGGCCAGGTGCAGACCTGCATCGTCAACAAGGAGAAGCGCCATGCCTTCGTCAAGATGATCAGCCGTGAAGATGCTGTTCGAGCCAAGGAGGCCATGGAAGCCAACCGTGATGGTGATCCTCAGCTTCGTGTAAGTGCTCAGTATTCTCCATCTCTTGATGTCTCAAACTGACAAAAATAGACCCGTTGGGGTGTTGGTTTCGGCCCGCGTGATTGCAGTGATTACCAGACCGGCGTCAGCATCATTCCCATTGCCAAGCTCACAGAGGCTGACCGCAAGTGGATGCTCACTGCCGAGTATGGTGGAAGCGGCGGCAGACCCATCGAGACCGGCCTCGTCGTCGAGGAGCCTGACATCGAGATTGGTGCTGGCGTCTCTTCCAAGGCCATCAGCCGTCGCATGCAGACTGACAAGAGCGGCAATCACGGACCCCGCTCCACTCGCCGTCACGATGATGGCGACGACCGCGATGATTTTGGCCGCGACCGCCGTGGCCGCGACCGCCGCGAGGATGGCAAGGCGTCCGGAGCCAACGCTCACCCTTCCTCAGCAGTTTCCGTTCGGCATCAGCACCCTGCCCAATGGCATGCCCCAGTACCCTCCCGGCTTCGTGTTCCCTGCTCCTGGCAGCAAGTAAAGCAGCATTAGTATCGCCTTCGGCCATATTGCATACGGGACGGATCTGGCTTTGTATTTTGGCGTCCTTTTTTGGCCTCCCCACCCGGAATGGCCTGCCATGGTGTGCATTAAAATCGGCGTTAGGAAGGGGAAAAACCGGAAAGGGAAATACCACAGCAGTAACAATTCTGTCTCTTTGGACAGGAAGGGAGAGGCACATTTGGCTCAATATGATACCACCGCGACTGGCTTTTTAGGCTTTGGGATGGTTGGTAAATCGGTTCTTCTTGATTGTAGAGTAACTCGATCCTGTTTGTAAATACGGGACTGCAAAGGCAATGGAATGACAACAAAAGTAGCTCAGAACTCTCGTCTCGTCTGTTGTGATTAATATGCAAGCTGTGAGCACTGGTGTCACGGCGCGAACTATGGTTACACGATTATTGTTCTTTCCCTCACGTGGGTAAGCTGATCTGAGTACACCTTAGCTTCATTAGCAGTTGGACACAAAGTGATGCTGCCATTTGAGGAGAGACTTTTTGACAATACTTCCCGCCAACGCTAACGAAGATAGCAGAGCCGCAAGCAGTGATTTGGGACAGTGCAGTGCCTCCATCTAGGTTGTGATTGACTGACTCTGCTTCTGGGTATGTCTTCTTTGTTCAGAGCATCTCTTTGTGCTCTGTCCGTCCTCAGTCCGTCCTCATCACGCTCATTGTGCCCGTATTCATACCACAAACTCCACGTAGAACGGTCTGCTTCTCAGACAAGATTCCACAAAAGAGATAGGCTTGTGAATAATGTCACACTGATTTTCTCATGAGTTTCAAGACCAGATGAAATACCAGGGAGACATAGTTTATTAATTGTTCTCCTCGATTTTGAGGAGAACATTAGTGAAGACATACTTGAAGAACGAGGCAAGGGGGGGTGTGCATGCTTGGCTGCTTTCCAGCACATCATCCACGCCAGCAGCTTAAAAAAGCATGCTTCGGAATCAACTATACCTACTGCGCAAAGATTATTCCGCTCTGACTCTACAAGGTAAATGATCAAGATTTTATCAAAGTCACTCTCAGTAGGAATATACTAGCTTGGGTGGCTAAGGCTGGTGTAGAGCATGGCTCACAAACTCTTGATGCTACCCGTCAGCACCGTCCACAAATTATCACCTCTCGGAATACCCTCATGCTGAGCCATCCTTAGAACCAATTAGCTCCACATGACTGGGATTGCTGTTGCTGTAAGCCCAATATGCGTTTCAGCCATTTCATGTGCCCAGTACTTAGGAGAATATATTTATTTTGGAAAAGTTGTAGGATGCCATACTCCGCCTGTTTTTATGATCCTAATCTCAACACTTCCAGCTGTAGCCTCAAAGAAGTCATGCTGAGCCGGGTTGAGGGATGTCTTGTACGCTGGTTCTCGCAACGAATTTCTGTCGAATTACACACATCCTAGAAACGGAGCATTGATGTTTGACATGCTGGGGACTTTGAAGAGAATTCCTCAATTCATTGAATTTTCTCAAAACCTCGTTTCTCTGGAAGCTGATCTAGTCGTTCAAGCACGTTGTCCATTGTTTGGCAGCACTTGGATACCCAGGGATGAGAGCTGTGGCAAACCAGCCAATCAGAGGCCAGCATTCCAACCTTTCACACATGGCGGGGTCCGTTTGTCACTTGCATCTTTCATCCATCATCCAAACGAACGACAAACATCTTTCACTCACGCTTTCCTGCTTTCGAACCGGCCAAAGTCAACGACATAACACCACCTCGATCCAAACCCCAGGTCTCATTTAACTACAGTGTCAAGTTGGAAAACCGAACGACCATTTCAGCCCCTCCACCCCCACATCGTCCGCCAAGAATGTCCCACTGCCACGACGAACACCACGACCACAGTCACGGCGGCCACGATGAGCACGACCATTCAGACGACATCACGCCCGCCCTCCAGCACTCTCTCTACAGCTACATCAACTTCGACGACGTGACGGCCCTCAACGAGTCGCAGATCGGCAGCACGCGCAGCGTCGTGAAGAAGACCTGGGCCGAGAGGCTGGACACGGAGCCAGAGGTCGTGAGTGATGCGGATGAGCAGTTGTTGGTCAACATCCCGTACGTTGTATATTTATTCTCTCTTAAGCCTTCTCTCATAACCCCACTGTCGACACCTCAGAATCTGAGTCATCGTGGCTGTGGCGAGGCCAACTGCTCGCTCACCCCCTCACATTCCACATATCAACTTTCACCTCATCTCACCCTACCCATGCTCATAACCAGCCGCCATATCCAAAACTCACCATCTAACACACAAAAACTCCCAGCTTCACCGGCCAAGTAAAGCTCCACGCCCTCCTCCTGCGCACATCAGACTCCCCCTCCGCCCCGCGCACCCTCAAGGTCTTCATCAACCGCGACGACCTCGACTTCTCCTCCGCCGAAGACGCCGCCCCGACCCAGGAATTCGAGCTCTCGCGCACCTCCCAGGTACAGGAGATCCCCGTCAAACGCGCCCTCTTCGGCCGCGTCCAGCGCCTCACCCTTTTCTTCGTCGACAACTTCTCCGACGGCGACGAGGACGAGACCCGCGTGAGCTATCTCGGCTTCAAGGGCGAGTGGATGCAGCTCGGCCGCGCGCCCACAAACATCCTCTACGAGGCGGCGGCGAACCCCAGCGATCACAACTCAAGGGCACGGGGATCAATCAGGTTGGTGGGGGTATCGGAGGACGGCAGTGAAACAGGGGGGAAGGGAGTCACGCGAGGAGTACGAAGAGTGAAATTAAAGGAAAAAAAGATTGCGTGGGGGTATTATAGTAATCTCCAACAAGCCTAGCCATCGCTACGGTATAGACAAACATTGAATAATGAACCAAAACACCTTTTTCCCTCAAAAAGTACCGAGGTAAATATCCGCAGCCTCAGAAGCCAGACTTTCTCTTGCCCTTTTTCTTCGGGGACCGCATCGCGTGCCGTCCGGAAATCGGCTGCGACATGACCTGCGGGATCTGCGACGACATGACGGCCTGCGACGATCGCATCGGCGAGACCTGGCTCGACCCGATGATTGGCGGGGCGGCAAACTTGGGCAGCGGCTGCGTGGCGGGGGGTTCCGACGGCAGCGGTACGCTCGCGCTCGCCGCCGGCCCGGAGTCCTCCATCTCGGACTGCGTGGCTGCTGCTGCCGTCTGCGACGAGGCGAGCTGCGACTTGCGCCTGCGGCGTTTGGATTCGATGCGGTCCTTGCGCTCTTTGATGGCGTCCATGCTTTGTCGAGGAGGCGAGGACGGAGGAGACGTAGTTCTCTGTCGGCACGCCGCGTCTGGTGGGCCAGTAGGAGAGGACTGTATGCTGGCGGGTCGGGCCCTCTGTCGTGTTGATGTCTGCGGCGAGCATGCTCAGGCGCTGGAGGGCGCTTGAGGCGGCCGTTGCTGCGTCGGCGGAGGCGGCAGAAGATTGTGACTGTGGTTGTGAAGAGGAGAAGGGGTTTGAGGAATAGGGGGCCGAAGAGGAGGGTTTGGAGGGGGATTTCATAGGGGACATTGAGCGGCGGGGTTTCAAGGGGGACATGGAGAGGCGCGGCTTGATCGGCGACATCATTGGCCGTGATGCTTTGATCGGAGACATCGAGTCGCGTGGTTTGAAGGGCGACATTGACAGACGTTGGCTTCCTAGCGAGGATCTCTGGCTGGACATTGAAAGGCGCTGGCTCGGCTGTCGAGACTGCAGTTCGGGGGGCGTTGGGACCCAGGTGGACGGTTCGTCTTCTGTGACTGGGATGTTCTCATCGAGGACCGCCACGCCGAAGAGGGATCTCGCGATGGCTTCTGCGGTTTCAGCGAGCACGACGCTGCGAGAGTGCTGTGCGTGTTCGGGGAGATCCGGCGAGTTCCATAATTCTTCGAGTTTGTGGCGGATGTCTGCCAAAGGTGTCGTGTCTCCTTGGCGCATGAGTTGGGATGTAAATGGCTGAGCGACGATGCGTTGATCGTTGACTGCGAAGAATTCCTGGAGACGCGCGTCCCAAGCGGCGATTGCTTCGTTGCCCATTGGAGGTGCTTCGAACGTCGCCTCATATTCGTGCCTAATAGGTGTTAATGAACCGAAGACTTATCATTTCGTGTCATCCTGGACTCACAAAGTATGCAAAGGGATGTAGCCGCCCTCCGTATCAAGGCAGTTAACCGTCGCATCTTGGATGGCGTCAAAAACGGACAGGGGGCCCTCAATGCTGGGTGTTTCAGCAGCCATGACGACTGAATCGATGGACATGGCGACTCGAGACAGGAAAAGGTCGAAATTCTGGGTCCTTGGCCATCGTTGCTGTAGTTGCTCGTCATCTCCTCCCCGAGTTTGCTGCAAAATTTCTTGGTATCGAGTGGCACGGCGCTGCACAAGCTCGTCCATGTCGCCCAATCCATCAGGCACCACAAACGTATCTCCAAAGTAATGCAGAACTGCTTTCGTCTCCTTTTGTGGGCCCTCCTTCGAGCATCTTTGGACCAGTCGCGACTGTAGTCTGGCGGGGTGATCTCAAGGTCGGGTTTTGATGTGACAGCCATGATGGTTTGCTCCAAAGCCAAGTCCCTCCCGAGAACGAATAACTGCTGGAAGCCGACCTGCTGATTTAGGTACTCCGCACCGAGGCCTTTGAGCGGTTCCGATGACTGGCTAGTGAAGAAGGCTGGAGTTGGACACAAGGTCTGTATCTTGAGCGGCTTCTCGCCGGGCCCCTTTTCGAGCATCATCATAAAATGCTGAAACTGGGGCAGGCCCGTCTTCTCGGGTATGGAAAACCAAAGCAGCTCAACCTCGGGCGACTTCTCCGAATAAAGATACGCAATACAACTCTCGTTGCCCAGTCCATGTCCACTATGATGGACCGTAAGCCTCAAAGAGTCGGCATCTGAGATTCGAAGATGTGCGAATGACTGGAGTATGGCAAGCCCTCCAGTCTTGACTGCCGCCGGTGACGATGTTTCAATCCAGAACAGAGCCGACGTTGTGAGAACGACCACTTGACTCCGATTCACCGGATTTGGCTTTACATCGAGGATGTGATCCGGCACGTCCGACTTGAGTATCGACAGGCTGTGCCGGTAACTTGGGTCTTTTGTGTCAATCACCTCGAACTTTGTGCGGCTCCAGATCATGAGTTTTTTGGACCGTGCAGTCATCGCTGCCAAATCATTCTCCATTTCCAGGTCCTCGATGGCGGGAATGTCCCAAAGATCCACACCCACGCCGGCGGCACCGATCCACAACAGCCCGTGAGGCTCTGCGCGGAAGGCTGGAGAGTCTTCGTCAGGCAGCTGTTCCGTGACGCCCAGCTGAATATGACCGCAGTGTCTCAGCTTGGCACGCTTGCTTGTTGAACCGACCATGTCTCGGCCCTTGACATCCCAGACACTGTAGTAGCCACACTCGTCGATGATGGCAAGCTGTGGAGGTTTCCTCTGAGACCCATAACTGAAGGAGACATCGGAGTGCGCAAAACCACCCGTCTGCTCCGAGGTGATGGTCAAGATGGGCTTTGGGTTGATTCGGGAGGGGCGTTCAACTGCATTATCGATTCCTGGCCGACGCTCTGATACTGGAATTTTGTGGTACTCCGGCTGGAGGACCGTGGTCGATGTCCTTTTTTGCACCAGCAGCCATCGAGTGGGCTCAAATCGCACCAAGCTAAGCGCAGGCTTGAGTTGCAGAATAGGAGCTCCGTCACTGGACCACAACACAGTCTCCTCCCTGTCCTGCTGATCGACGTTCAAAAGACGAAGCGTAGGGTTCTCCTCTTCACCCCACTGCCACTTCGTCTCATCCAGCCTAGACAGCCGAAGAAGCTCCCCGGACTCGCCAGTGGCCATGGCCAGTACCGGAACCGGGGAGATGCGGGTGTGGTTACTAACGTCTACCATCTGGCTAATGGTCATGAGCGGTTGTGCCGTGGGGGTGGCGTCGGGGCGCATCATTTGAGAGAGGCCCTCAGCCAAGAAGCTGGCAGCATCGGAGCTTCCGATGAAGGCTTCCGGGTGGGCGTTGAACAGCCATCGTCTCTGCACACGTTGCGAGTCCCACACAGTCGGTACAGGGGCGTTCTCCGTAGATCTGGCAGAGGGGTACCATGTTTCCAGAGGCTGAATGATGCGAAGGGCTCGAGCTGGTTTGGCGTCAGCATTGTGAAAAGACAGGCTTCGGCGGCCGACCTACCCAGACTTGGAACACGGCTGGTGTGCAGCTGAGGCGGTCCTTCCTCGAGGCCTTCATGAGGAACTATTGTGATTCTCGGGGGGCCGTACAAGCGGCTGGTCTCTTCCCGTCCGTCAGCCATTAGACCCGGTTGTTTCCCTTAGATCCAAGCAATGTGTCCGTGAGAAACTGAGCATATCGTGAGAAGACGACGGCGTGTGTTGCATCATGCGATGGTTGGTTTTAGTGGACGGTGACGGACTAGGCACAGTCGGTGACCATATGGCTGCCTGTTGACGGTCAATATCCAGGAGAACAGGCGTCAAAAAGAAGCAAATGCTGGCATTCGCAGCAAGACCGGTGTCATTACGAGATGTGACGGGTGAGACATGCGACTGAGACTGAGAAAGAGGAAAAGTTCGGTCAATCGCGGCTCACAGGCGCGAATGCGACGCCCATTTCCGGTAGTTGCGGTGTCCACCTTGGGACCCAGCCAATCCCTGCACCGCGCAAAGAGCTTTCTGCATCAGCGCGTCCGACGCGTTTGGTTCGGCCCACGCCCACTAAGGTGGCCCCGCTTCCGCCAAACACTACCTTACGTTAGGTACACTACCTTAAGGTAGGTAACTCAGGCACCTCGGATAGCGGTCACTGAACATCATCCACCTCAATGCATCTCTCTGTGCCCCGACGTCTCCCCTGACGCATTGCCCATGAGACCCCGAGGCCGAGGATAATCGCCATTTCACAAAATGCCCGCCGACGACAGGACTGGAAAGCAGGCTGCCGCACAGCAGGCCGTCGACATCCTCCACGAGATCTCTGTTATTCTCGTAAGTCCTCGCCGCCGCGCCTGGCTCATGCTTCCGGGGATCTTACTCTGACAATTTTCACGTGAAGAACTGCCATCTGGACCGCCGCACGCTTTCAATCTGCATCTCCATGATTGAGAATGGTGTCAACCCTGAGGCTCTGGCAGTAAGTAGCAATATGTCTCGTGCAGCGCGAACGTGCCAAGCTTATGTGTGTGTTCTCTTCAGACTGTCGTCAAGGAGTTGAGAAAGGAGGCCCAAGAGGTGGATGCGCAGATTGCTTCCCGTCGTCGATGACAGAGGATACATAACGCTATACCCGAGGCGCTTGATCACGACAGTCACGACATTAGGAGACCGTTAGGATGGGCGGAGACAACTACTTCACGGCGTTCTTTGGCGTTGATTTTGTTCAAAATCGATCATATTCTATTATGGAGACTTGTTAAAACCCAGTCTCCACGGGTTTATGAAATTAAATGTCCCACTCCAGGGCTGGCAGATTTGGCCTCCTAAGAACGCCGGCATCCAGAACCCAACCAAAGCTATGCTCGCCACCCAAACCATGACCTATGAAACCCGTATGTCCAGACTATGATACCGTCACATGCCCCTTTGCGCCGTTCTCGATCCCGTCGCACAACCCGAGCAATACACCTCATCATTCATAATATGACGGCATGCCTGCCAGATCACCGGTGACCAATGAGCATGAAGTCATTGTCATCGTCGTCGTCGTCTTCCTCATCATACTCATCGTCGTCTTCCTCCAAGTCGGTAGACATGGAATCGCTATCTTCTTCAGACCCACGTTGATACCGACCCCAAAGGTTCAGTATGTCGTTGTCTGATTCCTCCTCCTCGATCGCGCCATGCAAAGGGTTCCGTGCGAGACTTGGTGGCAGACCGGGTGTAGGCGCCGGAGAAGCTGATCTTGCCAAGCGATCCAGAACCAAAAACCGTGCCTGCGCCTCATTTGAGGCGTGTGAGGAATGTCGGCGCCTTCCAATCGTGGTGCCCGTGGCAGTCCCATCCGTGGCTATAGTTGATGAAGGGTCAAGGGTCCCTGTACTGCCGTCCGGGCTCCAGCCAACGGACTATCCAAGATGGCAGCCATCTCCAATATGGCAGCAGGCGTTGGAGGGTCGATTGGAAGTGGCCGTGTGGTAGCTGCCCCGTCCCTTCCACCGCGGCTAGGAATGGCTTGTATGGTAGCGGCACCTTCTCTTCCGCCGCTGATCTGCAATTCTACCGTATTGTATGAGGTGCATATGGCGCACTTGAGGCCCAGCCAGTGATAAGGTACCGAGCTTCGTCCACTGCAGTCATTGCAAAGAACTGTGGCGCGCGTGTCCCGGAATTCTGGAGGCATGGGCTGACTCAGAATCGCCAACTCCAACTGACGAAATTGGCTTTGCATGTTCAACAAACTCTTGTTGCAGATGGGACACTTGTATGACCGCAACATGTGTTCGTCGTAGCATCTCTTGTGAATGCTGTGACCACAAGGCATGAACACGACTGGCTTGGGAGAGGTGAACATGTAATCTCCACAAATTGGACAGTCGCAGTCTGTCGAACGTTCGATACACTTGTGTGAATGCTGAATCGATATCGAGATGCAAGCGCAGCATTTCTAGAGCTCGGGAGTCAGCGGTTGTTTACCTCGTAGCGCATAAAGAGGGTAGTCACCTTGCAATGGAAGAAGTCCTTCCCGATGCCTCTTCCTTTCCTACAAATGCCGCAATCGCTGCAGTGGTAGATACTCTTAGTTGGATCATCGTCCCACAGCTTGCAAACGTTGCAGTAGTAGCGAGCGGCGGTCACGCCACAGTTGACGCAAACTTCTGACGCCCTTTGAGGGCAGGCACAGAGCATGCAGAGCATGTTTTTGGTCTCCTTCCTAATGAGAGTGTGATCTTCGACAGCGTCGTGACAAAATCGACATGTGTACCACTTGTTGCAAGTCGAGCATTGCAGCTTAATGTTGCGCTTGTAGTGCTGACAGCCCAAAACTCTTGCGCCCTCGACCTCTCCAGGAATCGTAGGCTTTGCTGGGGCGTAGGTTGGTCTGACATCTTCTGCCGTCAACACAAACTTTTCCGGGGAGGATGGCTCCCCTGGAGGATGCTGCCAGAACTTCAGTGACTCCAGGGGTCCCGATGGGAGTGTTTGTTCCCACGCTTCGCCGGCCGGCAGAGCATCCACAGGCGGGTCGCCTTGTTGGGGAGTGACGCGAGACTTGCGGTAGCCCTCCATCAGTACCTCATGCATGAGCCTGGCCTTTTCCTCCCCCCGTATCTCCTGGTCTTGGATTTCGATGAGGCGCTTTCGCAATGCGCCCATGCCATCGTCGGCCGGCAAAGCCTCACGCTTGGGGACATGCATCGGGACGGTGATGGGGAAGGATTCCGGGGGCGCACGTGCTGGTTCGGACGGGGGCTGCTCGGCTTCGACGGTCGGCGATAGAGTATCTGCGCTGAGAGGTCGGTCCGGAGTAGTCACCGCAGGCGCATCGGTCGCATGCCGAGGGGCGGGGGCTTCCGAGTCGCTGGCAACAGCGAGGTTGTCGGAGGAAGAAGCGTCGGGTTCGGGGACGAGAGTGGTTCTCGAAATCTCAGAAAAGCGGCGTGCTTGCCGGAGGACCGGGTTGATGATGAACTCGGAGACCAAAGAAGACATTGGGAATGGGGCGTCTTCTGGATCTAGGTTCGGATGACCGAGTTGGCTGTGCAGCAAGTTACACTCGGTTGTATGACAAGGCGTACATCCAGAGCGACAGACGACAAGAAGAGGAGGAGTAGGTTGGCCGGGGAGGCTCGGGGAAGATATACAAAGGAGCGGTGGTGGTAGAGGCGGTGGTAGTAGCGGTGGTAGAGTTGGTGTCGGTAGTGGTACGGTCCCGGTCGATTGGATGCAGACGAGATGACATAAGATGGTCTCGAACTCCAGTGCGCTGGCTTGTCGTCGGCGGCGGCGCTCGTCGGGGTGGACGCAGTGGGGATGAACTGCGGCAAGACAAGACAAGTGCAGTCAGGCCAAGACGAGCGGCTGTTTGTCTAGCACAAGTGTCGGAGAGCCGAAGTCTGCACCGCAATGGGGTCGGTCAGAGTCAACAGCGACTAAGAGACTTCGATTTGACGACGGATCAACCCAGACCAGACGGGTTGGTTTTGTTACCCAGTTTTTTAGTGTTCTAGAAAGAGATTTTTTTTTTTTTTACTAATAAGCTTCAAGGCGTGACAGATATCCTGCCATTTAGCCTCATCTCCTAAGGTTACAGAGAACCCTGAGAGAAAAGATCAGCATAGCTATAACTAGCTAAGCTAAGTAAGAATTATAGTACTCTAATTTTATCCTTATTATATATACTACTTTTAGTATAACTAAGATATTAATAAGCCCTAGTCTTAACTAGTATAATACTACTAATATATATAATAATATTACTAATAACCTTAATTATACTCTAGATTTCTATTATAATACTAGCTTCTAGCTAGACTTCTTTAACTACTACTTTAACTTTAAGAGAAATATTAATATCCTAATAATAGATAACTTAACTAACTACTAGAATATCTAGATATATCTCCTAAGTATTTATATAGCTTTACTTAATATTATATAATATTAAAAAGTAATCTATTAAACTTAGTAAGACTTTAAAGCTATACTAACTACTATTAATAATAATACTTTATATAAAGTATTAGATATAATATAGTTAAATATACTAGAAACTATAATATAGTAGATAGCTCTATTAGTTAAGATTTAGTAGTATTAAGCGTAGGAGGATTCGTAGTAAAGTAAGTGGCTATAAGTACCCTATTGATTAGTCTCGAAAAGTCTCTTTTTTGAACAACGCAGCTTACATAACGCAGTTACCTGGGGCCGAGGCCCGCAGGCAGGACGGGAAGGGACAAGAGATGCGCCTGGCTGGCGATTCCGCATGCGGCTTGTAGTCGAGAGGCTTGAGCGGCGGGGCTGATTGGCCGCGACCGGTCCGGCGCAGGCAACGACCCCCTTTTTCTTTCTCTCTTCCCTTCCCTGAGGGTGGTGCCCGGGTGAAGAACACCGCTGGACGGGTATTCCTCGCTGCAGTCTGCGCAGTTCTTTACTGGGTGCCTGATTATCTAAGACACCCGACGGAGTGCCTTGCAGAACCTTGGTACTGCGGTGACTACGGAGTCAGGGTAAGGTACCTTAAGGCACGCAGAGGGAAGCTGAACATTTGAGAAAGAAGAAAACATATTCTTGCTTCTCTGTCCACGCACGACTCAGCATCCCGCCGCCCAAGACTCCGCCCATTGTCGCGATGCTGGAGGTTGCACACACCGACGCCCGAGTTCTGAGCCCACCCTCCGCCGACTTTTGCGTTGCACCGTACGGCAAGGAAGACGCGGTGGATGCCCATCGATGTGCACTGGCATTTCCGGCAGGGTCCGAAAACAGGGCCCCATCCAGAGACCTGGAAGGGTTAGCGCCGCCAGAGCTTCGGCCGAGGAGCCACAGCTGTCAACTTGAAGACAAGACATTGTGCTTCTGACGCTTCTTACGGGACGGTCATCCCGTTATGGCTTGGTGCTAGGAAGCAGTAGGAAAGGCACGCGTACCTGGGGGCGTTAGCCAGCTCGGATTGAGGACAGACAGACAGTGATGGCCAACTACACAGCATGCCGTCACCATGTGCCTCATCAGTACCA
Organism: Colletotrichum camelliae; assembly: GCA_018853505.1. Lineage (NCBI taxonomy): Eukaryota > Fungi > Ascomycota > Sordariomycetes > Glomerellales > Glomerellaceae > Colletotrichum > Colletotrichum camelliae. Next base: position 5,485,769 of record JAELVL010000002.1, on the reverse strand, counting down.
ATACCGACGAGTGGCATTTGTAGGTACCTAGGTAGGTAGTCAGGGCCCAGAACTCGAGATGAGATGCAGCGTGGGAGGATGCTCGATATAGGAGGCTGATCACACAGCGGGCGACGATGCACCGTGGGGACTTTAGGGGGAGGCTGCTGTGGGGGCAGGGGGCAATGGAGGGGCCATTTTGTGATTTAGGGCCATTCAGGGCCATTCCATCGAGAGGGAATGCGTGTCCCGTCCGCCAAAGGACGCAGCTTCGTCCAATGGCATCTCCCAAATCGATTGGCCGGCTCCCGGGGACTGGATTCGCGTAAAGTGCGGGTTGGTCTGGAAGGGAGGGATACCGTGTCGGTTGGTGCATAGGTGGCATTTATTTCGTGTGTCCAGCAAGGGGGCGCTCCTACGCTCCTGGGTACGCTCTATGGGCTTCTACCTTGTTGCTTGCCTCTGCCACTGCCTGCCTGCCTCTACGGATACCTGGCCCTTGCCTTAGATACTCCCGATTTAGCAGGGCCTCACCAAAAAATTCCCCCGTCATCCAATTGCCCAGGTCCATATTAATTGGGTGATTCCCTTTCAGCTGTCCACTTCTCGAGGTCCTTCTTCCTTCAGCAACCCCTTCACGATCTTGTTGATGAGGAGCTGGACATCCCGTAGCCCCAGGAGCACACCATTCACTTTTGTTTGAGGTGCGGCTTCATTTGGCTCTGTGGTCCTTTCTTACCGTCTTCTCCAGTCCGGAGAATTTCAGGTTCCTACTTTTATTTTTACACTTTGAGTCTTGACTCGTCCGATCCTTAACGCGGAAAGCTCAGAGCTCCTGTTCCTGTTCTTGGAGCTTGACTCTCTCGCCTTCCCTACCACACACCCCCTAAACCGCGTTCGTCGACACCTCTGGTCTTTCCGTCTTTTCCAGTCAGTACGTCGCCCTTCCACTGCATTCCTACCCTCTTCAGCCCTTCCGTTTGCTGACCTCCCCTTTGCGCAGTCATGGCTGCCGAGAAGACAGTGATCGCGTCCGGCGCAGACGTCGGCGATGGCGTCAGACGAAGAGCCGCCCCCCAGGGCCAGTCAGTTCCCGTAACGGCTGCCCCTGAGACCGATGACAAGAAGAAGTACGCCAAGAAGGTAAATGGTCCCTGTTTCGAGCCCGTTCTTTGTCCAAACCATAGAGCTCCGTGCTGACGACACGACCCCCAGCAAACATCATTTTTCGACGAGTGGGAGGTAGTCATTGCCCCTCTCATCTTCACGGCCGTCGCAATCTTCACCCGACTCTGGAAGATTGGCATCAGCGATATTGTCACTTGGGATGAAGCGCATTTTGGCAAGTTCGGAAGCCACTACATCAAGCATGAATACTACTTCGACGTCCACCCGCCCTTGGGCAAGATGCTCGTTGGTCTGTCTGGAGTTCTCGCTGGCTACAATGGATCTTTCGAGTTCAAGTCTGGCGAGAAGTACCCCGAGGATGTGGATTACACCTTCATGAGAGCTTTCAACGCTTTCTTCGGCATCGTCTGCATTCCCATGGCCTACTTCACTGCTCGCGAACTGAAGCTGAGACGCCCCGCCGTCTGGCTCGTCACCCTGATGGTCCTTTGCGAGAACTCCTACACCACCATCAGCCGCTTCATCCTCCTCGACTCGATGCTGCTTTGCGGAACGTTCGCCACAGTCCTCTGCTGGTCCAAGTTCCACAACCAGCGCCACAACTCCTTTGAGCCCGAATGGTTCTTCTGGCTTTTCATGACGGGTCTCAGCATTGGCTGTGTCTGCAGTGTCAAGCTCGTCGGCCTCTTCGTTACTTCTCTCGTTGGTCTCTACACCATTGAGGACCTCTGGAACAAGTTCGGCGATGTTCGCATGCCCGTCACCACCCTTGGCGCACATGTCGCTACTCGTGTCGTCGGCCTCATTATCCTCCCGTTCCTGGTGTACATGCTCACTTTCGCTATGCACTTCGCCATCCTCGACCACACCGGCCCCGGCGATGCGCAGATGAGCTCCCTCTTCCAGGCCAACCTCAAGGGCACCGAGGTCGGCAAGAACAGCCCTCTCGAGATTGCCTACGGATCTCGCGCCACGATCAAGAACATGGGCTACGGAGGTGGCCTGCTTCACTCCCACGTCCAGACCTACCCCGAGGGTTCCGGCCAGCAGCAAGTCACTTGCTACCACCACAAGGATGCCAACAATGACTGGTTCTTCTACCCCAACCGCCACGATGAGGACTACGACGCCGAGGCTCCCGTCCGCTTCATTGGCGACGGCAGCACCATCCGCCTGATCCACGCCCAGACCGGCCGCAACCTCCACTCTCACGAGATCGCCGCCCCCATGACCAAGGCTGACAAGGAGGTCTCTTCCTACGGCAACCTGACCATTGGCGATGACAAGGACCACTGGCAGGTTGAGGTCGTTCGCGATGTTGCCTCGCGCGACCGCAGCCGCATCCGCACTCTTACCACCGCATTCCGCCTCAAGCACCCGGTCCTCGGCTGCTACCTTCGCGCTGGAAATGTGAACCTGCCTCAGTGGGGTTTCAAGCAGATCGAGGTTACCTGCACCAAGACCAACAACCCCAAGGACACTTACACCCACTGGAACGTCGAGGCTCACTGGAACGACAAGCGTAAGTGCTCCTCAATGTAGACTACGATACAGCTCGCGCTAACCTAAAACCTAGTGCCCCCCGCCGACGCCGGTTCCTACAAGTCTCCCTTCCTCCACGACTTCATCCACCTCAACGTCGCCATGATGACCTCCAACAACGCCCTTGTCCCCGACCCCGATAAGCAGGACGACCTCGCTTCCCAATGGTGGCAGTGGCCCATCCTGTACGTTGGTCTGCGCATGTGCGGCTGGGACGACAGTATCGTCAAGTACTTCCTGCTCGGCAACCCCCTTGTCTACTGGGGCAGCACAGCCGGTCTCGGAGTTTTCGGCCTCGTCGTCCTCTACTACCTCGTTCGCTGGCAGCGTGGCTACGACGACCTGAACGAGAAGGAGCTCGACCAGATCCACTATGCGGGAGTCTACCCCGTTGCCGGTTGGGTCCTGCACTACCTCCCCTTCATTGTCATGGCTCGTGTCACCTATGTCCACCACTACTACCCGGCGCTCTACTTTGCCATCCTCACCTTTGGCTTCCTGGCTGATTGGTTCCTCCGCAACAAGAAGCAGGTCATCCAGTACGGCGTCTACGGAGCGCTGTACGCGGCTGTCATTGGTCTCTACATCTTGTTCAGTCCCATCTGCTTCGGCATGACGGGCCCTAACAAGCAGTACAGCTACATGAAGTGGTTCGACACTTGGAGGATGTCTGACTAAGCCACTCTTGGAGGTAATCTATGTGGAGGCTTCTTCTATCAAAACGGTCCATGGATGGACCCTGTACTTGAACGGGCGAAAACAAACTTCTATTTTCCCCACCCAACTCTCTGTAAGGATATGGGCGATTACGAGCGCGTCGACGCAAAGATATACATCTTGATGTAGGGGAAGATGAGGAGGAAGACGGCGGAAAGAGACTTCCGTACATAATGCAACATGAACTGTTTCCTTGCTTCTAATGAGGATGGTCCGCTTTGCTTGCGTACGTGAACGTGTATTAAAATTATAATAATAGTACAATGATGGACGAACAGGGAAGTCACTTGGGGGCAAAAAGAAATACTTGCTGATGACCTGACCTTGGGTATCACTGTCCTTCCCGTGTACGATTTTGTTTTCTTCTCTTGCGGCCCTATCTAACAACAGCCGCCGCCGGATCCCTTGCTTGCGTCGCCCGCTAGCCTCACCTGCCTGTTGCCGCCGGCGGTGGGTCCTTTGACGCCGGACCGTCTGTCGTTAAGGTCATATTTGCCGGCCTGGATGTTGTTGTATATCCTCTCGGCAACTCTCATAAAAGCCTTCTCGACATTTTCGCCGCTCTTAGCGCTCGTCTCGACGTACTCAAACACGCCATTCTTCTTGGCCCATTCCTCGGCCTCCTCGCGAGTGACTTCGCGCTTGTTGTCGGCTTCCTGGGTCAAATCGGCCTTGTTGCCGACCAAGATCACAACGATGTCGGGCTCGGCGATCTGGCGCAGGTCGTTGAGCCAGTCGGTGACGTGGAAGGTCTGCTTGCGGGACAGGTCGAAAACGAGGAGGGCGCCGCTGGCGCCGCGGAAGTAGGAGCGGGTAACAGATTTGTACGTCTCCTGGCCGGCCGTGTCCCACAGACTCAGCTTCATGTGCTTCTGCGGGGCGTCGGGGTCGACGGGTTCGGGTGCCAGACGAGGGGGCTCGGGCAGGCCGTTCGAGACCGAATCATCTGTTGTGTTGGTCTTCTGGGAGGAGGGGCGGGCGAGGGGCGGCGCGGGCTGGGTTTTCGGGGGGCCCACGGGGACGATGCGGGAGCCGAACTCGACGCCGATTGTCACATCGTGGTGCGGGGAGAAGCGTCCCTCGCAGAGACGGATGGTGAGGCTGGACTTGCCGCAGCCCGAGTCGCCAATGCAGACGAGCTTAGCGATATAATCCCATGGTGGAGACGACATGGCCCTTTGCAATGATGCGTGTGCGGATAGGGTCGAAGGGTTCGGGAGCGAAGAAGGAGGGGGTGGAAGAATGGTGATGTCGTCCGTGTGAGATGTAGGGGGTGAGCTCTATTGCCCGCGAGACCGGGCTTTGCTGATGGTTCGGAGGGATGGATGGGCGTTGTTTCGTTGGTTGGTCTGATGTCGGGAAAGCTTCAGAGGCCGTTGTAGCTATCGGGTGGTTTGTTGGAGCACGTGTTCAGAAAAGGCCTGGCTGGCAGGCTGACAAGGGGCTGAGAGCGGGAGCGGGTTTGAAAATGTTCTACGGCTGTCGTCTGTTCTCGTTGATGCTGGTCTCCCGTCTCTCCACGAGGAAATGTCAGGGAGTAGCTGCCGGCTAAGGTCGATATCGGGGCAACTTGGAGGAAACAGAGCACGCAAGAGAGATAGTCTGGTTGCAAAGTCCGTGGAGAATGGCGTTCCAATGGTGAATGAAATGGCGAGGTATGTATCACGCTGGATGATGTTTAAGACGGGCCCCTGTCACAGGCTAGCCAGAAGACGATAGAGCCCCAATTAAAAGGTGGACCGATGACCAGGGAATGGATTGCAGCAGGGATGAGCATGGTGTTATCAGTGACGCAAGTGCAGGGCGATAAGGAGAATGGAAGCAAGAGGGCGGCAAGGGCAACGGGTGGTGGCTGGCAGGAACCAAGCCGACGTCTACTTGCTTGGTGCGGTGCAAAGGAGTGGCAGCGGACTCAGCAGTCAGTTGACGATGGTAGACTGGCCATGACTGAATGGAATGACTCGGGATGCGGGCTGGGCGGGTTGCTGTGTCTCACGCCGGGACAGGTCAGTGCCATGCAGCAGCAGCAGTAGCAAGAGCAACAGCAACCTGGAATAGCAATAGCAACAAAAGGGGCAGCCCGGCACCTCTCATGAACCCGAGAAGAGACGGCAACAGGTGCCACAAAGCTGACCGTGATAGACCTGAGGCTGATTCAAACGGTCAAAGGCTGCGCGAGTCCTCTTCTTTGCATTGCGCCTTTGTTTTGTTTGACATTTAGTTGACCTCTGATGCAAGTCAACCTGCATGCAACTTTACCTTGAAGGATACCTGTCCACCCCTCCTCCGCTCAGCACCGGTTTTCGGGATTCCCAGCCGGGAAGGTCATGCTATCCCATGTACGGTACTTGTAGTGGTAAGTAAGCAGTCGAGCAGGAGCCTGGGAGATGCCTTTGATGGTGCAAATGAGGCGGACGCAGAACTAGGGACTACCTTATGCAGTAAAGCGGTCCACAGCCGTCTGCGCTGCGCTGCGCAATGCGCCAGACGTGCCGCCTTATCGCCATCGACAAGTCCGATAAGTGCCGGCGGTGGGTGTCTCCCACGTCCCCTCCGCTGGAAACCCATGTTTTGAGTGGCTGGATTGTTAGCGAGAAAGGTACCCGTGGGCGGTGTTGGGTGCCGTGTGCTACCTGAGTGCCACTGTCCAGGCTGCATCAGCGCTCGCGCTGCCTAACGATCCAACTAAGGTAGCCCGCCTGAGGTGGGCTGCTTGCCTTGCCCATCCATGTTCCCCCATGTACTCCTTCCCTCACCGGTCCACTCATTCACCTGCTTGGGTACTTCGGCTCGTCCTGCACCGCATGACCTCCGATTCATCTCTCCCGACACCATGGTGCGGATGCCCTTCTCACGAGCACCCCGGCCTTGTTTTCCATAATCTTTCTTGGAGGTCACTGATCTCGGTGCACGAGACGTCGTCTGCCCAAAAATTCGCTACTCTTGCGGCGTATTCTGTTTGCGTATACCATTAGCTTCTCCGCCCGGCACCTCAAACATTCCTCCCGTTAACTCTGTCCGTCATCGTCATTCTCCAACCTTCGATACCCGGCCTTATTTACCCATCGTCCCGCGTTCCGACCGACCCAAGAGCACGCGAAAATACTCTGAGGGGACGAGGTCCTCGCTAACCGCAGCACCATGTTTTCGGAATGTACGTCCTCCGTCCACCGCTCATTCTCTGCCATGCGGTGAACTAACAGGGTCCTCCTCAGATGCGTCCAGGTTCCTGGCGCAATCACAGTCGCGGCTCTCCAACTTCGCAGGCCAGCAGCCCGACGGCAACGAAAACCCACCACGACACCCGAACGACTGGTCATCATCACGGCCTCCACGAAATGGCGGGCGCTCGTTTCTCGGCAGAGGCTACGCTGGAAATCCTTACCAGCCGGGTGGCTCCCGCTTCGGGCAGTTAGGCTTCGCCTCCCGTATGTCCGCCGCCCAGGATGCGCCGCTGTTCCATAGCACACTCGATGAGTATATGGAGGAAGACGACGAGGACGAAAGGGATCGTGAAGCAGCGGACATGGCCGCCCTGCACATGTCACGGCGCGTGGCTGCCGCGAGCAAAATGGCAGAGAGCTCTGAGACGGAACCGGACGCTAGCCGCGGCTCGCTGGAACAGAGCAGCGAAACACCCGGACGGAGGTATCAGGATAGAGGGCTGAGGAGAGGCATTCGCAGCAGCTGGAACGGGGCTAGGAGCTTCAGTGGGAGGAATCGCGGACGGGACGTCATAGACGAAGAAGCAGAGGACATTCCCCGCGAGGACTCCGACCGAACTTCGGACACCAATCCTAAAATGGTGGATATCGGACTAGACTCCCAGATCCAGGACGACGACCCGTCTGCCTCTTTGTTGAACGAGGCAGTGACAGACTCAAGCCCGGCCCCGTTTCAAAAGTTCCAGCCTCGGTCCGGGGATCGTAAACTCCCGCTCAGGAGGGAAGCTACTCAGGAAGACGAGTTCGACGAGGCGCGTAGGGCCAGTTCTGACGACGAGACGCTGCCGGCTACCGTTCCTCTCATCGAGGGGGAAATTTTCAAGTACGACTCCTTTTTCGCATGGATATTCCTGATCGCGCTGGCTGGTTTGGTATCTACGTTTGTGCTCGTCTGGCTTCATACTGGCACACCTGAGAAGGGCTGGGGTGACACCATCTACACGACATTACAAACATCTTTCCACATGCTGGCCGTCGATACGCTTATCGCAATCATCGTATCACTCGTATGGCTCGCGGCGCTGCGGTCGTTCGCCCGACCACTTGCGATGCTGATCCTCGTTGCGGTGCCCATCATTATGTTCTCTTTCTCTTTGTATCCTTTTATCTCCAGCTATGAGGGCTCAACACACGGAGCGAGTTTCCAAGACAGGGCCATGCGGTGGGCTGCCTTGGTTCCTGCCATATCAGCGTTCGTCTGGGTCTACACAGCTTACAAGGGCCGCCACGCGATCCGGCAAGCTGTCGAAATCCTTGAGTTCTCAACCAGGATTCTTGCGGCCAACCAGGCTCTGATGCTCCTAGGTTTCGCTTGCCTTGCCGTCATCGTGGTCTGGACGTGGGTGTGGATGTGGATGTTTTCGAGGATCTTCCTGGGCGGATACTTCTCAAGAAGACTGGCCAGGTTCGTCATCAGCGTCTCTAGCTGGTGGCTCGGGATTTGGTTCGTCCTGATGTACATGTGGACCATTGGGGTGATCAACTCTGTGCAGAGAGCGACGACGGCTGCGACGGTATCTCAATGGTACTTCCACCGTAACGCGGCGCCTGCCCCGACGTCGAAGGAGATTGTGACGGCGGCGCTGAACCACGCCTCGACGACCATCTTTGGCAGTATCTGCGAGTCTACGTTGCTGGCGCTGCTGATCCGGGCGCCTCTTCTTGTGCTGCCTCGCAGATTTGCCAACATCCTCCAACATGTTGCTGCCATGTGGATCCCGACCCCTATCGCAGCGCTCACGAATCCGATGACCATCACGTACGGTGCGATCCACTCGCAGAACCTGCACACGGCTGCTCGTGGGTTGAGCCAGATGGACTTCATCTCGCCGCAACGGCCGACCACAACCCTGACACCGCAAGTGTTCAGCTCACGGCGGTCTAGCCACTCTCCTCTACTTCCGTACCGGTTAGCAAAGATGCTGCTGTACGCGACACGATTCATTATGGCCACGGGTCTCGGTTTTGCGGGCTGGGTTATCACGGCAAAGCAGGTCCGGATCGCGCTGCCAGACGGTATGGGAGTGCGAGGATCGGCGTACGCATACGTGGTTGGTCTTGTTGCCAGTTTCATTGGGTTCTCGGTTATGGGCGCCATGGAGGGTATTCTCAGCGGCATCCTGGACGCGGTGGTTATTTGCTACGGCAGCGAGCGGCGGATGGCCAGCGGAGGGGGTGCCTACTGCATGGAGGCGGCCTACCTGTTTGGTGAGAGGAATAGGCGGGATGAACGGGGCCTGCCTTGATATATTGATTATTTGCTTTTGGTATTGAGAAGATTGTATATCTGCGAGGATGCGGGACGCAGTTTTGCCCACGCAGCGTGGTAGATGGTATAGATTGTCTGGTTGCAGACACTGTTGCTTGGCTTTTCCGTTTGGCACTTTGGACCTTTAGCTCGTCCTCAATCAAACCCGAGGTTCATTCACTATGCAAGAGAGACTGTCGCTGTCGGAAAGTGCCAAGCTCGGCATTAGGGCGTGTGAGTGGTGGAAGGCGAAGAACAACGTGACTGCGCCACGACGTACTCGCAACGGGCAACCAGCAAAACGCCCGGCGAATTAGTTGTGTGACGGCGGATGTCTTGGCGACGCGGAAATGTAATGTGCACCGCCACGCGGGAAGAATACTTGTGGATGGGATGGCTGTCTGTCATCTGGGCACATTGCCTTGCGCGTGGACTTTGGGATATTGCCACCACAAGCGACGGTTGTCAAAACTTCTAGAGGAATCTGGACGAGACCGTGGGAGCACCAGCCACGGTATTCAGCTTGTCGGTTAAGGCTACAGGTACGATCAGTTTGCCTTTTGCCTCTCGCCCCCCTAAGGTGGGCTGAGCTATCGTGAGATGCAAAGACAGAGGGACAGACAGGCAGCACCAGCGACTGTGAGTGGGAGTGTGATGACACTGAAGCTTGGCATTGGCTGGTGGTTGTCGGAGGGGTTCAAACTCGTGGATCCCCACGGTGGGGGGGCATGGCCTGTGCGAGACGTTTCCAGTCGAGCTTTGGGGGGCATGCAGCAGGGTTCCTGCGATGACGTATTTTGCCGGTATCTCCTCTGCGGGAGACCGCATGCGAGATACATGGTCGAGACTTGCGGTTTCGTGCCGGCTCTCCGGCGTCCCGGGTCGCAGTGGGAAGCAGCAGATGCCCAGGCGAGCTTACCTGCAAGCGAAGGGGCCAGCTAAAGCAGTCAGTCACTGGAGAGGGAGGGGCAGTAGAAGGCTCCAGGCCGGTCAGTGTCGTGGCGGCGGGGCTGGTAGGTAAGGTTAGGTTCCCAGCAGCGAAAGAGGGGCTATGCCATTTCGCAGCATCTCGCATCACCTTGGTCGCAGCGGATTGAGGCAGCCAAGACTCGGTCGCAGCTCAAGCAAAAGCGGGAAGCGCAGGCTTCGAGGATCCCAGAGGGAAATCGTTCGGGGGAGAGAGAGCGCGTCCCCAATCACCGGCAGAGCGCGAGCGATGGAAGGCAATTGGCGACGGGAACGCTGCTTCTTTTTGTTGCCGAGGACAGGACCCCCTGCAGCTCCATCCATCACCGTGTCCCGACGTTCCGTTCCAGAAGTTGCCAGGTGCTGTTTTGTTTGGTTTCCACCGAGTCCAGTCGGGCCAAATCAAATCAAATCAGTCACAATAGCAGGCGAAAGCTAAGGAGGTGTGCTGTGAGCCACTGCCTCATCGCCTACCTACCTACCTAAGGTCCCATATCATAAAAGAACCTTAGACCGGCTGCCGCGGAGGGGTGCCATTGGTTCGTGTCCATACCTACTACCTAGGTACTATCCCGTACAAGCCACGAGGGTACCGATCTACCTGGACCTCAACTGCGTTTAAAACTGAAGACGTAATCCCGGTCTCCCGCGCCAGCTCAAATACCCAACCTATTGCGCCTCCATTACACACCTGATACTTGACACCCCGTCCTCTTTTTCCCTCTTTCCCATCCAAAACCGAAAAAGAACCCTTCTTTAAGCCTTTGGTTCCTCCCCCGAAAGCTTAAAGCTCGCCTCCGTCTTTTCTTCCCGCCTGTAACATCTGACATACCTCCTCGACTTCGCACACACACATACAATCACAGACAACACATCGCAGTCGCAAACCAAAGCCTTCAGTACACATGGCCGACAACTTCGCTCCCCCGCCCGGCCCCCCGCCTCCCAAGGCCCCAGAAGTCCCTCCCGGCTGGACCGCCCGCTGGAATGACCAGTACAAAGAATGGTTCGTCCTCAATCTCCTCCAACGAGCAAATCACCACCAACTAACCCCGCGCCCATCACCAGGTTCTACGTAAACCTCCACACAAAGCAGTCCCAATGGGACAAACCCACCGAACCAGCCCTGCCCCCTCCTCCCCCTCCCCCGGGCGGTGAGCACCCAGACGGCCCTCCCCCGGGCTATGCCCCGAGACCGGGCGACGGCCCCGCGCCACACCCCGTCGACGCGAAGCCGAACCCCTACGAGAACCACGGCGCGACCCCGCAACCACCCGGCGGCGTCGGCGGCCCCTCCAACGCCATATCCGAAGACGAGCGCCTCGCCCGCCAGCTCCAGGCCGAAGAGGACCAGCGCAGCCGCGGCTCCCACTCCCCAATGCCCCCCGGCTACGGCCTGCAGCAGCAACAGCACCAGCAATCACAGTCCCCCTTCCCCGAGCAGCTGCCCCCGCGCGTGCAGGAGCGCGGCAAGAGCGGCGGCTTCCTCGGCAAGCTGCTGGGCAAGACCAAGACTGGGAGCAGCAGCCAGGGACAGTACGGCGGCGCCGGAGGGTACCCGCCTCAACAGCCGCAGTACGGGGGTTATCCCCAGCAAGGAGGCTACCCGCCCCAGCAGGGAGGGTACTATCCCCCTCAGCAGGGCGGCTACTACCCCCCGCAACAGCCACAATACGGAGGCTACGGCGGCGGCGGCGGGTATCCGATGCAGCAGCAGGGCTACGGAGGTTACGGCCGCGGACAGGCGATGGCTGGCGGCAAGAGGCCCGGCGGCGGCGGCATGGGCATGGCCGGTGGTCTGGCGCTCGGTGCCGGTGCTGGTCTGCTCGGCGGCGCGCTGCTTGCGGACCACATTAACGACGAGCAGCACGAGGCGTACGCTGAGGGATACAGTAAGTTTCTTGCCTATCACGCTTATGAGAATCGGTTACTGACGATAGTGTGTAGATGACGGCAATAATAATGATGATTTCGGTGGCGGTGATGACTTTGGCGGAGACGATTTTGGTGGTGACTTTTAAGAGATCAGACCAGAGTGTTGTGTCTCTATGGATGAAACGGGGGGGCTCCGGGATACAGAAATCTTGCATGGTAATAGCTTGGGTTTCTTGATGACTCTGATATGAGATGGCTGGCATTGTTCTACATTCATATGTTCATAATATGTTGCATCTTTTTGCCCTGGGTAAAATAATGTTACCCGTAAGCGGAACTACTGCAAGAATTTCCAAAGTCAGCGATGATATGTCATGGTCCCAGATTCAGAGCCCATTGTAACAGTCGTCCAAAGTGCCAGGGCGTTCCGGCGGACGATAATCAGATCAGAGGACCAATCTCAGGCAAGTAAAAATCCATAGGTATCAATATATAAAGGAAATACTTCTACCCCATATCTTTTGTTGCTGTGGCCAGCGTATCTCGAAGTCTTGCAGTCTTCCTCTCCTCGTAGCCTCCCCTCCTCTCCCCGCAAAGTAACCCACTACCTCCGCACGCCCTTCTCCTTCTTGCCGCTACCGCCGCCGCTGCCGCCGCCACTCGATGGAGCAGGCGCAGAGCCCTCGCTCTTCTTGTCACCGCTTCCGCCAGATCCCGCAAGGAAGGCGGCCATGTCGAAGTTGCCCATAGGGTTCGCACCCGGCTGACCGCCACCGCCGCCGAGGAGGGAGTTCATGGGGTTGCTCTTCTGGCGCTCTTCGAACTCGGCGCGCATCTCGGGGTCCACTGTAGGTTTGTCTCCGTTAGTGATTTCCGTCCGTGAAAGAGATGTCATCAATTGACCGTGAACGTACTGTTGTCCATGAGGTAGGGCATGCCGATGAAGATACCCATGCTGACGAGACCAAGGAGGATCATGGGGTTCTTGAGGATGGTGAAGACGGAGACTGCGGTTATTCGCACGATTAGCCTTTTTGCTTTGCTTTCTTGGGAGGAAATCTGAGAGAAACGTACACTTGCTCCTCTCGACAAAGTAGTTCTTGCCGCCGAGAACCCGCACCTCGAAGCCCTTGGCGCCGTTCTCAAACTCCTTGGAGGCGTACACCTCGCCCTTGTTGTCCCAGTCGTTACCGCGGTACGTCTCCCACGCGGCGAGAGTTCCATCCTCGGCGACGTCGAGGCGTAGCGGCGCGAAGGCGTGCGTCGCGCAGTGGACGTCGATGAGGTAGGACCCGGGCGCCGTGACGTTGTTGAAGACGAAGGTGTTCTGTACGGAGAGCGGCGCGGTGAAGGAGGCGCCGAGGGCGGAGAGAGTCGCGCGGGTCGAGGGCGGAAGGGTGTACGGGTTCGGGAGGGCGGGGGAAGAAGGGATCTGGAGGGTCAGGGAGGCGGCGAGGGCTGTCGGGAGGTAGAGGAGGGATTGGAGGCGCATTTTGGCGGGTTTTTGGTGATGCTGCGGTGGGAGGTTCGTCGGGTTGTTTGCTGCTTTTCGTAGGTCGCTGGTATGGAATGACGGAGGAAGAAGAGGAGAGTGGGAAAAGTCGCGAGGAGGTTAGAGGAGGGGCAGCGGTTCGCAGAGCCGGAGGAGGAGGCGGGAGGAGGGGTTTCTGAGGTTGAAGTTGGAGGTTCTGGTGGAAAGGCGGACGAGGATTGAAGCTTGAGGATGTATGTTGGACGGGATCCCAGTGGGTAGGTGGTGTGTGGTATTGGTGGGTACCCTTGCTTCCTGGGGAATGAACGGTGGCCAATCACGACGATCCCGTGGCTTTTTTCATCGTCGTCTATCGCGGGCTGGACTTTCACATTCTTGAAGCTTGTGTCTTTTGGAGAACGGGTGGAGGATGAGCTAACGCCTGTCGATCGGTGTCTATTTACCGCAAGCTCTAGCTAAGGATTGCCTGCTTGGATATGGCGGGAATTTTGTGGCGTTGCGGCGTTTAGATTATCAAATGCCTACGGGGGTTGCCACGCCCAGAGTCTCCTCTCTGTCTTGTTCCCCCTTCACTCAGAACATGAGGTGTCTATGGCGACGACAATCATGTTTCAAGAGGGAGATTTTCTCCTTTTTTTTCCCTTGTTACAAAGAATGCGGAATGGTGCCATGTTTCAAACGACAGAGATTACGTTGCTTTTTCTACGGGTATTCTTCATACAATTCGTCCAGTACAACAACGTTGGGTATCCAAAATATTCCCCTTTTGCTTTCGCAGGAGGCACGCTATGCTTCGCCTTTTTGGTGTTAGAGCATCACACCTACGGCGCCAACGGCGCGTCGTCCTTCTTCGTCTCCGCGGCGTCCGCAACCTTGCTGTCCTTGGTGGCCGCCGCAGCACTCTTGAAGGACTGCTCAAAGTCGGCAATGATGTCGTCAATGTGCTCCGTGCCGACCGAGATGCGGATGAGGTCCTGCAGGGCGGATCGTTAGCACCGAGATTGCTGGCCTTTGTATAATAAGGACTTACCTCGCTGACACCGGAGGTGACCTTCTCCTCGTCGGAGAGTTGCTCGTGGGTGGTCGTCCAGGGACTGCGGGGTGTCAGTCTTCATCGTCCATGGTAAGTGTCGCAGGAATGCAACTCACTGGATTGCCAAAGTCTTGGAGTCGCCGACGTTGGCCAGGTTCGAAATCAGCTTGAACCCGTCGACGACCTGGCTACCGGCGCTGCCGCCGCCTTTGACGCCGAAGCTGAGAACACCGCCGAAGCCGCGCTTGAGGTACTTCTTGGCCGTCTCGTGGTACGGGTGGCTCTCGAGACCCGGGTACGAGACCCAGCTGACGTACTGGCTCGCCTCGAGCCACTTGGCGAGGGCGAGGGCGTTCTGCGCGTGGCGCTCGGCACGGAGGGACAGGGTCTCGATGCCGATGATCAGTTGCTGGGCGGCAAAGGGGTTCAGGGAGGCGCCGAGGTCGCGCAGAATCTCGACGCGGGCGCGGATGATGAAGGTGATGGGGCCAAAGGTTTCCCAGAACTTGAGGCCATGGTAGCCGTCCGAGGGCTCCGTCATCTGCGGGAAGCGGCCGTTATCCCACTTGAACTTGCCGCTGTCGACAATGACGCCACCGATTGTGGTGCCGTGGCCGCCGATCCACTTGGTGGCGGAGTGGACGACGATGTCGGCGCCGTGCTCGATGGGCCGGATGAAGTAGCCTCCCGCGCCGAAGGTGTTGTCGACCTTTGCATCCTCAGGTTAGTTCTCTAGGCTCTTGCGTAGAACCGTCCCATCGAGGGTGATAAACTTACAATCACGGGAACGCCCTTCTCGTGCGCAACCTTGGCGATCGCCTCCAGGTCGGGAATGTTGTACTTGGGGTTTCCAATGCTCTCGACGTAGACGGCCTTGGTCTTCTCGTCGATCGCGGCGGCGATGTCCTCGACACGGTCACCGTCGACGAACTTTGTGTGGATGCCGAGGCGCGGGAGGAAGACCTTGAACTGGTTGTAGGTGCCGCCGTAGAGGAGGGAGGTAGAGACGATGTTGTCGCCAGCGTGGGCAAGGGCGTTGATTGCGATGAACTGCGCGGCCTGTCCTGACGAAGTGGCCAGGGCGGCAACACCACCCTCGAGGGCCGCGATGCGCTTCTCAAAGACATCGACGGTGGGCTAGAAGAGGGGCATGTCAGAGCGGTCGTCATTAGGGCTAGAACAGGAACAGGGCGCGACGTACGTTCATGATACGGCTGTAGATATTGCCAAACTCCTTGAGGCCGAAGAGCCTCGCGCCGTGGGCGGAATCATTGAAAGTAAAGCTCTACATTGCAATTGATGTTAGCTGTGGGAAGCTTCACGGACCTTCTCGTCGGGAGGGTACGAACAGTTGTTGCGTAGATCGGAACGGCGCGCGAGTTGGTCGCAGGATCCGGCTCCTGGCTGTGTGTAGTTCGTCCGTCAGTATCGATAGCTCCAGAGCTTAAACATCAGGTAGCTCAGTCTGCAGGGAAAACATCGACGTACCCCGCATGGAGCTGGAGAGTCTCAAAGTTCTTGCTCAATTCGTCGGCCATGGTTGCTTCTGTTCTGTGAAGGGTGTGGGAGGAGGAGTAGGAGGAGGGGAAGAGAAACTTTCTGGCACCAGTGTGTCTCGTTAAAAAAGCAACGGCGGCGGCTTTTCAGAGACACGACAGGGCCGGCAACGGAGACACTGACCAGAGGAACGAGAGACGGGGGACCGATTACCCGAATAGACTGGGAGGGCTGGGTTACGATGATGCCATTGAGGGGAGATTACACCATAGGTCGGTCTGTTTACATACAGTATTGACCTCTACTGAATCTTCTATCTCTTTGCGCAAGAGGGAATGACATGGGGTCCTTCACACCCCTTGTCGGACCCTCCAATTGCTGCTCTTCTCCCAGACGGGGTAGCAGCCGGTAGCTTGGGTGCCCCATCAGAGCTCAACCGTTGCTTGGGAAAAATCAATTGGTCATTCGCTGCTGTCGCAATTGGGGTGCTGGGCGCAACGAAAAAGTATCCCGCGCAAAGGCGAGCGTGATGTTGAATGGCGCCGATTTAGGCAAAGGGCTGTGGGGTTTGGCCAGAGCACGCAATCGACGCTCAAATGTCACTTTGCGGGGCAGAAGACAGGGGTCGCGCTCCCACTGAGGGGCTTTCGCCCACAGGCTGGAGAAAGTTTGGGCTTGCTCACCAGCCGCGGAGGTCCTCGTGGTGGGTGAGCGTGTCTGACCGAGCTGTTCATGCAGATGCATCTGGAGGGACGAGGTCAGATCTTGTCATTGTGGCTTTCTTACGTGGGAGTACGAGAGCATGATGCGGTCCGATGTTTGCATATGGGTGCTTCGTGTCTTTTTGCGGCTCGTTCCGCCCGAGGGCTTCTGGAGGCTGAGCGAGCCGGCGAGTCGACAACGATCGTGGCCGGTCACCGGCTACCGCAGTGGACCCACGATGCCGCAATGCGGTTATCGGTCGGTGGCTCGGTGGGTGTTGTCGTGGAAGAACGCCTCCCCACAATAGCTTCCCAGCCTGCCCCGAGTTCCTCCAGTGGGATTTGATGTTCTGTTCCGGCGGAAATAATGCAGAATATTTGTTGGGTCGCCGGGGGTTGACTTCACAATGCCTTAGTGTTTAAGTCTTAGAATGAGGTCTTTGCAGTAGGGCTGATTCAAGACACGTCTTCAAGTCGGACAATTATGCACGGAGACAAGGTACGGCAGGCCTGAGGAAAAAAGAACAGCTGGCACCCGTTTCCTTGAAATAGGCTATCAGAGTCACTGACAGGACATCCTTCTCCTGAACGATCTACGCGCTGCCCGGCGATGATGCTTGCGAGGCATGAGAATGTAGACAACGTCAATAACGTGCATTGGTGTTCGTCCACTCAGCCACCGCTGGTCGGGATTCTTCCAAGCGCCCCCACAAGCCCACCGTTGCACTGCAGATGGATCTGTAGCAATAGACCGGCCAATTGGGCTTAGGTCATTGCAATAACCGCTGGGTACCCTGTCCGGTCGTTGAGAAGTTGACTTCTTCTACATCGATTATTCGGAGATAAGTTGGAAACATATTAACAGGAACTTGACATTTGTCCAGTGGTAATTAAAAGGCGACCCCTTATTCTGAACGTTGGTACTCTGATGGCCGTAGCTAGCACTTGCCACGAATAACACACAGTCAGACTCGGAAAATGGGAAGGAATGAATACAGGCCGGAGCCAGAATAGTAATAGTAGCATCTACGTCCTTGTCGAATCGATAGCCAACCCAAAAAAAACCAAGTATATCCGGTCCGCACATAATTTTCCCAATACAGTGTCTCGCTGTGACACATAAAAAGTTTGTTCTCCTGAACCCCTGTCCGAGTGAAGCCCGTCATCTAGACAAGGCTCACTTCACTAAATCCCGGGCCGTAGATGCGCTTCTGATCGGTTTCCCAAATTTGCATGCGATCGCTCTTCCGGTCCCACGATGGCATCCTCTTCGCTCTGATCAGCTCCACGGACGCCTCACGCCTGGCCTCTGCCAGGGCGACGTGATTGAACTTGAAGGAGTCTGAGTAGTACTTTACGCAGACTCCTTCATTTGAGGAGGGGGGCCAGCGGCGGTGGGCTTGCGGAACCCCGACTTGAAGACGTCCTTGACCATCAGCAGCGCGGTGACGGACCACAGGGCGAACTGGAGGGATGCGAGGACGGTGTCGGCACGAGCGGCGGCGCAGACGGCTCCGCGGCAGAAGAGAAGCTTGCTGAGGAAGACGGCGAGGGCGATGAAGCCGGCGAAGTAGAACAGAACGTTCAGGAGCTCGAAAGCAACGGCGCCCCAGGGGTGAGAAGCTGCCGGAGGTGTTAGTTTGAGAACGTGACCCCCTTTTTCTGTGTAAGTGAACTTTACCTCTAGGAGCGAACTTGGGGACCACCTCGAGGTAGGCGATCGAGATGAAAGACCAGAGCGGGACGAAGACCAGGAAGTTGATCTGAGAGGGCGACGATGTCATCGTGTCCATGTTGTACCAGTTGGCGACTGCACGCACACAGTCAGCTCTTTTAGTTCCAGCCACAATCGCCACCACTTTTCCATCACATACCATAGGCCGAGAGACCCAGAATCACCAACGAGAAGACACCCTGAACAATTCGGAGAGGAAGAATGAGACCCATCTTGTCGGTATTCGTTATCGTTTCGTTGATGTAGAGTCGTAGGTATCGTTAGGAAAAGGGTAGTAGTGAAAGAAGGGAAAGATAAAAATGGTATAGTTATAAAATCTAAGCTGCCCCCAGTGCGCTGTTCAAGAAGAGAAGTAGGTTGTATGAAGTAGAGAGAATGTGTGGAAACGGTCAAGCGGGAAAGCAGCAAGAAAAGGCAACGCAGCATGAAAGAGGGGAAATCAGTTATGCTTTTGTATGGACAGGCAGTCCCATCTCGCTCCCTGTCTGGGTGTTTGAGAGGCGGGACATGTAGTCGCGGCTCTAGTCATCACTGGACGCCCAAGGGTCGGGTTCTCGCTGGGCAATGCACGGCCTGAGACTTTTGAAATGCATCTGAAACGGGACTCCCCTGGACCGTCGCCATGCACTGCGAGAGAACAAGATGGTGTGTAGCAGGGTTCCCAGGCTAGCGCCGGCAGCCAATCCTGCTGCAGGAAGCAACAGAGCCTCCCTTCGAGGGCCGGACTACGGCTTGGCGCGAGGCAGTTGGTTGGATGGCTGGTCTTGAAGTGTTGCTCGCAGGCCTCGTGGCGGACTCGTACGTGGTATCGTAACCTCCGTATCCACGTAGTGTATCTGGGTTACACTACCGTTTTTTGATGGAGACGTGCGCAACACGCTTACAACCCACACATGTCGGACGACAAGAGCGGCACCTCTGACTTTTTTGGCGGGGATGATCGGCGATGCGAGGATGCGATGCGGCGCAAGAGCGGCTACGTCTGCGTAGGTACGGAGTAGAGGAGCAGAGATGATTGATGTGCACGAAGGGCAATGTTAGGCCGGCAAAAGGCGTCAGCTAGGAAGCCAAATTAACCTTGCATGGCCTGCTGTTGAGTTGCTTGCGTCTTCTTAGCAGAAGTAGTTCGTTCCTCTTGCCATACTTTGCATCGGCAGCAAACTCCGCGATGGTGTGCTGCGGGTGAAGGACCGCGAACTTGGGGCGGATTCAGAGGGCTGAAGCGAGTGATGTTCAGATTGAGAAAGGCGAGCAGCGAGACAGATTCCCATCCCAGAGGCAGAGGCAGGCTGCAAGTGTGCATTCCCATCTGCATTCTGCACGCTAGGGCGCCAGAATGGTATCCTCGTCGGTCCGAGGGTTTGAAGCTGAAGACCAGCGAGTCTCAAGATGCCAAGCATGATTCGTCCGGGACCCAGCATGTGTCACCGAACTTTCGACGACAACCATCTCGTGTTGTGGGCGTTGAAACAAACAAGACTAGCAGAGGGTACTGGTGATGGTGAGATAAGGCAGTAGGTCACGCTTGCGACAACGAGGTGCAAGTACAAACTCGACCAAGGTAAGGTGTGTTAGGGGAAGAAATGTCCGAACGGGCCATGTTTCCTCGCTGCCAGGTCCACCCCCTTTGGCCAAGGGCCTAAAGGAAGCGGATTCGCAGAGGCGGGCGGGTTGTGGGCTGTCAACCCTGTCAGGCGCATCCGGGGCAGCAGGGAAGAAGCCAAGACAAACAAGCGAAGAGGGTGGAAAGCGACGAAGAAGTCGAAGGGGGCCTGTTGGCGACGCAATGGCTCCGAGGATTCAGGAGACGCTTCGCCCAGGACGAGGACGAGAACCAGGACGCTGCTTGGTTGTTGGTGTTCACGGGTGTGTGTGTGTTTGGTGGGTTTGGTGGGATCGTCGCCCCAAACGCACGGCGGACGTTACACCGCCAAGGGTGCCGCCCAAGTTTCCCACGCTCGCTACTGCCCGCTGCTTCTTAAAAAAGCTTTTGAGACGCCGCACAAGACTCCCAGTCTCAGTCCGATACTCAGATCGCCAAGGAACCTCCCTCGACCTCGATTCTTCTTCCTTTTGCTTGGCTGGCTTCTTCCGCTGCTTACACATACCAGACTCTGGCTAGAGCCTCCTTTCTGACTCCCTTCCAAGACCATTCCCCAGCCGTGTCACGACTCGTTGCAACAGCGGCTCTGTCTGCCGACTTGGCCAGCCCCGACATTGCGACTCTGCCAAAGCTTCGCCTCACCATTCAACATGTCAAACGGTATTGGGAATTGCTTAGCATGCACGCTCTCCGCCCATCGTCCACCCCTGATGCCGATTGTATGGGGTTTCTCAACCGATGCCCAAAACTATTGGCATTCATCGGACTTGCTCTCCAAGGTCTTGGCCACTGCCGGAGCGTCCACATCTGCCACCCGTAGAGCCTCAACGCAGCACTCGAGCTCTTGGCACCTGGTCTAGAGTCTGCCTTGCTGCTGCAGCTGCCGCACCGAAGTCTTTGTGATGCATTGCAGACGAGTGGGTTTGGTCTGCCCAGAACTGCTTCGTGCTCATGTTGCCAACCGAAAAGAGCCCAGCTCGATATCCGAAAAAGTTTCGCGAGGTATGCCATTACCTACTCGTACCGTTTCAATATTACCTGAATCGGAGCAACACGCAAAATAAACGAGAAAAGCTTCCACGGAGATTTACCGCATACCACCTCATACCATGGCAGCCCTGGCCTGGCAAGGCCAACCGTCAGCCTGACATGTATGGCTTTCCCGCCATGTCCCTCCCTTCTTTGGCACGGGACCCCGACTCTAGGTGTTTCCGACTTTTGGCAGAAAACTGGCCGGCCGAAGAGAACAGCTGGCCTACGCCGTGTCATCCCGAGGCGCTCACGAGTCATCCCAGGCCTGAGGCTCAGAGCGTATGCAGCACCTATCACTTCCTGATCAGACGCTATCCAAAACGCAGACACTTGTCTACTGTTTCTTCTTCGCCGTTGTAACCGCTGTCGACGTATCAAAGCCATCTGTCGTTGCTGATGGCTCACGTCGGCGCGAAGTCGGCACAGCATACAAGGCCGCTGCTGCTCCCGTTTGAGGTTGCTGCTGATGGCGCAGTCGTGGATCGCTCCATGTATATGAAGAGCTGTCGCGTCCGCGGGCGATGACGACTCTGGTGAGGACGTCGTTTTGCTGTCGTTTGGCACTTGCGCATGATTGTCAAAGTCACGCATCACGGCATACTTTTTCCAGCCGACTTATCCATTGATGAGCCGAGCAGCTCTAATTCTGTTTGGACGACGATGAAGAACATGGCCAATCGGTGCAGCCATGTGTCGGCCAGCCAAGGTGAGTAATGTTATTGGCTGAAAAGCGAGCGCAAATCAGCATCCAGAATGTGCCTCAACATGGACATCATCTTCTGTGCATTCCATCCGGAGGAGGGCCAATAGCCAGCCGCAAGCCACTTTCAACAGCGTTCAAATGGCCTTCACAAGACGCAGATCAAGCCGCACGCGCACCGTCAAGGCGGGATCGAGGCAGGTGGAGCCCGGCCTTTTCGGTCTGTTCGGGTACGGCGTCCAATGGCCTCCGCCGGGAACCAGACAGGTGAACTTGGCCGGCATGACGGGCTACGTCTGGCATGTGACAGGCGACGCTAGTCAGTGAGTGCTTCTTAGAAAGCTACCGCTGCACTGTTAGCGCATGTAGGTTGTCTTGATCTCGTCATGGGGATTCGGTCAGTGATGTTGTAGGCATGGGAATATTTGTATGCACCAACATCAACGTCGTGCGAGATGGCAAAGTTGAGAATTCGGCTTCGTCGGCCCAGGTGTTGAGTAAACGGGATTTGGACAAGCCCGATGAACGGAGACGGACAAGACGGACGCGCAGGCGGGGATCGGCTTGTCACAATCTCTCGTTAAATGACGGCTCCCCATTTATTGGCGGTGCGGCCCCGCCAAATGCGAATAGCCGCGATGGTCGTTATTCAGCTCCCTGCGACGTTGTATTCGATAATGCGATATTAATCCATTAAAGTGCACGGGGACGCTGCACCAGTCGCAGCTGTTGCGCCCAGCTCCTGCGCAAGCCAGCATGTATTGCGATAATTCAAGTAATGAAGGCTGTGTTGGATCGCCTCGAACCTCTCTCTTCGAGAAAGATGTCCTGCATGCCTAGATGCTTTCCACTGCGTACCAGCGCGCATGTGCAGACCCAACAGCAGCGCGTCAACCCACGTGGACACTTCACTGTGAG
The DNA here is from genome assembly GCA_018853505.1 of Colletotrichum camelliae. Lineage (NCBI taxonomy): Eukaryota > Fungi > Ascomycota > Sordariomycetes > Glomerellales > Glomerellaceae > Colletotrichum > Colletotrichum camelliae. The sequence goes on along the minus strand of JAELVL010000002.1, from coordinate 5,463,379 downwards.
GTCATCACGGGTCGCCGTCCCCATTTTTCTTGAATCTCCGACCCAGCACCCCAGCTTCAGCTCCCAGTGCCTCCGCTGCGGCCTGCCAGCCCCCGTGCTTTCACCCCCAGCGCTCCAGCACCCCCGCAAGCCACAGAGGTCCAGCGCCCCCCTTGGCGGGATCCTGCAACCTATCAGGCGCTGTAAATGCCCCCTTAGTGCAGCATCGTCTGGGGTTACCGAGGGCCTTTGGGTCACCCTGGCCTCCCTGGACACTTGTGCCTCGGTCCACGCTCTCAAACTCGGCTTCCTTCATTGGATTTCCCCCCGATTCTCTACTCTATTGCTAGCTAGACACGACCTAGGGGAGCTTGCAGAACCGGAGGAACCTTGGTGCTGCTTAGAATCGCCTTCTTTTGCTGTGTGTCAAAGCCTAGAACGGGACAAGACAGGTCCCCCCTCCTTGGTCTCAACTCTCCTGCTCGGCGCCTTTAACCTTTTCGTCTCTTCCCATCTTCAACTCTTTTTTGGCTTCCCACCTCCTCCCTACCTCGACCTGCCTACGTCCTACGTCGTCTTCACGTGTGATTGCTTCAACCAAGAAGGATCCCAAGGACCAAAAATCCCATCCTTTCTGATACCGTGTTTCGCCAAACCGCCCTTCTCCACGAATTGGTAGCCAGCTCCTAGCGGATCGACGCACCGCGTAAGCACCGAATTGCTACCAACCACCAACCACAACCAACATTACCACGGAGAGCAAACATCCGCTGCAAAGATGGCTCCGAAAGACACCGCCGCATACATACAGGAGCTGGCCACTCCTCCGCCGCCCGGCTCCCCCTACGGAGTGCCCGTCCCAGGCACCGCGAAGGAAGGCCGCAGCGCCATTTACCGTCACTGGCGTTTCCGCGACGGCCCTCTCCTGTCCACCTTCGACCCCGCGATCCAGACTGTTCACGATTTGTTTGAAGATTCCGCACGAAGGCGCCCAAATGCGAAGTGCTTGGGTCACCGGGCCTGGAACCCGGCGGCCAAGGACTGGGAGAACAAGTATACTTGGATCACCTATGCCGAGGTTGCCGAGCGTCGCAAGAATTTTGGTGCTGGTCTCGTAGAGATTCACAACAGAGTCGGTATTACTAACGACAACTACGGTGTTGGTCTGTGGTCGCAGAACCGCCCAGAATGGCATATAACCGGTACGTGAATTGTGCGATTGGTTATCAAACTTGAGGGCTGACTCTAGAAACCGCAGACCTTGGCGCTGCGTCCCAGTCCCTTTTCACCGTCTCCCTGTACGAAACCCTCGGCCCCGACACGACAGAATACATCATCAACCACGCGAGTCTGGCCTGTGTCGTCACCTCCCTGCCGCACATCCCGGTTCTGCTGAAGCTCGCCCCGCGCCTGCCTTCCCTCAAGCTCATTGTCTGTCTCGACTCGCTCGACGATGGTGAGCAGGCTGGCTACTCGAAGCTATCTGTCCTGAATGGCATCGCTGCTGGGCTTGGCATTCAGATCTACTCCATGGCCGGTGTGGAGGATATTGGTGCCAAGTCTGGCCGACCTATGCACCCCCCTCGCGCGAACAACTTGGTCACCATCAACTACACCTCCGGAACGACAGGCATGCCCAAGGGTGTCGTCTTGACTCACGGCAACGCCGTCTCTGCTCTCTCGGCCGCCAGATCTTCCGGAACTGTGACCTACAAAGATGTGCACATTTCTTACCTGCCCTTGGCGCATATTTACGGCAGGATGATTGACCAAGCGGCTCTCGCTGAGGGTGCATGCATTGGCTTCTTCCGCGGCGACATTGTCGGTTTGGTCGACGACATGAAGATTCTCGAGCCCACGGGATTCATGTCCGTCCCCCGCCTCTACAACCGCTTCAACTCGGCCATCCGAGCTGCGACGATCGATGCCGACGGCATCAAGGGATCCCTGTCTCGCCAGGTCATCAGCACCAAGAAGGCCAACATGAAGCAGCCTGTCGGCAAGGCAAGCAACACTCACTTCCTGTACGACCGGATCTGGACTCCCAAGGTCCGCGCTGCTGTCGGCTTGAAGAAGGTGCACAGCATGGTCAGCGGCAGTGCGCAATTGGACCCTGATGTGCATGAGTTCTTGCGGGCCGCCTTCGGCAACAACTTCGTGCAGGGATATGGCCTGACAGAGTCATATGCCGTCTCGACTGTTCAGCTGAGGGGCGACTACACCTTGGGCAACATTGGACCGCCAGCAGCATGCAACGAGGTCTGCCTCGAGTCCGTCCCTGACTTGGAGTACCTCGTCAGCGATAAGCCTTACCCGCGTGGCGAGATCCTCCTCCGCGGCCCCGGTATCTTCCAGGAGTACTACAAGAACGCGGAGGAGACTGAGAAGGCCATCGATGCCGATGGCTGGTTTCACACTGGTGACATTGCCGAGGTCGACAACATGGGACGCTTCAAGATCGTCGATCGCAAGAAGAACGTTCTCAAGCTGTCGCAAGGAGAGTACATCTCCCCTGAGCGCATCGAGAACGTCTACCTGGGCAGCAGCAACTTGCTTACCATGGCCTACGTCCACGGTGATCCGGCTCAGTCTACCCTGGTCGCCGTCTTCGGCATTGACCCAGAGACCTTTGCGCCGTTTGCTAGCAAGGTCCTCAAGAAGACGGTCGACAAGACGGACCTCACGGCTCTCAAGGTCGCTGCGAATGACGCTAAGGTTAAGAAGGTATTGGTCGCCGAGCTGGACAAGATTGGCAAGAAGCACAAGTTCAACAGCTACGAGCGCGTGCGCAACGTGTACCTTGCCATCGACCCTTTCAGCATCGAAAACGAGCTGTTGACACCCACGTAAGTTAACCTCACAGGAACGAATAATGAACTTATGCTAATCATTTGAACAGTCTTAAGTTGAAGAGACCGCAGACAGCTAAGGCTTTCCGCACGCAAATCGACCAGATGTACGAGGAGATCAATGCGGAGCCTTCGGCCAAGGCCAAGCTGTAGAGAGATATTAGATACAGGACAGGCGTTGGTTTTATGTTGTGTCACATACAAGGGGGGCTTTGTTGTACTATATTCCTCCATCAAAGGGCTTTCTAGAGTTGAGTTAAACGTGGCAATGTTTTGAAATTACGATCCAGAAATATCATGTGGCTTGCAAATAGTAGCTCTTCACAGGAAGGCTTCATTCCGAGCCGAGGTATCGTGACCTTTAAGTTCGCTTATATGCATATCGGGTGTACGTGAATCTCCCCAGCGTACGTCCAAATTAAAGCGCTTCCACTTTATTGACAGTGATGTAAATTGCACCTAGAGGCTACTAGAGATGTACTAATTACTTTCTACAACGTTTCGTACAAATTCAATTGGCATCGTCTAAGCTGAAGCTGCGCTGCCTGTGTCGCTCGTGATGTCGCGTTGCTGTCGCGATGCGCCGGGCTTGGTGGGGCCGATGACGGAGGCGCTGGGCGTCCTGAACCGGGACAATGTCGAGCGATGCGACGCGATGCGCGACCGATAGAGGGGTTTAAAGGGTTTCTTTTTCGTGATAATATGTTCCGAGCGACTTTTAGCGGCAGATAACGTTGTGTTAAACCGGTAACGAACATCGAATGCCGGCTGACGACGGCCAGGTCAGCGTGATGTTGGATATCAGGTTTGCATTGCTATCAAATTCGTACCTATGCTAGTGACATACATCAATGCTATTCATCAAGATCCATGCTTTAAGAGCCGAGTATGACGTTTTCGACGAGTTTACTAGCTTGACAGTCCATTGTTCGCGGTTTTTAGCTGGCCGTGTTGAATCCTAGCCAGGGGAGTGTTGTTGATAGGAAAGCCGATGTTTAATGCTAACAAACGTCCAGTCGGAACGAATGAACAATCAATCAAACGAACATTGTTTAGAAAGACTTGCGACATTGTTCAAGATTAGCATTTCTCTGGATTTAAACGCTTTTTCAACATGTTAATAACATGTTTAAAACATGATTTCTCTATCAATAAGTTATCTAACTAAGTCTCTTAATACTTATAAATCTTAGAACTAGAAAGATAATATTTTAATAATAATATATTTAAAAATTAAGGTATTGAACTTGCAAATAATAAAGCTAGCTAAATTCTTAGTATATAAAGAGATAGCTTGAAAAGTTATTTAAGAAAGAAGCACGGACCCACTTTGCCTGATCCTCCTTCCCGCCTCCCCTTTCGGTTATAGCGCCTCTGAAACTACTAACTTTCAACGACGACCTCAACCCACCAAGAAGCGCGTCACGGAGCTCTTTACGCGCCGACAGCTTGCGATACCTCTGTGGGCGCGTTGTGTCGCCCATATGATCACCTTTAGGAGCGCATCCGGCTCTATGGCCAATAATTACCCCGTTGTTGATCTCACTATCGACAACATCGAGCATATTGACCTGACGACTCTTGACGAATCCCCTCCGAGCAGCCCACGCGCGCTGAACACCACGAGCGAGCCGCCTCGCAAGAGGCAGCGGCTCGGGGACGATGCCTCCTTCCAGAGTCCTTCACGGAACCTGGCGGCTTGTCTGAAGGCGCAGGTCAAGCCGTACATTGACGCATGCCTGGCTGAGATCCCCCAGGGCCAGGTGAACACCACCGAGCTGGGTCGAGCGGTAAGAACTACGTGCCTTTTACACCAGAACCTACCTGAAAGAAAGCCCACTCAACCCTTCTGCGGCTAGGTGCTCTGCCGGATTGGCAGCATCGACAAGTTCTCGGCTGAGTTCCCATAAGAAGGGGTTCCTGTCGTCGGCTTTGGAGCAGCATCTGGCCAAGACGGCGCGTTATTATCACGAAATACGCCGCCGAGCCGGTGAGAATCTTTGGGTATGACCAGAGGCAGGCGCGAATTGGGGGCTAACTTGCTGTTGCCAGGAGTTCCAGCTGAACGCGAACACGACGAATGCACCTTCCTTGTCTAATGGCGGAGCTTCGACGCCAACGCCTGTGCCCGCACCTGGACCTTCCCACGCGTGGTCGAGACCTGCGCCCACGAGTGTTACTGCGACTTCTACCAAAGAAATCTCCCCGAACGCTGCTGCAACGTCGACCATCCCTTCGATAGCACCCGAAGCCAAATCCCGTCACTCAACTCGGGCGCCCAAGGACACTGTCTCGCCCGCAAACTACCGAACAAAGGCGCGAGCGAAATCATTCAAGTCATGGAAAACGCACAACCCCAGTCCGGGTCCTGCCACAGCTCGGCACAAGGCACTCAGCGCCTGGGTGCACATGGAGAGACGTCCCTACACCACCACCGATGAACGCAGAAAGATACTTAAGGGTGTATCCAAGCTCATTCGAACAGGTGAAGCTGTGATCTCAAAGGAACCTGTCACATTCCACGTCGATTTTACAGCGGAGGAGATGGAGGTTGTGCGCAGGAAGATCCGGGAGTTGTGCGGCAAGAAGGCCAAGAGCAAGCGAAGTCCTGACACGGCAAAGGAGCTGGGGAAGCTGCTCAGGAAAAATCCCGATATGCTTACAATTATCCCACCCGAGCTTGAGCTCAAGGGAGATCTTGCGAAGAGAGACCAATTCGCAATCCGGACCCTGCTCGATGAGCTAATCGACCGTAAGAGACCAGCCCGACAACCGAAGATCTTGACGCTACAGGTGGACGAGTTCGACAAGCAGAATGAGTCGAGACGTTCTAGCCAGATGTCTTCACTCCTCCTTGCGCGCGAGATTGACGGCAATCGGGGCTTTGGCCGCATGCGCCGTCTCGTCAACTTTACGAACGAGTTTCGAAAGACCCATGAAGATGACATGGAGATGCGTGCGGAATGGGTCAACTGCGCAGGCGACATCATGACCATCATTTGGACTTCGGACCACAACTTCATCTGCGGCACGACAACCCATTCGGACTCGCATAATCAGCAGTACAATCGCGACGGCAACTTGCTTCTTTGTTCCTCACAGTCCAAGCAGCTAAAGGCATTTGCTGACCACCGCATTCCTCGACCGGTCGTCCAAAGCGGCGAAAACTCGAATGAAGCCATGAGAGAGTCTCAAAGCCCGTGGCTTTACTCATCCGTTGTGTCTTCAGACTACGACAAGGTCAATGACCGCGCTTACACTTCCAGCTTCGACAAGACTGTTAAAGCGTGGAAGGTGGCCAAGGATGGAAAGGATATGTCGACCATCGGCACTTGGCACCATACAGGCAATGTGAACTTCGTCGCCGCTTCGAAACACGAGTCTGGTATGGTGGCTACCGCTGCAGACGTGGCCAGCTACGCCGTCCGCGTCTACCAGATCAACGCCGAAGACGTATCCGCGAGCCCTTTTGATGCATACAACAACTTGCGGGCTTGGAACGAGGGCAATGAGCAGACAACCGAAACCCAAAAATGGGCATACTTTCCGGCTACGATGCAATGGGGTTTGGCTAAGGGCGTTCAACACTTGCTACTCGTAGGATACTCGCCTCGAAGCTTTACTGGAGACGACAACGATATCCCAGAGGACAAGCGGAAGACGGGCGAGATCTGCCTTTGGAACTGCTTGACTGGAGAGCAAATCAAGGTGACAAACAGTTCGCAGAACGTGTTTGAAGTGGCTTGGCACCCAACAATGCCAGTATTCATTGTCGCCACATCCCCGCATACCACGAACTTGGACGTCAAGACAAAGGGTACACAAGTTCGAGTCTTCCAGCCTGGCTTAGGCCAGGATGGGGAAGTTGTGTTCCAGGACTACCAAAAACTTGACTGTCCAGCTGAGGACATTAACGAGGTTACCATCAAGCCCAACAGCAAGGTGCACTCATACGTCACAGCAGCTTGCACTGATGGAAAGGTCTACGTTTGGGATACAGCCCGTGGCGACAAGCCCATTCACTCTCTGAAGCATAAAGAGGCCCTCGACAGTGAGAACGAGGACATTGGCGTCAAGTTCACGGCATGGGGAACTACTGCGGATCGCTTCTACACGGGAGGCGCTGATGGAAGGGTCAAAGTCTGGAACGTCAGGGATCTTCGCCAGCCCCTGGTTCGTGATTTACTGGAGGCCCCGGGCTGTGTGACCAGCGGTGCCTTCTCGCCAGACTTCTCGAAGCTTGTCATCGGAGATGCAACCGGACGTGTGATGCTGTTGTCACTGGACGAGGAAGACGAGCCACCTGCGAACTTCGTTCAGCGTGGGTCTCGGCGCGTTCGCCGCCCGTTAGCATTCAAGGCACACGATGAGCCGCCCCCGCCTGGCTTGAGCGCAGCGTCGGATTCAGGATCCACGCGTGGAAATCACTGGCTATCCACGGGCCAGCTCACCCGACACCCAGACCCTACGATCGGAGTCGTTCAGGGACCGTCTTACTCGGAACTCGGGCTTTACCGGAGGGAGTTTCATTTTGAAGAAGACCCTTCCCTGCCCCTATTAGCGAAGAATGAGGAGGAGCAGCAGGAGAATAAGAAGATGTTCAGGCCGTCTTCGAGAACTTCTCGCCTTCGGCCACCCACGGCGTCTGCTTCTGCCGCACTTCAAGTCAGGCACTACAATAACATAGCCAAAGACTTGGATTTAAACATGCTGGACGAGATGACTAAGTTAGACTTGGTAATGGATAACGTCAACCTCGACGACCCCGTTGAAGACCTGGGATTCGACTTTGAGTGGGAAGAGGAGTAGCAAAGACTACTCTACACGCTTTTCGCATTAGCTAGGAGTTACTAAGTTAGCCACTGTGCTACTACAGGTTGCTTTAAGGTGCCAGGACGGCCCAGGATATAGATTAGTCTTATAATGAATATAAGAACTTATGAATTTGAAGTTTTTTATCTCTAAATTTCTTAAATATCTGTAAAGGTATTAAGGGCTACAGGCTATATAGTTAGGTTAAACTGATGGTAGAAGTACCTAAAAGGTAGGTCTGGTATTACTGCGCTATTTTTACTTACTTCTTCTAAGATCTTTATTTTCAGCCTTTAGTATATACTTACTAAGTCTTTGCTATAGAAGGTTCTATACTCTAACTCTATAGGTTTCTTTATTCTTTTAACTTCTATTAGCTGAACTATCTCTAGTTTCTCTAAGTAGAGTATTTAGTCTTTTATAATTATTTCCTTTCTAATTATAGTAGTTTCTACTATAAGGTTAGGTATAGAGGTTAGCTTTTAGTTATTATTTTTCTCTATTATCTAGATAAAATATCTAGTTTTATTACTATTATTTCTATTATTTAGTATAATAGCTATTTACTATTTATTTACTAAGGAATAATAGAGCTATTAATATTATAATAGGAGCTTATAATCCTATTTCTTATAGTTTTTTCTTTATTTTAGCCTTTTTTTATAGTTTTTCTTAAGCTATTCTAAAGGAGTTTTATTATTATTTATTAATAAGAATAGTTACTTTTTAGTAGTAGTTTTATTTTTAATAGTTTACTTTTTATTTAGTAAGCTTTTTCTTAAATAGTATTTTTATAATAGCTTTATTTTCTATTTTATTATCTTCTTTCTAAATAAATATATTATAAAGCTATAAAGTAGGTTAGATAGTAACTACTATTATTAATTTACTATATTTACTTCTTTATAGGTAGTAACTACTATAGTAAATAATTACTATTTCTACTATTTAAAGTTATAGCTATTTTTATAATTATTTAATAGTTTCTTAGCTATTTATAAAGTAATAGCTTTTTCTTACCTTGAGTTAGTTTTTTTTTCTTTTTTAATATATATATCTAATAATAATAACTTTTATATTTTATAAGCTTTTCTCTAAACTTTTACTAATTTTTTATTATTTTTCTAGATTTTTATCTAATATTATAAATACTAACTTCTTTGTTATCTATATCCTTTTATACTTTAAACTTAAAACTTTAGAGAAAAGTAATAATATTTACTAGTATAACTAATTAAATAGGAGTAAACTTTATATTACTTATATTTTATAGCTTTACTAGTCTACTAAAGTAGTTTATACCTATATATAGTTAAGTAATATAACTTACTAAATATATTATTCTTATAGTATTAAATACTATAAAGTGAGTTTTTAGTAACTTATTATAGAAAAATTAAACTAATTTTATAACTCTAGATTTCTAACTCTTTTATTAATAATATTTATATCTATTAGAACTAGGTTAAATATTATATAGCTAAAATTGAGGCTAGTAAGTATTATTAGTATGAAATTTATTATATCTATATTACTATCTATAAGAGTTAGAGCTTTCTCTTAGAGCTTTATAAGTAGTTAATAAACCTTATTAGTCTTATTTTAGGTTTTAAGTAATATTATAGCTAGTTTCTATAAATAAATACTAAAGAGAATACTACTAACTATACCTAAGTATACTTATAGCTTCAGCTTAAAGTAAGTTTCTTTTTTTATTAATCTTTCTATATTAGTACTAATAGTGTTTTATAAGATATTTATTATAAAAAAAATAAGGCTTTTATCTAGGTAACTTAAACTTAGTTAAATATAGCTTTACTTTAGTACTTTAAAGATATAAGCTATATTTATAAGTAGGCTTAGTTTCTTAATAAGCTTAAAGAGGTTTTAAAGAGCTATTTTATAAGTAAGAACTTTTATATATTAAGTTTACCTATTTAGGACTTTTTAAGGGTATAGAGCTTTTAAATACTCTATAACACCTATAAATATGCTCCTCTTACTAAGCTTAAGTATATTAGTAATAGTTCTGCTTTTTAACTAAATACTTATAAAGAGGTTAGTATAGCTTTTATAAGCGTTTACTAGAAGGCTATAGATACTAATAATAAAGATAACTTTTCAGAGGAGAGTAGTAATAAGGATAGTAATAATAAAAATATTAGACTAAATAGTAATAATACTAGTTCTAGTAATAAAGATAATAATAAAGAGTAGTAGGTTTTTTTTAGAGAATTTTTAGTAGATATATAGTAGCTTTTTTATATATGTAAATAGTTAGATATTTAGGGTTTTCTTATTATTATTATTTTAAGTTTCTACTATATTTTTATACTTAATTAACTTCTTTTTATTTTATACTACTTATTATTCTATTTATAATATAACTTATATTATTATTTTTTAAATCTAGTAAGGATTTATAAAGTATTTACTAAGTGTTTTTTAGGCTTTTAGATATTATATTCTACTAGCTAGCCTTTCTATTTAACTAAATATAAGAAGCTTTCTAGTATTTCTCTTTATAATATAATATTTTTAACTTCTTATTCTTTTAGGTTTTCTTTAAAGTTTAGAAGCTACTTCTTAGTAAACTTTTAGCTATACTATAGTTTAAGTAAAGTAATAGAGAAAATATTATATATTTTACTATATTTTTCTAGAAGTTAGACTTTATAAGTATTTAAACTTATAACTTTTATAATTAGTATAGAGATAAATTATAAAGTAAGCTTTTACTAACCTTTTATAAAGTAAAAGTTTTTTATAGAGAGTTTTATAATATCTCCTATATTAATTATATTTTCTTTTTAGTATTAATTTTTTAGCTTATATTTTAGTAATATACTGCTAATTCTTAGCTATCCTTTAGTAAACCTCTATTAATTTCTTAAATCTTTTTTTAATTTCTTAAGTTTAAATTTTAACGTTTAGTAAGTAGAAGTCTATTATTCTAGGATAGTAGCTTATAAACGCCTTAAATAGAGAGATATTAATAGTAATATACTTATTATTATTATAGAAAAATTTAATTTTAACTAATTATATAGCTTATTAGTCTTATAAACCTTTACTAAACTTAGTAAGATATATAATTAATATTTAATATATTCTTTCTATCTAGCTATCTATCTATAGATATTAAGCTATAAAGAGATATTTTTAAATATTCCAGGCTTTTATCTAATCCTACTAAAATTAGCTAATAATTAACTTATTTTAATTACTAATAATAGCTTTAAGTATACTATACTAATACTTAATCTCTTAATATAGAATCTTTACTAAGCTTATAATATCTAGCTACTTAGTTATTACTAGAAATTAAGCTACTTTAGTTATTTAGTATATAATTACTAAGATTATATTATATATAACTCTATTATTTTAGTAACTCTCTAGTAAGCTAGTTAAGAAGTTTAATAAGATCTACTAGAAAAGATATATTAGTAGTTCTAATATTTATAATAACCTATATAATTTATACTATAGTATATATACTTCTTAGTAGTATAGGTATTTAGTAATATATTACTATATATCTTCTATTAAATATAGCTAGTAAAACTTCTATAAGATAAGTTCTATAGTTTTATTTACTTCTATATAGCTTAATCTAAGTATATTATAGTAGTTTTTTAAGATTTTATAGTAAAAAGATCTCTCTTCTAGAATAATAAGTCTTCTTTTAAACTAAAAGATATTATTCTTATTAAGTTAGTATTTTTAGTATTTCTTAGTATTTTAGTAAACTTTAGCTATAATATCTCTATAGAAGTAGTTTTTAGCTTATAGTTTACTAACTATCTATTTAAGATTTATACTAAAGCGTAGTATATAAGCTATTTTATCCTAAATAAGCTCTCTTATTATAGTATATAAGATATACTATTTTAGTATAATAACTTTAGCTTCTCCTAAGTCCTCTAATATATTACTTTCTTCTTATAAAACAGTTAGTATAATACTTATATATATTTTAGAGTAGGTAATAATACTAATATATATTATAGTATATAGTAAAGTATTAGCACTTTTTATAGAGTAGTTCTAATATAAAAGTGAAGATCTTTTAATTTTAAAGTTAGCTCTCTAATAAAGTTTTTATATACTTTACTAAACAGCTTAGATATAAATTTTTATAATAGCTATTTATCTTTTAAACTTAGTAATATATTAGTAGTCTATTACTAAAAGCTAGCTAATAAGCTTAAGCTTTCTTTTTAGGATAGGAAGTATATTATCTATCTTAGTATTTTCTACTATATAATTAAAGCATTAAAATAGCTTATTTACTAGGTTAGTAATCTCTAATCTATATTAGATTTTAAAGTTAAAAACTAATAATTAGTAAACCTATTATATAAGTCTTCTGTAAATATCCTATATAAATATAGTAAGTATTCCTTTTAGTATAGTATAATCTATAAGAACTAGGAATTTTTTAAGAAGCTTCTGAAAATATTATACTTAGTAATCTAAGCTTTTAATAATAATAAGAAGCTTTTATTATTCTATAGCCTAATATTATTCTATATTAAATAGTTTTCTTAACTAAAAAGCTACTAAATATTAAATAGTTCTATACTTTTATAAAAGTATACTAAATACTACTTAAATAGATATATTTATTTTAACTCTTATTTCTAGTATAAAGTTATAATATCTTAGTATTAGTACTTTAGTAAATACTCTATAAAGTGTTTTAAATATAGTTTATATCTCTTCTATCTAAATAAAAGCTTCTAACTTTATACTATTTTAGCTTCTTTTAAGTATATTATTTATAAGAACTATAATATAGAAATATCTTATTATAAACTTATAATAGAAGTTATAAAATCCTAAAAAACTTATATATCTCTAAAAGACTTTAATACTAGCTATTTAGTAACTACTTAAATATATTCTAAGTCTATTTTAATACTATTCTAAGTAATATAGAACTTTAAAAAGTCTATTTCTATTTAATAGAAGTTATACTTCTTAAGTTTTATAAATAGTTTAGTAGCTTTTAAGTAGTATAGAATAGTATAAAGGTTTTTAATATATTATTCCCTAGTATTTAAATAAATTAAAATATTATCTAAGTATATAATATAATATATATCTAAGAAGTTAGTAAGTATTCTATAAATATATACTTAGAATATTACTAGAGTATTAATAAGCTTAAATAGTATTACTATATACTTAAAATATTTATATTATATTCTAAATATAGTTTTCTATTAATCTACTTTATTAATTATAATATAGTAGTATACTTTACTTAAGTTAATTTTTAAAATAAACTTTACTCTAATAAGCTTATTTAGAAGCTTACTAATTAGTAGTAGAGAGTACTAGTTTTTACTATAATTTTATTTAACCTTTAATAATCTATATATAACTATAAACTACTATCTTTTTTTAGTATAAATAAAATAGATACTTTTATAGAGCTTATAAAATAGTAGATTCAGCTTATAGTTTCTATTTTTTAGATATATTCTATAAAGGTTTATAGTTATTCTACTAATATAAGGTATATAAGCTTATAAAGAAGCTTTTTACTAAGCTTTAGTTTAATATAGTATATTATTCTCTTTAGTTTAGAGACTTTTTTTATACTTTTATTATTAAAAATATTAGTAAATACTTAAAATTCTTTAGGAATTCTCTTATTTTACTTATTATTTAGTAATTACTTGCTTAAAGTATTAATATCCTTCTTATTAGGAACTAAGATACCTATTAAGTATATAATATAAGTCTATTAGCTATTCTCTATAACTTTTTAAATAATTACTTCTAGTTTAGTAAGTAAGATATATTTATATAACTAAGTATATATATATCTATATAAATACTTTCTTAACTTATAAAATTATTAGATAAAAAGATATCTCTTACTTCTTTAAAGTATAAACTTATAATAAATACTTAGTAAATCTTTTATAAGTAGTTTTTACTATCTAATAGAAAGAAAATAAGCTAGTAAACCTTACTTATAAGTATAAGCTTTTTTTAGAAGTTTACTAATTTTAGAGCTATAATACTTATAGCTTCTTTTAATTAAAGTTTCTCTATAAGATCCTCTTTAATAATATCTATTACTATATAAGTATCTATATTAACTTTAAACTTAATTTTACTAGATATTTAGAACGTAAGTATCTATCTTTTAATAGTTTTCTTAATTAGAACTAAAGTGATTTCTAGTATAGAGCTCTTTAGAGTTATTTCTGTTAGAAGTCCACGCGCGCGCAAAAGCCAGGGACCTTGTTACGCATTACTGCGCGCAGAGCCTTAAATACTGTATTAACGTTACGTGGCAGGCGCGCCCTACAATCGCGCCCGTACTAAAGTACGTACTACGCTTACGTAATATTAACAATTTCTATATCTATTTATTTCCTAAGTCTTTAGTATTAGTTATATAAAATATTATAATTATACTTATATTACTTTATCTTAGGTTTAAGTTCTAGTTATTACTTATTAGCTATATATAGTTCTTAGTATAGTAAGTTATAATATAGCTATACTTCTTATAAGTATAATATTAAAAGTCCTAAAAGTTAAGTAGTTTACTATTAGAGTTAGAGGTTATATAAAGGTTTACTAAGTAGTTACTCTAGAATAAAGTTTTTAAATAGTATTTTTTATAGTTTACTAATTATAGAGGTTATAAGCTACTCTTATAAGAGTAGTCTAAGAAACTTAAGTATAGTTACTTATATAATTTAGAATAGCTAATAGGTTTTTCTATATATCTCCTGTTTATAATTTTCTATAGCTTTTAGGTATATAGTATAATAGTATAAGTATTAATATAATTAATATCTTATTTAAATAATTTATTTTTTAGGGTTTTAATAAAGCTCTAGAAAAAAGTATATATTTTTATATTACTTATATTTAGCTTACTAAATACTTAGTTAATAGCTTCTTAATAAGCTTAATATATAATAGGTTTTTTATTATCTTTTTAATAATATTATTTAAAAGTATTATAATAATTCTATTTTTATAGCTTAAATATAATATATTACCTCTTAATAAAGATTTAGAAGTCTTCTTATTTTAAGTTAACTTCTTTCTCTAAAAAGTTTATAAGTATTCTCTAATAGGTTTACTATTCTATTTATATAATATACTTTATAGTACTTAGTATTTATTAGATATACTAGCTATTAAAATAGCTAGAGTAATATTTATAAGCTTTTTCTATTATAATAAGCTAATCTTTTCTTATTATACTTATAGTTTTATTAGTAAAATATATTATATTATAGTTAGAAAGTTTCTTAAAAACTTTAAGTAAGTACTTAGTAAGTATTTAGTTACTTAATATAGCTATAATAAGCTTATACTAGTTAGCTATTATAGCTAGTATTTACTATATTAATAGCTAGCTATTTACTTTTTATAGCTTACTAGCTTAAGCTAGCTTATTAGCTATAGCTATAGATATCTAGCTTTATAGCTTATTTTATATATAGGAAGAGGTTTTATATTTCTTATTTGTAAGGGGCTGGCCCCTAGGCTTGTTCAATGTAGAGGTGCCGTCGATTGACTATTCTAAGCTGAAGAAGGAAGAAAGGACTTTACAGGGATAGGCACCTAACAGCGGTGAAGCAGGCCGGGTTAGGCGGCGTACTGCGGCAGAATAGTGGGTCCAACGGAGCCGGATCTCGGTAACTGCTCTGGCGAAGCCGGAGATATCAATCCGGGCTCTAGCCTGTGACATCACCCCCTGCTCCCCTCCGGCGGCGCGCCCGCGGCGCTAAGGCTGGGTCTCTATCGTGCTCCATCGCAGAGCCATAACAGCGTTCGTAAGCCTCTATTGCTTCTGTCCCCTGGAGCGTCTTGACAGGCTCCCAGGTCCTCTCTATATATCCTTCCCACTTAACCAGAACTTCGCAGCGTCGCCCGCACCCTCGACGCTTCCAGGTAGCAGCGTCGATACTCTCTACACTCCAGGTCTCTTCGCCTTCATCGTCTATAATTGGTGGCGGCTGCTTATTATCTAATGTTTGACCAGGTAAGGGGTTGTTACCTGCATGCTTCAGGATATCTATATAGAAGCGTGGGTATATAGCTGCTGGTATATCAAGCTCTACCATGTATAGTGAGATGACTTTTGTAACTGTGTACTTATGGTGTAACTAATCCAGTTTCTTGCAAGGCCTAGGGGATCTGTAATGCCTTATATAAAGCCAGACTTTGTCGCCTACTTCTAGTCTCTCTGTAGGCTAGTGCTTCCTATTAGCCAGCTCCTTGTAGCGTTGCTGTGTTGAGGTGAGGGTTGATTAGGCTATATCTATTATATCTTGAAGCCTTGTTACTAACTTGCGGGCTTGGCCTTCACAGGTGCCTTTAGAGCTTGCTGGGTCTGCTTCCTTAACCTTAATAGGCTCTGGGTTGTATCTATGCTCTAGGAAGAAGCTACTCATCCTAATAGCGCTATTATCGCAGCTATAAAGCGCTAGCTGAGCTGCTGGAAGGTTATATACCTAGTCCTTCTGTGAGTAAGTAATATAGTTATATAAGTAGGCCTAGATCTCCTGGTTCATCCTCTCTAGGCTTCTATCAGTCTGCAAGTAGTAAGCAGTGCTAAGCTGCTGCTCTATTCCTAATAGCTTATAGAACTGCTGCTAAAAGCGGCTTATCTAGTTACTTCCCCTATCGCTTATAATTAATATAGGGATGCTGTAGAAGCAGAAATAGCAGCTTAGGAATTATTCAGCGCAGGCTTCAGCTTCTATACTTTGCATAGCTTCGAGGGTTACGCCTTTACTTAGCCAGTTAATAATTACCTAAAGGAACCTCTCGTTCTTATCTATAGGAGGTAGATCTGTAATGAAATCTATAGCAAGATCGCTCTGTATATACTGTGGTATTAGTAGTAGCTTTAAGAGTCTTTTGCAGTATTCTCTCTAGATATAACTTCGCTTATAATTATTGCAGTTATAGCAGAAATGCTGTACTAACTATAACTAGCCAGGCTAGTAGAAGCGTCTGCTGACTAGTGCAAAGGTATTATCTCTACTAGGGTAGCTACTAAGCACTAAGTTGTGGATACTTTAGATGATATAAGTATATAGTATGTTCGCCTCTCTATCTAGGTCTTTGCTACTTAGTACTTAGATCTGATCTCTGAATAGTAGTTAGTTACTATTATTAATCTTATACTTAGCAATCTGAACTTTTAGCTTGAGGCTAGGTGGGAAGCTTCTTTTTTATTGTTTTACAGCAGTATAAGCCTGCTAGTAGACTTCGTCTCCTGCTTAGGTCTGATCTCAGAGCTGCTATAGTTCTTTATTATTAGTAAATATAAGTATTGCTGGTGCTACCTCTATATGTTGTGTATGCGTTAAGGGAAGGGCTACTTCAGGAAGAAGCTGGAGAATCCAGCCTTGTTTGCGCTTATCTTCTAGGGATATAGGTATGTCTTGTTCATGTCTAGAGAGTGTGTCTGGCATTACTGCTTTGCTTTCTGGGCAGTATTATATCTTAAAGTTATACTGAGATAGCTTCTCTGCCTATCAGCTTTGTCGTTCTATAAGCTTCTGTTTCTGTATAAAGTACTTAAGGTTTCTATAGTTAGATAGGATCTTAAAGCTCTTAATGCTCTGTAGCTCTGCCCTCTATTCTTGCAGGCAGCTTATAATAGCTAACATCTCCTTATTATGGATTAAGTAGTTGAACTGGGCGGCATTCAGCTGCTGTAAGTGGTATGCTACTGTGTGATATCTTCTATGCTCGTCTTCTTGCAATAGTACTCCTCTAAGAGCAAAGCCTGAGTAGTCAGCCTTAATATAGGTTATAAGCTTAAGGTCTAGTTAGTGTAAGACAGGCTTTGCTGTAAAGATCCTTTTTAGCTCTTAGAATGCTGCTTCTTATTCCTCACCCTAGCAGAATAAGGCACCCTTCTTTATAAGGGCTATAAGGGGCCTAGCAATGTTTAAGTACGCTGGGATAAAGATTTAGTAGTAGTTTGCAAATCCTAAAAAGCTCTGGACTCCTTTAACTGTCTTTAGCGCAGTTTATTCTTTAATTGCTCTTAATTTCTCAGGGTTGTAAGAGATGCTTATACTAGCTGTAATAATAAACCTAAGATACTTAACAGTCTTCACAGAAAACGCGCACTTATGCAGGTCTAGCTAGAGGCCAGCATCAGCTAACTTGCAGAGGACTAGCTAGACCTTTGCTTTATAGTCCTTTTATAACCTATTTAAGTAGATCAGTATGTTATCTATATATACTATTGCAAAGTCGTTAAGATATTCTCGAAGTACGCTATTAATATACTGCTGGAACGTGGCGGGGGCTCTTATGAGGCTAAAAAGGACGACTAGCCACTTGAATAGTTTATATCTAGTCTGAAATGCTGTCTTATACTCCTCTCCTTCTGTAATTCTAATCTTATAGAACGCTGCTACTATATCTAGTTTTATAAACCACTTTGCAGCGCTAATAGTCTGTAGTGTTTCCTGAATTAAAGGGAGGAGGTATTAGTTATGCTTAGTGAGTTTGTTGAGGGTGTAGTAGTTAATATAAAAGCATATCTTTCCTCCTGGTTTCTATATAAACAGTACTAGGGCTGATGCTTTAGAGCTGCTAATATGGATAAAGCCTTTATTTAGTAGGTCTTGCAGGGTCTTCTGGAGAATGAGGAGCTTTTTTTATAATATCTTATAGAGCAGGCCCTATAGTAGTACAGCTTTGTTGCTCTTACTGTCCTGCTTAATAGGGATCTTATAGTCGACTCTGGGGTGATGTGGTGGGAGGTTAGCAGCTTTATTAGGTTGGAATAGCTTGCGAAATTCAGCTAGAACAGCTGGCGGAAAGAGAGCCTTAAGGTCTGCTTTCTCTGTCTTCTTTGCGAGGGCTTTCTATATATCTGCCAGGCTAATAGCCTGCATTTTATATACTGCAGTTTCTCTAGTTTGTTATTGCGCCCTCTTATAGAGCGTTGTAAAGGGGGCTCCTAAGAGGAGTTGAGCAGTTCTAATCTGGCGTATTCGTTCTAGCTCTTCCTCGCCTTTTAGTTATAAGTCTATACCACCTCTCCTATGACGTATCTGTTGCGCAGAAATGTTATATACAACGCAGTTCCATTCTATCCACAGTTTCCTAAGGAAGAGGTTATCCCTAAGACTGCAGACAGTATACGCAAAGATCTTCTCATTATAGCTATATAGCTCTAGGTTAAAAATAACTATACCTGTCGCTTTTATAGCGCCTATAGCATTGCTAAAGCTGCTTAGTATCTGCTCTAAGTAGTCTACTATTAGTAGGCGCAGTCTGCAGGTAAGGTTATAGTTAATAAAAGTATATAGGTTATACTTAGTATCTACTAGGGCGTCTGCTTGAGTGCTCTTATATATGCAGGCAGTGATCACTACTGATTTGCTGCTTATATAATGCTTGAACTGCTTCTATTTAATAATATTACTAGGCTTTGCCTCTAACGCCTGACTTTGCGTTGGAGTTACTCTTTTCCTGAGCTCTCTTTAGCCTTAAAGCTTTCCAGCTTCTCTATAGCACTATTATTACTGCTCTCTTCTGACTTCTTAGCTTTCTTAACCTTTTTAATCTTTTTTAGCCTTGGACGCTTTAGCTTAGTGCACTGTGTAGCGATATAGCTGATATTATTATAGTTATAGTAATACTGACTATCCTTCTATAGTTATTCACTACCTTTAGACTTAGATGAGGAGGAGTAGTGTCTATAGTGCTGCAGTTCTAGAGCTTCCTTCTTGTTCCTCGCGCAGCTTACGCCAGTCATCACTATATCACTATTATTATTATAGTGCCTGCTTGCTTCAGAGGCTCTAGGGTAGTATGAGCTGCTTCTGCGCGTTGTAGCTGGAAGCCTCTCCAGCCTTGCAGCTATATCTTATACCTGTATAAGCTATCTATAGTAGTTATCAACTGGAAGGTTGATAGTAACAAAGGCTTGTTAGAGCTGCATACTAAGTGCTCTCTTGAGGAGGGTTATCTTCGCCTGGTCTGTCTAACTAGCCCCCCCAGCTTCTGATAATACTCTCTCATATTAGGGAAGAAAGGAGGCGAGGGATTAGTCGTCCTGCTGACGGATTATTCGCAGCATAGCAGCTGCGCAGGAGGCAGCACTTAGGTCCTTATACGTACAGTCTAAGTACCTCATAAACTCAGAGAGGTCTCGCTCGCCCCCAGGGCCTCTGGCGGCATAGAAAGTAGTAATAACTTGCTGAGGGTTAATGTTGAGTTGTGAGTTGATATAGTACTAAACCTCGGTGTTACCCCCTATAAGTCCTATATCTAGGGTTATCTTATTACGCATTTGCTGAGACTATGCTAGGTAGTCTTTGCACCTTCCTATAAACTTCAGGGGATTTAGTAGGGGCTTTCTCTGCCCTTCAGCTACTATTACTATATTGTCACTTGGAGCCTGTATAGTTATATTAGCTGTGGATGGGGTTGGTATGCTACTTGTAAGCAGTATAGGGGTTGCTCTATCTGGTGACATAAGCCTATTCAGAGCTGTTAAGAGCTGCGTTATCTGGGCTGTCTGCTGGGCTATTTGGTCCTGAAGAGGACGTATGCTTACGTTAACCGCTTCGTTGATCTGGCGGTCAATCTTAGCGTTCATCGCGTCGTTTGTGCTACCCTCTGGCGAATCCATTATGTTGCTCTCGTGAGGTTTTGTGTAGCGTCTTCTATTGTTGAGCTTAGAATATGTAAGGGGCTGGCCCCTAGGCTTGTTTAATGTAGAGGTGCTGTTGATTGACTATTCTAAGCTGAAGAAGGAAGAAAGGACTTTACAGGGATAGGCACCTAATAGTGGTGAAGCAGGCTGGGTTAGGCAGCGTACTGCGGCAGAATAGTGGGTCCAACAGAGCTGGATCTTGGTAACTGCTCTAGCGAAGCTGGAGATATTAATCCGGGCTCTAGCCTGTGATATTATTTTCCTATATATATTTATTATCTAGGTAGTAAATATTTAGTATAAGTAGTTTATTCTTTTTAAAGCTTCTAGCTTTATTTAAAATATAACTTCTTACTTTTTCTAGTTAATTTATATTATCTTCTAATTATTTATTAAAGTTATTTTTTTTATATAAGCTTATATAAGTTATTTTACTTAATATTTAGTAAATACTAGTTATAAGTTTATTATTCTAATTAATAAGTATTACTTAAGTATATAGTATTATTATTATTACTAACTTTTCTAAAATAGAATAGAAGTAAAAGAATTATAAAGGTATTAGGAGCTATAGGTTATAGTTAAATTAAACTAATAATAGAAGTATCTAAAAAGTAGGTTTAGTATTATTATACTACTTTTATTTACTTCTTTTAAGATTCTTATTTTTAGCTTTTAGTATATACTTACTAAGTCTTTGCTATAGAGGGTTCTATACCCTAGCTTTATAGGCCTCTTTGTTCCTTTAGCCTCTGTTAGCTGAACTATCCCTAGCTTCTCCAGGCAGGGTGTCTAGTCCCTTATAATATCTAACTAACTTCTAGCTACTTCTTCTCTCTTATTTACTTAGAATTTATCTTAAAGAAACCTTAAATTACTTAAGATATAATTTATTAATATTATATATTTACTTTAGCCTCCTTTATTTTAAAGGAGAACTAAAGTAGTAAAGGTTTAGTGAAGATATACTCTAGAGGCTTCTGAGTGTGCAGGTTACTTTCTTATCCACCTTATGTAAAAGGTGACAATATATCGTGTGGAATTAGATAGCTGGTTTTCTATTCATACCTGCTTTGTTTACTACTGACTAGCTAGCAAATGCCGTCCTGCGCTTTTTAGCTGCTGAGCTGCTCTCCTTCATATGCTTACTCTGCAAATGCCTAGTCTTTCGTGTTGATTTGTACGGAATACTCGCGTGTAGATTGCAGATGAATGAATCCTCAACCTTTTAATTTGGCAACCATCCGTGTGATGTTACCTAGACGCTTTATGCTTTCAGCAGTTCTTACCGGAGACATCTTCGTGGGTCATGATCTTTTTAGAATCCTTCAGGCGCAAGGTGAAGAAAAAGCGGCGTGTTTGAACCGCAGGAAGCAACCAGAGAGCCGCGTTACAGCCAGGCTGTAATTGAATGCATGTACTGCATGAGATATTAACACTCTGTTGTCCTTCATCCGCGAAGTCTGCGACCCCTTCCTACCCTCTCGTAAATCACCCAATTCATAGCCCAAGCTCTCCTAAAGTCCAGCCTCACAGGCAGTGATGAAACCTGATGGCCCTAGCACTTGGTGAACTAAAGAAGACATTTTCCTTCACTTCAAACAATATTATCCTGGTACTTCTCTAACCTTGAGCGGGGAGAGAAAAGACTTTATATAAGAAAAGAAAAGGTTTGGAACTGGAAGTAAGGTGCTAGGCTAGGCCTGCCACAACACATACATCGTCGCCATCTGTCACCCCTTACGCACACTCACCCTCTCAGAACCCATCACAGTCAGATTTCAACAAACCTTCTTAGGGAACCTAACTACCTGCCAGTAGTCCCACAAAATCTCATGAGCACAGTACTAAGTAAACCAGAGAAGATGCTTTCTCCTGTTCTCATAACACCGCTCCGGACCTTCTCTCATTCTGCGTGCGAGACATAATAGATGAGGGACCGCCTGATTTTCCCGTCTGCTTAGAAATGAACAGAATAAAATGATGAGAGACTAGGATGGCAACAGACACAGCAAAACAGTAGGGTGCAAACAAGCGCCAAGGGGAAGCAGGCAGTCTCACTCATAGAAGGGGAGCAATAATGACAATTTCACACTCTATCTCTCAGCATCAAGAGCCTGCAGTCCCTGCGTCCACAACAAAAGACAACTGACTCTCTTCGGCCATACACACACAAACTTCGTTGTGGGAAGCAAAAGAAAGCAAGGGCCAATCCTTGGAATGCTCTCATCTAGCCTCATCGATTGACAATTTCACAGCTTAACTCAAGGATCCAGACAAGTAAGAATAATGTCTTCCTGTCATGATTGATTCCGATGCAGAAATCGCTTCCTGTGGACATACAGTTTTATGTACAGACGCTCACACACACGCACACAAATAGACAGACCACTATAAAGAAATGACACTCCTGGACCGATACACATGTACTCTCTCATCTCTTCCCGCAGGTATGATGCAAACGTCGCGTCTTCGTTCTGAAACGCTACTCTTGATCTTGAGTTCTTCTCGTCTCTCGGCTCGGCTCGATGTCCTCGTTTTTCCCCCTCCACATGTCCATGAGACATCACCTCTGGAAAAATAAATTCAAAAACACCTTGTGGCTCGACCTTTCCGTATCCAGTCCTAGGATTGGGGGGCCCTGCGGCCGCCGAGAAAGAGAAAAAAGTTGCCGCCATCTATATGCAAAAGTAACCATCTAAGCTTCTTGATGCGCATGCGCGTGAAATCCATCTCAGTCGTCTTGGTTGACTGGAGCATATCTGCCGCTGCCGCTGCTGCTTTGGTTCCGCGTGCGGCTGACGACCCTCGACACCCATCCACTGATGGTGCTGCTGGCCTCGCCGTCCTGGCCCTTGCCGTCGGGAATGTCGGGCGGGTCGAGCGACAGCCCAGGAATGGCGTTCTGGGCCGTGAAGGCGGGCCGTCCGCGGTAGGAGCCGACCGGCGAGCCGGGCATCAGAGAGCCGGTCTCGGCCGCATGGACGGATGGGGTGCCAATGACCGTGCTCGCGTCGCCGAAGAGCGAGTCCATCTCCTCCAGACGGACTCCACAAGTCTCGGGGTAGATGAAGTACACTTCGAATTGTTAGTGGGGATGCTTATTTTGCGGGTCACAATGATCAACTTACCCACGACGAAACTGACAGCGCAGAAGAAAGCGTGCACCAGGTACAACCTCCACTTGATGTAATCCTGCAGGATGGGCGTCAATTCTCCTACTAGCCAGTTGAAAGCCCAGTTGGTCGCGGTAGACAGACTGGCACCCTTGGAGCGAATGCTGAGAGGCAGAATCTCCGGGGGGTACAACCAGGGGATAGGGCCCCACGAGTACCCGAATGCTGCGTTGTAGATCATGACAAAGATGACAACCAGGTTAGGCGTTGCGGGAATGTCCAGGTAGATCCAGTATGAAATCAAAGACAACGAAACCGACATGACGATTGCACCGCTGAGCAAGATGGGACGTCTGCCCCACCTGTCAACGAGGTACCATGGGGGAATGGTGGACAGGAAGTAGGTGATTGAGTTCACACCGGCCATGAGCACAGCATTGCGCCCAACCCAGCCAGCAGACTCGAAAACCTTGGGAGCGTAGTAGCTAATGACGTTGATGCCGTTGAGCTGGGCAAGACCTTGGGCCGACATGGCGATGAACACACGGGTGCTGTATCGTCGGAACATCTCGGCGTAGGTTCGCTCGCCTTCCTGGCGCTGGAGCAGGACGTTCATCTTGATCTCGCGGTACTCCTCGCGGGCCTTGGGGTTGTGGATATCACCCTTTCCATAGAGGTTGGCAATGACGACAATGCCCTCCTCGTCATGGTCATTATCGAGAAGCCATCTGTTCACGTGTCAGGCAAGCAGCAAAAAGTCACATGAGACAGAATACCAACCTTGGAGACTCTACGATAACCAGGCTGCCGAGGCCAAGCAGAGCACCCATCACACACTGCATGAACAGAGGAATACGCCACGCCATGTCACTTTCGATGAAGCTGCAGAAGTAGTCGACCCAGACGGAGGTGGCATAACCGATAATGTTGCCGGAGAACTCAATGCAGGCGAGCTTTCCACGGTTATGAGGAGGGGAGATCTCGGACTGGTAGACAGGCACAATGGTGGACAGGGCACCGACACCTAAACCGGCAACGATTCTACCCAGCAGCATCATGGGCATGCCGTTGGCGAAAGTTTGGAAGGCACCGCCGATGAAGAAGATGATGGAGCCGTATAGAATCGTCTTGCGGCGGCCGATGATGTCTCCGACCTTACCAACAATGAGGGAGGAAATCAATGCACCAATCTCGAGAATGGCAACCATGGTGCCAATCTCGAGACTCGAGGGGTGGTTGAAGTAGTTTAAGAAGTACGCGCCGCTGCAGAGCCCAGGTGTTAGCGATAAGCATCGACGGGGGAGGGTGCGCGGTAGGAGACGTACGTGATGATACCGGACATGACTCCCTGATCATAGCCGAACAGGAAGACACCTAACGATACGAAGATACTCGTAAAGTAACTACAGCATGGTTAGCCATCGTGAAGCGAAGCACGATAAGGATGTTTTGGCAGGGGAAGGACGCACATCAGTGCCTTGCCGGTAAGGCCGTGGATTGATTGACCGCCCGACATGATGAGGCCGATGACTCGCTCCGTGCGGGTCGGACGTGGTTGAGCGATGTCTGGGACTTGGATGGCCTCCTTATTAACGACTCCACGGCGGGTTGGTGATCTATCGTGTCGGTTGGGGGAGTCGAGCTGGATGCGGACACGCTTCGGTTTTGTCTGCTTGTGGGAGGGATGCCTCTTGTGGACACCGGCTAGCAGCGTCTTCGATGTCGCTGCCGAGCTGAAGGCGAAGGGGGTCTTCCTCGTGGTCGAGCTGCTCTGCAATGTCCGTGTCGGTCCAGGAAGACTCGTCGGAGGCGGAGCGGGAGGAATCTTCAGATGACCGCTGGCCGTGATGGTGGTGTTTGTCGTATGAAGAATCAGTGTGGGTGTGGCGGTGGTCACGGTGTTGGTGGCCGTTGTCGTCCCGATCAGATGCGAGCAATGACGTCGATTGCTCGGTCTGGTCTGGGCGGGACTGCAGGGTCCGCAAGGGGATGTTGGACGGGAGTCTTCTGCCGTTTGAGGAGGGAATCTTGGGCGGTTGATGGGGCTGATAGCAGCAGCACCCTTCCGCTCACGAGGAATTAAAAAGGTTGGGGGGGAAGGGGGATAAAAAGAATGCGTCGAGTCTGAAAGACGGTCGACACGGACAGCGAGTAAGAGGCAGCAGGATGACGGATCAGTCAGGGTCTGTCTGCAGCAGCGAGGAGCCGTATCGGCATCTACCTGGGCAGGTACCTGGGTCTGGTGTGTACGGTATCCGTGCTAGGTAAGGTAGTGTACAGCAGAGTGCAATTGACCTGGTGAGGAGTGTGAGGTGAGCGTGCGTGCGACGTGCAGGCGGGCGGGCTGGCTGGCCGTAAACCGCTAGTATGTATGCAGTACAGCGAACTGGCACTCTCTGGGGATGATGATTGGGGATTGGAGGGGAAAAGATGGTTGGGCTGGAAGGGAGGGCCCAGGCCAGGCTGGAAAGACAGGCAGCGGGTGGCAGGGGGGGAAGGGAGCGAAGGGGGACAACGCTGAAAGTAGAGGGCCGAGATGGCAGACGGGATGGGGGTGCAGCTGGAGAGGACGACGGCGTCAGTCAGTGTCCCGGTCCGGCCTGGTTTGGGGGTGGATGCTATGGATGCAACCTCCTGCACAGTGACACACAGTGATCCTAGGGAAACCACTGGAGAGCAGGGAATTGGCTGTTTCGGCCCACTTCAACTCAGGTCGTTGATGCAGCACGACTGGAGGGTCCCCACTGTGGATCCACTGGTGTCTGTGTCTGGTGTTGTCTGCCTCACTCAGGTCAGGTTGCTCGTCGTCCAAAATGCGTGATACGTGAAAGACAAGTTATGCCTTCAGCTGTGTCTTCAGCTTGTTTTTTTGTTTGTTGTTCTGGTAATAAACCCAAGATGTGGGCAATTGACACAAGACGGACGCAACAGGGCTGGTCTGGTCTGATATGACGAACCGAACCGAACAGAAGAAGCCCAGTCTGGTCTTCTTTGCGTCGTCTCGTCTGTATTGCTGGGCCTTTTTTTTTTTTAGCCTTCCAAAGCAGGAATTCAGGTTCCCGGCTGTTGTTGTCTGATGCTGGGCCGCGCTGGGCACAGGTATTTTCGTACCTTTTGGTAAAGCGCACGACTCTGACTGGACAGCTCAATTGGGGATTTGGGGGGGGAAACTGGCCGGGGGGTCTGGTCTGCAGATACCGATACCAAGCAGATGACCAGATGCCAACCTTTTTTTGTTGTTCGAGAGCCTGTCGGTCCAAGGGTTGCAGCGGCAGCGGCAACAGCACGAAGCAACAGGCTGAAAAAGTACAGGCGCCGTTGCACTTCTAAGAAGACGAGTCCACCTGATGCTGCCTTACGCAACGGTGCAGGAGCCGATGGGGATTCGGAGGCGAGAGAGAGGAGAGAGTGAGAAATGGAGATGCAAAAGTCTCGTTTCTGCTGCCTCGCTGTCTCTCCGTCTAGGCTGTCTTTCCCCAAACCTGCTGGTTTTCGGGTCGTTCCCTGCGCTTGGCGTCTAGCGTCTTTTGAGGTAATCTGTCCAGTAGCGCAGATCTACCGACTTTTGCCTTGGCACAAGGGAATTGAAAGAGAGAGAGAAAAGCCCCGTTCGTCGAGACGAGTGAGCGAGCAGCGATAACAGCAGCCACGCGAAAAAGGGCGATGACGAAGTTGAACGGAGCTAGACAGGCCCGGTACGAGGCAAACGGTAGCGCGCCGACACCGTCGCCGTCTCGCTGGATCTGCTGGCGTCGCAGCGGTACGTCTCGGAAACAGAACAGAACAGAACAGATGATGGGGGAAATGGTGGTCAATGGCAATTGCAGGCATAAAACGAGAGGGTCAACACGTCGGTCATGTGCCCTTTTTTTTCGAGTCGGCGAGTCGGGGATGTATGGCCAAAGGAGTGTCAGATGGCGGAATGGTTGAAGGTGGTTGACTTGAGAGCCTCCCTCGGGTGCAGCACGAGACCTCCTTTTCTTTGCCTTTCGGCTTCAGAGTTAACAGATGTTCCCTTCCCTCTTCCCCTGAAATGAGGATTATCCGAGCCTGGCGCAGGGGGTAACGAGAGCTGAGGGCGGGACACCGGGACTCTGCGACTCTTGGAACAGTTGGGACAGCTGGGATCTGGGTGCCGGACGGGACGGCGTAGCCAATCTGCCAACGCAATCAAGAGATGAGGCCGTAAGAGATTGGCGGTGCAATCCGTAGGCACAGTACTGATTACCTCACGTTCAGCACACAGAAACACCTACTGATGGGAGGAGGTATCCGTAAGATAGTGAGTGCTCCGCCGGTGTGCTACGCGTCCCCTCATCTCGTCCAATCTGCTTCAGCCCACTCGACTCCAGCGTCACAATCCTCCACTCCCTTCCTTCCCACTCACTTCCCACCCGCCATGGCGCCCCCGACCGCCCGTCCGTCGCCGCCGCACGCCAACCACACGCTACATTTCCTAGCTTGGCGGCCAACCTCAACTTTACGTGCCGCAGCATCATTATCTAATTATGTGAGGCCCCCAAACTTTCAAATAGGCTGACCACGCACGTGAAACCCAATGCTGACTCGATTTGTGGGTAGGTCCAGTTATCCCCCTCGACCCGAGGGAAAGGATCAACCGCCGGTTTCCAGTTGCAGTCGGCCCTTCGGACATCTCTCTCCCCAAGGAATTCCTGCGGCCGATGACAACCGCCCATGCATGCTTTGCCAATTGACATTTCGCCTCCGTTTGAACCAATTAATCTTTGCCGTAACCGCAAAGCTCGAGAACACCCTCAGACGAAGATCATTCACGGCCCGATCGTGGCGGATCGTCTTTGAATTTCGCCGGTGCGGCTCGCACATGCCAAAGTCAATTGACAATGGAAATTTCATGCGTCCCCCGTTCCCGTCTCCGCCCACCCCGCCCGCCGTTCAGCACAGGCGTTTCCAGCGTCTTCCAACGGTCGCTGGTCGCTGTGGCGAAGCACACGGCCCCGTTTCGACGACGACGATGCCGAAGCGCTTCGCCGTAGCGGACCCGCAACGGTCGGTTGGCCGCTTCCGACCCTCGACGTCATTTCTCTCCATCCCAGCGTCCTATTTTCGGGATCATCCTTCTCTGCGCCCCAATTATCCCAGCGCATTGTCGCCGTTGCACATTGAGGGTATATCCTGCGACCATCGCCTTACCCCAGACAATGCAACCAACTTCCAGACCTTCTATCCTCCCGACTATCAACCGCGATAGCCTCGATATTTTGACAACTCATCATTCGTGCACTGTACACAAACCTGGACCCTGAAATGATGGCTGTCATTTTACCGGAATCTGGCCCCACCCAACGGTCCACCTGATTCAGATTCCTGCGGGCATCGTTCGCAATCACCGTCGGTCGTGGGCTCGTGGCCATGCGCGGGCTTGAGAGCTGCATGGGAGCGGGGTATCGTCCAGAAAATCGTTCCCTCTCCCCGCGTCTGGTGCTCACGAGTTGTATTCCGACATGCAACCATTCTGCCTTCGTGTGGAGGGGAAATTCATACTTTTGACTAAGAATTGAAGAATGAGACGTCCCGGTCTAGCTTGTAAAGTGGACGATGTGGGGGTTTGTTACCTAAGTACCCGAGGTGCAACACATGTAAAGGGTATCGACTGCCTTTCCAGCAAAACAATTGTGTTACGGGTACGGAGCACATACCGGACAAACGGTACAGAGCAGGGCGTCGCGGACAACCATTTGCCAATTGCATCCAGCGCGGAGCTATCGTGACGGATGCGCGTCTCAGAGATATCACGGCCGACGCGCTATGCGTTGCACAACAGCGTCCGCCTGCCATGTCCCTTCCATCAGACGTCATCAAAGACATTCAAAACAAAAACAACCTGGACCATTTTGATAAGGACCCTTCACCGCAAGTCAAGTTGCATGGGCCAAATCCAGGGTTGTGGGTCTGGTGGCGGGGATCCTCTCCAGGCGCAGGCATCGTGAGGTTGTGGAGTTCACTGACACAGCCAGCCAGCAAAAACCAAAAGGCCACACAACAACGAACCCGGACTACGCTGGCCCGACTACTACTTTGTCCCTCGCTGACATCTTGTAGATGGAGCGAAGAAAGTCTCTCTTGTTGGTGATAGCTTCAATAACCTGAAGGGGCGTGGTGTCGCCCGTCGAGATGGACGGAGTGGAACATGTAATAATCCCGATTTAGATCCCTCAATTGACACCTGACATCACTGAGGTTTTCACTCCTGACAGGTGACAATTTCAGCCACTCTCACGCCCATGTCGACCGCACCAACGATGAGCGAATCAAGGCCATTACCAGGCCTGGCTGTATGAGTGTTTCTTTTTTGTTTTCGTTGAATTGTTCATCTGCATCCTCAAAGCCTGAGGGTTTGACTCTCATCCGAGACTAACATTTCTAGTGCGACTACTGTCGGGTGAAGAAACTTAAGGTTTGTAGATATCCCAGGAACAGCATCAAATCTCCCCAACAGAATAGGGCCTAACATTTTCCGCAGTGTTCCAAAGAGAAACCCAGATGCGACGCCTGTGTCCAGAACGCAAAGCCATGCCATTACAGTGGAAGAGTCCAACGGTCGCCTCTCACGCGCGCGTAAGCCCCTGCCATCCCATCCCATCCTGGGCCTGCCTCGCTCGCTAACACCAGATTTCAAGTTACTTGACCAGCGTGGAGGGCCGTCTCGCTAGTTTGGAGCATGTCTTCCGGCAAATGCTTCCAGATGTCGATATTGATCGAGCACTTGCTGTAGAAAGCCGCAGGCGAGAGGCCCCTGAGCCGCCAGCATCACATTCCCTACAACCAAATACAACGGCATCCAGCGGCGATGGAAACGCCATGACGGAAGCCATGCCGGAGGAGTCTGATGGCTTTGATTGGCAAGAAGACATTAACGCTCTTGCGGACGGAATGGCATCACTCTCTGTCGAGCCCAGAGGCGCAGGATACCTAGGTGAGCCAGGCCCAATGAGCGGGTGTGGAATGTGCAGCAGGCTCACGCAGATTCAGGCTCTACCGCAGGCGTGTTTTTCCTTCGCTCGCTGTTGGCTTTGACCGGGCACACGAAACCGCTTCTCGAAAACAAGCCCAGAGCAGATGAACGTTTCAGCGCCATTGCAGCCTCCTCCCAGCTGTCTGAGGTGATCGCCTCTAGGCAGGTTATCGATCGACTCATCGAAAGCTATTTCTCGATATACCACCGCGCGTATCCGTTTGTCCACGAGCCTACGTTCAGGGCTCAGCTCCACGAAGTCATTCCGCGGCCGCAGCGGCGATCATGGCTCATGCTGCTCCACACCATACTTGCACTGGGCGCTTGGTGCCTCGACGATCCCCAGGGCGAGCTGGATGATGATCTCTACCACCATGCGTTATCCTTTGGCGAAGACGAGTCCCTGTTCGAAAGCGCAAACCTTGAATTCGTGCAAGCTCTCGTTCTTCTCAGCAACCTCAGCCAGAAACGCAACAAACCCAATACAGGCTCTAATTTCTTAGGGCTTGCCACTCGCATGTCGCTCAGCCTGGGCCTCCACCGAGAGCTGCCAGGCTGGCGCATCAACAAATTGCAGCGGGAGATGCGTCGGCGAGTTTGGTGGGGTCTCTACATATTTGACAGCGGCGCCTCTACCACCTTTGGGAGGCCAATTCTGCTTCCGGACACTGAAGCTATGGATGTTCGCCCAGTGCTCAACATTCACGATGTGGTACGTGCCCTTGGGTGAGATGATGGGGCGGGCTGCGTGCGATTCTTCTTCTGACATTCTATACAGAGCCTTACAAGCAGGACGATGGAACTGCCCGTGGAAGTTGACGAGCCGACGTTGTACTCTGGCCTGAAGATGCAGAGCCATCTTCACGTTCACTCCAACTTCATTTCGAATCGATTGTTGTCATCCTCTGGCATATCTCCCGAGAGTGCGCTCTCTATGGATGCAACGCTGAGCAAGTGGTCTGAGTCGCTACCCGCGTATTTCCACCTGGATTATGACGGGCCCTCCGCCGGCCCGTTCTTTCTGTTCACCAAGTCACGGCTCTGGTGGCGGTTTTGGAATCTTAAAATTATTCTTTTCCGACCTTTGGTGCTGCAGCAAGCTGTCAGCAAGAGCAGAGGGAACGCTCAAATCACTTTCAGCTCGCCTGATGAACGGTGCAGAAGCGTCGCCGTTCATGCCGCTAGCGCATCAATCGCATCCATCGACCACTACACTAAGCACGGGGACATCACCAGGCTGGTTACATGGTATTCAATGTAAGTCACTCTCTATCACAAAGCTGCGGTGCAGTCTTGATTGTGAGACAGGTCTAATGCTCGTGGATTACAGTTTCTTCTTGTTCCATGCGTCCCTGGTGGTTGCTCTCGTCATGATAGTTGACCCGGAATCGCCCAACGCGCCCCAGTGGCAAGTCCATCTCGACACAGTTCGCCACATATTTCGTCATGTCTTTGCCAAAGACCAACTGGCCGCTCGCTGTGCCACGATCCTCGACGAAATCCTTATGCCCGGCTACTTCACTGGGTCAGACGACTTGCCAACCGTTGATCCAGACTCCTGGTCAATGAACTTCTCCACGTGGCCAGCCGAACCAACCGACGACTTTTTCAGCTTTCTGGGGTGGCCCGGACCCGAGAACTTGGAAATGTAGAAATTCGGATGTTTATATGGCGGAAGATGCCTAGTTCAGAATGTGGACTGTAGGCTCAATCAGGTGGGAGCGAATATGATCGCCATTCGGTACGTCGTTCTCGTCTACACGCAAAAGGGCTCGTTCCATCGTCTTCTCAATGCCAGCTCTCAAATGCCGGGACGCAAGCCGTTGTCGTGCCACGTCTGTCGGGACGTCGACAAACCACCTATATTGCATGTTAGCGTGGACTGCGCCAGCAAACTCGACAGCGAGAGAACCTACCTGTCGTCCACGAGATCGGCAATGCTATTCCATGGATCCTCGTCAAGTAGCGTATAGTTGCCTTCGATTATGACCTTCGTCTGAGACGATATCGCGATGGCGTCTGGCAGGGGATCCTTCACTGCGTGGTCGAAGCTAGGAGCGCTAATCACGGTCTGAGGTTCATCACACGTCGTCACCGGCACCGTCTTCAGTCGCCGTATGAGCTTCAAGAAGCCGTGTGCGTCAAAGGTGAATGGCGCACCACGTCGCTTGAGGGCCAAATCAGGGTCGTCGAAGGAGGAAAGTACGGCGCGTGGGTAATGAAATCCATCCTATCATTGACCTCATGGTGAGCACACGAGAAGTAGCTGTCAAGAAAGGAAGATTGACGAACCATTGGGAGGATTGCAGCCTGATCAACTCCGTGTCTCTTCAAATCGTCGAGGAGCGTGGCCGCGATGGTGGACTTGCCCGACCCTGGGACGCCAGCCAAAGCAATCAAAACCCGGCAAGACGGTCGAGAAAGTCACTGCTCGGCGAGGAGATTCTCTACGCGCTCGCGCAGTTTGGCAATTGTTCTCGTCTGGTTTTCATACATGGCCCTGGACTTGAGGCGAAGCGTCATTAGAGTAAGATGAGGCAGACACTCGATCCCGTCAAATGTTTCGGCATGAGAGATCCAGTCATGGGGACTTGTATTGTGTCGGCACACCCACTCAACCGGCCGGTGGGAGTTCAACGTAGTACATCGTTATGTTGCATCACTACTGCGCCGGATTCCTGCCGTCCGGGGGTGAGCAGAGGTTCCATAGGCCGAACCATTGTTGGCCGACAAGTGGAGAAAGCCCACGCTGCCTACAGCAAAATCCATCAAGATCTGCGTCCGTCTACGGAGGCGGAAGCCAGCCTCGCATTGGCCCGGACTGCTGTAGTCCGGAGCCACCTGCTCACCCACAATAACTGGGACTGCGATGGAGTCACCCCTCACTCGCGGACTGCATATAAGTACCCCAGAAAACTCTCCGCAAAAATTCCCCGGATTCGACAACTCGTGTTAGATCGGCCGTCACATTATCTCTTCAGCTACCTCCTTCCACGTTCAAGCATGGCAGGTGAATATGTCACCGCTGAAGCCCAGGTCGGCGGCACGACCCCGGACGTTGTGATGTCGAAAAAGTCTGTTTGGCGGGTGCTTCGCGAAAACCCATATGTTTTTGGACTTTCAGCAGTAAGCAACTTCAAATATCTCCTGTGACACAGATGGAAAAGTGCTGACATAAGTTTCAGTTCGCATCCCTCGGCGGGCTCCTCTTTGGCTATGATCAAGGTGTCGTGTCGGGCGTAATGACCATGGAGTCGTTCGCGGCCACATTCCCCCGCATTGCCATCGACAGCACATTCAAGGGCTGGTTTGTCTCGACCTTGCTGCTTTTTGCTTGGTTCGGCTCTCTCATCAACGGCCCTTTGGCCGACTGGCTTGGCAGAAAGGGCTCGATGCAGCTCGCCGTGGTCATCTTCATCCTAGGCGCCGCCTTCCAGACAGCTGCAAGCGAAGTCCCGCTACTATTTGCCGGTTCGTACCGAAGTTGCCAGTCTGATGTATCATATAGCTAATCAAGACCCAGGCCGTGCCATTGCGGGATTTGCTGTTGGCATGCTGACGATGATTGTCCCCATGTACATATCCGAGCTATCTGTGCCTGAGATTCGCGGCACGCTCGTCGTCTTGCAGCAGCTCAGTATTACCCTGGGGATTCTTGTCAGCTACTGGCTCGAGTACGGTACCCAATACATTGGCGGAACCCGGTGTGCTCCCGACATTGCGTACACCGGCGGCACCCCAGAGCTGCCCACGTTCGACCCCCGCTATGATGTCGGACCTGACGGGTGCACTGGTCAATCATCTGCGTCTTGGAGGGTTCCGTTTGGGCTCCAGATCTTTCCCGCGCTGGTTCTAGGTATCGGCATGGTCTTCTTCCCAGAGTCCCCGCGCTTCTACCTCATGCGTCACAAGGAGGATAAAGCCCTTGCAGCACTGGCCAAAGTCCGCGGCTTGCATCCTGATACCGATTCTCTTCGCGCCGAATACCTTGGAATTAAGGCCGAGGTCCTCTTTGACGAGTCACTGAATCGTGAGAGGTTCCCCGGCAAAAAGGGCCTCCCACTCTTCATCGCACAACACCAAGCCCTAGTATCGTCATGGCCAGCATTTAGGCGTCTAGGGTTAGGGTCTGGAATTATGTTCTTCCAACAATTCATTGGGTGCAATGCCGTCATTTATTACGCCCCTACGATGTTTGCCCAGCTTGGCCTCTCTGGAAAGACATCTGGTTTGTTGGCAACGGGGGTGTACGGCATCGTGAACACACTCTCAACTTTGCCCGCCCTCTTCATCGATAAAGTGGGCCGCCGCCCTCTTCTCATGTGTGGGGCCGCTGGTACCTTCGTTTCACTTGTCATTGTTGGTGGCATCATTGGTGGGTTCGGCGAGTCCCTTCGCACGAACAAGTCAGCAGGCTGGGCCGGCATTGCCTTCATCTATATCTACGATATCAACTTCTCTTACTCGTTTGCGCCCATCGGCTGGGTCTTGCCTTCCGAAATCTTCAACCTCGGCAACCGATCGAAAGCCATGTCCATCACTACAAGCGCGACCTGGATGTGCAACTTCATCATCGGACTCGTCACCCCGGATATGCTCGAGACGATCGGGTACGGAACCTACCTGTTCTTCGCCGCTTTCAGTCTTCTTGCCTTCGTAATGACGTACTTCTTCGTCCCTGAGACACGTGGAAAGAGCTTGGAAGAGATGGACTTGGTGTTCGGTGACACGGCGGCACACGAGGAGAAGACCCGGCTGCTCGAAATTGCGGCTTCCATGGGACTGACAGACGTGTTGTCGGATGAGAAGCTCGGCACAGAAGTCAAGCACGAAGGTTGAGAGATGTACGTGATCTCGCCTTTAAGAAAGGTTAATATAACTCTGCTGGGCATATGTGATGGTTCAGCCACCAAAAGACGCTCATATACCCATAGGCAGTTGTGGCAATAATCCAACCCAACGACTTACACAAACCATCACTATACGTAGTAATGTTGTTTGATCAATATCAGGCTGCATGAAGCAGTAAGCTGCTGTATTTATACAAAAATTCATTCTGTTTAGTTATCGCCCTTTGGTGCATGTTGTTACAGGTTCGCATGAAGTTGGTGGCGACAATCACGGAGAAACTCGGCAACCTGGCGCGCCGCACTCTTTCCCTGCTCAATGGCACCGTCAATAAACCCCCTCCAACCATCCGAGCTGTCTGAAGTGGCAAAGAAGACTCTCCCATGCGGCCTCTGAAGCTCTCGCAGATATTTACTCATCGCATCTCCCTTCCAACAGCTCCACTGGCCACCGGCCTTGGCATCGTTCGACCAGTCGTGGCTGATGTACGCCGTGATCTCTGCATCCGGCTTCACTGCGCGCTTGGAGTCGTCCATCACTCTCGCATGGTCCTGGAGGTCAGGGTAAACTCCGCTTCGGAGCGCGGCCAGGCCGTAGGTCCCACCAGGCCCCGTCCTCTTCGTGCCATTATGGTCGGAGAACGCCAGTAGGTACGGGGTCGATCCGTCGGACGCGGTCGTGGCGAACCACCCGGTTTCGATATTGTCGACCCGGAAGCGGACCTTGGCTCCCTTGTTCTGCTAGCCGTAGTCGACGGCCTCGCGCCGCAGAGGGCTCGGGGGAGGATCAGACGCGATTCGGCTCAGGCAGTTGCTTGCGAGAAGTGGTTGATTCGACCTGAAGAAAATTGAGGCGATGACACGCTGTCACTGCTGACTTACGGAGGAATCGTCAAGACGACAAAGCTGGTCTGAATACACGACCCTCTTCGGTGGTGATTCGCACGGTCGAGCTCGTCTGCTCGATCGCGGTGACGACTTGCCCAAACAAGAGGTCGCCCGTGAATTCTCCCCGGAACGCCTTAGCAAAAGACGTCATGTTCCCGTCGTCGAGCTTGAGAGACCGCTGAGGTCGTGGGCTCCCGCCATCGAATGACCTCCCAGAGCGTACCACTGGAGCTGCGAACATCATGGATGGTAGAAGGAATGAGCTGGGAGATTACATGCGTCTTGAGATTGGTGCTGGGCAAGACTATCAGAATTTCATTCTGGACTTGGCCATCGAAGGATTCAAAGACACAGCCGGAAGAATTTCCGGACCAGTCTCAAGCGTTCTACCAGAATCCAACCTCCAAGGCAATAAAGTTATGGTATGCCAAAGGCAGTATGGCGTAAATGTCGGAATCGCTCCATGGCAAGTTGATTCTATTCGATGAGTCCATCCCCTGCTGACTTTGCGGTTGGTAGGAATGCTCCATATCATCTGGGCCTAAGGTCTGTTCTTTTTGCCTTGGCAACTGGAAATCCAGCCATTTTGAAGGGAGCAGAAATGTTGCCTAGATGTTACTGGGCTAATGCCGATATCTTTCGCGAGGCTGGTCTTCCTGAAGGTTGTTTGAATCTCATATTTCATGCGCCATCAAATGCCCCAGCTATCATTGGTGAGCTAGTCAGTCATCCGCATGCCAAGAAGATCAACTTCACAGGAAGCAGCCAAGTTGGGAGCATCATTGCGGAGATGGCCGGCAAACATCTCCAACCTGTCTTAATGGAGCTCGGAGGCAAAGCGAGTACCATCGTGCTGCCAGATGCAGACCTTGACAATGCTGCGCTACATTGTGCAAAAGGTGCCTTTATGAATATAAGCACTCACAATCTACGCGTATCGGAGTAATTAGCCACTAAGAGATCGGAAACCTAGACGGGTCAAATTTGCATGTCAAGTAAGCGTATTATTGTTCACGAGTCTGTGGCGGACGACTTCCGCAAGGCGTTCGTCGTTGCGACCAGGGACCATTCCGGATCTGAATGCTCAACTCCTATGCTCGTCACTGCGGCGTCGGCGCATCGAAACCGGGATCTTGTTGCGGATGCCGTGTCGAAGGGCGCAACCCCCCTCGTGAAGCCGAAAAAGCAGGGCAGTGGACTGCCCGAAACTCGAATGGTGCCGATGTTGCTGAAATACGTAAGCAAGGAAATGAAATTATACTAGATAAAATCATTTGGTCCTAGTGTAGCCCTTTTTACCTTCAAGTTTAAAGACGAGGCAGCGAGTCTTGCCAACGACACAAACACTGGCCTCAGTGCGTCTGTCTTCACTAGAGACCTTGGAGCGGCATTTCGCATTGGAGAGTCTCTCGAATCCGGTGCGGCTCACATCAACTCGATGACCGTTGATTATGAGTATTCATTACCTCATGGCGGAGTGAAGCAGGGTGGCCTTGGTCGTTTCAATGGACATCAAGGGTTGAATGAGTTTTTGTACTACAAGATTCTCACTTGGATGGAGTAATCAGTCTCGTAATTCCATTGTGAAATATATTCTCCTAACATTAAATAGCCTGTGGAGTCAAGTTGCGTACGTCGTGTGAGACTTCGACGCGGAATATACGTTTGGAGGCTCTCACACCGCGTTGCGTGTCTCTTAGATAGTGATTTATCCGCGTAAAAGGATAGAGTTCGTCCAAATTTGTACCGAAAAGAATGACTTGTGAATAGCTAGTCAATCCATAAGTCAATAAGCGACATGTATCCGAATACGCGTATGTCTTCAAATGCCGACGTATACTCGTAAATTCCCGTGCCAATCACTCTTACCCCGCAATGTCATCCCTAGACTTACACCGTAATCAAAATATCGAGCAGCTTCGAATGCGAAAGCGAACCTGTTTGGTGGCTGAGCGAGGCATCATTGCTACTCGGGGTAGACAATGACGAGGCACTACCCGCAGTTGACTTCTGAGAAGCGCACCAAGGCGGAGCAAGCTCTTATGATCGCACCGCATGATGAATGTAACCCTCAAGCTGTGGTCAATCAGAGTAGCTAACTGTACGCGGGTATTCTTTTTGACCTTTCGATCCACGATTGAGAATGGCTGTCTTGAACATGGAGAGAAGAAAAAAGTTGCAGGATACGTGAGAAAGGTTCATCAAAACTTCCCAAGTATAAGTGCTCGCCATCTGCAACCCCCAGAAATGGTTTCTTAGAAGAAAACTCTTTTCATCTACTCTCTCATCGCCAATTGTTCGCCGTGATATCGTTGAAATGAGGGCTCATCTTTTCAGCTTAGTTGCTCTCCTGCTACTCCCCTGGGCCCAAGCCCTGGTCACCCGAGCAAACACCACGGCCCCAAATCAAGATGTAGTGACTTGGGACAGCCACTCCCTATTCATCAATGGCGAAAGGATCATCATCATGTCCGGGGAGTTCCATCCTTGGCGCCTTCCTTCTCCAGGCCTATGGCTCGACGTTTTCCAAAAGATAAAAGCTTTGGGCTACAATGGAGTTTCTTTCTATGTCAATTGGGCTCTGGTCGAAGGTCATCCTGGAGAGGTTCGTATGGATGACACCTTTGACCTCCAGCCCTTCATAGACGCTGCTGTCGAAGCAGGACTCTATCTCATTGCTAGGCCAGGGCCATACGTCAACTCGGAGCTGTCTGGCGGCGGATTCCCTGGCTGGCTCCAACGAAACAAGGGCGAGTTGAGATCCACGGCGCCTGACTATCTCAACGCCACTTCTACCTACGTTTCCAAGGTTTTGGAAGTCATTTCTGCAGCCCAGATCACAAAAGGCGGCCCTGTCGTGTTGGTCCAGCCCGAAAACGAGTACAGCTTGGCAAACATACCGAACATTGCAGAGTCTTACAAATTTCTCGACCCGAAGTACATGGTGTTCATGAAAAATCAGTTTCGGGAGAATGGCATTGAACTACCCCTGATCAGCAACGATGCGTTTCCCTTGGGGAACTGGGCACCTGGATCTGGCGAGGGGGAGTTGGATATCTATGCTCACGATATGTACCCCCTTTATGGCGGATGTGAGTCCGCCAATGTGTCAGATACTGGACTCAAAAGCTGACTCGCTTCCCAGGTGGTGACCCGGCGAACTGGACATCTCTGACCCTGTTGAGTCTTACATACACCTACCAGAACCATCTCCAACAAAGCCAGAGTACGCCGTACTCAATCTTGGAGTACCAAGGCGGCGCACCCGATCCTTGGTAGGTCGACCCCATCACCACCACTTTACAATCGGGAACACAGCTAAACAGATATAGGGGTGGCGTTGGGCTCGACAAGTGTGCAGCGCAAATCAACCAAGATTTTGCCCGTGTCTTCCTCAAAGACCTCATTGGTCGATCCATAAAGATCCTCAACCTCTACATGGTAAGTAGTTACCCGCATTATTTTCCCTTCAGAATGGACTTGGCAGACCGAACAGACATACGGCGGCACAAACTGGGGCAACATGGGACACCCAGAGGGATACACCTCCTACGATCATGGCGCCTCTATCCGTGAGAACCGCGGCATCGATCGCGAAAAGTACAGCGAGGCAAAGCTTCAGGCACATTGGCTGCATGTCTCCAAAGCCTACTTGACAGCTATACCCGAAAACGCTACGACGACGGAATATGTCAGTACCCCTGAATTGCAAGTCGTCCCAGTGTCGAGCAATGGAACGCGGTTCTATGTGCTCCGTCACGTCCAGTATGACACGTTCGAGAGGACGGGTTACACGTTCAGTGTGCCCACGACTTATGGCAATGTGACGATTCCAATTTGGGCGGTGAGCTGTCCCTCCACGGGCGAGACTCAAAGATCCACGTCACGGATTACGACGTCGGCGGTGTGAATCTGGTCTACTCTTCTGGTGAGATCTTAACTTGGAAGAAGTATCAAGACAAGAGGCTGCTGATTCTATACGGCGGCGACGGCGAAGAACATGAGTTTGCCGTACCGTCGTCGTTGGGAGAGCCAAACTTCGAGGACGGGGTCAACGT
The DNA here is from genome assembly GCA_018853505.1 of Colletotrichum camelliae. Classification (NCBI taxonomy): domain Eukaryota; kingdom Fungi; phylum Ascomycota; class Sordariomycetes; order Glomerellales; family Glomerellaceae; genus Colletotrichum; species Colletotrichum camelliae. The sequence continues at coordinate 5,423,154 of JAELVL010000002.1, read as the reverse complement.
GACGAGCTGCGAGATTGACCGACTGCGTATCATTCACTGGAAAGTCCAGGAATCTCGGCAGGTTGTATACTTTGACGGTCTGGAGGTTCATCTTCTGTGGAGAAACGACGCTTATAAGCACTGGGTGGTTGATCTACCCGACTCGGCGACAGGAGTTATCTCGCCAAGAGAGGGGGAAGCTTCCATTATCGCCAGAGGACCATATCTCGTGCGCAACGCAACCTTCTCCAACAACACTCTGCATCTGACCGGAGACATTAACGAGACCACAACGCTGGAGGTCCTCGGCGGCGTACCTAAGAACGCCTCTCTGACCTTCAACGGCCAGACCGTTCAGCCTCTTAGACGAACTAGAGGACGAATCGAGGCAGACATCACCTTTAACCCACCGAACCTCGCACTCCCGGACCTTCACTCCCTGGAATGGCATTCCATCAACTCTCTCCCTGAAATCCAAACCGACTATGATGATTCCGCCTGGACACCGGCTTCCTTGACCCAGTCCAACAACCCACGAAATCTCACAACCCCAACGTCCCTCTACTGCAGTGACTACGGCTACCACGGCGGCTCCCTTATATACCGAGGTCACTTCACCGCTTCCGCCGCCGAGTCCCTCTTCAACATCACCACTTCCGGCGGGCAAGCATATGGACATTCGGTCTGGCTGGACAGTACCTTTCTCGGCTCGTTTAAAGGGGACCCTCACGTGTCTAACTTCACCCAAGGATTCCAATTTCAACCCCTCGACGAAGGAAGCGATCACATCTTGACGGTGGTGGTTGATCACATGGGTATGCCGATGAACTTCTACGTTCACTCCGAGGCGATGAAAACGCCCCGCGGGATCCTCGACTACTCTCTCGCCGGGCACCAGCAGTCTGATATCAAATGGAAGTTGACCGGAAACTTTGGAGGCGAGGAGTACGTTGACAAGACGCGTGGGCCGCTGAATGAGGGAGCGATGTACGCTGAGAGGCAGGGGTACCATCTCCCCGGTGCACCGTCATCGAACTGGACGGTTGCGTCCCCTTTGGAGGGTATCACGAGCGCGGGCATTGAATTCTATACCACGACGCTCGACTTGAATATGCCGGCTGGGTACGATGTTCCGCTTAGTTTTGTGTTTGATAACGTAACGAGCGAGGGCAAGCCGGCGGTCTTCCGAGCGCAGCTGTTTGTGAATGGGTATCAATTTGGTGAATACGGTGAGATCATGGCCTTTGCAACTTCCGCATCTTTTGGAAATCTGGCATAACTAACTCGCTGTGTAGTCAACCATCTCGGCCCGCAGACTCGCTTTCCTGTTCCTGAGGGGATATTGAACTACAACGGTGTGAACACCGTCGCAATCACCTTGTGGGCATTTGAAGGGACGGGAGCTCGCCTTCAGGGCCTCCAAATCTCCGCGGACCATATCATTCAGTCGGGCTATCGCAAGCCGGGCCAGACGAAACAACCAGGCTGGAAGGCGAGACCTGGAACTTATTGATGACTAGGCCTTGGCACGAAGGCTTCAAGAACAATCTCCGGGACGATGACCATTGTTACTTTGATTCTTGTATTTATTAAAACAGAGGTGATTTTTCTTCATCAGATCGGATCCTAATTGTTGTACATTATCTGGCCGCGAACCCACCTTCTTTTGAGCGGTCGCTGACGCAAGTCTCTTGTCTTCTCGTCTATAACCCTTTTGTCGTTGAAGTCTTTGCCGCAACCGACCGTTTTTTTTTTTTCAGGCTCAACCCCAGACTCCTCGTCTATCCATCAAACGCCGTGCCTCATCGAGGCTCTTTGTATGTAATTTAGTGTTATTTATTTAAGCATGTTGTCGAAAGCAGGGATAAGGGTCTGCGCCAGCCAGAAGGAGAAAACCAGCTTGGGACCAGTCATGAGGAGCTAGAGAGGCAAGGTATTAGCTGATGCACCTCACCAGGCACGAGGGAAGTTTCTGTTTACCTTGGGGACCAATCCCTTGAAGAAGGCGCTGGCACCCTCGTTCTTCATCATATTGGAGATGATCCTGAAGCCGGTCTCGGGGTTCTCGAAGTTGCGGTTCTGGATACGGGTCTTGATGACATCGAGGGGAGCGGAGACGAGGAGAGATGCGGAGGCACCGGCGATGGAGGCGATGAAGTTCTGGAACCACGAGGCCTTGTTGTAGTCGCTCAGGCCGAACATGTACTCCTTGGTGAAGGCGGAACCACCGAACAGCTATTATTGCGATTAGCCATGTGCCTTGGCACTGCGAGGTTTGTGGTGTACATACCGCGAAGGAACCAGGAGCGTTACGGGCGGCAGTCCAGCCCCATCCTCTGTACAGGCCGAAGCCCTCGTCGGCGACGATCTTCAGGACACCACGGCCGCGGAAGGCCTCGGGGTTGGTCTGTCTCTTGATCTTCAGGACGTCCAAGGGAAGGAGGACGATCTCTCCAATCCCGATCAAACTGTTGCCGTCGGCCGTCAGTCGCCAAACTTAAATTGCGCAATGGTGGGGTATCTGTCGACTCACCTGCCGGCGGTGGAGTGCATGATGGCCTTGCCAGTCTTCTTGCCAAAGGCATTCTCAAAGTCCTTTCCGTAGTGTTGGTTCAGGAAGTCCCTGGCGACGGGCTGGCCGCCGTACTTGTATATTCTTTGCAGAACCTTATAGCCGGCGGCGTAACCCAGACCGGGGAAAAGCGACACGAACTTGCGACCGAGCGGGGCAGAGGCCTTGTCCTTGAAGATGACGGCGTTGAGCTGGTCCATACCAGAAACCTTGAGGTGGATGCTTGTGTCAGCTTTGCGGCCTCAACGTCTAGTTCGGGGATCATTCGTTGTGCTGGTGTACCTTGGTCTGGTTGCTCATCAATCGCTTCGCGATGGTGTCGACCTAGAACTCACATGTTAGTTCCACATCCATCATGTTTTCTGTTGGGTGAAAAGAAACTTACGGGATGGAAGACAGCCAATTCGGCAATACCAGCGGAACCTGTGAGAATCGTTTCGTCAGCGTGGCCGAGCTTTCACCTGTGTCGCTGACACGGGCGCAAAGAACCAAGAAAAAAAAAAAAAAAAAAAAAAGCTGCTCGTACCGGAACCCAGGAGTCGCGCGGTGTTCGACTCCCTCTCCTTTCCTCCGGCCATAGGGGGAGACATCTTGAATTTATATAATCAAAAAAGGTTATCGAAAGAGTAAAGATATCCTTAGTTGGAGATGTTCAGGCTCCGCAGATTTGTCGTCGATTGGCACGGCGCTCGAGAGGAAGAGAGAATGGGTCGCGGGGAGCAAGGCAAGTTTTCGAATACTGCTGGGAAATTTTTACTCACAGGTCACCACACTGCCCGAACTCGCAGCTTAATTTTTGGCCCTGCAAGGTCAGGGACCCCTGTTCGCCGAGCGCCGGGAAGTGGAGACGGGAATAGCACGCCAGCTCTCGGTACCGTACCTAGCTCCGACCGACCCCGTCGTTGCGACGCCGACTTCCATCACACCTGGCAATGCCTCATTGTTGTACTTTAGATATTTCAGAGCTGAAAAACTCCGTTTAGACCGAGTCGCGACCGCCATAACGGCGATGCTTCGACTTTATTTCGGGGGTATCTATCGTCTTTTCCTTGCTGTAACCCTGAATATACATGTACCGATGCAAATCCTCATCTAATAGTCTCTGAACACAGACACAAGGTCATCCAGTCTCATGACATGGCCGAGGAGCTTACTCTGCAGGTCCAAGAAAGTGCTGTACTTGTTGTAGTGCTCCGCAGTCATGACCTCTTCCTCTTTACCCTTCACGTCCCGTCTTTCCACGAAAGACAGAATGTTACGCTCGCGGTATCGGTGCACCTCGAGATTTTGGAGGCATCGAAGCATCGTCTTGTAGTAGTCGTCGACGAGCTGACTCTCAATCCTCTCAATATCAAAGAACCAGAAAAACATTGTTCTTGTCGCGGTCCTGCTGGCATCTTTGGGAACTTCCTGCACGTCGACAAAACCAGCCATTTGCATCGCAAGCATTTTGCCCTGGACATCTTGCTTCTTCATGAGAGCGAGCGAAGGGAGCATCTTCTCGTCCAGCTTGCCCTTGTCACGGAGAATTCGTGTCAACCGAAGTCCATGCCTTCCGAATGACTGCTCAATAACAGCATCCACCTCTGTTTGTTTCAACCCTTCCAGCAAAGGCTTGAAGTCCACCGTCCATTGTCCTCGGCCTTGACTACCACAGTGACGCAGGAAACCCTGTCTGCTTTCCGCCAACAGCAGTAGATGCTGCCGCATTTGATCGAGTCGGTTGCCGCCAGGAACATCTTCGAACTTAACTTTGGTTTCTCTAGATTCCTCGCCGTCCTCTTCAGTATCGCTGTCGGAGCCAGCTCGCCTGGTACCGTTCGTCTGTCCACGAGTAGAAGCTCGCGCAGCTCTGGGGCTTTCGTCAAATGAATCATCCGAGTCATACATCAGTGGACCTGGTGCTGTCCTGACCTTTTCGGCGCTTCTAAAGTCGATCTGATCCTGTGTTGCCTTACCAACTCCCAGAGAAACGTCAACGGAATCGTCGAGATTGTCGAGTATTTCGAGACTCGTAATAGTGACCTGTCGTGAGCTCGAGCCAGGGCCGTCACCCTCATTATCGGTGTCGATCCTTGGGTCGAGCTGACATCGAGACATTTGCTGTGTCAAGAGACGCAACGCAGTGTGGTAAACGTGGCCGGTGATTTCGCCGAATGCATCGGCAGCGTACTGGGCGAGTCGCTGGTTTCGCAATTCGACTAGACACTTCTCGGTGTTGACTCTAAGAACAATGTGTGGCTATTGTAGTCAGTAAGATGCAGGCTGAACGTCAATGGTGACACAACTGACCTCGAGCTCGGAGACATCGTCATCGTACTCCGACACCTCCCTCTTTCCCTTACCATTCGCGAGCCTCCTTCGCTTGGTCGGGAACATGCCGCCTCGGCCGATTTGGCGCTTCAGCTTCTTGCTCTCTTCCCGAGCTTCTCGAAGACGCTTCGAAACTTCAGTCTGCATCAACTCCTTGTTGCGCGCCGTTGTTCTCTCGCCCGGGGGTGCTTTCGTAACTTCTTCCTCGATCTCCCGGTAAACGTCCTCCGGATTTCTGAACGTCTTCGGACCGACCTGGTCCACAATCTCTGCTGCCACCAAGCGGTTCAAGATAGCGTGAATATCGAGAAACGAATGCGAGTGGCCATTGGTCTTCGGCTTCGGTCCATCTCCATTGACATGGCCGTTTGTGTACTCGCCATTTATGCCTGCCCCATTTCTCGCCTCGAAAGCTTGCGCGAGATCCGATACCCTTGCGTGTCCTAGTTGCATGATGGTCTGTACCACCTCCTGTTCGGCGGCGCCATACTCGATCCCGACCATCTCGATGATCTTTCCCGTTCTGCAGAGGTTGTAACATCCATCGGGATTGGCTTCGTAGATGCCGGTCGTGTTGCTAGAATCGGATTGATGATATACAAGGCTCTGCTGCACAAGAACCGCAAGGCCGTGTCGCAGCTGACGTGGGTTTAATCCGGTGGACTGAATAAGGGTCGCAATGTTCGATCTGCCTTTGCTAAATAGGACGGCTAAAATTCGCTGATGAAACAACAACTGTCAGCACGATTTGCGACGCATTGCAATGAATTGATACGATTGATGCACTCGCAGCAAAAAAACCGAGGGGGACGTCCTTACCGCTGGCAGCTCACCGCATATATCGTTGACGAGGTGAGCGCAAAGCTCCGCGCCGTGTTTTGTCTGAAGAAGAGGTTAGAGAAACAAAATTATGGCGATAGGATGCAATGACCTACCACCAGCATTATGAATGGGGTTCGGTTCGATCGACTCTAGAGATTCTCTCACTATCCCTAGAGCTGCAATAGAGGCTACCTCGAAGGCATTGAAATAATGCAAGGCCGGTGCTGTGGTAGGAATAGCACTCGGCTGGAGAAATGCTGATATTGCTGTCGCAGAGTGTGTCGCGTCCGGGTGGTAAAGGGACTTAATAGAGAGTATGGAACTTTTTTTTTCTAAGCGGCGGGCCACTCAAGGCGGGGTGGGGGACAGGCGCCGAGTCACCGATACAGTCATGGAGCTTGGTGGTGCCTGAGTCCCAATGGTGACTCCGATGTGGGTGTCAGTCGTGGCTAGAATTCAGGAACGGACAAGGTACTTTTAGTGCGGTGCCACACCTTGCGATGGCGGCTTATGTAAGACCCGATCTTCGACTGCAGCTTAGAAAAGAATTGCAGACGTCAATTGGCCTTGAGATGACGGGAGCTGTGTGGCTGCCGCCGGCGTCCGCTGCTCACCAGCCTCATGCCGCGCAGGGTGCATTGCTTACCTAATGCAAATCTCCAACGTCAAAAGCACAATAGTGGGGTCGGCGGAGGTAATCAGTCGCACGCTCATTGGCAGCTCGGGGAGAAGGCAAGTTTTTGTCACGTGATAAGAAGAGTGACCCGTAGCTAACCTCGTTCGATGGATCGAAAATTGGTCGGGATTGTAACGAGGCACTTTCTGTTGAAGCTCCGACGAATTGAGCGTCACGCAAATCGGAACTGCCAATTCACGGCAACCCCATCACCGCAATGATTTCTAGACCGACTCTTGCGAGGTCTGCGCAGCAGGCTCTCCGCAACTCGAGCTGTGCTCGCACAATCTCGGGTCGCCGCTTCGCCAGCGCCTCTGCTGGTTCCGGCGCCTTCGAGACCTCCGATGCTGCTGGTCTCAAGGTTGCTGCCAGAGAGTCTCAGGGCCCTACTACCAAGCTGGCTATCGTAGCCAAGGCCGGTACCAGATACCAGCCTCTTCCCGGTCTGGCCGCTGGTCTTGAGTCCTTTGCCTTCAAGGTACGGATTCATTGCGAAACCACCCTTCAACCCATCATTGGACTTGACAATATAGACAAAATGCGCTGACATGCTTTCCGATCGACAGAACACACAAAAGCGCTCTGGCCTGCGCATTATCCGCGAATCCGAACTTCTCGGCAGCCAATTGACTGCTTACCACACCCGCGAAGCCCTTGTCCTCGAGGCCAGCTTCTTCCGCGATGACCTTCCCTACTTCACGGAACTTCTCGCCGAGATTGTCTCTGAGACCAAGTTCACCAGTGAGAATCGCCGATATACTTGGTAAATATGCGACGTGCCTTGGCTAATGGCTGTTTAGCGCACGAGTTCCACGAGGAGGTCCAGCCCGTCCTTCGCCTGAAGCAGTCTGGTGTCAGCGCTGCCGCCCAGGCTCTCGACAACGCCCACTCCGTCGCTTTCCACTCCGGCCTCGGCTCTCCCTTCAACCTGACGCCCTCGATCCCTATCAAGCCCTACCTGAGCGAGACCGCCGTTGCCGACTTCGCTGATGTCGCCTACGCCAAGTCCAACATTGCCCTGGTTGCCGACGGTGCTTCCGCCGCCAACGTCTCCAAGTGGGCTCAGCAGTTCTTCAAGCAGGCCCCCGCCGCCTCCTCCGGAAAGCTTTCCCTGAACTCCGCCGCCACCAAGTACTTCGGTGGTGAGTCGCGTACCTACAGCGCCAACGGCAACGCCCTGGTTATCGCCTTCCCCGGTGCCGTCAACGGCCAGGCCTCCCCCGAGCTCGCCGTTCTCGCTGCTCTGCTCGGCGGCAAGTCCAACATCAAGTGGTCCCCTGGTTTCAGCTTGATCTCCAAGGCTCTCGGCCCCGCCCCAGGCGTCTCTACTTCGACCACCAACTTCGCCTACTCTGATGCTGGCCTCCTGGCTGTTCAGCTTTCTGGATCTGCCGCCGGCGTCCGCAAGGCCGCTGAGGAGACCGTCAAGGCCCTCAAGAGCATCTCCGAGGGCACCGTCAGCAAGGAGGACCTGACCAAGGCTATTGCCAAGGCTAAGTTCGAGGCTCTGGAGGCCACTGAGAAGCGCAGCGGCAGCATTCTGCTTGCCGGCTCTGGCCTCGTCCACAGCGGCAAGGCTATTGACGCTGCTGAGTCCGCCAAGTCCGTCGAGTCTGTTACGGCTGAGAAGCTCAAGGCGGTAAGTACACCCGCAGCTCAACTGATTGTATAATTTTGAGACTAATGATATTCCTTAGGCGGCGAAGACGATTCTGGATGGCAAGGCTAGTGTTGCTGCGGTTGGTGATCTGTACGCTCTGCCGTATGCTGAGGAGCTTGGCCTTCGTGTGTAAGGGGCAAATTGGCCTGGCCTCGCAATAGTCGAACGATCCGTGTATCAACAGTCAAGCATTTGCGGTAGATTGGGGAAATGTATCCTTTGTGAACATATGTAGTAGAATTTTCTTGTGTCTGCCTAGCTTGTCTGATTCCCCCTATGCCATATTCCCCATTTAATGAGCTCGTCTGAAATTTCATCCGACTGATGACTCTGCCCACTCAGTATGCGTCTTTGCCAGGAGCGAGATGGACAGCAAAGTATATTGGTAACGGTGGAATCCTTCATTTTTGAGGAAATTGCAGATGGGATGATCCCACAGTGTGAAGTGGTGTTCACAGCGGGTGTGTCGATCTCGTTTGTTTCGCTCACGCATGGTTGACGTAATGCAGGCGGGAGGCTCCTTCATGGATGGACCCCGAGTGCAGCAAAGTTGCCAATCCAGCGCCAAAAATCCCCCAGTGTTGGGCGTGTAAGACATGGAATTGAACCGCCCGCGCTGGAATTGCAAATGAGAATTCCCCCTCCGAGCGAGGGGAATCGAGAGAGAGGATTGGGCACAGTCGCCCATCCAAAGCCATTTAGCGGGGGTTTATCTTGAGGTAGCACCGAAGATTGGACGGGTTGCAAGGTCATAATTGAGTTGGAGGGTCACCCCATGTACTTTTGTATCAATTGCCCTGCCAAACATATCCATGGTACAGCAAACATGACCATGCTCTAAGGTAGCTGCTGTATCGCAGTCATGGCTCGCTCTGTTGAATGGCCGTCTGACAGGCTTCTAGCAGACTTCGGCGTTGGTACGGTTTGGTCAAAAGCCACGACGTCTCAGGGAGCAAGAGCGATAATACGGCAGTTGAGTCTTAACAGATTGTTGCTCGAAACACTGCTTGGACGTGAGGGGACGACACAGAGCACGGTCCCCCCAATTGGGGGTTGAAGTATATTCTTAAGTCGTTGCAGGTGCAGGCGTAGATTGGCAGACAGTGGAGGCGGCTCCCGTCCTAACTGCGGCGAGAACACAAGGGAAGAAAGAAAGGTTGAACTAGTATTTGCAGCTAAGGGAAGACATGGGAACACATCCCACAACTCTGATGCGCTTTCGATCAGCGTCACATATCTTACCTCACGGTGAAGAGGGAACCAACCCAACCTGCTGTTCTGTGGCACTGCGAAGGAGAGATGTCTCGTGCTTGTAGATTGCCCTGGCTGCAGCGGATTGGCTCGCGGGCCCGTAAACGACCAAGGGGCCACTCATCTGTGACCATCCCCCGGGAGCACTATCCGTCCCACACCACCACGCCCACGCCTTTTCCTTCGCTAGCCCCCGTCCCCGACCTGAAAGTGACAAGGCACAGGGTACACCACACCTCAGGGCACTTCCAAGGGCAGCAGAGGTACCCTTCTTAGGATCCCGCCCTCGGTATTTTACCTAGGTAAGTACCAGGGATCCAAAGTTAGCATATTGGGGGACTTTGAGGACGGGAGGCTCCTCAGGCGAGCACAGTGCACTGGAGCTGGACACCTCCAGTGGGCACAACCGCACACACGCACACACGCAGTAGGTAAGTGGAGGTAAGGTACCTTAGTGGACAGGACACGGAGGTGCGGTACCTTACCCTCTCGCAGAACCCACCCACCCGACCAGACGCCAGCACCGCACCAGGGAGTTGCGGTAGGGGACTGGCCGGACCGCACTGGGAAAACCAAAGCCTCACCTCACCTCACCTCAACCTCCACACCCAATGCCAACTCCCTCCACGTCCTCGCCCTTTTTTCGCCCACGATCGACGCTGGTCTTCTGCGCCTGCTTCCTCCCCTAACCCTCCATTTCCAGTCGCCTAATTGCGATTTTGTTCGTGCAGTGTCTCTTTGTGCCTGGACGAAGATTTGGGGAAGCTTTCGTTTCTTTCCCCTACCCCTAAGGCCTACCCCTAAGGCCTTCGTGGAGCCTTTTTCCCAGCACACATTCGGAGATACCTCGACCAGGTGAGACACACAGCCCATCCCATCCACTTCCTCCCATGATTCATTCCTCTCCTGTTCCTCGAGCCCAACTTCGACCTCTTCGCGACAGCCTCCCTCCTGTTCTTTCTCGCCTGTCGTACTACCGGGCCTGCTTCCCTTCATCCTACGCCGCTGTCGTCAACATCTCCAACCGCTCTTGAGCTGCGACTTCCAGCTACCTGTCCTTGATGGGACTCCCCCCGCTATTCCACCAGCGAAGCTAACCCGCTCAACCTGCTTCCAGTTCAATCTGCCGAGAGCTTCGAAGCCAGTGGCAACCTTTCTGTCCGATTACACCGCCGATTTGCAACCCTCGGCGCCTGTTTCTTTCGAGCTCAACGAACCGAAGACCATCCAATTCCCGTCGCAAGGTGCGTGTTTCTGCGGACATACCCGCCCACATCCCTCCTTCCGTGTATCGACACATATCCATCAGCTTCCAAAAGTCTACATCCTCCTCTTAGCCGCAGGATTCATCGTCGGATTGTTCGAACAAAACTACAAGGAGCCGGGCTAACCCTACCTGCAGGGGACTGGAGGTCATTGGTAGTCAAGGTGGCACTGCCTTCGAAAGATCCCATTCTGTACTACCTCCACAGCCCGAGGCTGCAAGATGGTGCCCCCCAAGAAGCTGCAGAGTGAAATCGGGAACAACGGCAGCAAGAACAATATGCCCTACAACAAGAGAGATGCCGCTATGGGTAAGGCCGACGGAAAGGGTCAGAATGGTATGCACCCCTGCTCAGACACCCGACATGATGGATCTAACAACCAAGAAGGTGCTCGGTCTGGATTTCGAACCGACACCGCCATCTCTACCAACAACCGGTTGGGCAACGAACGGGCCCTTCAGCCGTGGGTTCCAGACGCCGGCGATGGCATCGATGGGAGCTTGGAGAAGTCCTCCAGCGGCGGAGCCTGGGACCAGTTCGCCGAGAACGAGCGACTCTTCGGCTTGAAGACTGACTATGACGAGAACATCTACACTACCACCATTGACAAGAGCCATCCTCAATACCGGGAGCGCATGGCTGCCGCAGACCGCAAGGCTCGAGAGATCGAGCGAAGCCTTGCCACAACGGCTCACGTCGCTGAGGAGCGCGTGATGGACTTTGTTGGCGGTGGTAACGATCAGGGTGGTGACGAGGAAGAAAAGTAAGAATGCCTCCTTCGCCCTGTCCCGCTGCAACGTTCAACTAACAATCGATTCAGGTACAGTGGAGTCAAGCGCGGGCAGGATGCAACGAACAACAAGTACACACCCCCAGCCAAGCGAGCTCCTTCGTCGCAGTCTACCGTGACTGGCGCCCCTGTCGACCCCGCGATCATCTCTTCGCAGCTGAGAGCGCCGGCGAAGAAGCAAACTGCGGTCAAACCAGAGGATGCCAAGCTCCTTAACCAACTCGCAAACAAGGGCGGCTCTGCGCAGGGAGGAGAAGCTCCCAAGCCTGCCGACTCTAAACCTGCCGCGAAGCCGACTCCGAAGCAAGAGCCAGCGAAGTCAGCCGAGTCGAAGCCAGCGGACGCGAAGGCTACTGCTGCGAAGGCCAACGATGCCAAGGCCGACAAATCCGCTGCTGCAGCCCGTCCCTCGGCGGCCACCAGTCGCACAATCTCTCCTCAAGTCAAGGAGGGTGCACCAAGTGCTGCCTTGACTGTGGAGCGCGATGTCCTCAACTCTTTCAAGTCATTTGCTAGTCAACAGCGACAAAACGCAGAGAAAGTTCGGAGCAGCAAGGCCAAGGCCGACAAGGAGGTCAAGTTGACAGAGTTGAAGAAGTTTGCCGATACCTTCAAGCTGTCAACCCCCGTCCCATCCGATCTGATTGGTATCATCGCCAAGGACCCTTCCAAACAAAAGGAGATCCAGGCAAAGGCGCTCCAGAACGCTGAAGACATTGCTCGTGCCAAGGCAGATGCTGCAACAAAGCCCAAGGATACTCCGTCAAAGGAGGGTGCCTCTAAATCAGCTGCCGACACCCCGGCCGCACAGTCTGCCACGGCAGACACAAGAAGTGCCTCACGTCCGACTCCCACTCAGCACACGATATCGCCCTCGAATGTACCGAACCGCCATCCCAACGCTCGCCAATCTTATGCTTCTCCCCAGTACCACACCCAAACGTACCGGAACGACAGGTCAGGTCAGCACATGGCGCAGCAGAATCGTCAGCCGCTGGCACAGCGTCTCCGCAACGTCGAGCAACAGAAGATGTCGCAACCGCCGGCACATCCGCATGGTGGCCAGGACATGCGTCTCCCTCCAACTGGGCCGGCAAACAACAACGAGGCGTTCTCTCGGCGCATCACTGGCGTTCCGAGCCATATGGGTGGAAAGTTAAACCCAAACAGCCACGAGTTTAGACCCAGTCCCTTCGCGGCGTCTTTCAACCCCAATGGTCACCCCAGTGCGGGATCTAGCCCTCGCTCCTCCGCTGCAAACAACGCGCCGACGAGCGATGCAACGACTCTCGTGAGCTCGGCGCCCACTGGCCAGCTAATCCGCCGCAAGACGAAGGCGGTTGACGTGAAGAAGTGCTACATTCTTGCTCATGTCAAGACCTTCCAACCACCTCAGGGTCGCAACTGGGATGACAACGAAGGATTGAGACCGTCCTACGACACCCCGCCTACGTGGAGGCAGGTTCAAGATAATGAGAAGGCCGATTCCACGATGCACATGACCTCAAAGGAATTTCTGGAGCGTCAATCATTCGCCTCCTCATCCATCGCCACGCCGAACCACACGCACGTTGTTCCCAGTGCCCATCAGCATCAGCTCCCTTTCCATCTGCAGCAGCCTGCGCATGGTATGGGCCCGCGCCAGTCACCTCATATGCCGCCTATGCCGATGCAGAATCAACATGGAGGTCACGTGCCTCACGGACCCTACCAAAACATGGACGATCACAGGATGATGCACTCCAACTCAGCGCAGTCTTTTGCGTCGCCTCGAATGGGCCAGGTTCCTATCACCTACACGCCAGCCATGGGCTCCGCCGGTCAGGTGCCCTACAACCAGCCGATGATGCAGCCATTCGTGCCAGGTACGCCGAACATGGGCGGCTTCCGCAACTTTTCCAACAATCATCAGTACATGCCGCAACAGCCTGGTGCACCTATGGGAGGACCGATGATGCCGCAATTCATGAATCCCCAAGGGATGGTACCGGCACCTCAGATGCCAATGTACGCTGGAGGCCATGCGCAGTTCATGCCTCCGAACGCCGCGCCGCCCCAGCCTATCCCGGGATCCAACGGCTATCCTAGTCCCGGACGACCAGTCGCGCCCATGATGGCCCACCAAGGTTCGCAGCAGGGACAACCGGTGTACGGCATGAGTCCCAACGTGCAGTACCAGCAGCCGGCCTTCACCCCGCAGCAGCCTGGCGGTCAGGGTAAGATGGTACCTGGTGCCCGCTTCCAATAAGTTGCTAACGGTTCAACTTAGTTGGCAGGGGTTACAACGGTCCGGGTCCCCAGCACTTCGGGACCAGCCCCTCCCAAATGCATTCATACGGAGCACAGCATCGAAGTGGAAGTAACACCTACGGAGCCAAGCCCTTCAACAACCATGGGCAACACCAAGGGTCTCAGCAGGGCGCGGCAGTTCCAGCCGGTGGCCCCGGGCGCGGTCCTGATGGCTCCGAGGAGGCCAAGTGAATGGTGAAATCAGCACCGTGGCAGAGGTAGACCGTCGCCGTCTGGAATGCCGCCCTCGGCAACATGAATGCCTGGTCAGCTCCCGCTGTTAATCGAATATCAATTACCGGCTGGACTTGAGTGGACACAGGCACTTCGGCATTTCATGGCGGCAAAGGGGATTATGTTAGGGGGGCCCATTCAGCGGCTGGCGACGGAGTCGATCCTGTCGCCCGAGCAATGGATGGAGGTATACTTTCTGTGCGCCATACGATTTATCGGCAGAAAGTTACTTGTTGGCAAGAAATGATCCAGGTTATTCTTGCAGGATAGCTAGGTGATATGGAGGCGAGGGAGATGCTGCCGCTTGGATGTCACCGAGGGGGGGGTGACTGGGTCTGGCCCGAAGTAGGAGACGATTGAGGACCAGGGAGAACGAACGTGGGGACGTTTGGCCATGATCCGGATGCGTATCTGAAGGCTGGGTGGTGTGGACAGCTCAGCAGAGATATGAGGGGCAGAAGCGTAGGAGCTGGCAGTTTAGGCTAGAGCCATCTATCAATAGGTGGCTTGAACATGATAAACCATTACTTCATACGCGTGTCCCCAATGAGTGGCTATCGTCTGTCACCCACATTGGGAACAATTAGACTCTGACTGAAAGCCAGAAATTTGACCACGACGAGCAGGGTTCACTTCGGAACAGGATGGGTGGTCAAGAGAGAAGGGAGAAAAGAATGAGGGCTTCACTAGTGTTGCAGCGACAACTGGGGCGGAAACTACGGCATCAGAGTGCGCCCAGGGACGGCAGACGCGTTTGAAAATAAAACATGATCATGTGTAGTTGCTGACCGTTACATAAGAGAGAGATCCGGGCTCCGTTAGCCGCATGAGGGTCATATTTTTGGGCGTGGCAGGGTTTGGATGATGTAGGCGGCAGAAATAAAGGCGGAGTCGCATTGTGCGGGTTAGATCTAGTACGCAGAGAGAAGTGGATGGAGAGAGAGGGCTGAGGTGAGAAGGTTAATGACATTATGACAAGATTATCCAATGTTAGTCGCCTGATGTAGCCAGCTGGGTTTAAGGTATGATCGGTCGGGGGGACGGCGGGATCAGATCACAGGAGAGAGGTTCAGGGAGGCTCGTGGAGTTCAATTTTCGGTCAAATGTGACTACCTTTGCTGGGCGGCAGCGGTGGTGGATGGGGGATGGCAGGAAACATTCTTATTCGTGGCGGCTGCACGGGGCATGCCATTTGACGGCGCATGTCGCATGTTTCAAGTCTTCACTTTTCCTAACTTGGCTGGACGTTTTACCTAGCAGAGAAAGAGAGAGGGGGAAGAAAAAAAAATCCCCGTCACGTCACAATCGGTTCCCGGTGGGAGGCGAGGCGCTGGAGCGGGGACACCCAGTCAAGGAAGGGGGATGCTGAGGGAAAATCGCAGATCCTGGACGGTGGGACCCTTTGGCTTGGCCCACTGCGATTCCCTCATTTGCTGCTGTTCGATGTTCAGATGCCTGAAGAGCGCAACGACGACCATGCACCTCGTGGTGCTGCAGTGCTTCCAACAACTGGACACGTTCATTGCGGTGGTACAGCTTGAGATGAGCGCTGTGAGGTGGTGTCACAGGGTAGGTTGAGTAAACGGGCTGAGCCAATCAGGGCAATGGGCGGCTCACCGAAGCCAGGCACGCGGGCCGTCTGATTGGATCCGGTCTGGATCCGAACCGTCGAACCCGTCGTGGTGCCCCTGCTCTCTTCAGTGAGGTGCAGTGTGTCGTGCTTCCCAGGGCAGGGAAGGAAGCTGCCCAAGGTCTCTTTGAAGACGGCGGCGGCGACGGCCAGAAGGTAGGTCGGTTTGCGCCCCTTGCGCTTCAGATCTTTGGCGCGCAACTGCCGCTGTGGCCTCCCATTCGTGCATCCGTCCCTTCGCCAATGACTGGGCTGGATCAAACCTCACGTCTAGTTTCTGACCAGTGACTGACGCTCTCTCCATGTTCATCCCACCTTTTTTTTTATCGGGACAGAAATCAGAGACAAACGCGCCTGCCTCTGTCTCTCCTCTCTGTCAGTCTTAGCCTTAGCGCAGGTATCTTGGGCGCCCTCCCGCCGCTGTCCCCGCCGTTGGTACAAATGTGCGTGTCACTAAAGACCACGCCTTTGTGGAGCGACGACGTTGACCTGGGCCCACAATGCGGCGGCAGGCGTGGTTGGGCCGTTCTGTGCTAGGGCGCAAGGGGTGAAGACACAGGAATCTTGCGGTCCCTCTAGGCGCAAGTCGAGTTTCTCGAGGTTTTCTCGTCTGTTGGACAGGATTAAAGGGCACGGGAGAGCCGAGGGTTGCGCACCGACTTGTGGACGTGGAAAAAGAATCCAGAGGGAGAAGGAAAGGGAGGCTTAGATTCAGACGTAGGTCGTAGGTCGTAGTCCAGACTGGACCGGCCTGCTTGGGTACAGATACTCTGAAGGGATCAGCAGCATGGAAACTGCCAGCTCAGTTCTGCCAGCATCCGAATAGCCGATTGCAAGAACAGCTTGAAGTTGAGGTACCTTGGATCTACAAATGTCTAGGAGGCATCCAGCATGCGAAGATGAGGTATCTCAAAGTAGAAGGTGCCGAAGAACCTGAACAGATCCTGAACAGTGCAGCAGGTAGACAGGGGTCGTTCCTTCCCGGCGCGAGAAGACCTTGAAGGGTAGGTGTGGTGTTGGCCAAGCGCAGCGCACCCCGCGACCGCCAGCCAACCCGCAGGCGGGATGGGATCACCTCTCCTCAGGGCAGAATGCAGACAGCCTGGTACCTGCACTAGAGCGGGATATCTGCAGAGTTGGGAGGCAGACCGGCCCTTCACCCTTGCCTTCTTCGCCCTCCTCGCCCTTGACCCTGGTTCGGCGTGCCTTGCCTTCCTTCGATGGGCTGGTTGACTGCGGATCTCATCAACGATAAAGAGCCCGTGACAGCCTCCCGCCTTCCTGAGTCTCTTGCTCCATCCGCACCTGACATCAACAACACCTCGATCGGGTCTCGGCTTCTCTTTCTCTTCTCTTCCCTTACCTCACTTTCCATTCTCTTGCTTCCTGACCGTCTCTGATATTGCGTCACACACGACACCAAATTCACTCTTGCTCAAGCAAAAATCCAAATCCAACCTTTTTAGCCTGGGTACCTACTTTGCCTGGCTTACACACACCTTCCTTACACACACACAACACACACTTGCGCGCCAAAGCAGCAGACCCACGAAGAAGGCACGCCGTTCCTTCCCTGCCTCCTTCTAAATCGCAACGGTTACATACTGGGCTTTCCCGACCAACCTTCTTGCACAACCAACACATTCCTTCCTTACTCTTCATTGCCAGTCATTGGACTTTTGTTCTTCTTCGAGCTGTGCTCGAGTCTGCAATCCCCATTTTCGCATACAAAAAAATCCAAGACGCCCGTCTCAGTCAACTTGACTTGGACCGTCTCACCCTCATTCACCTCTTTCACCTTCACAACAACAACACAAACCCAAGCCCGGGATCGCACCTGACCCGCGCACATATCAGGACGAGGAGCAAACTCACACTCATTCAAGAGCCAAGTTTTCCCCAACCTTCATCTACACCCTTTCCACCTTCTCGGCCTTTCCCCGAGATTCTTTTTCTTCCTCTCTCAATAACCTCAAGGAAAAGACATCATGAAGTCCTCCTGCGCCCTCACCATGCTGTCGCTGCTGGTCAGCCAGGGTTCGGCTCACATGGCCATGACCTATCCCCCTCCCCTGCGCTCCAAGGAGAACCCGTTTTCCACCTCGGCCAACATCGACTACAGCATCACCAGTCCTCTGAGTGCTTCTGGCAGCGACTTCCCCTGCAAGGGCACCCTCAACCTCCTCGGAACTGCGGCTGCCCAGTCGGTCGCCACCTGGCAGGCCGGTCAGCAGTACAACATGACCATCGCCGGTGGTGCCAACCACAACGGCGGCAGCTGCCAGGCTGCTCTCTCTTACGACAAGGGCCAGACCTTCACCGTCATCCACAGCTACATCGGTAACTGCCCTCCCGCTGGCACCTCGTCCTTCAAGTTCACGGTTCCCGCCGACGCCCCTGCCGCCTCGGATGCCCTCTTCGCTTGGACTTGGTTCAACAATGTCGGCAACCGCGAGTTGTATGTCCCCCAGCTTTCTCCTCGAGCAACCCTGAGCCTTGCTGACCTTTCACAGCTATATGAACTGCGCCGTCGTGACTGTCAACGGTGGCAGCAGCGGTGCCTCCAGCAGCACCACTGCCTCGTTCAGCAGCCGCCCCAAGATCTTCGAGGCCAATATTGGCAATGGCTGCAGCACTGCTGAGGGCTCTGACGTCGCGTTCCCCAACCCCGGCCCGGATGTCGACAACACTTCCAGCAAGACCGCGCCCCCTTCCGGCAACTGCGCTGTCGCTGCTGGTGGTGGCTCTGGTGGTGGCAGCTCTGCCGCCCCCGCCAACCCCGTCGCTTCCAGCGCTCCGGTCGCCAGCAACCCTGTCGCTGCACCCTCTTCTCCTGCCGCGGCTCAGCCCAGCGTTGTCGCGCCCGTCTCCTCGGCTATCCAGAGCGTGCCTCAGTTCAGCCTTGCGCCCACCACCACCGGTGCCGCTGCAGGCTCTCCCGTCGCCACTTCGCTGTAAGTACCTCAGCTTTCCCGCTCACCCACTTCCTTCTGTAGATCACATTGCTAACCGTCTGCAGCCCTGGCGGCGTCTTCATTCCCGTGTCTAGCAGCAGCGTCTCTTGCGACCCTGAGGTGGAGACCAAGACCACCCTCGCTACCATCAGCAGACCGGCTCAGACCAACGCTGCTCCCACGGCTAGCGACATCGTGCCTGTCCCCACCCCCACCCCCCTTCCCTCGGGTGGTGCCAACGCTCCAGGCTCCATGACTGCTGGCCTGGCCTGCACCGATGAGGGCCAGTGGCTCTGCATCGAGGGCACTCACTTCCAGCGATGCGCTTCCGGACGGTGGTCGGTTATCATGAGTATGGCTGCTGGTACCAAATGCCAGTCCGGAACCACTGAGTTCGTCACCTGGGCCAAGAAGAGAAACCACAAGAGAGCCCACGCCCGCCGCTTCCGCTCTGGACACATCTGATTCTTCCAAGGGATGCTTCGAGGGCAACTAGCATGGCAGGCCCTTTGGTCTAGACTGTTAAGTTGCTTCCGAAGACCTTTACGTTTTTATGCCCTCTGGATGATCAATCACGTGGGCCACGACATTCTTATGAGAACTGTATGAGATACGCGGGATGGGGGTCAAACATCATAGACATGGGAACAACCTGGTCTGGTTTCGCAATTTCGGCGTTGAGGTTGACATTGAATCTCCAGGACTGGCTCTTGGTTGGCATGGTATGGTTGGCTGGCAGGCAAAATACGTCAGATAAAACAGATAGCAACGCGCACTCCGACGATCGTTGTAACAGAAGAGAATGGCGGTGATGATATGATGCTGTGACGTTGATGTTAAAGTGAAAATAGATTGGGGTCTGCTGCAGGTGGAAAGCGCCTCAATCCCAGACATCTGCCAGCTGGTGCCAACTGGTCGAGAGCTCCATACACCTGCGCGCCACCGCAGGCAACATCAGCACCTATTCTCTCTTGTGGCTGGAGCATTGAACTTGAGACTTCACATTCAACTCAAAGGCGGCGCTCACTCACGAACCTCATCAGCCAGCGGCATAATTATCCAAGAGATCGACTAGGCTTGGGACGGGCAATTGCTGGACAAATTTTGACGACGTCGCGTTGGCCTGTGCGGCCGCGCCTGACACATCTGGTCCCTTGCAACCAGGGTAGCTCTCACTCACGTCGACCGCACCCTCAGAAGGCTGGAGCAGGAAGTAATGACTGGCGAAACACGTTCATGAGGCTTGCTCAAAAAACCCAACAACGCGAATATGGCGATACCATCCGGCAGAGCGTCGTTCAAGAAGAAGGATGGTGTCTTGACGTTGACGCCGGATCAGCAGTCCGTCATCTGGACGCCAGCGCCTGGCAATGGCCCGCCCACCGTATCGCTATCGCTTGCCAACATCACGAGTGAGTCTTTCGAGTTCATGAGCTGGCTCCGCTCGCTGACGTGACAACAGACTTGCAACAAACACCAGATACCGCTGCCAAGGTGATGCTCAAGATCTTTGAGAAGCCACCTGACGCCACAGACCAGGTGCCGTACCTCTTCCACTTCACGTCAGAAGAGGGTCGATCCGAGGCGAACGCCATCAAGGACCTTCTATCAAGACTCCTCGCCGATATCCGATCCGGCGACCCCAACCTGCCCAAGCCAGCCGGGACACCAAACCCTCACGCAAATAACGGAAACTCCACCCCCAATCCTGGGCCAGGCGGCTCAAGCTCCGGCTCCATGGCCTTCGCGAGCTCTGTCAACTCCAAACCAACCCAAGCGCGTTGGTTCGACGACGCTCATCTCAAGGGCGACATTGAGCTACAGCAGTCCCTCATGAAGAAGGACCGGACCCTGCACCAGACGTACATGGACGCCCGCGCCACCAAACCTGAATCCATCTCTGACGCTGCGTTCAACGCGCAGTTCTGGTCCACCCGCACCAACCTCCTTCGGGCTCACGCCATCGAGGTCAACCAGCAAAAAGGAGCCTACAATATCCTGCCCGCCATCAAGCCACGCCTCGAGAATGATGTGCTCAAGCTCGACATCACCGTGGAAATGGTCCAGCTCATCATGGCGCAGCACCCGCTCGTCAAGCGTCTGTACGACGAGAACGTGCCCAAGGTGCCAGAGAACGAGTTCTGGTCGCGCTTCTTCCTCAGCAAGCTCTTCCGCACCCTCAAGGGCGACAGGATCTCGGACGAGAAGAAAGAGGGGATCCGCCGCGACGCGCTCTTTGACGCCCACGATGCGAGCGAAAACACGGCCACGTTCCAGCGCAAGAGCATGGCACAGAGCGTGCCGCACATTATCAACGTCTACGGCAACGAGGAGAACCAGGGCGGCTTTCGCAGCGGAAACCAAAAGGACGTTGAGATGCGTCCCCGCAAAAACGTGCCCATCGTCAACACCCTCAACTCTCTCAGCGAGAGAATGTTGGCCAACGTCGCCCCCACAATCGACAGGGAGAACGGCGACGGCCCAGAAGACTCAACCTTCCAAGAGCTCGCCCTTCGCGACCTGCAAGGCGACGCAAAGGAAAACAAAATCATCCTCAACGTCAAGGAACAGAACCGCTTCTTCTCCAAAAAGCAAGAGACACAATCAGCAAACAGCCTCGCCTTCGCCAAGCAGAACCCCGCCGACGTCATCTTCGAGATCCAATCGGACCTCGAGATGGTCGAGACGGACGACGCCGACGGCCTGAACCTCCGCGCCGGCATCGGCATCAACGACGACAGCGACAGCGACGAAGAGACCCAGCGGCGCCCGCATGTCGGCTCCCGCGCGGCACGTAAGGCGGCCGGCGAAGATATCATGGCGGGCATCCGCCAGCGGCGCGGGGAAAAGTACGGCGACGCCTCGGCCGACGCATCCAGGCCCATGGGCCTCCCCGCCGAGATTGCGGAGCGCTGCCAGCTGACGCATGCAACGACCGTCGAGTTCCTGCACCAGTTCTGGAACGCGTTCCTGTCGGGCGACCCGGACCGCGCCAACGAGCTGCAGTACCTAGTCGAGTCTCTCAAGCGCTCTGCCGAGCGCATCCACGCGGTCGCCGACGAGGCCGAGAAGGCCCGCGACGACATCATCGCGGCGAAGAAGAAGGAGATTATAGACCACTACAAGGCGACCGGTAAGAAGATTCGCGGCTGGCGGCCGGAGCACGAAAAGGGCGGACGCAAGGCCGTGCTAGCGGTGATGCAACCCACGCTGGAGGCGTTGAAGAAGGCCCAGGCAGATTATCAGCGGGCTCTCGCGGCGGAGGGCGTGCAGCTTTCTACGGAGGCCTGAGTTACATAACCATGCCCATGTCATTAAATTGCTCCCGGGTTGAACACGTCATGAGGGACATGGCGCGAATGTAGTAGTACTATAGATCTTTACAGCAAAAAGCCACTTTTTTATTTATTTCACCAATATCACGCAGTTACACGGCGGCCATCATCACTTCTGCAAACTTTTTGATGCAGCCAACTACCTAGACAGATATCTCCAATGTTGATACACTTTTACCCGTCTTCTCCCCAGCTTCTCTATAGTCGTATAAACCTTTCACGCGACGGGACCAATCGCGTTATTTTGTTTTTATGGAAATCATACAGGCCCGGGGAGAATAAAAGATGACACCTCTATGGTCTACTAACAAGAGGCTGCCCTCTTGAAACGAGAAAACAGACAAAAAGAAGGATCGAAGTAAGGCAAAAAAAAAAAAAAAAAAAAAAAAAGGGTCTGAATTTTTTAAGAATGAGGTGCTGATTTTACACTGCAACAACCTGCCGTACCCTAGCCTCCTCCGCATCGCTCGGCGTCGGGATGACGCCGAAACCCATTCCCTTGCGCTTCTGGCTGTTCTTGGACCGCACGTCGCCGTACTTTTCGTCGAAGCGCCGTATGCTCTTGAGGCTGTCCATGTCCTCGCTGACGCTGGCAGCGATCATCTTGAGCGCCTTATCGAAGTGGTGTTTCCTCAGCGTACGCTTGGGGGGAAAGACGTAGGGCTCCGGGCCGGTGTGCCTGGCGGCCTCCTCGGACTCCTCCTGCACAGCGGTCATGGCGGCGGCGACGCAGAGGTTCTTGAGGTCGGAGCCGGAGTAGAGGACCGTCTGGCGCGCGACGTCGTCGATGGAGACGGAGTCATCGAGGTCCTCGCCCTTGAGCAGGATGCGCAGGATCGAGGCGCGGTCCTGCTTAAGGGGAAGGTCGACGAGGATCTTGCGGGGCAGCCGGCGGAGGACGGCGTCGTCGAGGTCGAAGGGGCGGTTCGTGGCGACCATGATGAAGGCCTTTGTGTCATTCATGCCGTCCCACTCGCGGAGGAACTGATTAATAGTCTCGCGATGGGCGGCGCGGTTGCGTTGGCCGCGGGCGGCGAGCAGGGCGTCGGCCTCGTCGATGAAGATGACCAGCGGCGAGAGCTTCTTGGCCAGGGAGAAGAGGGCGCGGACGTTCTTTTCGGACTGGCCAACATACATGTCGTTGATGCTTGCGCCCGAGACCTCGAGCATGTTTGCGCCAGACTCCTTAGCGACAGCCTTTGCCAGGAGAGTCTTGCCGGTACCAGGGGGTCCGTAGAGGAGGCAGCCGGGGATCCTGTCGGTGGCAAGAACGCCATAGGTGAAGGCTTCAGGCCGAATCAGGGAGAGGGATGTGAGGAGCTTCAGAGCGGACTTGGTCTCTGGGTCAGCGTGGACGTCATCAAAGGTTGTCTTGATCTCGTTGGAGTTGACGAGGCCTGCCAGGAGCTTCTTCTCGTAGTCGTTGTAGTTGCCGGATACACGAAGACGTTCGGGCTCGGCGCGAGTGGAATCGGCGGATGATGAAGAGGGAGAGGACGGTTTTGAGCGGGTTGGTTTGTCCTGGACGCGGTGCAGTTGGGCGGTGCTGTAGGAGCTCGACTCCACGACGTCGAAAAGAACGCGCCAGGACTGGTCTGGGGAGACGGAGCCCTGGCAGGCGTAGAAGAGGCGGGTGATGTGGTAGACGTCCGGAAGGGGAGCACGGAGGTCGCGAGAACGCGGGGATGAGAGAGACTTCCATGTAAGAACCCTCTGCGTCGTCGAGAAGAAATTGTGGCGGGTGCGACTTGGAGACGCCGACGATGCGGAGCTTGGAAGTGTCCGGGGAGGATCCGGCGATGGTGCGAAGCATATGTTGGATGTTGCGCAGGTTTTCTTGGAGATAGTCATTTGCCTCGTAGATCTTTTTCGTGTTGCTTGCGTTGGTAATGCGTTGAAAGTTCAGGGGGAGGGGAACGAGGCATTCCTCGGCAGCAATATCCTTGAGTGTTGTGGCGTACTGCTCCGATGGGTTCTCGTTGGAGGAGGTGCCGACGAGCGTCACTCTCCTGCCAGACCGCCACATTGTGTCGACGATGGCACGCAGTCTGCCGAGTATAAGAGCCCCCTCAAGAGTCATGTTAAGCTCGACGAAGTCATCAACATGAATTATGAGGTTGCGATCCGGTTGTGACGACGTCTTCGTCGTCGCGTTGGCGATCTCCTCCAGGGCGGCATTGATCTTGAGGTTCTCCCAGCGGTCGACGGAGGGAAGCATGTACTCCTTTGCGCCCTCCTTGATCTTCTGGAGCTCATCCTCCATGGGGTTGTTGAAGCCGCTTCCTCCTTCTTGTTGGTTGAGATGAACCCACGCAGCCTCAATTTCACCAGCCACATCTTCATCGCTCGGCTTGGCAGGCTCCTCCGACTTCGCCAGGCGGCCGTTCATTTCTGCCGCGCGGTATCCCATCATGGAGATGGGGCCTCTGGAATATGCGCAGTCCTGGCCAATATAGTCACCCACGAGCATGCCCAGCTCCTGCGCATCAAGATGGATGATGTCCGCCTCCACGCACGAAGCAACGTGCTTCATAAGTTTCCTCGTATGGCTTCGCCCAGTATAATTCGGAATGTGGACGACCGTAAGAGGCCTCTTGAGTTCCCTACCCAGCATGTCCGTTGTTGGTTGCAGCGCAAGCTCGGCCCGCACCGCCGTGACAATCTCACCCCGAATCCTAGGATCAAACAACCGCAGACCGTCACGTTTTGGCAGCGGCCGTCCCTCCTCGATGTACTGCTCGACAAGCGTCTGGAGTATAGCATCCTGATCCGCTATCTTCTCCTGTATGGGATCGCTGTTTGTTGTGTCTCTCGTGTGCTGCGACAGAAGATTCGAAAGAACAAACTTGTTGGAGTAGCGAAGCATATCGGCAAAGTCTGTCGTGGGCAGCGGCTCGCGGGAGCTTTGTAGGTTATTTGAAGACCGCATCTCGTCAATGGAAAGGCTCAACCACTGCGATGCTTCAGCCAGTATCCTGTTCCGCCTCTCAACAGCCTCGGTGTTGCCCTCGCGCAAGTTACGCAACGCATCCTGCAGCCTCGATTCGCTCCATGAAGCCTGGCTGAACACTAGATCCAGATCCTTCCATAGCAGATCGTGCCAGCGGGCGCCCATATACCGGTGGTGCCAAAGGTCGTTCGTGAGGGTGTTGATTCGGTTGTCGGGGTCGTAGAGCGACACGTTGCTGTCGAGGAAACTCTGCGGCAGCTTCACGGGCGGAAGCTCGTCCGCCGCTCTCGGCCTCGAAAGGCGCGCTCGGGCAGACGCAAACGCGCCGCCTCTCGATCTGCGAAAAGCCGACTCGTTCGTCGTCTGTTCGGTCTTCACACCGTCCTGATCTCTACTGCTGCCGTCATCCTGCTCGCTCGCCGGTTTTTCTGGTGGCTTCCCGTCGTCTGCGCCGGCTTCGGACGGGCCTTTCCGCAACCTGAAGGATGGGTGAAAGTGTCGACACTGGCGGCGGGCCGAGAACGCTGCTAACCTCGACGATGCAGAGACTCGAGAGGCTGAGGCAAGGGCCCGTGGCCCTATTGCATGCATTCGGAAGAAACAAGGGCGATATGCCAGTAATTGGCGGTGTCGTTGTATGGCGAAGGCACTTCTTTCGACAAGCTCTTTGAGCCGGCGCTGTGCTTAGTGAGGGCGGCGGAATCTCGGCAGACTCTTCACCGAGGCTCACCGAGCACCACACCGAATGGGCTTGTGATTCGATCGAGAAATGGGGCCTAAGACCCAGTCAAAATGAGCGTTACGTCAAAAGCAGATATGCTAGATATAGTGCGAGGATTTTACTAGTCTGCGCACGTTTTTATTTGAAATGTTGTTGAGGCTCTTTGCGCCTCGCCTCATCTGAGGAACTCTGAATACCGCACCTATGCCCTTTGCTGCCAACCTTATATGATACACTCGTAACGCTATTCGTAGGATGTTCAGAATAACGCAAAATCTTCAAAATCAAATCCTCCTTGGTCTGCGGACTCCTTCTTTCCTCTAGTCCACCATTGGCTCCATATGCGAAGTTGGTCATGCAAGCTGGTGACAAGCTCCTGAATGTCCCAGTCAAGTTTTATCGTACCATGTGCGGGTTGCGTCGAACTGTTATCGCAAGTACTTCCTGGAACCGTCCACATCGGGCCCTTGACCACCCAATTCCTCTGTACGTCATCTACAATGACTCGAGACCACTCAAGAACCATGGCATCTTGAATCTTGAAGTTCTTAGCCTCTCTCAGGCGCCGGAAGAGGCCTGAAGGAGATAGGGTCGGAGCCTGTGATCTCTCGAGTTGAGCATCCATATATTCTTCCGCACCGTTAACAAGAACGCTGAACCAATCAAGTCGTTCCATAACTTCATCCCACCACTTCACATTCCCTTGCTTCAGTGAGCAAGACTCGAATGTCGGCTGTAGGGTGTTGACGAGCCAAACGATTTTCCTTAACACGTGAATGTGCTCTGCGCTGACAGGAGTGCCTCTCAGGCCAGTCGCCCAGTCAAGCATAGATGTGATCAGAGTAGACATTGAGATCAACACATCATCGTTTAGTTGGCGGGCAACGACTGAACCATTCCACTCCAGCTCTAGGGCATCGCAGAACACATCCAGCAGAGCGTAAGCTTCAGGGCTAGACTTCGTAGCGTGCAGAACTGCAGAAAGCATCCTGAGGGTGAAGGCCACCACGGCGTCGCTCTGCATAGCCGTCTTCAACAGCAGTACTTGTTGTGGCAATCTACCCAGCTGGAGGGCTTTCTTGAAGTTATTGAGCAAGAGATAAAACAGGCTGCTGGCGATTCCAGTGTTGCCCTCCGCAAGCTTCAAGCCATAAGACAAGATTTTGGCCACTTGCAGCTCAGGGTCCTCGGCAGGTGGGGAGTACGCCTTGCTCACCTCCCTGAAGAAAGGGGGCACTTTGCAGATGTCTGTGCCGTAGGTTGTGATGAGGGATATGATATTGCGAACAAATCTGACATAGGTTGAATGCTCTGTCGAATCGTTCGTTGAGTCGTTAGCTGTGACTTGAAGATCGGCTCGCATTTGCTGCATGACATTGTCCAATGCCTTTGAGAAGTTGGATAGTTCTTTCTTCTTCTCGGCAGCATTCGTTGTCTGCAGGGACTGCCGCATCCATTTCATCGCGTCTGCAAGAATCAGTCGACTGGTCCTCAAATTCGGCTAGGAGCACTTACACTCGAAGAAGTCCCGATTAGACATGTAACCTGGATTGGCAACAAACCCTAAAGTCCTATTGGGAACATAGGGAAATCCCTGGCGTTGCATTTGCTGGCCAAGCTGATTCTCAAATCTTAAGCAGTGGTTTGGTTGGACAATAATCAGCAACCACAGATGGAGGAGATCGATATCCATGTCCTATTTCAAATCAGCAATGGTCCTGTGCAGCGAAATTCTGTTTCTTACGTCTAGCCTCACATCCCCCGGCCTTTGTATGACGGTCGAGAGAAAAAGCGGAAGGTATGGTCGTTGTTTCAAGCTGAGCTTATGAGGCATGTTGTCGAAGACACCGAATCTATGGTTGCGCTTGAAGATTTGAGAGTATTGCTTTGGAGGTCAGTCTATTGTTCTCTGAAGTAGAATCTCAAACTTACCATCATTCGACAGCGGACAAAGAGGCTAGACATCATGCCAGATAAAACGACGCATTGCTCAACGCAGGCACTTGAAACAGACTTGACCAAGGGTTTGCCTCTGTTGGCTTGGTTGGCCAAGATACAACGCGACATGGAGAAGAACCCAGCGGCCAGCTCACGCTCGAGCATCTAGGCAATTGTCAGAGCCGAAGAAAAAGAATGGGCGATACGGCTTACCAGAATGGCTTCTTCCGACTCCACGCCCACCATGCTGTCCTGACTATCGCCGTCTTCGTTGAAGACTGCCTCAATCCGTACAATGAGTCGTTCAAAGGTAGTCAGGGAGGCTTGCAGAAGGGCCGACGGGAAGTCTGCAGGGAGGGCGGAAAAGTGTTGGAAGACGTGTTGCAATTGGACTGACACATGTTAGTGAGAATTTTCAATGTATGAACAGGTTCTAACTGACCAGTACTTGAGGCAAGTCTTGCCAGCTCCAAGCTGTTTGCGTATTGTACGACGTCCATAGACGACTTGACAGAGAAAAGCATGATCTCCATAGTAGCAGCCTTGTTCTTCTCTACGATTGCGCTCATGAAACTTTCGCTGATTCTGTTTGTCGCGTCTTTCGGCATTGCCAAGAATTGTCGTTGCATATCAGCCGCAGCAGAGTTGTATTGGTCAACCAACTGCTTGAACACGTCTGCCTGCCAGTTGGCCAGGGGAAGGAATGACAGAGAGGATTCTTCGTGTACCACAAATCGTGCGAGTTGGTTCCAGGCCCGCAGGTTGATCAAACAAGCTTCCTTGTGAGAGCTAGCAGGAATGACGAGCTTCTGCAGGTTGTGAATAGGAGGCCGAAGATCGGGCGGCGCGGCCCAGAACAATGTGCAAAGGAGATCGTGGTGGTTTCTGAGAGCAGCCAAGTCATGTGCGTGAACGTCCTGTTCCTTCGAATATTGTCGGTCGTGATTGGGGAGAGTGCGAGTCACCAAGTTCCGAATGTCATTGACCATTTCCTTCTTCCTCAGCTTCTTGATGACCAACGCCACCAATTTGAGGAAAATGTGGAAGCAGCGATCCTCTGCTTCAACCTTCAAGGATGGACTAGTGTGAAGGTTGTCTAAAAATCGAGCTGAGCGGAATGCCTCTTCGTTTCGCAAATGAGCCAGATTCTGAGAACCGAAGAAGTCGAAAATTGTGCCAATAATGCCACTGCATTTCTGCCATCCCCATTGTTCCACGAGATAGTGGCATCTGGCCACCAGCGTTCGGCAATAGTCATTGAAGCTTGGGGATTGACGAGGGTTGTCGCGGTAGAGCTGAAAGACGCGCTTCAACACTTGCTGAGGCAGGCTCCAACCTTCCACCGGGGTCTGATATCTCTTGCCGGCAACGAGGACGCCCAGATTGTCAAATTCGCACAGCGGCAAAAGTGTAAACATGTCCTTCCATAAACGCTCGAATTCTTGTGCATCCGACCCTCTAATGATGGCCGGCTTGATGAGACGCGGGAATGTAACGTCCCAGAAGTTCATCCTCGGTATCCGAAGACTTTCCAAGACCCTCATCAAGACTACCCAGGCGTGCGGAACAACTTTGTCGGAGCGTATACCACACTCACGGTATCTCAATGTCTGAAGGTCATCATAGAGATTGGTAACCTCGTCCAGTCCAGACGTTAGAAGGCTGCTGACGAGTGCTTCGGCAGCTTTCCTGAGGAGATTTTCCAACGTGAAAATCTCCGAGATCAGCGCGGCACGCTTCTGGCAAAGACGGACTGCAGAAGAGATGATGAGCAGCAGGCTTGAAAGTACGTCCGTCAGCTGTAAACGTTGGCTAGAGTCTAGAGACAACTCAGAATCCAGGCGAGACAAGAAAGCTCGTGTCACATCGCCTAGACGTGCGACAAAAGAGTGGGCACCATTGTCGTCGGTGAAGCTCACTGACTTGAGTACGTAGTCCAGAACAAAACCCGCTGCATCTTTCACATTAAAGCCAGCTTCTGCTGTAGGCACGGGTTTCAGGATTTGATCGAGTATTCCATCCATCAGAATGCCGAATTCAGACGAAACCTGCTCATTCCAGATGTCCCAGCGAAGAGCTTGTTCTCCCAGATGAAATGATACTCGAGGCCGAGACTCCCAAAGCTTATCAGGAAACCGTTCGTCAACTGCGGATTCCACCTTGCCGCTTCCTATGAGAGTACTCTCGTGGAAGAACACTCCACGATCGAGTGGAAATATATCAAAGTGCTGCGTGTAGCGGGTGCCAAAAGGGCCGAGGCCAAGCAGTTGATTATCAGCATACGTAGTTCTCGGCGCCCCTGCTGGAGTCGACACTTCGGTCGTCGGCAAAGGATCGTTTGCATAACGAAATTGAGCAGCGGCGACATCGATCCGAACAGGCGGAATAGCTTTCCTTGAACGTTTGGAGCGATGCTTCTCAGCAACCGACGGCTCGGGTGAGCCTCTGGCTGCAGTGACCCGCTCTGAGACAACAGAGCATGCATCGTCAATGACAGACTCCAAATGCATACTCCGGGCGGATAGCGACTGTGAACGACTTCGACGAAAGAGGGCATCAAGTGCCCTTTTCCTCGCTTGGAAAGCAATCCTCCCCGGTTGCTCTGCCACATCGGTCTCAAGCTGCGCTGGTCTATTGGCGACGCCGTGGGGTTGTTGGCTGGCTAATGAACCTTGCCTCGAGAGTGAGCGTTGCGGCCGCCGAGCACTAGGGGACGGGGCCGCGACTTGATCATCGTCTTGTATCGTCCTCGCAGGCTGGGCGGCCGTCCGACTTTTAGGGGAGGCCGCTGGAGTCTGTGAGAACAAATTTGTCGAAAGCTGAGCGAGTGGATTTCGCGCAGTAGGTTTGGTTCGGGTGGTCTTGTTGCGTTGCAGCCCCTGGCGAGGCTGTATTTTATTTCCTTTCCACTTTTGCAACACTGTCCCAGCATCGACATTGTCCTTCCTTGTTGCTAGACGAATTATCTTATTCCTCGGGCTTGACCTTCCCAGATTGCGTTTGGTTTGAGCTGTCCGCGCCGCAACCTTCAAGAAATGCGGCGCATCTGGCTCAATGACATCCAGAATACTCAAACGCGGGGGTGTCTTCGCCCTAGCGGTAGCTTGAGGTGCACCAGCTTCTGATTTCTGAGTGGTCACCCAGGAATCCAGACTAGGTGTCGTGGTGGATCGGCTTGCGCTGTTCGGAGGTCTTCCGCGTTTCTTTGGCTGAGCATTTGAAGACGCTTTGCTTTTCTTCAGTCTCTTTGCTGGACGGAAAGACTCCTTGAGAGTCGTCTGGCGTTTTCGGCTCGGAGCCATCTGATCAACCCCGTTATCTTCCATAGCGGAAGAATCCCCATCGTCAAGTTCAATGACCGGAGGTCTATGTCGTTGCGGGGACATCGTATCGAGGTTGACCAGAGCGGTTCCAGCAGGTCGTGACACCGATGCCGGTTCTTCATCGGAGTCATCGAAGATAAACGACGCCGCTGTTGTAGACGTTGAGCGACCAATACGCCGGACGGCAACCCCACGTCTCTGCGTCATTTCAGGCGATGGTTCGCGGTGGTGCTGTTGTGTGGGCTTCGGGCGGCTTGCTTGCTGGTCCAGTCTAAGCCATGATGCTGGAAGAACGCCTCGGATTCTTCGACCAACGTTTCTGAGGGCTTCCGTTTCGCTCTCTCGATCACCGCCAGCACCATTCTCTGATTCTGGCGCAGACATAGCAGCAAAGTCGCCAAAATCAGGTTGATCGTCCTCTGCGGCAGAAACGTCGGCCATTGTGATGTCAACAATATCATGATTTGCGGGAGCTGAAGCTTGTCTCGGCGGCGACGGCGACCGGAAAGGGTCATCATCATCGTCAAAGAGGACTTGAGCAAGGTCCGTCTCAAGCAGCGGGATAGAGCCGTCTCCCAAATCGACGGAGGCACTCGGTACTTGTGGAGGTAAAGGAGAAGAAGAGAGCGCGCCGTAGATCTCATCATATGTTTGAAATGTCGGACCTGAAGGCGGCTGCTCGATCGTGGCAACCTCCTTCGCCGGTCGAGACCTGGCAACGCCTTTACCCATAAGCCTTCTCCTCTTTTTACCCTGTGCCGTCGTCGATTTGCGGAAAATCTCGTCAATCGAGGGAAGATCTCCATTGTCGGACAAACTGGTATTGTCCGTTTCTCCATCCTGGCTCGGTTGACTGCTCGGTCCACCTTTATGCTTGGGTGACGAGGTTCGCAGCGGAGAAGGAGACGGCGACAATGACATTCGCAAGATGTCGTGACTCAACGGCTCCTCTAATCCATTAGACTGGCTCTCATCCGTCGTCTCGTTCTGTCCGTCCACTACGCTCTCTTGGCTGGCCTCGAAATCCTTCTCCTGTGAATCCTCATCGGCTCTTTGTCGCCTGGCGGCCGGCTCGTTTGGCATCCTTACAGGCCGTAATCCATGGGATTTGAAGACTTTGCTGTATTGCGCATTTTCGATTAAATACGGGTGTTGCTGAATCGGTTTTCGCGGCCTGAAGGAGCGGGCATGCTGAGCGGCAGTCTCCCTCGCAATTTGTTCGTCCCTGCTCGTGTCCGAGTCTCTCTGTCTGGCCGGTGGCCGTAGCTGACTGCTCAAAGAGGGCAACCGGTTTCTCGGCAGACTTTCTGGACTTGTCCGTAGGCTCTCTTGACGCATACGTAGAGCTTCTGGGCTTGTTCGTGAACGCTGCGGGCTCGATGGTGGGCTCCGCTGACTCCTGGGAAGGCTTTGAACATCTTGTGCTGGACTTCGCCTCCTCCCCAACGAGCTAGATGGCATCCTGGGTGGACTTGCCATCAGAGCTGCAGGGGGTGACAGACTTCGAGTATCGTTCTCGCGAGGAAACGCAGGCGGAGGGGCTGTGATCTTGACATAGCTCGTAGATATGCTGTCGTCACCTCCGAGAGGATCTGGAGACTCGTCCCGGCCACCAATCGTGTACATATGCCTCGTCGGCGGAGGGGCCGCAGCTGGCAGGTCCTCCAAGTCGAAAATGTCTGCGAGATCGTCCACATCTTGCGCTGAGGAAAGTGGCGAAGAGGCGGGCTCGTCGACAGCAGCTCTAATTTCCTCTAGGTTCGAGATCGGGGCTATCGTCTTCGCGGTCGCGTCTGCGTTTGCTTGGGAGGAAGGGGGGACATCCCACACACTGTCTTCGGGGGCTTGCGTCGACTGCAAGGCTTCATCGGGTCTGTTCATGGGAAGGTCGATCTGTTGATGGGTACCCTCGAATTCCTGGCTATCGAAATCCAGTTCGTCGTCCGAGTCCGGGACCTCGCCCAGTTCTTTCCAATTCGCCATGGCGTGAATCGTTCATCATAAACAACTAGGCATGATATAACAAAGCTTTCTCAAATGACGCGCTTGAGAATTTGGAATGAATAGAAAAGAAGTCCTGAGATGCGATGCTTGGTCGGGAACGAATCGTGCATTACCTAAGATTCAGGTACCCTAGCTGTAGCGTGCACTTCGCTGTGTTCAAGCCGGACGCGTCCAGTCGGTCGGTGAGCGCGTTTGGTGGGGTACGCGCTGTCGCGCGGTGGCGTGGCCACGGGGGTGAACCACTTTAGCTCTAATGCGTGCACGGCCGGCCGGAGCCGAATTTTTGGGGGGGACGGCACCGAGAGCTTCAGCTGGCAGCTACGGCTACCGATTTCGGTATTCAATTACATCACATCCGACTTGGTATTTGCGACTGGGTTCAAGCCGGGGATGCTCTCCAAACACCTACCGTCCTGCATATCTCTCCGCGTCATCAATCACAAGCTCCGGTAGTCCCAAAGCTCTAGACATGAGCCTTACCAAGAACATTCTTCCACTCGTTGTGGCCGTAACAGCTGGCGTCGGCATATGTTCGTTCCCGATCCCTGCAAGCGCATCTCGAAGCTCGTTCTTGGCTTGAAACTGACAGTGGTTATTACTGCAGCCGTATATACTCTGAAGCCTGGACTAGAAAAGCAACAGAGACTGCGTGAAGAGCGCGAACGGGACCAACTCCAGGCCGCCTCATCCGCCGCAACCAAATCTTCTGACCAGCCAATCCAAGCCAGACGATAGCGAAGACCAACTCGGATCCTAGAGACACCACGAGAATCATGAGCTACAATAGCTTCGAAACTTAGAGCGGAAACTGCCGGCCTACACTATTTCCAGCCTTGCTCGTCCGTCGTCGACATGGGAGGTTCAGGCATTGGGCAGAGTGAATACAGGTTCACAAGAACAGCTTAATACAAACAATGAGGCTGGCGCGTATTTTCGGACTCGCAATAATTCCATCGACTTGTTGTACTTGCGCCACAAACTGCGTGGTTCATCCATAGCATACTCAGGGTTGAGTACACCAGGAGAACGACTACCAACTATCGAAGCTGGTTTTGGGGGCTTGCTTGGCCAGAGGTTGCGCTGTTGTCTTGCATGATCTCAAAATATAGATCGATGAGCACCACAAACCCTTTCCTGGGGCCATTGGCCGTAGATGGCGAAAATGTGCGGCCCAAGTAAGCCAATCGGCGGAGGCGTGCATAAACAACACCTTGATGCAATTCGCGTTGTCTGATGCCCAAGCGCAGCAACTCGAGAGCCGCTGCAGTAAAAACGGAAGTATTCTTGGATAGACAGCATGGAGTACGAACAAAAATACAAACCACTTTCAAATGAAGTGTCACTATCTTGAGCCGCAGCCTCGCAAGTGACGCCATCAAGATCCCGGTCAAACGGCGACGGCGGTATTCGGAATGGACCGACAACCGAGCTTGCACTTGCACCACCAACAGAAAAAAAAAGCTGTCAGCCCAGACACCGAGGTGAGCTCCCAGCTGGTACCCCCGGCCATTCCATCGATCCCATTGGAAGCCCAGCCCATGCACGGACCATTTCCGCATCACGTGATGCCCCAATCACCCAGTCGCAGCCGGCGTATTGCAATCGAAATTCCAATCATACGATTGCCCGGAACTTCTAGGTAGCCAGAAAAACCTCTTTTCCCTTTCGAACGGAACAACCACCTCCTCGACCACCGAACCCGCGAGAAACCTCCACCCGACCGCCCCCGTCAATTGACAACCTCTCCCCTCCGAGCCCAGCGGTATCTGATTTTCTCTCTTGGACGACACATAACGAACCCGACACGATGTTCAGAACCCCGACCGTTTCCCTGGCCCGCGCCGGCCTGCGCGCCGCTACCCAGCAATCCGTCATCCGCCGCGCCGCCACCACCCACGCCATCTCCAACCCTACGCTCGCCAACATCGAGAAGAGATGGGAGGGCATGCCTCTCCAGGAGCAGGCCGAGCTCTGGATGGCGCTGAGAGACCGCATGAAGGGCCCCTGGGCTGAGTTGACCCTGCAGGAGAAGAAGGCCGGTGCGTTCTCCCCCGAACATCCCACGCACATTTTCTTTTGTCGTCGATCGCCATGTGGTCCGATGTTCCGAGAGAGGGTTCGAAGCTATTCGCGAACAGCTCTCGGTTCCCGTCCCCCGCCTTCCCCCCCTCCCATCCCAATTGTCCATTGACGGGCCCGGGTCATCTATATAAATACCTCTTGGTCAAGCTCCGGATGGATGCAACGCCAATTGGGGATTGGCACGACCGTCCAATGTGACCGGGCTTCCTATCCCTGTGCATATGCATTGCGTCACAACGAGAGGGCCTCACCAAAAAAAAAAACTAACGCAAATTGTCTCAATAGCCTACTGGATCGCCTTCGGCCCCCACGGTCCCCGCGCCGGCCCTGCCCCCGGTGAGGGTTCCCGTGTCTTCTGGGGTGTCATGGCCTCTATCGCCGCTACCTTCGTTATCTTCGGCTCCGTCCGCATGCTGGCCGGCCCTGTTCCCGACACCATGACCAAGGAGTACCAGGAGGCTTCCAACGAGTTCCTCAAGGTATTACCCCTCCTCACCGACACAGACGGCCTCTGCCTGGCTGATCAATGGCTGACCCCTCGCCTCCTAGGCACAAAATTCCGACCCCATCACCGGTATCTCTTCCGAGGGCTACTCTGGCAAGGGCATGGTCCAGTCTCCTCCCAAGAACTAAATCGATACCATCTTTCCCTTTCGTCACTAGAATCACAATCACAATTCGACCATGGCAGTGTGCCCATGTATAAAACTAGTAGAGCTGGCATGGGCTGGGGGGCTTGCGACGTGACTCGAGGACAACCATCTGCTTGGTGTAAATACTGTACCAAAAGAGCTGAATTCCAAGCAAAGTTCCATTTGTTTTTAATACGCAGATCATGAATGATTTAGAAGTAACGTGCCGCCGTTCACTGAACCGTGAGACAACCTATAACACTAAAGAAGGTAAACAACTAAGTAATCCCTTGATAAGTCTATTTAGTTTGGGTCTACAGATGATTTGCTTTTGCTTTTGCGTGGTTCTCGTTATAATAGCTTCAGTTTAATCTTCATTCCCATCTCACCTTCTTTTCAAACATTTCCCGACTCGATGTATCCTTCAGTCATTCGCTTCCCCACATCTATGAGCTCTGAGTGACAGGAGACTCCAAGCCAAGCACCTAAACATCGTCAGTTTTTGCGCAAAAGTCCGCTTCCAGACGGTACATACCAGAGCAGTTCGGCTGGGGATGTAGATATGAGTCCAGTTCTTGCGGTTGTTCCATTCCATGGGCGTGGTGAAAAAGCGAGTGCCTTCGTCAACGCGGCCATGGCCGCCAACGTCCTTGTGGTCGGTGTTCAGAATGACCTTGTAGGTTCCAGAAACCTCGATGCCGATTCGGTAGTCGGCGTAACTCTCGGTGGGGTGGAAGTTGAAAATGAAAACAACGCCAGCCCTTTCGAAAACGATGACCTTGTCTCCCTCGTGCTTGAGAGAGATGTATGCTTGTGGCGCTCCCAGCCAACCGTACTTCTGCTCCGTGGTGTTCATAAGACGGTCAAAGTGGTCGAGGAACTTGTAGCGAAGGAGGTGATCATCAGTCAGGTTCAGCTGCCGACGAGCGTACCAGAATGAGTTTTGATTTCCTTCACGCGGGAAGTCGAGCCACTCAGGGTGTCCGAACTCATTGCCCTCAAAGTTGAGGTA
The DNA here is from genome assembly GCA_018853505.1 of Colletotrichum camelliae. Taxonomy (NCBI): domain Eukaryota; kingdom Fungi; phylum Ascomycota; class Sordariomycetes; order Glomerellales; family Glomerellaceae; genus Colletotrichum; species Colletotrichum camelliae. Next base: position 5,386,722 of record JAELVL010000002.1, on the reverse strand, counting down.
TCCTTCTCCGCCGAGTCCGTGGGTCAACAGACGGATCATCTTGTGGAGGGCCATGCCACGATCGATTGTTGGCGTCAAGGGGGTGAGGGTGGACATGTTGGTGTACATCTCGGCATCACAAAGATGCATCATCAGAGTTTTGTCGCCAACGAGCCTAAAATGGTCAGATTGGCTTGAGAGAGAAGGGGTGAGACTTACGCTTGGTCGTGACTCTCGCAGTACGCAATCGTCCTTTCGCCATGTCTTCTGTTCGTGAGGGTAAAGCAGATGTTGCCAATATCCCAGTCCTCGTCCTTCTTCTCCTTGAGAATCTTGATCCACATATCTGGAATTGCCATCGCAAGACGATAGTCAAAGCCAACACCTCCAAGGGAAAGGGGAAGGCAGAGAGCGGGCATGCCAGAAACATCTTCAGCCACGGTGATAACCTCTGGGTAGAGAGAGTGGAGCATCTCGTTAGCTATCATAAGATAGACAATAGCCTCCTCATCAGCGTCGGAGCCAAAATACTCGTGGTAACCTCCAGAAAATCCACTGTTCGTGTCAGTGTCTTCACCCTACGGAAAGGATCCGGATGCTTCAAAGTACTTACGTGCCAATACCATGGTGAAGATACAGCATGCTGGTTACTCCATCAAAACGGAAACCGTCAAAGTGGTACTCGTCCATCCAGAATCTCAAGTTACTGAGCAAGAAGCGCATGACTTCGTGGTGACCGTAGTTGAACAGCCTACTATCCCACAGCTCATGACGACCGCGGCCACCCTCATGGAAGTACTGGTGGTCTGTGCCATCAAACTCGTTCAGTCCGTCCAACACGTTCTTGGAGGCATGACTGTGGACGACGTCAAGAAGCACAACGATGCCCATGCTATGAGCAGTATCAACCAGCTCCTTCAAGTCCTCGGGCGGTCCATATCGGCTACTCGCAGCAAAGAAGTTGTTGATTTGGTAACCAAAGCTGGCATAGTACGCATGCTCCATGACCGCCATGAGCTGGATGACGTTGTAGCCAAGACTCTTGATTCTAGGCAGCATGTTGTGGGTAAACTCTTTGTAGGTCGCAACTCTCAGCTCAGGAGAGGAAATTCCAACATGTGCTTCGTAGACGCGAGCGCTTCTAGGCTTCTGCGGTCTCGGGTGCTTGAACTCGTACTTGTCGGCTGCAGGTGGGTTCCAGAAGCGAGCTTCGTACGCGGGGGATATGGACAAGTCTTGCGTCACGTATTTGATCCATGCGGGAAGGCGGTCGACGCGCTCGCCGCTCGGGAGCTGCAAGGAAATCTAGTCGCCAATGAGCCCATGTACCATCCAGCGCACTGACAATATGACACTAACCTTGATCTTGGAGTTGTGGGGGATGGCAGCTTCGCCATTGACGGCAGGGAGAGTGATTTCAAAGACGCCAAAGTTGTTCTTGGTCATCTCATGGGAATTTCTGTCCCAGTTATCTTGAGAATTCCAGGTAAGCAGGTTTCTAGCAGGAGTCGCAAGTCACAAGTCTTACTGAAATCACCGGTGAGGAAGGCCTGGGTAGCATTGGGAGCCCACTCGCGGTAGACGATGTTGTTGTCATGGTCTACGTTGAATCCGAAGATGGAGGTGCCCTATTCGAGCGGTCGGTCAGTTCTGGATCGATACATTGGGTGAAATGAATTGTTGGTACCTTGGAGAACTTGTCAATGCCGCCCTCGGTATCGTTGATTGTTTGGATCCAGTCCTGGGCGCGGGCGTAGCGCCGCTTAAGGGATTCCTGAAAAGGCGACAGCCAAGGATCGAGCTTCACGACACCTGCACGCGATTAGCCAGTGCTCAGACAGAGCTTCAGGACCCCATGTTTCTCACCAGTGCCATCGTTGGGGATGCCCTCGGCAGCTCCCTGGTTCCCGTTGAGGGTAATCGAGTTTGCCGAGTTCTCGACAATAGCAGCCATGGCGAATGGTGTCGATTGCGCCTAGATGTTTGAATGGAGGGGGAGGGCTCGCGGGGTTGGTATTGGTATCTATCAATTGCAGACGCAGGACGTCAGATGTTGCTCAGGAGGGAGTTTCTGCAGGGTAAGGTGAGATAGTTTAGAGGAAAGTCGATTGGGAAGCTACGGTGCCCCGCGTGTGAAGTGTTGAGGTCGGGGAGAGCTCAGAGAGCTACGGAAAAGTACCTGTGCTAAGCCGGGAATTCAGACCTTTCCTAACGTAGGACGGTAGGGGTCTGAAGCTAGACAAGGAATGCGCAGATTGGTAGCAATCTCGTCAGGAATTGGGCGAGTCTGGAATCCTTAGAATCTCGATCAAGCGTTGGACTCGTCCTCACTTGAATAACAAAGTAGTTAGGAAAGGCGGGGAGCAAAACAGTCGAAGGTGGCAGAGTGATGTGGAAAGCACTTGTCGTCATGCAGCGTAAGGGATGTCAGTGTGCAAGATAGATGGTTCCCCCGCACTGCTTGGGGCAAGCTTGAGATGGATTAGACTTTCATTTTATCAGACGCGACAGAGGGAAGAGCTCGAGGTACATTATCGACGTGGTGCATATGGTATGACGTCGTGGGGCAACGCACTTGGCCTGTTCCATTGTGATGGCGCGCAGCTCACACCTCAGCTTCAGGCAAGCAAGTAGGTAGGTCCGGTCAGTTGCGCTGGGCTGTCCAGTGTCTCTTCTCTTCTCTCCGCATTCCGTGAGGCCCTTCCACCTTGGGATCCATTGGTCTGGGGCGACCAATTCAACGAGAATTGCTGCATCGGAAGCGACAGGCCGCTAGAGAGGGACGAGAAAAACACGATGCCGCCACCCGAACACCTCCCTGTCGATGCCTGCGTCTCAACACAAACGGCAGACCGCATCATAGCAGGTGGACGGCCTTCCAGCAGCTCGCCACCTCCGAAGTGGTGGTGGGGGATGGTACGCTGAAGGTTGGGGTACTATTAGCGCTCAGCTTGTTGGACATGAAAACTCGAACTCGGCTCCCCCGTGTTCTTGCCTGGTGTGGCCTGCCGTCCTCCGCGTGCTTTGCTCCTTTCAGGCAAGGATGAATGGCGAGTGAGGTGCGACAGGCCACTTCCCCGGCCAGTAGCAGGCCAGGCCAGCAAGGTATCCAGCCAGTACGAGCAATCTCCATCAGTGCTGTGGAACCGGTTTGTCGTTATCGTGCCAGATTGCCATCACAGACACGTCGTGGGCCTTCCTAGAATCGCATGCCAGACGCACAGTGGTGGAGCGCTGGACGTGGAGTGGGCTGCTACAGTCTACTGTATTCGTACCTAGCTAAGTGCGTGGGTGAAGGTTTCTCTCATGCACTATCTCAGCGCACACTGCTATGAGGTCTATCCAAAGAATACGGACAAAATGAACATCTCCCTACGTTGGAATTCTTCCGAGACAGCGCCCGGCCGTTGAAGGCGATGTTCCGGATTGGGCAGCCGTTGCATTCAGGTCGTAAGCAAGATCTGTCAATTCACTGCCTGAGACGCCCAAGCCCAGAACTGAGTGGAACCAATGTGCCTATGGTCTCCGGACCCCAGCCTGGAGATTTGTAATGGATCATGGGTGAGCTTTCCCGGGAGTCTGACTTGTATTTTATAGCCTAAGGGCCTGATAATCTCCCTGATCTGATCCGAAAAATCATGCTTTAGTAGTACTTTAGTGACTCTAGGCAGTAGATCTATAGCATAGGTTAGTGTTAATATACTTTATATAAGCGAGATAAGAAGGATTACCTTTATCGAGGGTAGTAGAGCTTACTATAAGCTCTACGCTATTTATAGGATATTCCTATTATTAATTTTACGTTCTTTTTATATATCTTTTACTTAGTAACTATATTATTAGTATAATAAGGATACTTCGAAGTTAATAAGTAGCTATTAATAGCTTATTTAATAATAATATACTTAATTAGTATATTATTAATCAATACTAAGATAATATAGTAGTTTAGGAGTTTAATCCTAGCCTTAGTATTTAGCTAACTAATATATAAACTAATAGCTAGGTTAATAATACCTAGCCTAATAATAATATTAATAATACCTAAGTTAATAGCTAGGTTAATAATACTTAAGCTAATATAGTTCTTAGTACTTAAACTACTTAGAATACCTAGCTTTAACTTATATAAAAGCTAAAGTATATCTAGAAGTTCTTTAAGTTATACTTTAACTTATATAAGAAAGGATAACTTTTTATAATAAGTAATAAAAAGATAGCTTTATATTTTATAATACTAGAGACTCTCTCTCTAATATGAGTAGCTTTTTTTAATATAGTTAGTTAGTTTATAGTTACTAACCTAACTAATAAGTATAATAATATATACTAAATATATTACTAAGTATTTCAGCTTATTAATAAGTCTAATGCTAGGTATAATAATAAAAGTAGTATTATTAGTATTACTAAGTTTATATAAAAAGATTAGGTTAAGAAGAACCTAAAGTATACTCCTATTAAATAGTAAAGCTTCTTATATATATATAGCTTCTATAATATATTATAGGTTAATACTAAGCTAATAAGTGCTAGTATTACTAAGGTTAGCAAGTAGAAATACTATAATAATAATAATAATAATAATAATCTTATAGAGGTTATACTAAGCTAGCTACTAAGGTATTAATAAGCTGCTAACTAGAACCTTACTATTAATATTTTAAGTCTAGTTACTGCTAATAATATATTAATAATATATTAAAATAGTCTAACTATTAATAAGAAAGCAGCAGCAGTAAAAGCAAAGCAAGAAATAAAAAGTAAGGCTGCCTAAGTAATTTGAAGTAGCTTTAATAACTTAGTAATACTAATAAGTAAAGTAATAATTACTTATAAGATTAAAACTTATAATACTAATTTTAAGTATTAACTTAATACTAAAAATATTTTAAAAGCTAGCTTATATTTTAAAGAAGACCTCTTAGGTATTTCTATATTTAATATACTGCTAGAAGCAGTAAAGTTATTATTCTTAGAAAAATTTAATATTTTAAGTAGTAATAAGAAGGTTAATAAAGTTAATAATAAGGAGGTAGCTATAGAAAGCAGCAAAATTAATATATTAATAGAAAGTAATAAAGAAGAGTATTTAACAGACTTTAATACTAGTAAAACCTTATTTCTTATATAGCTAATAAAAAGCTTAGATTTAACTTCTAGACCTATAATCTCTTTTTAGTATTAAAAATCTACTAATACTAATAAGAGCAATAAAAGTTTCTTATTAGGTTTTTAGAGAAGTAGAGAAGTTAAAAAAGTAAGCTAAATATTATATTAAATATTATATTAAATATCAGCTTTTTTTACCTAAGTTAACTATATTAACTTACTAACTATTACTATTACTACTCTTCTGCTTCTAACTACTGTTATTAATACTAAATTAATAATTAGTAATAAATCTCCAGCTTTTTTTTATCCCTGATTATTTTGTCTACCTTTATTACTATAGCTACTAAGATTTCAGCCTTTTTAGTACTACTAAGGTTATCCTCTTCTTCTTCAGCTTCTTACTGCTTTTTTTCTAGGATTTTAATAAAATTATATAAGCTTATTACTCTATATATAATTTTAACCTGTATTTTAAAGCTATACTTTAGTAAGCTACCTCTTAGAATTATAAAAACCTTCTTTAATATACTAAATACCTTCTTAACTTTTATTCTTAGATATATATATTATAAATTATATAATTCTTTTAAGGTTTCTAGCTATAAGCCTAGCCTAAAGTCTTTTAAATAGTATTTCTTACTATTAAATAGTATTATAATCCTTTAGAAGTCTTAGCTAAACCTTAAATCTGCAAAGTAGTACTTACTCTACAGTATAGCAAAAAATTATACTAATACCTAGTTAAATAGAGTTAAGTCGTTTATTAACCTCTTAGTACTAGCTAGTATATATATAAAGTAGTAGTTAAAATTAACTACTATAAGAACGTTTTAAGCTAACTACCCTTTCTAATTATAGAACTTCTTCTAGTTTTCTACTTTGATAAATACAGAGATATATATCCTATTAATAGCTCTAATATATCTATTAAACTATACTATCTTATTATTAAGCTTAACTTCTACTAAGATATATAATTAGTTAAGTAACTTAATAAAGTTCTTATATATAATATCTATTATATTAAGTATAGTATTAAAGATATAGCTAATAATTACTTATAATATACTAAATTAATTAGTTATATTCTGCTAAGTTACTAACTACTCTATAATATATAGAAAGATTATTAACTTCAGTTTAACTGTTTAATATTTTATATTACTAAGAAGGTCTTATTACTATAGCTAGTCTATAAGTAAAGTAAACTCCTCTTTCGTTAAGTATAAAAGATCTTAGAACTTAATATTAGTTTTATTAAAGGTCTCTCGTATAATCCTAGCTACCTCTTAAGGATCGTTACGATATAAAGTAAGAGTATACTTCTTAGGTATTATATACCTATTAACTTTCTTATTATCTACCTAGAAAGTATTATTATTAACTAATAAAGTAGCTACTATTACTAAGTTTTAAGCCTAGTAATCTATTACTTACGTCAGCAGATTATTACTTAATTTTTTTCAAACTGTAGTATGCTAGTCCTCTCGATAATAGGAAAAATTAGTAATTTTCTACTTAAAAAACCCTGTTTTGCCCCCCTGTCGAGGAGGATACTTTACTAGCAGGGGGGGTGACTGTGCATAACTCTGGCCGGGGCGGGTACTTGTTGCATAACGCTAAAGTAGTACTAAAAGAGGTATAGTGTCCGTTAGAAATTTGATTTTCTATTATTTTTCATCTCCACTTAGCTGACTTTTCGGATCAGATCAGGGAGATTATCAGGCCCTAAAGGTATGTAGGGCATGATCTGATCTGCGAATATCCCGCAGAGCCGCCTGTTCCAGGTCCAGTTTGTCTACAAGTGGCTGGCAGGAGACGCCACCTGTAAGGAGACTGTAAGGGGACTGGGGGAGCTCTCCGACATGCCAGCTAATGTAGGTCGGCACTAACACTGCGACGCACGCAGCAGGGTCTGCGATTGGAACATCGTAGACACGATAGCAACAAGGTTGCGTCATGAGTAGCCTGCCTTGCGTTGCTATAAGCTATTTTCCATCAATACCAAATTGACTTTGGGAAGGCAGCAGCAAGTCTTCGAGGAGCAAACCGACTGATAACAATCACCTGCATCCCCAATCTTAGCCGCTCCTAAGCGCTGGAGCTTGAGCTCCTCAACCCCGCATCCGGGCCAGTGCGGCGGACGCTCTGACCAAGCTGCCTTATCCGGCCAACCAGCCACACTCTCACGACAGCTACTCCGGTAACCGGACTGTCAAACCGCACCATCAACGTCTGCTCGACACAGACGCGACAGCTACCTTCGTAACGATTATCATCATCCTTCACCCAGGCTATGGTTCCCTCGTCGGGTCTCCTGCACCATGCCTCTCCCCGTCAGGCCATCGGCCTACAGCTGCGCGCGCTGCTTGCTGCTTTCCAATGCCAGGCGCCCTTCTCCGTCTCACCCGTCGCACGAGTCGCACCGAGGCGCACCCAAAACTTCAACTCCGGCTTCACGAGCAGCTATGATCCGTCTACCGAGACCGGCCGAGGACCCATGTTCAACAAGAACAAATTCGGCGTTCCGCAGTTCTTCCCCGACCTGAAGAAGCGCGTCGACGATTACGTCGTCGGACAAGACCGAGCAAAGAAGACGATATGTTCTACCATCTTCAATCACTACCAAGGTGTTCGAAGAAGGAGGAACCAGGATCACGAAGAGAGAGTTCAGAGGGAAAAGGCCGAAAGACAGCGATATGCTCGGGATAGGGACTTGCCCGAGAGGCGGGACGTTCATCCCGTCCAAGGTCAGCGCAGTCGCTACTCGCCCTTCCAGCGCTATCGTGCTGATGAAGAATGGCCACAAGATGAGTTCCCTGGCCATGCTGAATCTGTCCAGCACATGGACGAAGGTTACAGTTCGCCGACCGGCTTCGATGGCTCTTACCTCGTCGATGAGCCCACGACCCCGCCTCAGGTCAAGATTGACAAGAGCAACCTCCTCCTCATCGGTCCCACCGGTGTTGGCAAGACCTACATTTTAGAGTAAGATGATCGCCTCCAGTCGGTCTTCGTGGTTCGCTTTGCTAACTTCCTACAGGACTCTAAGTAAGAAGCTTAACGTGCCTTTTACGATAGCCGATTGCAACTCCTTCACCCAAGCCGGTTACATTGGGCAGGACATAGAGACGTGCATAGAACGATTGTTGATCGAAGCTAATTATGACATCAAGGCGACCGAGCATGGCATTGTCGTTCTGGACGAGTTTGATAAGTTGGCCAAACGGGATAGCATGAACGGTCGAGATGTTGGTGGAGAAGGCGTCCAGCAAGCTCTCCTGAAGCTGGTTGAGGGCTCCAAGGTGACCGTCAACGTCAAAGACAACCGGTCGTCGAGGTCCGCTTCACCGATCACGACGAACTACACATCTTCAAGTTCAACGTCGGCCCCGCAGTCCACTCCACCGCAGGGCAAGGTCGATCAATACACGATCGACACCACAAATATTCTGTTCGTCTTTTGCGGCGCATTTGTTGGTCTCGACAAGGTAGTTGTACGAAGAGTGTCGAAGCCTTCGATGGGTTTCGGTTCCGAGTTGCGAGCTTCGCAAGGCCTTGGCAACACCCATGCCATTCCACGGCAGTTGTTCTCACACCTACCACACGTCGACGCGGAGGCTCCGTCGTCTGCATATACACCACTCGATCTGACAACACCTGTGGATTTGCAGGCCTTCGGGTTCATTCCTGAGCTGATTGGCCGAGTGCACAACATCTGCGCTCTCAGCCCGTTGTCCCTAGATGACCTGTTTAGGATTTTGACGGAACCGCGCAACAGTCTCGTTGCGCAGTATACCGCTCTGTTCGAGACATATCCTTCGCGCTTACACTTTACCAGAAAAGCACTGTACGCTATTGCTGAGAGAGCTGCGAAGTCGGAGACTGGCGCTCGCGGCCTCAAAATGGAAATGGAGAGGGTTCTGGCTGAGCCTATTTTCGACGCCCCCATGCCGTATGTATTGATCACGGAAGCCTGCGTTAAACGAAATCAGAAGGCTGGGTACTGGGGCAAAGACGGCCGACTGGAGGTTGAGCGTCAGATAGCTGAGGAAGATTCGGACAATGCGCCACATACTCCAGAGGTGACTTTCGAGCAGTACCGGGAAGCTGGCCAAAGCGGCGCTTGAAGGACATGACATATATACCTTGATTTCTTTGGGAGCATATACCTGTCTGCGGTATGGAGTTGGGGAGTAACATATTTAGTTGAGACGATGATGCACTCATATGAGAAGACCCTGTCGAGTTTGCAGATTTGCGCAGAAAGTTTTTGTTCCATCTCACAAACTGCACTGCGTGAGGTGGAAAGTCGCAACATGGAAATGTGTTTTGTTCACATCCAAGATATTTACCGCATTGTAGTGCATCAGCAGAACAATTATAGAAATTACGCAACATTTGACTCAATCTCTGGTTGTGTTGACCCATGACGTTTAATCGGTGTTTTCACAGATCAGAGGAAACGCTAATAAGCACGGGTGCTTGATCGCTTCTTTGGAAGACATGATTCAGAGTGAAATGACGGAAACGGCAGGGTGACAAGTAGAGCAAGCTGATGTAATCTGTATCTTATCATCATTGTTAGTGGCCCTGTCAAATATGCGCGTTGTACCCATGGCGGTCCTTCCTCCCAAGGTCACAGTGAGGTTCCCTGTGAGCTTGAGAGAGTGACTTAGGATATCTCTTGGAGCTTGTTAGCAAGAGGTATATTGGGTATATGAAAGTAGCCGTTACAAGGTTCGAAGGGGAAAACAATCAAATATCCGTACCTTAAAACACGTAAAGTCCCAATGGGCGGCGCTGACTGTTGCTGCCACAGGTGACCGCCACAGGTGATCCCCACAGATGACAGATGACCACTGACCAGCAACCAATGCCATGACCAGGATATCCCTATTCTAAGAAACCTACAATTTTTCTCCACCAGTCCCAGACAGATTTGCCGCAGGCCCGTACGAACCCGACCCCTTCTTCCGAGGACCGACACAACCCCGGCCCCGTCATCGTACAGCTTCAGTTTTTGTTTTCCTTTTCCTTCCATGTCCATTCGACTCCCTACATTCCCTCCCATCAACCCCAACCGCCACCATGTTGCGAAGCTCCGTATGTAGAGCTGGCACTCGGGTGCTCCAGGCCTCGAAACCTACGGGCTCGTCGAGCTTCTCGACGATCGCGTCGCGAACCTCTGCGAGGAAGCTCGCCTCTGCCCGTCGCCCCTTGGCCTTGACCAGCCAACGTCATTATGCGAGCGCAACCGACTCGGCCCCGAACCCCAACGACAACTTCCTGTCCGGTAACACCGCCAACTACATCGATGAGATGTACATGCAATGGAAGCAGGATCCCAAGAGCGTCCACGTCTCATGGCAGGTCTACTTCAAGAACATGGAGAACGGCGACATGCCCATCTCCCAAGCCTTCACTCCTCCCCCTTCTCTGGTTCCCGGTGCCATCGGTGGTGTTCCTGCCCTCGGTGCCAGCCTCGGCGAGGGCTCTGAGATCACCAACCACTTGAAGGTCCAGCTTCTCGTGCGTGCCTACCAGGCTCGAGGCCACCACAAGGCCAACATCGACCCTCTGGGCATCCGAAACGAATCCACAGGTTTTGGCAACATCAAGCCCAAGGAGCTTTCCCTTGATCACTACCAATTCACCGAGAAGGATCTCGACGCCGAGTACGAGCTGGGACCCGGCATTCTCCCCCGCTTCAAGAGAGAGGGCCGCGAGAAAATGACGCTCCGCGAGATCATTGCCGCCTGCGAAAAAATTTACTGCGGTTCCTACGGTGTCGAGTTCATCCACATCCCGACAGAGAGAAGTGCGACTGGCTGCGCGAGCATTGAGGTTCCCCAGCCCTTCAAGTACTCCATCGACGAGAAGCGCCGTATCCTCGACCGTCTTATTTGGAGTTCGAGCTTTGAGTCTTTCCTCGCCACCAAATACCCCAATGACAAGCGTTTCGGTCTCGAGGGTTGCGAGACCCTGGTTCCCGGTATGAAGGCATCGACCGTAGCGTTGACTACGGCGTCAAGGACATCGTCATCGGCATGCCTCACCGTGGTCGTCTCAACGTCAGCAACGTCGTCAGAAAGCCCAACGAGTCCATCTTCAGCGAGTTTGCCGGAACTGCCGGTGGTGAGGACGAAGGCTCCGGTGACGTCAAGTACCATCTTGGTATGAACTTTGAGCGCCCTACCCCCTCCGGCAAGCGCGTTCAGCTTTCTCTCGTCGCCAACCCTTCCCACTTGGAGGCTGAAGACCCTGTCGTTCTCGGCAAGACCCGTGCTATCCAGCACTACAACAACGACGAGAAGACTCACCGCACCGCTATGGGTGTCCTGCTTCACGGTGATGCCGCTTTCGCTGCTCAGGGCGTTGTCTACGAGTGTCTTGGATTCCACTCTCTGCCGGCCTTCTCGACAGGCGGCACCATCCACCTCGTTGTTAACAACCAGATCGGTTTCACCACTGACCCCGTTTCGCTCGCTCCACCCCTACTGTACCGACATTGCCAAGGCGATCGATGCCCCCGTTTTCCACGTCAATGCCGACGATGTCGAGGCCGTCAACTTCGTTTGCCAGATCGCTGCTGACTGGCGTGCCGAGTTCCAGCAAGACGTCATCATCGACCTGGTCTGCTACCGTAAGCACGGCCACAACGAGACCGATCAGCCTTCCTTCACCCAACCCTTGATGTACAAGCGCATCCAGGACCACGATTCCCAGATTGGCATCTACATCAACAAGCTCCTGGAGGACGGCAGCTTCACCAAGGAGGATATCGATGAGCACAAGCAGTGGGTCTGGGGCATGCTCGAGGAGAGCTTCTCCAAGTCCAAGGACTACCAGCCTACCTCTAAGGAGTGGACCACTTCTGCCTGGAACGGCTTCAAGTCCCCCAAGGAGCTGGCTACTGAGGTTCTTCCCCACAACGAGACCAGCGTCGACGGCAAGACTCTGGAGCACATTGGCACAGTCATTGGCAGCACTCCTGACGGCTTCCAAGCTCACCGCAACCTGAAGCGTATTCTCTCCAACAGGACCAAGTCCGTTGTTGAGGGTCAGAACATCGACATGTCCACTGCTGAGGCCTTGGCTTTCGGTTCGCTCGTCACTGAGGGTCACCATGTCCGTGTTTCCGGCCAGGATGTCGAGCGTGGTACTTTCTCTCAGCGTCACGCTGTTTTCCACGACCAGGCTACCGAGGACACCTTCACTCCTCTTCAGCACATTAGCAAGGATCAGGGCAAGTTCGTCATCTCCAACTCCTCGTTGAGTGAGTTCGGCGCTCTCGGTTTCGAGTACGGCTACTCTTTGTCATCCCCTAACGCCCTTGTCATGTGGGAGGCCCAGTTCGGTGACTTCGCCAACAACGCGCAGTGCATCATTGACCAGTTCATCGCTTCTGGTGAGGCCAAGTGGATGCAGCGTACTGGTCTTGTCGTCTCTCTCCCTCACGGTTACGACGGCCAGGGTCCCGAGCACTCTTCTGGTCGTCTGGAGCGTTGGCTCCAACTCTGCAACGAGGACCCTCGCGTCTTCCCTTCTCCTGAGAAGCTGGAGCGCCAGCACCAGGACTGCAACATTCAGATCGCCTACATGACCAGCCCGTCCAACCTGTTCCACGTCCTCCGCCGACAGATGCACCGTCAATTCCGCAAGCGTAAGTCGTTATAGTTCTAAATTTTCAAATGTTATGCCTACTAACATGCATCAGCTCTTATCATCTTCTTCTCCAAGGCTCTCCTGCGTCACCCTCTGGCTCGCTCCAACATTGAGGAGTTCACTGGCGATTCTCACTTCAGATGGATCATTCCCGATCCTGAGCATGAGACTGGCGCCATCAAGTCCAAGGAGGAGATTGACCGTGTCGTCCTCTGCTCTGGCCAGGTCTGGGCCACCCTGTCTAAGTACCGCGCCGACAACAAGATCGACAACGTTGCCTTCACTCGTCTTGAGCAGCTGAACCCCTTCCCCTGGCAACAACTGAAGGAGAACCTCGACCAGTACCCCAACGCCAAGACCATCGTCTGGTGCCAGGAGGAGCCCCTCAACGCGGGAGCCTGGAGCTTCACGCAACCTCGTTTGGAGACCTTGTTGAACCAGACAGAGCACCACGACCGCAAGCACGTCATGTACGCGGGCCGCGGACCCAGCGCGTCTGTCGCCGCTGGTAACAAGGGTCTGCACAACAAGGAAGAGCAGGAGTTCCTGGAGATGGCTTTCAATGTTAAGCAGGACAAGCTGAAGGGTGAGTAAATTCGAAAACAGATGTTCACCTTGTGACTGGAGGGATTGGCGAGGAATAGAAGATGGGAATGGAAGGGATCAATCAGAATGGCGGGCGCAATTCCTGGCTTGTACAACTGTAAAACTATACCTATGAGTAATAACCACACGCCCTCCACGACGGAGAGATTGTGCAAGTTACAGCAAACGGACGGGCAGGGAAAGCATCCTAGATACACTAGCATCAGGGCGGGTCACAGCGCCGCCTTTTAGCGATATACCTGCTATCTACTGAATTTAAGTTATGTTTAAAAGATATTCATCAGTATGAGAAAGGAAAGAAAAGAATTGACCGCTCTTATAAACTCAACTTTAAAGGGTTAATATTTAGTCGCTGAAAATTGATTGCTATTACGAAAAGAAGAATGTGATGAGATGGAGAATTGTGTTTCATGCTCATAGAGAGTAGCTAGGAATAGAAAGCTTACAGAGGGTAAGGTGAGGCTTGTAGTTGCGGTGTCGCTGTCCAGTGTCGGCGGAAAGTCCTCGGCTCGGGGGCGGATTTGGTGATGTTCGGAGAGCGGACAGTGAGGAGTCGAGTCGTGGTGGCAGGCGCTCATCACCGGGGAAATCAGGGACACGTACTCGGGGACACTAGACCTGGACATTGGTTGCTGGGCTTCTCTGCCTTTCTCTTCCCTGGTGCCTGGGGCTGCAACAATTGCCAGGGAAAGAGGACCCAACCTTTGCGACATCACATTCACCCACAGTACCCACTGTGAGTGGAATCTCTCAATGTCTTTTTTCCTTGGTTCTCGACAGCATCGGGCTAGACAGACTCAAAGTTTCCAGTTTCCTAGGAGCCGCCGGGCTCAGCGGGAAGGCTAGAAAAGTGCAGTCCAGCGGTTGTCAGTGGTGTCCTTGCGGCTACGTCCAGTGTGTTCAGTGCTGTGTGTCGCTGTGTGTCACCCTCTCCAATTGAACCCGAACGTGGACCCGGTGTCTCCCGGAGGGACCAGGACGCCTAGATCGGGATTAGCGTGACGAGGTAATTTTTCCTGCTCGATATCCGATCACGTGATGCCCCAGCAAAGCTCTAACCGACGAAGCGTAGATTCCGAGCAAAACTGCTCACTTCCTCCTAAGTCCTCCCCCAAACCTCAACCATCACCTCTCCACTCCCATCCGAAGTCGCCCTTTTTCATCTGTCAAGATGTTCAAGAGGTTCGTACCATCTTCCTGATCGACTCCTTGAACCGTCCCGCGTTCAATTGGCCCCAATTGAGCTAACCATGCCCGAATAGCGGCATTTCCTCCTTCGCCAGGGCGGCTCGCCCTTCTTTCGCGGCGAACGCTACCCGCCGCGCCATCAGACCTGCCAACTTCAGATTCCCCGCGAGCAGCAGATTCGCCTCTACTGCCGGTGTCGGTGATGGAAAGATCTACCAGGTTCGTTGACCCCTCGCCGCTGCTCCCTTCCGTTGACCCGAGGGCCATGCCGGTTACTGACAACAACACTCCCACAGGTCATTGGTGCCGTCGTCGATGGTTCGTAAACACCGAGAGAAAAACTTTCATGGGGGCCTGCCTCCATCTCAACGACCTCGATACTGACTTACAACGCAGTCAAGTTCGACACTGCCAAGCTCCCCGCCATTCTGAACGCCCTCGAGACGACGAACAACAACCAGAAGCTGGTTCTTGAGGTGTCGGTACGTACCTTGACGGACACCGAAAAAAAAATAACTGCCGCAAAGTTCCGCATCTAACACATCTCAACAGCAACACTTGGGTGAGAATGTCGTCCGTTGCATTGCCATGGACGGTTAGTACTATTACCTGGAAAAAGTTTTCCGCACTCAAACTCACGCTCTTCCAGGTACTGAGGGTCTCGTCCGTGGCTCCAAGGCCACCGACACTGGTGCCCCCATCACCATTCCCGTCGGCCCCGCGACTCTGGGCCGTATCATCAACGTCACTGGTGACCCCATTGACGAGCGTGGCCCCATTAAGACCGACAAGAAGCTTCCCATTCACGCCGAGCCCCCCGAGTTCATCGACCAGTCCACCACCGCCGAGATTCTCGTCACTGGTATCAAGGTCGTCGACCTCCTCGCCCCCTACGCTCGTGGTGGAAAGATTGGTCTCTTCGGTGGTGCCGGTGTCGGCAAGACCGTCTTCATTCAGGAGCTGATCAACAACATCGCCAAGGCTCACGGTGGTTACTCCGTCTTCACTGGTGTCGGTGAGCGTACCCGCGAGGGTAACGATCTGTACCACGAGATGCAGGAGACTTCCGTCATTCAGCTTGACGGCGAGTCCAAGGTCGCCTTGGTGTTCGGTCAGATGAACGAGCCCCCCGGTGCCCGTGCCCGTGTCGCCCTTACTGGTCTTACTATCGCTGAGTACTTCCGTGACGAGGAGGGACAGGATGGTGAGTTATTCATCGTAGCAGGTTGCGCCACGATCGCGTAGCTAACCAGTTCACAGTGTTGCTCTTCATTGACAACATTTTCCGTTTCACCCAGGCCGGTTCTGAGGTGTCTGCCCTGCTGGGTCGTATCCCCTCTGCCGTCGGTTACCAGCCCACCCTCGCCATTGACATGGGTGGTATGCAGGAGCGTATTACCACCACCAAGAAGGGTTCCATTACTTCCGTCCAGGCCGTCTACGTCCCTGCTGACGATTTGACTGACCCTGCCCCTGCCACCACCTTCGCTCACTTGGACGCCACCACTGTCTTGTCCCGTGGTATCTCCGAGTTGGGTATCTACCCCGCTGTCGACCCTCTTGACTCCAAGTCTCGTATGCTGGACCCCCGTATTGTCGGCCAGGACCACTACGACACCGCCACCCGCGTCCAGCAGATCCTTCAGGAGTACAAGTCCCTGCAGGATATCATTGCTATTCTGGGTATGGACGAACTTTCTGAGGCTGACAAGCTCACCGTCGAGCGTGCCCGTAAGATCCAGCGTTTCCTGTCCCAGCCCTTCACCGTCGCCCAGGTTTTCACTGGTATCGAGGGTAAGCTCGTTGACCTTAAGGACACCATTGCCTCTTTCAAGGCCATTCTGTCCGGTGAGGGTGACGCCCTTCCTGAGGGTGCCTTCTACATGGTCGGAGACTTTGCCTCTGCTAAGGCGAAGGGTGAGAAGATTCTGGCGGAGCTGGAGAACAACTAAACGACTCTTGACGAAAATACCAATGAGCGTCGAGAGGTGGGCATATAGCCTGTGTATAGAAGAGGAACGATGGAATGGGGAGGTTTCTTAGCTCAATTCAAGTCTCTTTTGTGAGCTGTGTACCAAGAAATCTACTTAATTCCTCTTGTAGTTGAGAGAATCTCCTTATTTCTTCAAATGTCTCTCCGTGCCGAATGTGAGATTACGTACCCCCGCCCCTGTGATAAAGCTGCTCCTGCAACGTTCTAGACTGTCACTTGCGTGAGCACCCCGCGCGAATCGATTATGACGTTGGTTAGCCCCCTGCCTCATCGGTGTCTCCCATGCGGGTTCCCCTTCTGGGGTAGAAGTGCCCAAGGCCAGGCAGGTTGGGCGGAGACCAAGCTATCTCAGATCTATCTATCAACTAGACTATTAATTCAGTGCTACGCCAACTAACAGTCATCAGTGAATGACTGTCTAGACTTAAGCCGCTACTCTAGCGTTGAACGGCCGTTGTCCTGTTATCTATCAACCCCAGATTATCATCAGCCCATGTTACACACGCTCAACGCCCTCCTCCCCTGACAGCAGTCAAAAATGATGGACAATCTAGGAATCGAACCTAGGACCTACCCCATGCGAAGGGGTCGTTATACCACTAAACCAATCGCCCGTTTACCTGCTTTGGAGGCATGATGTTGTGATGGAAAGCATGGTTGCAGATTGGTTTATGAAAGGCGTGCTGACGGGCTTTGGGGGTTGACGGATGGGGTGTAGTTGTGTCTCGCGGAAGAGAGTGGCTGAAGCTTGGGCGCGGGTGATTGGTGTTGGAGGTTGAGGGGAAGGCAGTGTCACGTTCGGAAGGTGTTTCGTGTGTTGTGGATTGTAAGACGCTCTCTGGGTGATATGCTGGGTCGTTCTTGACAGATGTGTGGAATGTTGCTGAGTTCTGTGTCTGCGCGTTGAGTTGCATCTCGGCGGTGTCAAGGCCAGAGATCTATGCTGAGCCGAGGATCGTTGGTGGCAGTGGTGACTGATGGCTGTGCATTACAGAGCTAGGCCAGCTGAGAATGAGCAGACTTATTGTTGTTTTTTTAAACCCGGACAAATGCTTGCCGTTGGGATTCACCATGTCCAAGTAAGTTTACGAAGAGAGCCATGTGGGATTGGTCGTCGGGAGAATTCGCTTCGTTGCAGCTATATGTTCTATTCGGCCAGGGAAGAACAACCGCATAATCACCGGGCAGAAGGGTCGCATGAAATGAAGTGGACGTCATGTCGAAAGCCAAGCAGGCTCAATGAACTGCACCGTTTATTCTTGAGACTACCGATTTGAAAAACCAAGCCCCCGCGGTTGTTGCATTTGGATACCACACGCACGTTATCAGCCGCCTATTTGTAGGAAGTAAGTAGCAATGCCTATTAGTATTTCTTCTGAGTCAGTCAGGTCGAGGTCTTCCTGTTTCTGTCCGTTAATAATGAGAGGGTTGTCTTCCCATGAAGATTTCCTGGCAAGGGGCTGTTTCTCAGGTGGGAAGAACACCACCAGCGATCAAATTCATCCAAACGAGCTGCGACGATTTAGGCTGTTATATCTGGATCTGAACTACAAAGCTGGACACAGTCCTGTGATTTGTAGTATGGGGATTATTATTTTGTTTCGGGGTACATCACAGAAAGAAACCAAAATGGATATAAGCACGTTTAGAAGATAGCCCCCACTCTGCCTGTTGATATTTGGGATATATCTTCCTATATAATTTAGATGCCTGTGATTGCGTCAGGTGAGGCGTTATCCGTTAACGTCTTCACGGCTATGTTCTCAATGATATATCCACGTAACGTGGGCTATGCTGTAAGAGGGCGAGGTTTTAACCTCGCTCATTTCTGTGCGTGAAACTCCAAGCAAGTACAGACCGCGAATTGTTTATTGTACTTAGTTCCCTCGATGGGCGGGTGGCTTTCATCTTTTGCGATAGCGCGGAGATGTTAATCTCCTGCATTCTGTAAGTGTCGCCTGGGGACAGTCTTTATCTTGACCACCTAAGTACCCTGACGCTAACAAGTTAGTTACTAACCAGGGGTTTTGTGATGAGATGCGATTCCAACAATTTGTCCATTATGCATATGGACTTACATGGGATAATCAAGGGAAGGATTGGCTCTCGCAGAGAAATGAGAAGAGCAGACAGTGTTACGCTCGCGAAGCAACTGAGTTGAGGCTTACGGCCTTGATATACGGCTATACATAATTCCATCTAAATTCGTTGTACGACTTATCGTTTCACCCCTTCCAAAATCGAATTCAGTATCAGCTGATTGCAGTGTCATGGGAGTGTTCCCAGTGAATGGACACTATAGAACGTAATGGGCGCCACTACATAGACAACTCTCACAGCATGTCCCCTGGACAGCTATCAGAAAAGATTACCAGAGGTAAGACACAACTTTGGTGAGCCCCAGCAACTGTGCTTATGGTTGGGAGGAGACTTATATGCAAGACCAGCGTACTGACTCATATATAGCCTTATGATAGGGCTTAATCCCTCACATTATGTGTAACAAGCAATGATAAACCAACAGTAAGGAGCAGAGCAAAGTACAATACCTCTTCGCCAAGAAAATAGGTCGGCCAACGTCATTTCAAGTTGGTGTACATCCGAGCATAGTAGGCTTTTGTCCAACTAATGCGCTATCGAACAACCCCTATAAATGACTTCCTAGGGATCGGTTCGTATTGAGTTAAAAGTTACGGCCCGCAAAAAGACTACGACAAAATCACCCTGTTCGCGGGGACAATTCGGGAAACACTCAACCAGAGACCCAAGAGGTTCTCACGGCTACAAGCATCAAAGGCTCTGCTGCGCGCAGGGCCTTGTGCCCATCCCTATTCCTCTCCCTACAACCCCAAACGAGTCTTTCACGAAGTCGGCACCCGAGCCCGCGTACGCACCGGTTCGTATGTATGATCTCCAGACGACAGTGTCTATACAGGCCAAGGAAATACCCGAACGGTTCACCCACGCATTGCGAGGGTGGAGGATGCCCTTGGTACCGCAAAGACCGTCAAGGGGTAGGACATGGCAAGAACATGACGTGGTTCTCTAACATGGTTCTGTGTTGAATGGTTCATACACGCATTTTCAACTCCAGAGACGAAGACTCAACACTATCTACGCCCAAAGCAGTCGCCCAAATGAAGAAATAAACGACGCAGTCTGATGCTGGCATTACAATCGGTGTTTGTACATCATATGGGTATCAGAAGTCGCATGAACAACTTTCCCTTCTCGCGTAGCCCGCCCAAGACCCTTCTCCAAAGTCTCTTGCCGCCGGTGAACCTCTCTCGCCCACGAGGCTTCCAGCCAAACTCATTGTAACCAATTATTTCCATCATTATCATGTTATCATGGACTTAGACCCTATGCAGCCGCCGCTTCTTTTCCGTTTGCCGCCCCGTTTCCGTTACCCGCTCCCGTGGCAGGATGGTGTTGCCCAAGACCGAGGACCCGTTGCAGGCTTTTTCTAATGCCCTTACCAGTTCCAGCCTCGTCATGGCCCTCTGTCTTTTCTGCCCTGCCCAGGAAGCCGAAGCTCATTCTACGAACGGCATTCTGCCCTGCACCCTCTGTCGCGGACTTCTTCCTCCGCCGCACAGCGACGATACCAACGTCGGCAGCCGGCTTCGGAGGCCACTCGCCGTCTCGCTTCCACCCTACGACACAGGCTCTAATCATATCTGACAAGTTGACGGGGCATGAGGGCGTCAGGGCGTGTACAATCACCTTTTCGTACAACGAGATGTACACCGAAGGAGTGATGGATGCACGCATTGGGTTTCCGGGAGGAAGCAAGGGCGCGGGCAGAGGAATCAGGGTCTCGACGGGGTACGTCACAGCCGCGGCCGATGCCGCTGACCGTGCGGACTCCTTAGACTTTGACGCAGTGAGCTCTTTGGTGAGCTCGGAGCCATCCGACACAACGGCCGAAGCATCGTTGCTCGGCCGCTGCTGCAGAGAATGAGGCGGCGAAGAAGGAGATGCGCCCAGCGATGCTGGCGAAGGCTGGGACATTGAGGAGCGGAAGAACAGGCGGCGGGGCGACAGCGGCGAGAATGTTTGCGTGGGAGAAACGGGTTTGGCGCGAACGCGCACCGTACGTGCGCCTGTCCAGGCATTGCGCCTCGCCTCGAAGCAGGCCAGCCCTTCATTCCACTGCATTTCCTCGCGCAGAGCCCGCCTCCGCGCCGCACGCTTCTCGGCGACGGAGGCTTTCACCGCGGCGCCGATCGCATCGGGGCTGTCGAAGCGGAACGGGGAGAGAGACAGTGGGACGGGTTCCTCGTCGGAGAGGTCAGACACCCATTCCAGGCGAGGCTTGAAGTGTGCCGGGTCTTCTGAGACGGTGCTGTAGACGGACTCGGCATCGCTGTCTGAGAATCCCTCCTCCTCCTCGTCTTCGTCACTGCTGTCCATGCTCTCCACTGCCACATCGTCGTCCTGCGTGGCCGCCTGCGTCGCTTCAGGCTTGGGCTCGGCGGTGTCTTGGGTCTGTCCTGGGGGTGCTTGTACGGGCGCATCAGCCTCGGTTGTTGGCGCTGGCGTCGGTTTCGGTGCAGCCCCAGCATCGCCGTTCTGTTTGGGAGGTGGGATGGCTGGTGGCCAGACAAACTCCCAGTCGTTGCGGATCTTGGAGGCCAGGTACTTCTTGACTGCCTCCTTCTGCTTGACCTTGTCCTTGCTCAGGAGGTCTGGGTCATAGTCGGGCAAGTCCAGCGTCAGGGGCTGCTGGGACATGGAGTGCCTGAACTTGGCGAGAGGCGAGCGTGGGGACTTGTAAATGTCTGAGAAGATCATCTTGGTGGTGGAAGATGAAGAGACAGCGGTGGGGTGCTGTGGCTGGTTCTTTGGCTGGGTGTTGGCCTCAGGCGCAGCAAGAGAGGAGGATGGAAGGGGGGAGGAAGAAGTAGGCATGGAAGGCAACGGGTCTGGCTGGGAGCAGGACGTCTGCTTTATTATATCGGGATGCGCAAGTGAAGCTCCCGGTCCAGCAGCCGTGACCGGGGATGTAGTAATAGTTACCGCAGCTGGAGTAGTGGCAGCTGGGTCTGGAGTAGCAGCGGTCTCCGTCGCAGTCGCGTGCGGGGTGGGCTGGTGGTGCGGGTGATGGAGCGCGCCGGTTTCTGGGGTGGTGGCCGCGGCCGCGGGTGGCCTGATGGTGGCTGCCAAGGGGGCTGGATTTGGTCAGTTTATAATTCCGTCATATGTAGAGTGAATAGGCCTGGTCGACGTTTGTGCAGTGATGTATGTGTTGTGCACTTAGAAATCATGCATCGAAAGTCTGGGGCATCGGATGAATAAGAAGAGAAAAGCAAGGCGAGGGGAAGAAACAGGAGCGGAAAGCGAGACAGTCAAGAGGGGGGATGCGAAGTGCGTGCCACTCTCAGGCATCGTGTAAGGCAAATGGCTGTTGGGGAAGCAGGGTAGTAGGTAGGTAGGTAGGTAGGTAGGTAGGCAGGTAGATAGTGTACGTTTTGTGTGCGGGTGTGTTGTGTGTGTGTGGTGACGGGGTGTGGTGACGGGCGTACAAGTATGGCAAGGCAAGGTAGCCAAGCCCGGTCCAGAACCTTGACTTGTGCGTCGTCGTCCTCCTGTCCGTTTTCCCTGAAGGTTCTTCTTTGCGTGTACGTAGGTAGGTATGGGGAAGCAGAATGCGGGTGGATGCAGAACAAGAGAGAAAGGCCGCATACATGAGAACAAAAGGAAGCAGTCCGTGGGAGGGGAGGGGAGGGAAGGCGAGAGCGACAAAGCGAGGCTAGCGGCCCTGTGCCCGGTGTGGTTGTCTCTCACCTACCTTGATCTGATGTACGAGAAGCGGTGTCGTTGGCGTTGGCGTTGTCGCCGCCGGGGGCAGACGTAGCATCTTGGCCGGACCTGGACATGGATGCAACAGCTGAAGGATCTGTCAGGGCTTCTACTGCTGCTGCTTCTGTTGTTGCTGTTGCTGCTGCTTGAGCCATTGACGCTCCAACTGGCCATGTAGACGCCATGGTTTTGGCCGATATTTGTCGTGCTCACTTTTTCCCCTCCTTCCTCTCACAAAAGTAGAAGAAACTAAAAAGCCACCCAATTGGCAAGCACGAACCGCCTAGCCCCCAGTTCGTGAGGACCATTTTTTTCTTCGGGGCGGGCACAGGGTTCCATCACTAAAACGTCGAATGCGCCTCTGTGGCGGCTGTCTGAGCCGGTGAGAAGAGAAGCAGAGGTGTCCCCGCTACTGAGCCCGCTGTGCCCTGCCATTGCGCACCTTCAGAGTATCGAGTATCAGAACATTCTGGAGGGGGGTCGGTTACCCTCTCGTGGTTTAAGGTTCGCCATAGAGGGAACCCAAGGCTTAGCAGGTTTAAAGTATTCGTAACCAGAAAGCAATCCGAAGTATTGAATTGTCAGGCCAAGGAAGTGCGGCAGTCTGTGGCCCCTCGTGTCTCTGTTTTTCTGTGACTATTCTTCCGAGCCCAGGCCCTCTTCGAGTTAAGGTAAGGTAGAGTACCTTAAGGTAGCGGACGGGGAACACTGGAGACAACTGGAGAGCGCACGAGGGCAAAGTGGGGAAGGATGGGCAACGCTCCCGTCCACGAGACATGCCATGTCTGCAAAAACCTTACCTTTGCAAGTGACTGACTGCGCTCCTGTCTCGTGATCGGACTCCAGCCAAGACGCATCGAAGACTCCATGAACACGACGGCTCAGCCTGCCGCGCTCGGAGTCTTGTAGGCATTGCTTCAGATCCTTCGGTACCTGAAGACGCCCAGATGAAGGAATCCTGTCTGTCGTCGCCGCCGCCTGTCATTTGCTTAGCACAGACAATGGACAAACCGCCCTAACGCAGTCCTAATCCGTCTAGACCACTGCCCGGCTTGCCAGTGACAGATTCAAACGAGGGAACAACATAGTCTCGCGAGCTAGACTCCAACAAGAGTGTTGGCGCCCCGGTGTCGATATTCCCGGCGAGCTGCAGCAAGGTCCCTTTCTCACCTGCTTTGCCAGCTAACCTCACATGCTGCCACGGCTGCCAACCATTAGGCTACCCCCGCCCGGCTTCTTGCAGGGTGCAGATCCGGGGTTTTTGGTTGGACGGCTGGCCCTGGGGGTTGAAGGATGAGTGGATGGAGAGTGTGTGATCCAGTAGGGACGAACTGTACTAGGCACAAAGTACCAATCTTACCAACACGATCACGAATTATACACCTGGATACCTGTCCTCGGAATCCATCCATGCTGACCACGAGAAGGGGAACATGACGCTCTCAACGGATTGATTACCAATACGGAGTTGGACTGGTGGTTTCCCACAACCATGCGATAACGGCGTGGAGCGCCCATTTCTTACCCCAGCATGCGTGTCCGAGATCTTCTCGTCGCCTACTTAATCTATGCTCGACCGTGCCGGCATCGCACCACTCCCACATATCCATATCGGTACTCAGCACTCACGATCCCGCGGGCGCGAAACTACTCACGAAAGAATGATGACAGGCAGACCAATGGGGCGCAACCAATGGCATGATCCTGCACAGCAACGCCCTCCGTGATTTAGAACCGGACTGGGAGAATGATCGCCACGGTCATTGACAAAGGCAAATGTCGCGGACTTGTTGGCTGCCACCGGTAGGCTGCCCACCACCACCAATACAACCACTACCAGCAGCAATGGCAGATGAAGTATGTTGTTTCCGATCGAAGGCCAGAATAATTGCGGAGAACAGGAATAAACAAGCTCTCACGAGTGACAGGCCCGCGCTCGGGCACCACATGACTTGTCCTCCAATTGACAATGCAGGGCCCTCGGTGTGTTGCAATCTTGCTACTTATACATTTAGAGCAGCCTTCAAGGTTACAAGACCTAGGAGGAGAGAGTTCAACCTTGTGGTGTTGAGGCCATTATCCTTAGGGCATTTGTAGATAGACTTTGCGCCTCTCTGGAGCTTGTTCTGATACAGAGGTGTATGCGTACACTGCATACAATATTGATATAGAGTAGTTAGGAAGGAATCGGAAACAACAAAAGCAATCTTGCTACAGTATGTGCCCCGATACACTGATTACATAAGACATCTCGGCCGACACTGTCACGTCACCCCACAACCATCATCAGTCGAAAGGGCGTTGAATCCAAGAGCCGACGGCCATCTCCGAGGCTCTCAGGCATCGACCTGTGGATACTCGTTAGTGAAGCAACTATTACAATCAACCACGTCAGCGATTTAGTTCTCGACTTGCGCATGTCGGATGGAGATGCGGGAAGGATGATGGCCGATGCAGATTTATGCCAATTAACCAATTCTGTCTAGAGACCTAAGAAGCATTACCAGCTTCTGCTGATCTACCTATGTGTTGCGTACGATACCAGTCTTCGCTCAACGCCGTTATTGCCAGATACAAGTGCTCCGTGTATTTTTTTTATGGTTTTTCTCCAAGTCGTGGACATTGGCGCGGGCCTTCGTCCTAGGCGACTTCCTCGACCATCTTTCCGGACTTGAGTCCTCCGGGAACAAACACCTTGCCTGCCGGTCCGCCGATCATCTCCTCCGGCACGGCAACGATGCTGCCCTTCTTGGAGTTGACCCAGCGGACGAAGGCCACATCTGCCTTGGGGGGCTCGTTGCTGGGAGTATCGTTGCCAGCCCCCTGGCCCTTGCCCTTGGTCTTGGGTGCCTGCTTCTTTAGAAGCTTGTTGATGGTTTCCATCTATGCTCGCGTTAGCTCTCGCCCTTGACTACCGTTTCAATATCACGGAAAATAAGCATGTTACCTTGACTTCTTCGTTGCGCTTCTCAGACAAGTTGCGTCGACGGCGAGCCATCTCCGCTCTTCTCATGGAAAGCTCCTCCGCTGTGAAGACCTTCTTTGCTTGGACCTCTGTTAAACAGTTAGCGCGGTTCCTCGACCTCGTCAGTAGGCACGTGAATTACCATCCGAGAGCTTCATATACTGCTGAGGCTCTTCCTCAAAACGAGCACGTTGTCTCCTCGTCATCTTAGTCAAGTCCGGCGTTCCCTCTCGGCTGCCAAGTTCGCTGTCTTCCTCACCCTCGGCATCTGCGACCTGAGTTTCGTCGGCAA
Organism: Colletotrichum camelliae; assembly: GCA_018853505.1. Lineage (NCBI taxonomy): Eukaryota > Fungi > Ascomycota > Sordariomycetes > Glomerellales > Glomerellaceae > Colletotrichum > Colletotrichum camelliae. The sequence continues at coordinate 5,361,111 of JAELVL010000002.1, read as the reverse complement.
CCTCAATCTCCTCCTCTTCACCTTCGGCATCTTCTTCCTCACCCTCGGCGTCCTCTTCTTCGCCCTCAGCGTCTTCCTCTTCGTCCTCTTCGTCCTCCTCATCGTCGTCATCGCCGGCGCCTCCAACATCGATGCTCATGTCCATCGTGTTCTCCGGGTCACTGACTTCAATCTCACTCAATTCCTCCTCATCGTCGTCGTCGTCATCCTCGATGACTCTCGCCGCCGCCGGTCGCCGAGGCGTGACCTTACCAGCTTTCGGCAATGAGATTTTGATCGTAGAAGCCGCAGGGGTGTCCATGTCAGCGTCACCGTCGGCATCGTCTTCGCCCTCGGCGTCGACATCCATGTCGTCCTCATCGCCATCGGCGTCCTCATCATTGGGGTCCTCCATCTCCTCGTCTTCGTCCTCCTCCTCCTCACTGTCTGACTCAACAACGTAGCTCTTCTTGGGACCACGGTTGCGTTTTCCAGCAACGATCTCGCTACCTCCAAAAGAGCCCCGGCTGTTCACAGAGATGCTGTTTCCGGTGGAATTCCTGCCTCTGCTAGTTGCCTCACGTAGCTTATTTGCAGGGACTTTGACAGTAAGGTTGAGGTGCTCACTGCCCGGCGATGAGGGCGGGCCGCGGGACACACCGGAGGTGCGACCCTCTGAGCGGCGGGCGCGGGTGGACATATTGCTGCTTCGTTCGCTATCGGCCCAGTCAACGAGTGCTTCGGAAGCTTTCTTGGCCGCTGAGCGGCGCGGTCGAGAAGCCATTGTGTGTGATGGTCAAGGATATATGGAGCGCGTTTGCGAATTGCTTGGCACGGGGGAATGTGGCTCAATGTGAATGTTGTTGCGCTTGCGGGCTGGGTGAAGTGTGTGAGGGAGAAAAGGATTTTGGGGGTAGGCATGCAACGGTTGTGTTTTTGGGACGATCGGTGGGGGATTTTCCCAAGATTGCGAACGTGGGAGGTTGAAATAAGGTAAGCTCGGGGGGCGCAAGTCCAGACAAGGAAGGGTTAAAGGTGAGGTGGCACTGCTGCTAGGAATCTGATCACCTAGATACGGGAGATGAGGTAAGGCAACGTCCGTAGCAGCGGTAGCAGTAGCAGGCCGAGATGCATGGAAGTTATTAAAGCGTGCGATGCGGTAAGTTTACACCTTTTTTTTTTTTTTTTTTAAACCGTCCACCTGCGGGCGCTTCTTGTTTTTTTCGCCTTGTTTTTTTGCTTCTGCTGGCCGGCTACTTTCCCTCAACCTCTCTGGATCAGATCAAATTGCATTCTTGGCGCGCAGAGTGCCGTGCGTGTACCTTGCTCTCCTTGAGGATGTTGGTTTGGGTCTCGAGGTAATTTGCCGTTTGTTTGCCTCACTTGAGTTGGCAAACTTGCCTCAAGAACGATTGTGATATGTGATGAAGAGATGGTGTTGACGGTAGATGCAGTGCAGAGAAAAGGTTCAAGTCGAAACAAATGTCGCAACTGCGATAGAGATGATGGCTTACCGATTGTTGATACCCCTTCCCGGGATAGATAGTAGACGACGGCTAGCCGCAGGATACGCGCAGCGGCAAGTGGGATAATTCGCCCTTCTTCCCCTTTGGCCTATCGCCTCTCGGAGCAGGACCCCAAGTACGACAAGGCAAGGTACAGAGCAGTAAAGTAAGAAGCGGTGGCTGTGAACCAAGCCAAGATGGGCAGAAAACAGGACCCCCTGAACTGAGACCTTCTGGCTATTGGATCTCGTGTCGCCTCCCGCGTCGCTACTCTGCGTTTTTCTCTCCCTCTCAACGCCTCAATGTCTGCCGCGCTTCGAGAGTCTGTCCCCTTTAGCGAATCCACCCGCTACAAGTCTCTCCTTTCTGGAGGTGTGTAAAACAGCAGGTGAGATCGTACCTTGATTGACCGTGGCTGGAAATGGTTGCTGCGTCTGCCAATCGCTCGGTCGGTGAAGCAAAGCGTCGAGCGGAATGGTCAGAGATCGTCGGTGACCGGAGAGCGACTAAATCGGGTGATTTCCTGGATTGCTGAAACAATAGATACCTCGAACGATGAGCGGAATACTTGTTGTATAGATGAGACGGATAATAATGAGATGGCTTCGATATCCAACCCTCTGGCGTGGTATTGCGCTTTTCACCAGGCTCACCTTGAGTTCAGCGCGAGGGAAGCTTCACTCTGCAACAGGCGCTGAAGTCCGCTGGAGCACCGGAAGTTGAAAACGGAGACCCGTAATGTGTGGACACCATGAGCACCGTGCATAGCGATGCCCCACATCCCGCCACCCCAGACGCGCTGCAGCTTAACGGTGTCACGCCGTAACAAGCCAGACGGACTCCTGTTCCGCGTTTTCCTCGGCTACAAGTGTCCGTAATGAACGTTTCCTTGTACCAACCTCTCCGTTTTCGCGGTACTCCCAGCCGAGGCATGTGGTCATAGGTCCCGAACGCCGATATTGTTCACCACCTACGGAGAACCAGGCCGGCTGTTTTTCGGTGATTGAACACGCGCCATCCCCAACTTTGGCAATTCCTTACTTCCGCTGAGCTTGTAGGATTATCGAACATGAGCGACTCTGATGACAGCGGCAGCTCGTCAGGCATTCCTGCCTGGCAGCGCGAACAACAACAGAGCGAACCCCAGCTAGATGTTGAGCCCGGGCCTGCATCGCAACAATCCCAAGACGATCCCCCTACCGATGATAAGCTCGAGGTCGCGAGGCGCTTTCTTCAGGACGACGAAATAAAGGACGCACCAAGAGAAAAGAAGGATGAATTTCTTAAGGGCAAGGGACTGGAGCCTGCAGAGATAGAGGAGCTTCTAGGCAGCGGCTCGGCACCAGAACCAGCCCGAGAGGTAAACCTCGCCTTTCATTCCTTGCCCGTCGCATCGCGACTAACATTCCCAGACTGCGCGAACAGAACCCGTTGAAGCCCAGACAGCAACGATCCCAACCTCCGAACCACACACTCCTACTTCCGCTCCCGCTGCCACACAGAACGAGATCTCTCTTCCAAGAACAAACGACAATCCTCCCGTTGTTACATACCCCGAATTCCTCACTAAACCTACCCGCCCACCACCACTAGTCACAGCAAACGGCATCTTGAACACCCTTTACGCCTTTGCCGGAATCTCCACCCTTCTCTACGGCACAAGCAAGTTCCTCGTCGCCCCCATGGTCGAGAACCTCAACGAGGCGCGCACCGAGCTTCACGACGCAACCAACAAGAAGCTGTCGGCCATCATCGAGAAACTCGAAAGCACCGTCTCCGAGATCCCCGCCATCAAGAAGACCGGCGCCGAGGCACTAAAGGACGACGGCACAAGCAGCGACCCGGACATCGAGGATCCTTCAGAGATGTTCCACCGCGACATCGGCACCCAGACGTCCAACCCGCCGACGCCGCCACTAGGCTCCTACATGGACCAGAACGGTAGATGGGGCACCGGTCTGGCTGGACAAGGGAACAATTCTAGCGCCGACGCCAAGGTGAAGAGCCTTGCGCAACACGCGACAGAGATCAAGGACAAGTGCATCGCCGAAGCGGAGGATCTCGCGCACGTCAAGTCTGAGATGGACTTGCTCAAGGATGATCTAATGCAGCTGGCGTATCCAGCACCTAAGGAGTTCACAGGCGGTCTTTACGGGTTCCGCTCCAATGAGCCTGATGATGAGACCAAAAAGGCCAAGGACAACATCCGACGTATCAAGGGTGTGTTGCTCAGCACTAGGAACTTCCCCGCCTCTGTCAGGTAGGGAGTAATCCTACATTCTCGAAGAGGGAGACAAAATCGTGGTGTCTATCAAGATGTATATGGAGTGGTGAGCAAAAGATAGAGCTCAGCAGATGACTAGAGCGTCGTCGTTCGTCAGCCACTGAGGGAGCTGCGGCCAAGGTCACACTCGAGCAAAATCTGGGGGTAGAGCTGCTGAGTGAGTGCCTTAGTATGATTGGCCTTCGCCCTTAGTTGTGGTCTGTTATGTAATGTGTCATGGAGTTGGGTCTGGCGCAACGATCTAATTCTATGCCAATTTATCATATCATCTTTGTCTCGATTCAGGAGCCCTAATGCTCTGTGCAATGTAACTATCTCAGCTGTTTGGACGTCGTCCATAGGTGTTCAGATACAATATTCGTACAAAACCATGTTCCGTCTGCATGTACGGCAAAAGTTGCACGCCTCGTTGCGCGCGTTCCGAAATACCTCTGATTCCTTTCAGTCGGATCCATACTATCACCTCCTACCGTCCTCTGATGTCTCCTTTCTGTCTGAGATGCGCTTGTACGTAGTTTCCTCGGGAATTCGTAACCAGTCAAAGATACCCTTCCATGAGCCAACGTAGATGTGCTCGAAGTTGCGATTCTCCGCCACTTGCTGTCTCTCGTACCACTCTACGGTTGGCGTGAACGTGTACGAGAATACTGATCGTGATGAGTCTCTTCTCGCCACGTTCTTGACCCATTTGAACAGCAGGTTCTCGCAACGACTCGCTCGAATCGGCCTCGGGCTACGAGGCGGATGAAAGATGGTCTTGCTTTTGAGGTCATCTTCCTCGGCAAACAGATCTTCGGTCGGGTCCAATTGCATGTCGCTGGGGGAACCGGTGTGGGTTGGTGCATCATTCTGAGCACGCAATACAACCGGACGGAATCCATTCTCTATCAGGTCTTTCTCCTCGGGCATCGTGGCTTGGTCGGGATTCATACACATGGCCTCCAAGGCATCTAGAGTCGCGTCGAGAGGGAGAATGTCTCCAGGCGGCTGTTCGCCCCCAAGCCAGACTCTGGTAAGCGTGAGATCTGGATTATTGAGTCTGCCATGCTCCTCCACAAATTCAATCAAGTGTTGCTGGGCGTGATTCAGTCGAGACACTGGAATTTGGCTTTCAGTTGGGAAATTGTTCCTGGCTGAAACATCCCAAATGACAATTTCCAAACCTTCCCAGGGTCTGATGGTTGGGTGCTCTGGTCGATACACTGCTATCCAGGGATGCCGGCCCTCCCATTTATGTTCCGCCACCTGTCCTTGAGGAGTATAGAACAGTGAGATGTAGGTATTGAACAGCTTCGGTGCGTGGAGCTCGGGCGTGTGTTTGGGCGCGTGGACTGGATTCATCTTGGAATAGAACGGCCACGGAAACTCGAGCCACTGCTTGTATGTTTTCAACTCTCGGTAGAAGTCTCTGAAAGAGTCGGCTGTTGCCTCGGCATCTTGGTAATAGCCAACCGTGAAGCCGTAAGCTTTGGCGATGATCTTGGGGGGTTTACCGGTCCTAAGATTGCCCATGCGCTTCGAAAGATCCATCAGAAAAGGGGTAATCGAACGAGGATCCCAAGAGGCCAGTCTTGTAGTCCCCATTGGCAGTAAACGATCCACACTGCTAGGGCCATCCCCAGGTTGTGCTACTGGGTTCGCCTCACCCTCAGCAGCCAGATCACGATCTGTTCCGGGCGAGTACACCGGGAGATCTTCGTATTTAATGCTATGTCGGGCTTCGAGGCGACGGTCAGTCCCGAGCACAAAGAACTTCCGGAACTGGTCGTATCGAGTCTGCGACCAACAGCCGAACCAGTTCACCAAGCTTTGCTCGTCGTTGGCGTCGATACATTCTGGAGCAAAGATGATCGGCTCGAGCTGTTCGTCGGCCTCAATGCTTTCCATGAATGATTGTCGGAAACTTTCGACCGCTGTCCAGGTCTCGAAGCGAGCCATACAATCATCATAGCCAAGTCCTGCCCTCTCTACGGCGTCTTGTGTACTGCCACCGGCTAGCATGCTTTTCATCTGGTCTGCCCTGTCCAACGCAATACCTTGAAGAAACTTGGATAGACTTGCGGCAGCCACGATCTTCGTATTGACGCTAGGCTTGGCGTGTGTCTTTTTGTACCAGTCAAAGAGTTGAAAGGCACGCTGCGGCTCAGCGACAAGAAAACTCGGGGTGACGAGTATCGCGCTGCCGTGAGGAAACAGTCTTGTCAGTTCAATTGCACCGACTTCGGTTAAATCGTGTGCAGAACGGATGGACGGATACGCTGGACGCAGTCGAAGAGACTCGCCAAGGCACCAGAACGTGTGAGTAGGCTTTTTGTTGACGAGAAGCTTCACAATACTGGGATACCGATGGATCGCGTCGACAGTTGTTTCGTGGAATATGACAACGCCATGGTTGGCAATCTTTGGATCTGTGAAGGCTCTCCAGTCGCCTGATATCTTTGATGAAAAGACGCGGCAGTGCGGATTTTCCATATGAAGCCACTCGCTGACAGTATCGAGCATTGCTTCTCTGGATGGGGGAAATGCCAAGTAGAAGTTATGGCGTACGTCCTTCAAGCCAGTCGGCATGAGCCGATGGTAGTCGAGGCCAAGCAGGGTTCGCAGAATTGACGTGCGCTTATCTGTCAAGCTCGACGCGATGGGCCTCTGTTCCGGGATAGGTTTGTGGTGTGGTTTGTATATGAGGTACCTGAGGGCGATGTCAGACGGGCTTGATTCGTATTGCAAGTCATCGACGTCTTTCATGGCAGACTTCCATTCGTCACAGCTCGCAGGATAAACAATGATGGAAAAATCCTCATGTAAGCATGCGGCCCCGAAAGATCCCACTTTGAGTTTCTCAGCAGCGCTTTGGATCGCGCTTTCCCCTTCGGACGATTTTGTCTTCACAGCACCCTGAGATAAAATTCGCTCAACGAGAACCGGGCGTTGTGCAACAAACATGCGAACGTGGAAGGTGGTGGAGAATTGCAGGATGTTTTGTGCCTCCAATTCAGAGTGCCATTTCTCAGGGTCGATGCGGAGATTATCGAAGGTCACCTGAATTTGTTTGCTTCCTCTGGGGCCCATCTCAATGTTCTTGTCCATGCTATGCATGAACGTTTTCCCCCTGTTTTGATAGTCCGCGATAGACAGCTTCTTTGGGGTAGGCTGCACCTGTTGAGGCTCAAGGGACTGGGGCTGATGAGATGTAGGTGGTTGAGGCGGAGACTTGAGCCGTTTTGGTCGGCTAGTTGAAGAACTATCAACGTCCATGTCCTCAGGCTCATCAGTAAAAGGAATTTGAGGGTCCCACTGAACAGATTTCCTTTTCTTCGCTGGCGGACGCGATGGTTGCGACTGCTCTGAAGTTGAGGGGACTGCTTCCGATGCTGTGATGCTCGACTCACTCGCGGACCTGGGGGCAAGGTCATCGACTGGGCGCTTCAGGACTGATTTAGGCTTGGCGGTTGCGTTGCTTGTGTTGGACTGAGGCGGAGGACCGCCGCTGATGCTGAACAGCGTAGATGGAAGACTGGGCGGCGCTTGATCAGCCTTGTCCCGCACTTGCAATTCAGCTTTCCTTCTGATATGGTGGTTGGTGAAGGCGCGGGGGGATTGACTTGTATCGGCCGCATTATCACTCAACCGGGGCCGCACGCGAATGGGCTTCCCGCTTGTGAATATATTGCCTGCAGCCTTAACCATCGTTCTCGCGCCCGGTTGAGTCTTCTTTGCCGTCTTGGCAGGCTTCGAGAATTTTGAAGCAAGTGCTGTGAGGCTTCCGGTGGGCTTGGTACTGGAAACTCTTGTCACTGTGGGTTTCCTTGCAGTGCCTTGATATCCAGTCGGTTTGGATACAGTGGGTGCTGGCCGCGGACGTTGCGACGCCAATGCGGGCGACTTCTGTTTAGTCGGTGATTTCGACTTTTCTCCTGATGAGGCCCGTTTGCGAGGAAGGGGTGTTTTTCCCTCGGCTGCTTGCTTTACCGATTGTTTGGGCCGGTCCTCGATCGAAGGGAGAGCTTGATCTTTCCGTCGTTTTGATGTCTTTGGAGGAGGGAGAACGTCATCGAAATCGTCTGTACTGATATCGTCGTCGCTGCAGTAGTAGTCCTCTTTGGATTCCCCTTCCCACAGAGTAGGCTGTAGGCCGCGCCGAATGCGTAGGCGATTGCGTTCTTGATGCCGATCGAAACGATTCCTCTGGAAATCCTCACAAAGCTCGTACCAGCCCTTGATGTCAAACTCTGGCTCTTCGCCACGTCTTTGTTTTTCTTGCGTCGCTTTCCACTCGTCCAGCAGAATGCTTGACGCGTTTTCAGGCGGCTCCCATGTAGCTCTCTCAAGAGCATATCCTGTCCATTCTACCAAGTAATAATCTTTACCATCCTCATTTGTTTGATAGAGAATCTGTTCTACCGACCATTCCTCGTCCGAATCGTGTTGTGATTCTAATGAGGATGTGATGGAGATGTCGTCGTCGTCTTCGTCGTCATGCTTGATGGGGCTGCTCTGCGGTCGAGGGGAGGCCTCGTTCACAAACAAGCCCGGAGTACCCATTGAAAATTCAGGGCACGTAATTCATCGCATCATCGGAAGATGAAAAGCGCTTTGGTCGCGTGGTTGGTTGAGTTGGTACACGTGCGCGATGCAAGCTGAGTTGACAGACTTGCAGGGCCTTGTTTGTTGAAGACAGCGTGCTGAGTCTGAAGAAAAGGTCTCAAAATCGAAGGTCTCAATGATGAAATACGGTTGAATGTGTGCAATACGGCGAAAAAGGATGGAAAAGTTGATAGACAGGAGTCCTGGGGATGCGTTAGACTTCGTGGTTTCTCTTCATCGCGTAGAAAAAAGAGACGTCGATGAGACTGCTCCGGGAAAAGTCACCGGATGAGCCGTCACAAATATTTCACCTACCGTCGGGTATCGTTTGTCGTGGGGTTGATATTGTTTGAGGGAGGTTGAATCTGTATGCGAGTCCGGAGAAAGAAACAAACGGGTGCTGATGAGAGCAGACCTCAAATCAAGATCGTTGAGCCGTAATTACCTGAGTGAGAAGGTAGGTTATTGAGATGAGGCAGGGACGATAGGCACAGAGGCTTTTGGCCCGTGCTTTCTGTCGCCGGGTCTGATGGGGGCCCAAGGAAGAAGGAGGGGCCTGACAAGTGCCATCGTAACGGGAAAGCGCGGTCTTCCCCATACTACCCGGTAGCTAGCTACTTGTACGAAGAAGAGCTCGACGGATCGTGCTACCTCATTGACCTACGGAACTTTAAAGCTGTTTAAACTCAAGCTCCTGGTCTGGCCGACGTGTGGTTCGAATCATGCCCGAGTGTCTTTTCAACACCGGTTATCTATTTCTTGTCTCAATCCCAATTGCTCACCGAGGACAGATAGGTAGGCAGTGGCATATGAGCATCACAGCATGTTTCGGAGCACGAGAGAGCAGTCAAAGCAGGGGACCTCACCCAAAGGATTTGTGTAATCCGAGTCTCCCGGCGATTTTGATGATCACCAGCGGCGCATGCCGGCGGAAACAAGTCTCTTGCTATCCCAGCTCGCGAACATGCGGGGAAGCAAGCTTATGTAGAGACGACCCATTTGCGAGGTAGTTTGACATCTGAACAGAAGAGCATCTCTTCAGTCGCCCAGCATCAAAGCCAGGAACCCGAACCGTGGCTCTACAAAGGTCGTCTGGCGTTATCAGAGCATTGCCGCCTCGCCTACGTTTCTCGTCTTACCTCATAGAAGACGTCAGAGTGTGAGATGTGATGCGAAGCATTGAAGTAAGCACATCAAGCTCCAGTAGGGGCAAGGAAGACGTTTCTCAGATCGGGCCACGGGTTCGGCACACGTGATCCTGGATATGAAACGCGACACTTCCGGGTACCGACGGCGGAATCCCATGATGGACACTGCATTTAACCAAATCTCAGATACCTTACGCAAGTTCTCAGGCAGCCAGACGGGACGGAGAGGGAGAAACAGATAGGTGACGGGTGGTGGTTGGTTCATGTTCTGCGGTGGTGTGGCTCAGCGGGTTGTTGTCTTTCCGGAACGTGGAGCATCCCCCCTTCGACGCTGACGAAGGCAGGCAAATCTGAATGGGCACCTACGTGCGGATAGAAGGCATTGTAGCTACCTTCAGCAAGTCGTCGTCGTGCAAAGAAATGGTGTGAGCTACAGCGCCTTTCTTCCTGACCGATACATGATTGTACAGTGTACCTAAGGAAGGTACGCAGGGAGTTCCTCTGTTGATGATGTTGACAACGTCCTGCAATGCCTTGTCCTTTTCTTGAAATAAACATCGCCGCTGTTCGCCTTTCTTCTCTCCCATCAGTCTATTTGCGGACTTAGAAACCTGAAGATACATTCTACCCATTGCTTCACTGAGGGACCCTCTTCTCCCAAAGGTACTTTCGTGCTACAGCAGCCTCCCTGGTTCCTCAAGCCCCGGTGTTCCGTCTGCTCCATGCCTTGGTGGACACCGCAGCCCTTTTCAGCGCTGCCCCGTCCCTTTCCCCCTTTGCCCAACTTTCCCTTCAGTGGCTGACCACCTCCAGTACCAAGCCCCAGCCAATCCCAGTGACCCAAAGCTGCTGCGCCGACACCTTCATCCGGCAACCTTTGCTGCCTCACCTCCACGCTCCTACCTACACCTGCACCTGCACCTGCACCTACCTAGACCAACCTGCACTGTCCACCTTTCTAGGTACCTACTCTCCAGTGTCCTGTTCTGGTTCAGTTCTAGGCCCGTACACCTTGCCTTCGCCTCAACTCAACTGCTTTATCTCTAGAGGCCGCGCACACCTCCATCGAGCCGCAGAGTCCTGGTTTCGCATTACCAACTATTCTACATCTCCAGCACTCACCCACCGCATCGCATCCAAACCGTCAACATGGCCAACGACGAATATGACGTGAGTCCTGCCACCCGTAATCGCCCATTGTCCCCTTGGACCCCTTGAACTGCCACTCGCCCCTCTCTCCCTCCAACTCTCTTCCCCTCCTCGCGCTAACCTGACGCCTTCGCAGTTCCTCTTCAAAGGTGCGCCGACGACCATACGACCTCCCGACCCCATCGCGAAATGGCCACGACGCCTCCGAGTAGCAAGCTGACATTTTACCCATTTTAGTGGTCTTGATTGGAGACTCCGGCGTCGGAAAATCCAACCTTCTCAGTCGATTCACCCGCAATGAGTTCAACCTGGACTCCAAGTCGACAATTGGTGTCGAGTTCGCCACCAGATCGATCCAAGTCGACTCTAAGACGATCAAGGCACAGATTTGGGATACTGCCGGCCAGGAGCGATACCGCGCCATCACCTCCGCCTACTACAGAGGAGCTGTCGGCGCCCTCCTTGTCTATGACATTAGCAAGCACCAGACATACGAGAACGTCACGCGGTGGCTGAAAGAGCTGCGGGATCATGCCGACGCCAACATTGTCATTATGCTTGTCGGAAACAAGAGCGATTTGCGGCACCTGCGAGCCGTGCCCACGGAGGAGGCGAAGGCCTTTGCCAGTACGTTGCGGTGAACGGCCGAGAAACGCATTGTGAACCCGTGGTTGGCTGACATGAGTTTTAGGCGAGAACCACCTCTCCTTCATTGAGACGTCTGCCCTCGATGCCAGCAACGTCGAGCTCGCATTCCAGAACATCTTGACCGGTGCGTTGCTTCGCCCCCACCCATGCAAATGAACTACAAAACACCCACCCCCTGAAATGACCCGCGTTCTGACATGGCTCCTTTCTTCCTACAGAGATTTACCGAATCGTTTCGAGCAAAGCCCTCGACTCGGGCGACGGTGCCCAGGCCTCGATCGGAACCGGTCCCAGCATCGCACTCAGCAAGCCCGCGGACGACAGCGCAGAGAAGAGCGGCAAGTGCTGTTAGGCATCTTGTCCCCCACCCCTGGAAACTTCCTTCTTCACGGCCTTTCGGAGGGCTGCTACGGTCGATATCATGGCGTCTCTTATATGCCCCGGAATCTGTATGTCACTTGGTCAAGGAGGGGTTGTTGCATCGAGGAATGACTAGGAATCCAACGAGTCTTTTTATGATTTCCGAGAGGACGGAGTACAGTCTCGGCCTTTCCTTTTTTTGTCCGTTATACGGCTCAGTGCGGCCTGTCTGGGATTTGACGTTCTGACGATCGCTCTGCCATGCTTACGTAGTTGAATGAATCCATCTTAATGCCTTGGGTTTGCTTTCCGCATGCTTCCTGATGTGAGATAGGAGTCGAGGAAATCGATCGTTGCACCGCACTAGCGCTTGCTCCTGCGCCTGCGCCTCCTTGCAACGAAACGCTCACCGAACAGTAGGGCCTGGGTTCACGATATTACAAGGGACGTATGGGTCGCGTCTTTGGCCGGGTGAGCCAGAGGGGGGATACTCATTTTCTACAGTACAGCCTGTTCTGACGTACCCTGCCCACACCCACAGTACTGGCATGTGCCATGACTTGACATTGCGATCCTCACAGCTTCTGAATGCTCCCCCTGAGCCGCCATAATGTACCTGTCTGAGAAGACCCAGCCACTGTGGCACTCACAATGAGAAGAAACACGTAGAGTTTCGTGTACTCGAATACAATCTTTCTATTGCATCTTGTGTACGTACGTAGGTAGCAATGACAGCACGCACAGTGATCGGAAGTGGGCTGCAAGCTGCTGCGATCCACAAACTTTCTTTCCCCCCAGGTGCAGCCCGCTCGGTCTCCTGGCGCGAAGCGCACTCTTTCCCACAGGCGGCCTAGCGCTCCTCATTTGCTGAGGTGAGGTGAAGCAGGGGGTACTACCACCGCCCCGCTCGGCCACCAGCGATAAGCCTTATCTGCCGGAGAAAAGTAGCCCCCGGCCAAAAAAAAAAAAAAAAAAGTCTCGGGTCGCAAAGATCGAGGAACAAGTTTGATGCAGCTTCCTACAATTGTACCTGCCCACTGTCAGAAGGCTTTGCGACCGCGCTTTGTCTCTCACGCCGCCAGAACCTTACGAGGAGCTTTGGAAGGAATTTGCGACTAATAATTCGAATTTTGGTGCGCCGGAATTCCTTTCATCGTCCGATTGCCCCTCCTTCGTAGCGACGCGGTTTATCTTCCCCGAACCTACGATCGCGATCGTCTCGACGGTTTTGCATCAACGAATTCCACGAACCGAACGTGCTCCCTTGGACATAAATCCTACGACACAACGACAGTCAAAATGGCGGCCGTCTACAAGAGCTTGTCGAAGAAGACCGACCAGAAGGAGGCAGCGCCGGTAGATGGAGCTGTGAAGAGCGTCAACAAGCAGCGTGTCCTGCTGCTTTCGAGCAGAGGCGTGACGTACAGGTATGTTCAAAGATTGCTTGCACCCTCTGGATATTATCTAAGCACTCGCTGATTCTTTATTGACCAGACACCGACACCTACTCAACGACTTGGCGACTATGATGCCCCACGGAAAGAGGTAAGCTCGGCACGGATCATCTATGCAACTGAAATTTTGGGCTAAGCTTAGGCTAGAGATGTGAAATACGACAAGAAGGGAAACCTCAATGGACTCAATGAGCTGGCTGAGCTGTATGCAACCTGTTTCCGAACGTGCGCCGGGGCGACGGTTGCTGACAATACATATCTAGGTACAACTGCAACAACATCGTATTCTTCGAAGCAAGAAAGCACAAGGATCTTTATCTCTGGATGGCAAGAAGCGGCAACGGATGCAGTATCAAGTTCCATGTTCAGAACAGTATGTTTGCCGTCTAAATGAGGCCCGAGACGGCAACTGACACGCTTCTAGTCCACACGATGGAAGAACTCAACTTCCCAGGTATGAACTCATGCTATTGAGTAATTTTCCACGCCTCTCTGTTCTCTTACCATTGTTCGTCCACATTTGAGGCGCATGGAAGATCGTTACATAACATACCAAGGTGGGAATCATGCTAATATCGTCAAAAGGAAACTGCCTCCGTGGTTCAAGACCGATTTTGTCGTACGTTCTCGTCCTCCTTGGCAACAACTATCTCCTCGTTACACGACGACTGACAATACTTTTAGCTTCGACCAGGCATTTGAGAACGACGCCCATTTGCAGTGTATGTTTAGCTCCTTACTTTTGGGTGCTCCAGACTGACAATATGGAACAAGTGATGAAGAAGGTATTCATTGCTGCTTTCGGAGTGCCTCCCGGGGCGAGAAAGGCTAAGCCGTTCATTGATCGCGTCATGAGCTTTTCGGTGCTGGATGGCAAGGTAAGATCTGCCCGCTAAGGACTCGTGTCATAGTGACTAACGCATTTGCAGATCTGGGTCAGGAACTACGAGATCCAGGAGAAGGAAGGACAGGAAGACGATGGAGAAAAGACTGTAACCAAGGGCGGGAAGACGATTTCCACCTCTCTGCAGGAAATCGGCCCCCGTTTCACCCTCACGCCTGTCGTCATTGTAAGTTGGCAATGTCCCGAATCCCGTAAGAGAAGTGCAAAGCTGATGGTTTTTTCTTTTCTTTTCTTAAGTTGGAGGGCTCCTTTGCAGGGCCAAAAATTTACGAAAACCGGGAGTATGTCAGTCCCAACCTGGTCAGGTCTGATATGAGAAGGAAGAAGGCGGTCCGTCACACGGCGAGGGCCGAGAAGGTTGTCGAGCGGATGTCCAAGAAGGGTGACCTTGGTCTTCGATCTACAGGAGGCAGGCCGGCGGCCAAGGACGAGCTGGACACCAAGACTTTGTTCGCTTAATAATAAGATATCCACCTTCTTCTTGGGAATGATTGCGAAATGGGGAAAAGTTGTTTGTTTTGTAAGGTAAACTAATTGTCAACACAATTGGAAGTCTCAATGAATACAATATTGTGTTAGTCCAGAGTTTGCAGTGATTGGACGGTGAGTCCCATAACATGCCCCAGCTACAAGCACTGATAGCGATAGAACACCACCCCCTGTCAGTTCCATTGGCGCTGACGCCAGCCAGGGGCGGGAACCCACTGTGAGCCGTACCTGCCTCCCAGCGTCACTCCGGGCCGAGGTTTAGGTCAGCAGGCAGGGGCGACCTGCATGTCCTCTGCGTCACCGTCGCGTCCAACCTCCGTTCGCTATCTTTGACTCCTTTGCTCTCACATATCCGAGTCGCACTTGAACTTCCAACACCGCGGCCCTCAACTAGGCAAGGCTCATCGGGAAGCACATTGGCCTACATCGATGACAGCCTCTCCATCGAGGTAAACAATGCCAGTCCGCGTCCTCGCCGTATTTGATAGCCCCAACGCCGGGGTGGTTAGAAAATAGGCCATTCGATCTTAGACCTCGCCGGTGAATTGATTCGTCCGCGAGGTTTGACGGAGGTTTCATTGCCTCTACCCTATCAATCTCATCTCCTTTGCCAGACTTTACTCGAGTCTACCGGTAGAAGGTTTGATCTCGACATTCTACGACGGTCAGCGAGGCGATAAGCTCTCGTCTGCCTTTCTCTGCAATTATTGCGATCCAGGAAGCTGGTCACCAAGATCCGACGAAAGGGTCCCATACAGCATAATGCTGCAAATCACCGGTGAGTTCTACCACATTTGCATGATGCAGGCTTGTTCTAACGTACCGGCAGAATTCAACCGTCTCATTGCCGCCAACGGCGTCTGTTTGTGCCTCTGACACAGCTGTTCGAGTTCACCTTTGAGAATTGAGAAACAACTCCATTTGATCAACAGTTTACAGCAACTCAGTACCTTAATTCATCCAATTGCTTTCTTCGTCAACCGGGGTATCTTTGTGGTGTTATCCGCCTTATCACCACTTACTTCAACTACACCCCAGACGCTAAGGCGAACTCCAGCTCACCAACGTCTTCGTCTTAGCTCAGTCTAGTCGTATCTGCTTCGCCGCTGCCACTGAATTCTGAACGACTTGCGCGATTTGTTGAGCCACCGAACAATTCAGTTGTCTTGTCGCTACCTACCAGACAGCATCGTCATCATCGTAGTCCACGATTCACTCTCACTCCGCGCTGCGGTACGCACTCGAGATGGCATCCACGTTCTCATCCCTATTTATTGCATCCAACTGCATGCAGTTGGATGCCGAGCGCAAGGTTTCCGGTGATGGCGGTAAACTCGAGGGTCTGGAGGGCCTTCCACTTGAGATTATCTTCGACATTTACCAGCAACTTGACGTTCGCAGCATCTTTTCTTTGGCCAAAGTCAACACACTGTTCCATGGACTGCTGAAGAAGAACATGGCAGTCATTCTGCTACCGGTTTTACAGCGGGAATTTAGTCCATTCGACGAGCTTCTCCAGGTCTACACGGCATCGGATCAGGATCTAGGCCAATACGGGAATACTTTCCAGCCCCGAAGAGTAGTGTTCAGGCGCTTTCCGGGCGACGTGTCAGGAGTTACTCTGTCACAGGGTGGCATCCGTTCAGATTCTGCGCCGTCTCCCGAGCAGGTTCTGTTTACAAGAATTCTCAACAATGGCAAGCCTCTGTCTGCGACCACACTGCCGGCGCCGCGATCAGTCGCCGTCATTGACCGTGATCTAGACTCCTTGCTCAAGTATTGTCTAGTAGTCAGACGGTGGGAAGAGCTCTTTCCTCAACTTCATTGGTTTTCAACCCCAGAAGACTGCCGTCAACTCAAGGATTCAGAAAAGTTTAGATTCCGTCGGGCTCTCTACCGCTGGTGGCTTTACGCCTTCTACTTCCACGGCGAGCTTCCTCGACCTAGAGGTGGCCATCCTGAGGCATTTGTCAACGACGTACGAATCAGTCAAATGAGACTCTACCCTTCGACGGAGCTGATGGAGCTGAAAGACCTTTTCACCTCTGTGAAGCAGCTTGTGCGACATTATGTTTATCCAAACCTAGAGCAAAACTTGGAGCCTGTAAGCGACTCTTTCAATGGTCTTCTGTGCCTGTTGCTGACACCGTAGCTGCAGGTCCAAGACATGAGCTCCTTAGATCGAATGATTGAGAACACAATTCGCGAGCGGATCGTAGATACCTACGCAAAGCTCGACCCACGAGATCTCATGTTTTACTTCGAAAACCTGTTCAACTACCCTAGGAAGCGTCTTGTAACGGATGTGAATCTCAGGCACCCCAACTTTTCCCGAGATCAAGAATCACTCGAGGCAGCCGTGCAGGCCGTAGTGGACGAGCGCCCGTGGCTCTACGAGGTCAACGACCTGAGTACTGTTGGAAGTATCATTGATGTCAACAAAGAATATGAGGATCGCCTCAACCATGACGGTAGCCATGACGGTGCGATCCCGGCCCCCGGAGCCTTTCAGCGGCCACTCAGCGATTGGGCGCCTCCTGGAGATGATGGCCGAACTCTTGCTGAGCGAGATCATTTCCATCGGTACGCACGGCGCGTGTTAGGCAACAACTTAGACTAGATTCGGCAGAGATAGACTCTGGCAGTATACATGTGGTTCTCTGCTACAATCATGCGCGCTGCGATGACTTAAATATCGTGTAATTTGGAAAGTGTTTGATGAAATGAGTAAAGATGGGGTCTGTAAAGTGCACTGATCCAACTTGCCTGAAATGGGTGCTCCATAGTACGGTGTGTCTTACCTAGTACGAGGCTGCGGTTACAGGGGGGCTGCTGTGCTGTGGCGGGTGCACCCTGCAAGGCGGCAGGTTTGTGGCCAGCTCCCGCCTTGTCAGTGGCCCAAGCCTCCCATCTTGCTCTCACTCACACCCGGCCACCCATCTATTAATCCTCCTATACAACGGCCTTCGCGCAACAACACGGCGTCTCTGTGTTGCGCATGTTTTGCCGCCGAATTTTCAAATACTCCTCCAGGCTCTGTTGACTCGTCTGACCCGGCATTCTTGACAGAACGGGGCCGCGCCGGTGTAGGTCATCTTGCGCTTGCTGGCAGTTCTCAAGCAAACAAGCCTCTCGACACCCTGTCGCATCCTCGACATCAGCCATTGTTCACCCAAGGTTGGTAAGTGATATTATCTCGCATATTTCCCGTCAACAGAAGAAAAGAACAAAGCGTCAGCCCACGGCGCGGTGTTTCGTGACCGAGTGAAACGGCGAAGACAGTATGTCTCGTGCGGCACCTTCCTGTCTGCATCTTTCATCCAAGTTGCGAAAGAAGAGACGCAATCCGACACTCGGAGGTCTTAGTGCCCTCGGATATGTCCACCATGAATTACTGAATCACCAATTGTGATGATGCTCTGGTTTATCGAGATGTCTCCTGCCTCTCACTCACCACATGCTCCTGGAGTACATCGTTATACTGACTTGCATTAGATATTCGGTCTCTCTGTTGAGAATTGCAACAAACCAAGCTTAATCAATTTAGTTTGAGAGACTGCCCCTTCCTGATCCATATCTCAAGAGTATCGCCTCAGATAGAGCCTGCTTTTCTCTACCGACCGAGTCACGTTTACTTCAGAGCTCGCGCGAAGACTGTCAACGCAGTCAACGAGACAAAAAGTTGATTTGCATTTCTCACCGCACGCCAATCTGCTTGCGCCTCTTAGTCACCCCAAGATTGGTTCCAGATCAGGTTGACCAAAGTCCTCGGGGCTAGCCAAACCAGCCCATCTTCGCACCATGGACGGTGCCGACCCAGACGTCGTCATGGGCGGTGACGACCGGCCATCAAATCACACGTCAACCCCCAACGGTGTCGCCTCGGCTGCGGCTGGTGATCCGAAGAGTGGAAACCCGACGCCATCTGACGAGGAAGAAGAAGAGGATTACGAAGAGTATGATGAGGAAGTAGACGTCGTCGACCAGACCCGCAGACGCGGTCTCCTACCCACGGCGTGTTGCTACGACGACCGAATGAAGCTGCACGTTAATGCTGACTTTGGCGCCACCCCTCATCACCCTGAAGACCCTCGTCGAATAGAGGAGATCTTCAAAGCATTCAAGAGAGCCGGCCTGGTCTACACAGGGCCCGAGGCGAATGTAGCCCAGGTGCTGCGAGACACCCCTACCAAGTACATGTGGAGGATTGGCGCGCGCGAAGCCACCAAGGCAGAAATCCTGACAACCCATACACCCGATCACTACCGTTGGGTCGAAGACCTGTCCCGAATGGACTATGCGACACTGCGAGAAACCAGTAAGCAGTACGACCAAGGCCGAGCCTCTCTCTACGTCGGCAGCTTGACTTTCACTGCGTCACTTTTGTCCTGCGGCGGTGCCATTGACACTTGCAAACATGTGGTTGAGGGAAACGTCAAGAATGCGTTCGCTGTCATCAGACCGCCTGGTCACCACGCAGAGTACGATCAACCGCTCGGGTTCTGCTTTTTCAACAACGTACCTGTTGCTGTCAAGATTTGCCAGCAAGAGTACCCCGCAGATTGCCGAAAAGTCCTTATCCTGGACTGGGATGTCCACCATGGCAACGGAATTCAGAACATCTTCTATGACGATCCCAACGTGCTGTACATTTCCCTCCACGTGTATCAAAACGGTATATTCTATCCAGGCAAGCCTGATAACCAAGATATCCCAGACGGAGGCTTAGAGCACTGTGGCACGGGGCCTGGCCTGGGCAAGAACATCAACATCGGATGGCATGACCAGGGAATGGGTGACGGCGAATACATGGCCGCGTTCCAGAAAATCATCATGCCCATCGCCAAGGAGTTCAACCCGGATCTGGTTGTCATCTCGGCAGGTTTTGATGCAGCCGCTGGAGACGAACTGGGTGGCTGCTTTGTGACACCTACCTGCTATGCCCACATGACGCACATGCTCATGTCTTTGGCGGACGGTAAAGTTGCCGTGTGCTTGGAGGGAGGCTACAACCTTCAAGCAATCTCTACCTCGGCCGTTGCCGTTGCTCGCACCTTGATGGGAGAACCCCCACCAAAAATGGACATACCCATGCTCAACAAGGATGCGGCAAGAGTGCTGGCAAAGGTACAGAGCTACCAGGCACCATACTGGGAGTGCATGAGACCTGGCATCATTCCCGTTCCTGAACTTCAGGATCTTAATGCCACAAGATTGCATGACCACGTTAGACTTGGTCAACGACAGGACCTCTCGCAAAGACATCAGATGATTCCCCTATTCATCCAAAGGGACCATCTCTTCAAATCGTACGAAAACCAGGTCTTGGTGACACCGGACATCCAATCTGCGCGCCAACTTCTCATCATCATCCACGATCCGCCAGGGTTCCTCGCCCAGCCTGACGTCATTGACCGTCACATCGAACTTCACAACGCATGGATTGTCGACAGTGTATCACAATACATTGATTGGGCTGTCAATGAAGATATTGCGGTGATGGACGTCAACATCCCTAGCAAGGTTGTGCGAGACGAGGACATGGATCCATACAACCCCAAGATAGCGGACAAGGAGCTCCTTGCCGAACTCCAGGAGCTCTTGAACTATCTCTGGGACAACTACATTCAACTTTACGAAGACGCAAACGATATTATTCTCATGGGCGTCGGCCGGTCTTACAATGGGGTCAAACAACTCCTCACAAGCCGAGGTATGCACCCTTTTTAAGAGGGTTCTCCATAGTCATTGCTAATTATCCTTCGCAGACTGCAAGTCACGCATAGCCGGAGTCGCAAGCTTCGTGGAAGGCATGCTGCGCCCAGTAAAGTCCGACGTTGACAATGAGCTCTCGACGTGGTACAAGGACCACTCGCAAATTTACGTGTCTTACGACCACCCTTGCTGGGACAGCGAGGACACAGTTCGCCGAGTTAGTAAGAGGCGCTTTGGAACTGTTATACGCAGCGAGACGAGCGGCGTCAACAAGATGATGCAGGCGCACGCAGCGCAAGTTCAGAGGTGGATGTTAGACAAGCTAGCGGCTCGTCAAGGTGGCGATACAACTGACGACGAGAAGATGACTTAGGAGGTTCAGGAGTACGCGGCTGGGTTGGGTGGAGCATCTTCGTGGTGTGCATGGACAAGAGCTAAGGCAGATGGGACAGTCGCAGCTTCTGTCGATTGTTACGGCTGGCGGCAGAGCATCATTTGGCGGGTGGGATACCAGGAGCTTCCAGGTTGGGTGGGCACACGATAAGTGAGCATGGAAGTTATTTTGTCTGGAGTTTGTGAGCGCAGGACAGCAGTCAACGACGTAGATTTCTAGTTGTCCATAAACACTGGCATGGAACGCTCTGCTGCCTTCGACGTGCTTCTGTGTGGGAATGAAATCTTTCACATCGCATTCTTGGTGTATCATCTCGTAAATCGATGATTGGCTCATCGTCTTGCGACGGTCTTAACATCCTTGGCTGTCAGTTGGATTCTGCAGCTCTGATTGGCCTACAGCCCGGACGACTATGTGGGTTAAGTGCATGCAGCAGTCGGACTTTCATTGGCCAAACATTGTCTTATCCGGACTAGGAAGATGGATAACGCCGTTCTCAGCGTCCGAAGTGGGTACCTGTACAATTTTCAGGGGCCGATCCAATGTGCTTGCCAGCAACCCTGCTCCATCAGACGTCGGCGTTGGCGCATGCAGAGGTAGCTGACCCTCTCAACACCACGACCGCGCGCATCACGGCTATCACGAGCTGTTGCGAGCGCGTCTTTACTCAAACTACAACACCTTCGCGTCAATTAGGCATCATTGACCATGGACCGCGATCGGCGAAGCAGGTGAGTTCATGTTGTTGTTTGTTGTTCACACCTTTGCGGACAGTCGACTTCAGCGACTGGTCAACGACATCACCAAGTCTCCCAGACTTGTGTGTTTTCTGCCTTCTGTGCGATGAGGTCTACGAGCCTGGATTTTGTCATGGGCTGCCTGCACATGAGTCCACCCGAGCTGCGTTATTGTTTTCCTCCTGTATTGTGCTCGACGCTGCGTGCCTTGGGCGCAGTCTTCAGAGAGCGAATAGATCCCGCAGCCTTGCCCATGGACATCTACCGCCAAGGCATTCCGCCAACACATCATTGAAAGCTCCAGCCTTGCTGACGTATAAATTCACAGGTACGAGGACGGCGAGGTCACTAGGTATGGCGCCGGCGAGTCCTGGAGACCCTTCCCTAGAGGGGAGAGGGGCGGAGGAGGAGACCGCTCTCCTCGACGAGCCCGAAGCCCCCTCCGCGATCGTGACAGAGATCGCGACCGTGACCGCGACAACCGTGATAGAGACCGAGACCGAGACCGTGATCGGGACCGCGACAACCGCGACAACCGGGACAGAGAAAGAGATCGGGACAGAGACAGGGAGAGAGATCGCGACAGAGACCGCGCCCGCACTCCTCCCTTGACCTCCGACAGCTACGTCCCTGGCAGATCTCCTCGCCGCAGGTCTCGAAGCGGTGACCGCTACCGACGCGACAGGTCTAGAGACAGAGATCCGCGCCCTCAGAGCACATGGCGGAGGCGGGACAGAACCCGAAGTCCTGTGAGACGGCCATCGCCGAGACGTAGTCCGTCAAGGCGTCGCAGTCCCATTGGCAGGTCTCCCGCCATTCGAGATGAGCGCAGTGACCGCGCCAGATCCCCGCGCCGCGATAACAGGGACAGAGACAGAGATCGCGACCGCGATCGAGAGAGGGAGAGGGACAGGACCTTGATCGACGGGACGACAGGTACCGCTCGTTGCCCCCCTTTGCGCAGAGCCCAGTCTCATCCGCTCCCTTTAGAAGACGGTCGCGCTCGCCGTTTGGTGGACGTGACAGGCCCCCGCGTGACAGAACTCCGAGGAGATCACCGCCTCCTCCGGCGGCTAGAGGCAGCTATCGACCCCGATCTCGTAGCACGAGCCGTCGCGGCGGCGAGAGATACCTCGGATCCTCCTACAGACGAGCGTCACCGCCTCGAGATTCCGGCATCTCGTCGGCCATCACGTCTCGATCAGCTTCAGGCAAGTCGTCACCGCATCCTCCTTCCTCCATACGAGCACGTTCGCGGCCGCAATCGAGGGAGCGGGAACAGCGGGAGCAGCGGGAACGGGAGCGCGAGCGCGAGCGGGACCCCACACCACCCCTCCAGACCGGCGGCGCTTCTGCCATACCGTCGTCGTCATCGTCCGCGACGGCGCGGGAAGCACCGCCGCCCCCCTCGAACTCGAAGCCTGCCGCCGTCCCCCCTACCGCCGCCGCCGTTGTTGCCCCCCAAGAGCCGGCCCCTTCGCCGGTTGCAAAGACGCCTCCCCGAGGCCCCGCGGCCCTACGTGCTCCTCCAACCGGCCCTGCCGCGACCCGAACTTCTCTGCGCCCGCCGGCTCACCCGTTGTCCAGCCACCTAGACACCCGCAGACCCCGAGCGTGCCGCCCCTCCCTCCCGATCGGACGCTAAGAGTCCCACGATCCCGCCCGCTGGCCCTCGAGGTTATGTAGCTCCTGCGCGCGGCGGCGGATACAATGGCCGTGGTGGACGAGGTTCTTGGTCTGCCGCGCCTCCTCCTCGTCAAACCCCCGTGCCCACGACATCCCCCTCTGCAACCGGCAACGGACCGTCGACCATACCAACCGGTCCGCGCGCCAACCCCTCCAATCCCACCCCAACAATCTCCTCATCAGCACCCAAGGCGTTCA
The DNA here is from genome assembly GCA_018853505.1 of Colletotrichum camelliae. Lineage (NCBI taxonomy): Eukaryota > Fungi > Ascomycota > Sordariomycetes > Glomerellales > Glomerellaceae > Colletotrichum > Colletotrichum camelliae. The sequence continues at coordinate 5,337,877 of JAELVL010000002.1, read as the reverse complement.
ACCCGCCCACGGGGCCTTCGTCCCAACACGGAGCCCAAGGCCAGCGTCTCACTCTGGCGCAGAGCATGCTCTCTACCCTCCCTCCTCTCATTCCCGGAGGCAAGATCGACCCGACTTTACTGCCTACAACTACGGGTATCACCAGAGAGATTGAGCCGCACTACAAGAAGCTCAAGGGCGAGGAGGAGAAGGCACGAGCGGAGCTAGACGCTAAGCAGGACAAGCTGCGCCAGAGCCTTCAGGTATGGGATAAGCTTGAGATGGAGTCTAAGGCATGGAAGACGAGGGTCGATCTTAGTGAGCAGAGCCTCAAAAGTTTGGCCGGAGAGGGCTTGGGAGGTGCCGCGTTCTGATGGGGTCGCCAGCAACTGTTGTACAGGGCACGGAGAGAAAGGCGTCGGCCACTATGTGTTTTGCTTTTACTTTCCCATTCTCAACGGAGGAATACGATTTTGGTGGACGAAAGGGATTGACGATGATGATGTACTATTATTAGCGGCGGGAACCATCAGTCCACCCGCACATGTACGAATTGAGAGAGTACTTCGGTAGTCATAGCATTCAAGTCACTTGATACCCATCTCATGGCCGTAATGACATGGTGTGACTCGACAGGGCCCAGCTTTGCTGGGCGGTTGCGCAGTGACTATTCTATCCTAACATATGGTTATTTGTCAACGTTTATGACCCCTTGTTTTGACTTACCACACGAACACGGACGAGGCCAACTAGTCATTTCAACGGCAAAACGAGCGCTCATATAGTGAGATCCTGTTCGAGCATCATGGCATCTCGCAGCAGTGAGTGACTCCCATCCAGCAAATCCAAGTTTATTCCCTGCTTTAGCATATTTTTGTATCTGAGCTATCCGAGTAAACAAGGTGGGGGTAATGATAGATGCTATGGAAAGCAGATCCCTTGCTAGCTTCCCTTTAATCCATGTCGTGACGCGTTATCTTGCCCACCTATAATCCGTATAGCCGTCCAGGCGAGTCCCTCTCAGCCTTAGATTTCCACAAACGCCTCGAGAGCCTAATGAGCCGTATAAGCAAATCAATGAGCCATCCCCACAACCACCTCCCACAGAGGATATGCTCAGGGTCGTATTGATACACTTCCGAGACTATACTAAGCCAATAGAACCATTCTTCGGGCGTGACGATGAATGGACGGCTGGCTAGTAGTCCTACTCAAAGTCCATATCACCATTCCACTCATCATCAGTCTCGAAGTCACGCTCGTCGTTAAGAAAGTCCTCCATGCCGTACTGGTGCTCCCTTGGCTTCTGGTTGTCGATGTTGATGTCGACGAAAGTACAGAGGCCTTGTACGAATATACCGTCTGAGATAGCATCTCCTGTTTCTTTTGTGTCCTGGTCGGAACCGTCCTCGGAATCCTCCACGATCTCATCGACATCATCTTCGTCTTCCGAATCGAATTCGTCGCTGTCCGGCTCGCGGTAAGACTTTGGCTTCTGCTTATTGGTACGGAGCCCTCTCGACGAGCTGCTTCCGCGTGAAGATCGCCCGGGTGCATCTGGAACGACACGGTTGCTGCGACGAGTGGGTTCCCCAGGAGCCTTCCTGGGTCTGCGCTTGACGGGCGCCGCCTCATCATCCTCCGGCATGCGCAGCGAAAAGTTCGGCTCCGGATCCGTCATTGGCCGAAGGAAGACCTTTTCGAACTTCTCCTGCCATGATTTGCGGAAATCACTGCGTTCTCGCCAAGGTATATCGAGCATGGCTTTGATAGACAAATATCTGAGCATTGGCAGTACCGGGGCACTGTCTATCAAAGAATGGAGGAACATCTTGGCGGTGTTCATGTCCCAGTTCCGAAGGTTATCCAAGTGAAGTGTTTCGAGAGCCGATGGCCAGCTAGGCACTTGATCAGAGAGCAGTAAATGATCGTAAAAAGGTTCGCTGTCATCGACAGTCTCCAGCAGGCTGAAGTATTTGAAGTTGGCACGTAGCTCCTGAAGATGCGGGCAGGCAGTCCCCAATACCGTGAGAAAGGCCAGACTCAAAGAACGATTGTGGTTGAGTACCAGCGCTTCCAACTGATGACCGTTCGAAATCAGGAAATCCCCGAGATTATCGGCAGTCACCTCCGCACAGTTTACCAGCTCGAGTCGCTTCAACTTGATGGGAAGAAGGGGAAAAAAAGCCGTGCAGACTATGGTTGAAGATTCGAAAACCAGATGCTCGAGATTGTTCAATACCAAGAGAGACTCTGCGAGGAGCTTCATAGATCTTGCATCTTCAGCAACCAGTTCGGGGTCATCGTCCGGATCTTTGTCGAGTCTGACTGACGGTAGTTGGTAGTTGACAAGTTTGATCTTTCGCAGGGAGGTAAAGCTTGGTGTTTGGTGCACTTCCTTCATTCTGACGAGGCTTCCCTCCCAATCCTTGTCCATAAGTCTCGAGCTCCACTGCCAGCTCTGGAGCCGCGTGATGCTTGTTTTGGCACCAGGTTCGTCGCCTGCGTTGGGCGAAGGCTCGAAGGCTTTCCATAAGTCAGAAGGATAGGTCCACTTGATCTGCTCCTTCAGCTTGCGGTAAGGCGCTTGGTCGTAGCCATGTGACAGCAGCACTTCGGACAGACGAGGCAGATTTTGCATTAGGCTGCTAGCAGGCGTGTGGTTTTGCAAAGAAACTAGCCGGACATCGATATGGAGTGCCTCAATTTTCGCTCGATAGTTGATGGCAGTCATGGAAGGCGGTTTCTCGAGTAGCTCCGTGAGCCTTTGAGCCTTGACCTCATCCTTGACAGGCGGACGTCGGTAGAGAACTGTCAGTGCAGGTTCTGCGAAGTCTCGACATACCCGAGCTGTTCTGAGTAGCCAGTTGATATCTTGAACATCCTCTTCTTCGCCAGATAGAGCGGCATATCGAAAGACCTGAACCCAGATCGCGTGTTCCATGCGAGGGTCTAACCAGTTCGGTATGATGGAATTATATATTTCCGATGCACTGGGCGGTGTTTTCTCTGCAAGCGTGGCGTTGTTCTTAGGAGGCCGTCCGACCTTCTTCTTAGGAGGGCGTCCACGGCGTCGCTTCGCTGGGGAAGAGTTGGGCGGAGACTTCATCGCATCATCCCCATCGGGTTCATCGTCGGATCCGTCTTCGGTGGTCTCGTCCGGGGATAATTCGTCCTCAGGAGTTGATCTTCTCAGCGTCGGCGGACGGCCTCGCTTCCTGGCTGTCTTTCCATCAACGGCCGGTGGCGACTTTGTTTAGCCCACACCCTCGGCTCTGTTTTCTCTAGCCGTCGCGCGACTTGCTCTCGCCTGCGATGCGGCAGCCGCACCGGTGGAAGCAGCCGCACGCACGCTCCTGCGGCTGACTGCGGGAGACGCCGGGGTAGACTCCTCGAGATCACCCTCTTCCTCCTCCATTGATTCATCGTCATTGGAACTTTCACGGTATTGCGGTCGTGACTGGGTACGTGTGCTCGATCGGAGGGTATGTGCTTCTTTCGCGGAATCAGATTGACCACGAGGTTTTGTGACCCGCATCTGAGAGGAAATGGAGGTTGAACGGTTGGATGTTCGTGACGAGTTGCGGCGGGAGCTCGATGCCCGCTGGGAAGCCATGGCGCAAGGATGCGTATGCCTGTGTCGCAAGGATGCACATGTTAATGGGCGTTGAGGGTGATGCTGGGTACCAGGGATCAAGGGCAGGACCAAATACCTGACGCGATCTTTGCACGAGAGCTATTGCTATCTCGAGGAAGACGGCCTGACAATAGGCAACGAGCAAGATTCAGAGTCGGCGCATGGCCTCAAGCCATCTGGCTATGACGTTTGCGACAATGCGAATGCGCCAGTGGATCGGAGTGCCGAAGAGTGCTAACTAAGAGCAACGCAATTATGAAAGTGCGAAGGATGCGTGTATGCCAATAATGGGAGGAGGGATTGGTGGAGCGAGAACGGTGTGGGAAGGAAAGAGAGAGTTTTGGCTTTGAGGAACGGTCTTGAGATGGTGCCGTGCATTCACCTTTGCGGGCGACTGGAGTTGGAGTAGGATGTGGTGGGGCAGGAGCGCGCGACACTCGAGTCGAACCAACACAACACCTAGTGTGAGAGCTTGTAGCCTTGCACTAGCGCGCAGCATTTCCGAGGCTGCCACGCTTGCCCAGGCGCTTGCCGAAAAGATGCCTGGCTCCACACAAACATCTGGCCCGTGCGTATTTCGCCAAAACCTCAGTGTGAGGTGGCTGCAGAAGCTCTCTGTCGTCAGTCGGGGCTCCAATTCCCATTATGCCGTGCACTGGGTATTCCAGCCAGATATGAGAATAAGGTACGCCGAGAAGACCGTCCTTGGTGTCTGGAAGGTCAAGGTATCAAAGAATGCGTGTCCCTAGTCATGAACGAGCTTAGGGGCACAGCTCCGTTGGTAGTCGGTATACCGATCCGATACTCATGTCTGTTCATTGTTTTGGAGCAAATCGAGGAGAAAGTTGGCCCTTGAAAGCTCCTGTCCTCAGACAAAATTTGAAGACGGAAACCCTCACCCAATGGCAACACAAAACCAGGCCCAATTCGACCTGGCTGTCGCACCGTCGGGATGCCTGCCGCGTTCGCCTGGGAGTGACCTGCCCCTCTTTACAACAACCAATCCTGTGCCGTGGCTGCCTTTGTTCAGCAAGCTGCGGCCTACGATCAGTCCCCTGTAGCGGGAAAGCGCCAGTGGCATTTGCTGATTGCTGTTCCCTGTTCCTGGGTGGAAACTGGAAAGAGCCCACTGGCCCCTGGGCGACAACAATGTGAGCGAGCCCCACCCCCAAATTCACTTGTTCCTGGCCCCGGGGTGTTTGGTCCACGTCCACTCACTCCCCTTGGGCCAGGGCATCCATCAACGACGCGCTTCAGCTCACACGTCGCTCTCTCCCAGCTTGACTTGACCAGAACCTGCGCCGGCTTCTCTCTCAAAGCGCCACTATTCCCACCTTCTTGACGCGCGACGTTCATTTCGCGCCGGACTTGAACTCACTTTTTCTAGCTTCTAGCCCGCTTCCCTCTGACACCTCGTCTTTCTCGTCAAAGCGGCTACGTAGGTACCTTGGTCTTGTTTCCCCTGTCTCAGCCAAAAATCGCGAGTCGCGTTCTACCAGGTTCCACCCCGTATCTTAGCCATCCGCCATCGCATTGCTTTCACAACGCCTCTCTCACGCACCTCACAAACGCCTGCTTTTGTGCGCCGCCAAAATTTTTCTCCCGTCACCAAGCCCAAACGGCCACCGTTCATCGACCGAACGGATATTCTGACGGGTGCGCCTCACTTCGCATTGCCATGGGAAGTCACCTTCACACCACTCGCATTCAATGAGCCTTGGACCAAGCCAACAAGACCTCTTCTCCGGCTCACCCCGTCAAAGTGGGCTTGAAGAAGTAAGGGGCGACCGCGCCTGCCTCAGGGTGGACTGAAGCCGTTCAATACTTAGACTTTCCGGCGCACCAAGCGGCACTCAACCTCTATAAACCTCATATGGTCCCCCTCCTCCAGCTATGACGGCTCACTCGCGGCGTCAGCGCAGCACCCCTTTTCTCCAGAGGAACATCTTGCAAGGCATGGGAAACTCTCAGTCGTCGGCTCAGAAGGCCGCTGCTGCTAGAGATCCCCCCATCGACAATGATGACAACCGCGCCACCAAGCGTCGACGGGTCGAGGCCAAGATCCAACCTCACACCCTGCAAGACCAGCTTTTTCATGCCCGCGAGGTTGGCGATGTGCAACGCAACCTATGCGTCCGGATAGGCAGGATCAGCCATAAGGAATCAAAGCGCGTCAGCCTACCTCAAGACTCGTACGAAGATGTCATCAAGCTGCGATCTAGGTGTAAAGTCAGCCTGTGGCATTACAATACGATCCTCTACTGCAACAGTCAAGTCTGCGACATCACGTCCTTCAAGGACCCTGGCGGACCCTTGCGCATGGCCCGCGTGAGCCTGCCGCGCCCTTTTTACATTCCCAAAGATACCATGCGCGTCAACAATGAGAGAAATAACTCGTTCGACCTGGCCGATGAATACCGCCTCTGCGTTGAGTTGGAAGCCGCTGGTCCGACTGTGTGGCCTCCCATCATCTTGAACGGCGAGGAACCGGGCCGCTCGCACAAGTCCGAGGCACATCGCTGGGTTTTCCTCGCCGCTATGTCCAACCTGTTCTCCAGCAAGCCGGCATCACTGATTCTTAAGGTGAGGACGGGGTGCTCGGAGCTCGTTGCGACAGATTATGTGATCGAGGTGGATACCCTGTGGACGTCGGCGTTCGAGGCATCTGCTATCCGTCCTCTGGAAGACGGAGTCAAACCATCCATTACCGTCCACCCGGAGCTTACTGGCGATGCCTTTCCCGTGGATTTGCAGCAATTTGAGAGTCCGCCCGTGAGCCCTGTCAAGGAAATGAGGAATGGCCTCACAACACCGGTGAAGGGTCTCAGGAACGGCGTGGTCAATGGGGACGCTCATGAGGATGATGAGGCAGAAGAGGAGCTCACTCCCAATCGGTCTCTCAGGGTTCGTGGCGCTACTAAGAATTACAACCTCAAGGTTTTGAGCGACAAGGCTCAGGGCAGAGAGAAGAAGCAGAGGAGACGCCGGAACACAAACGCCGTCGAAGACGGTACTGTCCTCTACAAGATGCCTAGTGAGCAGGTGCAGTTGGACAGCTTCCGTTGCGTTACCTGCGGTGCGGCCCATGATCAACTGCAGCAGCTGCAGGCCCATCTTGTCAACCAGCATGCCGAATACGACTTCAAACCAAAACGTTCCGCTCGGGGCTTGGAATGGTTCGAAGTCGAACATCGTTATAAGTCGTACATGTTTGGTGCGGAGCCCTTTACACTGCGCCGTCCGACGAAGGTCTTTTCTTTGGATCAGTTCGCCGATGGAAACATTTCACAGGTTACCTCACGATTGGATGCTGAAGACGAGACTGCGTCATCTGTTCAGCCCCGAGGCCGAAGTCGAGGTCGAAGCAGGCACTCGGCGACTAGAGCCCCGCCTCCAGAGGTTTGTGCTCTGTTGTTTCCACCGACGTCTTTTGACTAACTGGGCACAGGCACGTTCGAAGCTAATCATTCCGGATATCAAGCAAACGCTATACGACCCGATCACAAGAGCCACGTTAGATCCGGGCTCAGAGTACAGAAAACCGGAACCCAGTGACCAGTGGCTGATTCAATGGCACCGTGACGCATTGGCGGACTTCTCAGATGTCCCGCCAGATGAGAGAGAGTACATGCAGGAGTGGGATAAATTCATGCTCACGAAGCGTATCTCTTCAAACCTTTACTTCCCTCGGGCGTGGCTGAGCTTTGTGAAGCTCAAGGCGGACTGGCTTCTCTCGTCTCAAAATCGCATGGTCGAGTTCGGAAAACATTTTACCTACCTCTTGGCCAGGAGCAGTCTGGACCATGCTACCGTTGAAGAAGCTCTGGAGCACATTTCAGTCTGCAGAGAAAAGCTCGGTGTGCAGAATGGTAATGCCAAAACCCCCAAGCCAAAAGAGTCGCCCAAGGGGCCTCACATCCGCAAGAGTGCCGCTGGCTGCCAGGTGTGTGGACTCGCCGTCTTGGGTCCCAGACTGCTATTGTGTACCAATGTGGTAAGCCACCCTGTGAAGAATCCCGTCTCCTTCCGTTACTGATTTGAGACACAGGAATGTGGGAAGCGTTTGTATCACTCGGACTGCATCAGCGAAAACGCAAAAAAGGACGTTGAAGCCCCTGACTGGCTCTGCAACGAATGCGTCGGCAAGCAGGAACAGCAATCTAGGTAGACTTGTACAGAAGGAGGCAGGACTTGAACGGGCGGTCGAGCACAAAAGGCGGGCAGGCACATACTTGTTTCTTTGCGAAGCGGACGCGTTTGCATGGGCATGGGCATGGGCATGGCGTCATCTCATGGGAGGCGTCGATAGAACTGGATAAGCTTAGACAAATCAGGCATATGACCCTTAATATGACACCACACGATAGCAAACATTTTGAAAGAAACGCATGGAAATCATACTGGACTATTCCCGTTGAACATGACAGCGAGATTTGGAAGGGAGTAGCAAAAATGAATCGAATTCTGTATGCCAGCCCCAGCGCCGTTCCTATTGCACATGAAATACAACACCCAGGTTGGGAGCCACTGCCCATTTTCCAGCTACCATTACACATGGGTTCAGTTTCCCGAGTTCTCTAAAACCTGTACTTGCTCTCCTTCTTCTCCTTGTTTCGCTTCTCGTCGACCTTTTGCCTCTTCCTCGACTCCTGGGCAATCATCTCCGACAAGTCGTCCTCGTATGCCCACTTGGCACCGATTCCGTCCTCACGCTTGCCCTCCTCGAACCGCCGGCGCACTTCGTCCTTGCTGAGCCCGTCGTTCTGCTGCAGCGAGTCGACGTCGATGGCAACATCCACGTCGCCGGGCTTCTTGCGCTTGCGGGTATCGTCCTCCTGACCCAGGACCGGCACGCCGTTGTTGCCCTTGAGATCGTAGACGCGGTCGCTGCCGAAGAAGCCCTCGGCGCGCTGCTGGCGCTCGGGAATGACCTGGTACGCAGACCGCGGGTGTGAGCTCTCTTCGGTGTCGAAGCCACGGCGCTGTTTCCGCAGGTCCATCTCGCCGGCCACGGACGTCTCGACGCCGTGACCTGGGTAGTCCGTCGGTACGGAGGAGACCATGCCGCCAGATGTCTGGATGCCGCTGGGCGTCTCCAGACCGCCGGGGACATCGTCGTCTTCCTCCTCCTCCTCCTCGGACTCCTCTTCTGAGTCTTCTTCCTCAGACTCCTCTTCGCGGGGTTGCAGCTCACCCCACAGCGTCTTTTCGACGGGCTCGCCACCGGCAAGCGGCGCCGCGACCTGCTGCTGTGCGGGGGCGCCGGGCTGGTTCGTGAGTCCGAAGACATCACCGCCGAACAACGGGCGGTTGAACTCGTCGACTGGAGGCTTGCCCCAGCCGCCGGGGTGGAAGCCCCAGGAGCCACCTGGTGGGGGCGGCGCGTTGAGGCCGGGGATCTTAAGGGTAGGATATGACGGGGGAGGACCAAAGCGCTGCTGGTTGATGAGCCATGGTGGAGGAGCACCTGGGGGCATGCCTAGAGCTTCCTTCGTGGCCTCGCTGAGCTCACCTGGTCTGAAATGTTGGAAATCAACCTCGCTCTCCTTGCCTTCGTAGTACACCTCGCCGAAGCGAGTCAGTTCCGGCTTGGTCTGGAAGCGGAAGAACGCGTCGTAGAGCTTCTGGTAATCGATGTCAAGCTTGCCCATCTTAGGAGCGACGCGCTCGCGCTGCTTCTGCTTCAGAGATTGTTGCTCCTGCTTCTCGAGAACCGCGTCACGCATCTCCGTAATACCCGTCTCGGCGATAAACTTGGGTAGCCTGAAAGGCGGCTTCTCGATACCTCTCTTGGAAGAAAGGTATTCCCTTTTGAGCTGCCAGTGGCCCGGCACAGGTACGACGTTCCTTTGCGCCTTGATCTGCACCAGCAGACGTGGGTCTGTTGATGAGACGTCTTGCCATTCGACGACATCGGGGATCTTGACCAGAGCCTTGAGCTCGGCAATGGACAATTTGTTCATTTGCTTCCTCTTCTTCTTGGACAGTTTGGTCTGCCCCGATGCCTCCTCATCCTCGCTAGGAATATCGTCCTGGTCCCAGATGACCTCACCAGTGTTTCCGGCGTTGGCTTCCTTGGCGACTTCGTCTTCCTCTATCGACGCGCCGAACTTTTGGAAAATGTCTTTGAACATGGCAAACGCCTCATCGTCGGGATTGATATCGTCGACCGGTCCGTCAGCCTCGGTCTTTGCGCTAGTCTCGGCATCCTTCTTGACCTCGAGGTCCTCGGCGGGCTTCTCCTGGTTCTCGGGCTCTTCAGATTTCTGCTCGTCGGGCTTCGCGGCAGCCTGCTCCTTGTCAGCGTCGCGAACACGTGCGTCCGAACCTAGTGCGCGTACCTCTGTCTGCGCCTTCTTCTGCTCCTTCTTCTTCGCCCGGCGCATCTGGTTCTTCGTCATCTTTGGGGCCGCCATTTTGAATCGAGCTGCGCTGCTGAGCGGAACGACTTTGGTAGTGCTTGAGCAATGAAGTAGGTAAAGACCACAAGACCAATGAATCGTACAGGGTCTGGGCGAGATCCCATGCTTTGGCGGCGCAAAACAAGAAAAAGCACACAGTCGCCGACGGCGGAAGCGCAGTCGGGTTGGAAGAGCCTGGTCACTAAGCGATGATGATGGGTTGGTTCGTTTGTCGCCCGATGGAGAACAAATCCATTGGTAGAGGCGACTTGCGATGCGTGACAGCCGCGCCAAACTTTTGGAGGCTGAACGGACAAATAAGTGGGTCTCCGACTCTGCAAGCCCGTCGAGGTCTAGACGGTACGTACCGCTAGGATTCGCTCTCAGCATGGAAATGGAGCTTTGACTCGCCGGCTCCATCGGACCAGGGTGCTTCACATCCAATTCTAATTTCTATCGCGGTCCAGCTTCGGAAGCACGGCATAACTCTTAATCCAGCTGCAGCATCGCCATCGCGCAGCTGCCAATCCGTAAAGCTGGTTTGCTGCAGTGGATTTCCCCTAGTGCACGGGTGGGTTTCCCGTGGGGGCGTATCTCCCCTGGCTATGCAGGGATGACAGCCACCGAAAACCAACCATTCCCAGCTGCTGACGCTGCACCGTGGTGATTCCGATTGATTGAGATGAGGACAGCTTCCCCCAAGCACAGATACGGCCTTGACATTCGTAATCCTCGCCCTTGATCTCAAGACCTCTTGGTTTCTGTCTTTCTTTCCTTTCCTTTCCTCGTCTCCTCGCAGGAGCCCACAGACGACCGGATCTACCTTCAACATCAGAGCGTCCCGTCCATCTGATTTTCTCTCTATGCGAACCTACCTCACTCCGGAGACAATGCTTGAATTCCTTCAGCTCTAAACTTTTGTCGCGCATTATTGCCGCTTCTGTCGCTCGTTTATTCCACAACTTCAAGCAAAAGTAAAGGTAAGGCAGACGAGTAATCAATTAAAAGCGTTGCGATTCGCATTACCAGCGAAGCCTGGGAAGCTGGGTTCCATTTGATACCAGTCCTTGACTTTGTCCCCGCCAAATTTCCACCCCCAGTGTTCGCGTCATGCCTCGCTCCACAGCATCCAGCTCTTCCATTGAAACCTCCTCAGCATCTGCTGACCATCGATCCTCACAGCACTCGCCCAGACAATCAAGCACCGGCGACGAAAGTGATAGCGACAGCGACAGCAGCGCTTCTTCTGCCACCGGCGGCATGGAGAAGTTTCCCGACCACATCGACTCCCACCTCACCAACGGCTCGAGGGGGACCAGCCCCGCGAGATCCAACGGTTACGCGCTCCCAGGAGCACCCAACGGTGGCGACCGCTGGCAGCCCAGAAAGGAGAGCATCCAAGGTCGCGCCTCGCGGTGGACGGCGCCAGGACAACCAGCGACCCGTTATGGCCACGGTAGGCAGAAGAGCCTCGGCGACGCCATCCACAACATAAGGACTAGGGGTGGAAGTGTCAGTCAGAACGCTCATGAGATCGCCGATGCGCTGCGGGCCCCCGTCTCTCCCAAGCTGATTGTGAGTGCTGCTTTAAGATCAAATAGTTTATGCTTGCGCTGACTCTCGCGTCGCAGGGGCTCTGCGTGCTGTGGTACACGTCGTCCGCCCTCACGAACACATCCTCAAAGTCCATCCTCACTGCGTTCGACAAGCCTGCGACACTCACGCTGATTCAATTCGCATTCGTGGCGACCTACTGTATCTTGTTCGCATGGCTGGCCAACGTGTTTCCGAACCTCAAGACAGCGATACCGGCGCTCAAGCACGGAATTCGCCACCCTTCGCGCGATGTTATTAAGACGACCATGCCCCTCGCAGCGTTCCAAATCTTTGGTCACTTGCTGAGCTCGACTGCGACATCGAAGATTCCCGTATCACTTGTTCACACCATCAAGGGTCTTTCCCCCTTGTTCACGGTTCTCGCCTATCGATTGATCTTCAATATTCGATACTCTGTAAACACCTACCTGTCGCTGGTGCCCCTGACAGCAGGCGTCATGCTAGCATGCTCAGGCAAGCACAACCAGTACAGCGGCGAAATGCTCGGCATCTTCTACGCCCTGCTCGCCACCATCATCTTTGTGACGCAAAACATCTTCTCGAAGCGCCTATTCAATGAGGCTGCCAAGGCGGAGGCTGAGGGCATGTCAGCCAGGTCTCAAAAGCTCGACAAGCTGAACCTGCTTTGCTACTCTTCCGGCATGGCGTTCATATTGACAGTTCCAATTTGGTTCTGGAGTGAGGGAACCGGCATCATCCGAGACGTCCTCCACGACGGCGCCGTGGATCTGAACGAAAAAGTCGGCTCTTTCGACCACGGCCGCCTGACGATTGAGTTCATCTTCAACGGAACCTTCCACTTCGGACAGAACATTTTGGCGTTCGTCTTGTTGTCGCTGGTCTCCCCGGTGACTTACTCCGTCGCAAGTCTGATCAAGCGCGTCTTCGTCATTGTCATTGCGATCATCTGGTTCCGAAATCAGACGACTTTCCTCCAGGGCGTCGGTATCGCCTTGACCTTCGTCGGTCTCTACCTCTACGACCGCACGCACGACCGTGACAAGGCGGACCGCAAGGCTAAGATGATGGAAGTCAAGCAGGAGCCCCTGCTGCCCCTGAATACCAAGGACGCTGTGAGTAAGAGCCAGAACGCGCCCGTGTTCGAGAGCCCCATGGTCTCCGCTGGAGCCTTCCAGTCCCTTGCCAACGGGCACGGCGACGATGCAAAGAAGTCTGACGGGCCGAGTAACGGCCGTTCCCGCGGCGCAAGCAACGCCGCCTGGCTGGCACCGGGTACAAAGCAGGAGGACACCTGGCGGCTGGGAGACCGTCAGGCCGGCCTGTAAAACTCCATGTATCATTGTTTTGTTTTTGTTTTTATGCGACAACTGTTCAATGTACTATCACGACAAGCGCCAAATGTGGGATGGATGAAACAACGCACAAAACTGATGCTCTCTCATGCGTCTCGATGTAACAGAAGCTCGTCTGCGCGGGGTGTAGATCACGCCCGCGGTTGCACAAGTGAGGTCACCCTCTAGGGCCAGTCTGATAGACGAAGGACACGAAAGATGCACGCACAGGGAGCAAGGACAAGAGGCGATGGAAGGGGGTTTAGGGTATATAGACAGGGCTCTGGCGTTTGGCTTACAAGATTCATGGTGCTCTTGCTTGGGGACTCCCAGGGTCCCGTGGGTTACGCGTCCGCTTCACAACGTCTGCGGATGTGCTGGATCATCGCAGCTAGACGCGAGGTGTTGGCGAGATGATGTTGGGCAGATACCCCCAGAAAACCGAAATGAGCGCACAGTTTGGTCTGGCACTACAATCTATAATGTATCGTGATGAAAACGGGGACAAATGATCGTATAATACCTCATGTTAATGTGTCTATCGTGAATATTCAACAGTTCAGTCGATGAGCCACTCTTCGACTTCGATACCGAGACTTCTCCCTACGCCCCTGATGATATCCCATCCTACGTTGATCCTCCACTTGCCACCCCTGTCCATGGGATCACCAGCCGTGCCGACCTTCATCAGCAACCTCAAGCTAGCGAGGGTAGAGAGCGCCATGCCGACATCTCCGTCCACGACGCTCGCGGTGCCACTACCAAATATGCTATCAGCAGCCCATTCAGCTCGCAACGCCGCGAAGATGGCTAGCATGCGCTCTAGAACAAAAGCATGCGCGCCAAGCAGCTTCCGCGAGATCTTGCGGTGCTTGCTGGGGCGTCCACGCTTCGGCACCACGAAACCGCCTCCGCGACGCTTCTTCCGACCGTGATGGAAGGTCGAGAAGAGAACCAGATCGTGCTTCGCGGCGTTGTGAGAGGCTAGGTATGCCGCGAGAAGCAGCAGGCGGGCCGTGGTGGGCAGCAGCGTCGTCAGGTCTGTCGTCGGGGGGTTCGGCACTTGCTGAGCAGCATGTTTTGAGGGAGTGCCCGGGGTCGCGCCGTCAACGTTTGAAGCTGGTCCTGAGTTCGTGGCCCCGGGTCTGGCGGAAACGATGCCCGGATTCAGGAGAGATTCATCCTGGAAGTGCACGCGGGAGGCGATGAGGAGCTTGGAGAACTCGCGGGGGCCGTGAGTCCTTGCCAGGATAGGGCTACGAATCGCGGCCAGAGAGCCTCGCAGCTGTGTCTACACGAGGGCAAAGTTCGGGCCGCGGAGGTTGTGAGGGCATCGCAGACGGCGCCGCAGAAGCGCGTCCAGAGGAAATTTGTGTCGTCTTGCGTTGTGGTCGGGGTCGGTGGCGGTGGGGTTATGGAAAGAATCTTTACGAATTCTTGTTTGGTGTAGTTCGGGAACTGGATGTGTGGTGTGAAGGAGGAGCGTAGAAAAGAGGGGGCGGGTGCGGTGACGATGAAGACGCACGTCAGGCATGGTATCTAGGCAGGATGTTAGCTTGCGCACATCAGATGGTAGGCTTGGAGAGGCTGACTACTTCAGATAGCCTTGCCAATGCAGGAAGAAGGGTGGGAGGGGCATCTCTTTGGCGGTCAATTGAGTCGAAGACAAGCACGAGTCTCCAACCTTCAGGCCTCTCAGTGTATTTGAGCATCTTGCAGAGCTCGACGGTCAATTGGGCCAGCGACTCGCACTTCTTCGGGGGCGATTCCCATTTTATCGCGTCCACGACCGCGCCTACGGTCCTTTCGAACAGATGTCGTCCAGTGATGCATTGTATGGAGTTGACGATAGCATATTTGAGAGAGGATTCCTCTTGCGACTCTTCGTTTGGGGGTTCGGAGAGACTCTGGAGAAGTGACTCTACGACGGCCGATTTGCCAGTGGCTTCGGTGCCGTATACCACCAGGTTCTGGCAAGGCGCTGCGGTCGGCTAGCAGTATCCATGAGCTTGAGATCTTGCGAACAGTAGGGAGGCGCATGGAGGACTTACATGGAGGAGAGTGGCCAGAGACCGAATCTGCTGTTCGCGACAGGGGTAGCGTTCGAACAGAGGCGACAGCAAGAGCTCCTCTGGAAGCTGAAAGAGTGAGCCCATGTCTGCATGAAGCACCAGCACCGACACCGCCTCCTGCTTCTCGAACTCTACGCGTGCTGCGGCTGTCACAAGCTATGATCCTAAGGGAAACAATCGGAGTGTCGGCCGAGAATACGGGGTGTCGCGTACCTTTCAGACGGAAGAACCAATCTGAGACGCGCAGTCACATGATACGCTAAGCATGGCGGCTCCACTACCTAACCTGGAAGCCGTGGTGTGGAGCTCTGCCTCAGAGCCAGAGTGTGAGCCGGAGCAGCGGCGCATCTCTCTAACCGCCTTCGGGCGAAGCTCTGGCCAAGCCCGTGATACGGCCCAAGCGTCCCCTCAACAGCTGTGCCGGGGCTCCCCACCAGCTCCAGGTGTCCCAGCCCGCCTGCCTGGCCACCCGCCCCTCACAAGCGTCCCAAAGTTCAAACGTGCTCTTGCCGAATTCAAACCATGCTGCCAAAATCCCCGATATGGAACAACGTGCAAGGAAGGGGGCGCATGAGGGAGGGAGGGGCGCGGATGGTTGGTGTCATTGCTTGATCTCAAGGGAGATGGATGGATGGATTGCTCAAATCAGGCTGCCAGACGCCAGCTGCGTCAGCCCTCTTATATCGTTGCTGTCGTTGCTGTCCTTCTGCCTGGCGTGTCCACGTACCAGTCATACGTGTGATGCGATAGAGTGTGAGCTGCTTGTCTTTGCTTGGCTCATGTTGGTTTCCCTTGGCACTTGTAACGCCGTACTTCTACGAAGGATTTCCCCAACCCGGCACTAGAACCAACTGTCAATTCTACCGGCGAGTCTTACCTATCCTGCGGTCACGGTTGAGCTCAGCTCCAAGTGGGGTCACGGCGGTTGATTCACACGCATCCATGATTGTGGCAGTGAACTCAGCCAACTTCGGGTTCCGGCCGCTGCTCTCAAACCACAACACAGCACCTACTTATTTGAATTGTTCGTGAGGCCTCACAACCACTCACGTACTTCAAAAGCCTCCTCTCTGGTACTCGGCAGTTCCGCCGTTGCAACTCTCCTGGATCAAAAGGCCCTTAGTCGCGGACTAGCGTGCGACTAATCAACGTAAAGGAGAACGTGTTTTATGGCCCTTCATCCGATCGCTGGGCGTCTCATTCCGTCAGCAACGTCACCCACTCACAGAACTTTGTTTCAACTCCGACGACGCTCTTCTGCCGTCCGGCCGTTGACAGCGTCCCTGTAAAAGAAGGCCCGAGCATCCCTCCTGCACATCCGACTTCACACTATCCTCATTACCAAAACATTCATCGCCACTGCCGAGCTTCTTCCTCCTTCATCCTCCCTCTCACCCGTCCGTCAGCAGCCCACCTCCCTCCACTCAAATAAGCTTATCTCCTTCTCTCTGGGGCAACGAAGTCAGCCGGTCATTAGAGCCACCAAAGGACCACTCAATGACACGATGACCGCCCTCTCAAACCCCGAACAAGCGAACAACACCTCATCCTCTGGAGGCTCCCCACCGGAGGACAGGCCGTACCACTCAAAACGGCCTCACAAGAAGTCGAGGACAGGATGTCGGAATTGTAAGACCCGCAAGGTCAAGTGCGATGAGGCTCGCCCGACGTGTCGCAACTGCGTGCTCCGCAAGGCCGAATGCGTCTACCCCGGACCGGCCCACTCCCACGGCGACCACGCTCCGGGGTCTCCCTCATCCACCTCCGGCTCAAGCTCATCGCGTGCTCACACGCCGGGCCAGAGCGGCGACGAGGACTTCAACGCGATGGTCGTCAAGGAGCCAATGTACATCGCCTCAAACCAGCATGACTCCATCGATATGAAGCTGCTATGGTTTTATACCACCAACACCTTTAGCTCCTTCGCGACGCAGGCCGGAAGAGTGAAGCGGATCGACGACATTCTCAAAATCAAAATCCCCGCTCACGCTTTTGAGAGTCCGTTTCTCATGGATTGTCTTCTGGGCACGTCGGCACTTCAGCTCCAGCATCTCGGACAAGACATCGCTCCATCACGAGCATTGCGTTACCGGGCATGCGCATTCGAGGGGTATCGCAAAGCTATCGAGGAGTTCAAGCCGGAGAAGTTTCCCGCACTCATCGCCACTTCACTTCTTCTCACCGCGTTGTCATCGCAAATGTTCCGTGAAGAAGGCACCAAGGATTTGTACATCATCGACTGGATGATAGTCTGGCGTGGCATCGGTCTCATGATTGATATGGCCACTCCGCAGACGGTCTGGGAATCAGGGATGGCTGAGCTCTTCTTCCGGCCGCCAATCGACCTCGATAAGGCCGCGCTACACATTCCAAACAATTTGCTTTTCATGATTTCATCGATCAAGCCCGGCGATCCGGACTATGAAGATGTGCCGGTTTACTACGACACGCTCAAGTATTTGGGCTCACTCTACTCCGAGCTCGTACACGGCTTCGGGCCCATCATGACCCTCCGCGTGGTGACGTGGTTCACGTTTGTCCCGAAGGGTTTCGTCGAAATGGGTCGGCAAAAGAGGCCTCGGGCTTTGGTCATCTTAGCACATTATCTCATGTTCATGAAGTCAGTACAGAATTTATTATGGTGGATCAATGGTATCGCGGACCGAGAAATTGCAGGAATTTCAAAGTACTTGGGTGAGAATTGGGCAGATGAACTCGCGGCACCGCGCCTGGCACTACTTTTGAACGATCGCACCGACGTTGGACGCCTTTTACTCAACGACCCCGAGTGGGAATCGCCGGGCGACTTTTACAGCGAACCCACGAGAGATCCACGGGCGGAGGCTCTCACTTGGGTTGACGATACCGGTAAACGGTACAAGTCTATGCCCAAGACCGTGGGGGCCTTGTATCCGTCGGATCCAGCACCTAGAACGAGGGAGTGGGAAGGGGAGAATTACCATCAAGATCGGTTGTTGCTTTCAGCGCCGAATAGAGACTACGCAGAATCTGTGTTGCAGGCCATTGACTTGGGGGTTCAGGATATGGATATGTCCAGGTGACATTGAATGGGACCGAGCTCTGTGGTTGGTGGTTGGTGGTTGGTGGTTGGGGTGGCGGCGTTTGGCTACAATACCCAGTTGGAATACTTGACATGCCTACAAAGATACGGAGATATGAGATAGATAGCGAATTTTAGTAACCATTTAAGACAGGAACTTCTAGCAACATTGCACCTCGAGGATGATCTCAGAGTCATGGTTACTTCAAGGAACCGAATGGGATGCTTTGATAGAATTACACGTAGGTAAGACGGAACTCTCTTCTGAGACGTTGCTGATGGCTTTCATATAGTTGACGAGATATCTGTATTCAGGAGCCATATTTTTATGCTGTTATAAGACCATGAAGAGGGAAAATATCAAGTAATCCAGAGAAGACGTAACTTGAGGGAGTGGGGGGTGCTGAGAAAGGGGGGGGATCAAGACGATGGTAGGGCAAGGAAAGTAAAGTGTACATATTTGATGAACAAAACGAGAATAGCATTCGGCCCGTGTTGCTTCTCCGACCATACCCTCACTTCGATCTAGTGTGTCTTGCAGTTTCTGCCTGAACCCCCGCCCATCAGTACCAACCTCTGTGTCTATGCCAACTCAAGCTGTTAGGGCCCAAAAGAGCACCACATCCCGGAAAGCGGCAGGCAATTCGAAGGTCCCGGGGCTTTGGCACATAAGGGGCTGCCTCAGAGTGCTCCTTGTTCCGGTGATTGATGAGATCCTTTTCTCTCGTGTAGCCCTTCTTGCCGGTCTTGATGCATCCGACAACATTGCAGGGAAATGGAGTGAAGTCATGAGCTTCCTTCATGTGTTTGGTGTACTCCGCCTGCGTGCTGAAGGGCTTGGTCGAACGTTGCTCTTCCGCGCTGAGGTCTTTGAAGGAATCTCCCCGATGGAACTCGCATCCTGGGCAAGGACACACTTGAGGAATTCCATACTTCCCGCGACGAGAAGGGAGGATATCGCCAAGCTTTTCCTCAGCCTCAAACTTGTGATACCCTCTGATATGCTGGACTAGATGATCCCTTCTCCTGAATCCGTCCTTGCCGCGGTGCTTCTTGCAGTATGAGCATGGGTATTTCGGCATCTCATTCCCGAAGGAGTCGATGTGTCGATAGAGCACATCCAGTCGTGCGAATCCTTTGCCACAAATACAGGCAAATGGAGTGTGCTGTGCTTCGATGGCATGTTGCTGCAGTTGTGCCCGACTCTTGAACTCTTCTTTACACTCTGCGCAAGAGTTCGGGTGGCTTGTCTCCAAGCGCCAATGACCTTCGAGATGGGGCCTGCGCTGGTGGGCGTCTCGTTCGGCCGGAGAAATGAACTGCTTTTCACATCCAGCGGCGTTGCACCTGAATGTCTTGTGCCCTTCCCGGTTTGCATGGTTTTCTAGCCTCCAATGAGATGTTGTGTTGTAGTCGCACTCTAGGCATGTCAATGAAGACGTGGCGTTCACAGTTGAATTGCCCTCGTGTGAGGTTGGATATTGAGTCCCAATAGGGGCTTCGTGAATCTTCTCTTCGATATGCATCGGTAGGGTGACATGATCAATACCAGAACTGATTAGTCGCATCAGCTAAGTGACTTGACTGCATCGGAAAAATATATTCGACTTACAGCCAGTCTCCACCATGGAAAGAGGTGGCTAGTTGATCCTGTTGAACTTCACAATTCGGACCAATGACGTCTTGCTTTGGCGAACAACGACTGACACCCTTTTTGTTAGCAAGTAGTAAAAAAAAAACTCTCACGGATCCAGGGGCGCTGCAGGGCCAAGACCGCCGTCGTCAACGTGGCCACCGTCGTAGCCAATGGGGTCGAGAAGGTCCATGAAGCCCATGTCGGTGGCGTAGATATTGCTGTCCAACTCGGCAAGGAACTTGTCGAACTCGGCGGAGCTGAGGAAGTCAGACATTGTAACGGAAGTTGTCGGTTGGTATGGTGCGTTGAAGCGGCGAGGGAAAATCAGGCTGTGAGGAGCTGTGTGCGAGAGACGAAGGTGTTGGTGGTGCTGCTTTTGGTGAAGAGGCGAGTAGGGGGGAACACCATGCTTATCTCTTTCTGGGAGGAAGCCCGTCGCTGCTTTAACACAGTATCGGCGAGGTGCAGGAGCTGAGCAGGGCGGTAATGTTGGTACTGCAGGTCGGCGTGTCTCGGGGTACTTGATAGGTCGAGAGACTTAGCCGTCTGCCGCCCTATTTGTGTGGACGAAGAGAAACTGACACCCTATTTGCATGTCTGCTGGAAAGTGAGGCTGTACAAACAGAATTCCCATTTGCAACCCCATGAGTAGCTATCAGAACCCTGGAGGTGGCCAGGCAGCAATTGAGACCGCGGGCGCCTTTACTCTTTGCGTTGCTATGCTACCGGATGTAGTGTATAGGATGTTTTCGCAGTCCTCGGGCCATGATGAAAGATGTCTCGTTGACCCGAAAACGAAAGAAAAACGACGGCGTCAGAAGCAAAATCATATGCCTATTCTGAAGGCTGTTGATTTTGAGAAGGTATTGCAAATTGAGACGATAGACGATGCCAAGCTTCAAGTCTCCTTATATGCATACGGTAAGCAAGCAAGAGTGCAGTTGCAGGACAGAGAAAAGAAGACAGAACCTGGGGAGCAATGTCGTCAATCAATAGCACGGGCGAGGGCATCTTCAGTCTTTCAAACACAATCAGACATAGAATATAATGCATTCAAATACAAAAACTCCAATTCAATACATGCAAAAACATTATACCTTTTCCGAGCCAATTTATCATCCACCTATGGTATTTTCAACAAACTTCATCACAATCCTCCATGCAGTGTTAGCACAAGAAAAGACATGTACAATATCCACCAAACTCTACTGCTCAAACAACGGCGCCGCAGGGTTACCCACGAGCACCTTGAACGTCTCCTCGATCTTGTCCAACAGGTCCTTGGCATGTCCCTTCCACGACTCGAACGTCACAATCTCAATGGTAAGCTTGTCGCCCTGGGGGAACGCCTGGATCTTCCACTCGCGCAGCGGCTCCTGGTGCGGGTAGATGGTCTCCATCCTGCTGCTGGCCGACGAGAAGCCGAGCGTCTCGACGTGCTCGACGTCCTGGTGCACCACGGTGTCGAACCAGTCCACGGACTCGGGCCAGTCGGTGCACAGCTTCGCAATCTCCTTGAGGCCGATGCCCTCGTGCGCCGAGCTAGAGATGTGCTGCTCCTGCACGAGGTTGAGCAGGTCGAGGACGGTCCAGTCGTCCTCGAACTTGACGCGCACGGGGACGTACTGCCAGCAGGGGCCGACGACCATGTCCGCATTGGGGAAGTCGATGTTGCGGCCGCTGACGACCTCGCCAAAGGTGACGTCGCGGGTGTTTTGGAGGCGGGCGAGGGTGAGAGCCCAGGCGGCGGTGGGGAGGGTGGCGATGGTGACGTCCTTGGAACGGGAGGAAATGTCGAAGGTGCGGTCAATGGCGTAGTGCTGTCTCTCCGTAACGGGGGTGTCGGGCTTGAGGACGTTGACGGAGGAGCCCTGGAGGAGGTCCTTCCAGTAATCGATGCTCTGGGGGATGTTGGACTTCACGACGTGGCTGACAAAGGAAGAGAAGGGGAGGGCCTTGGGAACGGGCTTACCCTCGTGCAAGGCGGAGAGCTGGTGGAGCATCAGGGGCAAGCAGATCTCGTCATACTGGGCGTGGGAGACGCGGAAGATCAGGGCCGATTGGCCATTGGCGCTGTGGACGAAGAACCACTTGACGAAGATGGAGCCAAGGGGCATGCGGGTCTGGACATCGAGGTTGCAGAGCTGGTGGGTGAAGGCCTCGACGTCGCCGTCGATCTCGTACACCTCGACCGGGGTCTTGACATCCTCGAGGACGACGCTTACGCAGGTGCCGTTGTGCTGGACAAAGACTGAGCGGAGAACCTCGTTGCGGGAGACCAGCTCTTGGCAGCTCTGGAAAAGACGCGGGCGGTCAACATCGCTCTCGAAGTACATGGCCTCGTATCGTGCGGAGAATCTAGGGATCTCAATAGTTCCCTTGACGGCGACCTCCTGGAGTGGTCTAGCCGGGAAGGTATCAACAATCTTCCATGAGTGGTTGGCCAGCAGGGGACGCAGGCTCTCGGTCACGTCGGCACCAGGGTTCTCCAGCAACTCGAAAGGCACAACAGCCTTTGTTGTCTCCTCCGAGCTCTGTGTAGGCTCCGAGTCTTGAAGACGGGAGGCCATATCGTAAAGTGTCCTCTTGGAGAAGACCTGGTTGACAGTCAGGGTAAGGCCGGCCAGGCGGGCCTCGGAGACGAGCTTCATGGCACCGATAGAGTCACCACCAAGTCTGAAGAAGCTATCGTTGAGACCGATATCATTCTCCGGGAGCTTGAGGACGCGGCTCCAGAGAGATCTTAGGCGTCTCTGCTTGGAAGACGTAGCAGAGATGCGCTTCGTGGGAGCCTTGGGAGCGACAACAGTCTTCTTGAGGTCGCTCTTCTTTCCGGCATACTCGATGGTTCCATCTGGGTTGAACTTAGCAAGACGATCGGTCCTGTAGAACTTGGCACCATCTGTCTTCTCAACCCATGAGGCTTGGTCGAGCGTGGGGAGTGCCAGCTCGGTCTTGCTGACAACAACGAGCTCACCAACGACTCCAGGAGGCGTCAGGAGAGCAGAGTCGCTTGGGTTGACGATCCATGCAGCCTCAGCCTCAGGGTACTCGGCCTTGACGGCGGAAAGGCTGTCGGTGCTGAAGCGTGACACATCGGTCTGGTCTTCTTGTGTAAGATACTTGACGTCAGCGAGAGGTGTGTCGGTAAGCTGGCACATTTGCTGGGCCACCTGGGAGAACTGAGCCAGAGCCTTCTCCATCAAGGGCTTGCCAACAGTCTTCGAATCGAAACTGGCCATCACCAAGAAGCCCTTAGGATCGGTCGAGCAGACCAACATGAGGGCGTAGGTGTTGAACTTGAGAGCCTCCTGAGCGGCCTCGGCGTCACCGGCAGGGACCAGGCGGTTGGCAGGGTACTTGTTGAACTCCTCCTGGTCGAGGTCATCGGCGCTAGGGTGGAGTACGATACCAGTGCGGAGCTCACAAGCCTCAAGGGCATCAGGGCTGAGACGGCGAATGTGCTGCAGACCAGTGTGCTCGTAAGGAATTTGCTGGACGGTCTGATCCTGGATATCGTGGAGGAAGTCGTTGACGGAAGTCTCACCGTTGACTTGGACGCGGAAGGGAACAGTGGTAATCATGGGACCTTCAATCTCTTCGGCACCCCTGATAGGGGCATTACGTCCGGTGAGCGTCTCGCCAAAGACGACATCTGAAGCTCCTGTGTAGTGGGAGGCAACGTACGCCCATGCACTGCGGATGACAGTTGCAACGGTAACGTTAGAAGCTGGGCGGCCAGTCAAGGGGACGTAGACCTCAAGCAAGGAGTCAGCCTGGGTCTGGTAGCCCTCGTAAGGCAGAGCAGGGAACTGAGTGCCCGTGGCTCCCTGGAGTTGTTCGCGCCAGTAGGTCTCGCCAGCGGCACGGTCCATGCCGTTGAGGTACTTGATGAAGTCCTTGAACTCCGAAGGGCGCTTGATCTCCTCGCCGTCAAAGGCCTTGTTGACCTTCTCGACAACCAAAGGCATGGACCAACCGTCGTACAAAGCATGGTGCATAGTCAAGACGAAGTGAACCTTGCCAGTCTCCTTGTCGGTGATCATGGCGTATCTGACGAGAGGCTTGCCCAGGTCCGTAGACTCATCGCGGTCTTTGACAAGATAGTCCTGGAGGTCATCACCAACGAACCAGGATATGTCCTCCTTGACAACGACCTGAGCAAGGCCGCGGCCAGGAACCTGGACGATTCTGGTGCGGAGGATAGGACAGTCTGCGGAAGCGACGTCAAAGGCCTTGCGAAGCCTGTCTGCAGTCTCGGCGTCAGGAAGATCAACGACTCTTTGGGCGGTGTATGCAGCCTTGACCTTGGCAGAGAGAGCCATCAGACCCTCTTGAAGTGGCGTGCAGGGGTAGATGTCCTCGATCGCAGACTCTTCAATGCCGCAAAGCTTCGCAGAGTCAATGCGGGCATCCTCAGGGGTCCATCCCTCCTCAAGGAGAGAGAAGGGAGCGATAGCGACATCGTCATCCTTGGAGACCTTCTTTGCGTTTTGGGCCATCTCCTTAAGCGTGGGGAAGTTGAAGATGGTCGCAACAGTAAGAGCGATTCCCTCTTCTCTGGCAGCAGCGACAAGCTTCATCGCTCTCAGGGAGTCGCCTCCAAGCGCGAAGAAGCTGTCGTGCAGGCCGATGGTGGCATCACCACCGATGATCTTTGTCCAGACTTGCTGCAGCGCCTTTTCCATCTCAGTCTCGGGTTCACTCTTCTCGGTAGGAGCGACGCGGAGACGGGCAACTTGCTCGCGAGTCATGGAAGCACCGAGTTCGCGGAGCTTCTTGCGGTCGATCTTGCCAGAGACAAGAGACGGCATCTTACGGAGAGGAATATAGGCGGAGGGAACCATGTAGCGAGGGATCTCAGCGCCTAGGGCGATGTCGATCTCGGCGATGGCTTGGCTGAACTCAGGGGAGAAAGTGGTCACATCACCTTCGGCATCGGCAGATTCAACAGGGTTCTGTTCAACGACGAAGGCAACGAGAGTGGGCTCGGTGCCACCAGGCTTGATAACCTCGGCAACGATCTTGACGCCAGAGGGCATCTTGCCCCTAAGGTGATGCTCGACTTCGGCCAGCTCGATTCTCTGACCACGGAGCTTAACCTGCTGGTCCTTGCGGCCGACGAAAGCGATGGCACCAGTACCGTCAGGGTCGTAGCGAACCAAGTCACCAGTCTTGTAGAGACGACCTTGTCTGCCACGGGCGGGTCCTCCACCTGCAAGAAGCCAGGTGGGATCCTCGATGAACACCTCATCGGTCTTGGCTTTGTCACCGAGATATCCAGGACCGACAACGGGGCCTTCGACGAGAAGTTCACCAACGGCGCCCACAGGCATCAGGCGGTGGTGGTCATCGGGGTCGGTAATCCAGGTCAGGCCACCGACACCCTTTCCAATGTTGGTGGACAACTTGACGTTGTTGTTGATAGTGCAGCCGACGGTACACTCTGAAGGACCGTAGGCAATGACGACACTAGTGGTCTTGCTCCATGTTGAAGCGTCACCTGCTGAGACGGCCTCACCTCCAAGACCGAGAACCTCGAGAGAGGGAATGACGTCCGCGTCCAGAACACGAGCGACAGAAGGGGTCATGTGAGCCATGTTACACTTGCTGTTGCGGATGGCACCGCTAAGGTCGTTCATGCGCTCCTCATCAGAGGGAATGCACAGGCAGCCGCCGGCGGCGTACGTGCAGAGCATGCAGTCAATACTGACATCGAAGGCGTAGGAAGCGAAGTCGAAGCAACGAGTGTGGGCGCGGTAGCCGACAGCATCGCCACGGGGAATAGCACCGCTGGTGAAGTTCTCGTGAGAAATCACAACACCCTTGGGCTTACCCGTGCTACCGGAAGTGAACTGGATATAAAGAGGGGAGGTAGTTGGCACAATGGGCAGCTCAGGGGCAAGCTCGAGAGAGTCAGACTTGATAACCTCCTCGGAGGAAATGATGACAGTTCCATCTCCGGCAATGCGACGGCCAAGCTCGCTTTGAAGCTGGGAAGTAACGATGATGGTCGCTCCAGTTTGTTCGACAATGGTACGCAGACGGGCCTCGGGCTGACTGGGGTCGGTGAGGGCGAAAGCAGCGCCGGCCTTCATGACGGCGAGGAGAGCAACCGTCGTCCACCTCGACTTCTCGAAGCACATGGGCACCGTCGAGCCGACTGTGACGCCGCGATGCACCAGATGGCGGGCCAGGCGGGTAGAAAGCTGTTCTACCTCACCGTAGGTGAAGTTTCCGTCCCATGACTCGATCGCTGGCCTGTCCGGACCGTTCGCGGCCACTTCTGAGATGATATCCTGCATGCAACGTTGAATGTTTGGTGGCAGCTCGGCGTTCCAGGTCCAAATCTGCTCGAGGTCCTTCGCGGTAGGGCCGACGGTGTCTCCAACGAGGCGATCGGGGTTTTCGAGGATTGTAGTGAGGATCTCGATGAAGGCGTCAAGTTGGGAGATGGCGGTGCGGTACGTCAGGGCGGCGCGGTCCCATTGAGCCTTGATCACCATCTGCTTCTCAAGGACTGTCGCTTCGATCTGGTATGTCCACTGAAACAACAGATCAGCATACGTGTATTCAGAAACTTGGTGAAATTAGGACTATGAACGGCCTACGTACGTCATGAGATCTCTTGGAGGGCGTCTTCTCTGCGCCTTTTTGCGCGGGTGTTCCATTATTGAAGTATATCACCGGGACAGTTTGCGCTTCACCGTCCGACTCGTTCGCGTCGAGATCTTTGATAACCTGAAGGGCTTCGGCTATCGAGTTTTCCTTGCTGAACGGTACTTCGCTCAGGTTTAAGCTGTTGTGAGTGGCAGAAGACGGTTGTTGACCTTCGCGGGTTCTGAAGCCCCAGTTTACACGGCTAAGGCCGTCATCGTTGTTGCGGTAGAGCACAAGGAGCCAAGCAAGAAGCAACTCGAGCTTGTAGGCGGCGACATCGGTCTCGGCGCCATCACGGGGCGCAACGGCAATGGTTCTCGTCGAGGACGGGTCGACGGTGCCGTTGGTGAGGCCGTTGGTACCATTGACGTGGTCAGCCTCTTGGTAGGCGGTTCCGCCACCTTCGCCGTCCCGCAAATGCATGGTTCGTATCTGGTTTTCTTTGATCGAAGGCGGGGGAGGGGTAACGAGCGTTATGAGGTAAGATGAGGACCGACTTGCAGCATTTCACAAGCTGACAAGACGAGAACTTCCTCTGGAACGGTTTGGGGTTGAGGTTCCTGAGATTTTTGTGACGAGATCAACCAGCAGGGTGGAGAGCTACCCTATTCCGCGCGCGAAGTTCAGTTGGATGAACCATAAGAGGCTCTTATGTGCAACACTGCAGGTCTTTGGGCGGCATCCTTGCATGGCGCCCTGGAGAGCTTCCCGACTCGTTCTGGATCGACGAACCCCATGGCCGGTACCGCGGCCGAAGCGACGTTCCCTCGCAAACCCGAGCTGCGGCGGGGAGGGTCAACGGAGAGCTTGTGAAAGGCGCAGGACACACACAGGCCATTCATTTCGCGATGAAGGGCAGATGCGAGCCACAACGGCGCAACGTGCCTAATCCATGAAGCTGTCCGGGTGGGTAGGGTAATGTACCGAGTTGTAGATACTATGTAGGTACCGAGCAAGAATGGATGCGAACGAAAGGGCCGTACTATGCAGCATTATGCCATCGTGCTAGACGATGCCACATTAGCGGAAGAACGTCAGATGCGAACGAAAAGAGCACACCCTCGCGTTACCAATAGGGCAAGAGTTTCATGACGGACCTTTTGCACTAGGACGCCATCTCATACGTTGGAGGAAAGGGGGGCGTGTGATGATGATGTCGTGGGTCAGAATGCTACCCTGCGAGCGAGGAAGGAGGGGCCAAAAAGTACAGGACGGTACCTGACAAGCGGGACCGGGGGGTGTGGATGTTGAAGAACGGATCTGATTAGCAGCGCCAAGGAGCGTGTCCGCTTGTGGGCCGGAGGCGAGGGCCGGGGACAGCGCCGTCATGGAACCGTCCACGGCATCCATGGTCCATCTAGTTCACTGTCTGTGAGAAATTTTCTCGCCGTCGACAGCTCCTTGTAATTACGCACAAACAAAAAGCCTCTCGCTCTTCTTTCCATCGCGGATCTGATAACTTTAACGGATCACGGCGGCGCTTGGCTAGGGTGTGCGACCACACTGCCACACTTTTTGGTCATCATATCATTGATTCCCACGCCGTTGTGGAGTGGAAGGAGTTGGTGATTGTGACCCTACCATAGGACAGCTTCCGAGTCCGGCCAAAACCTGTCCGGCGCGGGCACACACAACGGGTGAAAGTGCTGCTACGGCCAGGACCAGATTCCTAAGCAGGTCATGACGCCGTGGGGGAGAAGCGAGTCGTGAATGCGGCATTTCCTTAGCCCCCGTTGCGTAGCAGAAACTGGTGTGAAGTGCCGCGTCAACCCTGAAAGAATTGTGTGAAAACCAGGGCTCGGCACTCGAGTCCACTTCTTGTCGAGCGTTGCGGGACATGCTGCTCCAGTTTGTAAGGAAAAGTCTTCAAGCGCGGCGCCAGCCTAAATATCCAGAAACCGCTGTATGGTCGACGGAAAACAGAAAGTGGGATACCGCTTCGTCTTGCCTTGCTGCTGGTTCCGAAAATACCGCCTCTGCCCTTTTACGCTATCAACTGGCTATCAGACGCACAACACGAGCTGTTCTCGTCGGATCGAAGCGACCCTCCACTCCAGTTCATCGGATCTCAGCTCACATTCTGAGTTTACCTTGCCTCACTTGCGCCTTGCCTTGCCTTGCCTTGCCCTGTTCCCGTCTCTGCCTACTGCGGAAAAACAGACCGACGCAAGACACACGCACACGACGCCACAGCCAGTGATCACGCCCTACCGCAGTACATCTCGGCTCATTCCTACAGACGCAATGGGTCTTACCGTCCTACCCGCTTTAATCCCCGACCTCCCCAAGGTATACGATGCATACTTTGCAGCGTTCAAGGGGGACGCCATCCTGAGTCTCCTGTTCCCGGGGGGCACGGAGGGCGAGGACTTCCGCGCAGAGCACACCAAGAACACGGTCGATTATTGGCACAAGAGCCCTACTCAATACACGCTCAAGTGCGTCGACTCGGAGACCGGCGAGATCGTCGGTATGGCCCTGTGGGACGTCTTCCTCAAGGAGCGTACCTACGATGAATACAAGTTCCCTGGAATTACTTGGCTCAAGGGCGACGAGAGAGCGAGAGCTGAAGAGTTGATCACCCCCATCTGTGATGTGAAGGCGAAGCTCTGGGGTGGCCGGCCGCACGTTTGTGAGTGGAACCCGTGACTGTTGTTTTCATCCTTCCCCTGCCCTCGCTATTCCGTTCAGCTGCTTTCACCGAGAGAGAACCTTTGCGCCCCCATGCTGTCAGTTTGCTGATGCCGTACGTTTTCACTTGCGATGCAGACTGCCATGTTATTGCTGTTAGGCCAGAGCACCAGAGAAGAGGTGTTGGCGCGCTCCTGACAAAATGGGGCCTCGATATGGCCGAGTTGGCGGGGCTTCCCGTTTACCTTGAATCGTCACCGGTCGGTTACCCGCTTTATCAGCGATTAGGTTTTGAGACGCTGGACGATAAGGTCGTCCACCGAGCGGCATTGGTGGGCAAGGAGAAGGACGTCGAAATTCCTTTGATGGTCAAGATGCCATCAAACGCCAAGGGAATGTCATTCAAGGAGTGGCGATCTCAAGGATACCCGCCCTTGAAGTGAGTGGCTGGACTTGGCTTGGCGCCGGATTGGGGGTGGCTGCTGATGGCAGGGCGATGTCTGTCTGCGTACTGTATCCGTACCGGTGTCGTACTTCGTAGTCTGTAGGGCAATACTAAGACTTCTGTGTCACGTACTCCCCGTCCAGAGCGTTTGAACTTTGGTGTTGCCGGGTATGGTGCGAATCTGCGAGCCAAGCTGACAAGAGAAAAGGTTCTGTGCCTAGATTCTTCTGAGGACCTGCATGTCTTGGCTTTGTATATTAAATGGCAGCCAAGCCAAACCCTTGTTCGCATGAAGATCAGGGTGCCCCGCCGACTGAAACGACGTGTCGCGGTGACGAGTCTAATAGCGCACTAAAACCGGAGTGTGGGAGGGAGGGTGGACTTTTAGGGCGTGTTGAGGAGAAAGAAGCCACTTGAGCCACCATTGTGGCAGCAGCCTTAGGAGACAGTCCGTCTTCCAGCGATGTGGGCAGACAATGCAACCTGGCGTCTTGGGAAGCGGCAGATTCGACGACGATCCGTGGACAGGCTTGGGGTTTTTAGGAAGGTCTATAGGTTGAGAGGTGAGCAAGCGACCTCGGAGGGTGGGAGCGGAGGCATGTCGGAGCCTGGAGGGAGTTGAGGTTACGTTGAAGAAATAAAGCGGAAGGAGGGATGAAGAGGGGCGTGAGGAGGGATGCGATGCGATGCCGCGGGTGAAGAAAAAATTTTGCACAGGGAAAAGCGAAATGTTCCTTCCGTAATCTTATCTGATCCAAGATTTGATTGATTAGATCAAGTCCCGAACCTATCCGAGGAGCCACACAGCCATGGTGGGGTCCTTGCGCTAGCATGTGGGGTCATCTCGTATCCTATTGGCTGGTGGCCATCAGGTAGCTGCAAGTCTCTCCAAAACAGGGGACGGCGGCAGGGGGCGGAAAAAGAGCTGCAAACGCCATTCACCAATTCCCGCGTCGCACATGTCATGGACCACGGACGACCAGACCAATTCTTACACACCACACCCTCGCCCGATCCATCGCATCCCACTCTGACACTCCAGCATCATGGGTGAAGGTGTGGGCATTGGCGCTGCTGCAGACTGCCATTGACATCAACTGACACGATGCCCTGGAAGGCTCGTGGCCCATCTGCTCGACGCGACCTCCCTTAGCCGAAGTTTGTGACTGACCGTGTGTGCAAGTCGCCAGTTGAAGGCCTCCTTGGATGACGCGAGTGGCTCTAAATCGGTCGCAAAAGCCCCTCATCCACACCTTCAACAACAACGGAATCGAGGCCTCCCTGAAGCGAAGCAGTTGCCAGTTCGGTATAGGCCGGGCTTACTGCATGCATTGGCCAAAGGGAGGGTACCCTAGAAGCCAGAGGCGCGCGACTTCGCAACGTCCCGCCGCGAGGCGCTTGACTTTGGAAGCTCGGAGTCGGAGACCTCAGGGCCAGCAGAGCGAAAGCTTGGCCGGTCCAATTCGGTGGAGTGGAGGTGACCTTGCTCGCTTCTGGCTGGACCCAGACGATCCCCGAAAGCCGTTCTCCGGTGCGGTGACGCAGATGCAGGGCCCAGTACATGGGTTCTGGCTCCAGGCCAGTTATTTCTGCCACGCGAACCCGACAAGGCGGCAGCGTTGTAGGAAGATCGCGGAGTTTCTCCCACTTGCCATTGACAATCTTGACGGCGACGACGACCAACGACGCATCTCGCTCCAGTAGAATATTCAAACAAGTCTCCATCGCTCGCCCGTCAACACAATGGCCACTGAACCATCAACCACGCCCGTCTCGGAGCCCTTTGCGCCCACGCAGAGGCTGTCCATCCTTCACGGCCCTCGCGATCCACCTCTGGTCGACCTCAGTCTCGGTGAACTCCTGGAGCTTCAAACCTATCAACACGGCACCAAGGAGTGCTTGGTGATTCCCTGGACCGGTGCACGATGGACCTACAATGAGCTCAACCAGCAGAGCTTGCTGCTCGCGCAGGCTCTGCTGAAGATGGGCATCAAGGCCGGAGACAGAGTTGGTGTCATGGCTGGCAACTGCGAGCAGTACGCCGCCATCTTCTTTGCCGTCGCAAGAGTAGGCGCTATTCTTGTCATTCTGAACAACACATACACGCCCAGTGAGGCCATGTACGCTGTCCAGTTCTCAGGTAGGACCGACTGGCGCAAGTAGGAGTTCCAAGCTTACAGTTTCCTAGAATGCAAGATCCTGTTCACCACCAAACAGATCGGCAGACTCGACAACAGGAGGTTCTTGGAGCAATTGGCGAACGAGGTCAACGGCCCAAAGGTCATCATGATCCGAGGTGACACCAGCGGCTACGAGACATACGACGAGCTCATCAAGTCGAGCTCGCGCCAGAGCCCGAGAGAACTGCACCTGGCCATGAGCAAGGTTGTTCCTCATCAAGTTTGCAACCTTCAATTCACCAGCGGAACCACCGGCCGTCCTAAGGCTGCTATGCTCACCCATCAGTGAGTCTTCCGGGTGTAAACAAGGTCAACAGTGCTGACGTTTGAATTAGCAATGTCGTCAACAACGCCCGTTTCATCGGTGACCGCATGAGGCTCACCCCCGACGACTGCCTCTGCTGCCCTCCTCCCCTCTTCCACTGCTTCGGTCTCGTCCTCGGCCTCCTGTCCGTCATCACCCACGGTGCCAAGATCGTTTATCCGGCTGAGGTCTTTGACACCAAGGCGACTCTCAAGGCCATTCTCGAGGAAGACTGTACGGCACTCCACGGCGTGCCTGCTATGTTCGATTCCCTGTTCCAGGCTGCCCCCGACGACTTCAAGTCCTCCAAGATTCGCACCGGTATCGTGGCCGGCGCCCCCGTGCCCCGTTACCTGATGGAGTTGATGGTCAACCGTCTTGGTATGAAGGAGTTCACCAGCAGTTACGGCTTGACCGAGGCATCCCCTACTTGCTTTAACGCCTTCACCGACGACGCGCTTGGCAAGAGACTTACGACTGTCGGTACACTGATGCCCCACGCTTCGGCCAAGATCGTCGACAGAGATGGCAACATTGTACCCATGGGTGAGCGTGGTGAGTTGTGCATGGCTGGATACCAGCTCCAGGCCGGATACTGGAACAACTCGGAGAAGACCAATGAGGTTATGGTCCGAGACGCCGCCGGTGTCCTGTGGCTGCACACCGGTGACGAAGCCGTCTTTGATGACGCTGGATACTGCTCCATCACTGGCCGTTTCAAGGATATCATCATCCGAGGTAAGAAGAACATTCGTCGCTCGGACTCTTTCTGCCGTTCCCATTTGCTAACAGAACTTAGGTGGTGAGAACATCTACCCTCTCGAGATCGAGGAGCGTCTCATGGCCCACCCCTCCATCTCCCAGGCCATTGTCGTCGGCCTCAAGGATGAGCACTACGGCGAGGTCGTCGGTGCATTCGTCCAGCGCGCCGAGAACAGCGAGAAGCCGACGTTCCAGGAGCTCAAGGACTGGGTCCGCCAGCGCCTTGGTGGCCACAAGAGCCCCGCGCACATTTTCTGGCTCGGCGAGGACGGCGTCCCTTCCAACGTACCCCTGACGGGCAGTGGCAAGGTCCGCAAGTTCGAGATGGCCAAGGTCGGCGACGAGCTTCTCAAGAAGACCAAGGTCTCCGCCAAGTTGTAATTTGTAATACCGCCTAGAGATGGGATAAAGATTGTGCATAGAGCGATACCATACAAAAGTGCTTTTTTGTTCGTGTTTTTTGGGCCAAAAAGATGGATAGAATGCCCATAGCCAGATTATTTACATCATTTTACACGACGTTGAACAGAGTTTTGATATTAGTGGAACTGTCGAAGCTTAGCATTTACTGCGCGGGACTGTGGTGTTTGTGTTTTGAAACTCTATCGTGTCGCAATCGGGTCAATCCATGTTATTTTACTAGACTTATGTTTGCACTTTGACTAGTTTACTCATCTTCCCCAAGTCTTGGCAGTGGAATTGCGGAAGAACAGCGGGAGAAGAGCGGCTAACGGGGATGCGCCCGCCAAGAGGGCTCCAGTGAGGCCAAATCTGCAGTGAGGCCAAAATCGTCATGAGTCTTTTGTCCCAATACGGCAGCTCAATGTCTTTTTTTCGCCCGCAATTGCGACAAAGTGTCAGCACCGGCTCGACGCGAACATTCATAATTGGTTCGTTTGATAGCATCCTGCCTTTCTGGTCATTTCCTGTTGATTGATATGAGACTCAGATGCTGAAACTGTGTAAGCGGGTGACTCATGAGACGGCCTTACGGCAAGTAAGCTTTCAGCGACGCCTTCTTGTTCGACAATGCAGTGAGAAAATTTGCTTGGTGACGTTTCTGACATTTGTATAAATCCACCAGATACTCAGCCTCAAATTCAACTTCAACATCAGTCTCAACCATCACGCAATTGAGTCACTTAGTCTCCAAAGGCCACCGCAGAGGTTTATAAGATGTCTCAATCAACCATTGCCGCTCTCGCGAAAGCGTATCCCCACGATCCAAAACACCTCCACTCGGTCATCGTCCCCCAACTAACCCACCGGCTCCGCCTGGCATCTGTCTGGTCCATCGCCCCGTCCTCCCGCGTCCTAGACATCGGGTGCGGACAGGGCGACTCCGCCCTTGTCCTGGCGCATGCGGTGTCCGGATCCGACGAAGGTGCGGGGTCGGCAGCGGCCGGCCATGTGACGGCGCTCGACCCGGCCCCGGGCGACTACGGAAGCCCGTACACACTCGCGCAGGCACAAGCGTACATCTCCTTGTCGGAGTACGGCCCGAGAATCACATTTCACCAAGCTGACGCACCATCTTATTTATCTTCCCACCCCAAAGACCAATTCGGCGTTGCGACGCTGTGCCATTCATTATGGTACTTTCCCTCCCAGGACGCAGTCTCGTCACTATTCACGTCGCTTCACTCGTCGGGCCAGGTGCAGAAGCTGTGTTTTGCAGAATACTCCCTCAAGGCGTCCAAACCATCCCAAACCCCCCATGAACTGGCGGTCGAAGCCCAGCGCCGCTTCCACACGCTGCGAGCCGATCGCGGGTTCACTGTCGACCAATCCAACGTCCGCGGCGCGCTCGCCCCGGAGGAACTCATCCGACTGGCCGAGCAGGCCGGCTGGAAGCTGCAGGAGAAGGGCTCGGTTGATACGCCAGGACTGTTGGATGGGCGGTGGGAAGTCGGAGCTGTGGTGGATCCCAGCTGGACGGATGAGGTTTTGGGAGAGAAGTTGGGGCGGGAAGCGGAAGAGGAGTTGCTTGGTTACGTGGGTAGGATTAAGGAGGCGGTGGATGAGTTGAAGCAGAAGGGCGAGGGGACGGAGACGATGGATGCTGTTTGGGTGGTCATGCAACGCTCATGAACTGAATCTTTTCTTGCCTTGCCTTGAAGAGAACCGATTACGATATACAAGTCCGATGTACCATTTGTTTCTTAGAGCAACTCGACTCTGGCGACTTCTCATAGTCATCCTCACTGGGTTCCGAAGTGACCTGCTGAAGGTGCACGATTATTTCATTGTTTGAGACCTTTCATCGCGGACCTTTCGCCATCATCCTCGCGATCGCGGGATCTACATGCAATCCAACATCACGAGAAGCCGTGCTGTCTCCTTCTCCGCCGAGGAATGTAGAATGGGGCACCGAGATGGATCCAACCACTTTGTTGGTACGGCATTGACTGGGGCAAGACCGATACCGAGCTGAGAGTCGTCTTAGAAATCAATGTCCGGTTTGCAGCCCCCCTACCGAGAACGCCGTCCGAGAAGAAATCATCGATCTGCAGGCATCCAGGCTCACTCTCAGCCCCATCGCCCTAACCGAGAGACAGAAATATGCACTCAATGGCAGGCACGGCAGATCCTGAGTCACGGTTTCCAAGTTTATCAATCTCGGCGGGGCCCAGGTCTTGTACCTGTCCAAAGTGGATGACAACCGTGGATCTTGAGTCAACATTGGAAAACATTGCGCTGGGGGTGGGAAAGGGAAGACTTGATGATTCTATCGGTGCCGTGCCGGCATCTCCAAGAGCGCCTCCGCGTCCCGAGCACGGGAGTCTCCGAGTTTAAGGTTGATTCCAGAGGCACAGCAGATAGCGAATGCCGGACACCCGCCCGTCGAGCACAGCGGGCGGCAGATGAGACTTGGCAGGCGGGGAGAGAGCCGATCGAGGAGACACTCAGATCGTCTCGAGAGGGACGTCGTGTCTTTCCTCAGAAAGGGACGGACGAATCCTGAAAGCTTGTCGCTTCGGCAACAGAGACACACAGGAAGCCACATGTCTGCTGCTGCGCCGCTGTGCCAGACAAAAGGGCCCCCGTTCGTCCCACCTGCGATGGGTGAGGGAGTGGTGTGGTGGAGATGTGAAGGGGAGTGACGAACAAGAGTCGCGCACACCCTCTGATCTGCGATGCTCTGAAGAGGTTCCTCTGGGTACCGCCCAAACAGGCCACTTCGTCCGAATCTGACCCCACAAACCCACAGAGGCGCACGCCCCCCCTCCCCCCCTGGTGGCCTCACATTCCTTGAAGAACACTAAGTGCAGGGACCGCGGGCAGGTTCGGGTTGCGGTACGTACGGAACTTCGGAGCTTAGTCTGTCTTCCCGCTGTCCCACCTTGAGAAAATTTTTGATCTTATCTGATCCGGCTGGTGGCCGTTTCTGTGTGGATCGAACGCCGCCTCCGACGCCGGAGCCATCGCTGGACCGGGTTCTAATAAAGTTATCAGATCCGCTAAGGGTCAGCCAGTGCAGCCACCTTCCCTGGAACAAGAAACGCCTCGCACGCAACTGGCGGCATCGACATCGAAACGTCGACGAGGGATGGACATTAGCCACACACACACCCCCCGTCCCGTTCCTCTCTTAACGCCGAACTCTGCTCAACCTCTCTTCCACTTTGCTCCGAAGCTGGGCTGGGGACAGGGTGGAAGAAAGTTCGTTCATTCGGAGCATTTTCGTTGCGCCCCATTTCCCATCGTCTTCGACCCGAGGTCTTGGCCGCTGCGAGTGCAAGCCGTGGAGCCGTCGAATTCACACGAGGGACCCCTCCTATGTCCACATGTCCCATTAGCGACTCGTCCCCCCTACTCGCCTCCTCCGGTACTCACCTGTATCCATCTAGATGTACCCCCCGTGGGAACTGCCAATGGAGCCAAGACCAAGTGTACCCCGCCGTCAACCTCTCTCTCAGTCTGTCTCTGACCACCACCCCCGGACTGGACCAAACTGATTGAACGGTGTGCTGGAACGATGTCATGGGCCGGCCCTGGAAGCTGCGAGGCGGCCCGGTTGCTTGCTCGATTGCTGTGTCGCCTGCAGCCTGCAGCCCATTGAAGAAAAAAAAAAAAAAAATCTGAGCCATGGCATGGCAAGGCATGGCATGGCACGCCATACACCCACGAGCGGCGGGATTCCGACGAGACAGAGAGGGCGACCAGGGGTATCTGCGTTGTCAGGGTGTTCAATGGCTGTAACTCGGCGTCTTTTTCCCCCTTGCCTTTCCAAAAGAGTAGGCGGTGGTGACATAGCCTGCGCGTGAAGCTCCGAAGCTCCAAGCTCACCTTCTCTTCCAATCTTTCATCGTCCCCCATATTCCCAAGAAGAGCTCAAGCTGTGATACCAATTGCGTCAAACTCGAGAACATCTCACACCCCCAGATCCTCCCGTCGCATACTTTCTACCCAATTAGACTTTTCGAAAGACACACTTAGAGCTTCGTCACGAGCAACACCGCAGCCATGTCGGCGCCAGTCTCCCTCTCCGCTCTCGCCTCCTCCAACGAGAGCATCATCAAGCTCCCTCACCCGTACCACGCCGAGTACGCCGTCCAGCGCGCCTTCAACCACGACACCTTCGCCGGCAAGACCGCCGAGGGCGGCCTTCACTTCTACCGCCTGGCCCCCCACGCTTCCAACGCCGGAACCTCCAAGCAGGTCCCCGTCCCGAGCGCCTGCACAGCGAGAACCTCTACTTCACCGAGCCCGCGGACCTCAAGTCCAGCGAGCTCCCTGCCGACTCAAACAACAGCGCCTGGGCCCGTTCCCGCCGCTCCCCGAGCACCGTCTTCTCCTGGGACGGCAAGACCGCGCCCACCCTCGCCCAGGCATGGCTCCTCGTCTACGTTCTCTGGGTCCTCCGCCCGGCCGACGAGCTCCAGCGTCTTGAGCTCCGCGGCGCCGGCGCGGCCGTTCTCGGCCAGCAGCTCCGCGACGTTCTCCTGGCCATCGAGCACCCCGTCCAGAACGACTCCCAGAAGCCCGCCGCCACGGAAGAGCAGGCCACCGTCGTCCTCCTCCGCAGCGCCTTCTGGCAGGGCGCCGGCTCCCCCTTCGGCCCCCGTCCCGTCTGGCTGCCCGCCGAGTCACCCGCCAGCCTCGAGCGCCCTCTGTCCTCCTACCCCCTTACGCCTCTCCAGCACACCATGACCGCCGTCCCGGCCTCGGACCCGGCCAACCCCAACCTCTATCAGCAGGCCTGGCACCCCGTCCGCCCGGCCAAGCCCGCGCCGGGCTCGACCGTGTACAGCCGCTGGATCCCCCACCTGCGCGAGACCTTCTCCATGGTCGCGCTGGACTACCACAACGAGGAGCACCTTCGCCTCTTCCACGAGTGGCAGAACGACCCCCGCGTCTCCCAGGGCTGGAACGAGACCGGCACCCTCGACCAGCACCGCGAGTACCTGCGCAAGATCGACGAGGACCCTCACCAGTTCGCCATCCTCGCGGCGTGGGAGGACACCTTCTTCGCCTACTTTGAGGTCTACTGGGCCAAGGAGGACAAGCTGGGCGGCTACTACGACGCGCAGGACTGGGACCGCGGGCCACTCGCTAGTCGGCGACGTGCGCTTCCGCGGCCCCCACCGCGTGAGCGCGTGGTGGTCCTCCCTCATGCACTTCCTCTACCTCGACGACCCGCGTACCACCTGGGTCGTCGGCGAGCCCAAGAAGACCAACGACACCGTCCTCATGTACGACTTCATGCACGGTTTCGGCCTCGACAAGTTCGTCGACCTCCCCCACAAGCGCAGCGCCTTCGTCCGCTGCTCGCGCGAGCGCTTCTTCCAGCTGTGCCCGCTCGGCGAGAACGAAAAGGTCGTCGGCGGCATGCGTCTGGGACTCGTTCCCAAGTTGTAAATTTGTCCGTCCACCCACGTCCCTCCCAAGTGGAGAGTGAGCAGTGAGCAGTGTGTGTGTGGATCTAGGTACGCGCGACGCGGAGTGGGGTTTTTGTACGTAAAAAGGTACCGGCAACTTTCAGGAATACCTATGTATGCTGTAGAATTTATTTCCATAATTTGAGTAAAAGATCTGATAAGCACAATTTCTTTTTTTTCTTGATATGCAGGAACATGATTCATAGCCTAGTCCAATGTCCTATTTCGATCACACACCCACACAAGGGCAAAACTTGGTTGAAGTTCATAAAAGATCATTGCGTTTATGTCTAAAGGTAGGCAATTTATTCTAAACTACCGGATGGACGTTGCGTCATCATCATTGCGCCCATGAACACCATTGTAACCCAAAAAAAACAAAAAAAAAAAACACCCAGATAATTTTTCAAAGCAGAGAGCAGATTCAGTTGTCGGCCTTGCCAAGCTTCATGTGGTTCCAGCAGACTAAAAGAACCAGGGTTAGTACCGTTGCGATCAAGTAGACAGGGGTGTCGGGGAGAACTTACTGGTGAAGCCGAGGTCGTCACGGAAGTAAGAGTGCATGACGTCCTCGCCCCACGTGGTGCCCTCAGAGCTGCTGGCGACAGCCTTCTTGCCGACAGCGAGACCGATCATGGGCTCGACGAAGCCGAGCTCGTAGAACTTGGGCTTGTGCTCCTTGTTCGTGAGCTTGACCAGCATCAGCTGGTGGATGTTGATGGCGGCCACGTGGCCGTGGTGCATGGCGGTACCGCAACGCTTGATACCGGGCCACTTGGCAATGTCGCCGACGGCGATGTGGTCCTCGGCGTTGGGGATGTCGGAGGAGAAGACCAGGTTGGGGTGGATGGGAACGTAGCCCTCCTCGTCCTTAGCGGCGGCGGGGACGAAGTCCGTGGAGGGGGTCTGGCGGGAGATGGCCATGACGACCTCGCTGGCGATGAGCTTGTCGCCGTTGGTGAACTCAACCTCGTAGCGCGCGCGGCCGTTGGCGGTGGGCTCGATCTTGCGCGTCTCCTTGACGCGGGTGTTGAGGAGGACCTCGACGCCGGCCTCCTTGGTCAGCTCGAGAGCCTTGTCCTTGCACAAGTCGGACAGGCCCTCGGAGGAAAGAAGCTGGTTGCGGGAGTGCACCAGGTCACCTTGGTGCTGGGCTCGACGAGCTTCAACTCGGCGGCCATCTCGATACCGACGGCACCACCGCCGACGACGATGACGCCATCGGGGGCATTGCGGACGGCGTGGATCTGCTCCTCGGCCTCGAGCAGGAACTGCTTGCGGGTGAGGGACTGGGGAACCACGGGGAAGGCGCGGCGCAGGCCAGTGGCGCCGATGAAGAAGTCGTAGGAGAAGTCCTGGGGCTGCTTCGTTTCGTGGTCGAGGACGGTGGCGGTCTTAGTGGCCGGTCGACCTTGCTGACGCTGCCCTGGACGAAGCGCACGTTGGGGCGCTGCAGAGAGGGGATATCTTTGGAACTTGACCCACGACTTGGCGGCGTAGGCAGGGTCGGCGAACGCAAGCGGCGAGCCGATCAAGTGGACTAGGAAAATAGGTCACGGGTAAGTTGGTGGTCAGACGAGATGGGCCGCGCTGGGGATTTTCGTTCTTACAGAAGCCGTCACGCTCATCGGCAATGGTGATGTCGAGCGGGATGTTCTTGAAGTCGGCGTGGTGCTCGTACGGGGAGTGAGCGAGGCGGGGGGACTCGCCCTTGCTGAGGTCGAGCAGGTTGAGGGCCGTGGACATGCCAGCATACGAAGTGCCGGCGATGAAGACCTTGAAGGGAGGGACGGTAGGAAGGGAACCCATCTTGTCTTTTGCTGCGGGGTCTGACTGGGAGGAAGATTCTACGTCGAAGGAAGGAGAGGACAGCGAAGAGAAGGAGCGGCGAGAGCAAGTATTGAACGACTCGAAGGAAAAGCCGCGATGGGGGAGACAGGTTGAGGCAAGTGAAGAGAGCGAAGATGCAGTTGCGGACGGGAACATGTGCATACTAGAAAGCAGCAAACATAAAGATAGCGTCCGCCGGAAGCCGAGCGGGCCTGGATCGGAACGGAGTCCTGGTCGGTTTGTGCGAGGGGCACGACGACTGAGACTGGTTAAAGTTGCCCAGAAAATCCCACCAAATCCCCCCAAAGAGGAGCCAGAATCACCCCTCCCATGGAGAAGGTGAAGGGCTGGAGGGCAGGTTCAGCCGAGGACGAGCTCCTCGGAGGAAGCACGCTGCAGCCGAGACGGCAGGGCGAAGGGCAATCTGGATCCGCTGGGCCATGGCGATCGAGGGGCGTCCGGCGGGCAGGACAGCGAAGAAGGAGGGGAGCGCCAGCGGAGATGACGGCATGATTGGGTGGGTTTGGACAGTCACTTTGGGCTTTGGGAAAGGGATCCTAAGTATCTATTAGTGCAACACTGGCGATGTACCAGACAATCAATAATATGGGTAGCAACGGTGCCAAGAGGGGCGATGGACCGAATGGTTGCTGGAATACGTGGACAGGAGACGGGAGAGGTGGTGGCCATCCCGCCGGAGGGGTTTTGGTTTGGTTTGGTTTGGGTTGGCGTGTTGGAGTTTGGAGGGGCGATGGATGTGTGTAGTTTTACCCTGCCTTGAGATTATCAGATGGTGGAGGAGTTAAAGTTATCAGATCCGTTCAGAGACATGCAAGCCACTCCCAGCGCCGGGACAGACCGGTTTTACTCAGTGACTCCAGGGCTCGACGCTCGACGCGGACTGGTTGAAAAGATCAACCCGTTACCTAATGAGGACAAGTAAAAGGTACGTGTTCCAGGGCTGCGCCTCGTTTTCAGTGGGCGCCCGGCGTTCGTTGAATGCTGAGGTGAGGTGGGCGTGAGGAACAAAAGGTCGGAATTCGAGTTTGGTTTCTCGTTGCATGTCGGGTTCCTTGGGTGCCGTCTGAACTGACCGGCCGTTGGGACTAGTGCGTCAGAAGGAGTCCTGGGGCGCGCGGGACTACTCCGTATTGCGGCACGCACGCCCAATGGTCTCCCTCTGCGAATTCGAGATGGATCAGACTGGAGCGGGTGTGTGAAATGTGTGTGGGTGGGAGTGACGGTGGGTGGGCGGCGGCAGCAGCAAGCAGGCAAGTCGACATGCGCCATTTTCCCTGCTTGTGAAAATTTTTGGGAAGGCAGATGGAAGTGTCACAGTGAGAGAGAAATGAAGGCTGAACAGGGCAGGTTTGTAGCAAGATCCGCAGACGAGCCAGGGCCTCCGCATTTGCGTATGTACTCGTACCGGCGAACGCCTTACCTCATCCGGAAGGGATTCACCGAGCTTTGCCAAGACAAATTATCAGATCCGCACCCACACTCCGGCATCGGCCCCACTCTCGTCGCCTGCTCCACGTCCCTCGCTCCACATCCTCCGGGCCTTCCAACTCCTCAACCCCTCAACTCCCCAACACTGCAGGGCACTGTATTTGCAGTGTAGCCACCTACCTGCCGCATGTCTCGCCCACAAACAGTGCACCCTCGCCGGGAACCCACAGGTACTTTTCACGTGCTGCACTTGTAACGGATGCCACTGCACTCACGGCTCTGGAGACACGCTAAACGAGCAAGAAGGGAGACGGCCACTGTCACACACCATGCCTCTTTCGCTGTACTCCATCGAACCCGCGCCACGATGGTCGATACTTGGACTCTACCGCGACGACGGGTTTCTTAACTCCCCGTGGCGGGGTCTCGGCGAGCAAGTTACGCTGTCGTCGACCCTAAACCACCTGAAAGACCACTCTAAAGTGGATGTTGATGACAAAAGAACGCCTCGATGATGCAACTGTTGACCCAGCTCCGTGAGCCGGTTCGCCGAGACGGTGGCTGTAACGGCCGCGCGCCGATACTTTGGTGAAGCTACTTCATGTCTGTCCCAGCCAAATGAAGACGCTTGCTTGATGGACCTGGCCGTCAAGTGGGATGCCGCACTACCAATACCATGGTTGTTGAGCGAGATTCGACTTCGGCAGCAGCCGAACAGCCAGTCAACCACCCGCCCAATGTGACTGAGGAGCAACAACTGCAACTGCATGAGCAGGCCCCAG
Source organism: Colletotrichum camelliae (assembly GCA_018853505.1). Taxonomy (NCBI): domain Eukaryota; kingdom Fungi; phylum Ascomycota; class Sordariomycetes; order Glomerellales; family Glomerellaceae; genus Colletotrichum; species Colletotrichum camelliae. Next base: position 5,295,257 of record JAELVL010000002.1, on the reverse strand, counting down.
AGAAGGCGGGGTCAAGCGTATGTCAACTTCACGTCTGATCATCGTCCACCGATAAGCTTACATGCGTTTAGCGTTTCGAGACCTTCTTCAGCTTCTTCAACCTCTTATTCTATGCCGAACCAACATGGATCGACATTACGCTATTCGTCGTGGGCGGCACCACGGCTGCTGCTGCCGGCGTGCCCTTCCCCTTGATGGGAATCTTATTCGGCCAACTGATTGACGACATGAACGGTGCGACGTGTACTAGTGGAATAGGAGATGCCGACGTGTACATGGCAGCTGTTGATGATAAGGTCTTGAAGCTTGTATACATCAGCATCGGCGCCTTTGTCTTGATTTACAGCTATACTACAGCTTGGAGCATGCTGAGCCAGAGACTGGCACAGCGCTTGCGGGAGAAATACTTCCAGAGTTTGCTCAGGCAGGAGGCCGGATTCTTCGAGAATCGACAAGCAGGCGAGGTTTCATCGCGTTTGAATTCGGATATCCAAACTATTCAGACTGGAACGTCCGAGAAGGTCGGAATCTTCATCGCCACTATTTCCTTCTTCATCACCGCCTATGTCATTGGCTTCATCAAGTATGCAAAGCTTGCAGGAATGCTGGTTTCCCTTATACCGGCGTTCCTGCTTATGTCCATCATCTGCGGAGGACTCGTCCAGAAATGGACAGGAACCATGTCGGATGGAATTGCAAAGGCCTCATCCATTGCATCTGAGGCACTGTCCCATGTTGCCGTAGTTAAGGCTTTCGGGGCTGGACCTCGCCTGGAGGCCAAGTTCTCGTCGCACATGCTTGTTGCCCAGAAGGAGGGCATCAAGAAGGCTATTGCTGCTGCGACTCAAGCTGGATTCTTGTACTTCCTGGCTTATTCTGCCAACGCCCTTGCCTACTGGCAAGGAAGCAAGGCCATCTCCGAGTCCGTCGCTGGAAGAGGTGACGGCACGTCGGTGGGCGACATCTACACTGTTGTGTTCCTCATCGTCGATGGTGCGTGGTTCCAAAAGCTCCTTTGTGTGCAAATTCTGACGGTTTATAGCTTGTATCATGCTCGGCACCATCGCACCCCTCTTGCCCCTCTTCGGATCGGCCTCTGCGGCATTCGTCAAGCTCCGAAAGGACATCGAATTTCGTTCCGCCATTGACTCTGTCACCGAGGACGGCGAGAGACTACCTTCGAGTATTGAGGGCTCTGTTGAACTCAGCGGCGTGACTTTCGCATATCCCTCCCGACCTGACCAAGACGTGCTCAAGAACGTGTCTCTTGTCTGCCCTGGTGGCAAATACACCGCCATCGTTGGCCTCTCGGGAAGTGGCAAGTCAACCATCGCAGGCTTGACCACGAGACTATACGACCCCAAGGAAGGCAATGTTCTCCTGGATGGTCGAAACATTCGGAACTTGAATGTAAGAAACGTGCGCAGCTACATCAGTCTAGTCCAGCAAGAGCCATCGCTACTCGACCGCTCCGTTCTCGAAAATATCGCCCTTGGCCTCGTCAACTCTCCAAAGGAGGAGCATCAATGGCTCAAAGATACCCTCCACGGACCTCACCTTGAACAGCTTGCGGAAGATCTGCAAGGCGGAGCCGAGCTCGACGTTGCAACCCAGGCATATGGCCCCGAGGTGGTCGAAATCGCCAGGCTCGTACAGCACGCCGCTGACCTTGCCGACGCAACTTCCTTCATCGACCGTCTGAGGTATGGCTTCGGAACACCTGTCGGCACCGGCGGCAAGTTGGTTAGCGGTGGTCAGAGACAGAGAGTAGCTCTTGCACGGGCTCTCATCCGCGACCCCAAGATCCTCATCCTCGACGAAGCAACCGCTGCCTTGGATTCAGCCAGCGAACATCGAATTCAACAAGCCGTAGAGAGCGTCTCCAAAGGTCGCACCCTGATCTCCATCGCCCATCGCCTCTCTACCATCAAAAATGCCGACAACATCATCGTCATGAATGCGGGAAACATCGTTGAGCAAGGAACCCACGCCGATCTTATCATTCGTAACGGAGCCTACGCCAACCTGGTCAATCTTCAAAACATTCACACAGCCGAAGAGGATATGGCCCCATCTCGTGCCAGCACAGCTGTTGAGTCTCTTGATTCCAGAAAAACCATTGAAATCGAAAAGGGCGGCGTTGACCCAACAGACCTCGCCAAAGCCATCACGGAAGCCGAAGGGAACGGCACCAAGGAGAAGCCCAAGAAGACAGCGGCAGAGGAACTCCAAGCTAGCGGACTCGATAGCAACAAGTCAGCTTGGCAAGTGATTAAGCAGGTCGGACCCATGGTTCGTCCCCATATCCTCTGGCTTGTTCTCGCTCTTGTTGCCGCCTTCATAGTGGGTTGCACATACAGCGGCTCTGGAACAGTCTTCGGATACGCCATTGGCTCAGCGAGTCCCTGCAACACGCCCAGCTTCATTTCCAGCAAAGGCGCCTTCTACGCCGGCCTCTTCTTCATGATCGCCTGCGTGGAACTACTCGCCAACCTGGCCAGCTGGTCTGCTTTTGGATACCTCGCTGAGAAGCTGCTTTACAAGATCCGGGTGCTTTCCTTCCGATCCCTCTTCCAGCAGGAACTTGAGTGGCATCAATCTGAAAACCGCAACCCTACAACCCTCTTGTCCGTTATCACGAAAGATGCGGCCGCCATCGGAGGCTTCAGCGGCTCCATCATGGGCACGATATTTGCTGTGGTCGTTAACCTTCTGGTCGCAATCATCTACTCTCATATACTTGCATGGCGAATCGCAATCGTGTGCCTCGTGATTCTACCCATTCTCCTCGGCTCAGGAATAATGCAAATCAGGGTCCTCTCGCGGTTCGAGGAGAAGCATGCCGGCGCGTACGCCCAGGCTGTTGGTATCACTGTCGAGTCCGTCAACTCCATCAAGACCGTAGCCACCCTGTCGCTTGAGCACGAGGTGCTGGGCCAGTACAAGCGTGCTCTCAAGGGTCCAAAGAGGGAGATCATCTCGGCCAGCGCATCGCCAATATCTGGCTTGCCATTGCAAACAGCACAGGTAACATCATCTATGCGTTTGCATACTGGTGGGGCTCGAAGCAGATTGTCGAAGGCCGCGCGACCCAAACACAATTCCTCATCATCCTCGTCGCGATGCTCGTGGGAGCACAGCTCTGGGGACAGATGTTCAGTCTTGCGCCCGAAGTGACACGTGCCCGCATGGCCGCTTCGAGAATCTTCAGCCTCCTCGATCTGGACAAGTCGGAAAACGAATCGCCAAGCAAGGCCGGAGACTCCAAGGGAAAAGAGAAGGACGTCGAGGCACTCGCCAACCCTTCGCCACGCCCATCGCCGGGAAAGGGAGGCATGTCCATCACCTTCAAGAACGTGTCCTTTTCCTATCCTGCCCGCCCCGAAGTCCAGATCCTCGACAACATGAGCTTCACGATCCAACCAGGACAGTTCTGCGGCCTCGTAGGCCCCTCTGGTTCAGGCAAATCAACCGTCATGTCCATCGTCCAACGGATGTACACTCCCTCAAGCGGCACAGTCGAGACAGACGGCCAGGACATCTCAAAGTTCACCACGACCTCCTTCCGCGACGATATCGCTGTCGTCCCCCAAGACAGCGCCCTCTTCGACGGCTCCGTGAAGTTCAACGTCTCCCTCGGCGCCCGCCCCGGCCAAGACGCCTCCGACGCCGAGATAACCGAGGCCTGTCGCCTCGCAAACATCCACGAAACCATTGTCGCCCTCCCGCAGGGCTACGACACCGAATGCGGCCCCAACGGCTCCCAGCTCTCGGGTGGCCAGCGGCAGCGCATCGCCATCGCGAGGGCGCTGGTACGAAAGCCCCGCCTGCTGCTCCTGGACGAGAGCACGAGCGCACTCGACGCCGAGAGCGAGAAGGCGCTGCAGGAGGGCCTGGAGCGCGCGGCCCGCGGCATCACCGTCATCGCCATCGCCCACAGGCTACACACGGTTCGTAAGGCGGACGTCATCTTCGTCGTGGAGGCGGGTGCCGTTGCCGCCAAGGGTCGGCACGAGGAGCTGATGGAGAAGAGCGAGAGCTATCGTCTCAACGCCATGCAGCAGATGCTGGGCCACTGATTTGCTTTTTCCTCTTTCGGATCGGGGTTATATTGGGCTGTCTGGAGTTCGTATGCATTTACCAGGTGTACTTTAGCTACATTTTAGGAGTTATTACAGGCGATTGTTGAGACGAAAGATCGGGTGCATAAATACAAACGTCAGCTTGCGACCCGTTCCCGACCTGCTTGCACATTTTGGTCTCTTCTAGACCCGGGCTTTTCGCACATGTCCGTCTCCGCGACCGATTCTTCTTGGAATCATCATGCATAGATTCCGGGACCGAAGTTGCTGGCGGGTTCGCGGGCTTCTGTGAATCACCGCATGGGTCAGACGAGCTCTTTGACCATCAGGGGCTGCAGGTAGGCTTAGCGTTTTACTAGCATTCACTCAAGACTACACGCCTTCGGCTGCAAGGCGTCTAAAAGACTGCGCGTTACAAGATATCCCAAGTTTCAGATGACATGTAGACAAGATAGCGGCCCGAAAGACCGATTTGACGGCACGTGTGACGAGGTTATGCTATACGAATGCTTATAGGAATCACCATCAATGTAGGGAGAGAATAGGCAGAAGGCAAATGAGTATGCGATCTAGGGAAAACCACTTAAAATTCATAAGCCCCATTTCCTGTCAAAAGTCCTCGCAAGCCTTCATCGCTTGGTTGTGATACCAAGCCGCGCGAAAAGGGATTCAGTGATGTCGACTAGGGTCGCACCAGACCCCGTCCTGTGACCCCGCGCGATAACGTGACTGCGTTTCTTCATAAGCCCCTACTCGCGGGGGAACCCGATATCCGTGAGAGAAAAACCATTCCTAAAGTACTGAACCGTAGCAGACCGAAACGCCGTGAACATTCTGAGGTGATGTTGTCAGAAGTTATGGAGCTCACGCTGTCTCGAAACCGCCAAAGGTGTTCTCGCCCGAGTAGGTGATGTACAGGAAGCTGCAGACGGGTTAGCATATTGAGAATAATTACACACGTCTGAGGGGAGAGCGCGTACCCATCCTCGTCCTTGTGCTCCTCGTAGATGCTGCTCATGAGAGCGGCGGTAGGGGGCAGGACCTCATCAACGAAGATGAAGATGGCCTTCTCCGGGGAGAGCTTGATGCGCTTGCGGATGACGTAGACGAACTGTCCGACGGTGAGATCGGCGGGCACAAGGTACTTCTTCTTGTCGATGGTAGCGATATCTGACTTCTCGACCTTCTCGCAGATGACCTGGGTGAGGATGATGGTTAGCTTAAAGGTGCACGACGTGATGATGGGAGATCGGCGGTGACGGTCGGGGAACGTGGGGCACCGGCGATAACGCGCGAAGCTGACGAAGGCAGCGGCGACGATGGCGCCCTGCCGCAGATAAGTGTTGGGGATGCAGTGATGGGAAGGCAACTTACAGGAATACGGTCAGAATACTTCTGACGGATGCGCTCGGCCTCAGCCTTTCGCTTCTCGAAGGGGTGCTCGTCCTTGAACTTGGATCGCATGATGAAGGTGTTGGTAACGGGCGATGGGGTAGTTGTGGATTCCTCAGTGGTCTACAGCTAGTGGAGTGCGGGCGACAGGCAAGTTATAGATGGCGAGAGGGTTGGGCGAGAAGTGATGATGACAGATGCGGAAGAAGAAGTGTGTAGAAAGGAGAGTTTAGGTAACGAGGGGTCGTTTGCGAAGGCAGATGTGCTAAGGTAAGGAAGGTATGGAACGACAAGGTAAGGCAAGCAAAGGTGGTTGCCGCCTTGGGGGTGTCGGTCAGACACACGGGGAATGCAATGGGCGGTCACTGAGTGAATGGTCTGGAGGAGCAGGAGGAGGCGGGTGGCTCAGGCGACGGGGATGCGTACCTGCCTGTGCTGCCTCCATGTACCTCTGTAGGCAGTTTGATAAGGAAAGATACCTGGGTGCGCGGCCCAGGTCAGAGAAGGCTTTGAATGACTAAGCCGCATGGAAGATGCTCCCCGCCCCCTTCCGCTTGGTTTCCACGCCTCCTACTGGTCCGAACTGCCTCAGCAGCACCTCATCAGTCCCGTTGTTATCCTTATCGGATTGTCGGAGCGGGGCAAGACACCGATTTCACATAGGTAGCCAGTCACAGTAGTGTGGTGCAGGTGCGTGCAGGGTGCTGGGGCAAGATTGGCAGCGTCCAGCGCCCAGTGTCCAGCGTCAGCCGGACAGGTGACCAATGGGTCCCAGTGACGAACCACGCAGCCACTTGACGCAGGCTGGCAACCTGGCACACCTACCTTCTGGATCTGGCCTGAGTCACAAGAGGTCCTGGCACACAGTTATTTGTGACTATTCTGCTGCAGAGTACTTGCTGAGAACTTGACACAGTCTCACGGGGTCGTGGTAGAGACGACCTCCTGATACGTGCACACTGCTTGTCTGTGCTTGTTGCTGTCCCTGTCACCCAAAGGCTTTGAGTGCTTGGTCGTCATCGGGGGGCATCACTATGCCGTTCCTTATCGGCGATACTCTGCCTGACGTCATTTGTCCCCAGTAAGAGATGACACTGAGGACTCTCGAGGGGACGGCGTAGCAGTCAACTCAGACTGAGGCACGTGAGGCAACGTGGGGACAGTCGACGGCCGAATAAGTACATATCGTCCGGCCTTGCTTATCTGGCAGATAGGCTGGCTTACTTAAGGCAAGCTTGCAAGACCCGCTCTGGACCTCCGATAGCCGACGATGCAGGTGACAGAATGAGCCGGGCAACGGTCCCTTAAGCTTAACCACTTGGGCATTCGATTCGTCTCACGAGGCAAAGGTTCATTGAACCGCATTCGCAGAGGCGGATACTGGAATCAGTATTGAATTATCATACGACCGTGGTTGCCAGATATGTTGCGCCATCAATGTAGTATTGCTCCCCAGCTTTGGACCCCATGGAGCTCTGATTGCTACGCAGCTCTGCACTGAAAGCTGAAAGCTGACGGCCCGACAAGCTGGAAAGGGTCGCTCTGGGGCTGGACCGTGGGCACCTCAGGTGTTTGCAACAGGGCAGCTCTCCCACTGGTCAACCGTGCCAACGACTCGGCAGGGAAGGCGGTAAGGCGCCTCCGGCGTTCGGCGGCAATGCGACACCTCATCCCACCTTACCATGGATCAATTGGGCCCTGGGAAGGCGGGAGCTGTCCAGTCCCACTGCTTATCCTCCGCTGCCGTGACCGGGGTTCCGCCCATAGAACGTGGAACGATTGAGTTGCCGAATTTACTTTTACAGCTGGCCTGACTGGCTCGAACGACTTCCAGTCAGTCCATGATCGCTACTTGGTGGTCTTATGCCTCTTGCCTGGGAATAATCATCCGATTTCCTGTCCTCTGTACCCCAAGTCACTCTTTCTTGCTATTCCCTTTTAGAATTCTGTCTGTATTTATATTTTCTATCCGGCCGCATCATGGCGTCAATCAGGCATTCGCAGAGGGTGCTCGCACAGCTCGGCAGTTCTCGCACCAGACTCGCAACAGCAACCGCAACCAAGCTCCAACAACCGCAATTGGGTCGCAGACTCGTCTCATCCTCCGCAAAGTCTCATTTCAAGGGTCACCAGTCTAACCCGGCCTTCTCCCGACTTCTAATTGGAGCAATTGGTCTTGCTGCTGCAGCACCCCTTGCCTACAAGATGGTACTGCAGCTTCACTCCGCACCACCCACCCATGCCGGTGCTTCCGTCACTTTGACAACCAATTGCTAACCTTCACCTTCTATCAAAATGCAGGCCGTTCAGGAACCCTTCCAACTCGATTCGCCGTCCCTGGCCGAGCGCGATGCCCTCACCAAGAAGGAATCCGACATCACCGAGGAGTCTCCCATGCGCCTGCGCATGGAGAAGTTCATCAAGGAGCAGCAACAGATTATCGTGAAGGAGCTCGAGAAGGTTGATGGAGGAAAGTTCCGCAAGGACGAATGGACTCGTAAGGAGGGCGGCGGTGGCATCACCTGCGTGCTGCAGGACAGCAATGTCTTCGAGAAGGGTGGCGTCGGTGTGTCCGTCGTCTACGGCACCCTCCCCAAGCCCGCAATCGCCAAGATGCGCGCCAACCACAAGAACCTTGATGACAGCGTTGACGCCCTCCCCTTCTTCGCCGCCGGCTTGAGCATGGTTCTGCACCCCAAGAACCCCATGGCCCCGACCGTCCACCTCAACTACCGTTACTTCGAGACAGCCCATCCCGACGGCACTTCCAACGCATGGTGGTTCGGCGGCGGCAGCGACTTGACACCCTCCTACCTGTTCGACGAGGACGCAGTCCACTTCCACAAGACGATCAAGGAGACATGTGACGCCCACGACAAGAGTTACTACCCGCGCTTCAAGAAGTGGTGTGACGAGTACTTCTACAACAAGCACCGCGGCGAGTGCCGTGGCGTCGGCGGCATCTTCTTCGACGACCTCGACGAGACCGAGAAGGACCGCGAGAACACCTTTGCCTTCATCCAGGACTGCCTCAAGTCCTTCCTGCCCGGCTACCTCCCCATCCTCGAGAAGCGCAAGGACATGCCCTTCACTGAGGCGGAGAAGGATTGGCAGCAAATCCGCCGCGGCAAGTACGTCGAGTTCAACTTGGTTCACGACCGTGGTACCGCCTTTGGTCTGAACACCCCTGGCTCGAGAGTCGAGAGCATCCTCATGAGCTTGCCCCTGACGGCAAGCTGGAAGTACATGCATGAGCCCGAGCCGAACAGCCGCGAGCAGCGTCTCGTAGACGTTGTGAGGGCGCCCAAGGAATGGGTGTAGATAAGGCAATATGAGGGGTAGAATAAATACCTGGATATGGAGCAATGGGATGCAAGCGATATTTGCTGTACAACTATCCCCTTTTATGGCGGACATAATGAGATTAGACAAAAGCCTTCAGGCGGCAAAACTCAATAAGAGATGTTTTCTTCTGTTCATTCCTGCTGAAACTTGTCTAGCCTCTTGCATTGGCAGCTTCAATTGTGCGGGAACTATTAGAGCTCCGATGCTTCCAATCCCAAACAGCGTCCTTAACCATGGATTTTTGGCACACATTACGCCACCAAATGATCTACAATTCGCTTTCCCAAATACAACCTCATGAACCAAAACTTGTCCTCCAAATGAAGACCTCTCATGCTATCCAGAGAACACCATGAGCCCATCACAACCAACACCTCGCGCTGTCCTCACGAGCCTCATAAACAGTCTAACAACAATAACGCTACCCCCGCTGCCACAGCCCAGCAGCAACCCGCTCAAATCCCTACCTCAATCCCAGCGTCCGATACTGGTAACCCTCCACGTTCTATTCCCTTCGCTCGTCCTCCCCGCCCTGGATCTTCTCGACCGCAACCTCGTAACTCGGGTGGTGAAAGTCGACGCACTCCCCTACGACACCGATTCCGATACCGACGACGAGAACCAAGTCCCCGCCCGACCCCGCCATCGACCCCGCCGCAGACCAACACTACCACCACCACCAGCCATCCTCCCCCTCCAATTCCGACGACCAGGATGCAAACGACCAGGATGCAAACGACCAGGATGAGGCGACAGCCGTCCCCAACCGCGACGAGCCGGCAGCATTCCACCTCGTCCGCTCCGTAGCGTCCACGTTCCGCCGCAACCAGTCCGCTGCCATGACAACTTCCACGGCGGCGACGTACCTCGTCCAGCTGGACGCGTGGAACTGCACCTGCGCCAATTTCGCTTTTGAGGCGTTCCCCGCCGCCGCTGCAGCATCAGAGAGCGACTTGGAGATCTTGGGCGCTGGCGCGGCGGAGGACGAGATTGAGGTGTCGCCTGATTGGCAATTCGGGGGTCTTAGTCTCGACGGGGAGGATTCTGGCGGGGTGCCGTGTTGCAAGCATCTGCTTGCCTGTTTGCTGGCAGAGCAGTGGTGTGATGTTCTCGGGAGCTACGCTTTGGAGAAGAGGTTGGATCGGGAGGAGATTGCGGGAACGATTGGGGATTTGTAAATCATCGCGCGATGTGAGCAATGGATAATATCAGTTCAAAACATGCTATCATTGTACAAGGCACATTCTTTTCTTGTGAATATGCCTATTTCCCGCCCCCGGCCTGCCCTCCTGGACGCCGAGATATTATGACATGCCACACGGTCCCAATGTCTATCGCGGGTATCAGTCCCGTGCGTGTGTTTCCCATCCATCTTCGTCGTAATCAAGTCATCTACTTCTTCTTCTCCTTCGCCTCCTTATCCTTGTCCGAAGACTCCTTAGACTCGCCGTTGACGCCGTTGGCCTTATCGTCCTTCTTCTCCTCCTTGCCGTTCGCCTCATCCTTCTTAGCCTCCTTCTCCTCCTGCTGCTGTCGGTTCTGGATCTTGTTCTCGATAAGGTCATGGAAGGCCGTGATTGCACGGATCAGACTGCTGAGGTAGATGGCCATGAGCTGGTCGTTGGTCTTGATGCTCATGGCATGGGAGAGCTCGCCGCCGCTCGACTTTCCGTCACCCTTTGGCGGCGTCGACAGGTTGGGCAAAAGGTTGAAGACGTCTTGGAGGTTGCCTAGGATGGCGTGGTTGACCGGGAGCTGGCCATCGAGGACCTTCTGGAGGTAGGCGCCAATGTCGCGCAGACGGAGGTGCAGCCCTTGGAGGGACTGGAGCTGGTTTGTTATCCGGGTCGACAAGGTGCCGACTGCAACGTCACGAATATCGCGGAGAAGGTGCTCGACACCAATCTCTTCTGCTTCCTCGGCCTCGATGATTGACGGAGTGTGGACAAAGGTTCTTGAGGTGGTTGTGCCGTCCTAAACATAGTACATCAGTGATAGGTCCTCGCTTGAGGATCAAAGCAAGACCCACATCCTTGATCTCCTCCACGGCGAAGTATGCGTCCGTTGGCACGCCCGCCTCCTTCGGTTGTACATCAATAATGACTAGGAGAGGGTTCGGGGTGTAGCGCTTGAACAACTCGTTGATCTCGAGATCCGATGCCCGCAGCTTGGGTCCGGAGTGGTACCAGCCAATCAGCTTTTCCCTTGCGTTAACCTTCTTGAACATGTCATTCATGCCCTCGACGTAGTTGTGGTCCAAGAACCACACTGAGGGGTCCTTGTCATCCTCCTCGAAGGGCACTGTGGATTAATGTCAGCCTCGTGGGCAAAGCCTACGGGTGGTGTGCCGTCGGTGTCATCGTACCTGCGAAACTGTTGGATACACGGACGTTCTTGCCATCGTTAGAGCCCAAAAGGACACCGACCACTCTGCGTTTCGATCCCTTGACTACCGCCCGGTTGTAGTGATCGACAACGGAAAGAAGGACGAGAGGGGCAACGGAGACGTTCCGTGTGACGAGAGACAGAGTCTCTGCGGTGGTGGCAGGCATGATAGAGGTGTTTTCGTAGCTTCGCTGGGTCGATTGGGTCGGCTTCGTGGAGGATGAAGGGTTGACGAGGCGGCAGCGATTTTGGATGTTGGTGTAGTGAGTACCGTGAGGTAGTGGTGGTGCTGTCGTACTGCTAAGGCTGCCTTCCCGCCCAGCTTAGCTACGAATCGGGCTTAGGCGCAAACGAAAGCTCGAGCCTCGCCAGATCACGTGGAACGAATGCAGTATGAATTACATAAGCAGGCACCTGGAAGGTAATCAAGCTCATGTCCTCCAGCCGCTTGAGGCTCAAGCCGTGGCTTGCTCTAGCACCTGCCACCTGCCACCTGCCACCTGCCCCATCGGCATCTCGTTTTTCGCGATCAAGATCTCCCGACAGCCAAGTCCGGCGTCGGCCCCTGCTGGATCCATCTGTGCCATGCTTTCCGTCCTCACTGACTAAGGAAATTCAACAACGGATTTATTTCCATCTGAGAAACGGGTACTGTGGTATGCGCCTCAACAAGTGACATCTGAACACGAAGCCTCCTGGCCTTCTCAAGCCTGAGATGGCTTTCTCGGAGAATTGCGGGTGACTGGGGTGACCCTAAGAGACTCACATGCCGCACGGCACTAGAAGCCCTCGAGACCAAGGCCTGGGCCCGGTGACCTCATAGCAAGGCGTGCCCATCCGGTGCGCCGGGGGCTGGGTCTTCTCGCGAGAGCTTCTGATGCCGTCCGCCGTGCCTTATCCGCATATTGCTTAGCTGTGCCTCTCTAACAGTCACGTAGCGCAACTTGGGTGTCTAAGTCTTAGGAGGACTAAAGTACGTCTGTACCTGCCCGCAATGGACCTCGGCGGAGGGGGAACGGCGAGGACCGACCAATGGCGGGCGGAGCGCTGTAACGGAAGCGCACTCAATGGCACTTGGACGGAAATATGGAGATTGGAGAGACCTTTGGCAGCGAAACAGCCGAACGAACACCTGCCACCCTGTTCCCCCAGCAGAACCAGCAGAAAGGGCCCCAGTAGATCTACCCAATCACGTAATCCTTAGCCGACGCCGTGGCCGCAAAATGGTCTGTCACCTGCCTTCACCCACGCGCAAAGCTCGGTTCGGCGCAAGTACCCAGCCAGAGGTGCAGCAGAATCCAGCCCAGGAGGTTTGCCCTGCACCTTGCCGGGCAGTTCCAGTTCCAGGGCATTTTAGGTGGTGCATCCGTGCCTGGACACTGCTGGAGGCGGAAACCCGGGCGACCTTGGCTGTTCACTAGGACTTCGCAGCAAGTCTCAACCTCTTTCGCGACTATTTTTCCCGCAAAGCTTTGTTGCTTCTTCTACCCAGTCCTCCAACCTCGACAACTCTTCTCTCTCCCTCCCTCTCCGCCCTCACTCTCCGCCCTCACTCTTCGTCTTCTGCTCTTGAAGTAGCTCTCTTCTTGCATCTCTTTGCTTACCACTCACACCTCCGAAAGCCTCGGTCCGGCCCTAGTTCACTCTTCACAAGCCGTCAAAATGAGCAGTCTCGTTGAGGAAGCAGTCAAGAAGCTGACCAACACGGTCGAGAGCCTCGAGTCTAGAATCAAGGCTCTTGAGGACCGCGCGGCTGGCGGTTCCGGCAAGCTCTCTACCGAGGAGGTTCGCATGATCCTCATCGGCCCCCCGGGTGCCGGTAGGTGTCTCCAATCGAGCTTTTTGGCTCGCATCGCTTGCTCGTCGCAACAGCCATGCTGATTCTTGAACTCCCGCACAGGCAAGGGCACTCAAGCTCCCAAGATCAAGGAGAAGTTCAACTGCTGTCATCTGGTAAGCCAATTGACATCTGTCTTTTGTGCCGCATGCTTTCGATCATCTCTAACTGCGGGTTTCACATCTAGGCCACTGGTGACATGCTGAGATCGCAAGTCGCCAAGAAGACTCCGCTCGGCCGGGAAGCCAAGAAGATCATGGACCAAGGTGGTCTCGTCAGCGATGACATCGTCATTGGCATGATCAAGGAGGAGCTGGAGAACAACAAGGAGTGCAAGGGAGGGTATGTCGAATCTATCTGTCGCGAGACCTGCCGACGGACACCGTTCAGCAGCCATGGCGCACCAGTTGCAGAGCCAACATAACGCTAACATACGGACCAACCTCACAGCTTCATCCTCGACGGCTTCCCCCGCACAGTCCCCCAGGCTGAGGGCCTCGATGCCATGCTCAAGGCGCGCAACCAGAAGCTTCAGCATGCTGTCGAGCTGCAGATTGACGACTCCCTGCTCGTCGCCCGCATTACCGGCCGCCTCGTCCACCCCGCCTCCGGACGCTCCTACCACAGCACCTTCAACCCTCCCAAGGAGTACATGAAGGACGACATCACTGGCGAGCCTCTCATCCAGCGCTCCGACGACAACCCGGAGGCCCTCAAGAAGCGTCTCGCTACCTACCACGCCCAGACGGCTCCCGTCGTCGGCTACTACAAGCAGACCGGAATCTGGAAGGGTCTCGACGCCTCCCAGGAGCCTGGCCAGGTCTGGAAGAACATGCTCGAGATCTTTGACTCCCAGCGCAAGGGTGGTCACGCCTCCGGCATCCTCAGCCGCATCACCTCCAAGAACTAAGCTAGCAATATTCAAAGCCCGTGGCTGTTGCCGTGTCCACGCCTGCTCCCAGCCCAGAGCGAGCATGTCACACACGGACAAACGAGAAGACTTGATCAAAACCCCTTCTTATCGGCTATCAACCCTTTTCGAAAACCACGGCCGGCAAAGGAAGAGGAACGTGGTTCGGAGGAAACGTTTTTATGGAACTGTTATTTTTATGGATCATGAAAGGACCGGGAAAGGGGGATACCGTTTCCCAACCGTCGTCCACGCCTTTACCATGCAGGCTTATATTTTGCTACTGACGTTTTGGCCATTGGGAGGGGGGATTCGGGAGCTTCTCGAGCTTCTTCCACGACCCACAACACACTCTCACACACCTGAACGAACCCTATCGTGTAGAAACATCGCACGCTTGTATGTACCACAATTACTGTCTCACTAATAACCAAAAACGGCGGTTTGCAGTTGGATGGGCACCGAATACAAACAATTCTTCAAAGATTGATTCTTCATCGTCTTCAACCCCTGACTGAACCTGCAGTGATGTGCGTGAGATCGCCCAAAAGCAAGGTGAGGAAGAAAAAAAAAAACGCGTTCGCTACACTTCGGTTCGCGTGGCGCCGAACTCGGCCACCTTCGGCATTGCTGTGTCTTACCTGGCCTGTACAAGAAAAAGGTGAAAATTACGGGGCCGCTCTCCCCGACTTCCGTCTCCGACGACCACGGCCCCCACGGGTTTTGAAAACTGGACCTCCTTCATGCCCCATTCCCGTCGAAACCGATCTTCCACCAGGATGACGCAATACGGACCTGTCGGGTGTCGATGGTAGGTAATGTCGGAGAGGCAACATTCGGGTCATCCCGGCCGAGGGATTCGCTTGGAAAACAACGCCGATGCGTGAAGGGGGCGCGGAGTTTCAACAAAAGGCAACGAGATGATATCGACAAGTTCGGTCCATTCTATAACACTCCTGTCAAAAGATGAGAAGCAAGGCTTGCTCCTCCCATACGCGCTATCAAGTATGAACAAAGAAAATATAAGGAGGTCGAACACAAAGGAGGCCCGGAAGTTTGAAAGGCAAGTAAGTAGGGACGAGAATAAGCCGTTGAAAGGAACAGAGAGCCGCCACCATCCCTGCGATGCAATGCGATGCTCCCGAGATGCAGGCCAGCCAAGCCATCCCCTCCACTTAGACAAGAAAGATGCCAACGCCAACGATGCTTTCCGCTACTCCAAAGCCAAACTGCCAGATATGGTGAGATAAGATATAGTGGGAGTTGAAGAGCGGTTTAAATGCTTAGGATGGGTTCCTGCTCCGGATGAATTGGACACTTTGGGCTGCTCTACCTCCTAGGAGTGGCTGCACAACAAATCAGCACTCATGTCCATGGCGTTCACTAGCAAGTTTCGTACCGTTGACCATTTGTCTCTGCTTGCCCAGCCAGCTCTTGGGCACTTCGTTTCTCCTCTGCAACACCACGTGGTTGCTCTGAATACGGCTAGTAAGATCGTACCAGGCGGTGGCAATGAGGGCGTTCTCGCGTTGAAGATTCTTAATGATTTGGTCACTCGCAGCCTTTGCAATTATCGTCAGTCCTTAGACAATCATGGGTCATAAGGGGAGAAACGGTAATATCCAATTCAGCCGCATTACTAAAGCGTTAAAACGTACCTTTTGCGCCGCAGCCGCTTCGCCACCCTCCGCCGCCTTGAGCTTACGCTGCAAGTCGTACTTTTCTTGCTCGGACTTCTCCAGTTGCTATAAAGAGGCTTCCCGTCAGTCACTACCGCCCATATGCGTGGATCATAAAGTCAAGTATCAGAACTCAGCTCTCAGCCGACGCCATGACGAGGGAGTTAAAGCCCTGGGGCGCGACGAAGACCTTGATTGCCCAAACACTTTGCTTGCTACATTCTTGATCCAAGCCTTCTTCTGCACGGGTTCTTTGTGCCTTGGCTGGCGTTCTGAGAACGTGTGAGGATGACATGGGGGAGCCATGGGCCGGGGCTTTGGATCGTTGTCGTACAACGTTGATGCCCGCGGCTCGGCGGGCAGTTCAGGGAATTCAGGGGCGTCGGGCTCGGATTTGGGGGAAATTTGGAGAATGTGTCTAAAACGTACCGATTGTCGCTCTTTGAGTCGCGCCCGCAGCTTCTCAATCTTGTCTTCGCGCTTCTGGCTAACCTCGCTGGACTCGGCACCGTCTTGTCGGCCCTCCTTGGCTTCGTCAAGTTCCTTGCGAAGTTTGTCCTTCTCTAGTAGAGCGTTGATTAGTGAGCTTTGACGGTTTTCCAAATCAGCGCTGAGGTTCTTTATTTGTAGGCGCGCTGCCTCAAGCTCCTCTCGAACCGAGGCTGAGATGAGCTGGTCAGTGGATTTGAGCTCCTCAAGGGCGGTGACACTATCTTTAGCAACAGCAGAGAGATCTGTCCTGGCGCTGAGGAGCTCTCGATCCTTGTCGGCAAGCTGAGCTTGCACCTCTGTGAGCTTCCTCTTCTCGGCTTGGAGCTCATGAGTCATCTGAGCAACCTGAATCTTCAAGTTGGCCAACACCTCACTAAAGTAGTATTCTTGCGTTAGCACTCGTTCCAGGCCAAGTGGGATAAGCATGTTAACGAATTCGACTGACTTTTCGCCGCCGCCCCCAATCAAAGCGCTGACTTGAGCTTCTGCGAGCTGGTGCTTCTCGAACGTCTCGTTGTACGTGCTTTGGAGACGCTCCCGCTGTCGTCGTTCGTCCTCGAGCTCTTGTCGCAAACGAGCGTTTTCCGAAGCGGAGCCCATGCCGCTGCGGAGCAAGTTGTTCTCAGCCTTAAGTCGAGAGACCTCAAGGCTAAGGTTGGGAGGAGCACTGCTGCCGGCACTGTCGAGCTCCTGCTCCAAGCTGAACCCGGCAGAAGCTGCGTCTGGTGACATCGCTGATGAGCCAGCCCCAGTAGCAATTTGCTCCTGCAACTCAGAGATGAGGCGCTCATCTGAGAGACGCTGAGCGTCGAGAGACTGAAGACGAGCCCTCAGCTGCGTGGTGTCATCGTGAAGCATCCTTCGCTGGGCGTCCAGCTCGACGTACTGCAGCTCATAATCTCTGAGCTTCGAAGCGTACTGCTCATTGGTCTGTTCCAGCGCCTGATTCCTCTTCAGGACCTTCTCATATTCAATGAGGTCACGCTGCATCTGCTCCTTCTCGTAAAGCAGGTTGTCCATCTCTTTCGACAAGGTGGATTGGGCCTCGAGCTTCTGCTTGTACCGCTCCACCATGTTGGCCTTGCGGGACAGCTCTTCGTTCTTGAAGCGCAGTTCCTTCACCTCGTCATCGAGAACCTCGAGCTTCTGGGTCTTGGCCTTGAGCGCAGAGACCTCGCTTTGCAGCCGCTCTTTCGCGATCCGATCGTCCTCAGCCTGAGCCTCCTGGTTGGCGATAAGCTCATCCTGCTCACGCAGCTTCAACTCAAGCGACCTGATGACCTCCTTTCCAGCACCATCTTGGGCACTATGGAATGCTTCCAGCTCCCTTCCCTTTGCAACTACTTCGTCCTTCAGATCGTCATAACTCTCCTGCAGATGGCCTAAGCGTGTCTCCATGTCTGCGAGGAGCTTTCCTCGTTTGTCTAATTCGGAACGCAGACGTATGTTGTCAGCCTCCATAGCAAGGTCGGCATCGTGACCCTCGTGGGTAGCGTCGGAAGTGTCGTCGAGGTCTGCTGCGTCAGCTTCTTCCATGGCTTGCTTCATATCCTGAGTGATTCGCTGGAGCTGCATGAGGACCGCCTTGTCGGAGATGTCTTTGGTAATGCGCATGACGTATCGTTCATTGTTACTTCCGAGCATCGCAATTGCAAAGAGAACGGCAATGAGCTGTGTGAATTTTCGAATTAGCGGGTCCATGGGCCGAAAGAGAACGACTGTGTCGGTCATGATGATAGGTACCTGGGCGATAGCTTCTGGCTGCGCTTCTCTAGCTCTGGGTCGAATGTCTGCAGACTTAACCTTGCCCACGAGCCCCGGGCACTCGCGGTAGACCAGCCTGTGGATGCCCTTGTAGACATTGTAGAGGGGGCCTTCGCTTGTATTCGCGTCGAAGGAAGGATCGAGGTCCTGCAGGACCTGGGAGAGTAGGATGCCATCGAGATAGTCGTTTATTGAGTCAGCCTTCTTGTCAAGTGGAAACGTGTTCGCCTAAAGACACCAAAAAAATTAGCATTCTACTCTCTAAGAACCTGAGACGAGGTCTGCGCCTGGCTAAGGAGGTGAAGTTTCCACCACAAGGACGATCCATATTGAATGATCACTTACCCATTGGACCAGCGCGGCCTGCGCGCTCTCTGAATACGGCATGATGCTGCCCGTCTATCGTGTCGTGACTTCGTGGTAGTCGTCGTTGTGTGTCGTATTCTTCGTCGATCGTTGTCAAAGTGGCTGCCCTCACCTCGGATTTTGAGCAGCACGTGGGAACGAGGCCGGGTTGGGTTCGGGTTCCACTAGGCTCGTCGTGGTGTTCGTGCTTGGTGCAAGTCAAAGCGGCAGGGGATGTTGTATTGTGGTTCCATGTGCTCGGAAAGCTCGCGTCGCATATAGGCAAGGTAGTCGGACGGGATCAGACACCTAGGGAGAGTGTGGGAGAGAGAAGATAAGTGTATTAAAAAGGGTTTGGACAAACCCTCGTGTCGTCGGTCGAGGAAGGGCGGTGAAAGGCAAAAAATCGGGAGGAAGCCTTGTTCGCGCACAGGTGGTGGTTGAAAGGGACCTGCAAGTGCTCCTCGGTGCAGCAGGGAAGGGGAGAGGAAAGGGAAAAGTGTCTTGTCGTCCCAAGACAGACGCATTGTTCAAGTCCAATGCTCCTGCTTCCTGCCTCTCTTCTATCGAACCCACTTCAATCTTGCATGACTGACTTGCATCGTAGCTCCTCCTCCCCTTATCGATTACCAAAGGTAGCTAGCTAGGCTAGGGGATGTCTAGTCGAGGCACCTTGCCGCGACGTGCGCGCCTAGCAGTTTTAGCATCAGCGTTGATATGTACCAGCCTGCCGCTTATTTCCAGCAGAGGTACCTAGTATCTCTTCCCCGAGTAAGGCAAACTAAAAGTACCTATCTCACTCACTCAGGTGGGATCCCTCAGTGAAAACCACTGCCGTCCGACAGGTACATCCTTACATTAAGGCATCTCCGCCCCCAAGCCCGAAACTCCAAGTGACGCGAAGCGGGACGGATGTCCAGGGGCCCTGATGCTGTAGTGGGGCGACGGGTTTTCGAGAGGCCATTGACAGCGCCTTGTTTCCCTCTTTGACCCTTTGGCCATTATGGGAGACCAGCCAAACACAAGCCTCAACGGCTAGCCTTTGAGTCTCCAATCTGCATGAGATACCAGCCTCATCCTGCCGGGGTTCCTTTCTGCGGCGAGGGTGTCCTCGGAGCACCTTGAAGAAAGCCTTTTGACTATCTGCGAGCCTGCGAGCAAACAATTAACATGACACGGTGACACAGGGCCTGCTGGTCGGCATCCCGTCATTGTCCTGTGACGAACTGTAGGTAGCGGGTTTCTTCTGAACAATACCGAACACGGATCAAACAGCTCTATTTCCGTAGACTCAAAACTCGTCACTTGCTGGAGCACAGACTCGTCCTGGATGTCCCTTGAGTGCTGCCTTGGCCAACCCCTCCAATATCGCTCCCAGCGTTCCAGTCGCAATCGCCCGCGCTCTTGGTTCTCAGATCCTCACGCCTAAAATGCCCACTTGGATAGCTCCGTAGACGCTTGAGAACGTTGGTTCGGCACGGTCGCTGCCGTAGGGTTGCTTTGGGCGTCCTGTCTCCCGCTGAGCATAGATACAACCCGGCGGCACTCTTTCTCTCTCCTCTTGCTTCCGAGACCCTCGCGTTCTGTTCATCGCGATTCTTGAAATTGCATCTTCCCCAAAGTGACATTGGTGTCTGGAGCGTGGCTTGCCAATGATTCCCCCACAGTGCGCTTTGACTCGTCTGTGACATGACCTTGTATCCTTCATCAAGAGTCCACACGCCCAATTGGCAGACTGTCCGAGGAACATTAGAAACACCAGCCTTCGTCCCACAGAGTGCCCCCTAATGGTACAGCATGTCGCACTCTTCTTCGGCTGCTGAGCTGCACACGGGCGGAACGAGAGCACGAGAGCACGAGAGCACTCTGGACGATACGTAAGCCTGAAAGAAGAGAAATTGCGCCGCATGGTGACATATCCATTTCTCATCAAGTTCAATGGGGATTCTGGACCGTCCAGTGGGGAAGCTGGGACCTGCAGGAAATCCGCTTTTGATCTGCGAATCTGCACCGCACACGATTCGCTCTCCACTCCTCAGGCACATCGTCTCCTGTTTGGACTGTCACCGGGAGGCTGAAGGAGTTCCCGTACAAAAGGCTTGCTGTTAACGTCGCTTGCCATGTGGTTCTCAGCCGCATCCGTCCTGTTTTGGGCCACTGTTCAACCACCGGGCCGCCATGACGTTAATCTCGTCGCCAATGACAAGATCCTACATTCCATTCACTCTTGAGAGCAGCTGTGGCCGAGTCAGGCAAAGCGTATGCTTAGTATTGATTTTTGGTTTGGGGCGTTGGGTAGGATTCAGCTACTGGCGGTCTGAACCCGTCTCCTGGCCCTATTTGATACTAACGGCGTCCGGAGACGCTTTATAAAAGGGCGGGAAACTCCTGACTCCGTAGCGAAAACCCGTCTATGACGAAAATGGGGGATAAAAAAGTGCCTCCTTGCTTGTCCCTGTCGCAGCCGCCGGGAAGGGGGCGGATATCATTTGCCCTCGTGACCTAGTCCAGCCATAGTCAAAGTCCTTTTTACTGGTCGAATCTTTCACACAATAATCGTATCGCAAGTTGTGTCATCGGTGTTGGCATCTTGAAATTGATGGAACGATACGTTGAGCTTAGCCGCTGACAATCTGGTCCTCGTCGACGTTCATGTCATCGCCGCCAAAAGCCTTGATGTCGTCGAGGGCTTTGGCTGGCGCAATTGCAGCAAATCCCCTACACAGGAGAGTCAGCAAGGAATGCGGGTCACAGCAGACCGCGCCCTGAGGTCTCCGATGCATCTTACCTGAAGTTATCGAGCATGTTGTAGGTATGGGTGATTTGTCCCTGAGCCTCAACAATGGCGGCCTTGGCACGATCGATCATGTCCTGGGTAACGGACTTCTTGTCGGTCCAGATGATGACGGACTTCATCTGGTCGACAGCGACGACGCCGGAGGCGACGGTGAGGACGGCAGTCAGGAAGGCGGAGAATCTCATCGTGGCGGGTAGAGGTCGAAAGTCGTCGGAGTCTTGAAGGTGTTTGGTGTTGAGCTCTTTGATGTTGAAAAGTGGGCGGGTAGTTCGGGCACTGCAGCCAGAGCGACTTTGTATCGACCGATTTCGAGGGGTTGCACGAACTGGCGAAAATGGCGAGGGCTCTTCGTATTATGCGGTAAATGAAGCCACCAAGGGTCTGCTGGCAGCTGGGTGGGGGATTCGCGGGTGTTAAATGGTTGTTTGCTGGGGACGGAGACGGAGATGGAGCGAGGCGAGTAGTGTAAGGGTGGATGCAAGAAACAAGTTCGACAGTGCAGTTCCTGGGTACAGTTCAGGAGGAAGGACAGCAATGTCTCCTCCACTGCTTGGGCAGTACGGTCCGGTGGCGGAACTGTGTTTGTTACTGGCCGAGCTGCTTGATGAGGAAAGACACTTCATCGCTGCAGTAGGCCACTAGCAGCCAACCTCGCTCTCCCACAGGTACCACCTGCCCTGAAAGGTGCAGTGGGAGCGCCGTCATTGGTTCTGGACGTGCCCATCACTGCGTTGGTGGAGCCGGCAGTGATGGGACCCGTCCACACAGGGGAATGGGGGGGCCAGGGTGCCAGAATGCATAACCGTCTGCCCCCAAACACTGCGAACCACCTCTTGGCAGTTCCGTCCACTCTCCAAAGCTTCCGCATGAGTCACGTGTAGACGGTTTCGTTCGAGGCTTGCATGTTCCAGTATCCTACCACCTCCATCACGTTGGGCACACATTCCTATGCTGTCAATTAAGCCGTCTAGCTTAGCATAGGGACGCAAACGATTGCGATTCATTACCAGTACAGTTTCCCTGCTAGCTCTCCAAGTAGTATGCATTTGACTCCTCAACGCCGATTCGTGTCTTTTGACAAACTCCGAGTCGTTCAAGTAACCCCCAAAAACAAGTTGTTGATGCAATCCGTATGCAAGATACCGTGTTGCTGGGAGCACCAGATCGGTTGTAGGACCCACGGAGGCCTCTATCCCTTTGCGCTGCCGGTCGTGCTGTCGTTCTCGCCCCAGATGTCCTTAGTCTCCTGCTCGACAGCCCGCATGGCAACGGCAACATCCTCGAGCTTGGCCACGACATCCAGCACGCCCTGGTTGACTCGCTGGAAGTAGCGGTCGTTGGCCTCCCGCCTCTTCCGAGCAAGCAGAATGTCCACTTCCGTCTCTTGCTCAAGCTTCGCTCCGAGACGCTCCGTTCCCCCACTGCTTCCCGGTCGAGCGCTACCGGTCCCCGTACTTCGCGGTCCGTCACCGCCATCCGACCCCATGCCTGTCTCTCCTAGAACGGCACTCTTCAGGTTGCGAACTTCTTCCCCTGCTGCGGACGCGTTGGATCGCTGTCCCGTCTCAATTGCCTCGTCGGCCTCGCTGCGCGCCCAGGCTTGAGCCAGGGCAATCTGAGCGGCTCGCAGCTCCTCCAGCTTGCGGTCGTGGTCCGGTCCAAAAACATGAGTCCCGCCGGATGCTGATAGCTCAACCTCCTCCAACGTTGCCTGCATCTCAGCCCACAAGGCGTCTGTCCTGTCGGTACTGCGGGTACTGTCTGCCGTTTTGAGGTTACGACCGGCTGGCCTGGCGACGGACGGCGTAACCACTGAGCCGGTGTGAAGAGATCCGTTGCGTTGCAGACTCATGACTTGGGGAGGTAACGGTGGGACGCCTGTAGATGTAGTTGCTGCCGGCGCACCTGGCGCGAGGATGCCTGGCAGCGATGCATGAGAGGCAGCTGGTGAGGGATGGAGGAAGAGGGATGGCGGGGGATCCCGCTGCTTTCCTTTGCTTTTGGCTGATTGAGACATGCCTACATTTTGCGTGTCATCGTGAACATTCCACGCCCTGGACTTCACGCCTGAGACAGCATCTCTTGAACCTGACGGCATCTGATCGGATTGGTTGAGAGATGGGTAAGTTGCGGACCTGGGGGCACCCTAGTCAAGCCTGCAGAGACAGGGGGTTCGTCAGTTGAGGTGGACCTGCCCGATGCATGATTGGACCAAAGAAGTGGCTCGTTCAGCCAGCACCAGCCACACTTACTCGGTTTCCACTTTACACGTGACTGCACCTTTGGGCAGTCCTCTAGGGCCACCAAACCCTACGAAAATTCCCTTGGACCAGCTCAGTTGGGTCAGGTCAACTTTTTCGTCGTACGCAGGCCCATATCGTCACCACCAAGTCAAGACTCGCGATACCCCCAAACAAATCGGTACGTTCGCCATCATACCCAAGCCCTTCGCATCCGTTGCCGACGAATTCCAATCAACCGACGACGACGAATTTCCCGAACCCACGCCATTTTCAACTCTCCTGCTGTACAGAACTTGTGAACTGACGATTTAATCTTCAAGCAACCATGCCTCGTGGACTCAACGCCGCGCGCAAGCTGCGCCTTAACCGCAAGGACCAGAAGTGGGCCGATCTTGGTTACAAGAAGCGTGCTCTGGGTACCGCCTTCAAGTCCTCTCCCTTCGGTGGTTCCTCCCACGCCAAGGGCATCGTCCTCGAGAAGGTCGGTGTCGAGGCCAAGCAGCCCAACTCCGCTATCCGAAAGTGCGTTCGTGTTCAGTTGATCAAGAACGGCAAGAAGGTCACTGCTTTCGGTACGATACCCCACCCCAATATTGTTGGATACGGTCGAAGGAGGAGATGAAGTAGACAATGGCCTCGGACAACGAAAAGACCATGTGGTATATAGGCAAAATTGCTGACATCCAATCCTTTCACAGTCCCCAACGACGGTTGCTTGAACTTCGTTGACGAGAACGACGAGGTCCTCCTGGCTGGTTTCGGTCGCAAGGGCAAGGCCAAGGGTGATATTCCCGGTGTTCGTTTCAAGGTCGTCAAGGTCTCTGGTGTCGGTCTGCTCGCCCTGTGGAAGGAGAAGAAGGAGAAGCCCAGATCTTAAGCGTTCGGCACGACAATTTGGGAGGCAGTGGAAGAAAATTCGGCACTCGGAGTTTACGCTTGCATTGGCATCACACGGTATGGACGGTCCTGACTACTACTGCGGGGTAGACTTTGGTCGATGAAATAAAACATCATGAAAGTCACCAAAACGGACATGAGGCATTGCATCATCTACGCAAGACACACAAAAATGGGGCTTCGGGCGTGATGAAAAGGGTATTCCGATTTCTATGTGCTATGAATACAGGCAATGTTGGTACACGTTTCTACGCTACGATCTCCTGCTCCTCCACCTTCTCGCCTTGAATGTATCGAACAATGTAGTCGGCAAAGAGACCCATGCTGATGGCGCCGCCTGTGAGCCAGCAGCCATTGCAGAACCACCACCAACAATCCTTGACGCTCTTGAGGTTGACGCGCTTGATCATGATGCCAAGCGTCAAGGCAGCACCTCCGCAGCTTCCGATGTAGAAGAGAGGTCCGGCACCAGTAGCGAAGCCCGCCATGCCCAAAAGACCAATTTGGACTGCCGCCAGGCCGGTCAGGACCTGCTTCGTCTCGGCGTCATGTTTCAGTGCGATGCTCTTGATACCCGCCTTGGCATCATCCTTAATATCTTGGTGGGCGTAAATCATGTCGTAAAGCACCGTCCAGGCAACATTTGAAGAGTAAAGACAAGCAGCCGCTGTCAATGCTGCGCTGTTAGAGAGCAGGTCGATACCGAGGGCAGGGAACCCCATCATTGCTCCCCAGGAGAAGGTCAGTCCGAGGACGGCCTGAGGATAGTACGTGACACGCTTGGCGAGAGGGTATGAGGCGACAAAGAGCAGGCTCGGAATGCCGTAGAACAGGCAGGCAGTTGGAAACTGGACCAAGATTCCCAACCCGGCCAGAAGCTGAGCACCCGTGAAGACAAGTCCTTGGAAAGGAGTGACGGCGCCCCGCGCAATGGGTCGAAACTTGGTTCTCGTGACGTGGGGATCAAGGTTGCGGTCCCAAAGGTCATTGATGGTGCAGCCTGCGCCACGCATGATAAGAGCACCCGAGGCGAAGAGGAGAGAGGTTCCAATCACTGTGCCGGGGGTTGTCATTGCCATCGGGGCCGCCATGAGTGTCGAGAAGACACATGGAAAGAAGAGATAATATGTTCCCACGGGCTTGTCGATTCGGACGAGCTCGGCGTAAGGAACCCATGAGGCGGGCAGATAGGAGAGAAGCCCAGTCGTCGGCGGCGTGTAGACAGGCTCAGCAGGACCTATCGCAGCAGTGGCATCTTGCGTCACCGCGGCCGTGAGACACTTCGTAGATGTGTGAAGCGCCGTCTGCTGTTGGCGGACTGAGCTCCGTAGGATTAGGCTTGTAGTAGGCTTTTTGTGCGCTTGAAGTCCAGGCCGCGACGAGCACCTCATGGGCAAGAGTGCCGATGTCCGTAGTGAGGGTTTACATGCCGTTCGTAAGGAACCGCTCAGAATGCTGACTTGCCTCATCTTTGTGGACTGGAAAACGTCAGTATGAAGTTTTGGCAAGGGGGTATTGAGCCTCGTAGACTCCCGTCGGACATCACGGAAACAATAATGATAGATGCTGTTGCATGCAAAGCCACAACGAAACCATATTACATAATTGACAACTTTTATGCAAATACAAAAAAAAACTGGATGTCAATGAACAGTGTACCTGTCGAGTCAAAGGCCGAGCAGTTTCTCATGAGCCTTGCTCATGGGAGACGGTTACGCTTATACGTTTGAATGTAACGACGTCAACCACCCGACGAAAGGCAAGAACAAACTGCCATCCGCATTCTCATGACGTATGAAAATAACCAAATCCAGAGAATAAACATATAGGAAGGGCAACAACTCACCGAATACCAGAACCAAGTCACCTTTTGCGTTCCACCTACCAATTCTCACTTTTTTCACCGAAGAGACCGAATTTTAGAAGCTCCCAGTCAAAGACCCTTCCATAAGCCGCACTCATTTGCGTTTGCCTTACCTGAAACCCCTATTAGTATGCGATTTATTACCCCTTAACACCACTTTTTACTATCTATATTAACACTACTAACGTTAATTAATGCACTTTTTAACGCGATTTAGGCTTTTTAATACTATTTAAAACGTAATATATATATAATTTCGTAATACTAGTATAAAATAATAATAATTATATATTTATATAACTAGTATAATTATTAAAGCTAGTAATATTATATAGAAATAAGAATATTTCTTTAATACTAGGATTCTTACTAATAAAGCTAGTAATATAAAAATCCTTTCTATTTATTTTAGTTTTTTAAGAAAATAATTATAAAAAAGAGCTTATATTATATTAATTTTAATTTAACTTAAAATAAATTACTTTTAATAAAATAACTATTATAAAGACTTTTTAGTTAACTATAAAAAAGTTAGCTAGATTTCTAAGTAGCTTTAAGAAAAGTAAAATAAGCTTAGAATATAAGGAGAATAGTAGTTATTTAAACTCTTAAAATAAAGTAAATATAAGAAAAAGAGGGTTTTATATTAGTAGTAATATATATAAACTTATAATTATACTTATTATTTAATAATTTTAGCTATAAATAAACTTTATAAATAATTATTATAACTTATTAATACTAAAAGTAATAGATAATAGTATTAATAAAATTAAAAAGATATTTATAAATCTACTAGAAGTTAATAATATTAAAGCTATTATTAAAACTATTATTAAGCTAATTAATCTTATTACTAAAGAAATAATCTATTTAAAGAGTATTATTAATTACTTCTATTATAATAACTATTATATTATTATTACTTAATAAAGCTTTAAATATATAGAGATTAAAATTATTAGAAATTATTAAAATATAGCTAGACTTTAAGTTTAAAAAATTAAAACTAAGTAACTTCTACTTAGTAGTTAACTATATTATATTAGATATAATCTAAGATTTTAATTATAAATATAAGTTATAATATATTAATTATACTTTTATATTTCTTTCTATTTAAATCTCTTTTATTTCTAAGATAAACTATTAAATAGTATTTTTAAAAGAGATATTTTTATATAAATTAAAAAAATATTAGAGTATTATAATTATAGCTATTTAAATATTAGTAATAGATTACTAATATTATCTTTAATGATAATAGGAAGAATAATAACTATAAATTAAAATTCTTACTAATACTATATTAAAACTACTTAACTAGTATATACTAATTTCTATAAACTACTATTATACTTCTTAGTAGTTATTTTTAATATTATTTAGTATAAGTTCTATTTAAATAAACTCTTTAGTTAAAGTAATACTAGTTTAAAACTTTATTAAAATACTTTTATAACTTAGTATAATTTTATAAACTTTATACTAAAATAATAACTTTATTAAGCTTATTCTTATTAAGCTTAGTAATATTAATAAGCTATTATATTAATAGAAGTAATAAAGTAACTTATTATTAACTAGTAAGTTAAAATAAAAAAGATTTAAGATACTTATATAGTAATTTAAACTATATATAGATATAAATTAGGAGTTAAGTATATTAATAATCAAAATAGTATTACTAGTAACTATTATATATCTTATCTTTTTAGCTTAATAAAGCTACCTTCTTATTTTTAGATTAATAAAAAATATCTTATAGCTTAAATAGAAACTATAGCTAATAAATTAATAATTATTAATAAGGCTTTAGAAAATATTATTATAAATATAACTTTATATTAATATAACGTCTTAATATAATAATAATAATAATATAAGAATAATCTAATTACTTAAATATTCTATATAAAATAAACAAATAGACTTTTATATATATAACTTTATATAAAAGTTTAGTTTATTATAACCTATAACTTTATAAATACTTATATAACCCCTTATATTATATAATCCTATTTATATAATTAAGAGCTTTACAGCTTATGTTTTAAGTTATCTTTCCCCTCCTTTTTCCCTACTTTAGAATATAACCTGCTAACTATATTAACTAGAATTATTATAATATATTCCTTCTCTATTAATTATCTATATAAATAAATGCCTATAAATACTGAGGATTATCACTTTTTATTATAATATATCTCTATCTATAACTTTATACTATATAGGTATATATATTATGCTCCTAAATACTTTTATATTTATACTAATAGGTTATAAGCCTAGCTTAGAGATAACTTTAGTTTCTACTACCTCTTTACTTTTACTTTACCTCCTTATTAAGCTTTATCTATATATAAAGGCTATATATACTGAAAACCACTCCTTCGAACGATTTTCTATCTATACTACTTTTATAGAATTAGATATACTAGCTAGACTAGTAGTTTAGTTCTACGAGATATACTTTCTTTAAATCTATATAACTAATCCTATATAAATTAACTATACTTCTATTAATCCTTCCTTAAATAGATAGTCTCTTATTACTACTTTATTTAATCTATATCCCTTAGATTACTTATTTAAACTATCCTTAAGTCTACTCCTAATCTAGTTTAGACCTATATTTATAGCCTGATAGACTTCTTCTCGACTAACTTACTATATAGGATACTTATCTCCTCAGTTAGATTATAGTCGAACTAAAGAAGATATTAATTAAAAAGAAGGCTATAAAGAAAAAAACTCTTCTTTTTAATAGTTAAACCTTAGACTTCTAGGTTTATAGCTATTATATAATATTGCTGTACAAACTGCTATACTATATATTAATAGCTTCTATAGTTATATAATCTCACTGTTATTTAACTTTTATAAGGCTTATAACTATACACTATATCTTATAAAGTAATAATAGCTAACTTAAAGATTAATATGCTTAAGTTTATAAGCTTTGAGAATTATGAGGTATAAGCTATATATATTAAAGCCTTTCTTATAAGTAAAGATATAACTATAGATTTAACTAAATCTAAATCTAATATTAATACAGATAAAAGTAATAAAGCTTTAAGCTATATATAATTACTCTGTAAAGACAGCTTTTTAAGAGTAATTAAGAATAATAATAGTGCTTTTAAAGCCTAGGATTACTTTAAAAAGCTATATAAGCTTATAGGTTTTATAAATAAGTTTTTAACCTATAAAGAGTTCTTTAATACTTCTTTAGATAATTTTAATTCTATAGAATATTATATTAATAAAATAAAAGAACTTATAGATAATTTATCTTATAACTAGTTAAGACTACCTAATTAAGTAGTTATAGTTTATATATTTAATAGTCTAAATAAGACTTTTGAGGCTTTTATAACTTCTATAACCTAGTCTTTTAGGACTAACCTTTCTACTTATACTTTTAACTCTTTATATACTAGTCTTCTAGATAAGTATAAGAGAAAAAGAGGTAAAGAAGTAGTTAATAATATTACTAAAGGTAATAAGTATAATAAAAATTAAATAAAAACTAGGAAAATAATAAAAATAATAAAAATAATAAAAAGAAGGATAATAATAAAATATCTAAAAAACCCTAGAAAAAACAGAAAGGTTTATACTGTAAAAATTACAAGAAAACTAACTATTCTGAAGAAAATTACGCTTTCTTATATCCTGAAAAAGTACTTAGTTAGTAGAAAAAACTTACTAATAGTGCTACTAAGGAAAAAGAGAAAGAAGTAGTTAATATAACTACTACTAGTAATATTACTTCTTATATATCTTTAAATAATCCTGATTCTATAGAATTAATAGATTTATTTTCTGAAAAAGAAGAAGAAGATATTATTTTTGAAAATATAGGTTATATTACTATTCTTCTTTATAATATAAATAAATACTAATAATTCTTCTTTAGGTTATTTAATTAACTAATCTATTATTAAGAAATAAGGAAAAGTTAAAAGTTTTAACTAAATTAAAAAAACGGTTGATTTTTATATTGATACTGCTGCTATTATATATATAGTTAAAAACTATACTCTTTTAGTAAATAAATAAAAATAAATAAATCTATTAAATAGGGAGAAGTAAAAAGTTTTACTTCTTTACTAAAAAGTGATTTAATTATATATTCTAATAATAATAAAATTATATTAAAGATGTTTATTATATACTTGAACTAGGTATTAATCTATTTAGTTAATTTAAGCTAGATTTATTAGGTATTGCTTCTATTATATAGAAATAACCTATTTTATATAATATTAAGAAAGATTATATTATTATTATAGGGGCAAAACAAAATAATTTATATTTCTTTTAATTTCTTATTAATAATAACAATAATTATATATATAATACTATAACTAATAAAAATATAAATAATAATAATAATAATAATAGCCTCTAACTATAGCATTAACATCTTGGTTATATCTATATATAAAGTCTTTTAAAAATAAAGATAATATAATTTCAGATATAAATATAAATAATAATAAATTATTACTTTGTAAAGCCTGTTTTGAAGGTAAATTTGTAACTAAAGTAAGTAAATTATAGGTTTATCATAAAAATCTAGATTATCTAGATTATATAGCTTTAGATTTATATAGGCTTATAATGCTTACTACTTATAATAAATATAATTTATTTATTATCTTTATAGATAAATATACCTGATTCGTCTAGGGAAAATTACTTAAAGATAAAACTAAAGAAACTATAAGTAATACTTTTCTTAAATTTTAAGTAGAAGTAAATAATAATAATAATAATAAAAGAATAAAAGAAATCTCTACTAATAGAAGTAAAGAATTTTCTAATAAACGTATTAAAACTATATATCTTAATAGTAGGATTATCTATAATATAAGACCTCTTTATACGTATAAACCTAACAGACTTATAGAG
This sequence comes from Colletotrichum camelliae, assembly GCA_018853505.1. Taxonomy (NCBI): domain Eukaryota; kingdom Fungi; phylum Ascomycota; class Sordariomycetes; order Glomerellales; family Glomerellaceae; genus Colletotrichum; species Colletotrichum camelliae. The sequence continues at coordinate 5,264,299 of JAELVL010000002.1, read as the reverse complement.
TATACTATACGCACTATAGTTAATAAAATAAGAATAATACTATATAACTTAGGTTTACTATACTACTTATAAGGTGAAGCCTTTTATACTACTCTTTATATATATAATAAGACTCCATATTCCTCTATTAATTATATAACGCCTTATAAATTAAAAAATAAATTAAAACCTAATATAAATAATATTAAGGTATAAGGTAGCTTATGCTACTATAAGAATAAAGATCCTAAAATTAAGAAATTAGACGTAAAAGCATGTTAAGGTTTTATAATTAATTATAGATCTAATAGGTATAAAATCTAGGATATATAACTAAAGAGAGCTTTATAGTCTTATAACGTTAAAATCTTAGAGAATACCTTTATTTCTTATTATAAAGCTTCTTATAATATAAATACCTGCTTAGCTTATAAGTAAAAATTTATAATAATAGTATAATAAAATAAAATAAAATGAGATCTACTAATAGAGTACTACTTATTAATTATCTTAATAAAAATATTACTATAATAGCAATAATATTACTAAAAACCCTGCTCTTAAGAATCTAAGTAATAAGACTAATATTAATAAAATAATAATAATATAATAATAATAATAATAATAATAATACTAGTAATAATAATTATAGTACTATATCTTATAATAATAGTTATAGTACTAATACTAATATAAGTATAATAAATAATAATAAGAAAACTATTAGTATTAATAATAGAGAAATAAATACTAATAAATCTAAGTTTTTATAGAAATCCCCTCTATAATAGATAAAGCTAAAAAAGACTACTAATAGGTTAATAATACAGTTAAAAATAATATTTTTAAAAAAAATGCACTATTATTTACTTTAGAAAACTGCCCTGTTTTAAAAAGTTATAAAATAAATAATAATAATATTATAACTAATAATAATAAAGCTTTATATATATTATTATTATATTAGATAAGCTTTCTAATATTAAGCAAGCCTTAAATTCTCTTTAAAAAAATAATTAGATTCAGGCTATATATTAGAGATAAATTAAATAGAAGATTAATACTTAAATAATTATATAAATACTAAATAATATTTATCTATTAGGCAGTAGATAGGTATATACTATAAAATTAAAAGATAAAATAAATAATACCTATAAATATAAAGTAAGATAGGTAGCTTAAAATTTTAATTAATATATTAATATTAATTATTTAGAAACTTTTTCTACTATTTATAGACCTAAAAGCTATAGATTTATAGTAAATTTTACTATAAAAGAAAACTAAATTTTATTATAATATAATAACTGCTTTTATTTATGCAGATAGATATAGATATTTATACTACTATACTTACTAGTTTTATTTATAATAAAACTACTAATAAATTAGAATTTAATCCTAATTATAATTATAAATTAAAAAATAATAAATATTACTATAAGCTTATTAAAGCTTTATATAATTTAAAATAAAGTCCTAGACTATAGTATAACTATTTAAAAAGAATATTATTAAAATTAGGATTTATTATTTCACTTTATAATAAAGCAGTATATATATTAAATAAAAATAAATATAAAGCTATAATATATTACTATATAGATAATATATTACTAGTAGCTAATAATACTGCTACTAGTAATTATATATATAATAATTTAAAGTAATATATAAAAATTCAACTATTAGGAGAGCTTAATATATTTTTAGGTTGTGAGTTTAATATAGATAGGTAAAATAAGTCTATTTTTATGTATTAAACGAAATATATATAAAAATATTAAATAAATATAGTAAAACTGATATAACCTATTAATACTTATAAAAATAAAATTATATATAAATAAATATTATGCAACTAAGGAAGAAATATTATAATTTTAACAGTAAATAGGAGCTTTACTATATCTAGCTTTAAAAACTAGATTTAATATAGCTTTTATAGTTAATATCTTATTAAGATATATTATAAACCTTTCTAAAGAGTATTTTTCTACTTTAGATTATTTATAGAGTTATTTAAATAAATATCCTAATAAAGGAATTTATTATAACTATAATAATAATATAATTTAGGATTTAATAGGTTATTTAGACTCTAATTAGGCTAGAGACCTAGATAATAGAAAATCTATATTAGCTTATATATTTTACTAGGGCTTATATAATATTATATCTTATAGCTCTATAAAGTAAAAACAGTAACTTTATCTACTTATAAAGCTGAATATATAACTTTAACAGAATCTGTTAAAAAAGCTATTTATTTATATAATACTTATAATTTTAATCTTAAAAATCTAGGATTTAAATTAATAAATAAGCCTAAAATATTTATAGATAATATTGCAGCTAAAAAACTAGCTGAAAATCCTGAATTTCATAAAAAATCTAAGTATATTAATATAAGATATTATTTTACTAGAGACTTTTTATTAAATAAAGATATAATATTATTTCATATTAATACTAAATCTAAATCCCTGATATTTTAACTAAGCCTTTAAGCAAAGTTATATTTTTTATATTATTAAGTATTATTTATATAGTAATAATAATAATAATAATAATAATAATAATAATAATAATAATAATAATAAAATATAAAAGATAATAATAATATTATTACTGAAATAATATATTAGTTTTTCTCTTAAAACTTTTTACTTATAAGGTTATTTTATAAGAGTTTTTTAACTAGTTATATATATTATATAATATAGGAATATTTTTCTTATTTTCCCACTAGGTTTTTAAGTTTTTTATACCTATAACATATATATATATTAAGTGAGTAAGCTATATACTTATAATATACTCTTTATATTTACTATATATACTTTAAGGGGGGATGTTAATATATAACGTCTTAATATAATAATAATAATAATATAAGAATAATCTAATTACTTAAATATTCTATATAAAATAAATGAATAGACTTTTATATATATAACCTTATATAAAAGTGTTTAGTTTATTATAACCTATAACTTTATAAATACTTATGTAATCCCTTATATTATGTAATCCTACTTATATAATTAAGAGCTTTATAGCTTATATTTCAGGTTATCTTTCCCCTCCTTTTTCCCTACTTTAGGATATAACCTGCTAACTATATTAACTAGAATCATCATAATATATTCCTTCTCTATTAATTATCTATATAAATAAATGCCTATAAATGCTGAGGATTATCACTTTTTATTATAATATATCTCTATCTATAACTCTATACTATATAGGCGTATATACTACGCCTCTGAATACTTTTATACCTATGCTAACACTTTATATTATAATAAATACTTTATTAAGACTAATTCTAAGCTATAAAGTAAAATTATATTAAAATTAAAAGGTAGTAGAAGTAGTAGAAGTAATAGAAGTAATACTAATAGGTTTAATTTACTTTTTTACTTAAATATTATAAACTAAGTTAATATCTTATTATTATTACTATATTATAACTATATACTACTAAATTTTCTTTTTTATAACTATACTTCTATTTAGTTATTATTATTAATACTACTACTAATAAAACTACTATTAATATTACTATATACTAAGAAATAAGATTTATTAACTTTATTTTTCTTACTACTTATTCTTTAAATTAAGCTTATACTATAATTTCTTTATAAATTATATATCTATAGAGAATAGAAAGAATAAGAGATAATAAATAGGATACTAATCTCTATAGCGCTTTTAAGACTATTCTATAAGCTTGTTTTTAACTTAAATCTTTTTAAAAAGTATTAATAGATTAGTTTAATAAGAATAATATCTCTATAAGTATTATAGAAGTAATTAGAAGCTAAATTAATAGTTCTTACTTAGGTAGAATATTATAGATTTAATAATAAACTAGAGTTTTATTTTATTACTTTATATTATTAAAAACTAACTAATTTTTAGGTAGATAATATATTACTTCTTATTAATACTATTAATTAAGATTTTCTTATTAAAATAATTAATAATATTTACTTTTTTATTATATTTTTTACTTAATTACTTAATAATAATAATAATAATAATAGCAGTAAGCTTTAATAAGTAAAGAGAGGTTTTTTCTTATTTCTTTATTTAAATATAAAGATCTTAACTTTAATAACTAGTAGTAATTTATCTAATAAATAGGATATACTTCTAATACTATAGCTAAAGAGAAATATATTATAATTAAGGTGTTATAAAGCTAACTAACTATTAAGATTAAATTGTTTTTTATATTAATATTACATTATTTTAAGTAAAAGAAGTTCTTAATAGTATTAAAGTTAAATATAACTATAGCTATAAACTTAACTTTATAGTAAGCTTTCCTCTCTATTAATATCTTTAGCTATTTTAATATAAATACTATAGTAATAAAAGTGATTTAAGATAGTATTAGTATAGCTAGCTATATAGATAGTATAGTTAATTAGTTATAAAGAAAATTAATAAAGAAGGTGTTAGTTATTTTAAGTTGTTTGAATTGTATAAATTGCCTCTATAGGTAGCTTTTAAGGTTTCTAAAGAATGCTTTAATAGGGTTAAAATCTAATAAGTATATAAGTAAGTAGAACACCTTAATACTATACTCTTAGTAAGTTTCTTCTAACTACTTTATATTATATTATACTATTTATCTATAATTAATACTAATTTTAGGCTAAGAAATACTTCTATTTTTAGTAATATAAAATTCTTAACTTAAAATAAGAAGCTGTTAATATTTATATATCTAAGATAAATAATTAATTAAGAAAACTATTAATAATAAGGGCTAGTAAGATATAATACTATATACTTCTTTTTAGAATACTTTATTTTAATAGTTTTATACTTTTTAGTATTTAACCTATATTTAGTACTATTTTAATAATTAATACTATTCTTATTAATAAAAATAAATATATTAGTAGTATAGTTATAGATTAATATAATATACTTTTTATATAGCTTAGTTTTATTACTAAGTAATATACTAAATTTTCTTCTTTTTCTATTAGATCTTTTTAAAATAGCAAGAAATTACTAATATAGAATAAATAAATTAAATTTTTCTTTAAAAAAACTTTAAACTTTATTAAAATAGTAATTAGTTTTTATTATATAAAAGTTTAAAGATTACTTCTTTATAGATTAATATTATTTTATAATATTTAAACTTTACTAGTTAATAAAGTTTTAGTATATCTCTAGATATTTCTTAATATTATTAATAATTTCAACTATTATAATATTATACTTAATAAGGTTTATAATTAACTTATTATTAAAGTATATAAGTAGTAACTCTTTTAATTAAGTTTATTATTTACTACTTAATAGCTTTAATATTATCTACTCTATAATATTAGTATAATTTTAATTAAATAAAATATTAGTAAAAAATTAGATAGTAAGAAAGTTATATTATATATACTTTATATTACTAAATAAGTTTAGTAATAAGATTTCTAATATTAATATATTTAAAATACTTTATAGCTAAAAAATAGAATATAGTTATATAAGTATTATAAAGAAAAAAGATACTTATTAATAATATTAATAGTTATTATATATTTAGATTTTATAATAATATACTTTAATTTACTAATAATATTAGTAAAATAAATAATAATAATATTATAAGCTTTAAATTAATATATTTAGTAATAGTTTTAGTTTTTTAATACTTTAAAATAATACTTAAGAGGAGTTAATTCTAAGAGAATAAAAAAAAAGATAGTATATAAATTCTAGCAAAAAAAAAGCTCTTCTAAAGCTATTAACGATTAATTTATACGATAATTTATATCGATTAATACGTTTATAGCGTTTATACGTACGTATAGCAAAAAGTGGTGTTGAGGGGTAATAAATCGCGCACTAACAGGGGTTTCGGGTAAGGCAAACGCAAATGAGTGCGGGTGTGGTCCGTGCTTCTGCCTACTTTGATTGGGCGCGCATTTGAGTTTCCTCCATCTACCTAGATAAGTTTGGATAGCCTTGTCCGACGCCACTTTCCGTCCTTTCGCGACACGCCTGGGCGCTTTCCATCACGATTGCTTGGTGCCACTTGCGCCTGCTATCACTCACGAAGTGCACCACAGTCTCTTGACGCGCCGGAAGGGATCCGAACTCACGAATTATCCACAACTCCATCGAGGGCATTTTGCACTCCGTTTAGCCCGAATGACTTCTTGAACGACGCGTCTCGGAAGATCCCCCACCTGGCGTGGTAGTCGTCGACTGTCAAGATGCCTACCGCTCTGCATCCCCAGGCGAAGTTCGATCCGATCTCGCCGGACCTGGATCTTCATGGCCTTGTCGACAAGACCCCCAACTTTGAATGGGTTCTCCGAATCTCGACGGCGCAGATCCAAGGCCTGGGTCCCCAAGAGTTTGAGAAGCTGGTGCAACTTCAGGTCATACAGGGTGGAAAACCTTTGGTTATTGAGAAATGGAACGATGTTCTCCCTAAATGGCTTTTTGGCGGCGAATGGCTTGAGAAGACCTACGACAAGAAACGTGAGTCTCCACGCCTCCATACGAAATCGAGTGTCTAACGTGTTTGCAGAGGAAAATGTCCGTGATATTGGCAGCCAAAGCGAGATTCCGATGACTATGGGGCATTACCTGAGAGCGATGAAGCAGCTCACGAATCAGTGGACGCCGAACAACTTCCGCGACGAGCGACGCCAGCGACTTTACCTAAAAGATATCGACTGCCCACCTGAGTGGCACGAGCACCTCCAGAAGGTGATTCCTCCGAACCTGTTCTACATGAATGAAAACATCACAGAGAAGGGAGGGGCGGACAATCGGGTCAGTGATGTCTTCCGTGGCTTGGGCGAGAAGACGATCGCTTCTGCCGGAGATCTGATGTCAAGCCTGCCGGAAGAAATGCGGGCTCAGAACCTCATGTGCTACATCGGCCACGAGGGAACATACACCCCAGCGCATCGCGAGATGTGCGCGAGTTTGGGACAGAACATCATGGTGGAGGCGTCAGGAAGTGAAAATGGAGAGAAGCCGGGCAGCTCCATTTGGTTCATGACGGAAACCAAAGATCGAGAAGTTGTCCGCGAATACTTTCTCTCTATGCTGGGACACGACATTGAGATTGAGAAGCACTTCGCACAGATCAACGCCTGGAAGAAGGCGACCTTCCCAGTCTACATTGTTGAGCAGAAGCCTGGCGATTTCATCCTCATCCCACCCCTAGCACCTCATCAAGTCTGGAACAGAGGTACACGTACCATGAAAGTCGCCTGGAACCGAACGACAGTTGAGACGCTGGATATGGCACTCCACGAAGCTCTTCCCAAGGCTCGTCTAGTCTGTCGTGATGAGCAGTACAAGAACAAGGCAATAATCTACTACACCCTGAAGAAGTATTACGCGCAGATGTTACAGGCGGAAGATAACAGCGAGATGGGTATCCTTGGACTAGGCTCTGAACTCTTCCGCTCATCTTCACGGTTCAAGCAGCTCGCCAAGGATTTCCGACATCTGTTCTCCCTTTTCACCGAGATACTTGTCGACGAAATGTTTGCAACCAAGGAAAACAACATCGAGTTCGTCGAATATGATTCATGCGTCACCTGCTCATATTGCAGATCAAATATCTTCAACAGATTCCTAACCTGCAAGCATTGCGTGCGAACTCTCGTTAATGGCGATGAGGATGCATACGATGTTTGCATGGAATGCTACGCCATGGGACGATCCTGCCTCTGCGTTTCCAAGCTGCAGTGGTGTGAGCAGTGGAAATGGTCGGAGCTCACCGAGAACTATGAGCTCTGGCGCTCAATGGTCATCAAGAATGATGGCTTCGTTGACATGGAGCTGTCTCCGCAACCTCTCGAGATCGCCTGCAGCCGGCGTGGCAAGAAAGCACTCGCCCAAATTTGCCAAGAGGGCCTGCGTCGACGACCATTCAAAGATATTTCCAAGATCGAGGAGGAGAAGCGTCTGTCTGAGTCTGAAGATGAGCCAGACCTTGATGACAATGGAAAGCCGAAGAAGAAGAAGTACAAGCGAAAGAAGAAACAGGGAGACCTTCGTCGTTGCCACGTCTGTTGTCACAAGGACTATGCCTACAAGGTCCAGATGTGCTCCAATCCAGAGTGTAAGGAAGGATTCTGTTACGGGGTTCTCTACCGCGCTTTCGACATGATGCCCCAAACGGTACAAGAGAACGAGAACTGGCTTTGCCCGAGATGCTTGGGCATTTGCAACTGCGGTGCGTGCCGTCGTGCAGGGACTACCAAGCCATACACGCCAAAAAACACTCTCCTCGGCCATGATACACGACCAATCGCCGACGACCGAAGCGTTGAAGCACTCGTCGATTTCCGCGTGCACAACTTGAACTGGCTGAAGGCGTCAGGCGAAGAGGGCCGAAGTACGAACAGTAAGCGCATGAAGCAATTACGCGAACAAGCCGACACTGCCAAAGCCCAAGAGCCGGCGGCTGCTGCCGCCGAGGATATTGCCAACGGCGCCAATTCAGCGTCGAACGGTGCGAATGGTTATGGAGATCAGAGCCATATCCTCGACGGACACGATATGCAGCAACCTAATGGTGAAAATGGCTTTAATGGCGATCTCGACATGTCTCAGCAACACGAACAGTCCGTGCCGTTCGCTGATATGGGCATGAACGGCAACTGGGACCAGTCGGCTTACCCAGACCCCATGGGAATGGGTGGTCAACGCATGCTTGGAATGGGTTATTACGAGCCATCCGGGCCTGATCAGATTCTATTTGATCCGTTTCAAATGCCTTCGGCCGACGCTATGGTCTTCGATGAGGAGGCCGAATTCCTCAAGAAGACCCTTAAGGCTGCCAAGAGGAAAGCGAAGCACGAGAACGACCTTGATCCGGACTTTAACGCGCCAAGGAGTCACCACAGAAAGAAGCCGAAGAAGGACAACGTAATGGATGAGTCTGCCATGGACCCTGCGTTGTTCGGGTCCGCCGTTCCTGATGCCACTCCTGCAGTCGCTAGCGGTGAGTCTGGCGAGGCAGATGAAGGCGGCATGGCCGCCGACGACGATCCGTCGGCTCAGCTGGAAACAGAGGCGCAACAGGACGTAGAGGGCCCACAGCGCTGGAAGGGTGGATGGGCCACGCCTTGGCCTCCGTCCTTCCCTGCGAACGTTCCAGAACTACACACGCAAGACCTAAGGTGTCTTACGCCGAAGTCGAGGAGCCCGTTATTGACGACCCAGAGGACATGGTCCCTGCTTACAAGCTAAGCCTCTAATCGAAAATGATGAGCCGCAACCTGGCGACGGGAGCACCGATCCTCTGGATCTTGCATCCGATGCCATTCGCGCCCTCATCCAGAAGGGAACAGATGGTGCTGCCGCGGCTGCTACCGAAACGCCAAAGGTACCTAAGAGACGTGGAAGGCCGCCAAGGGATGCAAGCTCAACCCCGGCCTCGATTACGAGAGCGGCTGCTGTACCGAAGCAATCGGCGTCAGACGTTGCAGCTAAGAGACGGGAGGAGCGCGCATCTCGAAGATCGAGGCTCAGTGGTGTCGTCACCATCGATGGAGCTAGCTCGTTCAACCCCCGAAACAGTATTTACGCTGAGGACGATGATGATGAGCCTGGAGAGCACGATGTCACCGAAGCTGAACTGGAGGCCGAGTTGGAGCGTGAATTGGCTGGCGAAGACACTCCTCAGCAGTCTGTCACGAAATCCATCGAAGCAGGTGCGAGCGCGCAGCCAGTTAAGAAAAGGCGTGGCCGGCCGCCCAAGAATAAGACCGCTGCCCCGGTTGCCGTGGAGGATGATGGCGATAAGTCCCCGCCACCTCCTCCAGCTGGCGCAAGTCAGATGATGTCCATGGCGGCCCGCGTCAGAGCTCGCGGCAAGAAGTTTAGGATCACCTCTCGTAGAGATAGCGCTAAGGGCACGCCTTCCGCTACACCGGCCCCGTCAGAGAGAGCAGCTGGTGAGCAGAGCAATCAGCCGACTCCGAATCGAACGACGGAGAGTGTGCATGCTCCCTCCGAGGATCCGTCCGAGTCTCAAGAAGTCGCTGTGCCAGCCAGAGAAGTGTCAAAGGAGCCGAGTCCTGACATGTCGCCGCCGCCGCCGGCAATCCGGCTAGAGATGCGCCCAAGGAGTCAAGTTCTGATATGACGCCTCCCCCGCCAGGCAGAACGACGAGGGATTCTACGCCTGACCTGACGCCCCCCTCCGGGCAGAGCGGGAAGAGATTCGACTCCCGATATGACGCCGCCTCCTCCAAACACGACGGGTAGACGCTGGCAAAAAGATGACGAGAATGACGGAGACTTCGCCGCTCCAGGAGGCTCGCCGTCTTCCGCATCTTCTTCCGACTCTGGTATTCCAGGAGCGAGCCCGAGCCCCCCACCGCCGCGACGAGGCAGACCTTCCAATGGACCGACAGTTGTCAAACTTGGCGGATCCGACTCGGAGTCGGAGAGCGAAATTTCTTCGTCGTCTGAACCCGAGAGCGGTATTGGTTCTCCTGGCTATTCACGGGGTTCCTTGACGGGCAGGGGAGGTGGAAGGGGTCGTGGTCGAGGCCGGCCCCGTGGGCGTCCCCGTGGACGTGGGCGCGGTGGCTGATTCGGCCAATCAGATAACATTGGGCATGGTTTTCTTTCCACTAGATGAAGGGCTCAGAATGGGCGTTTGGGCTCAAGGTTTTGGCAGTTTGTATCGTATCATACCCACAACGAAGTGAAATTTAGTCAAGAAGCAGGCAACCACCACTGTGCCTTTTGGTCACTACAGCTTTCTGCTGGTTCTCAGTGATGCCACCACATTTGATAAACTTGTGACAATGTCCGTCGTAAAGGTATCATCTATTCATCCTTTCTGATTGTTGTATTACTCAAAAGCGAAATCACGCCATCAAGAGCGGTTCCATCTTCATTTCTCTTTTCTCCTCCTCGCAAGCAGATCTCGTAGTCTGCTCGTTTTAACCCATGCTAAATGTACAAAAAAAAAACCGCAACGCGTCAAAATACATGCTGCGTTGAGCCGCCAATCTATTCTGCCGAGGCCCTGGCAAGAGCCTCGTGCAAGTGAGGTGGGAAGCGGTAGCGCAGCTGGCTGGTGTAGGTGGTCAGGTCGAGCGTCATCTGCCTCATCTGCTCGACCATCATGCGGCGGGTACCCTCGTTGCCGCTGAACTGGCCGCCAGTCAGCTGGTCGCGCTGGCGGGTGCAGCAGATGATGGTCCACATGAGCAGGTTGGGAACGTTGATGGAGACGGGCTGGGACAGGCCCGAGAACTTTGAGGCATAAGCGCGGATGATGCTTGGGTCGCCGCTGGCGTCCAAGGGGAGGATCTCCAGGGAGCGGATTTTCTGGTAGCCAAATGTTAGCCTTGAGGGTTCGCGAGGAGAATGGGGTAACGAGAGGGGGTAGAGGGGGTTGTTACTTACATCGAGACACTGAGCCCACTGGCCGGCTTCCACAAGAGACTTGATGGTGCTCATTTCCAACAGGACGCGGCAGGCGACCTTGTTCTGGTCCTGGATCTTGCGATGGAACATGGCATCGCGCTCGTACATGGACATCATAGTACGCGCGAGCTCGACGGGGTCGTCGATGGACGCCAGGCTGAGACTGCTGCCGGCCGCGGCCTCCTGGCCAGCGGCACGGGGCTTGACGGGCATCAGGCGCATGGGGTCCTCGCCAATTTCGAGGGAAATGGCCTCACTCAGGGCGCGGCTGACGATAGATACGACGGTGTCGTACTCGCCAGCCAAGTGGTACAGGAGGACGGAGTCGGTGGTACGGCCGTTCTCGTCAGCGAAGCTGGCAGCCTGTACCGTGACGGTGTTGATGAAGTCGTTCTCCTCCGTCAGACCAATTAGCGGGCCACGCTCCTCAATGATGCCGCGAATCCGCTGGCCGTCGGGGCGGATGTCGCCAATGAGCTTGCTAAACTCTCTTGTCTCGAGGACGAGCTCGCGGAGGGCCTCCCAGCAGAGGTTGGCGTGGCGGCGGCCGGCCTCGCCTGCCAGGTCCATGTTGAGGCAGATGAGGGTCAGGTAGTCCACCGCCGAAACAACGTCGGCGGCACGGAAGTCCCTAGTGTAGTATCCAATCATTCTGCCAAAGTTGATTTGGACCAGGTCCTTGACGTTCAGGCTGCGCAGGTCGTTCGAAGCGCTGAACGGATCAGAAGGACGGAGCAGACCGTAGTATTCGAGGGCGATGGCGAAGTGGACGGCATCGACGTAGGAAAAGGGGTAGAGGTAGGCAATGGCCTCCTCGAACATGCCGGAGAGAACCTGCAAGTAGAAGAACATGCCAAAGCTGCCGCTGTTGTCTTCGGACGAGGACTTGGGGAAGTGCTTCGCACCAATCTCCTTGATACTCGACTGCAATTCGGAGAGACCGTACGCCTCACTTGCAACCTCGACCGAGCGGTCGCCTTCTCTCGCAAGGTTGAACTGAAGCCAAATCCAGTCGTTGATGTCGGTGTTGAGTCCGTCAAGGCTGCGGTTGTTCAAATCACAACGACCAATAATCTTGTAACAGGCCATGCGGAAGGGATCGATAGAGTTGTCGGGAGCATTACGAACTCTTTGAGTGTACTCAGCGTTGCACCTGTCCTGCAGCGTCCTCTTAAGTCTACGGTCTTCGTTGGATGCGTAGCCGTTGAGGTAACTCTGGAACGTCCGATCGATGCTGCGGAATTGGTTGCCGTTATCGTTGACGTACTTGGCGGCCTCGCTGACGTTACCAGACCGCAGCAGGTAGAAGACGATGGCCCAAACGTATTCTCCACCGACTTGCTGAAGTTCCGTGTTGTCAGGCACCAGATCCTTTCTAGCTGACCGCAAGCGGATGTACGCCCTGATCTTGCTGACGATATCAGGACGACCGCCGAGGTTGGCCTCGTGGGGATGTTTCGAAATAAGACCTTCAACTTCTTGCAAGAACTGCTTCTCCAAGAACTTGTTGGCACCCTCGAGTAACCGCTTCCGCATGGCTATCGAGTTGGAAGAGTTGGGTGACTCGTCCAAGTACATCTTGGCAAACTGTCTCTCCTTGGCCGTGGCACCGTTAATGGTGGTCTCGGCTTCAGGATCCTCACCGACGATCTCTCTAACGGCATGGTATGCCTCGACAATGTGCGGGGCGTACGGGTCGAGAGAGCGATGCTCGACGTCTGCGAGCTCTGAAAGAATAGGGTATGGGTGGTTGATAAGGCGAGCCGAGTTGAGGCTGCGAACCTTCTCGGAGATTGCTCTGCTTCTCGCGCAGAGACCTGTCGTCAGAGTTGATATGGCCGGTCAGAGATCCGCCGTTGTCGGTAGAGCGGTCAACATCGGAGAACTCGGGCTGATGCGTGCCGATCTTGCTGGCGTTGCCAATGACAGAACGGTGTATACTGGACTTGCCCAGGACACTGGCTCTACCGGAGCGAGCGCCAGCCGCCTGGCTCTTGGTGCGGCGCGAGCGACCAAAGCCGCCAGTTGATTCCCTCATGGACGCCGCGCCTCCAAACGAGGCCTCCTCGCGAGGCTTGATTCCAAAGTGTTCGTAGATCTGTTTGCGCTGGTTCTCCCACTCCATCGTCACGTTGTCCTCCAGAAAGTTATCGAAATCGCGAACGGATCTCTCGAGGCCGTCGGCAATCATGCTCATCGTAGTCTTCGTTTGGAGGTTCGCGAGGTAGGTCTCGACGTCGATCTCGGCGGGCGAGTAGCCAGTCGGTCTCTCAACACGGCCGGTCTGAAGGTCGAGGGATCCGAGGTCCCTGGCAGCCGTTCCAGGGTCGACGCCAGACGCGGCGAGGAGGTAGTGTGCTCTGCCGTCGGAAGGGCGCTCCTGTGCCTTGGTTCCCAGCTTCTTCAGGCGCTGGCGCAGGTCACCCAGGCCGAGCTGCAGACTGGGGAGGTCCTCGACGCCGCTCTCGCCATCTCCCTGCCTCTTGCTCTTTGCAAAAAGGCTGTCGAAGTATGCGCCAGAGGTCTGGCCCTGCTGGGCTTGCGATTGGTTGTTCGTGTTCTGGTTCTGCTGTTGTTGCTGTTGCTGTCCCTGCTGGGGGAAGAGAGAGCTTGCAAGGGGATTCGCAGTAGTCTGGCCGAGTGTCGTGCCGGCCTGCGTTTGGTTCTGGTTGCCGCCGAGACCGCCGCCGAAGAGGGATGGCTTCTGTGCCGTCGATGCCCCGAGACCTCCCAAGCCGCCCAAGCTGAGGCCGCCAATTTGCTGCTGTTGTCCTTGTTGTTGTTGCGCAGGCTGGCCGAATAGAGAAGACTGCTGCTGCGCGCTGCTGTGTCGTCGAGGCGCCAAAGAGTCCACCGCTTGTCTGAGGCTTGTTCTGATTCAAGTTTCCAAAGAGTCCACCGGATGCAGGCGTGGTGCTCGCGGGCTGGGCACCGGGTGTCGCCTGTCCAAAGAGACCTCCGCCGGTTGTCGCCCCCTGCTGGGGAGTGCTGGTCGAGCCGCCCAGGATGCCGCCACCCAAGGGCTTGTTGCCGAAGAGCGACATTTTGGTGTCGTGAGCGCGTCAAGTCGAATTCGGATTGAGCGCTGCGATGGGCGTGGGAATGGAAATAGCGAAGATGTTGGACGCGATCCGATGGTGACCAGGCGCGTTAGGATGGAAATTTTGAGGTTTGGGAGAGCTCTCAGTAACAGCTCCACTGATTGGTGGGGAGCGACCAGGCAACGGACACCAGTCTAGGTTCCGAGTACAAGTGCTACAGGCATTCTAAATTACGAACGTAGGTAGATACTACTTAGTGCTTGTGGACCCACCTGGAGCACTCACCGAGAAGCGGATTCGGTGAGATGTTGACTTACAACGCTAACGCTGGCTTTGTGTGCCATTCACATACCTCCATTTGAGCGAGAAGATTCCCGTTCGATATTCATTCGCCATATGACTGGGAATGCATTGATATTCATCCCGATTACCCGTCCTTCAAGGGTTCTGCTCGTCGCTGCAACGAATTCAATACTTGATGATACAAGTTGCCTATTTATTGGCCGACTTCCTACCAGACCTAAATACAAATCGACGTCCACAACTATATGGTTGATTTCCACGGAATACATGATCACCCTCCCACACACACATATAATATGCAACACGGTGTTGGATGGTATCTTCATCATCACAACATCCCAAAGCACTCTTTCTACGATGTCTTCGTCGGCCCGCATCGTTGACGATATTGGCATTACAGGAATAACATTATATTTACGTGCGGCAGTCTTCTGTATGAATCATTTTGTAGGGTGGATTCTTATTCCAAACGAATCGTTCTGGTTGTAAAGCGTAGGGGAAGGCTTTGACTGCTACTACGTCTGGCTCTCGCTTCAAGGCTCTGACAACCTGGAAGAAACAGCCTCCGTTGTGGCATCAGGCGGTCTAGAACCTCACCTAAGAAATATTCAGAAACGGAAGGCTCTGGATACTAGATCACATAGAAACTACATGATCTAGAATCATCCGGATGAAGGATACATAATAAACACCATCGAGCTTTGAAGATCACTTTGTTGACCACTCTGCGTAGCCTGCCTCACTGCTGGAAGACTCGCACATCGCCCACAATCTTGAGGGCGATGATGCCCCCGCTGTCATTCTACATGACTAGGAACTCTCCAACTGTTACCCCGAACGGCTACTTCACGAGCCATGCCCAAAATGGAGGTATATGGAAATCGAAGACCAGGCCTACGAGCGATCCGCTAATTCTCAAATCCGTCCTGGCCCCCGAACAGAGCAATCAAGATCAACCCAATCACTGAACTAGCCACCCCATAGCCTGGCCCTGACCATCACACCACATCTAGGAAGATAATCCAAAATAAACTAAACCTTGGATCTCCGAAGTATCGGCCCTCCTTCGCCCTTCGGAGACGAGCCGTCCTGTTCACCTCAATCCTCTCCCCCGAAACTCACACCGAAAAAGGAACCGGCACGATCATCACACCACACAATCCATCACCGCCTATCCCTTGGATGTGCCCCTTTCCCTGTCATCCTCACTTAAGGTAGCCCGCTGTTGGGGAACATCGTTCCCGCCAGTCTCGATTCAACTCGTACATCTCGTGACTTCCCGGTCCGAACTCGAACAGCCTAATCATACACCCATACAGCCCCCCTGACCTGGGATCTTTCCATCCAAATCCCGCAGAGCCTCACCCGGAGATCCATACCATACAAAATCTCGCAGTATTTATCGCTGAACCAAACCCTCCGTCTCCTGATCCGCCGGCCCGACCATAGAACCTCATCTCTCGGCGCCTCTCCCATGCAGATGACTGAACATGACCTCGCAGATCCACGGCCAAACAAGCATCTGGTTTCTCGGCCCGTACAAACATCCCACAGGCCAGGGGAGGGGGTATCGAGTGTGACAAACCACCCGACATGTCAAAACCACAACGTCGGTCCTGCCAATCACGCCACCCCCTAAACCACGGAACGGGAACCGAAGCGACCTGCCATGTCTGCGCCGCTAGTGCACCAGAGCGGAGCCCCTCAGTCTGTCATCACCTGTCAGCGCCGGGCCCAATGTTGCAAGTGATATCTGTTAGTCAGGCAAGTCGTGCCTTGTTACACGCATCTTCTGACGACGTCATTCACATCTCGCAGTTGCTGCACCTAGCTAGATTATCAGATATGATAGACTTCTTTTGATCTACGTTGCTAGCTAAAGGCCGACTCAGGCTCTAGTGTGTTGTGTTGTGTGTATGAATGTTTGTTTCTGACAAAGCTATTGCAAATAGTAGCAAAAAGGAGCCGCGAGGCTTCCTTGTATCGTTGTGCGTCATATGGGTATCTTTTTTGACCTCTGTGCTGTGAGACGGTCTTCTTCGATTCCCAAACGCCTTGCAAATGCTTCGACCCTCCCACTAACAATGTCGAGAAGTCCATGTACTGAAAAACAATCATCTGCAGGAGCCGTTTCTATCCCACACTCCCAAGCAAGAAAATAAAAACATCATAGTCGTAGTTGAGTTGACCTCGAACTCCACAAACGCCCCAACGAAACATTACCCATTAGTGTTGTACAAGCGTCGTCGTAGTATATAATACAATTCAGAGTGCCCTTTTCTCTGAGCCTAGGCAGCGCGGTCGACGGTGCGCTGCGGGCGGTAGTTGGGGATTTCGGAAAATGTCGACTTGTCCGCGCTGTAGCGGTATGCGTGGAAATCGTATCCGTAAGGCTTGGGCTCAATCGAGTAGAGCATGCCCAAGGGAACATCCAAGTCCGCAATCTCGTTGCGGGTAAGATCCATGAAGTAGGCCATGAGAACTCGACAGACCGAGCGGTGGCCGATAATGAGGACGTGGTCCTCGATGCGCTCGATTTCGCGCACCATATCGCGAAGGCGGGCGATGACTTGGAGGTATCCCTCACCTCCAACGCCCGGATAAGTGTAGTGAAGCTTGTCCTCAGCTCGCTTCTTGTACTCGCCAGGGAATCTCCTGGCGATCTCTTCGTACGTCATGCCCTCAAACAGGCCAGCGTTAAGCTCGTTCAACATCGCCCAGTTCTTTACGTCGTAGTCGTCATCAGCGTCAAAATGCTCCGCTGTCTGGACGCTACGCTTCAACATTGACGTCCACACACAAAAGTTCTTCTCCTCCAGCTCGCGGTTGAGCTCAGGGTACGGCGGGGTGTGGTCACCAGCCTTCGGCGGGAACGATGATTGGGCGATTTTGTCCTTCTGCTCAATGAGCCACTCCTTGCGCTTCTGTGTAATGAAGTCATGGAGGGCCTTGCCATATCGCTCTCCATCGGGGGTTAAATCCGAATCTCCGCCGAGCTTTCCGAGGCGGTTATCGACACTTTGTCCGTGCCGGGTGAGCCAGATCTGCCGCGGTGCCAGATTGAAAGTTGTCAAGTACGAGCTGATACCACCGCTCAAGAACCCGCGCAGTCTGTACTGGACGAGCTTGCGACCGACATCAATCATCTGCAGTCGGAGTTAGTGATTGTTGCGATGTTCTAGATGGGTGTGCACGTACCTGAATGTATTGCATGTCATGCTTCTCCTCGTAGTCCCCGATGGGTACGTAGGCACTCTCATAAGCCGCAACACGCTTCTTAAAATCCGCGAGAGACTGGTGAGGATCCTTGTCCTTGTAATCGGGACCCGAAAGCTTCAGGCGCATATTTGCCTCCAAAAGCTGTATCACTGTTAGACAAATTCAAAAAAGGGGTATAATGCGCATCTCCACTCACGTTCTGGTCGTGGCAGATACTCTCGATGAAAAGAATACCAAGCTTGGGCTCCCTCTCCTTAATCCGGTCGACCAAGAGCTGTCGGCGGTGAATTGTGCTGTTGGTCGCATCGAGGATACCAACGGAGCCTCCCTGGTGAAGGAGATAGTCCAGCAGCTCGTCCAAAGTATCCAAGGCAACCTGCTCACGAATCTTGGACGCAGTCTCGTTGGTCGGCTCGAAGAATCTGGCGGACTGGTCCATGGTGTCGGCGTCAGGCGTGTTGAGGTTCAGCTCAGTGGGCTCCTTATTGCCCTGCGCAGGGAAGCCGTTCAACAGAATCGAGGCAGCTTGTGTCGGGGGATCAAACTTGAGCGGCGAGGGGGACCAAGGCGACTTCAATGGCGACTTCATCGGCGAGGAAACGCCGGCAGCCACACGTCTTCTGTTTCCAACATTGAAGATGCGCGAGTCGTACTGCTGCCATGAAAGGTATCTTTGCACCTTCTTGGTGATGTATGATTTTCCTCTCGCAGGCAGTCCGACCATAATAATGACGAGCTTAGCAGCAACATCTCTGTCGCTGATCTTTCCATCGGGTGAGGCTCTCGACACGGTCATGCCGGGCACATTCAGTGTGGCTGGGTGCGGGCGAAGTCGTGGAGTGGTTCCCCCAGAATTTTGTCTTACAGGCGGGCTGTTCAGGAAGCCAAAGTTAGCAAACCTATGGGATACGAATTTATGAAAGCGCCAGTTCTAGTCGCAGCTTTCTTGGCGTGGGACAGAGAAATTTAGATGTACACATATTCTAGGCGAGTTTGGGGCGGTTGAGACGACGCTTCGCATGGCTGGAGGGGTGTCGGAGGAGGCAATGAGGGATCGGTCGCGCAGGGCAATGGGCCCGCTGAGGTCGTTCATGGATCTAAGAGCATGCGCCATGGCGGGAGGAGGCAGGAGCGCATCATGGAGGTGAGGATGGGAAACGGGCGGTGGTGGCAGTTCGCCGTTGGTAACCGCGATCGTGGGCGACCTGGTATTCGAATGGGTTGGGGGCGATGACGAAGGCGCGCGGGAATCCCTAGTGTTGGAGCTCATTGCCAGTTTCGCCAGAGCAGATTGCTTGGCCTGTATGAGACCAAGGTCTTTTTCCAAGGGAAACAAGAAATGTTAACGATTATATTCTGCACAGGAGCGATCTCCGAAAGGTCGGGTGGGGAGAGAGCTTTTGGGTTTCGGACCTCTTGGGAAGGAAGCATGAAAGTTCAAGGAATCTACGAACCTGGGCTGTATGGGAAGACTGCGGAAGGCATGGGGACGGATTTAGGGTGTGGAAGAGTCGGCGACTGGGTCTAAAAGGTGGAAGGAGTCACAGGGTGCCACTGCTGGCAGCAGCTGCTACTGGACTGGTGGCTACCCAGGTAGGGTCGCAAGAAGGTAGGTTACTGGAGGTAGCGGAGTGAGACTGGGCCTGCCCGTTTAGAGCGTTGGCCGCTTTGCTCAGGGAAATGTCGTTCGGTTCCAATGTCCCAAGGGCTGCACCCAATGGAGGTGCAGGGATGGGGAAGCTGGTCGAGCTGTCCGACGTGGGTGATGAAATGTGGCGGCGAGAATGGCCTAGCTCGTGCCTTAGCGCGCACAGGGGTCCGGGCGACGAGGGAAAAAAAGGGTTTGTTGAGAGACCGGACAGGGAAGGAAGCGCGTGTAAGTGGACAGCAGCAGCCGGGCGCGGTCACTGGAGGCGAGGGTATTCTGTACGAAATCGGTATGACGGACAGGCTGGCTGGTCGTTGGAAGTCCCCGTCGTTGTTGGCGATGTAAGTAGATGTTGATGTCGATGTTGCTGATATCCGGAGTAATGTAGAGGTGCCCGACCTGCTGTTGATGTGTATTCGTAGAGAGACACGGCAAGCTGTCGTAGGTAGGTAGACAGACAGACGGAAGGATGGGAGACGGAAAAGATTGCAATGCAATGCGACGGGCTTGAGTCTGGTTAAAGTATAGAAGGAAAAAGAAGAGGGGAGGGGAGGGCCAGAGCGATGGAGCCCCGAGGTGGTGGAAAGGACCGATAAATATCTCCAACTTAAGGTAGGCAGGGACTCGTTGGTGGATGGGACGGGATGGGATGAGATGGGATGGGCGTACGAAGTCAGTCAGTCAGTCCCTGGGTTGACTTTGACTTGACTTGGGGCTCAGGGCTGGGCTCCAGCCTGGCGCAGGTAGGTACCCGTCGACACCAAACACCAGATTTTTGATGGGTTCTGATGGGGGTGAAGATGAGAATGGCCGATGAATGAGGTGACTCTCACTCACTCTCACCCGCGCCCTCACCACCTATGCACAATACACATCCTGCCTTCCGTCTTTCCCGTTTCTCTGCCTGCTCTGCCTGAGGTCTTGACTCTGCTTCTGACTGAGGTACCTACACCAGGACGGGAGGTGCGAGGCGGTCGGGGAGTGAGGCGTGTCAAGGCCAGATCCGAACCGAACCTACCTAGGTGACCTCCAGCTGGAAATAACCACTAAACTCGACGTGTCGTAGCATCTCCAAGGGCTCTGGAGCAATGGACACGCTTGGCACCGATCCAGGACGTGGGACCTTTTCACCATGCACTGGAAATTACTAGAGAAAACTCGGGGACACAACCAAAAAAAAAAAACCACACCCCCTCCCCTCACCATCCCCTCCAGTCCCCTCGCCTGTGTTGCCCCCCATCCACCGCCCTGCGGCCAACGGTCGAATCGGCGCAAGCAGACGCAACCACCTCGCCCACGCCCACGCCCACGCCCACGGCCATGCTGCGGCGACGGCGCGGCGGCCTTCTAGAGGCGTTCCCTCAGTGGGGATTCGCCCTTCCAGCGTCTCCCCCAAGATGGGGCACAGGAGCCCGCGCTGCTGCATGCTCGGTGGCTGGTCGCCGATGCGCGAGCGAGCAACAAGTCCACCAAGCCCTTTCCTTTCCTCTGGGCTTCTTTCTCACTGCCCTTGTCCAGGGCATTCAGGCACACCCCCGCTATCAGAAAGAAGAAAAAAACCCTTGTCCAGCGCCGCGAATGGCACCAGAGCCCTGGGATTGCTGGACTGCGTGCCGTGAGAGCCAGACGCGGGATGGGGGTGTCGGGGGTTTTGCCTCGAGTCGTTTTATTTTTATTTTTATTTTTATTTTATTTTTTGGCTATTTTATTTTACTTAGTATTTTGCTTTTCTTGGTCCCTCCCATGTTCGGAATAGAGCCTAAGCTTGTGGTTTTGGACTGACAGTGGTGGGCTTTCCTTGTCAAACACGGCGTCTGGGCGTCTTCGGCAAGCCACCCTTTTTCCTGTCAAACCTCCTAGGTATCCGTCCGACGGTCCGTTTGAGAGGCTCAGCGTAGATATGCCATGTCTAATCATACCAATCCCAGCAAACAAATACCAAATAATTCCAATAGTCAAGAATGCGGTGTGCGAATATGTTCACTCAAACTCTCCGCCAAGGCAAGGCAAAGCGCAGCAAGGCGGACGGGATGAGCACTGCGCTGGGCTGGGCGACGTGGACAGCGGCAGAATATCCACGAATGCCTGTGCCCCTGCACATACACATGCTGCCTGCCCTTCTTTCGCGCGTTGAGCGATTGCAATGTCAAAGTGGACTCACTCTGCCCCGGAGGTGAGGTGAGGTTCAACACTCCGCCCGCAAGGGGGCTCTCGCCTCAGCGATCGCTCCCCCAATTCCGTTCGCGGCCCAGACAATTCATACGCAAAGCACCTGGCTGATTGCCAGCATTCCACTTTCCACCTTTCCTGAGGTCATTTCACGTGTTTGCCATGGGAGGCACGTACGTGTGTGTAGTGTCGTTTGGGCGATATACCTCATTCTATGATTTTCCCACAATCACTGGTCGGTAAGGTAGGTGGTTGCCCCAGCGGATGCCAAGGTCTATCTTCCGCGACTACGTAGACGCCATGCAGCAAGATGTGACTCAAAGATGAGATCGTCTGGGTACGGCCGAGCTGAAGTGAAGCTGTAACACCGTCGAGCTGGGCATCTCATCTCATCCCGTTCATGGAGCCGCTGGTATGGTAAATGGCAATTGTGGGTGTAACTCCGGACCCCAATACCTGTCAGGCCCTGCTTCAGGCTGGGTCGATCTGATGCGGATGCTTAACAAACAACCCAAATAGAAGGGCCGCTGTAAAATCAGTAACGTTTTGCTTTTTCTTTTTCTTTTTTTGTACCTTATTCTATCGCATTTGGCCCTGATAGTCGTTGTCGTTTGGTGTTTTGTCCATCTCTGGGGTCTTGGCCAATGCCTGGAGCCAGTTCATCCACGCCCTCCTCCCCCCATGTCCATGTCTACGTCCAAGCCCTCCTCGCCTTGTCCACAGTCCTTACGTCCACCGTCTGGCCATGTCATGGATGTCAGCCAGTGAAGCCACCCATCCTCTGTGCACCATGCCCGACAGAAACCTCAACAATCACCCTCCTCTCCTTCCCGTCGTCCAAAATAAGCCCAAACAGCATCTTTGACGGCCGGCCCCATCCTCTGCCTCTCCCCGTCTGCCTGGGTCAGGCTCCGTGCTGTGCGGTGCCTTGCCCGGGTCCCGTCGTGTCCATCCTTCGCGTCTGTGTTGTGTTTCCCCAGGTACATGCTTCTGCCACACCAGCCTGCAAACCTGGAAATAGCTGCAGAATGAGTGAAGTGCCGTCTTGGCTTATCGAGGCGTTCAATGCTCACTTCTCGCCCATCATCTCTCGGTGCTGGGTGAGGTGGCCTTGCCTTGCTCACCGGGCATGTCGGAGATACCCCGTAGATCCATCTTGCCTCTGCTGCGCTTCCCACTTCCCCTCCCACTCAAATGTTTCACGACTCAGGGCTTCATGTGCTAGCCCGCCAAGTCTGCCTCCTGAATCGACTGGTGCCGGCACCGATGGCTAATTCTATGAACCATCTCAACTTCTCAAGCATTCCAGCCATCAGCCAAGACGAAAGAAGAGACCACTCACGTTGAGCCTCGTCAACACGCCTTCGAGCACACCCCAAAGCTTATCCTTACCTTAGGCTACGGCTACCGGCTACGCTGTGCCGCCCTCCCTCCCCTTCCCATACTTTGACGGTTATCTGACTTGGTTAGCTCTGGTTGGCGAGAAAACTAATGCTTGATCTGTTAACACCTGGTCCTGTCATCTGGCTTTCTGCTGTGCTGCAACATGTCTCCGACGGCCCTCTCAACAAAGTCGCACACACAAGGAGCATGGGATACCCAGCATAGTTTGACACACCACCTCCTGCGGTCGCTGCGGTCGCGTGTCGATGATATTCATTACATATTCTTTTGGCGTTGCGACAACTCAGCTAGCGCTTGGGCTGACCTCGGAACCACCCCGAAGTCCGGATGCTGGCATGAGAAACCTCCACGCCCCGGAGATCCGCTCCAGAGCATGGCCCCGCTGCGTCTCGGTGAACCGTGGGCGCGAACCCCTCATCAAATCCCTGACCGTTCTCGACTCGATGTGGGGTTGGAGTTCTGGAGACTCCAGGAAGCTGTCTGTCATTGTCAATTGTCAACTGTCGATCGATGAAGACCAGCCTTCTGGTCGACGTCTCGTCACTACGAGATTGCCAATCCTTCTCCCTTGGTCTGGGCGGTGATGTCAGAAAAGGACTTCCCTGGCGCATTGCCGCCCTCAACCACAACGAAACACCGTGCCGAGCCCGCTTGCACAGCATGCAGAAACGGCAGGATATCAATCCGCATGTCCCGCCAAAGTATGGGAACGCCATGTCATCGGCCTCGAGACGAGCGAGGCTTGCGTCCAGCACCACCATTTCTCGGTGCCTGGTTGCACCATGCCACTGGCAGAGCCAATCACCTCTCAAGTCGAAAAGCTGCCAGGCTTGTCTCCATGTCTTCCTTCATGCTTCCGTTCAGAACAAGGTCTGGGCATGGATGACGAAGGGGAGAAATTTGGCGCAGAACCCCCACTCCAGGCTCGTTGCGAAGGCTGTGGCGCTGTTACACTGCAGGATGCAGACTGCAGAAAAGACATCGGAGCTTCCCTTCCAAACTCCTCAATATCAGATTGTGGGGAGCAAAGATTCGTTTGATTGATTAATTGCTTCAGGCGCCGGCGGCGCGGGCCTCATTAGCATTTTTTTTTTTACTTCCCATGCTGACGGATGCCGCCGCGCGGTTTGCTGCCCCTCGTCCTCAGATTGAGCAGCTGCAGGCGTTGTCATGTGCAAGCAGGCCATTCCCTTTCTGCCGCTGACTCCGCGTCCATCATGAGGGGTCCACGGCAGGCCGTGCCGTCGCTTGCTGGAAATCCCACGATCTGCTCTTGAACAGGGGACCAACCAGAGTGGCTGCATTCTCTAAGAATTCCAGGATCGCCTGCTGGATCTGCAGATGCGACGGCGTCGCCCCCCGTCGAGTCTCCTGGGGAATTGGCGAGGGGAACTTGCCGATAGTCGGTGCAGACTGGTGCATGTCGTAGACAAGAGTGAATTAGCAATAAGATGCCGTCGGTGTCGGCGGGGGGGAAATGTGCAATCTCGCCGCATGGCGTGCCGTCATCGGAGATTGAAGGCTACCTTACCTTAAGGCGACGGGGCTCCCACACGTGGGGGACGATTGCATTTCTAAGCTGCCCGCGGCGAGGTGTCCCCGGAGAAAATAAGAGTTTGTCTAGCTTGCAAGATTCCGCCGAATGTTGGATAACCAATGAGACACTTGAGGATCAGCGTGACAAGTTCTGCTTGAAGGTGTTGTGAGACACTCTGGAAACGGCAAACAGCAATGACTGGAAGAACGGGAATACCTCCAGCGCTTATTGGAAGGCCTGGAGCTCAACCATTGAAGCCCGGGAATGCAAAGGCCTCCAACAGCTAGAAGTTGGTGCAAGGACCGGTTCGAGTGTATTTTTGGTGAGGTTCGGTGTGTCTTGGCTTGGTGTTGTTATTTTGTCCATCTCGATGGGCTAAGTCAGTTTCAGCGACAACGACGGCGACAGCGATGCGAACCGTCCCCAGCCTCCGCCTCTTTTCCCTTCCACTTCCCCCCATCTCAGCCGGCGAGTTTTTGGCGCCGAAGTGTCTCCTATCCTCGCAATCCCACACGGGTAACTACGAACCCCTGGTCGAAGCCCGGTCTTTTGAGAAGAGAGCCTCCAGTGACAGCCCGGGCGCGAAGGAAGTCCAAAAACAGAAAGAAACACTTGCAACATGCAGCAGGTTTGTCCAGGTGCAGTTACAGGAGAGAACTGCCCCACTACAGTGTACGAGGGGTGAAGGTACTCTGGGAGCGTTCGCACCGAGATGCTTTAGCGAACCGCTAGACGCCTTATCGATAAGAGGGGTGGCACCGGGAGACGGGGATCCGCCAGAGGCTCTGCTCTGCGCTACGATTCGATGCAGGGTCGTGCCTGGACATGGGAGGAGGTACGGCGCCGGGAAGCTGGATCGTCAAAGGAGTCAAATTTTCTGATGCCTCACTCCCGTCTCCCGTGCCCGGCGCCGCCCACTACACTATCCACTGTTCGGACCGTTTCCAGAAGCTCTTGGCTTTCAGATGAATTGTCCATTCATGAGAGACGCCAGATGATCCGATAGGGCCTCAATCTTTTGTTGTTTCTTTGTTTGGTCCCGATTTGGCCCTCGTCGTTTCAGGAACCCGGCTGACGACGACGTTGATCTTCGCGCCTCTGGTTGCATCCGCCCTTGGCCCAGCTAAATGGAAGGCTGTCGCTGCGGATGAGACCGAGACTGAGACTCTGACACCGAGATATCAGACCCGCTCACCGTTGATTCCAAGAATAACTGCATCGCAGATATCTTGGCGGCATCTCTGAACAACTCTCAAACCAACCTCCTGAGCTATATCCAAGCGAATTGGAGCTTTGGTCTGGAGACTGCGAGAAAGAACGAAAGAGGGACTTCGAGGTTTGGCTTGCCTCAAAATATCTGCCTGTGTCTTTGTATCAGACGCTCAAGGCAGCTTTCAGGGAAACCAAAAAGACAAAGAGGACAGAGGAGGGCGAGGAAACAGAAACGGGCGGGAGCAGGATTGCTCATCGAGGGTGCAAGTGCCTTCCATTGCTGGCGTACACTTTGGACAGGTCCAGTCCTGCCCTCCACGATAGTGGTGCTTGCCTCACTCGTGCCTCTTGCTGGCTTTCACCCCGTGACTGCCTGGGTGACTTCCATTTCTAGAAGGCTACACAAGGCGTCTCTACGCCACCTTCTCCCTGCTGTATCTCCAGCCAACTGCACCTGTCCTCGGCAACTTCTGAGCCAACGGAGAAGTCTTCAACACTCGGGAAAGAGGCCATATCGTGACATTCCAAGTAACAGCAAGAACCTACCCCCAGTTTGCTCAGGGTAGGAGTCACTTCTTGTGCTGTTGCCGCCCACGGAACGACGCGCAGGAACCGGGCCACGTCCTTTTGGGCCCTTTCTTGTCGTTCGTCGTCTACTTCTCCGATCATTCGACCAAAAAGCACAACATCTCCCGACTTCAGGGATTTCCGGCTTCGACTGTTTTTTTGGCGATTTGTTCCATCACCACAACTCAAATCAGGCTTCAAACCTTGTCGCAAGCTTTCTCAAGACAAGCGCTTTGCCAGTTCGCAGACGGGAAAGCAAGTATATCCGTCTTTCTAGGAGCCCAACGCTTCCTGCCCGGTTCGGTGGTGTTCTGATTCGTCAATCATCGTTGGCCATCGCGGTCAGTCGCTCAGTTTACCTGCCAGGCCTTGTCTTGTGTCAATGTGAGTCAGAGCATCAGTCGTCACGGTTCACGCCTTGAATCCCCCAATTTATTAACACACCCAAGATTCCCCTCTTCCACTCATTCCGGCTTCGATCTCAACATTGTACGAAGAGAAACACCGTCACAATGCTCGCAGTCGAACGCTCCACGCTTCCAGAGGCTGTCTCTGACAACACAGAGCTGCGGTCCGAGGAGAAGCCTGAGCACACTGGGCCCGATGTTATCCAGCCCCATCCCCTCGTTGACGAGCTTCTGCCGCAGCAGCTCGGCCGTGGCGTTCTCATCCCCTTGAAGACAACTCTGGAAATCCGACAAGACCACACCATCGTCCAGGCTTTGCTTACCAGAGCCCCAGCCAAGTCTACCAATGATGTCGTCAAGTAAGTCGAAGCTACCTGCAATGATACGAATAATCAATATTAACATTATTGCAGTCTTCTCCGCTCGATGCTTCCTGAGGGCGTAGCTAACAGCTTGCCTCACCTGCGTCGATGCGCGAAGCCGGCCGATATCCCGGCTCACCTCAAGACGCAGTTCATGAACGACTCCCCAGAGGGTCGCCAAGTTCACACTGGGAAGTCGACCTGGATCTATATCATGCTCGGCGAGGAGAAGGACTTCGACAGACAGAAGTTGGTAGCATCTTTGACGGCCATCGACGGCATGGAGGAGAACTTCTTCCTCACCAGCATCCCCATTCCCCTCGTCCCGCCGACTTCGCAGGTGCAAGCGGCCATGTGGACTTCGCAGTTCTGGCCCACAGTGTACCGGAAGAACAACCCCCTTGGGCCCCATCCTAGCATGGTGGGACGTTCTACCGACACCATCAGAGATGAGACATCTCTGTGGATGTCTCTCGCTCATCGTGCTGCCATAAAAGCAAAGCAGACGGGTATCGGCGAGCCCATGGGAGCCGTCATTGTCCAGCGCGAGGGTGGGAAGTCCGAGCTGGTGGCGATTGCCGGAGATGCTCGTTGGCACCAGGAACCCAACAGACGCGGTACCGGCAATCCCATGGGACACTGCGTTCTCAGAGCCATCAGTATGGTTGCGCAGAAGCTTGTTCGCCACGAGAGACGCGTATCTGGCCGGTCCAACAACTCTCCCTTCCTCGAGTACGACGCTTTCCAAGACAAGCCCCTTCTCGACGACGAGAAGATCGTCTTCGAAGACGAGCACCCCAACACAGACGGCTACCTGTGCCACGGCATGGAGATGTACCTGACCCATGAGCCTTGCGTCCAGTGCTCCATGGCTATCCTTCATTCGCGCATGGGCAAAGTCGTTTTTTCACAGCGCATGCCGCTTACCGGGGGCATGTGTTCTGAGGACCGTGGCCACGGTCACCCTGAGCTGGAGAGCTGCGGTGGTGGCGAGGGTCTCGGTCTCTTTTGGAGACGTGAGCTGAACTGGAGCCTGTTGGCTTGGGAGTGGGAGTCGAGCGACTGTGTGGGACCTTTGCCGCCGGTTGATCACAGAGTCCATGCTTAGTCCCCATGGGACTTGACGACAATACCTTGGTGCTTATGGCTGGGAAACCGGCCTAGGCTTAAGCAGTCTTTATGTGGAAGGAGGCCATCAGGGAGGATGGAAGCTCTCGGCGATCTCGACACTCCATTATCAATATCACCTGTACGCAGACCTCTGCGTCGGCTCTTTAACAGCCCCTGTGTATCACATTTTCTCTGGTGTAGTTGGTTGAGACATAGGTTTGGAGGGCCAACAGAGGGTTTAGATAGTCCTCTCAGCTTCAGTCAGAAATGCGGCGTTAGGAGGAAACCTCAAGAGCAGGTCGACGGAGGCACGGTCAGGAATTATACCCAGGGCTGTCTCGTGTGTATTATGCAGCAGCCTAACAATGAACAATGTTCCTTATTCCACTTATTCTTGTTTGGACAAGGTCTACAAAGAGTGAACTTGAGATGAATCCAGTTCAGCCGGCCGCTATTGTTCGGCCGAAACGGACCGCCGCCATTGACGACGGGAACAGACGTTTGGCTGACGGCAAGGCAAGCCGCGCTAAGGCATGTTTTACCTTACCTTAAGCTCTGCTGCGCCGCGCCGCAATTTTACTGCGGGGAAGGGCGGATTCTTATCTTATCAGCCGGCACGATCCCATTGATAGACACGCGGTGAAGCGCCCTACGACTCTCTCTTTTCGCAACGCCAGCCGCCGCGGTCCTTCGTCACAGGCCTTTGCCGCCTTCCTCATTCTTTCCTGTTGCGCTCATTATTCTCGGCATGCGCGTGGGCAAAGGCAGTTGCAGAGAAACGGTTTCTGATCCCGCAGCGCCCAAGTGTGTTATTCCGCGACAAACGCGCATGCAATGACCCGCCTTTGACTCCTCCACTCCCACGCGACTCGCACATGGGTAGCTCTCGCAACGATTGACGCATGCGATTCCAAGCCTCCCCGACAAAGTCCGTTGAACGAATCCTCCACTGCGGAAAGGCTCTCCAAATACGCTTGCCACCTGCGACGCAAACAAACCGGGCTATTAGAGGACAACTGAGCTCAGGGAGCTGGTGGGAAAGAAGGGCCGGAACAGACGGGCAACGGGAGAAAGTTTTCACGATCCTGCGAAACCGACTCGTCGACATGCCAGCCAAGAGGGCTGCATCTGCAATGGCCGATGCAACGAAATCGAAGAAGCGCAAGGACGAGAAGAAGTGGTACGCCGTCAAGGTTGGTCTCCGACCGGGCGTGTACGAGACGTGGGATGAGTGTTCAGAGAATACCAATCACCAACGAGGTGCTGTATGTGAGTGAACCGTCCCTCATTTTGCAATCTAGCTGCTTGGGACCATTGGCTTACGGCAGCTTATTGTACAGACAAGTCCTTTACCTCTAAGGAAGATGCTGAGGCGTTCGTGGCGGGTAAGAAGATTCCCAACAGAGGCGGCAAGGCGGAACCCATCAAGTACTACGCTGTTGCACGCGGCCTTTTCACTGGTATCTTTCACGATTGGGACGAAGCCAGCCAGGCGATCTACAAGTCCACGAAGCCCAAGTACAAGAAGTTCGATACCCTCGGAGAGGCAGTCCGATTCATAAAGGAGTGGGGTGACGAAGACACAATCGACAAAGTTCAGGCCCTGGTGGATGGTGATTCTGAGTTCGAGTCTGAGGCCGATGAAGATGAAGATGATTCACTCAATGATCAACTCGAGCCAGGCTTGATTCATATCTACACGGATGGCAGCTGTCTCGGAAATGGCAAGGACAACGCGACTGGAGGTGTGGGCGTGTGGTTTGGAGACGACGATATCAGGTAAGTCGCTATGACTTGACTTTCCAGAAGCCCGCCCAGAGCAGAAGTCTAGGACGCTCCCAACCGACGCCGCAAATCACAGAAACGCTGACCTGCGTCTAGAAACGTCTCTGAACGCCTTGAGGGCCGGCAGCAAACAAACCAGCGCGCCGAACTTACTGGCGTCCTACGTGCGTTGGAGAAGACTCCCGTCACACAGGGAGCGCAGATTCACAGACAGCAGATACTCCATCAACTGCGTGCGGAAATGGGCTCCGACTTGGAAAAAAAAGGGCTGGAAGGCGTCAACCCTTAGTAACAACGTCTCGGACTCGAACAAGGACTTGGTTCAAGCCGTTATGAATAAGATTGCTGAACGCGAAGCTAAAGGCACAAGAACCGTCTTTACCTGGGTCAAGGGACATTCGAATTCCAAGGGAAACAAACAGGCGGATGCTCTCGCAAGGGGCGGCGCGGAAGGAAAAGGAGAGACGCTCGCAAGCGGTGGGCAAGGAAGAGCAAAGACGCTCGCAAGGGCGGGTGCTCACAACCCACCGTCGGCGCGCACACAGAAGTACGCAAAGCAGCAAGCAGACACAGCAGCGCCGGAACCTAAGCCAACGAAGACACGGAAGAAGTTGAAGACGGAGAGACAAGAGACTCCCGAACTGAACCTCCAGTTTGACAAGGAAGAAACTCCCGATCTCGACGAGTACTCGGACTTCCCTTAGCTTGGAACAGGATCAACTGGAGGGCGCTGGCAATGGACAGAGGCGGTGACCGACATGATGCCAAAGGGTCGCTCTGCCTGGCTGGTTGCATGGATGAAAGCGCCCCTTCCTAAACCATCGTATCTCCTGCTCTTGGCAGATACGAGTTTTGGTGTCTAGATCCACGTTGAAAGGTTTGTGGGTCTGCTCCTACGCATCCTTAAGGCTAGGCCTTGCCTCTGCTTTCAGCAGCTTAGGGAGTCGGATTTCCACTGAAGGAGGGAGCTATATACTGAACACGATATGGAGACGGCAGGAGGATGTTTAACTTGTTTCTATCATAGCGGCAAAGGGTTTGCGGGAAGTTTCTTCTACTTCATCGACGATGGAAACGGAGTATCCGGTGCTTCGTTTTGGCGGAATGATAGTCTTTTCTTTGCAATTGAGATATCCCCTCAGTAACCAACGAAACCTCTTTACACTTCATGCGGTTCTCTTCCTGACAACAGAAGTGGTGTGAACATACTCTTTGCGGCATGCTCAAGTTTTTGAGGCAATGTCCTCAAAACGACAGCCAGATCAACCTTCAACTCTGGCGTCGTTTGTAGTATCTAGCGGTCTGTCTGAACATGTTTCACAATCCAGACTAGTGGCGCTGCAGGTTCATACTTTCACGGACATCGCAAATGGAAACTCGCCCCCATCCGTAT
Source organism: Colletotrichum camelliae (assembly GCA_018853505.1). Classification (NCBI taxonomy): domain Eukaryota; kingdom Fungi; phylum Ascomycota; class Sordariomycetes; order Glomerellales; family Glomerellaceae; genus Colletotrichum; species Colletotrichum camelliae. The sequence continues at coordinate 5,232,709 of JAELVL010000002.1, read as the reverse complement.
TGATCTGGCTTTGCTTGCCGAAGACCCATGTGGCGAATATTATGTATGCAAAGTTGGGCAGAGATACATTAATTGTGTCAGGCAAGTCTATCAAGACGAAAGCCAAACGGCCGCAACTGAATTAATCTCTGCCATCAAACCGATACCGTCTAGCTGCCTTTGGAATTGATCACAACAGAAACAACCTTGCGCAAATCCCTGGCCGGGCGGCTTTGCTGCCCCACGTGTCAAGCCTGTCGACCCTAAGGAGCGAGAGCTTTGCGCGCGGGCAGGATCGGTTTAGAGGTAGGTAAACAAAAGGACCCCTACTATCCCCCCCCCCCAATTAAGCGGTGATGATGCACTGATCGCACACACGCACCAAAAACAGAAAAAAATGAAGCTGCGGCGTTCGTCCCGTCTACCGACCTAGTCGTTCCCTGTCGCCACGCCACTGCCTCCTTTCTTTTCCTCTTCTTTTTCCTCCCCGTCACCATCGCAGACCTGCCCAGACCTCTTGACACTTCTTACCCCGCCACTTCTGGCTCACTGCATCAATATTCCGCATCTACTGTCCAGATAAGGACCATTGCGCAGTCTCCAGAGATCGCTGCGACCCAATCAAAACGCCGACGTCATCAGCGAGGCCCGCCCCCTTCGCAGACCGCTTCGACTGTCTCAGTCCCCTTGAGGATCCTCACACGGCGAAGAGGTCGGCGAGAGCAACGAGTAGGACGCAAGGGAGAGCAAAAGAAGGACGGATCGCACCCCAATGACAGTCAGCCACGCAAGCGCCGCATTCCTCGTCGTCATTGTGAACCACGCGATTCGATAACAACCTACTACCCTTGAATAGGGCAAGGAGACAAGACACACAGCATTTTGTTTGCACATTCGAGATTGACCGGTGCAGGGCCTGGTCTCTGTTTGCTTGGCTACGTGGTAGTGCCCGATCGCGACTCTCATTGGAGCATCTCGCAGAAGATCGCGGGGCAATCTTGGGCTGCCATACGTAAATTGTGGACAAAGGGACCCTTGGCAAAAGCTTGGTTGGCTAGTTTTGCGACCAAATCACAGACGCGATGCCTACTTTGGCGGTTACCAACTTCAACATCATTGTCGGTGTGCTGGGAGGATGGATATCGCTGTTTGGACTGGTGTCGTACCTCTGTAAGGAGAACTACTACCTGTCTGAAGCTCGTAAGTTTTGTCATTCGACTGCACATCCCCCCCGCGATGTTCAAGGTAGCTGACAGGACTCGGCAGTGATTTCCCTCTTGGCAGGCGTAGCCTTTTCGCCCCCAGCCGCCAATCTCATCAGACCGCTGGAATACGCGGGCACCGAGGAAAACGTCGACAGCGTCACCCTCGCCTTCTCCCGCCTCGTCCTCGGCGTCCAGCTGGTTCTCGCTGGCGTCCAGCTGCCCAGCCGCTACCTCCGGACCCAATGGAAGCCCATGGCCCTCCTCGTTGGGCCCGTCATGACCTGCATGTGGCTCGCGACGAGCCTGCTTGTCTGGGGCTTGGTGCCGCACCTGCCGTTCCTGCACGCGCTCGCCGTCGGCGCCTGCGTTACGCCCACGGACCCTGTGCTTTCCAACGTTATCGTCAAGGGGCGATTTGCGGATCACAACATCCCGAAGGAGCTGCAAAACTTGATCATTGCTGAAAGCGGAGCGAACGATGGACTGGGATATCCATTCTTGTTCTTCGCGCTGTATCTGATCAAGTACATTGGTGACGGTGGCAAGCAGCAGTCTGGAGGGGCTGGCCTCGCGATGGGCTTGTGGTTTGGAGAGACGTGGGGTTACACCATTATTCTGAGCGTCATCTACGGTGCCGCTGTGGGTTGGCTGGCGAGAGTCTTACTCAAGTGGGCAGAGAGCCATAAGTACGTTGACCGCGAGAGTTTCCTAGTGTTTGCGATCTCGCTGGCGCTCTTCATCGTGGGCACGTGTGGAATGATTGGCAGTGATGATGTGCTGGCGTGCTTCATTGCAGGCAACGCCTTTACCTGGGACGATTGGTTCCGCCTAGCCACCCTTGACGATTCATTGCAGCCTACCCTGGACATGCTGCTGAACGTCTCCATCTTCATATGGTACGGAGCTGTCATCCCGTGGAACTCGTTCCTTCACAACGAAGTTATCCCGATCTATCGGCTCATCCCGCTGGGCATCCTCGTGCTCATGCTCAGGCGGCTTCCGTTCGTTTTTGCAATTCACAAGATCATCCCGCAGATAGAGGAGGTAAAGCAGGCCATCTTTGTTGGCTTCTTTGGCCCCATCGGAGTGTCTGCCGTGTTCTACCTTTATGTCACGCTCGAGTTCATACACACCCTCAACGAGGGCGAAGAACCCCGGTCTGACGTCAAGAATATGGGTGAGGTCGTCCGAGTCGTCGTCTGGTTTCTCGCAGTCTGCAGTATAGTAAGTGACCCACTACCACGTCCACGCTGAGAAGAGCCGGTATAATATAATCATAGGTGGTCCACGGGCTGAGCATCCCGCTCGGCAAGCTCGGCTACTACGCGCCTCGGACGCTGTCCCGAGGTGTCTCATTCATGAGTAGTGAAGGTGACGAACCGCGTTCGTTCCGCATCCGCGGCAGAGTGGCGTTTCCGTTCAGCCGGTCTAGGTCTATGGCATCCAATGGAGTTGCGGATGCCGAGTCCGGCACCCCGTCCGACAACGAGGGCGGCCGGACGGTCTACAGGATTGGAGGTTCCATCATCCCCCGAAGGTTTGCGGATGGTGCTACTTCGGGCACGTCCACGCCGAAGCGTGCCGATGACCCGCCCCGTCCGGGTCCCGAAGCCGGCAATGTTGGGACTGAGGGAGTGGCCGACCAGCCACCGACACCAATCGAGCTTCCCAATCGCACCATCCGGTTCCCTGACGAGGCGCCTGCGGCCCAGGAATCTCCCCGGGAGCCGCAGAGGCTGTGATACGAGCTAGCAATGTTGCAGCGACATGCAGAAGTCCAGTGAAGAAGGCTTCTGCAGTCAAGCATTTTGCGTAAGTAGAATTATGCGGACGCCGCTCTATGACGGTCGTGTAGATTGGCTGGATAGCCAGCCAGCCAGCCAGCCATGCACGGAGATGTCCGTGTTCATAGGGAAGACCCGGGGAAAGGCTTTGAGACTTTCCCGCTGTCAATAAGGTCCCCATGGCGTTCAGATCTGGAGCTATTCCTGTTTTTTGAACCCAGAGAATCTGGACCCCGATCAAAATTGCCTGTACATCTGCCTTTAGATAGTTGCTTTTTAGTAATTAGACAACCCTTTCCTCTGATTTGTCGCCGGTGTTGGTTCGGGCCGCCCTGTTCTGCAGTGTACTACTATTGGACTGCCACCCACCTGCGAGAGACGTCCGGGGTCGGATTGCTGTGCGACGCCAACCGACGCCTGCTCATCGGCGGTTCCTTCGATAGCTGATCCTGGATTGCGAATGGACTAGGGTCACCGCCGCCATCGGGTCCAGCTGATAACTCTTTCTAGGTTTCGTTCTAGGTCAGATGAAGGCCAACGTTCATGCGGCACACTCTCAGAGGCGCAAGGTTTACATAATGAGTTTATGCAGGCTGTGCTAATTCAATCACTTTTGCGCGTAGAGGTGAAAATCCTTCTGTGCCAGCAGGATGCGGACGATTATGACGGGTGATACACGACGGCAAACGGCTGAAGGGGGGGGGGGCGATTGCGAATTGGGTATGTGTTGAGGGCGGTTTTTGCGAGATTCGGAGCGACGTCGGGGCTGACAGGTTAACGCGTTGCATCATTGGGGATGAGGAGGAGGTTGGCTGGGACGACGGTGTTGCAGTAAAGAAAACCGCTCAGGCGGGCTGGAAGCTAGGCAAGGCCGCCACGGAAAGGAACATGATCGACTTTGTTGAATGTTTTCTTGCTGACAGCACAGAGGGAAGATAATGGTGGTTGGTGGTTGGTGGTGTCGTGTGTGGGTTGCGGTAGTGGTGCAGCTTGACACCATCCTGCGGAGAGGGTTGCATTCAATCGCCGGGTTCTGGTTCCTGACGTTGGGCGGAAGCGTCGCGGGAGCCTATCATTGCATTCCGAAAGAGTTGACATCGGATATGCAAGATGCACAACGTCGCCCGCGTCCGTTTTGATATCGTGCTCAGCCCGTCATCTGCCGGTCTGCCGTAATATTCGGGGCCGCTTGCCTGCAACAGACCACCAAGAGATGCGTGCCAGGTTATTGGGGGCTTGGGTCTAGCATCAGCCCAGCGTGTGTTGCAGATAATATCAGAGTAACTTGTGTCTCTGGGGGAATGAGAGAGATAACAGAGCCAATGGGGTGCATGACTCCCGAGCCGTGAGTCGGGGAGAAGAGAGTGTCTTGGACTGTGTGAAGACTGAAGAGAGACCGGGTGGTTTCTGGAAGAATGGGTAAATAGAGAGCTTCCGCGGGTAGTAGAACGGTCCGGCCGAAGTTAAGTTTAGGAGACGCCGCAAGGTCGCATCACCTGTTGTTGAGGAAGGTGCTTGACGAGTTGCTGCATAGCAAGAGCAACTAAGGTCTGAGGCACCCGGCCTTGCAGTTGTATCCATGGATGGATGGTACACTACCTTGCAAGTACATGATTAGGTTCGCCGGGAACGCACCCAGAACATGGACCGACCACTACTGACCGCGGTGTACTATCCGTCGGCTTCAAGTTGCTTAGCGGCAAAAGGTAGCTAAGCGCTGAGACGGCCGGCCGTGTGTTCGGAGGTGGATGATAGAGTCCGTGAGAGAGTTGGTTTCTGTGCGGCAGTGGTTGGTTCGGTGTAACTCGGGTCCAAAAGAACAGGTCAAGTTGCTGCTTTCATCAACGACAGAGTAACGGCCGTCAGGCGATGTTGTGTGAGAAATGAGAAGTCGTCTACTATGGTATACATAATTAGAACAAGCAAGCCACCTAACCCGAAGCGTCTCTGTTGGTGGAGCAGAAGAAGGGGAAACCTGGCGATGGCTTCCAATATGGCGGGCAATGTCTGCGTACGAACAAGAACAAGATCGTATCCGTACTCTTTCCATCGGAGTCGGCCGCCGTTGTTGAGTCCGGTTGCGAGTTGAGGCCAGTTTTCCAAACTGCCTTGGTTGGTTTGCAGAGAATATGCTGCAAGATGAGGGAGGATTGACGTTGGTTGTTGGCCAAGTGCTCGTCAGCGCCGGGGTGAGGCAGGTCAGAGCAAGGAAGGCAGTGGCGGGATTGCGACGCTGGTGCATGGCAATGCGCACCTACTCACCAAGCTGCCACACCCAAGGTACCTAACGTAGGTAGGTCCCGTTGGCCACACCTCGGTCAGCCCAGTGGGACCCGACTGATCAGGACCTTGGGAGGCGCCTAGGCAGGCAGGCAGGTAGGCAGGCATGCCGTCAGAGTTCTTGGACGTCTGAATTGAATGAAACAGTGCAAGTGGAATGGGGGGAGGGGCCCCGAGGAATGAGGGCGATCCTCTCTGGGCTGAAGTGGGTGCGACATTGGCCAGCGGATTGGCAGAAATACTGCGCAAACGAGGGCAAAGTGAGTCGTTCTCGAGGGCGGTCCTCTCAGTCACCCGCGGTAGCGTAATGTCGTAATTTACCAGGACTCCGTACCCGTGGATTCGACGCGTGTGTTTTAGATGCCCTTGACTGTCGTGCATCTCAGAACTGCCCTGGATGGAGCAGGTGTTGCGTTGGCATTTGAGGTCGCACTGTATTCAGACCCTCCGGTCGAGTGAGCGAGGTTCGGGCGCTCGAGTGGGCGCTCGGAGGACGACTGCCATCTGTCTTGGCGGCGCATGGCGCAGGTGCCACACGGTGCGTTCGCGTAAGTCTTCCGCCGCCTAGCACGGTACGTACCTTTAGCTGTCTCCCTCTCTTAGCACCTACATAGTAAACTTCTCGAGAAGCGCGGTTTTTTTTTGCTGCCCACGAACTCACGCCCCTCTCAAACTGGATCTTCCTACTGTGCTCGAACACTGAGCTGGCCATTTGCGTGCGTTGTTCCATGAGCAGAGTGGACCGCAACTGCAGCAGTAGATGCAGAGGACAGGATCAGGCAATGAGAGTGAGGTACGCAAAAGAAGGAAAAAAGGCGTCGTATAAAAAGGGCCCTGGGTTAGGTGTACGCAGCCAAGTGGACACCTCAGATCAACGAAGGCTGAGGCAGGCATTTATCACTCCCACCCTGAGAAAGTAAAAAAAGAAGTTCCAAAACAAAAAATCAACTCAAGGGCAAGGACTGGTGTTGGCACTGGCGCTGGCGGTTCGGGAAGCACAGGGCGTCAGTCAGTTCCAGCTCCTTCAACACGACCCGGTGAAGGTCGCTTCCCTCCCTCTGACCGGGCTTCTTGTGGCAGAGCACTCGCACTTAGGTACCTTGCCATCTTGGGAAGCTTGAGCACTGGGCACCCGACGCCACAACGCCGCCGTGTAGCTTCACCTCACTCGGCTGCGGAAACATGGCCCGGAAGCTTCTGTCTGCCATACTCTCTGTGCCGATGTTTCGTTCCAACTTGCCAGTCCCTGCCAGCAACATGTCCTTCTCTGTGTTTCCCCGAGGACGACGGGGGATGTAGATACATACGCATTCTACGCTATGCTACCTACCTACACCACAACGTCCTGCAAGGTAGATCGGAGGAGGGACGGTTTGATAGCGGACAAGATTCAGACCGGACATGATCGTACTCGTTCAGTCCTGCATCTCAACCTTGCCCGAGCTTGCGTCAGGTCCCTTCCTATCTTCGGCCGCCTATCTAGTTAACTCGATGCTATTGCTATCCTTGACGCCGTACATAGACGCCGCCGCTGCGTCTGGCCCTGCATTTGGCTGATGTATAAGCACACACAACACAACACACAGGCACACATCACCGACTTTAGGCTCCGTGGCTCCCAATTTACAAACAATCAAAACGCCTTCGCTCCACATTTCGTTCCATTTCGCCATTGTTGGTGCTGTCGACGTGTCTGTGCCTGTGTCTTTGATTCGGCTGCTGCCCGGGTTGCCGCACCAGACGTACCAGAGTGGCTCTTTGTAGCTCGCTCGTTGCATACGGACCGACCTCTGTTTCTGAGTCTTTTTTTTCGGAGGGCAGGTTCTGGAGGGGCATCGTTCCTTGCGCCGCTCTTCACTCCAATTGAGCCAAATCCAGCGAGAGTTGTTGCCTCTTCTCGTCATCCCAGAAACCTCGCCGGTCACCGGGGGTCAAGGTTGCACAACACCGATCGACATCCCGTCTGCTCGTTGATACCACCACCACCACCACCATTTACCGCACAGCCGTCTAGACATTCCTATCAGCCATCTCTCCTCAACGGCCGCCGCACTACCACCAACATCATCGGTCTGGACGCACTGCAACTGGCGTTGGCACGGCGGACACTGACTAGGCTGATTGGCTTCATCTGCCCCCCGATTTCCGTCGCCCATTGCGCCCTTGCCCCTGTCCAGTCCAGTCCAGGGCAGCAGTTTTGGAGTCACCGCTCAGAGGGACAGGCTCGTTTTTGAGACATTGTTACCGCCTCGACTGTCCGTCCGTACGTACTTGCGCCCAGCACCAAGACGTTTGCTTGGTGGGATAGCTGGATGTTGGCGACGAATAGACCAGAGAAGCCACAGACCAAGACACGCTGCCTCCGATTCTGGGCGTACAATTTCCGCGCAGGCTTTTCCTGCCTCCCTCCCTCTGCCCATCCTAACCTAACCTAATATTACCACTCCCCTCTCGAACGGGGAAACAAGAAGAAAAAAAAATCCAATATAACGAATCCCTCACACACTTTTTCACTCCCCTACTCTCCAACTTTCTCCGGCGACAATACTCTCGGGCAGAAAGAAAGAAAGACAGACAGACAGAGAGAGAAGACATTCGCGTTCCCGGCGCCACGATGGACTCCTAGGTCGCCCTACCTATCTGCTACGTATCAACTCCGCACCGTACAGATTGCACTCTGCAACGAAGCGAACCTACGAACGACAGGCACCAGGCCGCTATCCGTACCCATCCTGACCTACCTTACCGCACAATTCCTCCGACGGCGTTTCCTCAGGGTCTGTTGCACCGTGTATCCGCACCGGCCGCACCGCCTCCCCCCCCCCCCCGACACTCAACTGCGCAGTGTGCCCAGCCCAGCCCGGCCCTGCCCAGTGCGACACACCCGCTTCCGCACTCCCACTCCCACTTTTACTCGCACCTTCGCCCTCTCGCAGTCGTGGCCTCCTTGCAAAACTGTGAACTCGCGACTCCCACGTCGGACTCGCATTAGAGGGACACAGTGCTGTGGGCCCCACTCCACCGCCTGGGCTACACCACTTTACCACGAGACGCCCTTTTCCCCACAACATCCCCAGACCGAGCTTTCACCACCTCCCCTTTCGTCGCCATCTCCGTCCTTGTCGCCGTCGTCGTCGGCTTCAACTTCCATCCTCGATCATTGCTGCTGGTCAAGGTATGACGACTGCTGGTGCCGCTGTCGGTGCCAGCCCTATACCAAACGCTACGGTTATGTCCGCCACCATCGACTTCGAAGAGTTCTTGGAATACGACGAGGAAGGCTTCGGTGCCGCGAACTCGATGCCCAATTTCGACCTCTCCAACCCCAACGCCCTCAAGTTCCTCGAATCATCGCAGTCGCTGCACGAATCGAAGTCTCTCGAACCCCAGGCCACCCTGCTGGCCAACGGCACCGTCGCCGCTGGATCACCCGATTCCCTCGTCGACTCATTCCGAGACTCGTCCTCCGATTCCGTCTCGTCAAAAAGGACCGGTAGCTCCGCCTCCGGAAAGACGGCCTTAACAGCGGGCGACGTGATGATGACAGATGGAGCCGATATCAAGCCTGACTGGGAGACTACGGCCTTCGCCGACCGCCCGGAAGACAGCGTCTACCTCTTCGGCGGGAACGCCAACGCGACGCTGCCCGGCCTCGACATGGGCGACGACAGATTCATGGAAGAGTCGTTTGACTTCGAAAGCGCGTCCAGCAGCCCGGACGCTATCAGCGCTGTCAACATGGAATCGCCAGAGATGCCCACCATCCACACCAACGGCCCGCACAAGGCTCCCGCTCCGAGCAATACCAGAGCCGCAAATCACGCCAAGAGGAATTCTGTGAGTCTTACGCAGGACAGTATCGTGGGATCCGACTAATATTTCCAGCAATACTCCATTTCGCAGCCCATGAACGGACTGAAAATGACCAACTCGAGGGAGTGTTCACCAATGTCTCAGAATTTGATAACGAGCCATGAGGCATCCCCGTCAGCCGCCTTCTTCAACAGCTCACCGTCGCCAAGCGCTCCTCCAGATTTTTCGAATGCCGCCACAATGAACGCTATGAACCCGAACGGATTTTGGCCGACGAAAATGGACCCCGCGCAACAACAAATGTTACACAACATGTCTATACAGTCTCAATTTCACGCACACGATGGTCTACCAGTCATGCCTCAACATATGCCGATGTTTACCCAACCCAACTACGACTTCCTTAACCGTGGATGTCGGTTGACGATCCACCCAACGCCACAAAAGTCCCGCGTCGAGACTCAGATTCCCATCAAGATGACTCTCTTTCCGCTTCCTCAAGGCATCAAGCGCCTCCACCTGCCCACACATACCATTTCGAAACCAAAGTTACTAGCAAAGCCACCAGTCGAGCGTTCTCCCGACACATTGGAGCTCTACACCATGCTAGTGTGCACTAGTGCCATGGTCAGCGAGGACAACAAGCGCAAGGCCTTCCAGCGCGCCGCAGCCGCCACCCACAGTCCTTCCTTGAACGCCCGATCTGCCAGTGAGGACGATGATGAGGAGAACAAGCCCCAAAACGGAGGCGAGGTTCGCATCTGCAACGGCTGCATCACGCGAGAGAGGAAGCGGGCGGCTAGGAAGAAGATCAAGAAGGTGGAAGAGGAAGAAATGTGGAATCGGGATGAGAACCGGCGCGTGATCGTCTTCAACACCCAGGAAATCAAGGAGTGGCAGACGCCCAACGGCGTCGTCTCTGACTCTACCGTAACAGGGCGGCCAGAACCAGTAGCTCCCCCGGGAGCGATGCAGGTGGACGCACCGATGCGCATTGCCTGTTACTGCCGCCACCATGCAGAGAAGCAAGGTTTCCAAGTCATCTTCACCATTAAGGACTGGCAGGATCGCGTCGTCGCTCAAGAAATGTCTCAGTCGATCATGATTACCGACGACCACAAGACGCACCCGTTGCCATCATTGCCTCCGGCTGCCGCGACCTCCGAGAACAACCTCGTGCCGATGATGAACACGCCGCTGGATACTAGCCCACTCGGTTCGGGGGCTGCTCCGTTCCGTCTGTCGCATTCCAGCTCCGATCTTCAAAGCTTGCAGCGTAACGCGCCTCCGGCCCCGGCTCCGTCGTTCCCCGCTGCGAACCCCGTGGCCAAGCAGCCGGCCCCCGCACCCTCGACAACGAATGCTCGCTCTTTGTCTCGGCCCCCGTCCCCGAATTTACACGCCGGGCCGATGACAAAGAAGCGCAAGGCTAGCGGATCAAGGGTTCCTGCTCATATGACGATGACTCGCTTGGATACAACCCCGCCACCAACTCAGATGCCTGTCAATCCAGTGCCACCTGCAGCTTCTGCTTCCACGTCGCCGTTCACGCCTAATCTCACCAACTTCCAGACTCCCCCTGATACTGTGTTCCAGAATGGAGCTCCGTCGAACATCCCACAGCCGTTCGCTACCGGTCCACCGACACCGAACAGCAATGACCAGACCATGTTCACCAACGCCAACCGATCTGCAAGCATGGAAAACATGGCAATGCCCATGTTCTCTGCTCCCGCATCAGCCCACCAAAGTCGCGCTGCGAGCCCGAGTAGACTGGCAAACGGTGTGAACGCTGTGCCACAAGGCCAATTCAACACCATGCAATATCTTCCTGCTGCGGTTGCTCCAGCACGGCCTCAGCCAACAATCCACAAGATCATTCCCAACGAAGGACCCAAGTGCGGTGGCATTGAGGTAACCATTCTTGGAGCGAGCTTCTACCAAGGCTTGGAGGTACTTTTCGGAGACCAGAAGGCCACAACCACCACCTTCTGGGGTGAGTCCTCCTTGGTGTGCCTTTTGCCGCCGGCGCCCGTCGCTGGGCCAGTAGTGGTCACCTTCAAACAAAGTCAGGCTCAAGCCGGACAGCCCTTCAGTGCGCTCTCCAAGCAGAACCAAGTGTTTAAGTACATTGACGATGACGAGGAGAAGCTCATTCGCACCGCGCTCTCAATTCTTGGTCACAAGATGTCTGGTCAGTTGGTCGACGTGAAGGAGCTTGCTCAACGTATCATTGGCCAAGGCGATTCCAGTTGGGGAGGTCCTGGCCCCTCGGGCAACGGTGGTTTTGGCGGAAACACCTTCAACATGAACACGGAATCTCAGCTGTTGAAGTTGCTTGAGTTGATCGACCTCGACGACAACCCGAGAATGTCTCGCCTGGATCTTAGGAGAAACACAGGTCACACCATGTTGCACATGGGCTGTGCTCTGGGATACCATCGTTTCGTTGCTGGGCTGCTGGCCCGTGGTTCTAACCCGGATCTCCGGGACAAGGGCGGCTTTACTCCCATGCATCTGGCGGCGATGAATGACAACGAATCCATCGTTCGCAAGCTCATGCAGGCTGGCGCTGACCCTACGATCCGTAGTCTTTCGGGACTGCGGCCGGCTGACGTTGCTCAATCACGCAAGGTAGTTGAGCACATCCGTCGCTGCGAGCGTCACATTCGGTCCCGCAGCGGAGGTTCTCTTCACAGCAGAGCCAGTAGTGCCGCTTCGCTGCGGTCTCTGTGGGACCCTCTTGGCATGTCCAGCGAGGAAGAATCCGCAGACGACGGTGAGGAGAGCCCCGAATACTCATCTGGCGACTACGAGGACGAAGAAGAGGAGGACTCATGGCTCGACATGCGCCGTCGTTCCAGTGGGCATGCGTTCACCCCTCGTCCAGACCGACAAGCATTGCAAAGAGGTCACGATGAGGTTGAGCCAGGTCTCGCGTCACCAACCACCGCCATAGCCTCGGCTGTGAGGGATCAGTTTGCTGCACAGATTCAGCAATTCCAGCAAGCGATGGCACATTTCCCCAACCTGCCTCAAATGCCGGCATTGCCAAGAATGCCCATGCTGCCGGACTACCAGGCGTATCTTCAGCAGAACCCGTTCATGGGTAGAGTCACTTCGTTGATGCCTGGTATGTCAACCTCCAGACCAGGTTCGTCAGGCGACGAAAACCCGAGGCAAATGGATGGGCGTTGGTGGGATCTGTCGGCCTTTAGAACTACCAACAACAACTCAGCTCCGCCACCGGCATACGACGAGATTTTCCCGCAGGAGGAGCTTGACCGCAAGCAAGCCGCGGCTTTGAGTTCGGCTGCCGAGGCTGTTGCGGACAGGTCTGTGGCGGTCGGAACCCAAATCACTGAGACCGTCGAAATATCGGAGGCCTCATCAAGCGCGACGCCAGTGCCGAGTGTGCTTAAGATCGGCCGCAAGAGTGCCATCACCAAAGAGCAGCAACAAAACTTCCTCAGGGCGCGCGAGGCCAAGTTCAAGGGGATGCGCAGCGACAAGAATTTGTGGTTCGTCTGGGTAAGTTTACCAATTCAACATGGCCCATCCAACACACGCTAACATCCTTTAGATCCCTCTCCTCACCTGCATACTGGGTGTGATGCTGTACAGCCGATTCCCTCAGCACTTCGCCATGCTGTGGGCCGTCATCCTTCGTTCGGCTGCAAAGTTCGACCAGGTGCCCGACATGGTCAGGAATGTCCAGGACCGCGTTGTTGAGGTACTATAAATCATTTTGTTGCATTGCAACCGCTTCGCTTTTTCGAGAGACACAACAGAGTTCCTCTTTTTATTCGCGCTTTCGGATCTACGAGACAGGGAGAAAGGAGTTAGTGCGTCTGGGAAACGAGGAGCAATGTTCATTCAATCTCTATAATGAACATTGAAAGGGGGGATTTCGTGCGGCCGGGAGCGCCGTACCGTTGGGTGTAGGCGGGAGGTCTCGGATCGACATCGCACAGCCAACTGCGCGGCTTCTGGAACAAAAGCCCTTTTTTTTTTATCGTTTTCACGGAACCAGTAAGCCTCCTCACTGGGAACATTAGCTTCCACTTTTTCTTGATTGTTTTCTTTTGCTTTTCTTCCTTCTTTGGAGTATCGCGTGGGAAAGCCTCGGTCGACCGTTTTGCTGGGACGGAGAAGAAGTAGATATCCAAGGAGGAGGTCTTGATGGCCTTGGGTGGATACGGGCTGTATGTAGTATATACACAGCGAAGTTATAGCGAAGCTTCCTCTGAACGTTGTCTTACATGGAGGGCGTAAACGTTTGTCGGTATAGGCCGTGGAATAATGTCACACTGGTACATTCAAAAGCATTGGTCTGTTTGCTGTGCTTACAACGTGACGTGCAATCAACTCCAAGCGGGTTTGCTCTGCAACTGAGACGTAGCCATCGCGGACACATTCAGGCCGGCGATCCAGGATTCATATACGCCGAAGGGCTTGCTTGGATGTGGACGTTTCCTGGCGCTGTGCTCATCTCGTCTCGCCCGCGAAGTTGAACATGCCCCACGAAGGACGACAAAAGGGCCTGCAAGGCATGTTCATTCCAACGCCATTTAGCAGAGACCAAACTGCTTTAACCTCTTACTCTCACGTCAAAGTTTGAGTGAAAAATCGATGTCGTCGACGGGGTCAAGTTCATATGTATTCAGCCAAGTCATCCACCCCATCCCACGTCCGTCCCCCCTCCATGACTAGCTAGACATGCCACAAACAGAAACTCTCTCACTTCTCTTACTTCTCTCTCTCTATCTCTCTCTCGCGCGCCATGGCGTCATCGGGTTTCTTTTCGTGCTCGCGTCTCTTCACAAAGATCCCAACATGGTTTGTAAACGAAGACGGCACACATGCGAAGAAAAAAAACTCGAAAAACCGTTGTTTCCCACAAACCCAACAAATTCCCCGCCCCATTTCGACACATGCCAGTCATGTACAGCGAGCGCATCGTTACTGAGGAGAGAAGTAGAAAAGACATTCGCAACCCCGTCAAGCCTCTCTCTCCTCCTTTCATAACCCCTCTCTCCCACTACTCCTCTCGGCGTAAGTGGGAATTTGGTGTAAAGAAGAAAAGAGTCTGTCAAGACCGCAGAATGTCGCTACATATACGAAGAGAGAAAGAACAGCCGCTTCGTTCCTCCGAAAACATAAAAACCTCGAGGGGGGCGGGTGCCCAGCTACGGGATGCCTCCTCCTATCCCTCTCCGTGTTCTTTTTTTTGTTCCCTTTTCTCACACCACCGATTGTCCGTTTCCGAGTTTCATCCTGCCTCTAATCTGCCTTCTCTCGTTGGGATTCCAACTCCCCCATCACCATTGCGTCAACCGAGGGTCTCCCGCAAGGTCGTGGAAACACACAAGATTGATAAGAGTGTCTTCTCCCAATTCGAGTGACAGCGTGGCAAAACAATACGTCGTACTGCGCGGTCGAATGCTGATTCCATAAAAAAGCAAAAGAAAGAATAGAGAGTGGTCATTTCATGTCGTCAAAGTCGTTAAGCTCGTCGAGATTTAAAGAACGCCAGACGCCACTTTCCACATCCAAATCCGCCACATATGTAATGGGCCTGTCCACCAGTACAAAAGACAGCAAACACTTCGCTTGCCTCTTGACTTAGGTGAACCGCATGCCTCTCCAGCGACCGGGAAGCTCGCGCTCCTGCACAGGGATGCTGTGGTGGTTCTCCCCCTCAAAGCCGAACCCGCCTTGTCCCTTGTACTGCTCAGGCACGCACGGCACGGAGGGGACGCCGTGGTTCGAGTTGGGTCGGAGGCCGAGAGGCTCTGCCGCTCTGCGGATGCCGCGCGACGTCCACGCCCGCGCGGACTCGACAAAAGACCGCCGTGAGTCATTCGAATCGATGCTGCTGCGGGTGCTGGCGGCGTAGAGCGGGTTCGGGGGTGCAAAGTCCGTGTCCATGGGGCCGGAGTACGAGGCCGACGGGGCATGTTTGGCGAGCTTATTGCTTGCGCGGGCCGAGTTGCTGAATGATCGTCTGACGAAGACTCCACTGCGAGGGGGCGGCGGGGCATGTAATTCGGCGGGGGAGGAGGGCCGCGTAGTTGGGCGGCGGGGGGAGGGGCCATCGATTCGGAATGCGAATGCATGTGAGCGCGCGGTTTCCGTAGACCGGGGATGGAGAGGTCGACAGAGATGCGTGAAGCAGACTTGCGCAGCTTCTTGACGGCAGACATCTCGTCCTCGTCCTCGAACCCGAAACCGCGCTTGCGGTTCCCGTCGCGAGAGTCTGGCAGGGGTTCCACCTCGTCCTGCATTGGAGGCAGGGGCCACTGTCCCGACATGCGCTCCGCAAACGACTTCTTGTCAACCGGTGGTTTGGTTGAGTACATGGTGCTTGACGGAGCGATGTTTGGTGGAGGAGGCTGGCGTGTGGAGCGGATGGCGTGCGCGTCGAAGAAACCGTCCTTCATCAGCTGCTGGTAGCTGGCCATGATCTCCTCCCTAGAAGGCATGCCCGCACCGTTGGCTGGGATCGGCGCCGGGGCAGCGTTCGCACTGCCGAAGCCTCCAGCTCCGCCTCCGGTGGCGAGCAGCTTGCCGTCCAGGCTGAGCGGGCGCTTAGCCCCCCTATCCTTATCCCTGACAAAGCTCAGCTTCTCGCGGAGACCGCCCCAGAACCCCTTCTTTGCGACGTGGCTGCTAGCCGAACTGGCGGGCCTCTTCACCTCGCCGTATGTGACCGTCGGCTGGTTCAGGGACGGGTGCTGTTGTTGCTGGTGGTGGTTTTGCGACGACAGCAGCGACTGGGAAGACTTGTGATGTTGAGGCTTTGGCGGGGAGAGGACGCCGGCGTCGGGAGCCTCGACGTAGAAATCCATGCGGAAGCGACGGGCAATCTCGGTCGAGTCTTCAGGGCCGAGGAAGTTGGGAGGTGGTGCGGAGGTACGGTCGTTCATGGAGCCCTCGACGAAGCGGGAGTTTGCACGCTGCGTTGAGTTTGCGCGCTTAGCGGTAGGTCGCTGCGCAGATGCAAACGCATTTGTCGGAGGCGGGGCCATGACTGGGTGAGAGTTCAGAGGCCGGGGGTTGAGGATCGTCGATTTGCATGGTTGATAATGGACGCGGTTCGGTTGTGGTCGGGTCGTGAGTTGATCTGGTTCTCTTACTCGAGGTGGAAACAGAGCCCCCTCTGCCCTAGCTAACAAGATTGATCGTGTTCTCGCGCGACGACGGGGGTTGAGATGCGATCAGATGGTAGGTATTGGGAGGAGGGGGATTGTTGGTGGCAGCAAGGTAGCGAGCGCCGTTGGGTTTTTGTTTACTTGCCCGTGCCGTCGCACCATCCGCACCCACGCGCTCCCGCAACAGCAGCTTTTCAACTTCGGGCTTCTTCCTTGCAGGTCTGGGACAGCAGCCGATTGCGAATTCGCAGGAAAAGGGATTAGAAAACCTGGAATTGGGTGAAGAAGGTTTATGAAGGGTGAGGTGAGGGGAAAAGTGGGAAAAGCCAGGTAGAGAGGGAGTGGAAAGTAGGTGCGAGAGGCCGATGCGATGGGCTTGGGGTTGAATGTTGATCTTGTAGTATCGGCACTATTGGAAGGGCAACGCGCGATGGAGTTTGCGGTCGGCCGGGGATCGTTGCCCACAGCGAGGTACGCCGGACGCGAGGCCCAAAAGGTAACGTTTGCCATTGGATTTGGAGGGGAGAGTGGCCCCCGTTGCTCGGGCAAACAAACGCGCCCACCACTGGCTGCGCTGCTAGACCCAGACGCGACCCTCCCGCGCTCCACTTGGCTTGCACCCCCAACTGGTGCCGCCCTCTTCCGCCTCCCTCACCTTGGACTTGAATGCTGGGGACTGGTCCGAGCTTGCACCGCTGAGGTACGTGACGCTTGGGCCTGCACGAATGCCTACAATACACCCCCTGAATGATTGTTAGCGTGTGACTTTGCCCTAGCACTGTTCATGGGTTGAGCCTGGGGTTCTCACTAACAATTTCTTGAGCTTCTGGTCCAAAACGGCAAATCGTGGGGTGGTGGGGAAGTAGAGGCAGTACAATCATTCAGGGACCGTATCGTACTACCTCTATTTGCCTACATCTGGTTCTGTCATGTCCAAGTCAGCCACGTCAAACAGAATTTTCTCCCAGTTGGCGCCGCACAATCCAAAGAATGTCCTCACCTATCGAGGAAGCACTGAGCCACAGCCAAACGCGGGACACTATACTCCGCATACTTCACTCATGTCTCACGACCATCAGGTTCACATTCAACGCCGAGCGCTTAATTTCCAAAAGATATTCATATTTTCCTGATACAGGATACTCAACTGACTGCGGCATATCCATACCGCGTCATCAAACGTAATACAGTACCCCAAAACCCTTTGACAGAGGAAATCAGGCTGGCAGATGATACATTACAACCACACCAAGTGTGTCCGCGTTGTCATTGCCCTGAGTCGTTTCTTTTTGTAATCCAATTTGAACCATGCCGCAAACCATTCCCTGTCAACCAAGCCATAGTAAAAGCACAAGAAAGGAAATGATGAAGAGGAGGCGATGCCAGGAGAACATCGTCGACGTGATGAGAGTTTTCGAGTATAGGATTCGGAACACACAAATGAAAAGGCGTGTCGCAGACGCCACTCAAAGTCCGTGATATTTACAGTCGAATAAAAAAAGTTGAAAGATCCTTCCGAATGCCATGGGGTGCCGGAAAACGCCTCGAGTCCAAGTACTCGCCCGCCCTTGGTGCTGATCATGCTGTATAAGCCAAAGTTCCCGTCCGCATTAGTCGTAGTCAAAACACCGTTGTTTGTCCGCCCTCATCTATTGCTCGCTGTAGCTGCCGTTTGGCTTGGTCACTGTGGTACCGCCAGCACGCTTGTAAGTCATGCTCTCAGCGTCACGGAGATTGTACATGGGTCCGCGATGATGAGGGTCGGAAGGGCGCTGGCCGTCATACAGAGGACGCTGGTAGTCCTGGAAGGTGTCCGAGTAACCACGCTTAGAACCCGCGCGAGCCAGATCCAAAGGAGGAGGCAGGTTGGGGCCGGCCTCGATAATGTCACCGCCGCGCATCATGTGAGGTGGCAGAGGAGGCGGGGCAGGCAGACTGGAAAGGGGAGGGAGGACCACAGAAGACCTGCTGTTGTCGGCCAAGGGCGGCATGCGCGGGTAAGAGTACGAGTCTCTGCGGGGGTCGGAGTCGCGTCTCATGTAGTCGGCGTCTCTGGAGATGTGGGTGGATGGAGACTGGGGCACCATCATGGAACCTCTTCTGTCGTACGAGCCATGGGGGGTTGGAGGCGGGTTGCTCGGGGCATACTGTGAGCTAGGTCTGCTAGAGTAGCTGTGGCTAGGGGCCTGGTGGTACGGCGAGGGCTGGTTGGAGTAGTAAGATGCCGTGGGAGAGGGCGGGGGAGGCTGAGCCATGGGTTGAGCGTGCTGGGAGGGTACGGCGCGCTGGATGACGAGTCACCAAACCGGAGGTACGAGTTGGAGGCCGGGGCAGCACCAGCGACGTGAGGGGGAGGAGGGGGAGGCGGCGGCTGGAACGACTCCACGGCAGAAGGTCTCCTTTCTGGCGCCGCAGGTGCAGGTGCCTGTGGGTAGGCGGCGCGATGCTCGCTGCTATTGCTCACTGATCTGGCGCGGTATGCTGCATTGCTTCGTAGTTCTGGCGTTTGCGTCCTCCTGCTGTTTCTGTACTCGTTCTCTGGGTTGCTGTTCTCGAATTCGTTGCCCGCCGGCTTGCCTTCACGACGTCTCATGCGAACATCACGCCTGATACGAACACGGCAGCCCTGTTCTGAGATGGTCTTGCTCAGGTGCGTGCTCTCGGTGAGCCCGGGGAACTTCTTGGCACTGTAGACGCTGAACGGAATGGATTTGACGGGCATTCTCCAATTGAAGCAAGGCTGGTCGTCTTCAGCGGGATCGCTGTCGTGATCCCGGTCTTCCGGGTTCTTGATCTCCTCATACAGGTGGAAAGCTAATACGTAGCGACCCTCATGGCGAACTGACAGATCGGGAAAGAGGAAATAACCAGCCTCGGAGGGGCGGTCCAGGTAAGCCATACCGGAGACGGGCATACCGGTCAAGACCGGAGTCTGGCCGCCGGTGGCAGCAGGCGTTTGAACGCGGCCATGGGCGATTTGACGTGCCGGGGCAAGCTCAGCAAACAGAAAGAAGTTGCCGTTGTAGGCCATGGTGACATCCTTCGCGTCCTCCCTGTTGGGGGTTGGGCCCTTGGCCACCTTGAGTTGGACAACTGGAGGCGGGTCGACAGGACGGCGATCAGCGGCAGCTGGTCAACCAGGTCAGCAAAGTTTTCACAAAAATTTAGAGGTCGAGATCATCCGGGTGTCTTACACTTGGAACCGGAACCACAAGCGCGTGCGCGCTCGGGTTGTTGCAACACGTTCATTTCATAGAAGAAATAGCTTCCTCCGCGGGTACGTCTCTCAACCAGGGATCGGGTTTCTGAAATGTCCTCGATGGACGTCGGCGGTGCAGCGAACATCATCGTGGCGGTTTGGGGACTCGAAGTCGTTAGATGGTTGGGGCCAAGATTGGTAGATGCGGCTCGGGCAAATCAAAGCAATGTTCTCCGGTTCTAGCTGGACGTTAGATTTTGTGTTCCAACCGATGGAGGCTGCAGCAGCCCAAGTGTTGGCTATGGCGGTTGAGGTGCTGATTGATAGGAATCCAAACAGCTGGAAACCCCCATAGACCGCAACGCAACAGGGCGTCTGGGCTGCTTCCCCAAGGCGGCAGGAGGCAACTCACTTTATAGATGGCGGCACGGTGCAGTGGCGGCGTTCCTGTTTCGATCCTCCACGTTGTACTGATCCAGTCAAGCTCTTCTTGTTGCGGCGATGTGTCGAGTTAAGGAACGGTGTCCAACGAGGCGAAGGCGACGACTGCGTTGGGGCGGTTGTCGAGGATCGCAGACGACTCGGTGGTGGTTGAGCAAGAGAAGAAAGGGAACGGTGGGTGGGAGAAGGGATATGAAGAAGGAGATGGGTGGTGAGCGAGTGGGACGAGAGGATAGAAAAGAGTGGGAAGCAAAGGAACGCAATTGGCTTTGAGGGGGGTGTCAGCGTCTCTGATGGCTGGGAACCGGGCTCGACCGGGTATGGGTAGCAGGGCAGGACTGGGGACATGGGTACCTAGTGGGAAGGAAAACTGGGGACAGTGAACAATGGATGGCCCCAGAACAGTGAGAGCTGCATCGTCTACTGTGGACTGTGGGGACACACACACGCTACCCTGGGTGTACTGCGGTACCATGGAACCTGGGAGGAAGGCCAGGTAGTGTGTCCGTAGGCAGGGGTGGGGTTTGGCTGGGTTTGGCCTGGCCTGGGCTGGCATGACACTGGCGCACTGCCAAACTTGGTCTTGGAGTGAACCCAGACACCCAGAGTCCTCACATTTCCCGTCTCTCTGGCACACTGTAAATCTGGAAAAGTACCTCGAACGCGTCTGGTCTAGTGCAAACTCAAGGGGGGGTGTGGGTGTGAGGAGGAAGAACAGAGCCAGCACCAGAACTCAGAAAGGGACCCAACGCCTCGGACTGGGGCCCAGCTGACTCGGCGGTAATTGGTAGGGACGAAATTTGACAATGATGGCGGCCGCTCCTGGCCCCGGGCTGCGCTGCCTTGTTGCTCCTGCTGCTGCTGAATCACCTATGCGTAATTGTCTCCCTGTCGTTTTCTCTGGACGAAAGGTTGTGTGCGACAAACATTCTGGTGGATTGTCGCGGGACGTAAGGTATGTACAGCAAGGTGATGAGCGGCCTCCCCGCCCGTAAAGCCCATAAACCATAAGGACATGCTTGTCTTCGTTGGACTTCGTATCAAGCCAGCTCAGCATACGTAGATACCGTTCGGTGGGCGGCGCCTCAAAAACTCCACATACCATTGCGGCGTCACTGGTCGTCGATGTGAGGTGACGGAAGAGGACGACGCGGCAGGAACAGCTCTGCGTCCCCGTGGTGGATGAGGACGTGAATGGCCAGGGGGCAGAGTGCGAGCAAGCACGACTTCGTTAAGCGGCAGGGACCAGCAAGAGACTGAGCGTCCGACAGGGGCGGGGACACAGGAAAGAGGACCAAACACTGACCGGTGATACACTACCTTAGGTAGGCACTGTGCAAATGTGTGGGAAGCGAGCCTCCGGGCATCTCACCTGCGAGGATGGGCGCACAAGGCAGCGGACGCTAGATCCAGAATCAGAAGCTCAGAACCTACTCCTGCTAGTCCCTAATTGTGCTGCACTTCGTCGTGCGCACATGGGACCGGCAAGCCAGACTCAAGCATGTCAAGCTAGAGATGTTAGCGCTGGTTGGCTCACCCATTCTCTTGTTGGCGGTTCGCTCGAAACCCGGGTCTACAGTCTGCTCGTCGTGTCCTGTCCTGTCCAGTGAGCGACTGCGAATGCAAAAGGTGGAGATCTGGTGTCATGAGCCGACGCAATCGAGTTAGCAGCAAAGCCACCGTCCGTTCCAGCGCCAGCACTTCAGAAGTCAGGAGCGAAACCCTTACGGGCAAAGAATCTGGAGCCGCGAAGAGCGTAGGGGAACCTTTGGAGCTTCTAACCAACGCCACGCCTGCCGCCCTCGCCTTTGCGAGACCCAAGATATTTGGAAGGTTTTAGCTGATTCTTGCTTCCAGGCGACTTGGGCGATGATCACTGACCATCCTTTTCCAGCCGGGCGGTTCGTTCAGCGTGCGTACCGGGCAACTGTTGGCTGTGTCCCAGCCAAAAGGTCCTCGGGTGCCTTGGGGCTGTTCCTCCACTCCCCATGAAATTCCCGTCCCTTTTGGCCGTGCCCACTTGCCAGTGCAAATCCACACATACAAAGAGCCGGAGACTCGGGCTCATCGTTCCAAGACCAAGACCAAGACCAACCTGTTAGGCTGCCTTCGCTGGCACTGTGGTCCCTCCCGTCTTGCGAGCAGGCGGACTGAACCCGAGTCGTGCTGTTGTCCTGCAACAATCGTGTGAACTTGCCTCAGGCCATACAGAGTATGCGTCGCGGCTACACTACATGCTCCTGGAGCCAAGGCAGGCGGACAGGCCTCTCTGACCATTCACCAGAGCACTCCAGATTGAAGGCCTGCACAGGAACAAGCAGGCGAGGATAAAAAAGGACTCGTCCCTGGACTGCTGCCACCTGCGTACCCGGGCCCGGCTGTCGCCCGCCAAACCCGCCCATCCATCATCCGTTCAGCCAGCCAGCAAGCCTAGGGATCTCTCTCTCTTGTGACGCCCCCGTCCCTGCCGCTGCATCGCCATCTGCAGCCGTCTTCTGTTAGCTGCAGCTTGCGCTCTCCTCGTACCGCTCTCGGCCTTCGCGCGATGTGGCTCATCTCAATGACCCGGCCTATCACTCGTTATTCCCGATCCCACCCCTCTCCACTTCCACCTCGGAAGGGCCAATCCCGTCTCGTCGTCCGTCCCAGCCCTTTCGTCGCTCCCCTGTCCACCCCACTACCCCATCCCCCGGTCCATGCCCTGGAGCTATCCAAGCCGGAAGTGCCCAGATGCCAGCATCTCCAGAACCGCTTCCAATGGGAGATGAGATTCTGGAGACGAGCCCTGCCCGTTGGGTTGCGTCCAAGTCACAGTGCGAAAGACCGGCCCACAACCAAGGGTATGGGAAAAGATATGCTTGTTGCCTCTGATGGGTGGTGGATGCCACACTTTGTAGTAGGTACACTTGCCGCCTTATGTAAGAGGGCTTGTGCCTACGGAGTATGCCTTTGGTGCTGCTTCTCATCGTTCGAAATGCAAGTGATTTGAGTAGGGAGATGGAAGAAAACGTCCGTCTTTGTGAACACATTGCGCATTGCGAGGCATCTGCTCGTGGACATGGAGACTTGCTTCAGCGGCATTGCTTCAGCGGCATTGCGTCGGCGGCTTTAATCGGTTTCCAATTCGTTCCCACCGTACTTTGGCTGCTGCAGACTATCGCCAGATATATTTTTGACATGCAGCCCAGAGGGCAGCGACAAGAAAGCCGCTACCATCGTTCGATGCACGTGAACCGTCTCACCCAGTCGGCAAGCCACCAGTTGGTGCGGCCTCTACCATGCACTAAATTTATGTGCCGAGCCGTCGAGATGCAAGATCGGCGTGTCGAGAGGCTCAAGAAGTCTACTGCGCATAGTATGGTGGCCAGATCTCCTCACGGCCATGTCGGTAGGAAACAAGCTCTTCTGATATGCGAGCGCCAAAATGATATCAAGCTCCTTCGGTCCTTGTCCATTCATCTCTGAGGAGGAGGACAAGGCTAGGAGCTCCGATTTGCATACAGCAGCAAGGGCAGCAACGAGATGAAGGTCGCCTTTGGCCTGTCTGCCTGCCGCACCAACAAGAGACATCTGCTGGAACCTTGAAGAGGGGAAAGTCGAACCATGGTGCTCGAAACGGGCGTCCTGTAAAGTGCGCCTGCAAGGCATCGGATGGCCTTGCCCTCAATTTTCTACTTTTCCCCTTCGGTGGACAGCAGACCCTGTACGACGGGGTCTGGAGAGCTGAAATCCCCTTGCTGCGGTAAGCAGTATCCGTCTCATCGGCACAGCCCGCGAAAAGGCCAAACCCCAGCATCCGGACGTCATATCTTGTCCTTTGCTTCAGATTAGGCTTGGCTCCGGTCTGAGTCGGCCAAAGTTTACAGAGTAGAAACAACGTCTATCGGGCCCCAGAGAAACGCCGTAGCACCCGAGCAACCGTTCCCGGTCCTCATGCGAAGAGAGATGGGATTTTTCGTTCGCACTTGGAAACTGGAAACCTAGGACGACCGACGACGTGGGTGTCGCGCCTCGTGTCCGTGACGCTCGTCATAGGGCACGGAATAGAGTTTCTGACGAATCTCACAAGTGGTGGTGAATACCGATAACGCGTGACCTTGTTGGCTGTAGCGGGTAGCCACCCGAGCTTCTCGGCCGGGCGCCGCTTCTTGGTCCCTTTGATACCTCTAGGTACGGATAGTGCGCTCTGGATTCCTCGAGGCTCGAAAAAAACGCGATTAAGCCAACAAGGAGTGTCCGAAGCAGACTGAATCAGTTGCGCTCCTAGGCAAGGCCGATTCCGAGTGATCAGCATCTACCGAATCCCCTAGACCCCACACAGGAGATTTATTTATATTGGTATTGGCCGGGCTAAGAGGTCAAAATGAGAATGGTCCAGTGTCAGGGTCAGGGCAGACGGGGGGGCTGTGGGGGACGGGCAGACGGGAATGAATGAGGGACGATTTGAGCCAACGTACGGATACCAGGACAAGTACTCCGTGCCAGATGGGCTTTTGAACGGACAAGTTTGTACGGCCGTGGATCTGTGAGCGTCGCGGGCTGGCGGGTAACACTCGTAAGGTTGAGAGTCTCGACCACGCTCGGAGGAAAAAGAAAAGGGGTGGGGTTGATCGTTCCCATGTTGAATGCTGGAGGAAATGGAGCCAAGGCGCGATAAATGTTGCGGCGTTGTGAAAGCGTCGTGGTCTGGGAAAGGAGGTCATGTTCAGAAAATTCGTTGCACAATTGATGCCAAGGCTGCATTGGTAGTGCAAATGCCTGCCAACGAATCGCTCACAATCCGGACTGGGGGTTAAGTTGACGAGTTGGTATTGTCTGCCCTGCTGCTCTGCATTATCGCGTGCCTCTAAATGTGTCGTCTCAGTGCATCCGTACCATCAATTCCGCGCCCCGGTGTCGTAGCAGTGCGGAGACGAGTGGATATGTCGGGACCGAACGTTCAAGTTGCCAAGGCCCTGGAAGGGATTCATCCCGTCTTTTTTTTTTTTTTCTCTCTCTCTCTCGGGCTTCGACCGGGCGGCGCTTTGGAGATGGAATGCCAATGCAATGCGCTGCAGCCGCGAATCCTGTGTGCCATTCCAAACGTGTGATCTTATGACAGGTGTGAGAGAAGCGTGACAGAAGGAGCAGAGAAGAGAGACAGCGGGATTGTTGGCAGCCTCGTGCTTTGGGCGTGGAGGCAGGGAAGGGCAGGCGGCGGGAGGGAGCTAGTGAGGCTTGTGAGGGAAACGTCTCGTCGGGATCTGAGTGAGATGAATGCAGGTGGCATCAGATCCCGAGTCTGGTCCTGGTCTGGGTGTTTGCCACTTCCAGCATCCGTACCGCAGACATGGATGAAGGGCGGCGCTTTGTTCACGGTGTCGAGGAGAGGGGCGAGGAGGAGCCTGACGAAAGAAAGACTCCAGGACCGCAGCTTCGGGTGTGCTGAGTGAGAAAATGGGACGAAGTGAGTGGTCAGAGTGCGTGAGGAGGTGTCTTGGATTCGTTATGCAATCCATAGCATCGGGTAACTGCCATCTCAAAGGGACGGGGGGAGGTGATGACATGCTATTGGCAGCCCGGCCTGTCGCAGGTGCGGTGCTGACGTTTGAGCGTGGCCCTGTCGGCCTATCACAGTAAAAATGACCCCCAAAGCAGTGCCTTCTCCGTCAGCCTCTCCACTCACTTGCACCCAACGTGAACCGTCCCAAGTCCCAACACAGGAAACGCCAGCGGGCTGCGGGCAAGCGACCCAGCGAGGAAGCAGTGGTCAAGGGCCTTGCCATGGGCCTGGGTGCCTTGCCCTGTCGAGGGAGCTGCAAACTCCCTGAATTTAGGATTTCGGGGGAGTTTTGTCGCTGGAAATGCCCCAATGAATGGGTGGGACGGTGGAGTTCACTTGGATAGAATGGAGACTGGAGACATAAAGACGGAACGGATGCGCTACGGGAATCGTCGCTCACCCGGCGGCCTGAGCGTCCCAAGCCGACCGACACGCGGAACAGGAAGTGAACTGCTGGACAATACCTAGGTACCTTGAGGTACCAAAAGAAAAGAACGGGTCCATGCTACCTTATGTAAGGCGGGTTACTCCAAAGGAGCACGACCTCCCGTCTGGGACTTCGCGCCTTCGCCTTTTGTCCCCATTGGCCCTTGAGGGGAGGAGATGAGGAAGCCGCCATCACCATGCCCTGGACCTTGACACCCGACGGGATTGCTCGGGTAGTCTCCACCTCCAACTGTCCCCACCTGCCAGAACCTGCCCTGTCCTCGCACGTTCGTCTACCCGCCCAATCAATCACCTCCATCTGAGAAAGGCAGAGAGAGCCTTGCTTTGCGGCCCTTGCCAGTGCCTGCCGGCTAAACAGTGTCGACACTGTACCTGCATCCCCATGCTTCCTGCCTTGCAACCCATCCTCACAGCTCCCTCATGAACCCACTCCAGAAGCAACCTCGACCCGCATTTTGCTTAAGCGAGCAAAACGTGAATCCACCTCATGATCTGATTCCACCGTGCCTCCTCACTGACGCATCCGGTGCCCATCACGGCCGCCCCCAAAATGAAACTCTAATGGACGACGTGTCTATGAATATGTCAAACGCCCTTCTTATTCATCCTCTCGAACTATCGTGATATCGTCCCATGACTTTGCTAACGCGACGGTGTTGATGATGGCTCCCCGGTATCCAGAGCAAAGAGGGAAACTTGAAGAAACAATAACCGTCCAAGCGATGCATAGGTACACTTACTTCTTGCTTCATCCCTCCCAAACACCCACGGTCCGATTCATTCAGCAACCAAACCTGTCAAAGAAGGCATGGACAGGGACGCCACGCGAAGCTAGAGATCCGCACCTCGCCCCGTCGCGAGATGACTGACTGCGCCAAATATCAAATCCGACGGAAAGGTTCACCCTTTACCGTACAGATACCCAAGCCGCTGGCATGGGAAAACGCCTCTCGAGACACACACTCCTTTTCATCACGCACTCTTGCGGCACAGGCGGCGAGAGCCCATGCTTGTTTTTGCCAATGTTTGCCTGTCTGCCTGTAAATAATTCACCCGCAAACTTCGCTTCTGCTTATGGCAAAGTGAGCCACCCACGCCCGCAAGTCGATAAGATGCCAATGATCGACCGTGGTCATACACTCATCCAGAAGGCCACGGGGAACCCTTTTCACCACGCGTGATTGACGCATTTGTCCACATCGAGCCTGGCCTTC
This sequence comes from Colletotrichum camelliae, assembly GCA_018853505.1. Taxonomy (NCBI): domain Eukaryota; kingdom Fungi; phylum Ascomycota; class Sordariomycetes; order Glomerellales; family Glomerellaceae; genus Colletotrichum; species Colletotrichum camelliae. Next base: position 5,205,651 of record JAELVL010000002.1, on the reverse strand, counting down.
TTTCTCTCAATAGCGCTGCAACGTGCGGTGGGCAAAGTAGCAATCAACCTTCACTCTGTGAGACACGGCACGCAAGGGAAGAGAAACTCGCCGGTCCATCTCTCATGTCAGCCACACCATGTCGATTTGCCATCGTCTCTTGCCGCCCCCATCGGTTGCTCCAGCTCGCCAGTGTACTACCGCTGCTGCCATGTAACGCGACACACAATGGAAGTGTAGAGGGTATGTAAGGAAGCTGCTGCCGAATCCACTGGTGGTGGTGAGGCTGTGAACAGGCTGAGTGTTTGACTGTTTGGTTGGTTGGTTGCTTCCTTGGTTGCTCGCGTCTACTGCTGTCTACCGTTGGACGACATGTCCCAGATCACCCATTCCCATCCAACCATCTCGTATTCCCCTATGCCATGTCGCGGCGTGCGTTGACCGTCCTGCCTCATCGAAGCTTCAAGACGTTTGGTCGCCGGTTGCACAACATGAGGAAAACCCACCCCGGTCGGAGAGCTCCTACGCAGAAAAGGCAAACAGGTAGAACAATGGGCTAGGTGAGATGTGATGCCAGCCGTCATCAACCACACCGGATCTCTATCTGCGTCCTGCACCATGCAAGCTGGGAGCCTCCATGCGCATGCAACAGCGCTTGCACTTGCAGCCTTCCATCTCTGTCGCGCTCTCTTCCTCTCTCTCCCACACACAGGCCCCGTCTCGTTTCTCTTCTTTCTACAACGGTTGAGGCTGAAGCATTTCTTGATATCTCCACGCCGAGAATCAACGGGGGCGCAGACGTCGAGACACACGTACCGCCGCCCCTACATGGGAAGGGATGACTTGTCTTTTGCCCTCCGCCGTCCCAGGCATAGGCATGCAACGCCATGTCGAGAAAGAGAAGCTGCACGAACCCGTGCCTTTAAGCAAGGGTTCCCCGAGCAGAGCCGGGCCTTCTCATCCCACGATTGCCCAGTCGTTCCTCAACCCACCAAGCCTCATGAAACCTCCATCCCCCCAAACCCCCCAAAGGAGTTCTCAGCTCAGCTATCCTCGCCGGCGCCCTCCTCAATGGGTCACCCACACACACACACACACAAGGATCCGAAGCTGCGGTGCAGAGAAACCAGAAACATGTCCGGCGCACATACCTCTCTGTCAAGACAAGACATCATCAATGACATATGTCCTCCAGCTTTTGTCCTCCTGCGGGCCTAATTCGGGCACGCTGCATACAACACCACCATACGCCTTCAAATGCCGAAGCCGGGGAGAGGGAGGGGGCGAGGGTTCACGCCTTCCAGTTGTCTTAGAATCATTCGTTTTTGCCGGGTAGTAGCAGGCGCGGGCAATGGTTCCACGAGAGGGCAAAGACGGTCCAAGTCCAGAGCCAGAATGGCATCATGGTTCCCTATCCTCGTTATTCTAGACGTTCGAGATCGCTGTGATACCTGCTGATGTCGGAGGGCTTCTTCATCACCTCCACCAGCCCTTTTTTTTCTTTCCCTTTGGTTCCCCACGGCACCGTGTGACGTGATCTTCCATGAATGCCTCCCTTTCCACCAAGATGCTGCTTGCTTACAAACCGTTCTCCTCTCGTCAGGGTTCTCTGGTTCGCGCCAGTAACAGAAATCGGTTGACGCGAAAGAGCGAGGGCGTGTGTGTGAGTGAGTGTGTGTGCCTCCCCCCGTCTCAACCCATTTGCTCCCATCCCAACATTCAAAACGTAAAACGGCCCTCTTTGCGAAAAGACATCTCATCCCAGACACCCGTCGCGTTTCTCCAAGTTTTAGCCCGCCCGGTGACACCAAACGAACTTGTCGCAATTACTCGTTCATGGCTTTCGAAAGACGGACCAGGGGTGGTTTTTCTCTTTTAACCTTCTTGCAGTGTGTGTGTAAATGTATGTGTATTGTCCGCGACACTGCATGAAATCCTGTACTGTGCCAACACATGAGACTCTTACTCTCTTACTCTATCACTCTCTCTGCAGTCCTGCTCCGGGTCTGCGGCTGCGGGCTCTAAATTGTCTTTTTCTTGATTTTCTGTCTTGAGGGAAACTCTGTACCTTATTCCCGTAATCTGTGTTGCAGTATCTTTACGCTGTACGCCGGTATGTGTCCTCGACTAGACTTGCCGCCGAGGGGGAGGGGAAAAAAAAAACGAAAAAGAGTTCGCCGAGACAGGAACACGCAAAGTCTCGTTTTCTTTTCTTACTGATTCTGCTCCCAGACGTGAATCAGCTGTACTTATCCTGTATATGTGCGATGCGGCGTACGCCATGGGTTATCCGTCTCTTGAATCTGCAGTATAACTCAGCGCGTGGCGCGACGGTCATGTGCCAGGAATAACATACGAACATTCCTCCCTGCAGCTCGCGGAAGACAAGAAGAAGGATCTAGGGGCTGGAAAACAATCTCAGACCCGGATACATATTGGCCACGTGGTGAGGATTGAAGGATTGCAGGAGGACGAGAACGAGGCTTGCCGCCAACGACCAGGTTGCGGTTCTGAGAACTATCCCCGGGTTCATCGGTTAGAAAACAGAGAGAGGGCCTTCCGTACGAGGACTGCAGCAGGTCCTATTGATTTTTTTTGCTTTTCGTGAAAGTGACGCATGTCTTGGTGATGTTTGGGCCACCTCGGTGTTTGCTTCTAGCTGCTTCTCGCTACTGCATGTCTTGCTTCGAGAGGCGGGTCCTCGGGGAGTTTGACGTTCCCGTTGATTCTGGAGGCGGTGTTGGGCGGGCAGCAACGGGATATGGACAGGTATCCGGCGTTTGGGTTCCTGGGTGTTGGCTTGGTATATCCTCATTGTCGATCATTGATTGTTTCTCTAACAAAGGGGGAGGCGCTGATTTGCTCTCTCGCGGAGTTCCGCTAGGATATATTTGCTTCTTCCGTGTGCGTTTCGTCAATGCGCTCGTTCAATGAAGTCGGGAGTGTAGAGGTTTTATTGCTTTTCGGCCCCGTAGGCTGGTTCTATCCAATATCTTCCTGCGTCAGGAAGGCTTGTTATCTAGTGCTCTTGGGACATCTCGTGACGTTCAGAGCCACGCAGTCTCCATTTTATGGTATGAGAAGTGCGGCTCATCGGACTAGTCACGTAGTTTCGCTCCTCAATATCGAGCCAGGACTACATACATGGCATCTGTCCCCGTCGAGGTTCATATCAACCGAACGAACGCTCAGTGGTATCTTCTGGCCCTAAATCATAAACAGGATTTCACGTGGAGATCCTAGCCTCACTTCTCATACGAGAACTAGCAATGATCTTCAGGCTCACATATATGAAGTATGTTTGATACCAGAGAAGTACCGTAGACCAGCCAATGGCGCTGTATTTCTAACTCAATTCTTATTCGTAATACCTCTTTTAAGAGTCCCACATGAAATGAATGTCCGTATTGAATCTTTCTATCTCAAGCTCTTAATGGTCGTCGAGGTCAAGCGCTGAGGTCTGACCAGACTCACTGCTAGCTAGTAAAGGCTGAATATTCTTCTGCGACTGGAGTCGAACGACTGAATACTGTTAGCCAACAAGACACCAAAAAGCTATACCGCGTTCCGTCTCAATCTGACGAGACAGGAGCATATGCTGCACACTTACCTTTCCTACAACACTCACTAGCCTGCCACTCGGTGAGTGAATCTTGATGCACCAGGGCTGTGGTTCCTTCGAAGAACAGTTGCTATCAAGCGCATCAGCAATTGGACCCAAACGAGCCAGGCCTAAACGTACGCAGACAAATATTCTCATCTTCTCCAGCTCTACTTCGAATCGTCGGACGATGGCCTCGTCGACGCTGCTGTTTTTGAGTTGCGTGATGAAGGCGGTCAGCTTCTGAGCATCGTCCTGGTCATATCGCGTCACGTTACGAATGCTGTCGAGTGCGATCTGTTTGGCGTGAATGTTGTCTCGCAAGTCATGTAGGTATGTGCTGACTTCATCCTGGTCAAGTTCTCCAGAAGGATATCTCGGACGGGCGGTTCGGATAGGGCAGTAGCCGTGCATGGTGACTCTGTGTGTTGACAAGTAGGCTAGATGAGTTGTTCTGGACGACAGTTGGTGGCTAATGGTGCGCGAAATCCCACGATGCGAGAGATCCCCCTAAATACTGAAAGGTCCAAGGAAGAGGATCTTTCTCCGGGAGTTTTGGAGAAAGAGAAATGAGGCTTCACTGCCCTAGTCGTCCTAACGATGTTACTCCTTTGTCCAAGCATATCTTTTTACACATTGTGACCCTCTAAGTTGAGGTTCTTTGGCAGCGAGGACGTCATCATCGGCCTTTGATGAAACAAGGCAAAGTGTCGTCACTTGTCAATTTGGCAACAGGTCCATTCGAAACATGAACCGGAAGAACACTAATATCTAATCCCAGAGTTACACTTTCATCCAAGGGAGCTCCACAGCCATATAGCTCGACTAGAAAGTCACAGGGGCTGCTTGGTTCTCCATCGACCTTCACATGGCCAAAGGTTCAGCTTCGTTGGACGTCTTTGCTATGGGTTATTCATGTTACAATTGCAATACAGCAACAACGGGAACTGGACAAAAAGGAAAAAAAGCTTCGAAGCATGAAAGACCACCGCCAGGCAAAGATAACAATAAAGTGATGGTATCATGGACACAAAGAAATCGTTGGGAGCACAACCCATCAGGGGCATTTATAACACAACCAGAGCTACAAATAGTCCAAGTGAAGATGATCTTCATTTTCAACATGGGGAACTACGTTAGCCAATCTATTACACATTAATGGGTCTTTCCTACCAGCCCTCCCGCCCTTCTGCCACCCCTTCAAAATGAAATGGGAATTATTTCTACGTTCAAGCGAGTGAGGGTATTTCCAAACGATATCCCGCCTAGTCTATACGCCCCTCCGCACAGCCAACTCCTGTGTCAAAAGAGTGTGCTTCTTTATTCTTGTGAAAACCCATCGATTTCGACCGGGTACTGTCGACACGTTGAAACACTCGTGTCGTCCATGGCGACTCAATGCCGCATGCGTTGGGTACTCCTTGATACTACCGGGCTCATCATCGTCATTTGACATCAACAAGCCCTAACACCGGAAACCCCAGATGCTACTTAAACAGCAGCCGTAGCGGAAGCTGTCGCCGGGGCGGCAGCGGCAGACTTCTCAGGGAAGTGCCCTCCCTGGGGAACGCGGCCGTACTGAGTGAAGTAGAGGTTCAAGGCGTTGTAGTCCCACTTCCTGGACAGCATGAGGAAGAGCACGGAGCCGAAGGGGATCATGAAAACATCCAATATGCCGAAGAAGATGAAGTGAGGGGTGACGCCGATTTTGTTACCGCCCTCGGAAACACCAAAGGCAATGGGGTAGAGCAGCCACAGGAGGTTGAAGTAGCCTGCGAGGATGAGGTAGTCACCCGTGGTACCGACGCGCTTGGCGCCGACGGTGCCCTCGGTGAAGGTTGAGGCGGCCATGGCGAGGTAGGCGATGGTGCCGAAGACGAAGAAGCCCCACTTGTAGACAGAGGGCGTGTAGGCGGAAACAAGGTAGCTGATGACCCAGACCCAGGAGAGGAAGACGTGCCAGGCAATGGTGGCCCAGGAAGAGTTGGATACGAGGCCAAGGAGAATGTTGACGATGGGAAAAGAGACGACCCAGTTGATGTACTTGTTGAAGAAGATTTGGCGATCCGAGACGAGTGACCAACCCAGGTCGGAGGCATTCGAGAAGTTGGTGATTGTACCGACGAGCAGGGCGATGTTTAGGAGATGGTAGAAAATCTTTTCACCGCTTCTAGGCTTGAAGGATAGAGCGAAGACGCCGAGCTGCGGACATGTTAGTTGGTTGTTGAGGTTTGGAGATGGATGAAAGCCGGCCGGCATACGAAAACGAAGGAGTAGATGGCAACGCAGGCCCACAGCCAGTTTGAGCCGTTGACACTAAGGCGCTGCTCGACCGCAGGTGGCGGATTGATGTCGAGAGCCTCGTTCACACGCTTCAGGAGAACACCCATGGCTGCTTGTGGTAACAAATCTGCAGACAGTGTCTGGGTTAAACGGAATGGGAGAAGGACGGCTTATGTTGCTGTGAGATCTGGACGAGATTGACTCTGGGGGTGCTTGATGGTGTTGTGATGAACCAAAACGGTGTGTGAAAGGAGGGAGAGGAGGAATGGTCTTATACTTTTCGTCGTGCAAATTACTCCCATCCCATGGGCACTGAGGTAACCATGAGGTTCCAGACCATGAAGCATACATCATTCCTGCAAGTTCACCGTCACATCAAACTCCGAGCCCGCCGGCATCTACCTCCGCCCGAACGGAGACCTACGATTCGAGGCCCAACTGGAAGATCCCCCGCCCAATGATCTGAGTGAGCCGTCAAGGTCCTGGCCATGGTCTCCCAGACGGATGAGACGGGCGGAAGCTAGGTGAACCATAGAAGGTTCCGCAACCGTCAGAAATCTGATAAAGTCAGAAGACCTTCCGATTGAAGTCAGCCAAGGTCGGGGTAGGGATGCAACGGTCCTGCACGAGGAAAGGAGACGAAGTGGGCCTGAGTGCGTTCCCACGAGAGGTCCGCTCCCAGGGCTGCCGGGGAGCAACCCTGGAACACGGTCGTAGGTTTTTTTTAACGTTGTTACACTTCGGTGTGTCCAGGTTTGAAGGTGTCGTGGGGAAGTGTGATGAGTCGATGATGGGACCAGAAATGACAAGGGGTTATGTGAGCGCCAGAGCCGCTTGCGCCAGAGGTATCCCGGTATTCACCGGCGGGAGTGCCTGACCATGGCACCGAGAAGGGTAGTGGCAGGGGTCAGGTAAGGCATACTAAGCATTGCATCGAACTTCGTCGTACGCCTACGTATCAAAGGTCTCAATTATTAGATGAAAGGCGTGGTCATGATCGGAATCTAGTATTGGACGGTAGTTGTCCAGGCAGAGACGTGGCACGTCGGCTCTCGAGTACGAGCGCATCTTGTGATCTTCATGAGCATGCAGTAGGGGTCTTTGGCTGTCAATCAGACTTCAGACTACTTACTTGGTAACTTGGTTTGTGAAGCCAACAGGAGGGCCGATGAGTAGTCATGTTGCTTCGAAGCGTGGGAGACGAAACCAAATGCCGACCTACCTTAAGGAGGTGATTGCACAGACGCACCGTTCGCCATTTGCTGCCCAAGACAAGAGCGACCACCCTTGTCGCTACTCGGGAGTGACCTGATGTTCGTGACGATGGAAAGTGACGGAAACCTTGCAGTGGGAAAGACTGCAGAATGGCGCTTCCTGAGACCCAATCATTTCCCGCGAGGTTCGGCATTGGTGGTGCCGCTACCGTGAAGATTGATAATCCCTAGGGGAAAAATGAGAAAGATTTTCCAAGAGGAATCCATGACATCGTTTTGATGCCAGCCTGCATGCCAATCGCACGTGGTGCTCGATGTCTAAAGAGTGACCCGCTCCGGGACCCCCGGCCGGCATCAGCCGGCGGACGTTCGGGACTACCGGAATTCGCCCACATCCTCTTTGTCCGATGACTAAAGGGCGCATTCTCAAGACTCATACCACTACCTCCGGTCGGTAAGAAAGCAACGTCCACTTCACGGCCATCGTGATCCGGCTTAGACGAGGCTTCAAAGTTGAATTCTGTGATGGAGGTCTGACGTTGCCTTCCACCATCTCACCTCACGAAACTCGTCCCACCACTGCTACCCACCAATGGTCTCGCATTCCCCTGCGAGCCGGACACTGATTGTTCGATTGCCTGGTAAAATGCGGCCTCGAGCTCAGAGCTCTCGAGTCAACACGCAAGAGTTTCAAGACGATGGCGGGGTACCAACGAACCCAGGAGAGTCTGTCAGATGAAGGTATCGCGGCGTATCTTCCAGCCAAACCATCTCGGCCTCGCGCGCTTATTCGTTTCTTGCAACCGGGTTGCACACGGGAAGCTACACCATCAAGCGCCACGGCGGCCGGTAGTTGGGACGCAGCGAGCGCCGCACCGCAGATTCAGCAGGCTGTTTCTCGATGAGTCGCTCCCTGTTCGCATGCAACCATCCCTGTCTGTGATGGGGGGTCCACACCCTCACGTCATGCCACCAAGACCCCTGCGCGCCCCGAACGGCGACCCTGCCGTCGATCGTTGGCCCGGCTTGGACCCTTGCACATGCAGCGCCGCCCACTGAACCTCTGGTGGATCCCCGCCCTACCGCAGTACGGCTCGAATCCCACTGCCCAACCTTCTTGGTTTTTGGAAGGCTTTTCCAGAGCTTTCTTCTCTGTGACCTCTCATGATCATCACATCACAAGGAGGAGATGAACCTATCCGCGGCTTCCGGGACACCGATAGTCAAATGATATCTTGTCACATGGCAGCTTGGGTAGCAAACAGCGATGGTTGGAACCAACATCGGGTGACGTGCTCAATGAACTTCTCTCGGCAGTCACCGAGGGGCCTCGAAGTATACCTTGCAATCGTATGGCCTCGGAGTTAATAATCAGAGAACTTCTTCACATACAGGCGTTGATGTCCGAAACTCCGCCTCCGAGCGAGACAGCAGCCGAGATCCTCCGTGAGATGCAACCTCGTCCTTAGATGTGTCAGAACTTAATTCATCCGCACCTAATGCTCTCAGAGAATTGGTTTTCTGAGACTTTCTGATGTAAGTTTGGATGACTCGTCAAAATCACGAAGAGACTGAGAGATACGAAGTAGGGCTGGGACATGAACGGTTAATTACATTACCCTGTATTCATGATCACGTCAATACGTGGGGAGGGAAATCTCTCTTGCTAAACCTGACCATCGGAATTACATCCTTTCCCTGCAAAACACTTCTGACCCAACCCCACCCCTTTTCCTAAATATTGGAATGTATAGTTTCACCATTTCATCGGGTAGGAATTTCACCTCTGACGTAACCACATCTCTAGCAACCACCTCACCCTCTGGCCAACATAAAGACATAAAGCTTATATGCCTTGGCACGTCCGACAACAAGAACAAGTTCACGTTCCTTGGAGTACTGAGATGAGACCATCTTCGACGAACCAAGTGACTGACGAAAGGCACTAATTATCCTTAACCATGGACCGATGAATATTTCTAGAATCCGAGGTATACCTGTGCTTCATTCATCATGTACTGTTGTACCGTATACAGTAACCCTGCAGCAAAAAAATCTCCATGTACAGTCTATCGTACATTCATATGAACCAGCCGATCCAACACCCTTTCCTACTTCCTACTTCTAATAACTGCTGACCTGCTTCATTTGCCAAACAGCACTCTTGGCCCTTTCCCTCACGTCTAATTCACAATCGTCCTCTAAACCCTCGAGTTTGGTAAGGAACCCTAATTTCTTCAGCTCGTACGCTCTCTGTGCACACGCGCGCGCATCGCTTTCATCGTCCTGCCATGTTAGGTTGCTGATGAGATGGCAGAGAGCCACCCGTACCTCCTTGTCCTTGCTGTTAAAATGGCTCGCAAGGAGTTTGAGTAGATCTGTTTGGGCGATGACCAGCTGCCTGTGCTTTGGGATACTCGCAGCCATGTGAACCAGGATGAATACAACTGCTTCGATGATCTTTGCCTGGGGGTAGAGCACCCGGGCCTCGCGTCCCGCGGCAGATCCCATCGAGCGTCTCGACGTGGGATGAAGGACCTTAGCCTGAAGTTTCCTGGCCAGTATGTCAAAGAACCTGTCCTGCCCAAGCTCGTTGAACAGGTAGTCAATCATCTCCGTGGTCTCGTTCGCCGACTCTGTGCTAGAGCTAGAGCGCCGCCCCGATCAGGTTCCTGATGAAATCAAGCCCCTGCTCCTGGATGGCGAGATCGTCATTCCGTGCTTTTCTGAGTGGGTTGAGTTCAGCCTCGCGCAAGGCTGCTAGCCTGGCTTCTGTTTGCCGAAACTTGGCGGAACGCTTCCCATCTACGTCTTGTGGTGGGATGCTGGAACTCAACCAAGACCGAGATAATGAATCCGGCTGATCCATCTCCACATCGCCATCCATGTCGTCGCCAACGTCTATAGCATTCTGCTTGTCCATCTTTGACCTCGCGAGGAACAGTGCATCGTCCTCGGTATCATCGCAGATGAGCTGCACAAGCCAACCGGATTCAAGCTCCTCTAGACACTGCTTCTTGGTCTCGGGATCGACGGCATGAACGAAGTGCTTCAATGCCCACAGGGCATTAAGTCGCAACGCAGCGTTGAGCGAGTGTGCGTGCTCACACAATATCTTCATTACGCCCTTGTCGGCCAGGACCTAGAACGGCCATTAACACTGACTCTTACATGTCTCGGCTTGCAACTTACTTCTCTCATTGGGCTGACTTCGGTGACCAAATTGCAAATCGCAGCTGTTGCAGCAATTTGGACATCCACGTTCGGGTGCCTGAGGAACCGGTATAGGGGGACGGCGACTGCGTAATCGACCAAGGAAGTCCTCAAAATACTCACGGAACGCGACAGCATTCTGACTGCGTGACAGCCAGCAATCAGCACAGACAGAGGATTGCTTCCGTATCCAGAGTTGTGATCTGATGCGGAGGCGTCGGGGACAGGTCCATCTGGCTCGCTATTCTTCGAACGGTCCTTTGGATTTGAGGGCTTTCCAGGTGTCGGTGAAAGCGACTGGACAATATGGGCTACGACGTCTTGCTCAACAAAGGCTTTGCGATACTCGTCCTTGCCTGCTGCAAGTGCTCCGATCGCCTTAAGCGCGCTTTCACGCATTCTGACTTTGTGCGCCAAGAGCGGGGGTTGTCCTTCTGGCCCCAGAGCACATGACGGATAGGTGCTTTCCAACTCCATGCCCGTGTCCGCGTGGGGTGACCATACCTTGGCGTACGCTGACGGTGGAATCGGCTCATACGCATCTTTCAGAAGCTTGCTGAAGGACTTGACAGCGCCGCAATCATAGGCCGCTTTCTGGAGGTGTTCGCTATCCGTGATCATGCGAGCCAGTGTCGCCGGTGTCCGCTCCAGAATTGTCCATTTCATAGCTGTGTCCGCGTCAACCAAAGGAGACTTAACCACTGGGGGCGATGCCTGAAGTTGTTCTAGCATGTCCATAAGCACGGGGACCACGAGGAGGCCGAGACTGGTTTCTCTCAGATGCTTGCTGCCAAAACCGGATCTGAAGAGCGTTGTCAGAAGGTTTGCGGCCATCAATCGTTCAACGTTCTGACGTGTCCTGACCAAGAGAATGAGCCATGGGATGAGTGGGGTCTCCTGGTCCTCCTCAGGTTCGCCTTCGTTGCCGAATAGCTCAAATCGTGAAGCCTCCCAAACTGACGCAGTTGAACTGTACTTGCTCGCCGCAGAGCGGGCCCGCTCCCGGGCATCGGAAACTCCCAGAGAGGGGAAATGTGACTGCTGAGAGCCAGAGAGTCGTCCCTGGTGTATTGGGATAGCAGGAAGGAGATAATCCATAGCACTAAGACTTTGCTGGCGCGCATACCCGAGGCCGCTGATTTCGAGCGAGTTCCAAGGAGCTCGAATTTCCTTGGACGGGGTGAACTTCAGAGACGGGAAAATAGCCATAATGGCCGGAGAGCATAACAGCATACAAGCCCTGAAGCGTGAGTCCGAAATTATTGTAGCCAAAGCCTCTAAGATAGGTACCAAGTTGGAAGTCGAAGGCTCCGGTTCGGGGAAGAAGTCAGACACGTGATCCACTCGCCCGAAAACTTCGGCGTATGGAATAACATGCCCTTGGCCAACAGCGATACTCGCTAGTCTTGTTGCGAGTGAGTCGAGAACATCAGAGTTCGCCAGGGCAAGCTGATGCCTCTCCTCTCGACAAAGTTTACTGATGATGTTCGCTACCAACGCGATCTGGGACTGTTGTGCCGCGGTGTTAGACGCGCCTGACAATATCGCATTCAAAGACTCGATGTGTTCGGGCGCAAAGACGGCTTCGGCCAAGGCCTGTGTATCCACTGGTGAGTCGGGTGTTGCAAGTGCAGAAGACTCGACGATACTGAGCAGCGCGCGGAGGGCCGTGGTGACGAGCAAGGGAGCATTCGAGATCGGGCAGACGTTCGCTAGCAAAGCAGGTAGAGCACCGGCAGCCAGGATTGGCTCGACAAACGCAGTTCCGCCTGAAAATATTGAGGTCAGCATGCGATTAGAAGACGGACGTGCCAGAATGGAACCGTACCATTGGCGAAGCTTGCCAGAAGCTGGAGAGCCTGGAACCTCACAGTCTCCTCCTCACTTATCGACCGCGGGCTGCCATGGGGGGGACCGTCCTTGCCATTCACCTTTGCTGGTGACCGGGCAGCATTGAGTATCTTGACGATGGGTTCCAGCACGCCGAGCCCAGCCCACAGCTCCTTCTTTTGCGCATGGCCAACAATGTCATTCTTGAGGGCCCGCAGCGCACTTGTCTGTTCGATGTAGCTCCTCGCGCTGAGGATCTGGGAAAGAATCGGAGGACTCGAGGACCGGGCCATGATGGAAATATTTGATGATGATGTGGGGAAAGGACCTCGGCTCTCTGCTGTCAACTTCAACCAGCACGTCGTGTGCTTGCAAGGACGAAGTGGTGCGGCGGCGACGGAGCTTGCGTCAGAGGCCAAGGTCCATGCAACTGGTCGAGTGTCAAGCAGGAGCGGTTCGAGCTTCGCACAGCGTTGCAAAGCGTTTTCTCGGAGCGCCTAGGAATGCAATAATCGATGGTGTTCTCGGACGGAGAGGGGGATGTCGGGGGAGAGTCGTTGACAGTGGTTACTCCAGATGCAGATGAGCCGGGAAGTCGCCCGCGAGATGGACCACGATTAATCACGTCAAGGTCGATAGGTATCGGTAGGCTGGGAGACTGACGGGGTACCTACCACAGCAGTGCCAGTTGGCGGCACCGGGGATGGCCAAGGCACGTGCACTGCACATCGCAACCAGCCGTTTTCAGAATCCTCACATGCTAGCTGAAGCTTGGGGCAGCGTGGCAGCGTTGGTCAACACCGGTTTATTGTCAATGCAACGATTCCTGCCACCATCTTTCGAATTATGCCGGATCGGTCCTAATAGAGTATCAACCCTCAGAACGACCATGCTGGAGGCTGGAAGCTTATGGGGAGCTCATCCTGACAATGTGACCCTCCCGCAAACTCCATTGAACCACGACTTTTCTTGTACGTTATCCGTATGTATACCTTAGTTCCCAATCAGTCTCTGTCTTCTTTTGTGGTTTCCGATTCCTTCCTAACTACTCTATGTCAATATTCCATTCGTATGCAGTGTACGCATACACCTCTATATCAGTCTCTGTCTTCAAGTCTCTCTTCACTGTTATGATTCACACAGAGAATGTTTCCGGAAGGAGACGAATTAAAGTTTACTGGCACTTCTCCATCTGCCCAGACGGAGTAAGCCAGAAAGAGTGAACCAATATATGCAATCGAAAGAGTGCGGGAGTCATCACGTGATGGGTCTCTGTCTCGCCGTCCTCATTGGCGCAATCGGTTTAGCGCGTCCGACTTTTACGGCTGGTTTTCGGCCGATGAAATCGGAAGGTTGTGGGTTCGAGTCCCACATGAGGAGATCGCGTTTCTTTTTGTGTATTCAACAGTTGTTATCCTGAAGTGTTTTTCTAAGAGATGCTCTTTTTTGTTTTTCTCTTCTTTTATAGTAAGTAAGCCTCGAAATATTTTCTCATCTGATGAGCAAAAATAGTCTACTTATAGAGATGTTATACTCATTCTAATAGACTGTAAGACAGATGAGATAAGTGTGGTCTTTTACGAGGCATTGTTCAACCCACGCGGAACGGAACGAGAAATTAGAGCTCCATTGGCTGCCACATAGCGGAGTTGCCAATTTCTCTAGGTGTGTGAGACCATGAGAAGCAGCACGGGAGCGGGGCATTCCACAGCATGTCGGACGTTGTGTGGCTTGTCTCATTGAGGCAACCTGGCCTGGACTTTGTCAGGATTCCGTCATCGTGAGAAAAATGGAAATATCGAGCCTCTGTGTCACTGAAATGCGCATGTGCAATGTGCCATTACATACAAGCCAAGCTGTTCACTTGAGCGGGCAGACGCGTTGGCTGACGCTTGACTAAGGTAAAGCAGATCAAGAATAGGCAAAGGTAACTTGGGTCCCATCATGTCGGCGCATCGCGGGACTCAGCCAAAAGCACCGGGATATCTGACGCAAGATAACTGACAACTGACGACTTTACAGCGATTTTGGGACCAGGAACTCCGTGACAGCGGCAAGCAAAGCTGGGGCATCGGAGATCAGCAGCAGGGGTATACATGATAAAGAGAGAGCGCGAAAAAAATGGCAGTGGCAGCTGATGGCACGTTGTGTCGGTGAGGGTTCCCATACGTGCAGTCGGGTCTACCTTACTGCATAGTACCCCAGGGCAGGTGCGAAGAGGAAGAAGTTTAATCCAGAGAGATCCTCCTCCATGAAACTCTACCTTATGTCTATGCAGGTGGACGTACATAATAGAATTCACAGTGTTGTTGTATTGGAAGGTTGACTGGCATCTCCGTATCCGACTTTCATCTTCTTATGCCCAAGGTAGAGAGCACTAGGTGACTTCTTCTAATATTCGAGGAAGTAACGGCGCGTCCGGCTCCAGACGAGGCATCGCAAGCAGCGAGGACCTTGTCAGCACCTGGCCGGGAGGCTGTAGAAGGGTTGCACCGCTGGACAAAAAGCGACTTTAGCGGCGTCTCTCGGTGTCCAGAACCAGAAGAGCGGCCCACCAACAGGGCCTCAGTGGAAAAACGGTACAATCAGTGGCTCTCAAAAATTAGAGAAAAAATCCTCAGAAGTGTCTTTTACCTCAGTTGTCCCCTCCCCCTTACCCCCCCTCTTCCATGCTGCATGGCGCAGATAAGTAGGTACTAGGTACCTACCCAGCCCAAGCTAGGTAGCGAATACAAGTAGCACCTCTGGCACGTTTTCCCGTGTCCAGGTGTCAAATCCCCCACCAAACCCACCACAGACGACTGGTTGGCACCAGAGGCGTCAATGTAAGTCTTGGCTCCGGTGCCGAGACCGCAGAAAATCAGATTCGCGCGTCCTCCTCCTCCTCCACACATGGCATGCCAATCCCACTGACTGACGGCGAGCAGTCCAGTTTCCCGATTTTTGGGGCATTGCCTCACTGTTCCGCTGGTACCTTGCCTGTTGCTGCTGGTGCCGAATGCCGTCTACACCTAAGGGACCTGAGGTGCCTCTGATGGTCTGAACCATTCACGCGATTCAATCCAGTGCATCCGCGGGATCTGGATCTGGAACCCAGAGAACTACCAAACTACCTACCTATTGTAGGTCGACCAGAGGCGGCGGCGAGTGCCAAGCGTCGACTATTTACCAAACCATCCCAGTTCCATATGGGCAAAAGATGCCCCCCTCGTCCCGATTTTTCGACGTGTGGTAATCTGATCTTGGCTTTGACAATCTGCAAATCTGAGCCGACCCCAGCCAACAAACCTATCCAACCCAGCCCGTTAAACTATCAACCTAACCTTACCTGCCTTGCCTACCTTACCTTTCTACCACCGGCGAACACACCCCCTCGGCCTGCCTCATTAGTATCCATCGACTGGCGACTGCCGCTGTCGACCCTCACCCGCCCGCTTCTTCGACCCACGATGCGCCCGGGACCATGTTGACAACATCTCCCATCGTGGCCAGCTCCGCCAATGCATCGCCCAGCAGCTTTCATTATGCCCCTACGCGCTCCTCCCCGCACTCGTCTCCTGCCCGGCTTTCGGCCCCTTTGCCGCGGCGGCACTCTGCATCCAGATCCTCCCCGTCCACCTCAATGACCTCGCCCTCCCAACCACGCCCACGACAATATGTAGCTGTCGATGCCGGCACCCAATACTCTCCCATGGAGTCTCCGAATCACCAGCCCCAGGCACACCCGACAGAAGGTGTCGCCGATGCCCCGCGCACCTCAGTGCCCGCCACGCCCGCCGAACCCCCACCAGCGCCGCGTCCTCAACCGATAGACCCTTCCGCACCTTTGCCGCGACCCCAACCTCAGCCGACGACGCAAACGCAGACTGTCGTGCCTCCTGCCGTACGGCAGTCATCAGTCACCATCGCCTCGCCTGGCAAGCGTCGGAACTCCCAAGACCCCGCCATCGCGCAAGCGAGCGCATCCGGCGCCGGCGAATCGTCTTCGAGCGCGGCCAAGCGCCCCAAGCCAACAGCCGGGCCGGTCAAGGTACTACCACAGCGGTACGAGCTGTGCGGTGTCGAGGATATGGTTGTTTTGATTTCACACATGCTGTCTGAACTTATCGAGACCAATGATGCCCTGGCTCTTCGCTCTGGCAGCCTGACTCGGTTCCATTCGAGGTAAGAAAAAAAAAAGGCGCTTCACGCCCTTTTGATATATCCGTATGCTTACTGATATGTTGCGCAGGACGACACCGAGTATTTCTGTCCTTGACTACCTGAACAGACTAGCGAAACACGCGACACTGACACCGCCGCTGCTGCTGTCCATGGTCTACTACATTGACCGACTGTGTGCATTATATCCAGAATTCACCATCAACACGCTCACTGTACATCGTTTCCTTATAACGGCGGCCACTGTCGCGGCCAAGGGCTTATCGGACTTGTTCTGGAACAACACTACATATGCGCGAGTGGGAGGCGTTAGGGTCGCCGAACTCAAGCTGCTGGAACTAGAGTTCCTCTACAGGGTAGACTGGAAGATCGTCCCAAACCCAGAAGTTCTCGTCGCATACTATCGGGGTCTAGTTGAGCGCTGCCCCGGCTATGCTCTGCAGGAGGAGGATGCGGTCGTCGAGGACGAAGAGTCTGACGAGGTTGACGACGAGGATGGGTCAACCGAAATTTCTGATGGCGGCGGTGACGACAGCGGGGACTCGCCCGATGATGAGAGCCCCGCGAAGTCGCCGCCGCCTGATGCTGCAGGTGCGGCATCATAGGCTGCTCACAGGATTTCGGGGGACTTTGATCTACAGCATGGGGCGTGATTTCCTTTGGTTGTTCCTTTAAAAAGGGGTGGGCATCGCTGCTGCCCTTAGAGGCATGGCAAAGTGGCGTTTGGACAGGCGGTATCATTTTGACGCTCAATGAGTGATAGCGGTAATGAAATACCACACTTTTCTGATTTCATGAGAATGCTTGCGGCGTGTAGAACTTCAGATTGTGCATGGTACTACTTCCCGTGGTTTTTTTTTTCCTTCAAAATATTCCCGTGTCTTGACCACAAATTCGGTGCCGCCGTCGGTGGTTCATTTAGGTGCTCTGCCGGACTAATCCCGCATCCGAAGTTGGGCCCCCAGAACCTCTCCTCCAACAACCTTTATCTCCTTCGACCAGCGCCCAACACCCAGGCCACCGAACTCGAAAACGAACCGGGTGCAAATAAGCCGACCGACCATGCGCGCGACATCGTTCTTCTCGGCGCTCTTCGCAGCGACCCTCGCCGCCGCAGCTGAGGCGCGCCTCGCCAAGATCTACGTCGAGCCAGTCTCCCTCGCCGCGAGCAAGTCGCCCTTCTTGCTCGCCGAGGTCGAATATGACGCCAAGCAACCCGCCGAAGCCACCGTCTCGTCTTTCGAGTTTCCCGAGCTGCCCGAAGACGGCGCGAAGCTATTGCGCGTAGGCGTCTACGATACCGCGACGATGCAATGGACGTCCTCTGTGTCGGTGGCCTCCACGGAGAACTTTGCCAAGGGGTACCAACCCAACATCCTCCTGAGTGTGGACGCTGAGGGCAACGTGATCGGAGCGGGCTTGAAGGGCGTCAGGATCGATGCGGGCGCGACGAGGGACTTCGGACCGCAGGCTGTCGTTCGGGTTACGGGACAGGGCAAGACACCGGAGCTCAATAAGCCTGTTAATCTGAGTCCCGAGGGAAGGAAGTCGTCCAAGAGGAGACCCTCTTCCAAAGTATGCCGTTCTTCACG
Source organism: Colletotrichum camelliae (assembly GCA_018853505.1). Taxonomy (NCBI): domain Eukaryota; kingdom Fungi; phylum Ascomycota; class Sordariomycetes; order Glomerellales; family Glomerellaceae; genus Colletotrichum; species Colletotrichum camelliae. Next base: position 5,187,778 of record JAELVL010000002.1, on the reverse strand, counting down.
ACCGGTGTTCTTGAGTTTGAGGCTAACGTCGGCGCAGGTACTGGTGGTTGATTGCGATAGTTGTCCTCATGACAGTCACGGGCGGCGGAGATGGAAAGTAGACGACGACATAGAGGATGGCAGCATTGATGAATACCCATTAATTGATGTTTTACTACTGCATTGGACCGCGAAGTCTGTTCACACGATGCTGTGCTTAGAAGTCCCGGCAGCGTTTCCCCCCGTTAGGTTCGAATCCGTAACTTCACTTTCTGTGATTACAAAAATGGCCGACTCGAATGCATCGGCGAGTGCAGGATATGTCCTTCCAACTAAGTCTAGCGGTGTACTCTCGTCGGAAACCTTGGACTCAATGCCTAGGCTATAGAGGCCTTCGTGCACCAAACCTGGAGATGTCTACAAGTCCAATTGCTAAGGTGTGAACAGGAAGTAGAGCTTCGATTTGCCCAGCCTGTTACCTTCAGGGACAACCTATCGCAAGACTTCTATCGCCTTCCGTCTTCAAGACAAGCTCTGACAGGGACTGATGCGGCACGTGTGGTGTGGCTTTTGTGGCGCTAATCCTGGCAGGACTAGCGTCGTTGCTCAGAGACATGCAAACCACTGCTAAAAGCTGGGACCTGCTGGGGAAGGTACGATCGAATTGATAAAATCCGCCGCCTACCTTGACTTCCATGCCTGCGCAGCTTTACCTCCACTTTCCATCTACACCCACGTTATCCTGCCCGAATCTTTCCACAACCACAACACTTTTGATAGCTCAACGGCAATTGCCTTTTCGTCGCCTAAGCTTCACCTAACAATCTTCCCTCTCTAACACTCCCAAACAAACACAATGGCCGCCGAGAACTCTGTCACCGACCCTACCACCGAGCTCGAGAACAAGGGCAAGGGCAAGGCCGTCGCCAGCGAGGAGCCCGTCGAGCAGAGCGAGGCTATGGACGAGGATGAGGACTCCAGCGAAGAGGAGGAGGCTAACGAGGTATTTACTTCCTACCAACTCCACCATTTAGTGTTTGCGCGCAAGCTAACATAAAAAAAAAAAAAACAGACCGCCGAGCCTGGTAAGAGCTAACTCCCACGCTGCCTACAGCGCCAGACTTCTCTCACGACCACGACTAACGAGTTTGGATGAACAGTTGACGAGGACGATGGTATGGACGAGATCGACCTGAACAACATTGTTGAGGGCGGTCGCCGCACCCGTGGCCGTGTCATCGACTTCGCCAAGGCCGCCGAGGAGAACCCTGCCGACGACGAGGACGATGAGGAGGACGATGACTTCCAGGCGCCTGCCGACGACTCCAAGATGGAGGAGGACTAAGCGATTCCTCGCCACGCCTCGATTCGTCTTGCTTGCAGCCACCAGTACATAAGGTGGCACGGTTACGGTTATGGAAACGAACAGCACATCAGAAAACGGAATGGGGGTTATACAAAAGTTTTACGTGGGCTTCAGGGTTGCTCGCTTTTGATGACGACGTGTCTAGTGATTGGACACATGCAGCAGGCAATGGTGGATGGATATTGCCCGTTTGGACGCGTTTAGAGACGAGTTGGTCTGCTGTCTCGCCCGCCCTGGGACCTTAGGTGGATGGAATGTCTCTCATCCTACCTACGCTGCTCTGCCCGTGGGCGTCAATACCCCGACCATGAGTGCTATGAAAACGAATATATGCAAAACACTGAACGGCCTTGTGCGAAGTAGACGTGATCAGATCAAAAGTGATAATAGTAGTGAATGCTGGTACGAAGGAGGTTGCCAGAGTTATGCGTTGATGCAGGTCCCGGTAGCCATCCCTCGCAGCAGTTTTTCATTAGCTGTCCAACGGGGATCTATCCACATGAAAGCTGCCAGCTCGATCGCTGATTCATGCATGGCGGCCCAGATCCGATTGAGGGACCAGCACTGCCTTGGCAGAGGGCAAGTACGTAGTCACGTAGCTTTCCTTGGTGCGAATAATTCTGCAAGGCACCGTAAAGCAGACAGGACGAACCGATTCATCCTTTGCAGATCGAGTTCGGCACAGCTGATGCGACGGAGCAATAAGACGCTTTTCTAAGCTCGAACGAAGTCCGTTGGCGGGACCCTAACGTACGAAACGTGGTGCGGTCGCTGACTGGGCTAGAACCACTTCAAAATCCTGGACGAGTGCTGCTGGACGTAGGTAGGCAGCGGGGAGAGCTGGTCGGTGTCAGACGGCGGGCAATTTAGGGGACTTTACCACAGACGGCGAGGGGCACTGGTTCAAGGAACCCGCCCGCCGCTTGCACGTTCTGGCCCTTCCGCCATCATTTTTAGGTTATTGTCACTGCTTTCGATTGGACAGCCGGGCGACACGTACCCAAGAAAGCACTTACCTTTTGCCTCCGAGAACAGAACCTCTTGGAGCAGGACAAATCGCATCTAAATAGACCACCCTAAAGCCTGCTCCTTCATCCGTCCCCTCGAGAGCCCCTACAACTGAACATACTTGAGCTTCGCATCTCCCTCGTCGATCTCGACTCCACGACCCGGGCCATCTCTCGTCATATTTCCCCTTTCCCACACATTAGCCTGCCTTTTTCAACAGGGGTGTTGACGGACCAAGAGCAAAGCCAAAGACGTCAGTGGACAGGACTGCCGCTACGGAAGCCTTGCCAAATAAAATTAAAGATCGCCCAGCCGTCATAAACATACCCCGGCACGCACCGAAGCGACGACCCAGGCCGCCGGGCCATTCTACCTAGCAACGACCAGCCTATTTTTCCTCGACGGTTGGAAGACGGGGGAAAGGGACTTCTTGGATTCCCCCCCCTTCTCTGACACAGACACCCTTTTGGCATTCCGCCTAGAGACAACCCGCGATCCGAACGACGGCGCCCGGATTTCCGTGTTGCGCGCGCGACAAATAGGTTTCCAGTAGCTTAGGGGGGTCCTCCGGACACGCCGCGACGAGGCGACGGTTCGGACACCATGGCTTCAAGGTTAGTACCCGACGGCTGATACATCTGCGCCCCTTGCTTCTTTCCCTGGCATCATGAGCTTGCGCATGCACCTCGAGGTCGTCTCTTGTGCTTCGGAATTGTCCAGGCGGGCATCATTGTTCGAGTCCGCTAGCCGAAGCGTTGAGGACGAGACAACGACGCCTCTTCCCCACCACGTCTTGGTAAACGCCAGCCGAGCATGCCACGATGCGACTGCGAGGACAGTCATGGTCCATCTACAGCACGAGAGAACGTCGATCGAGCATTTGCTAATGTTCGTGCGTGAATGACAGATTCGGCGCGTCCTCGCTCCACCAGCGCGACTCCCGCAGCGCCCTGTTCGAAGGCTACACCGGCGACAACGCAAGGAGGCCAGTCAGCGCCTCGCCATCGCGCCTCGGCGGGTATGGCTATGGCTACGCCGGCGGCAGTGCCTCCCCCGCGCCCACGGGGAGCCATCTCGGCGTCGATAACGGCTCCCGGGGGTTCCGCCCGGCGACGCCCAACTCGAGGTACGCTCGCTCCATTGCCGATCGCATGACGGCGGACGCTGCGGATGCCGGAACGATTTGCTGATTGTTTATTAGGGGTCAATACAGCGATGCAGTCCTCAACGAGCTCGAGAGCCAGAACGACGAGCAGGTGGAGGGCATCATGGGCAAGGTCAAGATCCTGAAGAGTGTACGTCACACCCTGACGACAGCCTTCCGCCGGCGCATCGTGAATTACAATCCGCAAGACGGTGAACCGGCAGATGCGAGACCAATCGCTGACAAGACCCTTAGATGACGGTAGCCATTGGCGACGAGATCCGCGAATCATCCGCCCTCGCCGAGAAGATGAACGATACCTTCGACTCGACCCGCCTGCGCCTTCGCGGCACCATGAACCGCATGCTGGTCATGGCCCAGCGCACCGGCGTGGGCTGGAAGGTCTGGCTCGGCTTCTTCGCTGCTGTCTGCTTCCTCTTCATGTACGTGTGGCTATTCTAAAACTCGAAAGAGTCGGGAATGCCACCACTCCCTTATGGGTCACGGTGTCGGGGCTTGACGACGGCCAATGAGTTGACCTAGGAATGACATGCTCAGAGACGAAGTTACGGCAGGCGGGAGTCTTGCAGGAGAGACGTTCAGACTAACACCCTGGTCCGCAAGGGCACAGGAAATGGTGTCTTTTTGTTGCGAGGTTGTGCTTGATCTTGCATGGCCCAGGGTCGGCTGCGATTGATTGAACTTGCATCGCTCGGCGTTACTAGGAGTACTTCATTCACAGGCTCTCATACACCTCAACCTGTTTATATTCATCACAGGCACGCAAAGACGCAAAGATTGGAAATTGCGAGCAAGAGCGATGCACTTGAATCACTGACGATGAGAGACACAACGAAGAGAAGAAACCCCCAAAACGGCAGGCCTTTTGTGTCTTGTATGTGTCTACGTTTGAAAGGACGGGAACCGAAACGAAGGAGTTTGTTGCCTTTGGCCAGAATAATAAACACTTTTTTGTAATAACGGGGTATACCGCCTAATGCTACCACTTTTTTTCCCGCCCCTCCCCTCGATAAAGCAGATCCGTTCTTGTTTTTCAGACTTGGTAACTGATATATTACTCTCTGTCCTCCACCCCCTGATAGGATCGTGAAGAAGAAAAAAAAAAAAAAGGGGGGGGGGGAATTTCTATAAGAGAATATCCATTTCTTGCTCCGTTCGCCTCCTCGTCGCCGCCGTCCGTGATGTGAATTGCTTCGTGTGTTTCAAAGGGTATCTATCGTTCATGAATCTGTCCTAGCAGTCCGTCTCTCCCAGCCTGCAATGTAGGAACGCATCTAACGCCTCTGGGCTCTGACGTTGGGACTGCTTTGTAACATGCTGCTGTCCATCATGCTGCTGTCTGCGGACAGCAGCCCACTCAGGTCCATGCTGCTCCTGGGCCCGCGCTCCCTCGTCGGGCTCAGCGGCGCCCTCAACGGCGCGGCGACCCTCGGCGCGAAGCTGATGTCTCCGTCGTCTTCTTCCTCGTCGCTGCTGCCCCCGCCGCGTCCATCATCGCTGCTGCTGCTCAGGTTCACCTCGGAGTCGGTCTGCTCGTACACGCCGCTGAGCTCGCCCGCCTCGGGGATGTCGTCGTCCAGGTCCGCGTCCATGTCCATGCCCAAGCCCATGCCCGTGTCATCCTCGTCGCCGGCCGCCAGGAGGTCTTCCTCGTCGAGCATGCGGCCCCCACCCTCCGCCTCGAGCTCCTCCTCGCCGCCGTAAATGTCCTCGCCATCCGCGTCACCGCGGGCCATGGCTTGCCGGTACGCATCATCCGCCATGCGCATGCGCGCCTCGACGAGATCGTCCCGTCTATCCTCCTCGTCTTCGTCACCAACGCCGCCGCCGCCGCCGCCGGGGCCCTGCGTGGTATCGTCGTCATCCTCCTCCTCAGACGCCTCCTCGACGCTGCTTGTCATTCCACTGAGACCATCCTCGTCAGAGTCCTCTCCGCCATCGAAGCCGAAACTGCCGTCCGCGTCGGGAATCTCGTCATCCAGATCCCGCGGCTCGTCGTCGCCATCTGGGACCTCGGCGTCCAGGTCCGGACCGAGGTCGTCCCCGCCGTCCTCAAGCACATCCTGCCCCGCGCCGCCGGCCTCGGCGAGCTCCTGCACGAGCGCCTCGCGGCGCATGGCCTCGGCGTGCTCCTTCTGCTCCTTCTCCTCCTCGCGCATCTGGTGCAGCGTCTTGGGGATGCCGGGGGCTTGAGCCAGCCGCTGCCAAAGTTGCGCACGTTCAGCCGGCGCCGGTCCATGTACTGCTCATCAGCGCGTAGGCGCGCGAGGGCGGAGCGCTCGATGAGGAGCTGGCCCGCGCGGCGGGATGACGAGCCATGTTGTTGTGCTTGCTGCTGCTGCTGCTGTTGTTGTTGGGTCTGCTCGCCCGACTGTTCATGAGCTTCGAGGAGGGCGGCCTGGGCCAGAGGGTTGCGGGAGGAGGTGTACCAGATGGAATGCGACTATCTTGGTTGTTCCCGGGTTAGAAGGCGTCACGATGGCGGGGCACGCGTTGGAAGCTTGGGAGGGGCGGGGAAGGGACCTTACATCTCGTGGTGTCAGGTCGGGTAGGAGGCCGAACATGATGGAAACTTTTCTTAGCGGGAGGGCGGTCGAATCGTATTGTAGGTGGGTTGAGTTCGCGTAGGTTCGTCAACGTCGTTGTATGCGGGTACCAAACATGACCAGGCGCTGTTGAAAAGCGAGCTCTCTCCCTATTGCGTAGCTGTACCTCCTCCTAGCTGCAGGCGCGCCTGAGTGGTCGCAGAGTAAACATTTGACAGAGTAAGGTACGTACTTGCAGCAGCGACGGGGGTTAGGGGACTTACCCCACAGTCGCAGACGCGCCGCGCCTAGCGCGCTTGATCCCTGTCACAAGACTTCACGATGCTTCACTGTGGGCGGCAGAAAATGTGGTCAACTACGTATTCAATCAACGACATCCCGTCTCGTCACACGCGATGTTCACGATGTCTCAACGCGCACGATGAGGTGTGTGGGTGGCATAATCTGGGGAGACTTGTGTCCCCGCCCCTCCCAGTCCAGACAGCAGCTGCCAGCAGACAACAAAGTCGGACAAAAGGGTGCATCGGCCGTCGCCCACCGCCATGTTGCTCTCGCCTCAATCTCTGACCGAGGCGTCGAGCCTCTGCTCTGCGCTGGCCTGATTGCCAGGTTTCAGTGAGAGCGAAATGCCCGTGATTACCCAAGGCGCCTACGTCTCCTTGGGTTCCAATATTTCTAGTTTTTGTGAGGTAACAAAAACAAGGGTCCGGTACCGCTGCCGCCTGGCTCCTGGGCCCTGGCTCCTGTCTCCCGCCACGAATGCTGCGTTTCTCTCGCATTCTCGACTCATCCGCAGCGGACGGGGAAACGAGGACCAAACGCTCCCTCGCGCCCCGCGACGGACGCTCTGATGTGTCTCGTCGGGAAAAGTCGGAACCACCGCTGACATCGGAGCTATTGGCATTGTGTGTGCTCTGGTGGAGGTTTCAAATGCCATATTTCCGCAAAGTGGGATTTTTTCCCCTTCCTTGCGCGGCCATGGGCTGACTCGAGTGGACACTTTTTTTTTCTGCCGCCTTTTTTCTCTCGCTCCGATGTCCCTGCATCAACGGTCTGGACAGTCTGTGGCCGCTCCGATATAGGGCGGTCTGAGAAACCGCAGTCCAAGACCGCTCCGCCAGGGGCTGCATCCGCCTGGCCCTAGTTGGGAGGAACCGCCGAGCCGACTTCGGCGGGGCTCTGCTAGCGCTGTGAAAATAGTAGAAGCCATGCTATGCAGGACATAGGTCCGCTTCTGTTGTCGTACTCCACAAAGCGGTGCGGAATTCGTTCAAAGAAAGCCGTTACCAGAAACGACGCAGCTATTTCTAATTGCAATTAATCAAGTTGCTGGTCTGACAGTTGCCGGTGACACAGTCCAAACACAGGGGCAAATATACTCAGTCTGACCATCTTGTTTGACAGCATTTAACGCTTTCTTGATTCGCCCGTACCGCAAGGGGCGCTGCAGAGACCAGCACCAGCCGGTACTGAGGCACGTAGTCAATCCGAACCTCTGTCATACTCGAGACCGGAGTTGGAGGGTGGCCTCAAGAGGGCATAGGTGATCAGCCGCTCCCAGCATGTTGGGCACAGTTACATATGCGTCCATCCAGATCCAGGATGCAAACACGTGCTTGCTGTGAGGGATGATCTGGGAAACCCTAATTGCCTCCCCGAGTTCAAAATTTCGACAAGCGGAAAATGCCTTTCCGGGTGCGCGTTCTGACAGGCATTCGGCTTACATAGTATGCACCTCGACAGCATCTGTGACGTAGGAACTGCGTGGCGCCCAGGCGGTTCATCACCGAGGCGTGAGTCTCTCGTCTGGCAGCTGTGCCGTCCATGCCTTGTGCCTCTCGTCTAAGTCTTCGGCAGGCTAAGCGTTTGATTCCCTTGGACGAGAAGGCCCCTCTCCTCTCCTCTCCTCCCCTCCAGCTCCAATAGCCAAGAGTCAGAAACGTCTGTGCGTGGACCCCAGCAGGGGTCAGACCAGCAAGGAGCTGTGAGATCTGAGTACCCCTCCGCAGCGCCCCCCTATCCCCTCCGCAGCACCCTCTTAAGCCTAATCAGGCATGTAGCTGTGGCTTGCCCACCAAAGCGTAGTTATGTAAGTAGCAGAGGTCAGGGCGTAGTTATATATCTTAGCGTTGCCCTTAGAGATAAAGCGGTATAGTATTTCGTAATAAAACGTATAAAATACTAAGCTGTGTAGAAATATAATATCCTAACCTAAAAAACTTATTTTTATATTTATTAATATTGTTTATAATAGCTCTCTAAGACCTTAGCTTTAATAGCTTTATTAAGAAAGTTTATAAGTATTAATATAACTTTAGCTATAGCATAATTAAAAATAAGTTTAAAAAAAATATCTATAGTATTATAATATAGTAGGATCTTACTTATAATTATAGTAGTAAGCTAAAAGCTTTATAAACTACTAATTATAATTATAAAACTTTAAAAATAGGTTATAAGTAGTTAAGTTAGATTATTATAACTAGTAATAGATATATATATTTTAAAATTAATAGTAGGTATAACTACTTACTACTTAAAGCTGAATATTATACTACTAATTATAATTTTTAAGTTCTAAGTTAATAAAATATTAGTAAAGAAGTTATAAAAGAGAAAGTAAAGTCTTTCTTAAGAAGTAGTAAGTTAACAGTAAGGTATATTACTAGCTAAATTAAAGAAGAGATAAATATATTAATTTAAGAGCAAAATATATAGAACTTCTAGAAGACTTTATAATAAGAGAAGTATAACTCTTTCTTATTAACGTATATTTTTTTATATAAGCTTAAGAGTAGCCTTAACGTTAAGTATGCTAAAGTCTATATAAACCTTAAAACGGATAAAATTAATAGTATATTTTAGATATACTTATAATACTTTGAGATATAGTAGCAAAACCTAGAACTTCTAATAATAGATAATATATATAAAGTTAGTAAGAGTTTAGTATTAAATATAGTAAAAAAAAGCTTATTAGAGGTAATAAGTTAATTAATTTAATATACTACTATTCTAGATTATAGGAATAACTGCTATCTATATAACATTTAATATTATATTTTGCCTTATTTCTAGAGAGGATATAGTAATATTTAAGTAAGTACTAATATATCTTAAATCGATAGTAGAAGTAGTAGTAATTGCTCTAATTAAAATGCTGTTAATAGATTTTAATAAGATGCTTAAAAAGGTAGTAAGAGTGGTTTTTAATATAGTACTATAGTAAATTTGCTTATAGTATATACTGAAAAATATAGTATTAAATATTAAGTAGAAGTAGAATAGTATACTTAAGGAAGGATTACTTATAAAGTTAAATCTAAAGTAAGCTGCCTTATAACTTTACTAGGTTAACCTCAGCTCTAGTAAATCTAGGCACTCTAATTTGTCTAATTTAACTATAAGTGGAGTAGAAATTTTTAATAGCTTTAATCTTAAGGCTAATATTACTTCTGATTTTGCTAATAAGGCTAATAAGTACCTTATAGTTAAATTAATCCTTCTAGAAGTACTACTTAATAATAACTCTATATTAATAACTTATGCTAATACTATACTGCTGCTACATTTTTTATCTTCTATAACTAATAATAACTTTAAATATTCTACTAATAGCTTTTTATATGCTTAGAAAGTATACTGCTATGTGCTAACTAAGGCTAAGTTTAATAAAAAATAGGTAAAACTCTGCAAAACCTTTAAAAACTAGCTATACCTTCTTAATTACCTTAAAAAGACCTATATTCCCTTCTACTAGCAATTTTATAAGTATATAGTAAAAAACCTTTGAAATTATAGTATTAAAGTTACCTCTTATATAGAGTTTACCTACGCTAAACTTAAGAGTTACCTATATAACTACCTCTCCAACTTCTATAGCTTCTATACTACTATTATTAATATAGTGAAGAGGAAAGAGAAGTATTACTACTACTATATTAGTAATAAAAAGCTTTGATTTAATACTACCTACTTTAAAGAGAATATAACTAAGTTACTTATCTTTATAGTTAGTTTAGAAATACTTAAGATAATCTAGGTTTAATTTAAGGCTATAGAAGCTGTTTTTTAGATAAATTATATACTAAGAAGTTAATAAGATATATTAGTAACTTCTAATATTAGTGGGGCTTACCTTATTATTACTACCTTCTTAATCACTTTAAGTTGAGAGATCTATTATATTACTTATTATATAATAATTATAATAGCTATTAGTAGCTTAATTAAACCCTAGTTTATTTATATCTACTACTTCTATTAAAATAATAACTAATATATTATTTATAGCTAGAGATTATTACTTTCTACAAAGTAATATATAAGCCTGACCTTAATATAATATTAACTTAGCATAACTACTAATAAGCTATACTAGTTATTAATAATAATAATACCTTCTATACAGCGTCTATACAGAGTTTTCACAGCTTAAATATAGCAGTTATTAACTTTTATAATATATTAATATAGTATAAGCTTTCTATGTAAGAGTGTAGTATAGTACTTACTTCTACTCTGTTAACTATATTAATAATATTAACTATATAGCTTTATAAAAAGCAGAAGATAGTAATAGAGAGGGCTAATAAAGCTCTTACTATCTAGTTATAAGTGTTAATTAAAGCTATTATTAATATATTAATATAGTAATAGTTTACTTTATAGTAGCTACCTCTTCTACCTATTTTTTACTACTTACTATTATCTCTGTTACTTTAGCTTTTACTTTAGTAAAACTATAGCTAAATACTACTCTAACTTTAGTTTAAGTTTATATAGCTAAACTAGCAGTATATATTACCTCCATAGCTATTAAATTAACAGTAGTATTAAGAAGAGGTATTATATTTACTTCTAGAGCTACTACTACTATAAGGGCTATAAAGAGGGTTTTTTAGCTACTTTAGGTATTTCAGTAGTTAAATAACTAATACACTACTTATTGTTAGCACAGGTATAAGAGTATTCAGGGGCGTAGTATATGCGCCTATATAGTATAGAGTTATAGATGGAGATATGTTATGATAAAAATTGATAATCCTCAGCATTTATGGGCATTTATTTGTATAGATGATTGATAGAGAAGGAATGTATTGATATGATTCTGGTTTTTGTAGTTGGCAGGTTGCATCCTAAGGTAGGAAAAATGAGGGGAAAGATAACCTTACGTTCCAGGTTATACTTTTTAGTTACATAAGCAGGATTACATAATAAGAGCGATTACGTAAGTATTTATAAAGTTATAGGTTATAATAAACTAAACACTTTTATATAAGGTTATATATATAAAAGTCTATTCGTTTATTTTATATAGAATATTTAAGTAAGTAGAATATTATTATATTATTATTATTATTATATTAAGATGTTATATGTTAACATCCCCCCTTAAGGTATATACGGTTGATATAAAGAGTATATTATAAGTATATAGCTTACTCACTTAATATATATATACGTTATAGGTATAAAAACTTAAAAACCTAGTGGGAAAAATAAGAAAAATATTCCTATATTGTATAATATGTATATAACTAGTTAAAAAACTCTTATAAAATAACCTTATAGGTAAAAAGTTTTAAGAGAAAAACTAGTATGTTATTTCAGTAATAATATCATTATTATTCTTTATATTATTATTATTATTGTTATTATTATTATTATTATTACTATAATAAATAATACTTAATAATGTGAAAAATATAACTTTACCTAAAGGCTTAGTTAAAATATCAGCAATATTAGATTTAGTATTAATATGAAATAACATTATATCTTTATTTAATAAAGAGTCTCTAGCAAAGTGATATCTTATATCAATATGCTTAGATTTTTTATGAAATTCAGGATTTTCAGCTAATTTCTTAGCTGCTATATTATCTATAAATATCTTAGGTTTATTTATTAAATTAAATCCTAAGTTTTTAAGATTAAAATTATAGCTATTATATAGATATAGAGCTTCTTTAACTGATTCAGTTAAAGCCATATATTCAGTTCACAAGTAGATAAAGCTACTGTTTTTTGCTTTATAGAGCTATAAAGATATAATATTATATAAGCCCCAGCAAAATATAAGCTGATGTAGATTTCTATCATCTAGGTCTCCAGCCTAATTAGAGTCTGAATAACCTATTAAATCCCAATTATATTATTGCAGTTATAATAAATTCCCTTATTAGGATATTTATTTAAATAACCCTATAGATAATCTAAAGCAGAAAAATGCTCTTTAGAAGGGTTTGTAGTATATCTTGATAAAATATTAACTGCAAGAGCTATATCAAATCTAGTTTTTAAAGCTAGATATAGCAAAGCTCCTATTTGCTGTTGAAATTGTAATATTTCTTCCTTAGTTGCATAATATTTATTTATATGCAATTTTATATTGTCTTTTATAGGTGTTATTGATGGGTTTATATTAGTTTTATTGTATTTATTTAATATTTTTTGTGTATATTTCGTTTGATGCATAAAAATAGACTTATTTTATCTATCTATATCAAACTCATAACCTAAAAATATATTAGGCTCCCCTAATAGTTGTATTTTTATATATTGCCTTAAATTATTATATATATAATCACTAGTAGCAGTATTATTAGCTGCTAGTAATATATCATCTACATGGCAATATATTATAGCTTTATATTTATTATTATTTAATATATATACTGCTTCATCATAAGGTGAAATAATAAATCCTAATTTTAATAATATTCCTTTTAAATAGTTATACCATAGTCTAGGACTTTGTTTTAAACTATATAAAGCTTTAATAAGCTTACAGCAATATTTATTATTTTTAGATTTATAATTATAATTAGGATTAAATTCTAATTTATTTGTAGTTTTATTATAAATAAAACCAGCAGGTATAGAAGTATAAATATCCATATCTATATCTGCGTGAATAAAAGCAGTTGTTACATCATATTATAACAAAATCCAGCTTTCTTTTATAGCAAAAATTACTATAAATCTATAGCTCTCAGGTCTACAAGTAGTAGAAAAAGTTTCTAAGTAATCAATACCAATATATTAATTAAAACCTTAAGCAACCTATCTTGCTTTATATTTATAGGTATTATTTATTTTATCTTTTAATTTCATAGTATATACCTATCTACTGCCTAATAGATGAATATTATCTGGTATTTGTATAATTTTCCAAGTATTTATATCTTCTATTTGACTCATCTCTAATTGCATAGCCTGAATCTAATTATCTTTATAAGGAGAATTTAAGGCTTGCTTAATATTAGAGGGCTCGTCTAATGTAATAACTGATAGTATATAAGAAGCTTTTTTATAGATAGTACTGGTTCCAACAGGACTATTATTATTAGTTAAAATGCTATTATTATTTATTTTATAATTACTTAATACAGAGCAGTACTGTATAGTAAATAATAGTGCACTTTCGTTAATAATATTATTATTAACTGTATTATTTACTTATTAGTAGTCTTTTTTAGCTTCTTCTGATAGAGAGGGGATCTCTATTAAAAACTTAGATTTTTCTTTATTTATTTCTCTATTATTAATACTAATAGTTTTCTTACTATCATTGTTCGTCTTACTCATATTAGTATTAGTACTATAACTATCATTGTGGGATATAGTACTATAGTTATAGCTATTATTAATAGTATTATTATTTATATTATTATTATTATTATTTTTATTACTATTAATAATAGTCTCATCACTTAGATTCTTAAGAGCAGTGTTTTTAGTAATATTATTGCTTTCTATAGCAATATTACTATTACTATAAGAGATAGATTGACTAGATATATCTCTTTATAGATTATATTAGGCAGTACTCTGTCTATCGTTATTAGGCATAGTACTACTATTAGTATCCTTAAAGCGGGTATTTATGCTTATAGGAAGCTCTTTATGATGAGAAATAAAGGTATTCTCTAGGACTTCAACGTTATGAGACTATAAAGCTCTCTTTAGTTGCATATCCCAGACTTTATACCTATTAGATCTATAATTAACTATAAAACCTTGACGTGCTCTTACGTTTAGTTTCTTAATTTTAGGATCTTTATTCTTATAGTAGCATACGCTACCCCACACCTTTATATTATTTATATTAGGTTTTGTTTTATTTTTTATTTCATAAGGCGTTATATAATTAATAGAGGAATGTGGAGTCCTATTATGCATATAAAGAGTAGCATAAAAGGCTTCACCCCATAAGTAGTGTGGTAAACCTGAGTTATATAGTATTGTTCTTATTTTATTAACTATAGTGCGTATAGTACGCTCTATAAGTCCGTTAGGTTCATGCGTATAAGGAGGTCTTATATTGTGGATAATCCCACTATTAAGATATATAGTCTTAATACGTTTATTAGAAAATTCTTTACCTCCATCAGTAGAGATTTCTTTATTCTTTTATTATTATTATTATTATTTACTTCTGCTTGAAATTCAAGAAAAGTATTACTTATAGTTTCTTTAGTTTTATCTTTAAGTAATTTTCCCCAGACGAATCGGGTATATTTATCTATAAAGATAATAAATAAATTATATTTATCATAAGTAATAGGCGTTATAGGCCTACATAAATCTGAAGCTATATAATCTAGATAATCTAGATTTTTATTATAAACCTGTGGTTTACTAACCTTAGTTACAAATTTGCCTTCAAAACAGGCTTTGCAAGGTAGTAATTTATTATTATTATTTATATTTATATCTGAAATTGTATTATCTTTTATTTTTAAAAGACTTTGTATATGAATATGACTAAGGCGTTGGTGCTAAAGTTAGAGGCTATTATTATTATTATTATTTATATTATTATTAATTATAGTATATATATAATTATTATTATTATTGATAAGAAATTAGAAGAAATATAAATTATTTCGTTTTGCCCCCATAGCAATAATACAATCTTTATTAATATTATATAAAATAGGTTGTTTCCATATAATAGAAGCAATACCTAATAAATCTAACTTAGATTAACTAAGTAGATTAATACCTAGTTCAGGTATATAATAAACATCTTTTAATATAATTTTATTATTATTAGGATATATAATTAAATCTCCTTTTAGTAAAGAAGTAATTTCTTTTGCTTCTCCCTATTTAATAGGTTTATTTATTTTTATTTTATTTACTAAAAGAGTGTGGTTTTTAACTATATGTATAGTAGCCGCAGTATCAATATAAAAATCAACTGTTTTTTCAATTTGGTTATAACTTCTTGCTTTTCCTTTTTCTTTAATAATAGACTGGCTTATAAGGAGGAGTAGTAGTATAACCTACATTTTCAAAAATAATATCTTCTTCTTCTTTTTCAGAAGATAAATCCATTAATTCCATAGAATCAGGATTATTCAAAGATATATAAGGGGTAATATTGCTAGCAGTAGTTATATTAACTACTTCTTTCTCTTTTTCCTTTATAGTACTATTAGTGGATTTTTTCCACTAACTAGGTGCTTTTTCAGGGTGTAAGAAAGCGCAATTTTCTTCAGAATGGTTGGTTTTCTTGCAATTTTTGCAGTATAAACCTTTCTGTTTTTTCCAGGGTTTTTTTAGATATTTTATTATTATCCTTCTTTTTATTATTTTTATTATTTTTATTATTTTCCTGGTTTTTATTTTGCTTTTTATTATACTTATTACCCTTAGTAGTAGTATTATTAACTACTTCTTTGTTTCCTTTTCTTTTATACTCGTCTAAAAGACTAGCATATAAAGAGTTAAAGGTATAGGCAGAAGGGTTAGTCTTAAGAGACTGAGTTATAGAGGTTATAAAAGCCTCAAAAGTCTCGTTTAGACTATTAAGTATATAAGCTATAACTACTTGATCAGGTAGTCTTAGCTGGTTATAAGATAAATTATCTGTAAGTTCTTTTATTTTATTAATATAATCTTCTATAGAATCAAAGTTATCTAAAGAAGTATTAAAGAACTCTTTACAAGTTAAAAACTTGTTTGTAAAACCTGTAGGCTTACATAGCTTTTTAAGGTGATCCCAGGCTTTAAAAGCACTATTATCATCCTTAATTACCCTTAAAGGACTATCTTTACAGAGTAATTGTATATAGCTTAAAGCCTTATTACCTTTATCTGCATTAATATCAGATTCAGGTTTAGTTAAATCTATAGTTATATCTTTACTTATAAGGAAGGCTTTAATATGTATAGCCCATACCTTATAATTTTCAGAGCCTATAAGCTTAGGCATATCAACCTTTAAGTTAGCTATTATTGCCTTATAGGATGCAGTGCGTAGTTGCAAGCCTTATGAGGGTCAAACGACAGTGAGGTTGTATAACTACAGAAGCTATTGGACGTATAGTACAGTGGTTTGTACAGTTACGTTATAATACAGCTATAAACCCAGAGGTCTAGGGTTCAACTGTGAAAAAGAAGAGTTTTTCCTTATAACCTTCTCTTTAATCGAGATCTTCTTCAGTTAGACTGTAGTCTGACTGAGGAGATAAGTATCCTATATAGTAAGTCGGTCGAGAAGAAGTCCGTCGGGCCGTAAGTATAGGTTTAAACCAGATTAGTAGTAGACTAGAGGATAGTTTGAATAGGTAATCTGAGGGATATAGATCGAATAAAGCAGTAGCAAGAGACTGTCTGCTTAGGGAAGAATTAATAGAGGTATAGTTGATTTGTATAGGATTGGTTATATAGATTCGAAGAAAGTGTATCTTGTGAAACCAAACTACTAGTCCAGCTAGTATATCTGATTCTGCAAAGGTCGTATGGATAGAAAAGCGTTCGAAGGATTGATTTTCGTTATATATAACCCTTAAGTAGAGGTAGGGCTTTATAGGAAGGTAAGGTATAGGTAAAGAAGTAGAAGGAACTGAGGTTATCTCTGAGCTGGGCTTATAACCTGTTAGTATAGGTATAAGAGTATTCAGGGGCGTAGTATATGCGCCTATATAGTATAGGGTTATAGATGGAGATATGTTATGATAAAAATTGATAATCCTCAGCATTTATGGGCATTTATTTTGTATAGATGATTGATAGAGAAGGAATGTATTGATATGATTCTGGTTTTTGTAGTTGGCAGGTTGCATCCTAAGGTAGGAAAAATGAGGGGAAAGATAACCTTACGTTCCAGGTTATACTTTTTAGTTACATAAGCAGGATTACATAATAAGAGCGATTACGTAAGTATTTATAAAGTTATAGGTTATAATAAACTAAACACTTTTATATAAGGTTATATATATAAAAGTCTATTCGTTTATTTTATATAGAATATTTAAGTAAGTAGAATATATTTATTATTATTATTATTATATTAAGATGTTATATGTTACACTTATTATATATCTCACTTTATATAATAATACTTTTAGTGTAGCCTATAGCTTAACCTTCACTTGTAGCTATAGCCACCACAAATTGCCCGATTAGGCTTAAGAGGGTGCTGCGGAGGGGACAGGGGGGCGCCGTGGAGGGGTACTTGTGAGATCTCGAACGCCTCCGGCCGGCGGGGCTGCATTTAGCATGGGTGAGACTAGGGGATGCCTAGCTTCGCTGTAGCTCAGATGCAGATGCAACAAGTCGCCGTCGTGGTTGGGCCGAGATAAGACGGTTGAAGATGCGGCTACCATTGTGATTGGCCGGCTTCTCCAATTTCACGTTGTCGATTTTTTGACAGCAACCCTTTTTGCTCTGGGCGACAACATCTCTCGATGCTGCAATGCAGTCCGGTCACGCGCCAACTTCGTTTCCTTGCGCTGGATGTGCCGGACGACGAGGAGACTTATTGCCTTATCCGTATGCCACTCTGTGCGGCCAAGGAATACGTTCCATCCGTCCATCTCATCTTATTACTGCAAGCCTTCGTGCTGCTGCTGCCCTTGACGCATGTGCTCGGTGCTGCCCGCCATTGGCTGGCCTTCCCATTGAACCCGTATTGTTTGCATTTGTGATGCATCTCGTCGGGAATTTCGCTCTTCTAGGCCATACGCAACGCTGCTTTTTCTAACGGGCGGCGCAGGCCTGTCTCTCCCTGTCAGAGACTTTGTCCGTACACTCCCGCGGCCAACCATGATTGATGACGCCTCCGGCGCTTTTGAGAAAAGTGAGAGATTGCGCTGCTGACCGATCTCCTGGTTTCCCGTCGGCCTCTGCCGCCGCCCAGCCATCAACACCACCAACTTCCGTAGATCGGAGGGGGTGATAGGCAGAGGATAAACACCATCCATTCTAATTCGCGCTTGATCTTCGGACTGAAATCGGTACATGCATTCTCATCGTTCCATGACGCAACAGACTTGGATTATCGGACGTTGCTTGGTGCCTTGAGCCTGCTGCCGCCACCACCGCCAAACGGCGTGCCATGTATGCACAACCGCGAGACAGAGATGGATTGAAGGACCCTAGTCCAACACACTAGGCAAAGCCTTCGGCGTCAATACGCCCCCCCAGCAGTAGCATGTGCAAGCGCACTTGTAGATGAACGATGTTGTACACCCTCACCCCGTATCCCCAAACTCCATCCCCCAAATCACCCGCATCGGTGCTGGATTCGCCCTGGTTCACTAATAAGGGTCCGGGTCCAATTTCTTGGGGGGTTGCTGCGGTCTGTCAGGGGCCCCCAAGCGGAGGCGACATCGGCCAAGGCCTCTTTGAAATGCATCCAGGTGATTGGCCGAGGCCGAAAGCTTGCTCGTCGATGACATTAACTTTTCAGCTATTCAGTTTCGCAAGATGCAGAAGTCAACTGGGTGACCCCTGCTTAGCCTGCATGCGGTGTGTGGGGTGCATCTCTGTCGCTAGATTTGGCCGAAGCGCTGGGTTTCTCTGCTGAATTTCTCTTACACCAAGCTATTGTCGCAAGCAACACTTGACTGGAAGACAGCCCGCTTCGGGGGACAACCAAACGAAGATTATCAGGCAATGCCTCTGCCTCCCGGGATGAACGGGAGAGATTGGCTAAATCGGCAGACCCACATGTGCACTTGAAAGACAGGCTGTTGGCAGACAGTTGTGCGAGTTGTGCGTATGTAGTTTGACAGTCAACTGTGTAAAGGACCTCGACGGTTCAGTATCAGCCCACGGGAAAACTTAGCCACTGCCAAAACACGCGGTCGGAATTCTTCCTCGTGTCGACGGCTGAAATGGCAGACAGAGCGGTCTAGCTGATTTACCACTAGCTCGACATGTCGAGTTGTCGAACTAAGCCCACCGGCGGCCCGCGGGTAAACGAAGACCACAGAAAATGGCATACCCGCCCATGAAAGACCCTAGCGAGCGGCTGTGGGAGTTCCTAGCAAGTGACAGATCTTTTCTTGCTGATCTGAATCGGAGACGTCGCCATTGGCCACGCAGTCCTGGAGGGCAGGCGATGTGAGGAGGCGAAATGGCTCCCGAAAGATATTATGTGCCGAGTTTAGCGTACAGCGCCGGAGCGGGCTACGTCGCACAATGAAGTACGTAGTAGAGTCAGAAGAAACGACAGTCGGTCTAGGGGCTGGCTGTGGATCGGGCAATATTGCAAGACGAGTCTAACAACGTCGGCCTGGCGGGATTGGTCGCGTTGCGGGAAACATCCATGTTCCCCCAGACGAGGCGGCCAGGTAGTACGTCAGGCAGTCGGTGTTATGCTGGTGTGATGCCTCGTGGTTGTGGTTAGGCCCCGTGTCGTTCAACTGATGAGAAAAAGGGGAGTAGTTGTGTATGGGGCCAAGCGCTGGTAGGCTGGTTTGAGGGAACCTCAAACGGTCAGGGTTGGACCCCGCAGAGCAACGTTGGCACGTCCGCCGTGGTGGGAGAGCCAGTTGTGGTCGGGAAGGGTCGTTGCGGCGCATGGGGACACAAATTACCGAGACGTGTTGTCTATGGAGGCGTCTGGGGACGAAGGTTTTCGGGAATCTTGTACTGTTGGAGAGGAGAGCATGGACAGAGAGGGCAAGGCATGGCGAGGATGGTAAGTCGAATCGAACGGGTGGACTGGCAGCCACAGGGTGATGGGTGAGTCGACGCAGAGGAAAGTCGATCGAGGTTGACGTGGCCGGAGATGAGCAGAATGTATGCTGAATGGTGGTGCACAGGTATGTGTGGTGTCGTTCCGTTCCTAGCCATCCGCCGCAAGAGTCTGAACTTTTGAGAAGGAGGGAAGCAACAGCATCCCGGTGTGCGGTTGATGCTGCGTCCAATGCGTGTGCTGCGTACCTAGGTAGGTAGTAGGGCATCTGCGGGATGATGGGCAGAGGTGTGCCGTGTGATGCTTGCTGGTGGCCGCTCAGCAGATCAGTGACGGTGGTGTCGTGTCGATGAAGAGCGCCTCCCGGCCGATGTGCGCTGTTTTCTGGCATGTGGTTTGCAGTGTCCTCGTCTCTCCTCGTCTCTCCTCAGCGCTGAACAGCGCCGAACAGCACCATGGAGGGGCAAATCGTGCGCTGGACGGTCCACTTGCAGGCGGTCCTCGCCATGGACAGGCCACTCGAGAGGGAGAAATTCCAAGGTTCATTGCAGGGTAGCAGGCCAGCAGCCCTGGATTGTCTGGGCAGTCCATGGCAGACAGGGAAAGCTAGCAGGGTAACATGGGCGAAAATGGCAACATCAAGGCAGGGGAGCGAAGAGAAGTGGAACAGCCCACTGAAGAGACATGGACCGAAAAACGGAGCATTGAAGATGGAAGCGACGCACCCACCGACCGGAGGCGGGGCGGAGAGGAAGAGTCAGAGACACTCAGGTACACTATGCTGTTTGGACCCCACCAATGAGAGACGACGCTGTTGGATTGAGCTCATGGCTGATTGGCTGTCCCATTCCCCACCGACGTGGCAGTCTGGAGGAGAGTGAATCAGAGAAAGACCGACTCGCCCGAGTGGGAGGAACAGCACCGCAGCTGCAGCGCACAGACATCGACCGCCGTCCACGGAGCCTTACCCAATGTGTACGTACCACCCTTCAGTCCCCCTCCCCCCATTCCATCCCGTCCCATCTCTGTCGCTTTCGCAGCATTCTGCAGAAGATACGTACCGTTGCCATCCCACCACGCACGCTGCAAACCCCCACTGCCCACCATTTCGGCCCCTCTCGCCAGTAAGGTATCCAGCGAAAACGAAAGCCGCAGCATATCTTAAGTACACTACTCTGTACCTAAGCAGTAGAAAGCATGAGCCTGCGCTGGCTCCATCTTCCGTCTCGTCTGCACCTCGCAAATTAGACACTCCAGGAGGCGGATGTTCCGTTCGTTGCACTACGCCTCTAGAGCCCTCTGCATAGGTTCTGTCAGTACCTGGACTTGCAGCGGCGGATCAGTTCGGTTTGCATTGCCACGGCCCATTCCGATTCCGAATTAACCCCCCCGATAACCATCTTGCGCTGGGTTGGGGGAAAAAAAAGAATTGTAATCAATATCCCGAGAAAAGGCCTACTCTTTGCCGGGTGTTGTTGTCGTTGTTGTGGTTGTTCGGCGCCTCATCCGTAGCTCGGCTCCTAGTCCGCCTCTTGCTCTTGCTCGCTCTTTCCGTCCTTCTCGCTCTCTCACTCTCTCTCTGTGCCTCCGCTCTCCAGGCTCCAGAATCGACAGTGTCCACCCATTGTCTCCATCAACAACAGTCTTATTCATCCAATTTACCTTAGCTCCGTGTGGTCTGTGATCCCTTGTGGTCTTCGTCGGGTGGCCGCTGGCGAGTGAGAGTCCTTTCCTTTCCAATCCGCTCCCCTCCCGTCCAACCACCCCCGGCTTGGACCCAGCGTTGCCAGCGCCGACTCAGGACTCCATCAACTCCTCTTCTGTCCATCCCACCTTGTACTCTCTCTCACACACACCCTCTTGGGCTGGGACCGTCCCTTTCATAAAAGGTTGCTCTTTTCCCTCCTCCCACCTCTGCCCTCCATTCTTCTCTCTTTCGCCCTCCCATTCCTCTCGCGCGGTGCCTCGACGGTAGTAGAATAAACCCTCTCGATACCATTGCGCATCCAGCTCGACCATTTGGTCCTTTCAAGTACACAACACTTGCCGGTAAGTGATTTATGCTCACATACAGACGCGCGGAACTCAAGCCCAGTCTTGATATCCGAGCCTCTTACCACACCACTTCCACGTTCATCCCACCTGCCCTCTAAACACACATGCACAATCGTTCGAACAAAATAGCACCGAAGGTCGCATAGAGAAAGAGAACGAAGCGAGAGAGGAGATACAACACGACGGAGACAGACAGATTCGGAGAGAACGACGAGAGAGCCAGAGACACGGCAGAGGACCGTGGACCAAGACACACAAAGTTCCACAGAGACACAGCTCCCGAGACGAAAACGGCGGTTTACACAACGATCCCCAAAATTCCCGCGCAAGCAGCAGCAGAAGCACCCGATCCAGCCATGGCAATCAGATAGCAGCAATTCCAATCGCGTGCCATTCCCATCGGTTTGGGCATCTCCGTCCGCCCTTTTCTCGCGGCGCCTGTTTCCACATGCTCTTTTTTGGGGGGGAGGGGCTTGCGCTTGCGACTGCGAGACGACCCCACACACCCCCAGGTCCAGATGTCGACCCCTGGTCGCAATCCCTGTGGCAGTGATGTAAGGTCACCGCGGGAATGGAGCTTGCGGTCGCCTATCAGCCGAAGCCAAAACAACACCAAAGGAGAGAGAAAAAAATTCTTGGAGGGGCAGTCGGCCGGTGGCGGCCTAGCACGCAGCTAGCGCAGCTACATGGGCATGGCAATTTGGGTGTGTGCGATGCTTGCCCGTCTCTGATAGACGGGCACTGGCGTCACGCATCGTTAGCCGCACACTCTTTTTTCCCATTAGCCCGCCTGCCATTTGGCCACTGGCTCATGAGCGCCGCGGGGCCCGGTCGGCACCGCGGTCTGCATTCTGCAATCATCCCAATGTCTCTCTGCAGTCTGCTGCAGTCGGCCTGGTTCACTGTAGGGATGGGCAGCTTTGCCTGCTCTTCTCTGCTCTGCAACCTTGTCTGAGCTGAGCTGTCTTTGGGACGCTGCTGATTGTGGCTTGCTCTGGAGCTTGCCCCTCCCCCTCAATCCTGGCTCGGCTTGCATATCAACAATGCTTCGATGCTCGCTCCCGCTGCTTGCTGCTGGCGCCGTCATTCCTGGGGCCATTGCCTGCTTGCCTGGTTACAAGTGCGACTTGCTGCTCCTGCCTTGCTTCTGTCGGAAATTCCGCCCGGAAGCCTTGGGCTTACGGCGATATCGACTAGAACCATACAGGCACCTTCATGTCCCGGAGCTGCCTCTTCTCGGGAGACGTTGTACAAACGCCGGTTCGAGAGTAGAGTTTCCGCTACTCTAGAAAAAAAAAACCCCGACTCCTATCTTTCACCGTGCGTCCCTGGACCAGCTCGAGCTTAATTGAATGAAATCACCCCGCATTCGATCTCTCCAACATTACTCTCCGCCACCACTCTTCTCTCTCGCCGAATCTCTGTCAATCACTCGCATTGGCTGTCTCTTGCCTACTTCTGTCTCTCGCCTGTGCGGACATCTCTTCGCCTTCTCTGTGCGACACTCCTGCTCAACATCGGATACTGCCCTTCACTTTGTCGTCTCTTTGAGCTTACCCAAAGTATTCTCTTCGCTTTTCACGTTACTGACTTGCGGTCGCTGCTTGGAACAGATCAGTAACCGAGCCTTTGCTCCTGCCGATCGCCTGCCGACGACTGGAATAGTCGCTCTCGCCGACCTATACCAGCCTTTTCATTGATACACAGGCTCGAATCCTCGCCTAGCATGGGCCTGCCCGAGGATTTCGACGACCGACAAATCCACATCGAATCTGAAAAAGAGCAATACACTCCCTACGAGTATCAGACGGAGAACAACGACTCATGGGCGGGCGCTCTGCCGGTGAAGCAGTACGTGCGACCAGTCGAGGTACAACTTGGATAAAGACTGACATGGGATTGCAGAGGATTGTATGATCCGAGCTTAGAAAAAGATGCTTGCGGTGTTGGCTTTGCTTGGTATGTTCATGGTTAAGACTCCTGACTCTCTTGGAACATTACAACTGACCTTCTGCAGCCACATCAAGGGCAAGCCTAGCCACAAGATCGTCAGCGATGGTATGCTCCCCTTCAGATATCTGCAGAAATCTTAGCTAACCATTTCTACAGCGCGCAACCTGCTTTGCAACATGACCCACAGAGGTGCTGTGGGATCTGATGCACGAGACGGTGATGGCGCTGGCGTCATGACTTCGATCCCCCACAGGTTCTTCATCAAGAACTTTGAAAAGGAGGAGGGCATTAAGCTGCCCCCTCTGGGACAATATGCTACGGGAAACCTGTTCTTTAAGCCAGACGAGGAGACTCTGCAAGAGTCCAAGAGGCAGTTGGAAGATATTGCCGAATCGTTAGGCCTGCGTGTCTTGGGATGGCGAAGGCCTCCCGTTGACTCGACTCTGCTTGGTCCTGCTGCCAAATCTCGTGAGCCCATTATCATGCAGCCCTTTGTCGTCTTGACCTCCGCCTACGGCCAGGGCAACGCTCCCGAGAACACCGACCCCGAGCAATTTGATGACAGACTATTCGAAAGACAGTTGTATGTCCTCAGAAAGCGGGCCACCCACACCATCGGCCTCCAGAACTGGTTCTACCTCTGCTCCCTCTCCAACAAGAACATTGTTTACAAGGGACAGCTGGCCCCCGTCCAGGTCTACCAGTACTACTATGATCTGGTCAACGCCGACTACGAGGCTCACTTTGCCCTTGTCCACTCTCGTTTCTCGACCAACACTTTCCCCTCATGGGACCGTGCTCAGCCTTTGAGATGGGCTGCCCACAACGGTGAAATCAACACCCTTCGTGGTAACAAGAACTGGATGAGAGCTCGTGAGGGTGTCATGCAGTCTGACATTTTCCGCGAGGAGCTCGAGGGGCTCTACCCCATTGTTGAGGACGGCGGCTCCGATTCCGCTGCTTTCGACAACGTTTTGGAACTCCTGACCATCAACGGTGTTCTGTCCCTCCCCGAGGCTGTCATGCTCATGGTCCCTGAGGCTTGGCAAGGCAACACCCACATGGACCCTAAGAAGGCCGCTTTCTACGAGTGGGCTGCTTGCCAAATGGAGCCCTGGGACGGTCCCGCGCTCTTCACCTTCGCCGACGGCCGTTACTGCGGCGCCAACCTCGACCGTAACGGTCTCCGCCCTTGCCGTTTCTACGTCATGGACGACGACCGCATCATTTGCGCCTCTGAGGTCGGCACTATCCCCGTCGAGCCCGAGAAGGTCATTCAGAAGGGTCGCCTCCAGCCCGGTCGCATGCTTCTCGTCGACACTCTCGCCGGTCGCATCATCGACGACAAGGAGCTCAAGGAGGCTGTTTCTAGCCGACAGGACTTCCGCGCCTGGATTGACCAGGAGCTCATCACTCTGCCCAAGGTTCTCGAGACTGTGGGCCAGACCATGGATGTTGCGGCCAAGCCCGACGCTACGCGTCTGCAGGAGGACCCTCTTCTCCTGGCCTTCGGTTACACTCATGAGCAGGTGAGCTTGTTGCTGGCTCCCATGGCTTCTGACGAGAAGGAGGCCCTCGGATCCATGGGTAACGATGCCCCTCTAGCCTGCTTGTCTCAGGCTCCTCGCCTTCTATACGAGTACTTCCGTCAGCTCTTCGCCCAGGTCACCAACCCTCCAATCGACCCCATCCGTGAGTCGATCGTCATGTCTCTGGAGTGCTACGTCGGTCCTCAGGGCAACCTCCTTGAGATGGACAGCTCTCAGTGTGGCCGTCTGCTCTTGCCCAGCCCCATTCTCTCGATCCCCGAATTCAACTCGCTCAAGAATATGGCCAGCATCCACCCCGAGTGGACTGTCAAGGTCATCGACCTGACCTTCCCCAAGAGCGAGGGCACTGAGGGTTACCTGCGCCACCTCGACTACATTTGCAACGAGACTACCGCTGCCATCGAGAACAAGGACCGCGTCATTGTCCTCTCTGACCGCGCCACCTCCAAGGACCGCATTCCCGTTTCCGCCCTTCTTGCCTCTGGTATGGTCCACCATCATCTGGTCAGCAACAAGTGGCGTTCCATGGCTGCGATTGTCGTCGAGACTGCCGAGGCTCGTGAGGTGCACCACATGTGTGTCCTTCTCGGCTACGGTGCCGATGCTGTCAACCCCTACCTGGCCATGGAGTGCATTCTTAAGCTGAACCGTGAGAAGCTTATTAAGAAGAAGCTCTCTGATGAAGCTCTCATCCACAACTACAAGCATTCTTGCGACGGTGGTATTCTCAAGGTCATGAGTAAGATGGGTATCTCCACCCTCGCCTCTTACAAGGGTGCTCAGATTTTCGAGGCTCTCGGTCTCGATGAGACCGTTATTGAGCGCTGCTTCAAGGGCACTGCTTCCCGTATCCAGGGTTCCACTTTCGAGCTCATTGCTGAGGATGGCTTCCGCTTCCACGAGCGTGGTTTCCCCTCTCGCTACACCGTTGGTGTCTCTGGTCTCCCCGAGTCTGGCGAATACCACTGGCGTGACGGTGGTGAGGCTCACATGAACGACCCTACCTGCATTGCCAACATCCAGGACGCCGTCCGCACCAAGAACGACAAGTCCTACGAGGCTTACTCCAAGTCTCAGTACGAGCAGATCAAGGCTTGCACCCTCCGTGGCATGCTTGACTTCAAGTTTGAGGACTGTACTCCTGTTCCCATCGAGCAGGTTGAGCCATGGACCGAGATCGTCCGTCGCTTCTGCACGGGTGCCATGTCTTACGGCTCCATCTCCATGGAGTCTCACTCCACCTTGGCTGTTGCTATGAACAGACTCGGCGGCAAGTCCAACACTGGTGAGGGTGGTGAGGATCCTGAGCGTTCTCAGCGCTTGGCCAACGGTGACACCATGCGTTCTGCCATCAAGCAGGTCGCCTCTGGCCGTTTCGGTGTCACCTCTGCCTACCTCGCCGACTCTGACGAACTCCAGATCAAGATGGCCCAGGGAGCCAAGCCCGGTGAGGGTGGTGAGCTTCCTGGACACAAGGTGTCCAAGTCCATTGCTCGCACTCGTCACTCCACCCCTGGTGTCGGTCTCATCTCTCCTCCCCCCCACCACGACATTTACTCCATTGAGGACTTGAAGCAGTTGATTTACGACCTCAAGTGCTCCAGTCCTCGCTCTCGTGTTTCAGTCAAGCTCGTCTCCGAGGTTGGTGTCGGTATCGTCGCCTCCGGTGTCGCCAAGGCCAAGGCCGACCACATCCTGATCTCTGGTCATGATGGTGGTACCGGTGCCTCCCGCTGGACCGGTATCAAGTACGCCGGTCTTCCCTGGGAGCTTGGTCTCGCCGAGACTCATCAGACTCTGGTCCTCAACGACCTCCGTGGTCGTGTTGTTGTGCAGACCGATGGTCAGCTTCGCACTGGTCGTGATGTTGCCATGGCTTGCTTGCTCGGTGCTGAGGAATGGGGTTTCGCTACCACTCCTTTGATCGCCATGGGCTGTATCTTCATGCGCAAGTGCCACTTGAACTCCTGCCCTGTCGGTATTGCTACCCAGGATCCTGAGCTTCGCAAGAAGTTCACCGGTACTCCCGAGCACGTCATCAACTTCTTCTACTACGTCGCCAACGAGCTGCGTGCTATCATGGCCAGGCTCGGTTTCCGCACCATCAACGAGATGGTTGGCCACGTTGAGGTTCTCAAGGTTCGCGATGACCTCCGCACGAAGAAGACCTCCAACATCGACCTCTCCCTGCTCCTGACTCCCGCTCACAAGCTCCGCCCGGGTGTCGCCACCTTCAACGTTCGCAAGCAGGACCACAAGCTCTACGTCCGCTTGGACAACAAGCTTATCTCAGAGGCCGAGCTGACTCTGGACAAGGGCCTGCCTTCCAGAATCGAGTGCGACATTGTCAACACCGATCGTGCCATGGGTACCTCGCTCTCGTACCACATCTCTAAGCGCTACGGCGAGGATGGTCTGCCTCTGGATACTGTTCACGTCAATATCAAGGGCTCCGCTGGTCAGTCCTTCGGTGCGTTCCTCGCTCCTGGTGTGACCCTGGAGCTTGAGGGTGATGCCAACGACTACGTTGGTAAGGGTCTGTCTGGCGGTCGCTTGATCGTCTACCCTCCCCGTTCCGCCGTCTTCAAGGCCGAGGAGAACATCATCGTTGGTAACGTCTGCTTGTATGGTGCTACCAAGGGTACCTGCTTCTTCCGCGGTGTTGCCGCTGAGCGTTTCGCTGTCCGTAACTCCGGTGCGACCGCCGTTGTCGAGGGTGTTGGTGACCACGGTTGCGAGTACATGACTGGTGGCCGCATCGTCATTCTTGGCAGCACTGGTCGCAACTTCGCTGCCGGTATGTCTGGTGGTATCGCCTACGTCCTCGATATTCACAAGGACTTCCTCTCCAAGCTCAACACTGAGATGGTTGAGGCTGAAGCTGTCGAGGAGCCTACTGAGATTGCCTACCTGCGCGGTCTCATTGAGGACCACCACCACTATACCGGATCCGAGCTTGCTGCCCGCATTTTGGTCGACTTCAACCGCGCTCTGCCCCGCTTCGTCAAGGTCATGCCTGTTGACTACAAGCGTGTCCAGGCTGAGGAGGCCGCCAAGGCTGCCGAGGCCAAGCGTGCCGAGTACAACCTTCCCGTCATTTCTGGCGTGCCCGCCAAGAAAGAGGAGAAGGCTGCTAAGCTCCAGGACATCGAGGAGACCATTGGCGACAACGCTGCCGAGAAGAAGCGCGCTCTCGTCCTCGACAAGACCAAGGGTTTCATGAAGTACCAGCGTCGTGCCGAGAAGTACAGGAACCCCAAGACTCGTACCAAGGATTGGGCCGAGCTTTCCTCCCGTCTTGATGAGGACGAGCTCAAGTACCAGTCTGCTCGTTGCATGGACTGTGGTGTTCCCTTCTGCCAGTCCGAGACGGGTTGCCCTATCTCTAACATCATCCCCAAATGGAACGAATTGGTGTTTCAATGTCAATGGCAAGACGCCCTCAACCGTCTTCTCATGACCAACAACTTCCCCGAGTTCACTGGTCGTGTCTGCCCTGCTCCTTGCGAGGGTGCCTGTGTTCTTGGTATCAACGAGGACCCTGTCGGTATCAAGTCCATTGAGTGCGCCATCATTGACCGTGGTTTCGAGATGGGCTGGATGATTCCTCGTCCTCCGGATGTCCGCACCGGCAAGAAGGTTGCCATCATCGGTTCCGGACCGGCCGGTCTGGCCGCTGCCGACCAGCTGAACCGTGCTGGCCACACCGTTACCGTCTACGAGCGTGCCGACCGCCCCGGTGGTCTCCTCATGTACGGTATTCCCAACATGAAGCTTGACAAGCGCATTGTCAAGCGCCGTACCGACTTCATGGCAGCTGAGGGCGTGAACTTCAAGTGCGGCGTTGCCGTCGGCGAGGACATCCAGCTCATGGATCTCAAGGCGGAGAACGACGCCGTCGTCATCGCTACTGGTGCCACCGTCGCCCGTGACCTCCCCATCAAGGGTCGTGGGCTCGAGGGCATCCACTACGCCATGGAGTTCCTTCACAAGAACACCAAGTCCCTCCTCGACTCCGAGCTCGCGGACGGCTCTTACATCTCCGCCAAGGGCAAGGACGTCATCGTCATTGGTGGTGGTGACACCGGTAACGACTGTATCGGTACTTCCGTCCGCCACGGCGCCAAGTCCGTCATCAACTTCGAGCTGCTACCCCAGCCTCCCCCGGAGCGTGCCCGTGACAACCCGTGGCCCCAGTGGCCCCGCATCTACCGCGTGGACTACGGCCACACCGAGGTCAAGCAGCACATGGGCAAGGATCCCCGTGAGTACTGCATCATGTCCGAGGAGTTCGTCGACGACGGCTCTGGCAAGGTCAAGGGTATCAACACCATTCGCGTCGAGTGGACTCGCTCCGCCTCTGGTGGTTGGGATATGAAGAAGATCGATGGCTCTCAGCAGTTCTTCCCTGCCGACCTCGTCCTTCTCTCCATGGGTTTCCTCGGCCCCGAGGCCCGCATCCTCGGTGATGACATCGAGAAGGACGCTCGCAAGAACGTCAAGACTCCTCCCGGCAAGTACAGCACCAACATTCCCGGCGTCTTCGCCGCTGGTGACTGCCGCCGCGGCCAGTCCCTCATCGTCTGGTAAGTTTTATCTCGTCCTGCCTCTAGGTCAATCTCGATCAATCAGCTAACAATCCGCAGGGGTATCAACGAAGGTCGCCAGGCTGCTCGCGAAATTGACCTGTTCCTCGAGCAGTGCACCAGCCTCCCCGTCACCGGTGGTATCGTCAAGCGCACCGCCGGTGAGATCTTCAGTCGGGTAAAGCCTGCCCAGGCTTAAGTCTCCCCAAAAGAATAAAAGTTGTCGCAGTCGTTGATTATAAGGAGTATGAAGAAATGATTCAGAATGACCGCGAGGTCGGGTGGCACAACAGCGGTGCCGGGGCGGGAAACCGGAAAGGGTTCTTTCATGATACCCGACTTACTACAAAACATGCCTTTTCAGCGATGCTTCTCGTGCAGGGTTGTTCTCCATTGGTTATTAGAGTGGTTGCTTGGATTATACCATATTTGTACATAACTGAAATATCAACCGTGTGCATACATACATTTTGTCGCTTCTGACTTTTGATGGTGTTTTTGTCGAACCCTGCAACCAAAGTTGTGATACTCATGTAACAGCTCTTGTTCATGTAGTATTAGATACTGGTACTTTTTATTTAGAAGTGTATGTATGCGTGACAAGTTGCGTCGAGCAAGAGTAATATTGCTGTCGTCGTCGTCGTCGTTATTATTATTATCATCGTTGTCGTTGTTTTCGTAGTCGTTACTATCATTGCTATCATTGCTTGGTGTGGTCCTCAATCGAATCAGTCCATTGTTAAGGAGACCGGAGGGCTCTTTTTGGGTTGGGTTTTGCCGGTCATGCTACGGGCGAGTCAATGGACTGAGGAATAGGACAAGCAGGACGCCTGCAGCATTTTGAAGTCATTGAGTCCGATGACGGTAACGGAAGCTCATCCCGATCCCGATCCCGTCTTGCTCTCTCGAGCGATCCTGCTCACGCCTTCAAGGCGACGTTCCCATCTCAATAGCGCCTTGCCCCAACAACATAACAGAGAGCCCGCTCGCGAGTCAAGGTAACTCTTATCACAGCAATTCGGTGCCAGTCTACCTAGGTAATAGCAACTCTTCCCGACAAAAGTACCATGAGAGAGCCCAGACGACTCACACTACCGGCCCACCGTTTGCTCACGGACCCAAAGCCCAAGCTTATCAAATGCATTCGTTTTGGGGGCCATGTACGGCCATGGAACCCACAAAACCCATAACGTCCTCCCTTGCTAGCCCCCGTCCTCCACTTTCATGGCCATGCCCATACCCGATTGAGCACCGCAGGGTGCCCTACTTAATATGATTGTTCCCCCTATGAGTCATCAATCCGGCATAGTGTAATGGTTAACATACTCCGCTTTCAGTCAGATCGCATCTGAAGATCCGGAGAGCTCCGAGTTCGATTCTCGGTGTCGGAACACGTATTCTTTTTTGCTGTGTTTTTTTTTTGCATTGTCGAAAAGATCACCTGTTGCGAGGCAAGTCAAGCACTTTGCATGCTTTTGGAGACCGACACGGGTGGGGTGCTACCAACAAACGTGGTTTGAATATATGAAGGTGTCTTTTGAGGAACATGTCATGGCGCTTCTCAGAGGCAGCTGATCAAGGATGGTTAATTTGGTGTTAGTGGTTGCGCCAGAGACTGCACCGCCAAAACCAATCGAGCGCAGAAGTGAAGCTCCTAATGATCAGGTCTTGATCCAGAACCAATCCATGTAATTTTGCAAGTCAATCCTTGAAAACATCCCTCAGAAAATTCTAGATCGTGAATGCAAGCACGTATTTCGTGTAGACTTCGTGAAACCGTGACTTGTCCTGCCGCGTTTGTATTTCGAATTTCGATACTATGGTCATGGAATAGGGGAGTTGCCGCTGTGCCTCTCGAAAGCCTCGCGCAGACTTACAATCAGAATGGAGTAATTCAAGGGCTGCCGATAGTAATTCCAATAGCCTGGACATGTTTCTCGGACAGCTCACCAACCAAGAGATCGACTAGCCCTCTCCCACTCTCCATCATGACATGCTTCTGAGCCAGACGACCCCCATGACAACACACGTTCCGCCGTGGACACCATCAAAAACTGAAAGCTCCAAAATACGAGTGGATAAATAACACATACACAAACAAAAAAGGTGACAGATTTAGACTTAAAGCTTACCAGCCGCGTGTGATTCAGCCACCGAAAGATATCATGTAAGCTTCATCTGAACGCTTGTTACCGCGCTTGGTAGATGTCGTTGGTTTGGTGGTCGTGTTGGGGGGTACAACCGGAACACCGAATGGCATGTCTCAGTACAGTCTACACCTTTTTGTGCCTTTAGGTATCAAAAGCAACGCGGTCCAGCTTTGGGCGTAAGTTTGAGAGGCGAGGCTCTCACCAAAGCCACGTTAGAGACTGCCCAGCGAGGCGACGTAGACCGGATGAGGTGCATCCGCCATGCGAGTCCGAGCAGATGGTGGGATAGCATCTTCACCTTGGGGGGTCGAGCCTCGCCTATTCCATACACAGTATGTTATTAGATACGATCCGGCCGCACTTCGCCGAAAATACCCACGGCTACCTTGAGTTCCGTAGGTCTACTGACTTTGTGCTATAGAACTGATGTTCGCAGCCGGAACACCTTGGATATAAGAAAGCGCTTGTTATATAGCTCAGTCCAAGGCATGAACTGCATGCTTGGTACTATATCTGAGGGCATGAACTTGGCGGCATGTCGCTGAGTTGTGGATACCCACCGGAACAAGCTCCGGGCAAGCTTGGGTCATGGCAGAGGGAAAAGAGACCTCCGGGAGAACCTCGTGAGTTGAGGGGAACGGACGCAGCACATGCGAGATGTGCTATTATCATCAGTAAGGTAAAGTTCAGGGTCCAAGTGCCTGCCCACCGGTCATCTAGACTGCGTTGCAAAACGAGCATCCTGGATGGTCCAGTGCGCACAGAGAGTTGCGCTGATGTTCGACCCAGGTAATTTTGGCGTGTACGCCAGCAGCGTTTCTCGGGGCTGTTCTGGGGACTTTCATGGTCATCTCCGGTGGTATGTACTTCGATGATGCTCATTTTCTTCGCTTCTCGATAACCGACAATTGCCTTGGGCGACCTATTCTATCGGGGACATCAAATGTGCCATCAGAGTATGCCGCAGCGGTATGCAGAGCTATTAAGCGATGCCAACTCGCGGTTGAGGATTAGAGGTATACCAGACCACCGATATGGGCTTTAGAAGATCAGCATCCAGAAACCCATGGGCCCTGAACCTGGCTGTCACACCACCTGAGCGACAGGTCGAAACACCAGATCCAGAGTTACACCAGGAACATCCATCAGATCGAGGAACCGGTCAGGCCACCGGTCCACTGAGGGGAGTCACATTGTTGGGTCGCAAGAACACGTCAAACTCAGACGCGTATATTAGCCGTGGAGTTAACATGCGGAGATGGCGAGGGGCAGAAGATTGCGGTTGCCCATGACGTAAAAGCCGTTCCTGATAGTCTGAGGCAATGGACGTAGGGCGGCGTGGGCTATGCGGACGGGGCGGGAGTCGGAAGTGTCGGATCTTGGTTTCTGGGAGGGAGAGAGTTGTAGTCCGGTGGCGGGCATCCGAGTGAGTTTGGACGGATGGCGGGTATCGCGACATGGAGGCTGACTCTGGGCGGTTGTTTCGTCCGTGATGGCTGTACCTGAGCGGTCTGCGAAGGTCTGGGGAGGTGGTAGGTAGAATGCTGGAACCGGCTCCGAAGACTGAGGAGGAAGACTGATTGGCCAGGCGGTGGTTCGGCAAAACGGGGGCTCGATCTCGATCGAACAGTGGTCTACCGGGCGTCGAACTCCCAGAGTATCATCGGACGGTGGATTCGATCAGTGACGTGCATGGACGAGGGTAACAAGAGACCGGGCAGGGCGGTTTGTTGTTGGCGGTAACGTTAGACAAAGCCAGGGTTAGGGTCCCAATATCGGGAGTGAGCCGGGTGTCATGTCATCCAGGCTATGGGGCAGAAATAAGAAAGGAAGGCCAGAAAATGAGAGACGAAGAAGCTCGGGTAGAAGCCAGGCCCTCAAGTTGGTGGCATGCGAGTCAGAGAACGTGGAGAGCGCGGGATGACATACGACGTGGCAGGTTTGGATTTCTTGCATGCCGGTAAGGGAGACTGGGGTGTTCCTTCCTGGACGGCAGAAGATGCAGGCTCTCCCATTCTTGTGGTTTCGGTCGTTGCGGCGCCGCATCCTATCACAACGAGCCTCCCGCCTGCAGGCGCTGCAGCATGCTTTGGCCACAGCCACCCGATGCTTATCCCCTCGCCATGCTCGGTGCTGAATGCTGCTGCAAAAGGGTAACTGCAGCTGTCCAAGCCACCTTCCCTTAGGTTACCTTACCTGAGGCGATTTGAGGTGGGAAACCAACCGCGGAAGGTACCGCCCTGCTTGAATGAAAGTGAGGCAGGCAGCACCCACCGCATTAGTGGCACCTGCCGGTCTGGCCAGCCCACCAGCACCGGGCCAAGACAAGGAAGGCAGGCCGGGTTGGCGGCGATGGAAGGCATAGAACGAACTATGAAGCAAGGGACCGACGACTAAGAAACGAGAAACAGCGAGACCTGCTGCAGCAACGCAACGTGGAACCGCAACCGCAACCGCAACCGCAACCGCAACTGCAACTGGCAACTGCGATTGCTACTGCTACTGCAGCCCTGCTGAGAAAATTTGACAGGACAGACTTGCACCAAGTACCTGCTGCAGTCGGGTTCCAAGCTGGCCTCGTTCAGTCCCTTCTCCTTCCATACGAATACCGTGCCGTGCCTACCTACCTTACCTGTCCACCCACCACTACCTATCATCATCACCACTACCACCACCACCACCACGACGCCCGTCCACGTCCCGCATTCGCCCAAACCCAAAAAAAAAACCCCAATAGACCCGCTGCCGCCCGAGCTCACTCCGCCATCTCATGCCGTTGCGACACGTGAACGACCACCTTGAATTGAGGTGAGCGCCATCACTGGTTCATATTTCTCACTCAACCTTACGACCTTACTGAGCACTCTGTTGCGTACGGGCCACTGCACTTTTGTTCTGCAGCAGTCAACGGGTACGGTTACGGCTACGATTACTCCAGCCCATCCCACGGCCCTTACCCCAACTTTACCTGACCTTCCCTTGTCGTTCTCGACTTTGAGATGCATCTCTGATTTTCGGACAACTCACGGACGTTCACACACAGACACCCGTTTTCCATCCCTCCGACGACAACGGCTGGGCTTGATTGAACCTCGCCGTCACTAATAAACACCCGCCGCCTCGGAATCCCCATAATGCGTTGAAGCCCAGTATCCTTATCGACCGTCCCGACTTTCATTCCTGTCAGATACGAGCTGATGCCGGGCGGCTTGCTCTGTCTGCGACAGGCGCATTCCCCGTGACACACTTGTTGCGCAGCCACGGGTCTGACGAATTCACTTACGCTCGCCCTCGCCCGGACCTCATCGCATTCCCAACTTCTGTTCTTCTTCTTCATCCGCATCGCAATCTTTATCCAGGCTCCCTTATCGGGTTCCTCAATCCTAATTCATCAATGAGACATGGCCGACGTCAAGGAGGGGAGGGATCGAGAAAGCCGACCAGAGAAGAAAAGCTTCTGGGGTAGCATCTTCAGGAACAGGAGCCTCGCGAGGAAAGGAGCACTGGTGCGCTCTCGCAACCGTCGCGTTCATGGCGCGCTCCACTCCCGCGTTTGTTGAGCTGACTTGATCGCAGGACAACCCCGAATCGCGCAGGGCGAGTGATGGAGATGTCATTCCCCGGAGGCGTCGGTCGTTACCCGACATGTCCGGCGGCACTAGAACTGTCGAGTCTCCAAACGGCCACCCGCCACAGCCCAGCTCTCGTCGCAGGCCAAAGAGACCTGATCCGGCTCGAGCCAAGGGTAAAGGCCGCGCCCATCCAAACGGCAATATTTTTGACCAGGGACCACTGACTGAGTGGCCACCGTCTGGCATGTCAAGTAACGAAGAGCTCACTCTCGGCGATGCTGTCGCCCTCGTATCGCGGGGTGTGCCTGCTCACAAGGGACACAAGCGCCCTGTCCCTCACGCTTCAGATCATTACTACGCTCTCTTTACGACTTCTTCCAACGGAGACAAAACCGAGGAATCCGACGTGGTCAACTTACACGACTCCATGACCCAACTCATGACTCTTCGTATGCAGGGTCCTGGTCCCGCCGATTACCCTTGGGAGACATTGGAACAACCCAGCTATGCCTTCTTTCACGGTCAACGCCCTGGCACCATTACCCTTAACCAATGGGCTGCCATGTCGAGCATACTACCACCGAGAATTGCCTTAAGAGATTCCGGCGTGACGCCTCGGGAGGTCGACTTGGGCCACATCTTCAGGCGTCTCAAAGAGCTGGAGTCCGGCCTGGAGGACGACGACGAAGAATTCATGTATAGAAGTCTATACCGACGCTTTCTTCGCGATCCCGACAAGCTGCTGAGCCCGCACAAGACGCTTGACAAGCAGATTACTGATCTGATCATGGTTTTAACACGGCCGGATTGGATTGACTTTACAAACCCCAAAAACCAAGTCGTCACGCGATTCATCTTCGACCCGAGTCACACCAGCCAGGCTCAGTACCTCAAGTTCTGCCATCAACTCCTGCTGAGCATGGAGCTCGACCTCCGAATCAACTCGAGTCTTCATGCTGACTCGGCAAAGGACAAATTGGTGCTGCAACTTCCACCTACCATCCAATGGAATCTCGCACTCGCGAGACGTTGGCGGGAGCACGTCAGGGTCGAGAGCTATGGAAAGACCGTCGACCAGAGTAAGTCCATGAGCGCAGCACTTCGATGGCATATGCTTACGATTTTGCAGTAAGCCTCCGCTTCAGATTGAAGAAGCGGCAGATCAAGATGCTACGACGATTCGCTCAGATGATGAAGTGGCCAAACCTTGGACAAACCCTGGACAGCATGAAGCAGCGGGACATCGAGGCGAGTCTCGACATCATCAGCTCTGATGCGCTGGCCTTCTTTAGCGGGCTGGTGCTGCCAGGTGTAAGTCGCCCATTTCTCAGGTCATCGCGCTGGGGCTAACCTTCGACCAGCCAACATTTCCGTTTTTAATCATGAATACCCTGATCGACATCGATCCTGACAAGGCTACCGATTCGCTTGCCCTCCTCACAAATCTCCATCCTCACTGCGGATTTCAGTACAGGAATAGTTACACATACTGGACTGCTTCATCGATTGTTGGCAAGGTCCTTGCTCCCACTTGCAGGTCCTTGGCCGGCTGGGTTGGGCCCGCTCGACCAACGGCAGATCTCGGCCGTTCTCAGATCGCGAGAGTTCGGTCTCGCCGGCCCCGTCAACGAATGACACCTGAAGATGTCCAGTCCATGAGCGAGCGATCCGACCCTCTTGGCCCACCGGCTGAGGTGTTCCCCGTCAAGGAGTACAAACTCGTGGGGCCAGATGCCGACGACATTGTCGACACGGTGCGCATTGAGCTCCTCAGCTTTAAAGCCATCCCGGACCGATTCCAGGAACCACCGCCTGCGCCGAAGGTGTACGATGCCACAATCCAATTCGCTGTTGATGGGGTCTCGTGGCCAATGCGTCTTACTTACGACGTATCCTTCATTTCGGCGTGGCCTTGTTCAGACGGGCCACATCCGCTGTTTTTCGATTACGTCTACCAAACTGTACGGGCGGATGATATCATGAGCATCAAAGACTGGGGTGGGTTATACGGACAGTCTCAGAGTGCGCGCAGCTCCCGGACCAGCTCTAACCCGGGCCCTCATACAGCTTCAAGTCAGGAACAGGTTGATGAGGAGCAAGTCTTGGTTGTGGAAGCATTCGGGGTAAGGGATAATGAGGTTTTGGCAAGAGCTTGGTGTTCTCACTGGGGCCTCAGCGCCATCGTTGCTGATCTTCGCAAGACTTGGTTAGTTGTACCGTCCCATTTCGTTTGCACGAGGGGAAGCTGACCTTTGAACAGTATGGCTTGTGCCATTAGAGAGGCGTATGCAGCAACTTTGACGGTTGTGATTCTGGTCGATAGTCGAGAATACAACGACGACGACTAATGACGATTGATGAGCCACGTTTGTTATAATGGCGATCCGGCAGGATAGTAATCTGGCCGCCATTGATCAAAGCTTTCTTTCAGGTTTTAAGATACCACTTCGAGTATAACTTCACGAGGGCGCCAACTTCATAGTAGGACGCCGGGATGACATCGAGGAAGGAGGATGTATTTTGCATGAGGGCTGGCTGACAGCTCTGGCGCGTTTCTTCGAATTACGAAATACCCTGTGGCAGAATGCATTCTTGGGCGTTTCGTCACGAATGGAGGAGAGGTACTTTGCTCTCCCTATGAATATACTATTACCGGATAGACTTTGCGTATGGTTGCTCTCTGCCAGTCCCTTCGCTCATTTGGTCTCTCCCAGGATTAGCTTGAAGGCTTGCAAGCTTTGTTCCCAAAGTGC
This sequence comes from Colletotrichum camelliae, assembly GCA_018853505.1. Lineage (NCBI taxonomy): Eukaryota > Fungi > Ascomycota > Sordariomycetes > Glomerellales > Glomerellaceae > Colletotrichum > Colletotrichum camelliae. The sequence goes on along the minus strand of JAELVL010000002.1, from coordinate 5,149,153 downwards.
CGATCCCTCGCCCGCCGCCCAAGCTGTCACCTTCTCCACGCCCTCCAAGTCACCCTTCATCCGGGACTCGTTCGTTGTCCCATCCAGAACACTGACGCCTCCTAAGCCTAGCACGAGTCCGTACATGGCAACCTCGTTGCTTACTCCCACTGCTGCAGCAATCCCCCCTACCATTTCACTCTTGACAATGCCTGGATTCGCCGTCAAGGTCCAGAAAGACTGGAAATTGATACCGCGCTCGCGGCAAAAGACGCGCACGGGAGTGTTGTAGGCCTCCTTTGGGTTCAGACGATTCTGGACGACGACGGGCTTGACGGCGGCATCTTTGCAGAGGGCCTGCAGTTCTTCCAGGTCGACGTTGGATATGCCGATGGTGCGGATGCGATGGGGCACGTAGGACTCCAGGGCGCGCCAGGCGAGGAGGGTGTCCTCGTGTTCTCGGAATGGCGAGTGGAGCAGCACGCAGTCTAAGTAGAATTCGTCGTCCCCCGTGGTCGGTTCTTTGGCTGCGTCTGCCGACTCGGAAGCCGACTCGGCAGCCGTCTCTTTGAAGAGAGACTTGGAAACAGACAGGCGTTTGAATGAGGAGGCGACTTGCTCGTGGACCTGGTCCGGGATGGGGAGCTCAGACGGGGCCGGAGAGAACTTGGTCTGGATGTAGAGAGATGAACGGGAGATGGTCTTCGGGTTTTGGGTAAGCCATGTGCGCAGGCCGGCGCCGACGCCCTCCTCGTAGTAGTGGTGGGACGCCGCCGTGTCGAGGCCGCGGAAGCCGGCCGAGAGCGCGGAGACGACGAGAGGGGCCGTCTGGGCCTTCTTCCAGGCTGTGCCGTAGATTAAGCGGGGAATCGGAGCGACGGTGTTTGATGCCATGGTGGTCAATAACGCCGGTGAGTCAGGCGGCGAAGAACGGCTTCAAAAAAGCAAGACTAGCGTTGAGATATGTTGCAGTCGGGCTTCTAGAAGTTCGATATCGTAGAAACAGCCTCATGCAAACAAACGGCCGACACTCCGCGGTGTTAGTTTCGGCACGCCCATTCCCGCCAACGCGCGGGATTAATACCCCGCCGGAGCTCGTTCATGACGTCTTATCAGTGGCCGATAAGAGATGGAAGACCCCGCCGCGGGGTAAGTCCCGACTTTCCCCCGTGCGAAACCCCCAAGCTCTCTCTGGGAGCGGAGCTCTCGCTCAGTAAACTCCTAGCTGGCCCAAAGGGGAAAGTCTAGGAGTTGAACCTGTACATCCCTAACGGCTCAAAGCGGGAATCCTCGTTACCCAAGGCGCGTCTCTAGGGCGTCATCCATGATGTTTCGAGACTCGGGGTTTGCAGAGATTCAATTTCTAAGCATCACCCGCCTAGCAATTTAGCCGGTACTTGGGCGGGACTGGCGGAGGCTCCGCCCGCTCGACTTGAGCATCGTCGCTTGTTGTCGTGTTCCAGCCCACCGCTGTAGATATTTCCAGAGGCAGGTAGTTTCGTGTTCAAGAAGGTACCCATGTTTTCCCGCTCTCGTACCCCGCAGCAACTCCCTCCGAGGACCACTGCACCTGCTGGTGGCGTGGAGGGGCGCGTATCGACGTGCAATTGAAAAAGGAAAAGACACCCTCGCCGATTCGCACCTTTTTACCGTCCCGTGTTCTTCAGTCAACTGTCGTTTCCTATTTCTATATAGAGTACTACCGACTTCCTTCGATTATAGCCGTACCTTCAGTCTGATTTAGCTTGCAAGCACTGTCAGCACGCGCATCAACTTCACAATGGCGCCGCACACTGTCAAATGGGGCATCATGGCCACTGGCTGGATCGCCGAGAGTAAGCCCTCCTTTACCACAAGAAAAACATTGGACATGGACGACTGATCACTCCAGCCTTCTGCAAGGATCTCTTGACCAACCCTGCCGCCCGCGAAGTGACCGATGTTGCCCACAAGATCGTCGCTGTCTCCTCCTCCCGCGACGCCCAAAAGGCCCGCGACTTCATCAAGAAGATTGACGGCCCCTCGGACGCCGCCACCTATGGCTCGTACGCCGAACTCGTCGCGGACCCCAACGTCGACATCATCTACGTCGCGACTCCCCATAGCCACCACTTTCAGAACGCCATGCTGGCCCTCGACGCCGGCAAGAACGTCCTCTGCGAGAAGGCCCTGACCGTCACCGCCGACCAAACCCGCCGCCTCGTCGAGACCGCTCGCGCCAAGAAGCTCTTCTTCATGGAGGCCGTCTGGACCCGTTACTTCCCCCTCAGCATCAAGGTTCGCGAGCTCATCGCTACTGGCGCCATCGGCAAGGTCTACCGCGCCACCGCCGACCTGTCCTTCAACAACAACACCGAGGACCCCAACAAGTTGTCTTTCCCTGACTCTCATCGCATGGTCAACCCTGAGCTGGCTGGCGGCGCTCTGCTGGATCTGGGCATCTACTCCTTGACGTGGATCTTTCAGACCCTGTATCACCTACAGGAGGGTGAGAAGGAGGCCCCCCAGGTTCTCGCGGCCGTGCAGAAGTACCCCGTCACCGGCGCCGACGAGTCCACCAGCATGATCCTCAACTTCCCCAAGCACCAGATGACCGGTATCGCGACAACCTCGATGCGCGTGGCAACCGACCCCGACGGCGCTGGCAAGTCTGCGCCCGCCATCCGCGTCCAGGGCTCCGAGGGCGAGATCCAGGTCGCCCACCCCGCCTTCAGGCCGCTGTCGTACAAGCTCATCAAGAAGGACGGCACGGTCGAGGCCGTCGACTGCCCCATTCCCACGGACCCGGGCCGCAACAACTGGGGCCACGGTATGTTCTGGGAGGCCGACGAGTGCGCGCGCTGCTTGCGCGACGGCAAACTCGAGAGCTCAACGCTGCCGCTGTCGGAGAGTGTCGTCATCATGGAGACGATGGACAGCGCCATCAAGCAGGGTGGTATCAAGTACCCCGAACTCATCACCACCGACAAGTTTGACCCCAAGAGCCCGTTGAACCTCGGGAACGCCTGAGCCAGTCAAAGTGTGGCAGAGTGGAGCGAAAATGTGTAACTAGATGCAAGACGGCAGATGAGGTACACAAGGTTCGGAGTCGGCGGCCGCCTCCGTGGATCCGGGACCGGCGCCCCGGTCCGCCATCTCGGAACAGGACGGAGGACGCGGCCCAAGAACCCTCCTAATGATGTGAAATACATAAGCAATTACCCTAAGCCGTGTTTCTTTGTGACCAAAAACTACGTACTCGTCGTAGAAACCTGGAAAGCAAGCAGGAACCGGTTCGTCAGTTTGGTTCTACTCTCACACCCACCCCCTGTCCCTATGCATCCCTCCTTCCCGAAGAACCCTGACGAGGCAGGACTCTTTCCAAAATAACGTCAGCGCCCGGCCAGGTAAGGTGTAGGACGGAACCATGCATCCCAAATCACGCGTCCCCGTGCAACTCTGCATCTCCCAGAGCTAACACTCGGCGAGCCTCATCTCACCATACACACTCATGCAATTACCACACGTGGCCTCGGAGACGACTGCGTAACTCGACCAGCGGCACAGCGCAGACATAATCTCGCCTGGCAGCACAATTCTGGTGCTGATCGGAGATTAAGTAGGTCCCAAGGACTCGGGGGCGCCGTTGGTCTTTTCCACAGTGGTTCCGGCTGCATCTGACATGGTCCGATGAGAAAGGAAACGACGCAATGCAGCGACTAAAGTGACGTCCCTTTTTCTGGTGTAAGTAAGGCGTTACGAATAGAGACCAATTAACCCAGGGGGATGCAGAGACCCATCGTTCACCGATCGAAGCAAACATCGGAATCACACACTGATGCCCTGGTTGCCGCTCGTCCGCCTTGCTCTCTTTCTCCTATTCCGTGTCCCGATGCATCAGGGGGAGGTGTGTACTATGTATTATTTCCCGGAATGGACTCCGGTCAGCAACCTTGCCGTTCGGGGGGCGTTCGCAGGAACCCCAAGAAGGGCTACCAAGATCCCTGGCGACAATCACGCAAGAAATCATCCAGGGTGGTTCTCCATCCGTTCATACCGAGTGATCGGAATTCCAAATTTCGTTTCGAGCCCCGGTCAAGCAATGCAACGTCTTCTCTCTCCTGCCCGTCTCCTTTTGAAAGTCTTCGTGTCTCGATCTGGGTTGCTAACTCACACACGCACACCACACACCCCTCTCACCCCTTTTCTTCTCAATCAATCGCCAAAGCGGCTGAAGAGCATGCAGGAGGACCAGGGGGAGAATAAGACCACAAGCAAACACATGATCCATGGGTCGAATGCCGCCGGTTCTCTCTGGCCCCTCAAATGCCGCTTCTTCATCAATGCACGAACGGAGGACGAGTGCCGTCATTGGAAGCCGTTGCCGTTCAAAACACGGGCACACAACGGTCATTGTTTAGGCGGTAGGTTCGTGATCACGTACGACCCCGGAGCAATACTCGGCGTCCCCCGAGCCGGGGATTAAGGGCCCTAATCCCGGAACGCAACCCCCGTTCAAGGCGCGCCGTTCATAGCGCTAGTCCTGTGAGGTGTGCCACATCGTATCGGTGCCGCATTTCTCGTTCTGCGTTGAGGACCCACCGCACACAACGCCTAGACGTTGTTTTTTCTTTCTTTCTGTCTTTCCCTACCGTCCCTACGGATACCTTCCTTACCTTAGGTACGTTAGTGTCCTCCAGTGTCAAGCAGCCAGCGCAAACTGGCGGGGTGGTGGTGCAGGCAGACGCCACAGACGCACGCTCAGACTGGTTCGATTTTCTCCTTTCTCGGTAGTCCCAAGTCGCCTCATCGTCACTCTGCAACCACACCCGGCGAGGGAAACCCATTCCAAGTCCTGCAGCCCGCGGCGCACGAACCCTCCGCAGTCCACCCTTTTTTCTGCGTCCATTTTTGTCTTCGAAACCTGCTCCCTTGCATTGATTACATTGGCACCAAACGCCTGCGCGCAGCCGCCCGGACGAACAGAACAGACACCCAGACAACGGGCGCTATATTAACGCATACCACCAACCTTAACGGGACCGCAGACCAGGGCCCTGGCTGAAATTGCACCACCTCACCTCCTCTCCTTCTGTGTCCAACCCAGGACAGAACTTGCCTCAGCGAGGGTGTGTGGCTACAACACTACCACCTTACCACACTACCTACACCGGCTACCTTGACAAGGGGAGAGAGCTCTGTCAAACACTGCCACTGCCTGTGAAGCTCGAACCTCCTGAAAAGGGAAATCAGCTGTGTCATACCTAGCTGCTGCAGCTCTCAGCCCAGAGATTAGGTAGCCGCCCACATGGGAGCATCATCCGGCCCCCAACCCGGCGCCGGCACGGCCGTGCCCGCCGCCGATCCCAATTCGACGGAGCTCCCTTCTACTCCCGGTGACTCCTCCTCCGCCGCCGCCGCCGCCGTCGCCCCGTCATCAACGCCCACAGCCCAAACTCAGACGGACGGTCAGCAGGAAGATGCTGAATCCTACGAGTCCCGCCATGTCCACACCGTCTACGAGGCCATCGCCCCGCACTTCTCGTCCACCCGCTACAAGCCCTGGCCCCTCGTCTCTTCTTTCCTTCTCTCCCTCGCTCCGGGCTCCGTCGGCCTCGACGCCGGCTGCGGCAACGGCAAGTACATTGGCGTCAACCCGTCCCTCTACATCATCGCCTCGGACCGGAGCGCGAACCTCGTCTCCCTCGCACGGGACTACCAGCCCCCGTTCTACAATGAGAACGCGCCCAACAAGGGGAAGAAGAAGAAGAAGGGCGGGAGCAAAAAGTCCACCACCACCACCGCTGCCGCTGCTCCCGCCGAGACTGCTCCTCCCCCACCGCCAGCAGCAGCAGGAGCAGCAGCAGCAGCCCCAAAAAACCAGGTTCTAGTCGCCGACTCGCTGGCCCTCCCCTACCGCACCTCCGCCTTTGACTTTGCCATCTCCATCGCCGTCATCCACCACATGTCAACCCGCGAGCGTCGCCGTGCCGCCGTCGCCGCGTTGCTGTCCTCCGTCCGGCCGGGCGGCGGCGGCCAACAAGGAGGAGGCAAAGTGCTTGTCATGGTCTGGGCCCTCGAGCAAGGGAACAGCCGGCGAGGGTGGGACGCCGGCGCGGACCAGGACCAGCTCGTCTCGTGGGTCACCAAGGCCAGCAAGACCGCCACCGAGGCCGCCGCCGCCGACGAGGAGGAGGAGGAGGAGAACAAGGACACGACCTACCAGCGCTATTACCACCTCTACCGCGAGGGCGAGCTGGAAGAGGACGTCGTGGCTGTAGGCGGTAGAGTCCTCGAGAGCGGCTACGAAAGAGACAACTGGTGGGCCGTATTTTGCCGGGACTCGTAAAATTAAAACAAAAATTGAAGCAGAAAAGGAAATGGGAGGGCGTCACATTGAAAAGGAAGGACCGCTGGCAACGAGGCAATGGAAAAATAAGTGATCTAGGGACCTGCAATTCTATCATGACCATATCCCATCTCTTCATATCATGTGACATCTTTCGTTTCTCCTCCTCCTCCTCCTCTCCCCAATACACCAGGAGACAATACATACAGACGAAGTTTCATCCACGCGCCCACACATACACACATACACACACACACACGCACACACCCGACCCGATATCATCAACACCAAACCCATCGAAAGAGTTCTTCACCCATGTTTCCTTTGTGACACAAAAATAGCAATGACGAAAAAACTCCCTTGGTTTCCATCCCCCCTTAACCCATTCCTCACTCCCCCCACCCACCTGCCGGGTACCGTGGAAACCCAACGGCGAATAAAATGAAATTTGTTTTCTCTTCGCATACCACGTCGCCGGCTCAGGAAATGTGTGTTTCAAACATGAGAAAAAGGAGAAATAAAAGTTAAATGACATGAAGTAGAAGAAAAGAGGCGGGGTGAGGAAAGTAGATGGTTGTGAAGGACACACAAAATCCCTCCTCGCGTGGAGCGAAGGCGGGGCCGATTACCAAGATTTTTGACTGACTGGCATAGAGTGGGTAAAGCTTGTCAAGCCCGCCGCGTATGCGTGGTGGTAACGATGTTGTTGTTGTTGTTGTGTATGAGAAGAAGTAAAAAAGATGAAGACAAGATTTTTGCTCCGATCCCGATGCAACATGCCGGTGTCTCCTATTTCTCGTGCCCCTCGCAACACCACGAGCAAAAGAGAGAAAACATTCAACGCAAACCCCGGGGGTTCCCCATGCTATCATGAAAAAGGGAAGGGGGGCACACGATGGCCATGCCGACCCCCTCTGCCCCTTGAAATAAAACAGGATTTTTTTCCCAACTCCAAGTTCGCCTCGCCACCTTTGCTTGCCCTACAGTCATGCCATACGTCGCCTTTCCATCTCCTCCTGACGGGGATCCAAGTGCCGTCGTCGGCTCGTCTCTCGTGCGCCCATCTCGGTGCCCGGGCTCGCTCTTCTCTTGGAGCCGGCAGGCTCGTGAGGAGGGTAGTGGAGGGCTGGCAGCAGCGGGCCGGGACTGGCCCTCGCGCTGGGTACGGGGCTAGCCGTAGGCATGCCACCCATCGCGTACGCTGGGGTGCTGTACGGGCTCACGCCGGTTGTAAGTTCGGCTACTCCCGGAAGCATCCCTGCACCTCGGCCCGGCGGCAGGCCTTGGATCGGAGCCAGGCCGGGGCCGCCCGGCGGTCCAATGCCCGCCAGCTGTACGCCCTCGTTCGGATCCGGGCCCATAGGTGGCCGTCCAGGAATGCTCTCACGCCTGGCAGCAATGACTCGGCCACCGGGAATCGGTGAGATGCCGGGAGGCGGTCGGCTGTATCGTGGGGAAGGTCCGCCGATGTCCCGAGGTAAGCTGCCCTGGGATTGCGAATGCATGTGGCCGCGAGAGGGCGAGTGTCGGTGGCTGCCGCCTGGTTGATCGACGTTGACCGCTGTGAGGGAAAAAGGCACCACGCCAGCACGCCTGGCCATGTCGGCTTCGCCCAGCTGCCAGTGCATAGCTTCCGCGGCACGCCAAGGGACTGCCATCTCCTCTGCAACTTTCGCCCACATCTCCGGTTTGAATCTGGACACCAGGTTAGCTCATCTCTCCGCGTTACTAGGCGATGGGAGCCCGCCTGTCTTCCACGGTCTCGGTGGGGCGATTCGTACCTCTCGTACAACCGTGCGAGCTTGTTCTTGCGCTCCTCGTCCCATTCGCTTCGTCTCTCGAGGTAGTTCTGGTAATGAAGTCGACAGCTGATGGCACTCCGTCCCGGCAGACGTTTCGAAATGTCCTCCCACTTCATCCCGCTCCCCCGAAGCTCGATGATTAGCGCATCCTCCTCCGGCGACCACTTGCTCTGCTTCTTTGCCGGAGACTCCGCGATGTGCGGCGGCATGGCGCGCTTGCCGCTCGCAGCCAAGCCCGGTGCTACGGGTGGCGGGACATACGGAGGAAGTCCGCTGACAGGCGCCGTGGCCGCCGTGGTTGCGGTTGTGGAGGGGTCTGACGAAGATCGAGCGTGTTGAGGAGGAGCAGCGGAGGACTCATCTGAGTCGGGGGCCTTCAGGAGAGACGCGATATCCACGGTGACGGTTTTGCCGCCTAAGTAAGTGGGATACGGCCTTGTGTCATGGGCGCGATAGACGCGCGCCAGCTTTTCGGTTTGCGGAACGCCACCCAGGAGGCGGCTGGATTTTTGATAAAAATGGAGCTGGAGGGGCGATGGTCGGTGAGATGTTCCGACCTCTCTGAGGGGCGTATCGAGTACTCGTGGGCTCGTTGGGAAGTGCTCCCAGCTTCGGAGGCACAGATCCGGGCAAGGTCGACTCGCTGGAGAAGGCAGCAGGATGGAGTTGGAGATGGACCGAAGAGTCGTTGACGAGTGGATATTAGTGACAAAGGAGCCCGTAGCCGCGGACGAGAGGAGCAGTGGAGGTATCGTGAGTGTGTTGTATCAGGACAATGGACGGCTCTGGCCTCGTGAGATGGGAAACGTCCCGTGTATCCTGGTGGAGAGTGAAAAGGGGAAAAAGATCTGAAAAGGAAAGAGGACCTGAGCTCAGATCAAGACGGGTGCGTAGGTAGCGTTTTTGAAGGAAGTCATCAACATGATTGGGCCAGTCCGAGAGGCTGGTGACCAATGATTGGGGAAATGAGCTTGCCTGGTGATGAGGCAAGCAGGCAGGCAGGCGGGCAGGACAGGGCAGGACGGGAGGGCGTCGGCGTAAGTATACGTCAGTCAAACTAGGCTGCTAGAAGTCTTCATCAGAAAGCGAAGCTTTGCCAGAGTCATCGTTCTCCTACGGAAAGTCGGTAGAGGCCAACGAAACAAGGTACAAGCCAGTCTGGGTCGGGAACTTGCGGTGCTGCAGATTGTGAATGGAAGAGAAAAGAATTAAAATGGACCAAGGAAGCAGTAGTTGGAGGGACGGTGATGGGTTGAAGAGGTAGAGAGGTAGAGGTGGGGGACGGATACCGGGGTCTGATTAACAAAGTGACAGCCAGGACCAGAAAGACTTCTCTTAAACTGACGAGAGGAAAGTCATCGAAGAAGAAACGAGAGGAGACTTAAGTGGGAGCAAGGGAGGGGCGTGTGGAAGGGGGTGAGTTGAGGAAAGAAAAAAAAGAAGAAGACGGCGGGTTGAGGTTGACGAGCCCAGCGGCGGCACCACAGCGGTAGCAAGCCAGCAAGCAATCTAGCAGGAGCGCGTGAGAGTATGTGTGAGAGAGGACTACTGAGGCTGTGGAGAAGGGAAAGAGACGACGAGGAGCGGTAGCGTAGTGTGTGCGTGTGTGTGTGTGGTGTGTATGGTATGTGGTGGTATGTGTGTGCGTGTGTGCGCTGTGTGGAAAGAGGTGTAAGAAGGAGAAGTGTGTGTGGTGTGTGCTGCTGTGTGTTTGGCAAGGGCAAAGGTTGGTTAGGTTTGGGAAAGCAGTTCCCAGCGTGAGAAGACCAGAAACAGCAGTAGCAGTTAGTGGCAGCAGCAGCAACAACACGGTAGCTAGCCGGCGGGTGCAATGGCAGCAACAGTAAGAGAGTACGTAGCAATAGGGCAGAGCATATATGTCAAGGTTGCATATAGGGAGTGGAGGGACTGAATGCTGGTAGATGATGGGATCTTGTTGGTGCCGCCAGTCCCTTGCCTTGCCTGGGCCAACCCGTCTTTTGCCCTGCCCTCATTGAAGAATGCGATGCGGTGGAGGTGGTCGAATAAGGCTCAGGAAGTTGACCTCACCCAGGCATAGTTTGGGAACCTACATGGATGGGCTAGTTGAGCACATGTTTGAAAGACACACGCCCCCCCTTCCCGCAGCGCACACACAGACACCAGGTGGCTTCCATGCTTTCTTTTCCAACACACACCCCCCTGCCCACTGCCTTGTCTAGCGGCAGGCCTGGTGCTGGTGTTCTCCCGCACGTCGACACCCTGGACGCTGTAGCTTAAGAGGGGTCTTGAATAGGAGACGAGGACGGTGAGGGATTGAGAGAAATGCAATGAGAGGAAAACAGCAAAGAGACTTGCTAATTTGTTGGACACTGCAATCCCATGAGCAACCATTTCTTAGCTGCTGGTATTCTGAGTACAAAGTCATGCAAAATGATTTTTGCGCCGTAGTCATCGAACAGGCAGCCCGCCGCCCATGGTCAGCTTGCCCCAACGCGTTTAATGCGAAGCCCAAGCCATATTCACCGGTGGGCCTGGCTGGCTGGATGACAGCTCCGAAAGACGGAATCCGAGAAACGCAGACAATGGGATTTGCCTGGATAAGGGTATGTTCGTGTCCGTGTCTGATGGGCAGGCTTGGTCACAGCTCCTCGCAGGTCGCAGGGCATCAGTTCCGAGTTGGAGGCGGGTGAAAATCTCATCAATGTGGGCGGGAAAAGTTCAGAGACAGAGGGAGGAGGGGGGACAACGAGAGGTCGTCAAATGTGCAGGGCCCATCCATCTTCCCAGAACCCGACAGGGCCGAGCGACTGGCGGCGAGAGTGTGTTTAGGGCAAGACAAGCGTAGCGGGGAGAGAGGAGAGACTGCGTGGGCGGGATGTGGTGGGAAAAGACGCAGGTGTCACGAAACCGCATACAGGTGCTGTGGAGTCTATGTTTGAAACCTGCGGTTGCTGATGCAGTGAAGAGTCGAGTGGACTTTGGCTAGGTAGACAAGCTTAGTGGGTTGTCCTGTGTCTTGTGGATGGGATCCTCCTCGCGCCCGGCTGACGATCTGGCTGGCAGCTGGCGGGGGGAAACCTCGCAACGCTGATTCTGATGACTCTCCGGAGGCGACGGGCAGCTTCGTACTCGCGGTCCCGTGGTTGGTTGGTGCCCTGGATCCGGCACGCGGTCGTAGAAGTCAAAAAGCGAAAGTATGACGGCGCGCATAGTCGAGCAGCGAAAAAGGCGAGAGCTAAGAAACACCTAACGAACCGGAGACTGGGACACCGGCGGGGGCTGTCGAACAAGAGGGATGGGCCAGTCGGCCGAGGGGGGAAGAACGCCAGTGGGCTCGCGAGGGTTCCGATGCTTGTTGGTGGCCGGACGGACAAGCTTGAGGAACCGAACCTGACGAGAAGGTGAGCTGCGCTGAGGCCCTGCTGCCACCGCTGTTGATGTGGTGGTGGTTGTTGTTGCAGCTGCTCCGCCATTTGGGTGCTTGCTTGCTTCGCTTTGGTTTGGATGGTCCCGCCGTTGCCTGAGCCTGTACGGATGATACCTGCGCCTGTGCGTGTTTTGGCAGCTTGCTGAACTAGGCGGTACCAGTCCCCTTCCCAATCCCAATCCCAAATGCGCATGCCGTTCGATGCCGATCCTAACGACGGGGCCCTGCTCGATCAAGCAATCAGGCTGCATGTCTGTCCTTGTGCTGTCTTGGGCGGCTCCTCTTCCGCGGGTTAGCGCCTGGTGCCACTGACACTCGACGGTGCGATTCGGTTTGATGAGCTGAGCTGGGCAGTCTGAAAAAAGCGCCGGCAGTGCACTGGAGTGCTGTGCTCTGCATATGGCAGCGGCAACGGCAGCGGGAGAACAAGAAAGAACAGTTGCAGTGAGCCCGACGTCTGTGCGGTTGACAATGGGCGGCGTAAGATGAGGCTTGTCTCGACAAGGCCGGACAGCCAACAAACCACGTTGACAATGCGCCACTGCCGAGCGAGTCGTCGAGAGCCGTCGACAATCCACAGGACGGGCTGAAAGGGCTGGGTTGGCTCGAGAAACATTGATCAATGCCCTTCATGCCCTCGTCGAAATTTTCTGTCCACGTCCCAGTTCGACGAGCCTGGGAACATCCATGACCTTGGCTACAAGCCAGGGACAGCCCTCACGAAGCTGGTCTGTCTTGTCTTGTGTTGTCTTGAGGAGGGGGGCTGCTCGCTCGCCCTTCCGCTGCGTTGTCCGGCCCTTGGCTTGCTCTGCTCCTTCTCTGTCTGTCTGGATTTTTTTTTTTTTGTGTGTGTGTGATGCTTCTCGGCTTGGCCCTTGGTCTGATGATGAACTGGCGGTCAGATATGCAGCGCAGCGCAGCTTGCAGCGTCCAGCGTCTGTCCAGCAAAAAGAGTTCCAGGACCGGGGCGGTAACGTTTTTTCCCGTGGCGGCAATCCAGGTTGTGAGCTTGTGCAGAGACCTGGCTGCATCAAGTTGCCATGAACCATGATCGCCATGCAAGCCTGGGACATGCTTGCTGGGCGCTGTGTTGGCTAGCGGCTTTTCCAGCAGCCCTTTTTTTGCGGTCGTCGCATCCTGGAAGCTTGCTGTTCCCTTTTGCCGCACCACCATCACCCATGATGATCAACCTACTACCACCCACCATGTGGACAGGGCGGCGGCCACGACGGCCTTCTGGTGGTTCGGTGCCCGCAAGCCACACATGGCTTGATTGGCCGTTTGACGTTTGTCTGTTGTCTCCCGGAGCCTTGAACTGCGTCAGCCACACGGTATCGGTGCCTGACATGACGACGGGGCGGTACATAAGGGAGCAACTAAGGCCAGCGAAAGGGGAAAGAAGTAATGTTGTGACCATTCGGGTTCGAAGGCGTGTACAAGGAGAGACACTCTGTTGTACAACAGCACCGATAGCGAGGACGCGGGAGCTCTTTTGGGTCTTTGGAACCGACATGCAAGATTGAATATTGGATGCTGGGACGGAATCGTCTTCCCCGGGGACAGGTACCCAGCAGGGTGATGTGCCTCAAGAGCGGCGCGGTGTGCGATCAGAAAATCCATATTTTCTCACTTGTCCAGTCGTTGTTTCTTTTTCCTTTTTGCTTCCTTCCTCCCTCCCAAATCTAGAGCACCTTCCGAGTAAATGTCCCGATAGGCAAGCACTGGACCTCAGGCTGGCCGGGTACGTACCGTGCAACGTAGGTGCGCAGTAAGGTAGGTAGGTGCCTAGGTAGGCACCTTACCTGCCGAAGCTACATTTCTACCTCATCTTACCTAAGCCGGCTCTTCGCGGTGCTACGACGTCGACGTCCTCTGCTGTACCTGTTTCGCGGCATTTCCTCTTTGCGCCTGTCCCCCTCTGCTGACGAAGACATGGCTCCGGTAAGGTAGGGCAGAGACGCTAAGACAAAATGAATCCTCACAAAGTTCCGCTAAATTAGCACATAGGTAAGGTAAGGTAAGGTAAGTTCGTCTTGGTCTTGGTCTGCCGTCTTGGTCGTTGTCTTGGAATGAGGGATACACACGGAGACGGAGGCGGAGGCGGAGGCGGACGGTCCACGGCATCCATCCACCACGACTTGTGCAACTAGGTAGGGTAGCAAGCAGCGTCCCTCTGGCTTCCCGCCCCAAATTGTGCAGTAAAGCGTACATCGCAGGATGCCATACAAGCTACCTTATGTGCCTCAACTCCCGGAAGGTCGCAGCCAGAAGTCTCCCACGCTGCCTGGCCCAAGGCCCGGTGTCGAACTAAGTCAAGGTAGCGTCGTGATTAGCTGACGACGGCTGGCACCCAACGGCATGGCTAGGAACATGGGCATCGTTGGGAGATGTCGGTCAGCCATCAGCCCTGATCTGAGCGTGGGCGAGCATGGAAATTGCTCTAATGCTGCCCTGTCCTGACCTAAACGCCCGTTTCTCTACACCGACGCAAATTATATGCGTCCAGCTTGAATCGTCTCAAGGCCGTCGACGACATGACTAAGACAGCTCACCGCTGCTTTGATCAGGCATTGAGTTTCTCATTGCCTTGACTCGAAAGAAGGAGCATATCGCCCTCCCTCACGAAAGCATCGTGACACGCGCAGCCGGTGCTGATGATTTGCGCCTGCATCCCCAAACATACATCGGAGCCTCGTCGCATCCCCGGCTCAGCTCCAAACCCTGCCCATCACTCGGTAGATGACATACATACGGCTGTGGATAGAGCGGCCGGCCTGGTGCCCGACCAGCCATCCGCTGTCTGCCGCCAGCCAGCTTCGGCGTCCAGGTACTCATTATTCAGGGACCGGGGCTCCATTGCGCGGGGGGGAGGGGGGCAGCAGCGCCGAGACTTGGATTCCACGCATCTAGACATCACCATACAATGGCAGCAAGATGACAGATCGCCGACACCGGGCGGGCGACCCGGCATGTTTGGTCTGTCGTTGTCCGAACAAAGCAATTAAGAACACGACCTTGTCCCCACGCACGTGTCATCGTCTTGTCTTTCGTTTGCATTTTCCAATGTGGCTGAACCGACCCCCAGCCGCTCGCAAAGTAGCCAGATCTGATATAATGCCATTTTATCGTCATTTGGACCCGCCAAGTTCTGCAAGCCCTGTTCATATTGAGCCTGTCGCCCTTATCTGCGCGAGGGCTACGGGCATATCAACACAGCCGCCACATTGTCGTCGACGAGTAAGCAGGTCAAGTGAGCTGAAGCGTATGTATGTCGGTTTCCTTGTTGGTGGTGCCGAGTGAACTCAGAGCCTATCAAACAGCTCTCGACGTACTCAGCAACCGCCTGCCAATCCACCAGGCACCACTTGGCTGGGGTCGCACCCTATTTCGGGGCTGACGTTTAAAAGAAATACTTTCATTGGAAATTCTCCTTGCTGCACCTGCACCCCCTCAGAATAATATTTTTTTCATTCGCTCGCTGGCCTTGCATCGTGGCTTCGCGCGATGAGAGCGTCGTCTCAGGGGAACCCAGCCTCGGGGTTCTCATCCCATCAACAAGGCGAGACACCAGACTTTGCTGCATTTGCAATGGTAGTCTGGCAATAGACTGGAAACAAGGGCCAGGGTAACAACGGGCAATAGGACTTCCATCTTTGTCGTCGGTAGGTCTGCCGACCACCTTAACACCCTGTGCTATAGCCAGACCAGACGCGCTGTGCTGGCTATGCGCCTGGCCAAATCCCTGCCACGGAGCTGCCTCACCAGTTATCCCGCGCCATGACTGGTGCCGACGTCATGAGGGGATCTGCGAAAACGAACAAATTGACGGGCATGTCCACAACAGCTGTGCGGATGGCACATTGCCAATTGTTCAGGTTGCGAGCGTTGTGAGAAGCTCGTACGGCTCTGGGGCAGAAAAGCTGCCCCATTGATGTATGCACTCCGCATATCCCTGTCACCATCATGCCCATCCTGGGGCCGACCCAGCTTAAACAACAACTAGTCTTCTGCTTCTTCTTGTTCTTCGTTTTCTGTCACTAGTGCTTCCTTCCGCGTCGGGGCGAGTGCCAGAGATTAGATTCGCACTACTCGACCAGAACAACAAATTGTCGGTGACACGAAGAAAACCCAACGTGGCGGTGAACGGCAGCCAACATTGCAGAACCGGATCTTCCTTGGGCATAGCGGCAGGCCATCGGCGGATCGGGTAGCAAGGATAGATCTGGCGTGTGGTGGAGGCAGTTTGCCCGTGACGGATCAAACATCCAGCATCGTCCAAGGATTTGTCGGTTGTCACTGCAGTCTGGGGCTGAGCTACCCTGAGCTGACGGCCAGTGAGCGACAATCTGACGTCGCTAATATGTCGTTTTTCCTTCTTCCCCAGGCCCTCACAATAATAGTTCCACGAGAAATAATGTAATGTCGATTGCTCTGGGTTATAGTCGAGTTCGGACCGACAAGTGATTTGTGACGATGTTGCATGGACGATTGGGAAGGATTTTCCTTTCCCAGAACGAGTGCCAGGATTATTCTGGAAAGCAAGGGCTTCACATCAAAGGGTTGTCCATCCCGAGTCGAACAGAGAACGTGCTCCTTGCCGTGCCCGTCCGCGAGCGACTGTCCCATGCTCGCCTAACTAACCAAACTGGAGCCCGAAGAATGTATGTGTATGTGTGCGTGTGTGCGCGGTCTCGCAGGTGTGTGTGTGGGTTATCATGATTCTGCAACGAACATGATCGTGGATGTTTCATCTTATCCGTTTGTACTGCGCGCGCTCTTACTGGCTGGAACTTCTGGTTGCTTGTCGGCCCTGCACACAGGGTGGTGCATCTTTTGGGGGTGATGAAATCATGAACGAATATGCACTGTGGTGATTTGTCGCTGCTGGCCGGTTACACACACCCAAAAAAAAAAAAAAAAAAAAAAAAAAAAAAAGGATCGCGAGGGGCTCTCTGGGTGTATCCGAATGGTTGCGAGATGCCTTGTGTCTGCCCCATTCCGCACACCCACCTTTGGGCTCTTCCAGGAAATGCCGGGCGAAATCCGTTTGTCGCAGGTTGGTGACTGACATGCTTGATGATACTGCATACCTTAGCACATGTAGACAGGCCAGGATTGGACTGTAGGCCAGGCTTTGTCAGACAGACAGACCAGAAGACCAGACCAGACCAGACGGGGCTTTGCATGCGCGAAATCTGGCGTTTGACTGCATCGATGCCGCTGCTGCCATGTTGTGGTTCCCGACCAAACGGTTCCCGTAGATTGTGGTCTGCAAACGGAGACTCGCCAATCATTGTCAATAGCGTTGTTCCCATCGGCCGAAGGTTAAACTTGTCTGAAGCGGCCTCGGACGGTTGCACCTGGATTTTGTGTGACTGTGCCACAAAGCCAGATTCTTATTTTCGCGGGACGAGCTACCCGTCAATGAGGAACCGGGCTGACATGTTTTGATCTCGTTGCATCGTGGATAACCCAGCTTCAGACTCGCGTCGAGAAGCCGCCTCGTCGGCCCCTGGGCAGGAATGAAGCAAGGCGGGATTCAGGTTCGGATACTTGCTAGAGGTTGGCGTGCCGCAGTTACGCATGGTGCAGTCCTCTTTCTCTTCCCTTCTTGCATCGATGGTTGTCATCTAGCGGTGTACAGCCAGAGATCGGGTGAGGATGAGAGGGTGAGAGGGTGAAGTGTGGATGGTTTGACAAGTCATCACCGCAGAGAGACGTACCCATTCCATCCAAGTTTGGGGGCGGGAGGTATCAAGCTCGCTACGTACTGTGGCTGGAGCCTGAGTTGGCGTGTGGGGCTCGCGCCATGCAGTTGCACCAATGAGAAAGGCTTTGGGATGCTCTAGGTGCACGCCCCCTCCGTTACCCACTTCCTGGGTAGTGAGGCTTGAACCGCCTCCACGTTCTCGACCGAATTTCGCCCATTTCACTCATTTCGGGCACACGACAAATCAACCACACCTCGTCAACTCATCGAGCCCGAACCCGACTGGACCTTTGCTTTGCAACAACACCCAACGTCACCGGACAGATTTCCATACCCTACCTCCCTCGATCCCTGATTAAACCCGTGACAAAAGCACCACCAGCGCCAGAGTGCCTACAACAGCCCAACAACCGACTGGGTCGTGCGTCTGACTTGCATACAACGAACGGGACTATCCAGCCCTACTGTGCATTGCTCTCGCCCCAGCCAACGAAACAATTGTCCGGTTGACACCCAAGACGCTTGGTTCCTGAACCCTGTTGCGCCGTCACAACTCCTTCGGCAACTTCTATCGACCAAGTTTGCCGCCCTCTCCCCCTACAGCCTACCTACCTACCTTACCTTCCTCTACGCCAGAACCTCCGAGGAACTCAACCCACCCCACGTGTTCCTTGCAGCCGACCATTAGCCCGAATCCAATCCCACTCGGACCAGGAAACCAGACCAAGCCATCCACCATGGCCGACGTTCCTCTGCAAGTCATTTCTGAAAACTCCTCGTCAGAGCGCCGTATCACCCCATCATGGACCATCAGCCAGCTGAGGTCCAAGCTGGAGCCCATCACGGGCATTCCCCCTTCGTCCCAGAGAATCAGCCTCAAGACCGCTTCGGCGAGCATTCCGATTGAGGCTGCCGATGAGGACAACGCGCATTTGACAGCTTTCCCGCTCGCCCTATGCAGAGCTGCATGTAAGTAGGGCTGTGTTCTTCTACCTGTACCCCTTCTCAGCTCGCCTATGGCGGCTCGCTGGCGCTTCTCCATCCCCGATCTGCCTCGCCACCATTGTTCAATACGCATATCCTCACTAGCCGCCTCGCCAAATTCAGTGACGCGGACAAGGCGGCGAAGTTGCCACTCAGGCCCTCGCCCTAATCATCTTGAGGCCTCCCATGGCGATGCCCAACTGGATATCTGGCGTTTTGTTTCTCTGGAGTGTGCTGTGCTAACAACGCATCTTTTAGGTGGCTGACACACGGCCGGCAGGAGCCCGCCCGAACTTCACAGACACCACGGGTGTTGAGAAGTATGTCATGCCGGAGGAGGAGTATGCCAAAAAGACCGACTCCGTCCTGGCATGGAAGAAGGCCCAAAAGCTGGGTCGCTTCGATCCTGAGGCGCCAAGCATTGAGGAGGCCAAGATTGCGGCTCTCCAGCAGGAAATTGACCAGCGGGGCATTGCAGTAGGCAAGCGTTGCCGAGTTGGAGGCGAGGATTCTCGCAGAGGTGTCGTCAAATACGTTGGGGATGTGAAGGAGATCCCCGGAGGCCTGGGTCCCTGGATCGGGATTCATCTTGATGAACCCGTTGGAAAGAACGACGGCAGCATCAGTGGAACTAGGTATTGGGGCGAGGATTCGACCTTGAAGCATGGCGTCTTCGTGAGGCCCGAGCGGGTTGAGGTTGGCCATTGGCCGGTTCTGGACGACTTGGAAGACATGGAGGAGATTTGAAGAAAGGAAACGCTCGGCGCCATCGTTGCCGCGCTTGGAGTCCATGGCGACGGGCTGACCAGGCGGTCGCGTGGCTACGCGAAGACAACGAACCCCTTTTCTTCTCTGGAACGTTCCCCAGGTCAAGTCCGAACACATATTTCAGACGAACGCGAACGTGGAAGTTCGATCATGCATTGATCGAAAAATTCCAACTTGTTCGCGGAGAACGCTGGCCCAGAAAAGCCGTTGACCAAACGGCAAAGGGGCGTTGGTGCAGTAATGACAAGATTCGATGCTTTCTCCCGTTTCGAGTATTTCGCCCTGTGTGCAAGATGATCAGCTAAACACTATCGTCAAATACCAGACCAAACCTGTGTCAGCGATATCGGACGACGTCCAAGTCTCGCTCTCGAGTTCTCGATGCTTTCTCCTGTTTTCGGCACATCTTTGGATGAACCGACTGCCATGGCGTGGTTCGTTTTCTCTCTTCCAAACATCAGACTTGACGTTCCTGCTCCAAAGAACCAACTCTCGTTCCCGCCGGGCAGAAAGTCTCCGAGTCGGACCCGGCGGCATAACAAAGCCTTGCTCTGTGACCGGCTGCTTCCCGAGCCATGTCGTTGCGTACAATGCTCGCCCACTGGTTTCTACGTCCGAAACCCGGGAGCCTTTGGCAAACTCCCACGATTCCCAGTCCAACGACTTTAGGGTCGGACGAATCGTCCACATGTTCAGCAAGCTCGCGGGCTTCTTACCGGACTGAGGGCCTGTATGACAGCATATGGAGGTCCACCTTCTCCAGCGCTGAGCCTCCTTGCGGTTGACCGCTTTGCCAGTCTCTATGAAGATGGAGTGCCTTGGCGTTGATTGGTTTTAATTTTGTTCTGGCAAAGGCAGGCGATCGCGAAACTTCATAAACGAAAGGCTTCTCTTCATCCCCTCCGTCAAACCATCACAACGCCCCTTTTGGCAGTGACTTCATCCGACAGGGTCCGTTCCCTCGACGTGACTCGATCGTGGCAAGAAACACAAAGGCTCGTTCTCGGTGCCTGAACTCCTGACGATGGGCCAAAGGCAAAATGTTGAGAGGGAGTAAGGGGAGAGTTTGTGGTGTGTAGGAGAAGCTACCAAGAAAAGCTTTTGTCGGGGACCAGCATGAAGAAGCCGGCATCATCATCAGCTCCGAGACTTTGTGAACCTTGAAGCATTCACATACTGCATAGTACAACTGCATGAATGACAGGCAACTGCCGACCTCGCCCTGGGAGATGTTTGCGGCTCAACAAAGCGGGTAAGAGACGGGACTGTCTGGGGAAGGTTCGGTAGTCAGAATGCTGGTCAGCAGCCAAGGATCCAGGATCAGCAGACTTCTCAGACACAGGCTGTGTCTGAGCCAGCTCTACGACCGCCTGGTCCAGGTCCTGCAAAAGCCATAAGCGTCGCCCGCGACCAACAGTTTATCCTTTCGCTCTAGGCATCTCCCTTCTTTTCCCATTACGACGGAATCGTGAATTGCAACGCGAAGTCCTTGGGAGTGGCAAATCTGCTGCAAATCTACGATTATGAATATGGGGGTTGCAAGTTGTCCAGGCTACAGTTATCAACCCAACCTCGACGAGAGTTTGCAGATGAAGGCGGGGACAGAAAGAAGAAAGAAAGGACGTTGAGATGCAGTGGGAGACGGGATTTCCTGTCACGCGGAAGGCATGGGGTCAAGTTTGGCATCTGAGACTGAACGGCGGTCGATCACCAAGCAGAGATGCGAAGAAAGTTCCGAAGGAGCCGAATGGGGGGGCGGGCGAACCGCAAACAATGTTTGCAGTGGCATGGCGTTCGTCAACTTGAACTGGATGACGACGGAGTAGAGCACACCAGCGTTGGACGAGATCAATGCAGATAATGCAACGGCAAAGGCTATACTATCTGATAGGCCAAGCGTTCCATCCCTACCTGCCCAAATTGTCCAGAGTTCATCTTTCGAATGACGAAGGAAGCTTGAAGTTTGACATCGGAGGCGGGTGCCGGACGGCGAGTAACGGACACCGGGGTCCGGGTGTTTGATGAAGAGGGTTTGTTACTGTTTCTGTTCTCATCTTGATGCGCCAACGAGGAACAGCCCGGCAGGCCGCGCCGGAGAGAGAGCCGGGCATGCTGGTCTCGTCGCCGGAAGACAGATTTGGGGTAAGTTGCCCAGGAGGGCTTTCCCTTCGCCGTGTGAACTCGCTAGAGAAAGTATGAGCGGTTGAGGGTTGTGCCCCCCCCCCCCCCCCCCGTAGCTGGCTGGCCGGTAACATGCACAAAAGGAGGGTTTCGCTGATCACACAACCTCGGAGGCGGTTTTCAGAATGAACAAAGTGGCAGCATCATGACAGGCATATCGGCCGAACTGGCCCAACAGCTGATCAAGCGGGCAACTTCTTTCCATCGGCTCGGGATTACGGCGCAGTCCGAAGAACGCACGGCGGAGAACAATCGCGTGGCGACGCGTAGCGAAGCTGTACAGCTAGCTGTGCAGCGAGATACCACATGCGCGGTATGGATGAAGGGGCAAATACACGTTACTTATCAATGGCAAGCCGAGGAAGCCGCCCCTGGACAGGCGTGAGAAGTCCGAACCGACCGGAGTGCCGACATCACCTGATGTTCTGAACCCAGAAGTGTCGAAGAAGCATATGGGCCCCAGATAGCCCGAGTCTGTGAAGAATCTGGACCTGGGCTCGAACACGACCTGGCCGAACTGTGTCACAAGTCAGACGCGTCCATGAGGTATAGGATGTCCTTGGAGGCAGTTCCGAAGTGCCGAACTAGTGAATACAACGGCGGCAAATCGAGGGCTCGACCTGGACGAGCTCGCTTGTCTACGACGCGTTTGCCGCGCAAGGCTGAAGTCCTGAAGGCGAGAATTCTGTTAATAGTGACAGTTGCGTGTGAGGTAGAAAGGGGCGGTGGCTGTGAGGTGAGGATGCTGCTTGTTGCAGTGCGTCAGGTTCGGGATGAAGGCATGAGAAACAAGAGAAGGAAAATTTTTGCGGCGGCGGCGAGATGGGTCCATGAGCGGGCAGAGGTTTGAAGGCAGGGAGGTAGAGGAAGAGTGGTGCAGAGGATGGCGGGTGCTGCAATATAGCATTGAGCTTTAACGGTTTGAGTTGCGCTCAAACGGGGCTTGCCGTCTCAGCGTGTCGGAGGTTCGCGATCGCTGACGCTCAGCTGGGCAATCTACCGCACACACATCGGTTTCTCTTACAGGACACTCAAGGTCAGGAACAGGCAAAGCGAACGAACCCCGGACTCCTGACAGGGGATGGACGGGGATTTGTTCGGGTGCTGGGCTGAAGACGGGGAAAAGATCTGACTGCGTTCCCTTTTTTAATTCCTCCGCCCGAGGTGGGAGTGGGAAAGGGGGCCGGGGCCGGGGCCGTGGCCGTGGTCGCGCGTCAATTCGGAAACCCGTGAGAGATGTCACAGGGCAGTCTCGAAGCCTGCCAAGACCGGGTCCAACGGTTGCATCAGATGCGTCAGCGATCGGTGTAGGTCCTTTGAGTGGCGGCAGATGAGGCTCGACCTGTCCAAAGGGATGCAACGCAGATGGATACCATCAGCCCTGGTTTCCTGCTGCCACACGCGCACAGGACAAGCGACAAGAACAGCAAGAACAACAACAACAATAACAACAATCCACGACTACGACTGTGGCCTATGGCCTATGGCGCGTGTTCCATATGTTCCATCACCTCAAGGGAGGGGGATGGGGGCTTCGGCAAGCTCCCGGCGCCTCCGTATTTGACGCGAGGCTCTTCGCGACACGTCTCGTATTTCAAGCCAGAGGCAGGTTGAGGCCCGGGTTTCTTCTGCGATGCGGCTGTGTTGTGTGTCGGGCGCCTATATTGTTATTGTCGTATTGTTGGTATGTGGCCTTGCGCAGTCGGTGATTCTGTGCGGTGCCGTGCAACGGTCTTTCTGAAGGCCATTTCATTCATTCACTGCATCCGCGGTTGGCCCCGGAAGACTAGAAACTCTCGGGTGCGGTGCGTGGTCGGGTCGGGAGGGCATGGTTCAATTCGCAGCGCCCATGTCACTGGAAACGAGAGAATGCGTCTTCAATGTTGCCAATTGATGGCCGTTTCGCGGCAGATGGACGGGCAAACATCAGATACATGAGCTCACATCATTCGAAGGCGTACGTGTACGTGTTGGCTACTGTGTCTCCAACAAACAGAGGTTCACTTCGGAGACTTTTCCCAGCGGAATCTGTTTGGTGCAGCGCGGGCGGCGACACGGCACGGCACATTTATCCATGATGACCCCACCCGACCTTGCCCGGAAAGGCATCTGAAGCCTGAAGCCTGAAGCCCGGAGCCCTGTCAGAAGGGCGGGCTGGAACCTGAGAGGCCTGATGGTGATCACGGCAGCGTCTCGCAAGTGAGAAAGTCTGAAGCCAAGCCTCGCTCATCCGCCCTCGGAAACCTGGCAGTCTACACAGCATTCGTAGCTAAGGCACTCGGGAGCGATGTGATAGGCGCTGCAGAATTTCCGCGGCGAAACTCTGGTGTTGATTCCCCGGGGGGCAACGAGCCAGTCAGACGCGAGGGAATAAGAAAAACAGCGGCGACATTGATGGATTGCTGTGCGGTAGAGTTCCCGCCTTCCTTGCGCGCGCCTGGCAATCGGACCAGGTTCATCTCAGGTCTCGACGTGTGAGTTAAGGTGCGCCAACGGACGGCATGGCGACTCGCGGTAGGGATTGCGGGATGGGGGGATTCTGAGATTCTGCATCTAAATCTCCTTGCGCCCCGTCGGTCTGCTGCGACTTTGCGGCTCTGTCCTTCGTCGTCATCGTCATCTGTCATCCTGAGTGAAGGACACAGAAGAAAGAGAACGTGCTCCTCTCTGTTCGAAACTGCCGCCGGAGCGCCGTCTCGTCGACAGCCTACATACAGAGTAGATGCTCACGGCATCCCCGTCCTGCTGCTGCAGCTGACCCGAACTTGCCTGAGGTCCCGGGCTGACCTGTGGCCTGTGTCGCTGCGACTGAGACTGACCTCCGCCGTCGCTCCTCCACATTCGTCTTGGCGTTGGCACATCCTCCACTGGAGCCAGCACCCAGTCGCTTACACCAGGTACTTGGCTCTCCCTGCTGTTCACCACCAAGCAGCCGTGTACCTTGAACTTGAGCCTACCTCACCTTACCTGCGTGCCGCCGCTACCGTTCCCATCCTTTCCGGCGGCTGACTTTTGTCTTCGTCGCTCCCGCCCTTCAACCACCTCCTCACCACACCACACCATTCCAACCACAAACCACTGCCGACCTTCCCATCTCCGACCCGGCCGTTCCTGTCGTCCAACCTTATCAACGACATCACCGCCAGAGCACCGCGTCGAGAAGAAGACGTCCAACCGCCCGTCTGTTCGACGACACACATACAGCGTGCTCATCCATATCGGACGCATTACACTCGGCGCGACGACCATTTCTTTGCGGATACCGGAATCCAGAGAAGATGACCATCTGATATCGGCGGTTCCGAGGAGATGTGACACGCCAATCCCCCCATCTTCCTCACAAGTCCAGTCCTGCAACCGAGCGATCCCGACCACCCACGTCCTACCGTCTTCCAGTAACTCCTGCCGCGCAACTTCCCGCCTGACCGCATCGACCGCATCGCACCGCAGCGCACCGCACCGCACTGCATGCCCATTCGCAACCGCACTACGCTTCTTCCATCGTCGTCCCTTTTGCCTTTGGCTCAAGGTTTCCACCTTTCCCTCCACTGACATCTGTGTCGGCCCCGCCAATTTTACCGACATCTTAACCTCGCCTGTCATCCGAATTTCGACTTCAGTTTTCCTCCGTCCGCACCAAGCGACGTCGACCGTCGCGCGAACGTGAGAGAAGGGAAAGAGAGCGTCGACATCCCGAGGCGACATGGCTCGTTCGTTGCTTCGCGGCTTGGCCTGCGCCGCTGCCGCCCTCACCACGGCAAACGCCGCCACCATCGCCGCCCAGAATGACATTCCCTCATGGAGCGAGAAGTCTGCCATGCAGCTGTCGCTGTCTTCTGCTGGCGGTGACGTCGTGCCTCTGACGTTCATCGTGATGCCCTCTACCGAGAGTCTAGGTCTGAACCAATCAGACGTCGCCCGAGGGGTATGCACCAGGTCTCCATCTCGACGGGTGTTCTCGTCAAGATAAGTCAACATTGCTTACGTATCAATAGACAATTAAGATCGAGGGCACCATGGTTGCCGCCACCTCTTCAAACTACAACTCAATCAACCAGAACTCCCAGATTGCATACCTGTCTTGCGACGACAATGATGGCAGCGGCTTCATCAACCCAAACATGATGCTATCCACGTTGATGGAGAACAAGCCAAGAGCTATTGTGTTGTACAGCACCGTCGGGAACTGGTGCCAATTATCTGGGGACGTCTCGTACGGCTCCATTCTCACCATGGCGGATGCCGGAGACGCGTCGCAGGCCCTGCACATCCTCAACGGCACAAATGAAGTGGACGTAATCAAGGTGACCATCACTGGAAACGCTACGTCTGCCAACGAGACTGGCAACGGTGGAGGCGGTAACAACTCAGCGGTCGCCATGAGCATCCTTTACAGTATAACGGGTCTTATTACGCTGCTTTTTCTCATCATCATCGCTACGGGTGCGGTAAGGGCACACCGATACCCCGAGAGGTACGGACCTCGCAGCGCGTTCAATGGCCGTCCACGCCAGAGCCGTGCCAAGGGCCTTGCTCGCGCTGTTCTGGATACCCTGCCCATTGTCAAGTTTGGCGAGAGGCAAGAGGGTATCGCTAAGCCCGACCCAAATATTGAGTTGGAGAGCGCTTCAATTCAGAATGAAAGAGGGCCTGAGAGCCGCAATGAGCAGAGGCAGCAGGATACTGTCCCAGCGAATAAGAGCGCAGCAGCCACAACAACGACCACGGCCATCGCGGCAGAGGCAACCAGTGCGTCAGCCGCAGCTGCAGTTGCCACCGGAGCTACGGCCAAGACGGCTGCCTCTGAGAGCAAACCTGAGACCACGCCTCAAGACGAAGAGAACTTGGGCTGCTCCATTTGCACAGACGACTTCGCCGTAGGTGAAGACGTTCGAGTGTTGCCCTGCAACCACAAGTTCCACCCCAACTGCGTTGACCCATGGCTGGTCAACGTCTCGGGCACTTGCCCACTCTGGTGAGTTGCTCTCTTTGAATTTTTGTCGACCGGGAGACTTTCTAACATATTCTAGTCGTCTCGACCTGAGACCCCAGGGTGATAACACTGAGAACCGGCGATGAACTTCCCCCGCCACTGGACCTCGATGGTCACGAGAGTGACGGGTCATCAACCACACAGAGACGGCGGACCCGGCTGTTTGACCTGAATCGGTTAAGACATGCTTCCGCCGAAGAGCGCATTCAGGCTCTGCGGCAGTATAGAACACAGCAGCAAGGCCAGGACGCGTCCGACGGGCCCGCTGGTGCCAACGGTGACGAGAGACAGGAGAGAAGTCGCAGAGCAAGAATGGCCGACAAGCTGCGGGAGAAGTTTCGCATTAGAACAAACCCCCAGTCTTAAACCTACCTGCCTCCGACATGAGCCTCTCGAACAGGGGACGAGCGTACGAGGCATAGCGAACTTGCAGTTGCAAAGGCTGGAACAAAGTTGACGAAGGAGAGAACGACATTGAAAACAGCATATCGACAGCACACTGCAACGATACAGGGTGCCTTGTTCAAGCGTAAAAGCGGGCAAGGACCCCCTTCTTCACTTCTTCGACGGATAGACATTGGCGTTACAGGAATAAAGTCACACTGGCGGACATTTTCAGCATTGTACGGCGTTTAGCGGACATGGAACCACGACGGACTGGTGGTCACTGGCGAACCCTAATACTTTCGGCCGGAGGAGGCGACTGTATATCAGGTGGACTGTGAGGACTCGACGTCCATGGCATTGAATATGAATCACAATGGGCTATGTTGGCCAGGAGAGGCAGGTTCGAGGAAAACAGAGGCCCCGACATGGAGGGCTATGAAGCATCTCATCCACGATTGATCACGAAGCAAGCACACGTCCTTGGTGGCATGCACGACAGTACATAGATAGAAGAATGGTGAATGAAGATTTGAATTACTTGACTCGAGTAGCGGCAATCACTTACTTGACCTCGGCAGGCTGGCCACTAGGGCCGGCGTTTTGAACATGCTTGTTCGTTTGTGGAGGATGGAGCAAACGCCGAGCCAACGATGGACAAGCCACAAAAGGCGCGGCCAGTCGATGGGAAGCCCAGCCGACTCGGCCGGCGTTTTGACTCGCGGGAGGCCGAAAGGATTCATTGCCTTTGCTCTTTCTTCCCCCCCCTGTTCTCTCTGTCTCTGTCTCTCGCAGATCTTTGAGCGGGGTGATCTACCTCACCCACTCTCGCTCAGCCTGCTAGCCTCCTTACGTCTGCCTTGGTGCCTTCCCTCTCGCTGTTGCCCGGCTGGCAATACAACTGGTGGCGGCGGAGTGGAGGAGGAGGAGGAGGAGGTGGTGGTGGTGGTGAAGGAGAGGAATGCAGAGCCGAGCTAGCCTCGACTTGGTAACCCAGCCCACCGGAGGAGGGGCGGGACGGGATGGGATTTTGCCGTTTCTTTTGCTTTGGCTGGTGGCTACCTTTGGGCGATAATCAGGGGGAGCCACAGGGGGGTCGGGGTGGGAAGCACGGGGAAACGAAGGCGTCGCGGGCAAGTGTTTGGCCGGCATATCTCCTAAGGGGGTAGAGGCGTTCATGATGGCGGTTCTTGTGTGCTTCGTCGCCGTCGTATCCTCCTCCAAGTGTCGATCTGTCTGGATTTGGGGGGCATGGTGAGGAGCCGGCTGTTCGCCCCGTTGGCTTGGCATTTCCGAGGTATCGTGACGGACTCTTGTGGGAGGCAGGGTTGGACAATCACAACATCTGCGGGTTGATTGTGACATTCCAAGAGGCTTGATTCAGGTTGTCAGGGCACGCAGAACGGCCTTGAACTGGCCGGTTGGGCTTACAGACGGCCGCGGGGCTCATTCAGTTTCGCCATTCTTTTGCTGGAGAAGTCCGGTGCAACGAGAGACTCAGTCACCGGGTTCCTGGGCTCCGGGCGAGGCAGCGTCTGAATCCGCAATGCCAAGTCGGGAGTGAGATGCCTTGCCAAACCCTTTGAAATGGAAAGGCTCAAAAGTCAAAGGACCCGTACCACCCTCTGTTTTAGGGCTGTGGCGCGGTGATTCAACGCCATTCGACTGCGGAGACCTGGGATTGTCTTGGGTCTTTCCTGGTTCCCAGAACCATCACTCCCGAGAATGCGATTCTTTCGGGTCGGCGAAGTCTGTTTTCAGAAGTGTTCACGGCGGATCTGGGTGTGGCTGTCGCGGGCTCAGCATCACGCGGATCCCAGGTAGACTGCGGGCATGTCTCAGAGGTTAAACAATAAGCTTGAAGTCTTTTTGCGCATAGAGACATTTGTCACGGGCACCTTTTCGAACCCCGTTGCTTCTGGAGGGCTTCTCTGTCCACTGGCAACGTGAACGCCTCGAGGGACTGGGCTGGCGGCACCTTCCACACGTTGCGCGCGTGCAAGTCCACGCAGTTCAGCCCGCACGTCTATCAGCTGGGGGAACGAAACGTGCGGTGAGCGTGGGCGTAACCTCTAGATGGGCGTTTTGGTTTGCGCCAGAGGAAGCCTTGGAATCGTTGGAATGTCAGCTGTCTAGGTGAGAAAGGGAGACTACGAGGTAGCCTCCAGGTCTCAGACACGGACGCTTCCGTGAATGAAACCAATCGAAATATCGATCGCTGGGAGGCGTCCCGAAGATCTAATCAGGCTGATGAAGGAGTGTTCCGCATCGCATCGAAATACCACGGTGGATTCGCAGGAAAAGGGGCCGGGCACCCGGGGAAGCAGAAACAACTGGCTCACGGCGCCGTCGTACGCAATAAACCGAGAGTGTGAGACTGCCGAAGATACGGGGCGTTCCGGTCTAGTGGGAAACAAGACAAGCGGAGGATGCTAGCACTTAAAGCAGTCGGGCGTATCGGCGTCGTGGTGTATTATTGTATGTAGTAGCAGTGTGCTGCCCCGCGCCGCCCGACGTGGCTGACGATGTGTGGCTAAACGATGATGACATGGGTGGTTGTCGGTGTCGGGCCATTCAACCACTTGTGGACCCCTGTTTTTTTGTCCTTCCATGCTGGGCTGTACTTTCCCCAGACAAGTGAAGTCGAAGTGCAGCACGGTCCCTCCGTTCCCGCCGAGGCGAGCAGGAACAGCCAGCAATTCCGGCAGGATGCTGTCCGTGAGAGCTTCGGAGATGTGGCTTGCGCTCACGGGCCCCTCTCAGCGGGGCGGGATCCCGCAGAAGCCGCTGTCATTGGATGTTTGGGACCTGGATTGTGTAAAAGTGGAGTTTCGTTCTTCCGAGGACGGTGCACTGTGAAAAAAAAAAAAGGTTTGGTCCCTGCGCCGTCGTCCAGCTGGGGCCGGATGAATGTGCGCAATTGTCCAATAGCAAGACGACGTCTCTCTCCTCGGGCTGCTCGTCTCATTGCTTGCTTATCCTGTCTTCTTGTCAACCGCTTGTTTCTCCTTGATACCCGGGGACTGGGAATACCTTTCTGTGTCGTCACACCTCGCATACCGTCCTTGGGCTCTCGTGATCCAGCGCCATATCTTTGGTTTTCAGTTTGCTTATCTCCTAGCATGGGCAACTGCAGCCGCAGGCTCGTAGACTTGGCTAGATTCTGTATGGTCGCGTTTTTGGGTCGGATTGCATTACGGGATTTGCGCCCGCCGCGTTGCACACCATCTAGCGCATAATGAACAACAGAGAGAGAGTGCAACGTCAGCTCGGGCGTCGTTTCTGGGACTGCAGGCCCTGCTCTCGCAACACGTTTGAACGGTACAGCGCAGCCTGCAGACGGGAGATGAACGCCTCAACGACGACGACATCTCCTCGGCCAAGGCCACGCGCCTGACGTACATACTGCAACGCAGGCGAGCTTTGAGACCGGCTGCACGAAAGCGAGGGCGGCAGGAGGAGGGCGGATGGCAAGCAGCAAGACGGAGTGCACGGTGTTGTCCTGCCTTACTCCTTCCCGAATCCACCCCACGAGACGGTTTTCCGGCTGGCAGCCACATCTCAGCCACCAGACCGAGCACGACAACTTGCCTGCCCCGACCCGCGGAAGGTCCCCCGCTGCACAAAACACACAAAAGTCTGGACGACCATCTTACACGATATTTTGCGGATTATGCCTTCCTTTCCTAGACGGCCATTGCGACATCCGTGGCTCGCAAAGCTCTCAAGCTCCATCCAGTCCCGGCAACCTCCGGGTCTCACCATCTGCCTAGCCTCTGCCCAATCTCTCCTTCCCGTCAACGCGGTTGGCTGGCTGCCATCTGGATATCCCCCGACGACGCTCGACCCGCTAGCTGACGATGAGGGACATCTACCCTTCGAGCCTCCTGCAGCTCCGTGTGTTGTCTCGGTGTTAGGTGCTAAAGTCAGCCGCACCATCGAGCACACAATTCTCTCGGGCCCTCGTTGAACCACTAAGCAGTGGTTCTAATGGTCCCCTTTTCCTTCGAATACGGGCGCTGGCAATCGCACGCCAGATGACCCAG
The DNA here is from genome assembly GCA_018853505.1 of Colletotrichum camelliae. Taxonomy (NCBI): domain Eukaryota; kingdom Fungi; phylum Ascomycota; class Sordariomycetes; order Glomerellales; family Glomerellaceae; genus Colletotrichum; species Colletotrichum camelliae. The sequence continues at coordinate 5,118,569 of JAELVL010000002.1, read as the reverse complement.
CTCAAACGTTCGACCGAACTCTAGATCGTGACGATGATGCAAGATTGCCCGCATGTCCCGCCCACCCACAGACTCGAAAAGCCAGAAACAACTATATTGCACAAAGACTTCTCAATCAAACGCTAAACCGATCGTGCATCGAAGATATGGCATTTGGGATTGCGGAGGTGCGCCGAGGGCGTCAAGGACTCGAGTGACGGCCAAAAAAAACAAACCAAAAACCAGAGATGAAAGCGAAGAGAGCGATCTGACAACTTGGCTGTGAGTGCTTCTCGCCGGTCGGCCGGCGCTCTGCCACTCTCTCCCATCCATCTCTTGTTCTTCCTTTCCCTCAAGTTCATTTGCAGTCATTTAACCCCAATCGCAGAGTTGAACTTTCAAATCTTCTTTTTGGATCCTCCATCCTCCAAGCAAGCAGATACCTCTCGAGGCTGTGAGGTCACCGTCGGCCGTAAGACTTTTCTTAGTCGGCCTTTTCGGCGAATACTTGAATCTACATGGTCAAGCGGCTATATTGCTCTTTCTTGGTGTCTTGCCCGCCGGATGAGGCGTGGAATACCCAGTGAGGTCTCACACCGTTAGCTCGCCCACATCGGGATCCCTTCAGTCCCAACTACCTGAAATGCGGATACGCTTGGCGATCTCTCCGTTCCCCAGGAATGCGTCTGTTGTAGTTGCGGGAATGGGTCTCACAGATCCGCCGTGCCCGTGTAGAACCTTTCTTTGTTGTTGCTGCTGCTGCTGTGCAAGAACCAAAGGGAGACCCCGTCCGTCGTTCGGCCGCGCAACCGCGGAGCCGTGACGATGCGAAAGCCCACAGCCTCAAATATCAGCAAAAAGAAGGGACCCAATGTGCCAGGAGGTCAGGGCTGGCGGCGTCCCGTGTGCCGCAGACTAGATTGCTCGCGCAGCTCGAACAATATCCTCAGCGGGACCTGACCTTGATCGTCAGAGGCGCTCGGAGGAGGAAGATGAGCAGCAGCAGCAGCAGCAGCAGTACCTAGTCACGGGGAAAGGGTCCATGCTACAAACGTCCACCCAGGTTTCTAGCCTGCCGTCTTTTCTTTGTGGCGGACAGCTCCTGAAGCGAAACTACGCCAATGCTGGTGCTGGCTAGCGCGGGACGTCCGCATGTCCGCACTTCTTCCCGCAGTAGTCGAAATCTGTCAAGGAGGGAGGGCGGGTGGTGGTGGACAGACGGTGAAGCCTGCCTGTGCCTAACGATGCAAATAATACATCGTTAGGTTGCCTTGAGGCGAGATAGGGCTTCTTCGTTGGACCTGGTCAACATGGTGATTTAGCCCGGCGGACCGTCGATAGTGGGCCGCGCTGGTTGGTTGTTGGGCGGGATCGGCAGCCAGGTTCGACCATGGTCCCCTGTCGCCCCGTTGCAGATATTCAGCTGCTGCGTCGTCTGGTTGGAGGCATACTTGGTAGCTTCTGCTAGGCCAGCGAGCACACACAGCAAGAAAGCTGCAAAGCCAACGGAAGCTCCCACCACCATCACCGCTCGGTGGATGGGCCTTCCTGTCGCGGATTTCTTCTTTGTGCCTTTGACCTGCAGCCGAGAAACCCAGAGACACCCGACGAGAGACAGAGAGAGTGGAAGACACACATCGGATTAGAGTTTATCTCTCGTAACGATTTGCCCCTCCACCTCGACTCAGGCACCCTGTCCCCCGTCCCGTCACCGTGACATGAGCTTGGCCACGAAACAGCCTTTGGCTGCTGTGTTTCCTGTCGTCACCTGTGTCTTGGGTGCTGCAGTCCACGACCCGATGAGGTCCTTGTTCCTTACCTTTTGCCTTACCGTTTTCTCCGAGGGCTGGAACCTGGGCCGACGGAATGTGCTTCCCTGCTGTCTTTTCCATGTATTTTGCGAGAGAACTCTCTCTGCCTACGGTACGTAAATGCTCTTTTGCGTATCCATGTGTGCACGAGCACACGTCTTCTCCGAGCCGCACCACCTCTCCCTTGCATCCTCATTTCCGTTTACCACGGGGCCTGCGGCTGGGCACCACGGTACGTGTGTACAAACCGTTTCTCCTCATTATTAGCCCCCAAGAGAATCCATCAGAGCCTGTCTGTCGCTTTGGAATCCCCTTCCTTTTGGCTTGCATCAGGGGCCGCTAGCTATCCCATTGATACTCGTCGTACCTACCTGCTACTAAGCGGTAGCCCATTTTCACTGTTCAACGCCGTCACTTGTTTAAAATACCAAGATCGTACTAGCATCTCTTGGCAGGTGGCTTGCTCCGAGTCAACCAGCTGCAGCCGGACCTAGACCGGTAACTGCCACAAAAAAAAATAGGAAGAAGAAACCGAGCAGAAACGCCTTTTTATTTCCATCTTCTTATGCTAAGTGGGCTTGAGTCTTACTATTGACCATTCAGCTGGGCATCACGTACGTCTCTGGATGGATGCGCCCCTCCCCCCCCTCCCCTGCCTCACTTTACCCACCAAGGGGGAGGAAGACGAAGGAAAGAGACGTAGCCACGGATAAGTTTATTCCTCTTCGCCTACAAGACTACTTTCTCACCCCTTGCCTCTAGCGCATCGGACCTCCTCCATCCTTGTAGCAGCACTGGCTTTTTGGTCTGTACCGTACCGCACCTTAGCTTGCCCCTCTCACCCGTCCGTCCTTGCACGTACGCTTCGATCACCTGTTGGACGAAACTTAAAGACGGTTGTGTCCCCCTCCCAGACATTGCGAGACGAAGGTAGCTCGGACACCCAAACCGTCGATCTCTTGCCTATAGCGTTCCCGGTTTGTCTTTGGTATATAGTTCTTCAGGCCCTTTTACACCTCTGCTCGGAGCTTCTCTTTACCTCCCCATGTACGAAAGATAGTGACGCCGAAAAACGAATCCCTCGACATCGCCTTTTCCATTATCCCCCCTCCCCTTGCGACGACCACCCGAGGGAATCAATACGGATATCGGGACATGATGGCTCCAATGGTGCTCCCCCGAGCGGACCCCGCCGGGCTGCACACGGTAGAGCCCTTGGCGGGCACGGTGATGAGCGTCATCATCTGTCTGGTTTCCATCAGTATCATCTCAGGCTTCATTGGTAAGTGGATATCGCGGGAAGCGGGTGGATCAGTGGGGGCTACGACCGGGATGCTAATGAGACCTTGCAGCCCAAAGAAGCGCAGCGATAAAACAGTGGAGGAGGATACCGTTCGTGGTGTGGTGTAAGTCGACCACACAGCAAACCAGGAATCCAAGGACGACAACGTATACTAACGACAGTCTCCAGTGGTGCTATTAGTCTATCTCGACTCCTACCTGTTCGTCTTCGTCACCGCGGTTCTACAATTCGCCCTCGGCGTCAACACGAACATCCAAATTTGCGACGGCGCTATTCTGCTGTGCCTTGTTTGCTACATCACGACGAAAGTGTTGATCTACCTATTCCTGGTTGAGAAAGCAGTGCGTACCCTGGATTTCGGGAAAGGAGGTTGAAGGACAGTTGACTGACGGCCTGTGAAGCACATTATCCGCGGCGCGACGAAGCCACGGCTCAAGTCGAAGCTTTACATTTTTAACTCGTTTGGCATGCTAGGCGTTTACGCAGTTATTGCCATCCTCAACTTTATCTTGTACGCGACCCGGACTCGACTCCAGATGGACGACAGCTAACAATGCCACAGCCGGATTACGAGGATAGACGACGGCCAGTGCTACATTGGTATGCAGAAGGTGTCGATGATCCCTCTCATCTCTTTTGACGCCGTCGTCAACGTCTACCTGACCATCCTCTTCCTCATCCCACTTAAGAGTGAGTTTCGTGTACTCAGTCCTACCAAAGCGCATCAACTGATCCAACAACAGGCCTATACTCGTTCAAGAACTTCCCCAAGACGCCTGCCAACGTCCGCTTGAGGACTGTCGCGTTGCGGACGTTCATTGGTGCCCTGTGCACGCTTACCAGCAGCATTGTGTAAGTTGCGGGCAGATAACATGATTTAAGCTCAAAGTTTCTGACTCGCTCCAGGAACCTGACTGTACTGATGGCCCTTGACGGTGAGCCCGGCTGGGTTTGCCTCATGTGCTGCAACAGCGATAGTATGCCTCCCACCCAACCATACCCTTGCTTTTCATCGGCTGACTCCATCCCCAGTTCTCTTCTCCGCCGTTGTCGTACAGTGGGTCACAAACAAGGACAACGCCGCCACGCAAGGCTCGTCAGGAGGTGCATCACGCAGCAACGATGCGAACCCCTTTGTGGTCGATGACTTCCGCGGCGGACCTGAAGGCGGCTACTCACCTCACATCGCCCCGAGCCAGAAGCATGTCATGGATGACATGGGCGAGATCTCACTCGACAGCAGCACCCGTTCCGATTTCGCCAATAGCGACAAGGGCTCCAGCGAAGCAGACCGCCAACGACACGCTTCTTCGGCGAGCACGATACCCTCGAGCGGGGCGGTGGTGGTGACGACAACTATCAAGCGCGAATCGAAGCCCGGGCCGGCTCTTTTCGAGGAGATGCAAATCGAGGACGGGTACACAGCACCGCCCAGTAATGCGTCGTCTAGACCAATGAGCGGCAGGGATCAGGAATTTGACAACTACACCAGGGGATCGCGGACGAAAATCACGGCCGGCAAGCGTTGATTGAGGACGACCAAGGAAAGAGCATTCCCACTGCTTTTGTTTTGTCACAGGCGGCGGCATCATATCCAGGGATCGCTTTCCTCTTTTCCCGGCGCGCAACGGTTGCACACTTACACAACATCATTGGCGTCACAACGGTTGCTTTTCTTTTCATCTTTTTTGGGGGGGATCGGACTGCCCTCACGGGGGTTCTAGGACGAAAGACACTACCGGAGTCAATTATTTTTTTTTCCTTTTTCTTGATATCACGACATTATGAGCTCTACGATGGGCTGGATGTCTTGTCTCTTGTTTCGTTTTCTATTTCCATCTATACACACGGGCAAATATGGTTGTTATAGGGGTGACGGTCTTGGTATTGGATAAGGTTACTGGGATATACACAAGGATAACTGGAAATGACGAATCTCTACGGCTCATATGAATTCTTTTGGTGTTTTTGGCAGGAGAACAGGCCCACTCTCAAGAGATATGGGAAATTTTCAAGGACATGGATCATTTCCGCATGAAGAGACAGTGAAAATGGGGATGGGTAGGAAAATGGGGTTTCTTGCACCAGTCACGAAAAACCAACAGGGTTGGACGGATCAGCGATCCGCCATGTTACGCCGCGAGCATTAGCAGCAGCACTGCAATGGCCGAGACAAAAACCAGTCTTGTCAGAATAAAGTATCACAATACTCGAGAGAGAAAAAGACGTGTAAACCTCGTGTATTGCAGTGTTCATCGCTCACTACTTGCGTCAGGGAGGGGACCCTTCGCCACAATCTCGATCAAATAAACTCACATCTCGTGACTGAACATTTGCCTTTTGGGGATTTGGGACGTGATTTACTCTACAGAAACGGGGAGCCAAGGCGGCGCCAGTAACCAACTAATGCCAGACCGATGGACTGCTGCAGCTGCAGAAATCGCCACCCAAGTTTAGTCGGGATTTCCCACGTGCTTGATATTTTCGCCTCCTCCTTTCCCATCTGCCGAACGTGCTTCTACGGCTCTTCTAGCGAACCCTGGACTTTCGTTGCACCTGGAAATTGTGTCGAGCGGCGGCGGGACGCCATGTGTCACACGTCGTACAACATGTACCCGAGTGCGCGGGCGTCGGAACTCGACTTCCATGCCACGTTTTATTCTTTTTTTCGTTTTGGCCCTCTTCGCTATGTATCTATGTATGTATGTACTGCTTTTTGACCCTAGTGTCTCGTAACATCAGATATCATCCATCCTATCAACGGGGGTGAAGTCGACCAGGGAGACAAGGGGGGGGAGGGTCGTCGACACCGACACGCGCCGTCTGGACGTTGTTTGTAATGCGAAAGGAATTTCAACGCATACACGTGGCTCAGAGATCCTCCGAAATCTTTCGCCCTCTGCCATCGGCCAGACCCTTGCTGCTACATCTACGCGGCGATTTCCCTCATGGAGTAGTGAGTAAGTCAGTTGGTCGAATAAGCCCCAAAAAAAAAAAAAAAAAAAAAGAAGCTCTAGAACTCGAGACTCGGGCCTTCTTCATCGGGACCTGAAAACAATGCGATATTGGAGCCACAAAAGCGGCCTTTATGTCCGCTCCCACCCAAAGCGAAGCGCCCGTTCCACCGATCAAAGACCACATGAAGAAGGGCTGCCCTGCCCTTCAAAAAATTCCCTCCCATGACTCTGCTCGTTGTCGTTTTCTCTACGAGCTTTGTGTCTGCCCAAGTCATGTAAATGAAGCTGGGGCTTGGGCTGCGCTGTAGCAATCATCCCAGTCCCAAGGCCAGGAAAGCCTGTCGGTTCCCCAGTCTTGGCTACCTTCGCGGCCCCTCTGTTCCGTTTGCCTTGCCGCTGCTCCACCTGCGTGTGGGTTGTTGCAAACGGAGGGTCCTTCGTGCCTCCCCCCGGGGCGGAGGAGGAGGCATCACCCATGGAGCTTATCCGCGGTCGACGAACGTCGAGTCACCAGAGCAAAACAAAGTTGCATTCCTGACTCTAGACGCTTGGACGCTCAGCCTGCTATCTCTCTCTCTTTCTCTCTCTGTCTCTCTCTCCTTGACCGGTGTTTGCTTGAGCTGCGCAAGAGCCAAGAATTGGCCCCTCGAGCTGTAAGTGTTGTATGATTTTAACTCGGACTACCGCTTCTCGGGATTTGCTGCCGTAGCAGAGAGAGGGAGAAAGAGCACGTAAGCGTCAGCACCTGTCTCGTCTAACAAGAACCCTTGCCTATCTTTGGGGCCTGTCTTCCGGGCAACGTGCATGCTTGTTCACATTGCTGCGTAAACGTGATTGTAGAGCTGCCGAGTTGGTTCTGAGAGAAGGGGGCGGGCCCATCAAAAAAGCACCGCACTGGGCTGGGCAGACTCTCTGCAAAAGCAGAAAAGGTGACATGTTGCGCATTGGCGTGTGTTGAAGCATGGGCATGAAGCATTGGGCAAGGCCCGGGCAGGTATCCTGCGGGCATTGGCCCTCTTGATGGGGGCTTCCCCGGATCATTCAAACCGCATACAGGGCGTCCGTGTTAATCCTCGCGAATTCTTCGCTCTTTTTCTTTGACAGCTGACTTGGGGCATTTTGACAGGATGCATTGGCTCTCTCTCTCTCGGCAGACGTTCCGAACCGGCGCTTGTTCGTTTCCTCCGTGCCGAAAAGAAAGGCACTTTTTCACTACACATGTCAGAGGAGGAGGAAGAGGAGGAGGAGGAGGAGGAGGAGAGGAGGAGGAGGAGGAGGAGGAGGAAGCAGCGGGTGCTTAGCTGGCAAGCGCATACAAGAAAAAAGAAGTATGTTCTTCTTTGCATCTCATTCGGTCAGAACTTCTACCTCGCACGCACCGTTAGATTACGAAAGAGTAACAGAAGCAGCGACCACTTAGAACGAAGAAGCACTGGCGTGGTGGCGGGCACCTTGTCCAATCTTTCTCCCTCCCTTCCCCCAAGCGAGGCGCAATACAAAAAAAAAAAGATGGGATAAAGTGTAGCGGGAGGGAGGGTTGATGCGTCAAACCCTAGCATTGCGGGCAAAAAGCGTGCTGCCCTCGCAGTGCCCGCGCATCATCACGCAATAACATCCCAAAGCGGCAAGTCGATGGAAAACCACATGGAACAGTCTGTATCTGCTCGCGTGGGAAAAGTTCGAGGGTAGCATTTCAGAAGGGCAAAGCAAACGAAGAGGAGGGGGGGAGGAGGGGGAGGAGGAAAAGGAGGGAGAAGGCGAAACGAAGATGAGATTAGAGATCTATCTACCCAGAAACCCAGATCTGCCGTATCCTGCAGTGTAGCTTCGCTCCTTCGTACTAGCCAGGCAGCACCACGTGTTGTGGTTTGCATGTAGCCAGTCGGAAGCGATGTTTGTGGTGTTACCGTGGCCAAAAGGACGACGACGACGAGGAGGAGCCAAAAAGCTAAGAAGCTCTTTCCCCGCCCAGTAAGCCATTGAGTGCGGCGAATATGCTTCCAGCCGTAGGATGATAACTATGTAAGCAAGTCTGCAGCGCTAAGCATGCATGGAAGAAGGTTAAATCAAGGCGAGCTCGGAGAAGCTCAGGGTTGGGTTGGGTTCTCAATGGACCGGTCGTTTTGGAGGTGGGAGACGATACCACGTCAAGACGGAAAAGTCAGGCTACAGCAGACGTCACGTCAGCATACTATGACATCTGAAAGCGACAATGGCCCTCCAACGTGTCGCTGCGCCAAGGAGGGCTTTATCTCGCATGTCTCGCCAGAGCCGCACCACGTCTCGTGGACCTTCCTCTGGTACGCCGCCGCATTGAAGGGCCGGACGGAGCATGGGAAAAGAAAGATGGCAGGACTCGACAGTGGTGTCTGTCTACTTACACTAGCCAGACAGACACTGCCATCTCTTCAGCTCGCGTGACATGCCGGGTTCATCTGCAACGCCGCGTTGTCAATGGGGGACACACACGAAAGCCGCTCCTACCGCCGGCCTATCCCCACATCACCGACTCAGGGCCGGGGGAAGTTTGTACATTGTCTTCAGTCTTCACTGCAGCCCCACTCCTCCCCCGGTCCAGCTCGGAGCAGCTCTGCAACGTACCCACCCCGAGAAAAGTCCCAAGCTCCCTCCCCTCCCGGGTGCAAAGAGTATCCCTACTTTTCGTCTCATCGATGAAAGCCAAGAGGCCAAAGAGACGGGAGAAACATCCTTCTTCATGCACCGTCCACCCCTGCCTGCTACGGTGTGCTTCCTTCCCCTCACGAGTCATGTCTTAAACCAGCTTCTACGGCTACGTTTGCATTCATTCCATTCTCTCCTTCTCTGGCTCACTTACATACACCATCCTTACGCAGTCTTAAGATCCGCAAGTGCCTCCATCCCCGTCCTCCGCACACACACACACACACCAACCAACAAGAACGCAAACATAGCCCAACGCAACTCTACTCGACCTTTCCGCCCCCGGCCTCCCTGTCTTTCAACTGATTTTTACATCATACCTGCCTTTAGTCTTTTTCGTCCGTACGTGAAGGTTGCGTCGGAAACCCTCTCCGGGAAAGAAGCTTCGAACTGGTTTTGAGGCAGTTTTTCTACTAGTCTACCGCGGTGCTACCTTCGCCCTGCCCTGCCTCGTCGTCTAGCTGCCTGCGTTGCGTGCGCGCGCAGCTGGATTTTGCTCACACCCAAGGACGAACAAGTGTCGAGGTCTACCTCATGTATCCGAACGGCATAACTTGGGGACCGGACATGGGCTGAGTTTCCTGCAAGTGCGGAACCGCATCAAACTTGACCCCCTCTCCGTCTGCCTGGCCACTAACAAATGGTTTGTGTTATTTACGATTTTTGTTGCATACCTACCTTTTCTTCCTCTGGTGGCTGTTGGGCAGAATATGTATCTACAACATGAAGCTAGCATCCGATATAGCGTTTGCTGGCTCGAGGACCTACGTCTACACACAATCTACACTCGTTGGAAGACTGTAGACACCCGCGACGGCAGCAACCACCAATTTTACACAAAGTTTTGGACAATGTCAGACATCCAGACGTCCCATCATCGGCATGCCGTTCAGTCGTCCGGCGCAATGGTGACACACAAACACACACTCTCTCACTCACTCACTCACTCCGGCAGACCACTCGTTCGTTCGGCAATATCACCATTGGTGAGATTTTCACCATCAAGATGATAATGGGCAAATTTGACCAGAAAATCTCGGCCGTGGCGACAAACTGCCATTGTCAAACACATGGCAAATGGCACAATGCCGTCGATCACGATCTGATTTTTCCCGTCGTCCTCAACACCATCTTTTCCATCGCGCGCCCCCCCTGGTGACCATATTGGACGCAAGCGACACTAGTTCTCTGCACGTAGCGTGTCAAACACGTGTGTAGATTTCCAAGCGGCGGTGAAGAAGAACATCGCCCGGCATGATGGCGCACCCTCAGGCGGCGGCCATTCTCATGTCCTTCATCCGTCCGACAAGCCCTTGACCTCCGCTACACCATCACGACTGCCATACTATGCATCCCGTCGGTCTCCCCTTCCCAAATTTTGGATGGGGATTCGTGACAGGTGAAGCACGGCAAGGGCGGCACACCGGCGCCGAAGCTATCTCTCTCTCTCTCCCGTCTCTCTCGTACTTCCTCACCATCGTCGAAAGGTAAGGTGTGAAAACGCCGAAAACAGCACCCCTTTCCTTCCCTCTCATATCCAGTCGGCACACCTTCATCGACACACCATCAGATTCATCTCTTGAACCTGCGTCGGCCTGAACCATGGCGGACGTTGTCAAGATGTCTATTTTGTCCCCGCATACGTGGCGTGAAATTGTGTGTACACTGGTTGGTTTATCCTATTCTGGCATTCTTTCGCCCCACGGTAGCATCATGATCTGCAGATATGTACATCATAGCCATCAACCCTGAAACCTAATTGAAGACGGATGACAGTTCTCACGAACTCTTGCACCCTCCCCCACAAACCTCGTCGCCTTCCATGCATACTCCAACCCACCAAGACGGCGCGACGGCGGCGGCGGCGGCGGCGCAACGTCGATAGAATTCGTTTGTCAGCAAGCAAGCAAGCAAGCGTCCCACGCAGGGCAGTCTCAATGTACGGAGGAATATGCGTAATACCATTAACTCTAACGAGTTTCTCAAGTTTTGTGTGTTTCCCCCATAACCCCATACAGGCATCGATCGGTACGACTGCCTAGACGGCTCCCACCTCGGGCCTTTATCCCGGAAAGCTAGAATGATGGAGAAGAAAGATGGAAGTCAGCATACAGTCATGGCCAATGAAACAACAACAAAGGCATACAAGGCTTACCTGCTGTAGGATCACAGGTGACACAGCAGGGCCCCCCATATCAAAGCTGCAGGTCAAATCTAAAGGGCCTTCTTCTTCTTCTTCTTCTTCTTCTTCTGCCTTGGCCCTACCTTACTCCCAGTCTTTACCGCCGTGTGTCCACCACCCAAGGGAAATGTCTCGTACGGCCCGATCAACGCACGGGCTCGTGACATCCGGCGGAAGTTTAAAGTGTGTACTCGCGCACACAAGCTGTTTGTGTCACCTCTCCCCAATGTCCTAAAGACTCGGAGCGGTTTGTACGGGCCACGGCAGACAGTAGGGCTTGTGTCTGTGTGTCTTCACGGGAAGGAACAGGGACTCGGAACAGCTTGTGACTTCGGGACCGAACCGTTTTTTGTTGCTAGTACCTTAGCAATTATCCGTTGGGGGGCGGACCGCGCACGTCTTCTTTCTTCTCTCACCGTTTGACCAAAGGGTCAACACCGTTTGCCCCCTCTAGCAGCAGGCCCAACTGCACGGGTCCGGGACAACAGAGTTCATGGCATCGTCACAGCAAGGACTCATAGAACAGGACAGCAGTTATTCCATGCTTTTTCTTCGGAGTTGGTAAGCACATAGCGCGGACCACAATGGGGTGGGTCCATGTTTTTATGATGAATGACGTAAGCCTTGGTGTAATGCCTGGTATTCCATTCCATGATTGTTTGTCTGATCGTAGCTCGTGAGTCTATCCTTTTGGTTCCTCGTAGGATCGTCCAAGAGCCAATTTCCCTTTTCTATGCCTCAAAAAGTCCGCAAACACCTTGCGTCGGGTATCCCATATTCTTGAGCCAATCCCGAGCCGAAAAAAAGAAGCATCCTGTGGGAAAATATCCAGCGAGTGACCACCCCCAGATGTGAAAAAACGAGAGTCCCGAAAAGGAAGAAAAGTAACTGTATGTACAGTAGAAGAAGAAAGAGAGAAAGTGCAATCCACTTTCAGAAAGTTGTCCATCCTTAACCCCAGAAACCGAAGAAATGCCTGTCCATCCCAAAAGTGAGGCGCGCTCGAGAAGCAAGTGAAGCTGACTTGGACTTCTTAAGCGGCGGAGGCGTAGGTCTTGCCGAGGGCGCTCAGGCCAGTGCCGGAGGTCAGGACACCATCGCTAACCATGAAGTAGGAGTAGCGGTCAAGGTAAGAGACGGCATCCAGCTTGGGGACGTTGGTCTGGACGAAGCTGGAGATCTGGTCGTCGCTGCCGAGAGGAGCGAACTCGGTGAGCCAGACGGGCTTGTTGCCGCAGATCTCGTGGACGGACTGGAGGTGAGAGAAGAGGGTGTCAGCAGCGTCGGAGGGAGAGTACCAGTGGGTGACGCAGAAGTCGTAGGCGCAGCCAGCGGTGTCGCAGGCAGAGACCCAGGCCTTGAGCCAGTCCAGACCCTGGCCGGCGATGTTGCTGTTGGTGATGGCAGGAGAGCCGATTTTGACCTTGCCGGAGTAAGGGTTCATGTACGTGACGTGGGCGGCGGCGGCGGTGGCGGCGTCCAGGTTAGCCTGAGCGGGAAGGTCAGGCTCGTTGAAGCTCAGGATGTGAGTAGAGCCGGCCTTGATGGCAGCGTCGGCGTTGGCGGTCCAGCGGGCAGTGTGTCGATGGGTCCCCACAGCATGGGAACGTAGTTGAGGCTCTCGGAGAGACCGTTGGAGGAAGAGTCCCAGTTGTAAGCCCAAGAGCACTTCTCGCAGCTGTTGCCGCTGGAGAAGAAGTTGCTGACGAGGCTGGCCGAGTTGTAAGCGAGACCACGCTTGCCGCCAGTGCTGGAGTGCTGACGGTGCTAGCAGCAGCGGCCTTGGAGGAAGTGGCAGAGGTGGCAGCGACGTTGACGGCAGCAGCCTGGAAGACGGCAGCGGAGGAGGAGGCCGAGGAAGCGGGAGCAGCCTGCTGGACCTTGGGGGCGTAGGAAGTAACCAAGGTGGTGGTAGGGGCAGGAGCAACGGGGTGGGGTAGGGACCACGACGATGCTGGTGGAAGTGGTGGTAGAGGGAAGGGGCGAGGAGGCGGCCTCAGCAACGGGCTGCTGGGCAGCAGGAGTGGGAGTGGGAGTGCTTGAGGGAGTGTTGCCCTCGAACTCGGTGACGGTGACCCAGTGGGTGACGATGTCGTACTTCATGGCACGCTTGTCCTCGTGGGCGTGACGGTGAGCGTTGAAGCCCATGGCCTGCTCAGCAAGAGCCAGAGTGGCGGCGAGGGAAAGAGCCTTATTGGTGTACATGTTGAAAGTCGTCGATGGAGTATCGGAAGGTGGTGGTTTGTTTCGAGGGGGCGTTTGCGTGAGTAGTGTCTATCGAGAGGTAGGTGCTTGTGAAAATAAGCTGTTGACTGTTTCTTTCCCGAAGATAACGAAGACGCGCGAAGTGCCAGCCGCTAGAAGGAGTGGTGGGTATATCGAAAGCTGATATCCGTACTCAGAAGGAGTGGTTATTGCTGTTTTTGGGTTTCGGTCTGTCAAAGACGCGAATAATGAAAGTGATGCGGTCGTTGTTGGAATTGTTAGCTGGACAACGAACTGCGAAAGCAAGGTCGAGGCTGGCGACCGAAGCTGAAGGAATGTGTTGTTGGCTTGGGAAAGGGAAGGACGAGCCGGTTGATGGTGAGGTGAGGAAGGGGAAACAAGAAGAGAGTGTGGGGGAAGAAGGCAGTTTAAGAAGAGTCGGGAACTGGCAACTGGGTACTGGGGGGGAAACAAAAACAGGCAGGCAGGGACGAGGAGGCGGAACGAAGGAAACAACTGGTGAAGTCGACGGGGAGGAGAAGGAGCGAGCGAACGATCTGTGGGTGTGCGGCGTGCCAACGCTGGCTAGACGCAGGAGCGACACGGGAGGAGGTGCGGGCTGTGGGTCCCGATGGGTCGGGGCTGCAGGACAACGGGGCTGATTCACGATTCACCACGAGGGATTCGGGAAGGAGCTGGGAGGGGGGGGCACCGGTACTCTGTACTGACTCTGGACCTGCCTATCCGCGCAACTCCCTCTCAGCCGGCGCCAGGCACAGGGCAGCTCTCTGCAGGGGGTAGTTTACGACGGCCCGGACGTATGTATCGCGCTTTCCAGGAAAGGAATCATGGTGCGGTAGTGGTTGCGTACCGCAGGAATTGTGGATGCGCCCAGGACGCCAGAACACGCAACTCGCTAGTCGTGACTTCCTCAGCTTTGGTTTACTGATTTTTCATCCTGCCATTGACCTCTACTGGCAGGTGGAGCATCCGCCGTCACTGTCGTGGTCGTCGATGGAAGGTCAATGGTGGTGGTCTTGGAACTTGGAGTAAGGTAGGTAGTGGCACAGATGGGACGGAATTGGACTGAGGAAACTCCCCTTGCGCCCCCGTGTCCCACCCCTGGCAGTTCATCAGGTCTTTCTTCGTCCGATTTTTCTTTGAGTCTTTTTTATTTTTCTTCGTTTTTGGGGGAGGGGGGATCAGATCAGCACCTCGCAGGCCCATGCTTTTTGTGGCACCCGTCATGGGCCTCAGGGCCTGGACTGACTCTCTGGCAACCAGGGCTTCCTCGACTGTTGCATTGGAGTTGCTGCCCAGAGCGGAGACATCAGAAACTGCCGCGGTGAATCACCGTATCACAGATAGCAGCATTAGAAGGTTGCCGATGCAGACGGACACTCGGGAGCCCACAGTGACATAACCCGCTGGAATTCTGCGTGCTAGTCACCGTCAACGGCCAACCAAATGTATGGATACCGAGACATAAGGGGGCAGGCAATGAACAATCCCTTTCTTCTTTGCCTATTTGCCTCTATTCCTTAATAGCTGGAGTCTTGGTTTCACTGGTCTTCGATAATCCAGATCCCCGGGCTAATTACGGCTGCTCGGCGTCAAACGAGGGAGAAACAAACAGTCGCTTTTTTTTTTTTTGGCTTGTTTTACATTGCCGCCTACAGAGTGCCTTCACACCATCATCACGTCCATACTTTATCCATCTGGCTTCGTTCCTTCCATGCTTCCCTCGCCTGCCAGCACGAGCCCGGTGGGTGCAGGTGCAGCAAGAAGAGGGGAAGAAGCAAAACTTGGCAGGGTCGAGAACTCGTTCCCGTCAACCTCACCTCAGTGACCAACCAGGAGGCGAATCGACCAAGAAGCGCCATTTTCACCCCCTGGCTTATGCAGGAACGGGGGGCAAAATGCTGCAGGAACCGGAACCGCGGCGCAACCTTGGAACACCGGGCGCCAAGGATACCTCGGTGAGTGCTGCTTCCCAAAGTACACCTCGGCCCTGTCTCGCGCAAAAAGATACGAGCCAGCGGCCTGCACCACAAGTCGTCTGAATCAGCCAGTTCCTTGCTTATCCCCTCAACCGCCCCCCTAGCCCACACCAAGTCCAGTCGGCGGCTGCCAGACCATGATGCACCGCACAGGCTGGCAACAGCGGCACAGGTGGCAGTCGATGGTAGGTAGACATGTCAGAGCCGGTGCGTCTCGTAAGCGTGATGCAGCTAAGAATCACCATCACCATCACCACCCTCGGCCGTCTGTTTCCCGTCCGTTCTACGAATACACTGCTTAGGTTGCTTACCTTAGTACGCTGTACCTGCATCTCCGCAACGGGGTTCCTGCAAACCTAACGTTGTTTTTAGGCCCGTTGCTGAGTGCAACTTGATTGAGCCTTGACCTTGAGTCTGTACCGAGTACGCATAACCAGCAAACTTCTGCTTGGCTGCAATGGAAGTCTGCATGTGAAATCCTGGCGAACGGCCTCCACCACCTGCTTAGCTGTCCTGCTATTGCTCACAACACTTGCTCGGAAAATCCCTCTGTTTTCGCCTCCCTCCTCCTCACTCATTCAACAAACTTCTGCTTGGCTGCTTGGACTCGTCACCGTTGCCTTGGCTCCGCTCCCTCTCCTCCCCTCTCCTCTCCTCACCCATCATGGTCTCTCTGCGCCATCACCAGGGAGACGTGTGCAGACAAGCGACGAGAGCCACCGCCATTACCGCCTCTTCGTCCCTTGCCGGGCTCAAGGCAAAGCCTCATCGTCGACGAGTCACCTACCTTGAGGCCTCGACCATTACGCGAGACCCTCAATCCTCACTGACGAAGCCCTCAACGGCTCAGCTGGCCTGGCCCCAGGCTGAAGACCCTACGAGGCCCGCCCTACGGCGCACACAACCTTGCGTGCTTTCGTATCAGTCCCGCACCTGCCAGCATCGGATGAACAAAGGATGACAGAAACGACAAGATTGGACGGCAGCCCCGCGCTTGGGGCAACCGACAAGACTGATGCCATCTGCGAGGAAAATGGGACGAATGCGAGGCCACTGAGAGCACCATCAGGCCCGCCCTTTGGACCCGTTTCACCACTTTGGGTTGGCTCCACGTTGTCGTCTTCCTCTTTCTCTTGAGCCTATCCCCTTTTGCGTTTAGTACGTTACGTGGAACCAGATGGATCGACTGGGACCAGGCCCAGCCCGTCCACGTCCCAGCCCTTGCCCGGGACTCGGGCAACTCGACTTGGAGTTGGACACGGCCGACTCTTCCTGTCCCCGACAACGTCAGTACCGGCAGGGCCAACCCGCAAGCCCCAGGGTGCCGGCTGTGAAACCCTAAGCGAGATGAGCTTCCGCCACCACGGGGCATTTGTCGACCAAATCCCATCGATTATCCCCGAAGCTTGGTGCCCGTTCTGGCATCTCTCTCACTTTTGTCTGGTCCTCTCTTCACGGCGCCCAGAGCCGCCCACATCCCTCGCCCAGTCCGACCCGTTGCCTCCCCTGCCTGCCGTGCTGCCCTGGCACAGGAAGCTGACGATGGCCAGCTCTCCGGATCAACCAAAGCTTGTTGGTCCAACAGGATTTCGACCTCGTCCCAAACTCCCAGCAGGACGTGCCGGGATGCGACAACCTGGACAACACTGCGCCACGCCGAAGCTAGAGCATCGGAATGTCACCCGGGTCCATCACCCGGGACTGCCATGCCGGCCGCTGTTCTTGATCAGGCCAATTACCACCACTCTGGACGCTCGGATCACTGTGGTTGATAAAGGCTGAAGCCGACGTCGACGGAAGCACGACTCAGAGCCCTGGGCCGCGCAACGCAGTTCATTGTGAGGAACACGAGGCTTTTCGCCGTTCAGTAGTTCAACCATCACGGCGTACGTAATCACTCGAGCTGTGCCTCTCGCCGCAAACAGCTACCGCACTCAAACACCAAGCTTCGTTCGATGCGGAGGGCCTTTTCCAAGCCGATAAACGTTGTCAATTCCCAAGATGACCTGGCTTGCCTGACAGCGCCCTGATCTGTCAGGTAATCATGCACGCCAATGTCTCACTCACAGTCATTGGCTTTAGGCCTTGGTATTGTTCTCCATTCTCTAGGCTGAAATCTGTCGGTTGGTGTCCGTCATCTGCACTTGTCCAAACAGGCTTTCTTACATGCATGCTGCGCGCCGCACAGGAAGGTTGCCTACAGACACCCTAAAATACCGGCATTCCTTCAAAGTGTCATTTTCGTCGCTTCCTCGCCGTACTACCACATGGAACATGATTCCTCCCAGCTGCATGCATTTATATTTATTCAAGTCTTCCCTGGCAGCATCACCCCCCCTCTGGCGGACGGTTATGATGCGGATGTTTGCAACGTGTCAGACACTGCAGACCGGAAGTCGGCAGCCATCATCTGACCTCATCTACTGATACAAAGGATACCATCCATAGCATAGGATGCTGAAATTATTAAGGAGCCCTCCAGTGACGTTCTCGGCAGCATGATGCCGAGAGCACGGGCCCCACTTCTAGCAATAGCCACATCGTAAGTCAGAGAAAGGACTGAGTTGGCTCGCCGTACAACTTCCAGGGTCCTGGGAGATCAGGTGAGTTTGGGGAGAGCAAACCACCTGCATCGAGGCTTCAGTAGCACCGCTGCTTTCGTCGTCGCCAACAATCAGGGCAATGTGGCTTCTGCATACCCTCGAAAATATGGCTGAGGCCTAGGCCAGAGTTGTCCCTTTCCTCAACCTTCGGCTACCATTCTAGCCCCTTTGTGAGTGTTCAGCCAGGATAGCTTTCCATTTTCGTCAGGGTGGAAGGGGGCTCTAGCTAAGGCTTTTTCGAGGCTATCCTAAATTCGCATCTGTCGCATCGAAAACTAACAATGACATGTCAATAATTCCGATGTAGCGTCTGGCCTTTCAACAAGCCTCCGGATAAGACCATCATCGTGTTTGGTTAACTGATGTCGAGTATAAGTCGGTGTTTGAACACGCCGACCCCGGAAGGTGAATAGAATGCTCAGGCATACGGCAGAGCACAAATACGCTTAAATTTGAGCGGGTGCGCAGTAGCCACACACACAACACACACACACACCAAACCTTGCATTTCCCAGAACTCAAGTGAGGGAGTGAGGGGATTTACTCCGAGAGCCAAAATCGTCAAAAGAGAAAGGCATCAATTATCAGGATTGAAGTGCAAAACTGAGAGGACCGACCGCGGTTCGAACGCGGGGCCTAGAGATGACTGCGTGGAAACTGCAATCTCTCGCTCTACCACTGAGCTATCGATCCAGCTGCATCTGGGAACTTGCGGATCCTGGGGCGCTTACGGAGCGCATGCGCATAGCGGAGCGGGTCTTCCGTGTACCTAGACGGACGAGAATCTCACGATATTTGCACCTCCACGGCGATGCCCGCTTGGGGGCACAAAATGTGCCCTTTCGAAGACTTGTTCGGTGAGCAACGAGCAATATCACTGGTTCTGTCGCAAGGCAGCTCGAAAGGCTTCATCGCGCACAGCCTCCACAAGACAGCCGCCAAAAGTGAGTGACGGTCTGGAGGGGCCAATGAACGCTCAGGAATGCTGCATCTAAGACCTGTAGCGGCGTGAAAGTCACACCGACACCCTGCCACGATGACAATCGTGGACGCTACCACACGTGACTTGACTTGGCTTTCTTGGGTGCTTTTCAGGTGATGTGTTCAACGTCAGCCCGTTATCGACGAGCCGTTGAGGCGATGGAACAAGCTTCTTAAAATGTCTAGCACGGCGATTCATTTCTAGCTGCCAGGCTCCTTGAAAACAACACATCCACGACTACACCCCGAAGTTGAAACAACGAGAACATGGATGTCACACACCAAGGGTTTCCCATTCAGCCTGTCTTCAGTCTCAATGAGTATGACCTCGGGTCGGCCTTCCCGGACGAGGACCTGCTTCTCGGAGACGGGGCCGCGTACTCTAGTGAGACGCTGTCCGCCTCTCCCCCGACGGGCGCCTCTTCGGCAGTGGCTGCCAATAGCTCACGTCCGGAAATTAGCCCGTCCGAGGCACCGGTTCAGAAGCAGAGGCTTGAACGAAGAGGGCATACGAAGAGCCGAAGAGGGTGCTTTAACTGCAAAAGAAGGCGGATCAAGGTATTCCACCCGTCTTTGAATTATCTGGGCCCGTTTGGCCTGACCGCTTCCGTAGTGCCAAGAAACACGCCCATCTTGTGGTCATTGTGTCAAGACCGGTTTGAAGTGCGAATATCCAAGCACGCCAACCATCTCACACCAGGCACGCCAGGCTTCAATATTTCGAGTACGCCAACTTGCTAATTTTCTCCAGCCTCACCACCAAGTTCCGCTCTTTAGCTTGCAGGACATGAGGTTCTTCCAGCACTTCATGCTCCAGTGCTACCCGCACCACCCCATCGGCAACGAGAACATCTGGACCCACGAGATTCCATGCTTGTCTCAAAGTGTACGACCCTGATCGCTCTCCCGAGGTATTTGCCAAGTCCACTAACGCCTCCACAGCACGAATTCTTGATGCACGCCATCCTCGGCATGGCGGCCTGCGACCTAATGACCCAAGACCCAAGCCTGTTGGCCTTCGCCGTGGCACACCGTGTCAAGGCCATCAAGGCAATCAAGAAGTCTCTGGCCGAGCTTCCAACGAAGGGGACCAACACGGAGCACGCCAACGCACTCGTAGCCACGTGCTTCGCACTGACGTTTCAGTCCACTAGCTTCGAGGATGGCATGGGCGAGTTCATGACCTTCATCCGAGGCATTCTCATCATCGGCGCGCAGATGATGTGCAAAGGGATCAAGCCTGTCTTCGTCAACATGCTTGACCAGGATTCGCGGGCGGTCTTGGAGCCGAAGATGGTGAATCTTCCATTGATACGGCAGGAGTGGGCTGACGGTGCTGTCGAGGCCATTGGTGCGTTACGGCATCTGTGCCGGGACGAGGTTGAGATTCAGTACCATGATATCATATACGAACTGGCGTGCAAGATGCACACATCATCCTGGGAAGGTACCGCAAAGTCTCTCCATCCACCCCTACATTAAAGAATTCGCCAAAAAGGAAGAAGCAGCTGACCTTGGCGAACCTCGAAAAGCGTACAGGATGATCTCGAAGCACTACGGCTGGTGGATCCAGCTGCAGCATGACAAGTTCCAGCGGGTCATCGACATGTCGAACATGACAATGGTTCTCCTAGCTACTCACTGGATCGCGGCCCAGCTGGTCATGGCGTCGGTTACCAAGGCTGAGCATGAATGCCGCAAGAAAGCGCCGCCGAAGAAGGAGAAGGACAACCCGGAGGACACGGGAAGCATTGTCCGTTGGCTGAGGTATCTGAACAGGCAGATAGACCACGAGCATCTCCTATACAACCAGTGGCCGGTGTGGGTGGAGGATCAGATGGGCCGGGATCACTTCTTCTTCACAAAGATAGAATGAACGATGACTCGCGGTACTCCCTCAAATACAACGACGGATAATAATCACATCTTTGGTGTTATGATTTTACGTCTCGTCTCGTATGCTTGCCGCCCACAACATGTGCTCGAAGCCAGCCCTACAAAGATTGCAAACTCCACTGGATCACTCATGCGCGCACACGGGTAGATCAATCACGCGAACTCAAGTTCCCACACGATGAAAAACGACATGTGAGCAAGACAAGGTTCGTTTCTCCAGGCCGCCGATCCTCATCACCGCTCCAGTCTTCGGTGCGGGTACCCGATGCAAAATTGACCCCACCCGGCCCGGCACCGCCTCCACCATCATCCTGACGCACCGCCCGGACGCCCGGTCTCTCATTGGCTGAAGTAAGCAAAACGAGGAATACGACGGCCGAAAGTGGGGCTGCTGGAGCACGAGACTGACTGACATCTTATCAACCACCTCACGTTTGCAACTTGTTGATGACCAAGGCGACCTGAATGAAAAGCTTGATCCTCTGGAATTCGACCAGTGTTCCAGGAGGCAACTGGAAGACATACGAGCAATGCGCTTCGGTGACCAAGCACGTGGCGGGAAGTCGCATAGAGTTCTCCCTGCCACTTTCAGCTCTGGAAGCTGGGACGATGAGGCGGCCAGGCAGCTGCGCCTCGAGATGGGGCGCCTTTAGAATCTTGTAGGACACTACATTCTTCCTGCCCCAAGTGGGTGAGGAAGCGAAGGGCTATTGTCGAATGGACGATTGCAGAGCATGAGGCGCTGCCGTTTGCCATATTTCTCGCTCTTTCTCCACGGAGGCCAACCTCTTGAAGTCGAGCATGACTTGGAGAGGAAGGCCAGCTCATTTAAGACTTGCTTCCCCGTGTCCTGGACAACCTCGTGCCAGGAGGCTTTGCATGTCTATCTTCCCAGTCTTTTCAACGACCCAACA
Organism: Colletotrichum camelliae; assembly: GCA_018853505.1. Lineage (NCBI taxonomy): Eukaryota > Fungi > Ascomycota > Sordariomycetes > Glomerellales > Glomerellaceae > Colletotrichum > Colletotrichum camelliae. Next base: position 5,097,056 of record JAELVL010000002.1, on the reverse strand, counting down.
ATTCCAGTACACTTTATCGTCGTTTACTACTTTCCATCTCTTCAACAGCAGAGTTAGCAATGTCTGCACTTACCGAAACACCCCGGCCCGTTGTGCGCACACCTTCCCTCCCATCGTACTCTTCGGCGACAGAGTTGCAGTCTTCTGCTACGGTGGACCTGACTGAGCTGTCGCCAAGTACACGAGTCTCAAACTTGCCGCCAACCTACGTTGATGCCACAGCATATTCACTTTCCAATTCTAGCGTCAGACCCCCTCCGAACACCCCATTCTCTCGCTCCTCCGGCAGTTATCCATCACGAGCTGGCGAGCACTTCACCCCCACAGTGCAATTTCAGATCGAGTCCTCGGGGAAGCATTTGCTTTCTCTGCCAACAGGAACAAGGCCAGATCCCATCCCAGTCTTCCGAGTCGAAGATGGGCGCTGGAACTTCTCAACGCTAGCGTACAGGTCCCTCCGCTTCTCACGCAGAGACAACAGCTGTATCCTGATACGAGGAGGCGACGCGGCACAGATGCCCGTTTGTACAACGCTCTACCGCTTCGGACCAGGAAAGCCTCCGGTCTTTCGCTTACAAAACGAGAAATCGTCACTGCATGGCTCTGCAGCAGTGGCAGAGACATGCGAGGAAGATTCGGACATGCAAATACGCTCAAAATCCTTGACCTCCCGCACCCAGATTCTCAAAAGCCTCCACGGAACCTTTCGATGGCGCTACGCTTCCCGAAAGGAGCGCACCGCTGTCGAAGGTGCGGACACGTTGCTTGTCTGCGAGCTTGTCCAGCAGGCCGTTCCTGCGGATGGGATGAAGACAGAGGAGAAGGCGTCGCGAGTCGCTCAGCTCGTACGCGGTGAGAAGACGAGAACGCCGGGGACCGGGAGGAGTACGGCCGGCAACGGAGGCCGGCTGATGATGGACTTGTTCAGATGGACAGATCTGAAGGATGGGGCCAAGGACTCGGTTGAATGTCTTATTGTTGCGAGCTGTATTTGCATGCTGAAGAAGGAGATTGACAGGAGGAGGATGCAACAAATAATGGCCATCGGAGCTGGTGTGGCCGTTGTAGCCTAATATCGGCGGAGTTCCCGTATTCATCTCATTGTTCGTCCTAATAAAGAGCCCTTGCGTTCATTTGAAGAAATCGAATTGCCAGATGTCAAGGGCAAGATTTGGTGACTACCGTTGGCAGACGATACGATTGGATCTGGAGTTGGATTCCAATCCCGGCACGTCAACGTCTCCCTGCTTTGCAAGTATTCGAAATTGCCGGGCCAAAAAGATACATTCCAGTCGTCGTCGTCGTCGTCGTCGTCGCTAGGTCTTTCCATACTGCAGCTATCTATAACTCGGCATTTACATAGTGCAATGTTCACCTAGGCATATCAACAGTAAGAACTAGTCATTTATGGAATCTAAAGCAGCTAGATGGATGAGAGCATAGTCGGTGTCACAGGCTGCAACTACTTCGAGGCATACTCTCCCTCGTCAGAGATCAACCATTACATTTTACTACCTCACTGATTCTAAGCAAGCGGCAAAGAAAAGTGCGATAGACGACACTGTCTTCAAGACCTCCGTTGATGACCGTTTATCCATCACACACAGGACTTGGAGGAGAGAAATAGCAGAAACAGACGTTGGTGCACACAATAGTCTCCCTTTCTTAAGAGCAGGGGGAATAAACGTTCGAAGCATGTTCTTAACTAAAACTATGGGCTCAGCTATTGAATCAGGATTCGATCATTAAATGGCGTTGGAAGAACATCATAGACGAACCTTCGAAGCTACCTAGTTTATCTTCGAAGCTGGAGTCGAAGCTTGCAACATTGCAATCCTCCTTCTTTCAATGTGGTTATAGTGAGACGCGCTGCAGTCTGGACAGTGAAAAGTCAAGGGTTCCGAAAAGAGCAGAAGCTCGTCTAGCTAGTTTGATGCAACAGAATTCAACTTGACATACAAAGAAAACGTATTTTTTTTATGCACAGTCCTATCCCATAAACATTTTACACGATGCTTCTACATCCGCCTCCGACTGAGGTATCACGCATTATACCAAAAAAGAACCATAGCAGCACCCAGTCCACAACGATGCTGAGCACTAACCGAGATCCACGCGAGACATCTACACATGGTTTCGCAGGGTTTACTCACACAATCTACATTTGTCGAGTTTCTCGTCACTCAAATGAGCTCCTGCCGGATAGGCTCACTGGTGCCGTTAATAATGTCCAAAGCCATCTTTTCCGCGTTCAGCCTATCCAGAGCACCGCGGTACTGACGTTTTGTTAGCTTTCCGTCTTAGTCCAAAGATCGGAGTCAACTTACAGCGAACACAAAGTTCAACACGAGCGCAGCCATCATCGCAACGCTGATGATCAATGGCCCGACGAGGTTGTCAAAGTCCTTTCCGCTGCGGTCGATGATCATCTTTCTCCGGCTGTGCATCATGAAATATCCCCACACACCGGCAAAAACAGCGATCAAGATGTAGGCGATACCCATGACCTCGGCGAGGAAGTTCTCGCCGGCGGCGGTGTACAGCGAGACGGCCAATGCACCCAAGAGGATGCAGATGTGCTGCCACTTGAGGAACGTGCGCTCGTTGGCCAGCCACACCTTGGGCTCGATCTTGAGCTCGCCCGAGTTCTTGAGCCACTGGACCGGCTCGACAACACCTTCGGGCAGCTGCACCTGACTCTTTTGTGCCCTCTTAGCCTTGGAGTACTTGGACAGCGAGAAACCGGGGAGGACGGAAGACAGCGTGCCGTAGCTGCGCGGCTGATGTTCGCCATTCTCTTGGTTCGAGCCAGCCTGCTGGTTCTCCGTGGTGCCCGCTTGCCTCGAACGAGCGCTCGCCTCGGCCGCCATGCGGTTGGCGAGATAGGACGCGCCGGCCGGCGAGCTCTTGGAGACCTTGTAGGAACTGACTTTGTTGCCCAAAAAGCTGCCGACGGCCTGCTCATCCTCGGCGCGCTGGGCCCGACGCTGCTCCTCGGCCTCGAATGCCTTCTGAGGATCCTTGCGGATGTCGGCTTCCAGATCGCTTAGCCAGAAAGGAAGGCTGTTGACGTAGTCTTCAAAGAGAGAGGCGACGCCGTGAACGAACTTGGAGAATCGTGGAGTGGGGTGAACCAAGTGGGAGCCCATCAGATCCGCGACCACGCGGGACGCTTTCGGTTGGGGTCTTCCTTGAGCTTGATCTCCAGGATGGCGTAGGGGAAGCGGGAGACCTCGCTCTGGTTGATGGCCTTGAACGGGTAGGTCACGTTTGAACCATCAATATCGGTGCGGTGCCACTCGGAAGGGTCGCGGCAAGGCCTATCGCGATCCAAGGTGTCCTCGCGAATGAAGGCAACCTCGGTGTCGATCGAGATACGGACGCGGTCGTCAGCGGGTTTCTGGAAGGCTGTGCGGGCGTAGTTGGCGCGAAGTACGGGCTGCAGCTTGTTCTCTTGAACGAAAGCCTGCAGCGCCTGGACGGTGTTTTTGAAGTTTTCAATTTCCTCCGCCTGCACGCCTTGTCGCTCCATCTTTTGCACCGTCTTCTCCATCTTATATGTTCCGTCGATGAACGGCTTGATGTACTTGTCCTTGATTGTGAACTTGCGCTCCTCGCTGGATCCCTGCTCTCCGACAATCTTTTGCTCGATGAACAGGTCAGGCTTGGAGCTCAGCTGTCCGTACCAACGCACGCGCAGCGAAGAGGCCTCAGCCTTGCGCTCCACCTTCTTTCCGTAGAGGTCGAACTTCGGGCTGTCGAAGTAGAGCGACGTAATCGTGGGGTCGCTGGAGCCGTCGAGTTCCCTGGCCGACTGTTCGCTGTAGACAAGCGCGGGAAGCCGTCTCATGATGTACGTCTTCACCTCCAGCAGGTTGTCCGGATGCACCCAGAACTTGTGGGCAGTGTATCTTTCTCCGTTATGCGTTTCGCCTTGGCTTTCCAAGTCCAAGGGCTGCTGATCGGCGCTGCTCTCGTCAAGTTGTTGACGGATAGCGTAGTACATGATGGATAGCTTGTTAAGCAGTGGCGAGTAGCCCTGCTCGGAATTGAAGGGCCGCTGCGACAGGCTCAGCTGCATCATGGGGCGCACCTTGTAGCGGTCACCTCTTTTGCGATCGTGCTTCTTGACGATCTTGAGGAAGCCCGTATAGTTGATGTTGCTGTACTTCTTGAGCTCCGAGATCTCGGTCGTGATCTTGTCGAGCTCCGCTTCGATGTCCTTCAGCTTCTGGGCCGTCGCGGCGTCGGCCTTCTTGACTTCGGACCCGTCCTGCTCCTCCCCCTCGCTGGCCGGCGGCGCCAGATCCTTGAGTTTCTCGAACGCGGCATCGATGCGATCCTTCAGCGCGTTGAATGTCTCCTCCTGAAACTGAGCGACTTTCTCGAGTTGGGTATTGAAGATCTCGTCGCAGAATCGGTTCTCGTCCTCCTCGGTCCACGCGACATCCTCGTCGTCGTACTTGTCCTCTCGCAGGAGGGACTTGAGCTTCGCGTAGTCTATGTACTTGTCTTTCCAAGGCGCGTAGATGGCCTGCCGCAAAGTCTTTCCGAATCGCATGGTGGGCACTTGGCAGCGGCGGCTGCAATTGCTGCTAGGGGCTCTTCGGAGATTGTCGATGAAGCTGGCGAGCTGTGAAACGTGCCCAGGCGCTTTGTTTATCGTTCGTCGAGGGATTGAAACGGGCCAGTGCACGTCACGAATTGCTTCGATATTGTTCTCGATCAACTAGATCCGAGCCGGCAGGCCTAGGAGGAGGAGGAAATTTCAATAGGGAAAAGTAGACAATGGGGAATGAGAGTAGAAAAACAAGCTTCAGCCGTTGCAAGGTGATGTCCGTCGCCTTGGTCCGTGGCTGCTGAGGCGCGGCCCCACAAGCCTCTCCCCGTCGCAGCACCACAACTCTACCGTCCCGCTACCTACACTGCTAGCGCAGAGTCCATTGCCCTATCAGCTGCTGTGCTCACAGGCACGTGTATTCGCTACAGATGCGGACGTGCAGCAACGAAACCCGCAGCTACCCCTGCTTCACTGCTCGTAGCATCCTCGCTTTTCGCCTCAAAACACTCGCGAGCTGCAATACGACCGAGGCACGGTTCCACGACGCATCAGTATGAACTCTCTTTTTTGTGTGAAGAACTTCTATGTTCGTAATGAACGACTATTATCATTATCGTTGAGAACCCCTCCAAACAATCCATTCAGAGAGTGACCGAAACCCATGGTCTGAAAGCCACAAACCCCTTGAGCCAATCCGTCTAACCCACGCCGAAAGATTCCCTTTTCCCTTTTTTAATCTCCTCAATCCGTTGGCAACCCGCGAAAAAGGACCAATGCCTTAGTTCTGCAGCCACTGGTCCACAGCGACATCAACTTGCTTGCGGTACTCCTGCTGCGTCTTGCACTGCTCGAGGAAGACCTTGTACTTGGCGTCGAAGAGGAACTTCTCGCCTTTCAGAGTGCCGGGCTTGACGAGCTTGCCAGGCTTGCTCATGCGATCCATTATGGACCACAGGTTCTCCGTGGTGCCGTCCGCGGATGCGGTGGCCGCCTTGGCACCTAGCATAGCGGCGCCGTGGACGACGGCAGCGTTGACGTAGCGGGGCACCAGAACGGGCATGTCGCAGATGGTGGCCATCAGGTCCATGAGCAGCGGGTTTTGGCACTGGCTGCCGGACATGAAGATGGTGTTGAGGACGTGACCGGCGTTGTTCATTGACTCGACAATCTGGCGCGTCTGCATGGCAATGAACTCCATTGTCGCGTAGTACCACAGCGCGAGGTTGTCTGTCGTCTTGTCGCTGCTCAGGCCAATGACGGCGCCCTTCATGTTGGGGTCGGCAACGGGTGATCGGTTGCCCCAGAGGTCGCCATAGAAGAAGAAGTGGCGGCCCAGGTAGGAGATGGAAGGAGCGTTCGCCTTGTCTCGCATGTACTCCAGGTGAGCGTTCAGGAAGTCATAGATGTTCTTCGACTCGGCCGTGGCAAGCGCCTGAGTCTCGACGTATGCGGGATGGATATCGAGAATGTGACGGAGGAGCTCGCCGGTGGCGGACTGACCACCTTCAGCCATCCAGAACTCGGGCAGAAGCACATCGCGGTAAGGACCCCAAACGCCGGGCACGAACACAGCTTCTCGAGACATGGCCAAGTGGCACGTGGATGTTCCGGCAACCGCGGCCAACCTATGGAAAGCCTGGGACAGGTCGTTCTTTGGCGCCTCCTCATCGAGATGATCAGGAGGGAGCTCGACCTTGGCTCCGACGGTGCCGATCCATCCAGCGTACGCATCAATCACACCACCACCGACGGCAATGCCCTCGGGAAGTCCCAGCTCCCGAGCAGCCTTCTTGCTGAGGGTTCCGACGAGCTCGCCGGCACTCTGGTACTTTCCGTTCTGCGATACTTGTTAGCCACATGTCCTCGATCCACAGGAACCGGCGCTCACCACCCCGTTGACGCCGCCCATGCGCTTGAAGTTGTCATTGCAAAGGTCTTCCAGACCGATTGTCGTAAGGAAATCCTCCTGCCAGCCCTTGACGCTGCCGTCGACACCAACAGGGACATAGCCCTGCTTACAAACGGTGCTGCAGAAGCTCCGCGTCTCGTTGCCGGTGGCCATGTGCGTGAGGGCATCCGCGAGGTCGTAGAACTTGCAGCGGTCGAAGAGCTCCTTGGGCATGTGGTTCTTGAGCCAGAGCACCTTGGGGATTTCCATCTCGATGCTCATGGTGCCGCCGACGTACTTGAGCAGGTTGTGGCCCGTGGCGTTGATCTTCTCCGTCTCCTCGACGGGACGGTGGTCCAGCCAGAGGATGACGTTACGGTCATTGCCATCAGCGTTATCAAAGTCGGGACCCGTGACAGGGACGGGAACGTCGGTGTCGTCTCTGAAGACGGCGAGGGAGCAGGTAGCATCGAAGCCGATTCCCTTGATCTTGGCAGGATCAACCGAGGAGTCGATGAGGACCTGCTTCACGCAGAGGCAAATGCATGCCCAGATGTCTGTGGTTGATTGTTCCTGTTGATGGTCAGCTGCTTTGTTTAGGTGGTGGAGGTTGTCGTAAAGCTGGATACTACAACGGGAGGATCGGGAAGACTCACGTAGTATCCGGTCTCTGGCTGCCACATCTTGATGGGCTCGGTGGCCAGGGCCTTGATATCGCCGGTCTCATCAATGATGCAAGCTCTGGCGGAGCCAGTGCCCACATCAATTCCGATGTAATGATCCTATCCATTGCTTCAGTCAGTGGTTTGCGCTCATATTGAGGGTGAGATAAGCTGATGAGCTCTCGGTTGGCAACTCACGAGAAGTTGGGGTGGCCTGGAAGGAAGACTGTTAGCCATCTTGAGGTTCTCTTGTCAAATTGACGTGAACCCAAAGGAAGCGATCGATAGCTTCACACGGTAAAAAGAACAAAACACCATGAGAATAGACTTACTCCATCTGTGGCAGATATTCACCCATTCACGCGGTATTGTATGACGTAGTGCAAAGTGGGAAAGGTGAGACTTTGGGGTCTGGTGTGTTTTTGTCGACTGGTGAAAGATTTTATCACAAGTGGGAAGGCAGTAGAAGTTTTGGATCCTCCAGGTCCAGGTCCATTAATCAATGGCACCCAGAGAAAAAAAAGAGGAGTGAAGGGGAGCTTTCTTAAGAAGGGAGCTGGACCTCAACACGAGCTGGAGGGGCGGCTGGAGACGAGACACACAAACACACACACACACACACACACACACACACACACACACCACGACGGGGATTGAGCTTGGTGCTTGCGCCGCCTGCCCAGGACCTGGACCCCTTCTGCCCCTCCATTGAGTGGGGCAAGCTAAGGTACAAGAGCTACCCTGCGCATTTGTAGGGCATCGCTTGTACACAATGCGGAGGAGGGCAGCTGGAATCCCGCAGACAGGCAGAAAACAGAGAATCAAAGTAGCAAAAACACAAAATGATGGCAAGCTCGGGATGGATCCGCGGCCTGTGTCAGCTGCAATTCCAAGCGCTATCGGGGGCCGGCCAGGCTCACCCTCGTACCGGGGGCAACACCGATGGGATGGAGGGGTGTGGAGGGGGCACCCACTTCGATATGCGGGCACCCACCCAGCCCGCAGCACCGACCACAAGCCGCACCGCAAGGGACCTTCGGGGAACCTGAACCTGACCTCCACTGAAATCGGCGTGTGTCCAGCCGCCTGTTGGGAGCCAAGGAGCCCAGTCCATCGCCAGCTCTGCCCGTCGCATCTGCCCGTCGCTGGACTGCAAGGGGGGTTACACCGTGGGATTTCCGGGGCTCGGGGAAGCAGCCACGACTTCTGGGAAGGTCCCTGGATGGCCAGGCCCCCAACCTACTAAGTAATGCTCTCGACCTTGCATGCTCCGGGAGAGCTCATCCATTGCCTTCTTTCTTCCAGTTCCTCTGGTCTCGCCCCAAGTGCCTACTACCTATGTACATAGTACACCCAGTCCAAGACAAATGGAAGCTAACTGAGGCAAAATCGAAGGCTATGGAAAGGAAGCATAACCCCGCCCAAGTGACAGCATTCCCCACAAGCTTCCAGAAGGGGGATGACACCATCCATGAACAGGCGAGCTACTTTAATTTTAGCACGACCTGGAGAAACACTTGGCTGGTGACGGGAGTTGTGTGTCAACCCAATGCTAGCTCGCTCAGAAACGAACTTGGGATTTCCCTCCACAATTATGATGTTGCTTTTGTTTGAATTTCAATGTTATTTCGTCCCGTCTCCGTCACCGCCACCACACCCGTTGGGCCCCAATGCTACCTAGCATCTACGCCACTGACTACCTTACACACTAAATCCTACCTATGTAACAGTATTTCAGCATTTCGACATCCGAACCAGACTAGTTCAACCCAGTGGGTTTCGACGTAGAACACCGCGGTTGTAGGAGTCTTTGTGGTCTAATCAAACAACCCAATGGCCCGCCAGATAGCAAAGCAGCTTCTTCTATAAAAGAAACGCAGTATTTCAACAGACGGTCAAACAACAGTACCTACGGAGATCTGCATATGCCAGTGCAAGAAAACAATAAGGCACCAAGCCCCGGAAGAAGGAAAAAGAAGGCGAGACACAAAAGAGACAAGGGCGCCACGTCGGGAAGCCCAAAAAGGATGGTCCGGCTGCCTTCCGCCGCCTCCCGTCCCAAGCCACCAGTGTCTTCGACCTTGCCAACATGCTCCTGGACTGCCACCGACGTCGTCGTGGGGTGCTGAGCGAGGCCATACTGCACTATCCCCTTACTATTTCCTTCTCCGTCCTTTCCGCCTCCATGCGACCCAATCGTGTGCCCGACGTCTCTGTCTCTCTCTCTCCCGTCCCCCCTCCAAGTTCGCATCAGTCTACGAGCACCTCTGTCACCTGTCTAAACGGCCAGGGTCAGCAAGCACGAGGTCCGAAACATTGCCAGGAACCAGCCGCAAGAGGGTATCGCAGCAGGCCGCGTTCCAGCCCGCTCCGGCAACATTCCCACGCACCACGCACCTGCACCATATCGGAGGCGCCCACGCGCTGCAATACAATGGAAAAGGGTTGTCATGCAAGGATTCCTACAGATGCGCGCTCTGCGTTCCCTTGCAACCCTCCTCCCCCTAGCGCAGAGTCAAGACTGTGGGGAGTGGGACGTGGGATGCGATGCAACGGCAAAACCCATGATCACAAGAGCTCATGTGGAGAAGCGTCGAGAAATTTCATGGGGCGCAACTGCACTTTGCATGGCTTCGAGGTGCCAATAGAAGAAGTTGCCTAGCATCGCCATCACGGTTCCCACGGAATCTTGCATGTTTTCGGCATTTCATTATTAAAACCAAGGTGATATCTGACCCCTCCGAGAAGCACGATAAACACGAATGTCACGATACGTGAAAAAAGTGTCTGCGCGCCATGTGAGCGTCAACCCCTGATGCCCGCTGCGCTGTCACCCGTCTGGATTTGCGGTGTGTCTTGGTTGCTTTCTCAGCCCTCATCTCTCCCCCCCCTGCGCATCGTCCATCAACATTATCTCCGCTGATGCAGCCATAGCCTAGCCTTGCCGAGCATGTAGGTTGACCGCGATACCAAGGAGCTCGTCCGCCGATCCCTTGCCCGGCAACTCCGACGAACGGAGGAGCTTCGAGAATCACCACCACATATGCGTATTCCCACCTGGCGCCCGCACCTCCGCTGTTCCATATGTGCCGATCCCCTCACGATCGACTCTCATCTTTTCCACCCGGGCCTAACTAAGTCCAGGGATCCCGTTTTTTTCTTATTCTCTATCGTCGGATGCGTTGGCGTTTTTGCTTGTGTGACAAGTTTTTCGATTCGCTCACACCGCCTACCAATCAACTGCTTCGTAAATGTCAACGACTATCGCTTGGCAACGCGTAATGCCTCCAGACAGTGTGTCTCGTGTGTTCAAGATGCAGGTATGGTGTCTCCTAGACCTCCCCGGAATGATCTGACGCCGACCCACGCGGCTCTGTCAATACGCCGCTTCCCACTGGTCCAATGCAATCGCTAGTAATCGAGCTCTGTTTCCCATTTTCTATTCTCTACCTTTACTCTTCCTCGGAGAGAGTTGAGGTCACCCTGCTACAGATGTCAGCGAACGTTGGCCGATAAACCTTCTTGGCTGTACAATGCTTACTTCCGCCTTCCGCTTACGGTGCACCGGCTCGGGAGTACCCCTCGAGTATGTCGGGGTGCTCCCCCGGGCTTGTGTTGCCTCTGCGTGGCAGCTGTAGTGATATGCCCGGTTGCCGACTAGAACCGTATCCAGCCAAACCCATTCTTGTGCCGTGTCCAGCCACTTGTTCTCAAACTTCTCTTGACATATAGGGCAAACACTGTTGATTCTGCTGGACGCATCTGGCACAGGGATGTACTTGGGCTTGGCTTCCTTCTTCTCCTTGCCGGGGCTAGACGAGGCATCGCCCGTGGATGGTGGGTGGTCGACATCGATTGCCTCTCGTGACTTGAGCCAGTCCTGTGACATGTCAGATAATGCCGCTCCTTCAACCAGACATGAGACCTACGTTATTGTCGACATACCAGCTGCGATGCTGGCCTCGCTTCTCTGCTTCTGCAAGCCGTTGGTGAGCTTTGAAATGCCAATCCATGTGCGCCATCTTCTTCTTCCTGCCCTCCTCATCTGTCTTGAATCGTCTGCCACATTGCGTGCATTGCGGTCCCAATTGCTCATAGATTGACGCAATCAAATGCGGCTGGTATCTACAGAATCGTGAGTACAGTCACATTCATCGTCACGGGGGGAAACTTACTGCTGTTTGAGCGCTGATGCATCCAGCTGGTTCGCGTTCATGTTCGGCATGGGAGGGCGCGGCATGCCGGCTAGCAAGCTGGCAATGTTCGGAGGCAACAAGCCGGGCGGCAGCATAGGCATTCCCGGAGGAGGGACCGGCGCGGGAGCCGGCGGTGCTGGTGTTGGCGTCGCGCTTGGCGCACCTCCAGACAGCAATCCCGCTTGCCGCAATCCTGCCAGCAAGGCCATAGGATCCGCAGCGGGCGTAGCGCTACTCTGCCGTTGAGGCTCGGACCTTTGTGGTGGAGGAGATCGGATTGCCATGTTCGGGAACGGCGGAGGTGGTGTTGGTGTTGGTGCTTGTGGTGTAGCTGACTGACGGGTCAACAGAGCAGCAAGAGCCCCTTGGCCGAAGAGAGCGTCAAGTGTCACGCCTCCTGACTGCTGAGGAGGTCCGGAAGGCGGTACTACAGGCGCCGCAGCAGCAGGCGGTGGATGATGAGGGACAGGCGTAGCAGCAGGGGCATGACCCTGGGCCGCGAACGGCCTCACTTTTACAGCAAGATCGGCTACTTGATTCTTTATAAGGACCAACTGGTCCTGAGGCAAGTTCTGGTGCTGGAGCAAGTTCTGCACATCCAACAATGCCTTAAGTCTTTGATGAACACTATGATCATGTGGGTTCTGCGCAAACTCCAACTTCGACGCATCGATCAACTTCTGGATATCTTGACCCAGAGAATCTTTGCTTATCACACCAGTCTGAGCACCCGCGAGCCCAGCGTGCGGCATTTGTGGAGGGGGCTGGTAGGGGCCAGGGGCCGCTGAAGGCGGCTGAGCACTGTACGATGCTGGCGGGGGCTGTAACGGAAGTTAGCGTGACGTCCGGATACGTGACGAACGAATTTACGTACTGCGTAGGGCGCCATCTGCGGATGATGTGGTAGCGGAGCACTTGGAGGTCGGTTTCCGTTCGGCTGTTGCATAGGAGGCGGCTGGCCGTAGGGTCCTTGGTGATTCGATCCAGGCCGCACGCCTGGAGGTGTAGGCGTCTCGCGATACGGCGCAGCAGGTCGTCCACGGCCGCGGCCTTGTTGAGCTTGAAGAGCCGACGTCCGGGCTTTCATGAGCGCGCTCTCGATGGGCTGAGTGACTTCCGCAGCAAAGACCGGACGCTTGTCCAGAGATCCGGGGACCGGTTCCTTCCATGTGCGCAGCATCTCATCCATCTTGCGGCGCACTTGGCCGTCGACTGCGGCATACGCTTCCATAAACGTCTGATATAGCTTGGCCCCGAAGAAGAGTGTGTACGGAGTTCCGACATTCTTGACGATCGAATCGAGGACGTAAAGGGCTGGCAGCTTCTTGTGCGCAGGGGCCTGGGGAACGTGTTAGATGTTGCACAGAGATACAGATGGACGACGGCTTGGCTTCTGCCGCGGCGTTGCTGAAGACACGCCCGTCGATCGAGAGCAAGGGAGGCTCAACCTACCTTCAAGATGTGGTCCTGCAGAACTTCAGAAATGACCTGGGCATGTTCGGTCTGCTCTCTTGCAATCATCGTAAGATTGCTAATTTCGAAGCGCACGTTGGTAGTCAGGTCCTCAAGAGCCTGGCGGTAATCTTCCGCCACTTCGGCGGCGGAGGATTCGTATGACATTGTTGTGAAAGTCCCCTAGGGTTGCGAGATTTGATATTGTTTTTGATCTGTCAAGAGCACGCGAGCAAAAGCGAGCAGAAATTGCAGAAAAGCGAAGGAGCGACAGGAAACACCCCAAGTCCTTGTCGGCCCTTCACCGTGAGCACTGGAAAGTACGAGCGAACCACCGTTATTTGAGAAGCACAGCACTGTCGTTCTGATGGGAAAAAGACGACGCTGGTAACCTAAACTGGGAGGGCCGAAGTGCAGTTTCCAACTCTTGCGTCCAGGCTTCTCCTTCTGCTCAATCCCCCGCACCAAGCCAACCAGATCCAAGCAGATGGCGCGGTCACCTCTACAACATCATCCGACGGGAGCTATCGCATCCACTTGAAGTATGCAATGGTGTCTCTTTGTGATGTATGTGGACGTAGGGCAGTGTCGCGACGACAGCGCGGAGCGGGTGGCTTTGGCAGTTGGTTGATCACGAGGGTATCGTTGCGGCGATACTCTGTCAGGATGTCAATCAATATGAAGGCGGTTTCGATGGATGTTCGCGTCGTCAGCGATCAGGGTCGTCTTTGCGAGGTGTTGTTGAAGGAAAGATATTGGATTAGGCGGGAACTCGGACGTGGTTGACGTTCTAAATGAGGCGTCAGAGTGCAACAATGCCAGCCAAAAACCTAAGGTACCTGCCCAAGCCCATGTCCTGCCGAGCTCACGTGTTTTTTTTGCGGTGCACGGTCCAGGAGCTGTGGCTGGAAGCAGGAAGCAGGAGTCCCAGTTTTGGATTGGATGACAACCAACGAGTCAATTGCTCTTCAACACTGTGAAGGTGATCGGTATCTCTTATCTAATCAGTGGAATCATCTGCTCTGGATGCAATAAGGTAGCTTCCAAGTCCTTGATGCAATGCCACTCAGATGCATGAATAGGTACTTAGGAAATGTATTAAAGACAGGATCATCACGGCCCTAACTTTTCGGCGCCTTCGCTATGGGAAGGGTTTCTACCTGATGATTTTGGCTACTGCACTTCGATAAAAGGTCCCTTATCTTGGTTGCCTTAGGTAAGCATCCCATCCCACCTTCAGCACCTACCCACCTTAGGTACCTGCTGCACCGTCTGAGCGGCGGTGCATCCTTTTACCGGGTGCTCGGTCCAGCGTTCCCTTTGCAGGACTCAGGACAGCTGTCTCGCTTCGGTTGAAGCTTTGTTCCGGGCGAAAAACAGCCAGTCGGGGCCGGGAATTCCCGCGGACCAGCAGACACACCTCTGGTTTTCTGCATTGCTGTGATAGCGCTTTTCCCGTGAAGCCCCCGATTGCATCACATTACATCCGCCTTGGACTTTTTGGTCCTTGTCTTCCCCTTTTGGCCCTTTCGTCACTGAAAGCGCCTTTTTCATTCTCCCACTTGGACCCTCTCCCCTCTACGGTTTCGATCTCTTCGAAAAGGTCCCCCTCTCCTTTTACTCACCCCTCGTCGCGACACGCTTCAATACACATCTTCGACAATGTTCAAGCTCGGACGTAGCCGTTTGGCCTCCGCCATCCCCTCGAGGCTCGCTGCCCCCTCCGCCAGATTCCCCGGTGTTGCTCAGCAACAAAGGAGAAATCTGAGCATCCACGAGTACCTCTCCGCCGACCTCCTGCGCCAGGTAAAACGTCCCGCGATTGCGCCCCACTCTCCTCAAGCCAGGTTTTCAGGAGCTCCCTATCAACTAACATCTGTCGCATTCTCGATAGTATGGAGTCGGTGTTCCCAAGGGCTCCAATGCGAAGACCGCCGCCGAGGCCAAGGCCATCGCGAAGGAGATTGGTGGTGAGGACATGGTTATCAAGGCCCAGGTCCTCGCTGGTGGACGTGGAAAGGGTACTTTCGACAACGGCTTGAAGGGCGGCGTTCGCGTCATCTACTCGGCTCATGAGGCCGAGATGTTCGCTGAGCAGATGATCGGCCACAAGCTCATCACCAAGCAGACCGGCGCTGGCGGCCGCCTCTGCAGCTCCGTCTACATCTGCGAGCGCAAGTTCGCTCGTCGCGAGTTCTACCTCGCTATTCTGATGGACCGCGCCACCCAGGCCCCCGTGATTGTTTCCTCCTCCCAGGGCGGTATGGATATCGAGACTGTCGCCAAGGAGAACCCCGAGGCCATCATCACCACCAACATCGACATCAACAAGGGTGTCACCGATGAGATTGCCCGCGACATCGCCGTTAAGCTCGGCTTCTCCGAGCAGTGCATCGAGGACGCCAAGGACACCATCCAGAAGCTCTACAAGATCTTCGTCGAGAAGGACGCCACCCAGATCGAGATCAACCCCCTCTCCGAGACCTCTGACCACAAGGTTCTGTGCATGGACGCCAAGTTCGGCTTCGACGACAACGCCGACTACCGCCAGAAGGAGATCTTCACCTGGCGCGATACCACCCAGGAGGACGCCGACGAGGTCCGCGCCGCCCAGTCCGGCCTGAACTTCATCAAGCTCGACGGCGACATCGGCTGCCTCGTCAACGGTGCCGGCCTGGCCATGGCCACCATGGACATCATCAAGCTCAACAAGGGCGCCCGGCCAACTTCCTCGACGTCGGTGGTGGTGCCACCCCCGCTGCCATCAAGGAGGCTTTCGAGCTTATCACCAGCGACCCCAAGGTTACCGCCATCTTTGTCAACATCTTCGGTGGTATCGTCCGCTGCGACCTGATCGCCCACGGCCTCATCAACACCTCTAAGGAGCTTAACCTCAAGATCCCCATCATTGCCCGTCTGCAGGGCACCAACATGGAGGCCGCCCACGAGATCATCAACAACTCCGGCATGAAGATCTTCTCCATCGACGACCTCCAGACTGCCGCCGAGAAGGCCGTACAGCTGTCCAAGGTTGTGAAGATGGGTAAGTTGTTTCAGCCTCCGTGATGCGTCTGAAATGAACTGTGCTAACTGGGGCTTTCAGCTCGTGATATTGACGTCGGCGTCGAGTTCACCCTTGGTATCTAACTCTAGCGTTGTGTTTAGACTGGCCTCGCCCTGTACATTAATTAACATAGCCCTAGGTTGATGGCGCTAGCACTGGGAGCCGAATTTAAACTGTGTTCAATGTCATCTCGACGTCCCTCGTTGTTCAGTGTGATGGTGACCCCTTATTCCGCTTTGCTGCGCATGTTACTCTTGTACCTGAATGGAGTGTCTGAAAAATCGTGCTCAATTCCAAAGGTTGACCATGTAACTTAATATACCAACGGTTTCTCAAAATGGCGAAGCGCATTTCACTGATTTGGGGAACTAGATCTTGGTGAGCTGCAATCAAGTTGTCCTGTGAGTAACTGGGAAGTGTGGCCGCGAGACATCCTTGAGATGAATATGAGGAGCTCATCGTCCTTCGGCCTCGATTCGAGACAGCCGTGTTGAAGTATGGTTCACCATTCCTGGCTTTCTTTCGTGCCAGAAAGCGGACATGGTCGCGGTAATGGCCAAGGGGGCAGTGCTGGCGCTTCTACGCAGTGTTCGTGTTCAAGCGAGGTGGAAACGCGTCTGGCCGTGGATATGTCCTGGAATTGCTTGTGGGATGTTTAGAAAAAGAAAACGGAAGCGCGGACGATGGCAGCATACAAGAGACAGGGTGGAGTTTGGCAGCTAAATTTGGGCATCGTGAAATGAGGTGCAACGCGAGCGGGCGCTTATTAGGCGACCTCGGTGGGCCATGTGCAGAAAGAATCTGGACTCGGAGCCGACTTCATCTGGAATTCGGATGCATTTGCTGGCGCTTAAGGCACGGCCAATTTGTCATTCTTCTCCCGCCGCGGCCTTGTCCAATCCTGCGGTTTCATCCTGCGGTTTCATTCGATGAAAGTGCGTCGTGATCATTGCGCAGGCCGTGAGGCATCACATATGTGACGAGCTAGAGTCGGTAGGATGGGCCGACCATACAGCTTGCCAAGCAGAAGAAAGGAAACGAAATCATGAGGCAATGAAGAGCATTCGATTGGCGTTCGGGTGATTGACATCATCAGGGTGATGCCTCGGCTTACTGCGCTGCCTGGGGCAAGCCGCCAGACTCATGAAGCAATGATGACTGAGCTGCAGACTCAATACATTCAGCACGGGGCTACCTTAAGCCACGCATACTTTGCTGTCATGACCAAAGCTTTGACTGTGAATCAAGAAACCATCCGAATATGTCTGCGTACACAAAACTCGTGAGGCGGATGCTCCATGTAAGCGATCATGAGCTCGGTGGAGTGGCTTAGAGGTTGTCGGTATTGTAGTGGGGATTCCGTATCGTATCGGAGGTGGTTGCCAAACGGTGCTGTGAAGGTCTAGTCCATCGCACTCGGGAGAGCAAGACTGCGTCCGTTCTCAGTTGGCTCAGCTGCAGCACGGCAGGGGCTGCTTTGCCGCTCACACTTTGATGCCCTCTCAACTGGCAGCCTATCGGCAGTTCTGACGCCTGCAGGGGTCGCCCAGCGGGTCTTTGTGCCTGACATTCGGCCGGCGGCTGTCTCTGCTAAACTCGCATGAAACAAAGTCTGGTCGCCCGTCATCCAATCAATCCGTCTTCGACGCCAACAACTGAGAAGATACCATGTTCCTTCAACCCATTGCCATGCACTACTGCGTAGTTCTATCTGTTTGCAACTTCGCAACTGCAGGCCACCCCTTTATCACGTTGCTTCTGCTATCTCTGTATCCATGTCTGCACCGTTGGCCTCGCTCCTTGGCCCTGTCTTTTCGCCTCCCTCTGGCCTGGCCTATCGCCTCATCCCGCCTCGAAGCGCCCCTCCATATGTTCGCTTGCTATTCTTTACGGGCCCCGCCCGCCGTCTGTGACTGGTCCATGATGGCAACGATGGTGGTCAGTGACTTTCAGTGCACAATTGGATGAAAGCGGCCCACGCCACTCATGCCACACCCATGGTCTCTGCTTCCTGGGGCCCTGCTTCGTCTCGTCTTCGCTCTTGATCAGCCCGGGGGATCTTCGACAAAGCTGAGCGTCCACAGGCCATCAGCAGCTCCGGCTCGAGTATGGGCTCACGCACATGCTGCAGGCCTCCGCTGCCCGACCCGTAAGATGGAAAGCAGAGGCCCGGACGAAAGACACCCGCCTAGACGCCTTGGACATCATGGTTCAGCTGGTGCTGCGAGTGCTCGACCAGGGGACCTCATTGAAACCACGTCTGCTCGCAGGAGCACGGCAACGTCTGGATTCTGGAACCTCAACCGCAGGTACAGCAAAGCAAGGCATCTTCTCCTCATGTTGCCACTACCTCCACTGCTCTGGTGCTCGTCCACATGTCCACAAGCGTGGTGTTCCCATCCCATAATCTTGGTCGTGCTTCGTGCCGCTGCTGGGATGCGAGAGAGAAAGAGAGAGAGAGAAAGTACAGATGGAGGAGGAAATGCTAGATCGTCTAAGCCGTTCGTGAGAGGACCCTTGGAGGTCTCCTCATCCCTCCTCATCGACCATCCCCCACCGACGCATCCCGGCCCTGAGGGTCCCTTCGCGCTGCTTAATCGATTGGTTGATGGCTGCGCGAAACTTTTACCTGCATTTCGAAACGGCGAATAGGGAAGGTCACCGGGCAGGCACCCTCGGTCAAACCATACCTTCCCTACCTGACTTGACTTTGCTCTTGTGTTCCCGTTCAAATAAGAAATGTCTAGTGACGCGCAGGAGGAGCAATACACTGTTTCTGGTTTGCATTATTTTTTCTTATGCTGTCACCCAATCTTTCCCAGAGCTTAACAAAAAAGGCCAGGCAGTCGGGGCAACAAGTCCTTGTTCGTATTAAAGGAAGGAACTCCCCGTCCCTCCTTCCTTTGACGTCGACATCACCCACAGGTCCTTTGGCTGGCGCTTCCTCACCCCTCCTTCCCCATCGAACAGCCGTGGACAATACTGTTCTCGGGTCTCAACTAATCCTGTTCACGTTCAGTCTTTCCTCTCTCCTACCCACAACTCTGTGTGAAGCTTTCCGTCGCACCACACCACTCTCCCTATATCAAAGCAATTTCTGGACTGGTTTCCAGAAAAATTGTCCATCGGCCTCATAATTATCTCACATTCTCTCGACAATTCTGCGACATATCACTAGTCACACTATCTTGGATTGCTCAGTCTGATTGACTCGACTGTTTTGCTACGCCACGACTCTCGTCACCTGCAAACTCATAAACAGCTATCGACAGCTAGCCAGCCATCGGCCTCTCGTACGTATACATATATACATACACACCATCGCCGCCTCGACACACCACTAACCATGCCAGTCAACATTTGCGACGTCCCGATCGTCAAAAAGACCGTCAGAATGTTCAACATCGCCGAGAATCAACGCCTCGCCGGCTCGAGCCACGTGGTTCTGAACGTCTTTCGCGCCTTCAATATCATCGGGCTCTCGGCTGTTTGCGCCTCTAGCTGGGTCATGATTGTCATGTCCATCCTCAAGGGCAACTTTTCCTTCTTCGACTCTGTCTCTCACTTCTTCACCTTCTGCATCGCAGTTTTCCTCATCGTCTCCGAGCTCCCCGTCTTCGAGGGATACTTTCAGCGCAACTGGCCTGTCCTCTCACTCAACCATGGCCTCAGCTGGCTGGGTATTGCCATGATTGTCATGGGTTGCCAGGTTCTTGCTAACACCTCCGAACCCGCCTTCTCTGCCGAGACACTTGGCCTTCCGCTTTGGCGTCTTATTCTTGCCTCTGGCATCCTGGTCATTACCTTTGGCTTCTTCAACATCATCTCCGCCATCATCTTCCGGGACGGGGACCTCAACTCCCGCAACTTTCGCGCCGACGGCTCTCTCGCTTCAGCCAAGAGTGTTGACGGGTACTCATTCCGCAGCAACTCTGTCCGCGAGGAGAAGCCATCCAAGTTCAAGCGCCTGACACAAATGACTCCCTGGGGTAGGAATGACAACGCCCGGCCTGAGATCAGCCATCCGATTCCCGACATGGAGCGTGGATACACTCCTCAACAGCCTCACGACTATGACGAGGACCGCCGCAGCCCCATCATTCCCAACATCGAGCGGCCGCTGACAACGTTGCATCCCGCTCATCGGGCCCGAGCCACCAATTACAGCGTGGCTTCTATGAGCCAATTCTAGGAGCATCACGTGTCGGTACTCGCGACGGAGTCGTCAGCAAAGAAGTTGAGATGGGTAATGGGATTTGCCTGGAAAGCATTGGTCACTAGGGAGTCGGCGTCGCGGATCTTTTTCTTTTGTCACTGGAAAAAAAAAATACCCGGGAATGGAAGGTCTTTAGCGAGGGATAGGAGATTTGGGGATCTTTCTTCATGAGCACTCTATTACAAGATGACAGATAATCTGGGGAGATAGAACCAGTAATTACAGTTTGGTGTACAAAAGATCAAAAAATTGCAGCTGCATGTGATGGTAGCAGAAGTGTATCTGCATCGCTGGCCGGTCTCGCGTCCGAGGACGGAGTTTCCGACTCTCTTTCTGCTTCTCATTTTCGTCCACTGTATGTGAAGACGCGGTGCGTGCTAGTCTCATGTGAAGAGAGAAATGAAATTCGACTCGAACCAAGGAAATGTAGCTGAAACCGTGTGGGAGACGTGGACCATTCACTTTGGCTCGTCAGCCCGGCCGTGATGAGGCCCTAGACTGATGAGACTCCCGAGTCGTGCACATCATATCGGGGTAATGTCTCCTGTCGATCACGCCTGCCGGGGGTTGCCCGCTTGCAAAACCCCCACCTACTGGAGCCCTGGTCGAAATTTTCACCACTTTGTCTGAAAGAACCACTACGAACAGCAGGGTGACTGCGAGCAAACATAAAGGCCACTTCAGGCCGATCGGCCTGGTTTCCAGGTGTAACTGACGAGATATTTGGGGACACACGCACGAAGCACACCACGGCCAGAGAGGGCCAACGAGGGAGAAATCGGGGAGTTGAAGTGTCATCACAAAAATCACATTTTGATCATTACGCCCGCCCAAAAGTTATGTAAAAGCTCTTTCAGAGAGAGTCTGTTTCCATTTTCGTATCGTAATTGAAATTCCCTGGTCAGACCAGAATACTCCAGCGCATGATACCAAGTGCGTCGCGCAAATGCGCGGCGGCATTCCCGAATACCACCCAGAAACCACACCTGACGGCAGCAGGGCCCGATAGTACGCCAGCCGTCTTTTTCTTGTCGTCGTCGTCAAAGTCCCCGGTTGTAGTAGAAACAGTAGCAGCAGCAACAGCAACAACAGCGCCGACACGACGACCGCCCTTTTCAGAGCGGCGCCGATGTTGACGTTGATGATGGGCGAGCCGCTTACCGGTAGCGCCAGAGGGAGAGGGTGTTGTGGCGCTTCCAGGTCTTTCTGCGGCCGGCGCGGGTCTTGTTGTAGCGGTGGCCCTTGTTGAGGCCGCGGGACTTCTTGCCGGTGGCGGTGAGACCGCGAGCCTCGCGGTGCTTGTGGACGGGGTTGACGATCCAGTTGATGCGGGGGTCGGTGCGGATGGCCTTGTGCTGGGGTCGACGAGGATGACCTCGTAGTACTTGTAGGTCGAGTCCTGGTTGATCCAGTACGAGTTGAGGACGCGCAGGTTAGCGCAGCGGCGGCCGACACGCTCCTCGGCGGTGGCAGCGAGGGAGCGCTGGTACTTGAGCTGGTTGACTCCCTGGTTGGTGGGCTTGCCTGTTGGTGAAGCATGATGTTAGCGGTCTGTGACGAGACTAATATTTTCTTCTGCCCTTCTCCTCCTCGCTGCCATCTCTGCGAAAATCTCTTCCTTCTGCCGGTATTCTCTTCTCTCCAGGGACAAAACGTACCGAAGGTGGCACCCTTGGCAACGGGCTTCTTGCGGCCTCCACGGCGGACGCGGACACGGTAGACAACGTAGCCCTGCTTGGCCTTGTAACCGAGGCGGCGAGCCTTGTCGGGGCGCGAGGGGCGCGAGGCGCGGTGGATGACGTTCAACTGACGGAGCTATATTGATGCACTCTCAGCAAAAAGTTCAACGAGTGTATAGCAGGAACGCAAAGTTTTCCCAACCCTCTTCCGACTCCCCGCACTCCCAGACCAACTCGTGCTCCTCGATGGGATTCTTTCACCAAATCCCATTGAGAGCGGTCGACAGGAAGACGGGTCGTCGGAGAGAGGAGAGGGGAAAAGTCTTTGACGTCCACATCTTCGGATTGGGTGGTTCAACGTACTTCCCAGCAGCGAACGCGCAGAAGGAAGCGCATCACATCGGACTGCTTCTTCTTCTGGAGCTCTTCGACATACTTGAGGGCACCCATTTTGACTGCAACAGCGAAACAAGAGGTTAGCCGCTCTGTTTGATTGAAAAATAATAGAAAGGAAGTAAAGCGGTCGTCAATCAGGCCGTCGGGGGGAGCGCAGGGGAACAAACCAGCTTTTCACGTAAAATCCGGCTGCCGAGGTTTTGGTGAGGGTGGTGGTTGGAGTTGAAATGGCTACGAGGAGAAAGTCCAGTCGGAGAGTGAAATTTCGAAGTTCAGAATGTGGGTGCTAGCCCCAAGCGAATGCACTAGTCCAAAAGCGGACAGAAAGACGGGTCCCTCTCCCGCTCACCGGTAGAGCTCGGTGAGCACCAGGGCAAAGCAGGGCTTCTCGGTGAGGCCCGGGACCCCACTAGGTAGACGCTCCGCCTCTGTCGTCGTCCCTAGGTAAGGTTGTATCGTCGTCGTCCCCGTTGTTATCTCTTTTGGCGTCATCTCTGCTATGGTTGCAAGTAGCTGTAGTATGCTCATCATAGTTCATTCAGTGTTATCGTGCTATTCACAACGTGCTTAACCCCACAATCCCCAATCCACGGCTTCTTGAACTACCCCTCTCGCCATCGACAGAACTCCCACCTTGTATCCTGATACTAATGCAAGTTTTGCGCCCTCTCAGTCCGGGAACCACAAGCTCAAAGTTTTGCTGAATATCCTGTCGTAAGGATCGCATCAAGTCAAGTCAATGTTGAACCATTGCCGACGTGCTCTGCTCCATGGACATCGATTTCACCTCCTCTGTTCCGTCTCCTCTCGTCAACACTTTCTGGTGTTGCCTGGCTTTTTCACGCCACCGGAGGAACTCAACCGGTTGCTTCTTCTTGGTTTACTTGGAATATCATCAGCAAGTAGTGAAGCAAGTCTTGGCCTGGAAATCTCACTTATCCTTGCTGGGCTTCGCATCCTCTGGCTTCGCATCCTCTGGCTCTGAGGGGTGGTCCTCGTTTGGTACAGGCTTCTCCTCAGGCGGTGAGGCTTTCTTGGACGCGCTGCGAGCTGTATTACTCCTCTTTGCTCTAGTCTTAAGAGATACGGAAGCCTTCTTTTCAAGACTCGGGTTCTCCCACGAATCCTCGTCAAGCACAGGGGGTTTCGACTCGGTCGTGGGAAGTTTATATTTCGATCTGCTACGTCGTGGCGGCGCTTTTGATTTGATTTGCTGCTGACCATCTATTTCAGGTCAGATACCAAGGTTACATGTTTGGGGACCGCCGGCAACTTGCCTGGATGTCTCCATGTGCGGTTCTTGCCGTACTTGGTAAGGCTGACTTTTCTGCTCTGACCCTGGCTCTCAGTCCTCACAGGGCTGCTCCCAGCTTTCGATGGGCTACTAAAGGTGTCTGTTGTGGCAGGCGTGCTGCTTTTCTCAGGGGCCACGATGGCTTCGGGGGACTTATTGGCTTCAGCGTCCATGATGTCTTCCTTCATCGTCGCTGGCCGGCCGATACGTGTTTAAGGATGCGAGCACTGAGGCGAAGTATGCACACAAAGAAAAATGGTTGACTGGATATCCTAAGAAACGTGATGTTGAATGTGGAATACGAACATCTGTTGGTATGAGATAGGAGAAAGCTGTACTTTCAGCAGGCGTGGTACCTGCCTACCTTGCCGTTAGGGGAAGTAGAGGAAGGAGGTGAGGACAGCCATGCAAAGCAGCACTTTCCCGTTTTCCATTTGGTATAACGAAGAAGTGGAAGATGCCGCCCTGTCATCGAGGGCAGCTGACCAGCCGGGGAAGCAACTGCCTTCCTGAACATCGCTACATGCCCTGAATGCCTCTTAGCCAAGGGATTTCCGCACCCAAGGTAGCTGGCAGGAAGACAAAGCAACAGAGACAAGAACGTCAGTCAGTATCGACGATAGACATGGTAAGGATTATGACAACGTCCTGAGATCGTGTACCAATTCATATCTGGCCCCTCTCAGATGCGATATTTGATGTCTAGACATCACCCTCATCTCAAAGGTCTCACGCGAATGCGTCGACCAAATTGTGTAATCCTTATATTCTCAAAACCCGATGGCAAAGCAAAATCTTTCGTACAAGAATCCCCCGAGCCATTAACCAGAAACAAGTCCCTTTTTTTGATTCTCAGGTTACACCATGCTCGTGCTAAAAAGTCTCTCTGTCTATGACGGTAGTGCCCTGAGTAGTAGTGAAAGTCTCTCTCAATCTCCTCTTGAATCTCTCATCATCATGAATGGGGGAGGCCGTGGTCCCTGCATCGCGAAACGCAAGCAAACAAAACAAGAGTGAAAGTGGTGTGTAATTCAACATGTCTTCCTTTCCTTTTAAGCCTTCTTTTGTCTTCCCAAAGAAGCACAAAAAGGTCCCGCCGTTTTGACAATTTAAGCAGAAAATGGGAACCATTCCAACGCCAAAAGTGAGAGAAATGCCGCCGGGCCTCTCAGCCACGGCCATGCTTATAATGCCTCGGCCATGCCAACCAGGTTCGGATGCGTGGGTTCAATGGCAGCGACGCGTGAAGAAGTGGAATGGAAGAAAAGATTAAAACTCGATGCGAGAATCGACGAGTCGTAGATGAATGAGGTTGTGCGTCCAATATCGATAACTTTTCAACCGGAGAGAGAAGAATTGTCATCAGCGGCTGTTCAAAGATAGACCCTGGAAGGCAGCCGCCCAATCGTTTTGGGGGTTCATTGGGGCACCCGTATCGTGAGGGCCAGGTCCTTCCGGAGCCGGAGCAAAGCGCGTGCGCATCTGGTATTCGCCCGCTCCCTGGAAGCTGTAGCTGTCAAGCGAAGGCATGACTCCAGGTACGTAGGGCATATTTCCAGGCCGAGGGGCGCTGTTCAACCCACCACCCATGTGAGAGTAAGGGTAATTTGGCTGGCCATAGCCAGCGCCAGGGCCGGGCCTATCCCCCCCGAAAGGAGGCGTGAATGAGTTCTGGAATCCACGGCCGGCAGGCCCAGCCCCATTGAACCCTACAGGCTGCTGTTCCTGCTGCTGCTGTTGCTGCTGGTTGGATCGTCTTTCCGAGTTGTTTGAACCACGACCAACGCCGACAGCTCCAGGGCCAACGCCACTTGGTGCCTGAATGCCGAGAGTCGGGCTGGCGAAAGACGCTGGGTTGATGGCCGACATCCAGATCCTAGTCTTGTAGATCTTGAAGAGGTCCGTAACGAGTGAGTTGAAATTGATATAAGAGTCGGCGAAGTAGTAAAAGGTCAATTTCTTCCAGTCCCTGTAGCCGATTAGTTGGTTACCCGACAAAGAGTAGTGCGAACCACTTACATTTGGAACTCGGCATCCAGTATCTCCATATTGAGCCCATGCTCCTTAACCTTCTGCATGCAAACACGCTTGGCCTTAGCCTCGTTGCCCTCCTTGTCCCGCAAGGCATGGATCTCGTGGCTTTGTGCAAGACGTTTTATCAGTTTCGGCTTAAGCTCTCCCGCGTTGGGCTCTTGCATATGATGCTGGTTCGGGGGGCCCATTCCTCCGACAGCACTGCCTTGGAGGCCGTTTGCGGCCGCCATCAAGCCTGCGCCTGTGCCGTCCTGAGCGGCAGCGGCATTCTGCGAGTACATCATCAACCACTTGTACTGCTCCTCAGCGTAGTGTTCCTTCAGCTCCTTGGCAGTTTGCCAGTCAACGTTGTCTCGCGCGACGGTTCCGAGGTCAGTTCCTCGATCCGCCTCAACAATCACAAGATCGCCTGGTTTCACCGTGAGACCAGTGCCCTCCTGAATGTAAAACACATCGGCTCTGGCGCACTTGAACAAGACAATGTGCAGCAATTGGTTATGGCGGGGTTGTGACATGGCATAGACGTTACGATGAGGCGAGGGCGCTCGGTTGCCGTACTGGGTGGGGTGCATCTGAGGGTAAGGTGAGGAGAACGGGTTGCTGAACATGCTCGCCGGGGGGGCCTGGAGGCTGCCACCAGGTGTGAAGTACGACGCTATGTCAGAGTCAGTCGAGTTAAAACCAATGCAACATAGTGGTGAACTCACCGGTATTGACAGGGAAATTCGGGTTCTCACCATAAGCAGCGGAGAAATCCACGGGCTGTTGCGGTTCTGCCAGTGGCGTATCGAGCCCGGTGACGGTCTCACTGATGGAGCTGATGGAGCCTTGACGCGTCGGGATATCCGCAAACGAATGTCTCCGACTCTGCTGCCCCTCGGGCCCTCCAAATCCGAGCGAGCTATGCCAGTATGCTTTCTTAACGTTTTCCAGCTTGCGATTTTCGTATGGAGAACGGAACGCCGAGACTCCAAATTCGCTCATCCGGCGTCCCATGGCCCTCTTTGCTGCCAAGTCAGCTCCATCGTTGGCCTCGTCCAGCTCGTCAATAGCATAGTCGGATTCCTCTGGCACAGTCTCTCGGAGAGAGTACCCGTTGCCAAGCCCGTACGCGGCACCAGTTGATGCCCTGGGTCTGAGTCGGTTCTGGTATTGCTGCTGCTGCTGTTGCTGTTGTTGCTGTTGCTGTTGCTGCTGTTGCCGGAGCATGGCATTCTCACGCGCAAGTAGCTCGATCGTCTTCGCCTCGGCAGATTGATGCATGGACCCTTGCATGGACTCGCTTGCGCTCTCGTCATCATCGTCGTCCACCTCCTTGACCTTGCCAAGCAGACCTCCGTCGTTCGACATCTCACTCAGCATGCTGGGTCGAGAGGGACGGTGCTGCAGACCAGAGTGACCATGGGCGCGACCACGGCCAAGGATCGTCGAGCTGCTCATGGATGCGGGCGGCGCATCGGGTTCCAGCTGGCCGACAGAATACGACTGGGAGCGGTAGGTCTTCGGTGTCGGGTGTAGAGGAATCGCGAACGGGATCTGAGCATTAGGGGCGGAGTCTCGCGGGGCGGGCGACGTCTGCCCGTAGCTGCTCTCGCTGAAGAAAGAGCCTCCAGCTGAACCAGGTGGCATCGTCGAGGTAGGTGAGGGCAGAACCTCACTCAGGCGCGAAGGTGGATCCTTCCTGTCGTTGTTCCAAATACCAGTCCCCCAAGTGAAAGTAGATCCTGGCACCGGGGCCCGGCCCATAACACCGGAAGGCTGTGAATGAGAGCCCCAAGGCGTTACCCTCCGCCGATGGGGTGCTCGGGTGGGATGCCGTAGGGGACATCGAGCTGCTGGCGAAGGAACCTTTGCGTGGCCGAGGCAGAGGTTGTGTAGTATCGTTGAGCCAGGAGGCGCGCCTGACTGGTTTCTGAGGTTGAGACACAGGCTGAGGAAGGTCTTGACGATGAGCGTCGGCCTCGTCGTCTGAGCTCGCCAGAGCTTCGGAGTCAGGAGTCGAGCGACGGTTAAGCTTATCGAAAGGATGGCGTGACTACTTGGAGCGACCGCCGAGAAGGTGCCCTGGCCCGGTTTGGAAGGCGCGCCGGGTTTGGCGGGGTTAGCACTTCCTCCAGAGCTCATTGTCCTACTACTTTAGTCAAGTGAGACCCGGACCCTGAAACCAACTCAGACAACAGCTTCCTCGTCGAAAAAAATGGCAGTCAAACCACCTGCTGTGTGAGTGTCGGAAGAACAGTATCCTCAAACGAAAGAATGAGTTCAGTGAGATGATGAGAGGACCCTGTTTCGGCCGGAAGTAGTAGAATAAGGATGAAAGGCGGTCAAGGCCGAATGAGCCTAGAATTTGTGTTAGCAGCTATGTCATTAAACGTTAAAAGGCAAGCGCTGTGAGACAAGATGAAAGAGACGAGTTTCGCCGCAAGCAGCTTGGGGTGTCACGGGAGCTGCGGCTCAGCTCTCGGGGGGCCCAAGCTGGTAGCCACTGGCATAGGGCAATTGGAAAGCGCCACGAGGTCCGAGCAAGAGTCTTCAGAGGCTAGAAGGCCAAGGTGACCGAATGACAAAAAAGTTGAGTCCTCGAACGAGCCTCTTGAGCTACTCGTTTAACGATGAGCTGAGCCGAGGTGGAGCTGGTGACACGCGAGGATAGAAAAGGCCGTCAAGTCAGACAAGACGATGGCGCCGCGCAGCTGTTGGACCAACGAGAGCAGTGGACCCAGTCTCTCGGAGGATTTACCGCCTGGCAGCAGCAGCCTTGCGACATGGAATGTGTGATTCGCACAGCAGACGACTGAAAGCAGTTACGTACCGGACAGCAGGAAACTCGGGTAGATCTATCGGCGGGGTATCAAGGGCGCAACTTCTAGATATTGAGAGACGTGGATGATGAATCAATGAGATTGAAGCGGCAACAGCGACACGAGGTGTTGCGTGGTGTGTCGGTCGTGGGCGCAGTCGAGCTGCGGACCTGGCCAACGTGAGATGTAGGGCAGCAGCGGCGGCAGTTCTGACAATGTGGCAGTGGGCCAGCGCAGTTGCCGATGCAGGTGCACCTGGGTAGGGAGCGAGTAAAAGGGCGTGTCCTGGAAGATGGTAGGCCTCTCAAGAGTGGACGGGTTGGTATGGGCGAGTTGCGACTCGACTGGAAGGAAAAAAGAAGGAAGATGATTATGGTGCGCGCGAAATGGGAACCGAAAAAATCGCCAATGTCGTCTAAACCAGTTCGTCTAACCCAGATCCAAGTGCCGAAAGGAAATATCACGTTTTGTCTGACGGGATTGTTGCGCAGCGCAAGGTGGCCGGGAGCCCAAAGGTACCGTGTAGTGTGAGCGAGCGCGAGTGCGCGGTTGCCGTCTAGAATGGAGATGCGGTGCGGTATCGTTGGTCGAGAGCGAGGTAATGCGACAAGAGCTACGCGCATCCCATGGCAGGCGCGTAGAGAAGTGATCGCAAGGCGGGATGCGGTAGGAGAAGGCGAGATGTGTGTTGGGGGTGTAGAAGAGGGAGGGAGAGAAAAAAAAGTCTTGGGACGGCGCCCTCGATCCTTGAAGTGTGGTCCTGATGGAGGAAGGAGGAAGGAGCAGCAGCTTGTGAGGAGAAGGGGAACGGACGAGGAGAAAGTTGGAGTGGTTTGAGAAGGCGATGGGAAGAGGTTGTAGTACGTCGACGGAAGCGGGGGAGGAGAAGACGTTGCGACACGAGACCAGAGCTTGTCCAAGTGGCTGGTGCGTAGCTACGGGACGGGTAGGTACGAAGTAAGGTAAGGCAGGAGGTATGGGGGCAGGTAGTGTAGGTAGGCACTAAGGTAGGTAGGTAGGCAAGTAAGGTAGGTAAGGTCGAGTGTGTATGTATGTATGTACGTATGTACCTAGGTGGGTGGCAATCTGGAACGTATGGAAGCTACCTGACGACACAAGCGCCGAAGAGGTCAGGTCAGGTCAGGTTCAGGTACGTTGCGGCGTCAGGCAAAGTGGTGGTGGGTGGCTAAGGCGGGAAAGGATGTGAGAGAAACGTGGAGTGGAGGAGGGGCGAGACGCTCTGCGGATGGATGGGTTGGGATTGCGGGAATGGAAGATGCCGTCAGGAAACGAGGTCAGCCAGGGCCGGGTTCCTGAGGTATTCGCTAGGTTTTCGTACGTCGTTGGGGGGGAAGACGACGCACAGAGACTGAGCAAAATAAGGTGAGATGGAGCTAAGGTGAAAGGAAAGACTGGTTTGGGCAGTAGGAGAGTCGAGACTGACTGACTGACTGACTGGACAGACAAGGCACAGCAATCCGAAGACCAGGCGTCTGTCGGTTGTCTGTCTGTGTGCTTTGCGGTATGCACTGCGCTACGCTTCGCTTCAAGCCACGGATACCATGCGCACTGTACGAATGAATAAGGTACCTTACCACTTGCAGAGCACGCTAGGTACAGGCGCACGAGTCTGCCCCGGCAGCGCAAGGTGGCACGGGAGTTGGGTCTGGTAGGCAGATTGTCAGGGACGGGAATGTGCGGCGGGCGGACGCGGGCAGTGGATCGAATCGACTAATATCGGTGGAGAGGACAAGTGGGCAGGTCCCAGTTGATCATCGTACGGGAGAGTGGGAACGCGTCGGAACGATGAAGCACGACACACAACGGCGATGCTTCGAGATGGAGATGGCGGAGAACCGAGAAGAAAAAAGAAAGAGGGAACGGATGGGTTTGCTGGCGAGCGAAGACGGGACGGGGTAGGGTATTCGTAGGTGGAAGCTCAAAAGCACACTACCCTAGCTACCTTACCTGGAGCCACGCACGTACGCACACACTCACACACACGCACACACCCACCAGACAGACATCCATAAAGTGAGAGAGAGACGGAGGATCCAGCTAAGCATTTGCAACGTTCTTAGGTAAGGCGAGGTGTTGATGTACGCAACTCACCTCACGTCGTAGGCAAAGCAAGGCAGGGGAAGGTTGTCAAGCGTGGGCGTCTGCGTCTGCGTTGCGTCTGCGTCTGCGACTACCTGGCCAAGGTGGTGAGAAGGCTTGGAGGGTGAGGAGTAAGAGACATGGTCCTGAATGAGGAGACTGGCGATGCAGGCCGGGTTACCGTGCAGAGAATGATACCTGCGACCCTCAGGTACCGACAAGGACCACCTACACTCATTGTAGGAGGGCTTTTCATCTGGCAAGGAGGCTACTGCATAGCATATCTCTTTGCCTGCAAGAAACGGGATTCGGTTGACGCGGAGAAGCAGACCAACGGCAGTCGTAAAATCGACACGACCGCTGTCTGGAAACACAGACACCGCAACCACAGACTGACTGCCCGGCTGCTCTGGAAGACCGGACCACTTGGAATCCCTGGAATCCGTAAAGATCGAGCAAAGTGAAATGTTCTAGAGACTAGACCTGGTGGCCAAATCTTCAGACAAAATGATATCCTGTTTCCGGCCCAAGGATTGGATGAGTTTGCCAGGTTGCGGTCCGTAGGCTGTAAGAACGTCCGGGGAAACATAAAGCATGCATCTCACTGAGGGTACGGCAGCTAGGTCACTTACGGCAAGGTTGGCACTGAGTGTGCTGCTGGATGGTTCCCCCCTCCTTGTCAAACGCTGCTCTATGGCTCAAGCTGGACTGCGAGAGGGTGTGCAGCAGAAAGCGAGACAGAAACAGAGAGAGAGGGGCGACATGGAAGATCAGAAACCCCTTTTCACGAGGGCCAGCCAGCGATAGGGAACCATGGTAGGAAGCCCAGGCGCGAGAGACAAGGAACAAGAATGGGAGCAAGTTGTCCAAGACTGCCGCTGGAGCCCAGAAGAGCTTGAAGTGGTGTAATGCAGCTAGCTAGTTTCCGCGACTGCCTGGGAACTCGACAACCTGACATGCAAATGCAAATGCAAATGCAAATTCGACGGTGTTGTGGGAGCAAGCTGCTCAATCTGACGTCTCTGATGGACCAATGAGCAACGTGCCATTAATACATGAAGCATAAGAAGTCGACAGAAGAGCAAGTTGCTTACTTACCTAAGAGCAGACGGTTGAGAAGACGGATCTCGGACAAGCTCAGGCTAAGGTACTCTTCTGCCCTAGGCCCGCCTGCTGTTCGAAGGAAAATAACGAAGGGCGTTTTTCAGGCTCGGTAGGTAAGTAGAGGTACCTTACCTAAGGTACAGGAGGTGTCTATACAGTGCAAGCAAAGTGTCCGCCCTGGGTGAGGGAGTCGCGCTAACCACACTTGCGAGCATGCAGGTACGTACCGTGCAGCATCGTTCCGATTCCCCACACTTTTCTCCAGGTAAAGACCCGCTTCTTGTCCTGTCCACTGCCAGTCAGAGCCAGGCTAAGGTACCTAGGCTAGGCCGGGCTGGTCAGGGGTGCTGGCTAGTGGGGCCGTCCATCTATGATGCACCAATCACGTTAGTCCGTCTCCGACCCCCGTCCACGTCCTCCAGTGTCTTTGTTCTCACGGAAGGAGGAACTGGAGCTGCCTCGACACATCTAAGATTCTAGACCAAGAGGGAAAGAAGCGGGGAAACAGAGCCAGAAGGAGGACTCCCAAATTTGCTACCCGGGTTTTTTCAGGGTTACCTCATCTCGGCCTGGACAGCTGCATGTCTGGGTACGGTTGACCTTACGTTGGAAGTAATCTGTTTCTTGCTCTTCAACAGTCATCATCTTCAAATTTCACCTTTGCCCCGTTCTCAATCACGGCCAGGAAGGTACCCGGACTTCTTTTTTGGCCGGGCGACGGATTATAATTCCGTGTCCCAGCGGCTTTCAGTTGATTAATTGGGACACTCGCATAAGATTCTCCCGATTACAACGAGACCCCAACATCTCAACCACTTCTGTTCTAAGCCTATGCCATACCATGCCTGCGCCGTACAAGGTTGCCCCGATCGACACGTCTGGATGCTACAGCCATGCACCCCAAGCTATTGACCACCCCTCCATATGCTGCCGCTGCGGCCTTCACCGATGAAGCTTACCTACACAACCTCCGTGCTCCGATACTGTCTACTACCGGATTCAGAACGTTTACAAAGAGACTCGATAGTAGTTCACGTCAAGCCCCGCGCGCCAAATAAACAGCCTGACCGTGACCCCGGCTTGGGAACGACCCAAAATAGGCCAACACAAAATCGAACAGGGCCATCACCGCATGGAAAACCCATGGGATAGCCCCGACGATGCCGTCAGTCTTGCAGCTCTGTTCTTGCATGCTTTCCCTCAGCCTCCCAGCATGGAGTGGGCATCTGACCCAAATGCGGCTGTAACAGGCGGAGCCCATTCGCCCATCGCCGATCCTCCAACCTTAGCTACCTTTCGCCCCCGATTAACGCTGGGCCAAGTCCACCTCGGTCAGCGGTGGCATTGCGCAAACAATCGACAAGGTATCATCGTCGCAATTCACGACTTCCACTCGACCCGTTCCTCGTTTCCATGTTCCGTCCTATGTGCAGCCATGCAGACCCGCCGTTGTAGGGTCTCTCCCCCCCGACTCACATCACATCGCTCTGGCCGCGGACGTACGTGAGACGCCGTCTCGATCCAAACACGTTTGTTTCCTGAACGCTACATGACGCACACGCCGCCATCGTGCCCTATCAGCGAAAACAGAGGAGCTCTGGTCCAGTCTTGCAGGGCCTCTCCTTGCAAGTGTATTGTTTCTGCCGTTGGGGGGTTGCGACTGTGTTCGGGAGTCTGCAGCTGGTCACCGGCTTTCATCCAACACCCCGCATCGAAATCCATGTTCCTCGAATGTCCGTGTGTTCTCGCTCCAACACACGAAGACGTCTTCCCTCTGCAATGGTTCGTTTCGTAGCTTATATGACGGCCTTGCTAATCAGGTGCCTCTTTTTCCTTCCAACCCAGCAAATGGATCGAAACGCCAATCGAAACCCAGCTGTTGGGCATTTACAGCCGTCACCACATGCCTCAGCTACTTTGGCAACTGCCTTACTGAAGAAAAGCAATGGAAGTGGATAGAGGCATCCGAGACGTCGAAAGGACCAGCCACCACAGGCGAACGTGCATGTGCAGACGCTGGCACAAGGTTTGGTGTTGAGGGTCTGGGTACAGGGCACCTCTCCGATACCAAGAGGGGTAAGGATCCGTGGAGCAGACGGGCTGCTGCAGCACGTCACGCGCGCCGTTCTCCACCTAACCTCCTTCATTCTGCAGAAGCCCTCCTCGATGGGGTCTACGGTCTACCTCTTCACTGACCTCACTGTGGCATCATCCAGACTTGTGGCATATAATACGTCTTGGAGGGTCGATATGTCGAATGAAGGTATAATGTCGAGGCCCGCGTGCGAGCGCACTGCCGGCAACCGACGTGTTTGGCGAACGTGCGCTAAAGAGATACCAAGCAACCCTGCATTCCTGCATACCGATGCGCTGATGTATCTGCAAGCTGGCTCGCCTTTCTAGGTTGGACTTTTCCTAGCCAATACTGGAACGAGAAACCACTTTAAATTGAACAACCAAGGGCAACAATAAGCTCTCAAGAGACGACTCGGAGGTCGAATTAACCGCTGCATCTTAATGGCATCCATCAACAATGGCATCGTCCCCTGAGACCGGCTCATCGTCGAATGGATGTGATGTAGGGAACCGAAACGCGACGTACCGCACCGCACCGCAGCCCAGATCGACATTACCCCCGAGCCGATGGAGGGCGAAAGTCAAATGTCAGCCAGGGGCTTTACCCCGGATTCTCATCTCGTCATTAAACTCAACCTTGGCTCTATCTGCTCTAACGGGTGGATGGTGAAAAAACCACAAGAAATGCCCAAGCAGCGTCAACCATTGCCAACAGCACCCATGCTCACTCTCGCTGGGCGTGAGAAGATCAATTCAACAGAAGGCTCACCTACGGCAAGCAATACTTT
Source organism: Colletotrichum camelliae (assembly GCA_018853505.1). Classification (NCBI taxonomy): domain Eukaryota; kingdom Fungi; phylum Ascomycota; class Sordariomycetes; order Glomerellales; family Glomerellaceae; genus Colletotrichum; species Colletotrichum camelliae. The sequence goes on along the minus strand of JAELVL010000002.1, from coordinate 5,062,745 downwards.
TGGTAACTTACAAAGCGACCCTTCAAACGCGCGCTCATCTGATATCCTAGGGCATACAGTGTCAACTCGCCAGCAGCACCACATCTCTCTGCTGCGCCGGCTGTTCATCATCCCTCTCTGCCCTGTAAGTCTATCCTGCTCGGACGGCCTCTGTTCACATTGTGATCTTTGGAACAAAGCTTGCTCAGGACGTGACCGTTGCTTGTCAGAAAGCATCCAGTTGTACTCGGTGCGGAGACGGGACAGGCATGTACCCGGAATGGCTGGCATGATGATGAGGAGATGCGGCACAAGATCAGCGGAAGTCAAGGAAGCTAAACTTGACCGAGGGGGGAAAGCAAGTTACCCCCAAGTGGGTTGATTTCCCCTCTTCCACAGATGCGAGGAGAAGAGGGGTGGGAAACAAGCCGGACATGGCCGTGTCGTGGAATGGAACATAGGCCTGCTTTGCTCGTTGGGTGGCCTTACGACGACATAGGCGAGAGAGAGCAAGGAGTACACTCCGGTCGGCGGTTGCGACTCTACACCACGGCGAAAAGCGTGGGGACGGATGCCCAGCCACCCTCTTCACCAAGCGGATTGAGGGGTTCTCTCTCAATTGAGGGGTTCCTGCACGGCGACCAGCTACCCCGGCTCCCCGCCCTGATCCGCTGCAGCAGCCCTTGGCTGGACAAGAGAGCCCAATCAACATTGGAGAACAAAAAACCCTCCGCCAACCCTGACGGTTGTGAAGATGAAGAGGGCTCGAACGCTCGAACGCTCATGTCCGTAGATATTATGACGATCTTTCCCCGCCTTGTCTACGGACGTTGTTTGGCTCTTCATCTGGCCAGTGCCGGCCCGAGGGGGTCTCGTGCATTCTGCGCATAGGCTGGCACGCACTTGGACCGGTCTCGCCTTGGAACATGAGTCTATCTGATGAAAAGCCAAATTTGCATATTTGGCGAGGCTCGCTCGATATGTAGCCGAACACGAGCCATCGCGGGCCTGATCAGACGCTGGCGACCAGCCGGAGCGTTGACGCCTTGCGTGAAGCATGCCACTGGCGATGGCGAGGCTGCAGACGAGGCTGTGATGAACAGCGATGTGATGGGTATTGCCTCGGTCACCGGCCTTGTTTTTGGCCTGGTGAGTCCTAAGGATGTAATGATACAGCATTTTCTACAGAATCCATATCACGCCCCCGAACTCCTTTCCCCCCCCGTCTCTTCCCAAAGTCATAATGGCGCAAGAACTCTTTATCCAGCTCTTAGGCGATGGCCTCGACGCCCTTTTGCGCCTTGAGCTTCTCTTCAAACTTGGCAAACTCCTTGAGGGCAACCTCTTCTTCCTCGTCCATGATCTGCTCTACACCCTTGACTTCCTCAATCTAACATAACCAATTAGCACAAAGGGCCGGGCAGGCATAGAGCTTTCGAATACTCACGTAGTGCATCAGCATACTCTCGATGCCGTTCTTCAGGGTGGCGGTACTGGAGTCGCACGTGCGGCAGGCGCCGCGAAGCTTCAGCAGAACGACACCCTCGTCCGTGAAGCCGCGGAAGTCAATATCGCCACCGTCCTCCTGAATCGCAGGTCGTATCCTCGTCTCGAGCAGCTCCTTGATCATGCCGACCACCTCGCTGTCGTTCTCGTCGTACGCGAGACTGTCCTCCTCCTCAGCCTCGGGCGCCATGGCGCCGTCCTTCTTCTCCGCGACGTTGACGATCGTCTGGCCCGAGGTGATGGCCTCGGTGATGAGCGCAAAGATCTCGGGACGGATGTGTGCCCAGTTTGCGTCGGCGGCCTTGGTCACCGTGATGAAGTCGACGCCGTAGAAGACGGAGGTGACGCCGTCAATGTTCATCAACTGGGCGGCCAGCGGGGAGGGGTACGGCGGGGCGATGGTCGAGCGCGGGTTCATGTACTCGATGAAGGGGCTCGAGATCGTCTCAGGGAGGATGCGGTGGTTCGGGAGGAACTTGATGGCGTCCGGATTCGGGGTCGACTCCGTCTGGATGAAGATTGTGCGGACGGCGCCCTGACGCCCGGCGAAGGGCGAATGTCTTTGTTGGGGCTGCTGGTGTGTCGGGCTGCGAGGCAGTCGGCTCTGCTGCAGAAGGCCGGAGGATATGGCCGCCGGCAGGCTGGAGGGGTGGTGGCTCGCGAAATGTCTCGATTGCTGCGCGGCGGGGGCGGATCTGATTTGCCTGGTGGAGCGCGCAATGGCACGAAGCGCTGTCCTCGACGTCCTGAAGGATGACATTGTGTGTGTGTGTGTGTGTACATACGTATGTGGGTGATTATCGTCGTCGTCGTCGTCGAGTGCGTATTTAGCGGCGGCGTCGTTGTCGTTGTTATTCAGGTTTGGCTTGTAGGTTGGTTTGCGAGGTGCAAGTTTCCATCAAAATGATGACTGCGGTCGTCGCCATGTACAAATTTACCCCAGGGTTCGAACGCTCTGGTCCTCGGCATTACTCAACGCAGGGCGCAACCGCCAGATGGAGCTAAATCGGCTTTTCGAGCACAGTTTTGACAGAGGGATCCTCTTTTTTTGCCCTTCGCCGCTCAATTCCGAGGCCTTGTATTACCAATCATGGGTCCTCCGGCTGGCGGGCCTTGTCAGGATGACGCAAAGCCTTTTTCTCTCACTAATATTCGCTTGCCTTCGTCCGCAGAATTACCGACTCGACCGAACAGCGGGAGTGGGTAGGCATGCAAATGGACACACGGTCGAGCTCCAGAATAATTCGATTCTGGCACGAATACACTTCTCACAGTGTTGAATTGGCACCCACCCGGCGGGGAAGAGTCAAAGTCATCCCGGGTCCCCAGAGTACTCGGTACATGGCGGGCACCTAGACATTCGTCTCGGGCTTTTGGCGGTCACGCCTAGCTGCCCAGCGAACTGCGCTGCGGACCTTTGCACTGAGATTAGGACTGACCGCCTGAAAGCCCAGGCCCCACTAGAATTTTCTTGAGAGCTCCGGCGCTTGGGCTTGGAACCCGTTGAGCGGCAGAAAAATAAAACGATGCGAGGGAAACAACAGCAAGCAACGTTCCCGAACAAAAAGGAAAGCGCGGGGTGAACCAAAACGGCTGGACCTCCGTTTGCAACCACAAAAGTTTTTGGTTTTGTTTTTGGCTTCCCCTATGCTCTGACATCTCCTACTCAGCATCACTGCCTAAAGCTAGCACTTTGTTCATATTAGCAACGAAAGACGAGGTCGAACCATTCTCTACCGAATGGGACTTTTTTCAAGCACCGAGGCAAGAAAGATCCAAAGCTCGGGTCTTTGCGAATACCAGAACCACCGACCGAAGTCTTCAATCGCGACTCTTGCAGACATAGCTACTCGGAGAGCTGCTTAGAGACTGCTCGCGGAGCAGAGAGAGTACTTCAGGAGGAAACGGGTCAAGTACTGTGCGGCGGCGCGAGAATCGATCCGACAGAGAAGCGAAACAATGTCCGCTGATAAAGACGGCGCCCCGCTGCAGCCGGCCGTCCCTCGGTCACCCAAGCGCTCGCAAGATGGGCTGGAGGAGCTGATTGAGCATGCGAACAAGAGGTTCAGGACTGCGAGCCCCCATGAGAACCAACAAGAGGCGGAGGGGGGCGCGGCGAAGGGCGACGAGAAAGATGTGGCGGCTGCCAACGGAACGACGAGCAACGACGCGGCAGGGGAAGCCGTTGACGAGAGCAGAAAACAAGAAGTGCCCCAGCATCTTGCCAAACCCTGCGCCAACAACAGCATCGCAAACCCAAGAACCCGAAGCAGTCCCCGAGACAAAGGCGGCCCCCAAGACCAAGATGTGTGGCATTTGCAACGAGAAGGAAGGCAAATACAAGTGCACGCGTTGTCCTCTACCATTGTACGTTCCACTGCGGAGGCGTTTCGTCTTCACTATGCAATCTCTGTTGTCATGTACATTATTTACTAACATTAATGAAAATAGTTGCTCGGTGCAATGTAGTAAGATCCACCGCGAGAACCACCCGCCAGATCCCGAACCCGTTCCCAAACCTCCTGTCGAGACGCCTAAGCCGCCAGGAGCGACAAAAGCCCTCGATCCAAAGAACCCCTTCAGCGTCCTCGACGACTCGGACCAGCTGCGCTACCTTTTCAAGCGCTACCCGAGTCTGAAATCGCGCCTGCTGGGTATCCTCGCCGCCACCGAACCGCCGCCGGAGTTGCAGGGAACCGGAAACAGCCTGAACGACACGATGAAGGCGAGGGCCTTGGCGGCCGCAAATCCCAAGAAGGAACAGTGGTCGCATGACGTGGGTATCCGCAACGGCAAGGAGGCGTTGCGGAAGGCGAGGACGGCGGCGGGGGAGGACGGCGAGGGAGTGCGGGAGTACATTGAGCTCATCAACCATCTCATCCGCAAGGGTGAGGATGCCGGCGCTGAGGAGGCGATTCGGAAGAGTGCAGCAGAGAAGGATACAGACCTCATCAGGAAACTCTTGGAGGAGGGTAGATGAATAGCCCGGCGGGGGACGGTTGGTCTGAACGTCATGGTTTGGATTAGGCGTACACATTCGAACGGTGTGCTGTGAACCACCGTGTACGTGTAGAAGTATTCGTATAATAATATTGTTGGACAACGGTAAGCCGGCACCCTCCCTGTTGCCCCGGGATCAATGGTTGACCTTGAATCTAGCAAAGAATCCGCTCTTGGGTGACCTGAGCGTGGTGTCAGACGGCGGGCTGCCATCCCTGGACCTCTGCTGCTGGCCCTCCTGCTTGTGCTTGGTCAACGCGCTCAGCTTGTTCCTCAACGCCCAGATGGAATCTGCACTGCGCAGAGAGGGCCTGGACTTTTGCCGTTGTGCCTGCTGCTCTGGCTGGTGGTGGTTGGCGGCTTCATCCCTTTGCGTCCAATCGGCGCGGCGCTCATAGGGATCCTGATCGGGCACTTCGGGGCTGTCGCCGTCCGGGTTCGGCGAAGAGGTGCCGGATTCCCACGTCATCAGCAGATCTGCAGCCCCTGTGCTCGCGCGCCTCGCAGCGCGGGCGCGGCGGTCTTCCGCATGATGTCCGGCGGGTGCACCTTCGATAGTGTGCCTGTGGTGGTTCCTGTCGCGATGCGCGCGGTCCATCGGTTGCGTCTCATCCTCCGGGATGCGGTCCGAGTAGAAGTTCTTGCGCTCCTGCTGATGCCGCTCCCGGTGAGCCTGCGCGATCCTCAGAGCGGTGCGAGACAACTTGTGAACGAGCCCCTTGCCCTCCGGCATGCTGTCCGACGTGGTCGTCCGCGCAAACTGCGAGGCGGCGAACTGCGGGATGTAGTGGTGCTTGCTCTTGGAGGAGTCCTTGGACTTGGAGCTCGAGCTCCTGCTGTCGTCGGACATCTTGGACTTTGGCCGCGCCGCGCTGGTGTCGGGCCTTTCCTTGGGTGCCGTATGCTTTTTAGCTGCTGGCTCGGTGCGCGGCCTAACGGGGTTGATCACGGTTCGACGCTCTCCGGGCTTGAGAGTGCCCTGTTCGAATATCTCCCTGGCCATACTAGCATGTGGTGCTGGTTGAGTAGCTGAGGTTGGGTTCAGCGGCGCTGCGTTGCCACCAGCCGCGGCCTCGGCCCTGGCTCTCCTTCGTCTCTCGGAATACGCCTGGCGGTCGGCGATGACTCTGTTGAGTTTCTGTGAGAGCTCCTCCGGGTCGAAGGGCATCGGCTGGGAGCACCGTTGTTTCGGCGGCCGGATAGCGGCGGCACCTACGGGTCCCATTGTGGGTTTGATGGGTTGTTGCCCCGCTACCGCAGCCGGAGGTGCCCCCGCGTGGTCGTGAGGGTAGCTCATGTTGTATAACATGTCGATGACGTGCGAGTACCCCACTGGGGATTTCTCCAAGCAAGTCTGTTTAGTAGTGAAAATGTTCCAGAGTGTTTGGCGGCTCGTGGTGTGAATATGTGAAGGCCCTCGAGAATTGTATGTAAAACGTAGGCGATGCTATTTGTCGTGTGTTTTTAGGGGTTTCCGCCGTATCAATCGGTTGATCGAGAACGGTGGGTTGACGAAGGCAAGGAGAAATAAGTAGCGAGATCTTTGGTGGTTTCTACAACAGGGTTTCGTTGATATGTCACATCCGGAGAGCCCCACCCTTGACGTACGAACGGAAAGGAAAGGTGGACGGCGAAATGCGAACAGAAAAGTGACTGCTGACTTTGTTACTGCCCTGGAAGTGAAAACGACAGCCGCCGGTCTTGGGACCTGTGTGGGCTATGTATGTCATACGACCCGACGCAGAACCACGGTTCGAAGCAGGTCACAAGCGACCCGAGTGTTCCTTTGGCTCGATCGTCCCAGGCCCAGGCCGAACAAAGTGGGGTCGAAAGCTTTCCCCCCGTCCGCTCTTCTGTCACTCTCCCGCGGTGCGCGGTGCGGCACGGCGGCGCACAGGGGTCCTTGTGAAATCCTGTCGGCTGTTCGTCTGGTGCAAGGCACCGTAGCGGAGCGAGCTGGGCTTGCGTCGTGTGTCCTGCGTGGTGCGGCGGCGGCGGCTTTGTGGGATGGAGAGGGGGATGGATGATGAATGGATGGATGTATAGGACGCAAGCCAAGGAGGTGAGAGGTGAGTTTGCGTATGAGTGGTTTGCGTCTTCTGCTGCTTCGTCCTCTGCTCTTAGTCCGGCAGGGTCCCAGACAATATGTACCTCACGGGCGAACACACTTTCAGACTGCCGTGTGCGCGCTTAGTCCCCACCCGTTCCTTCTACTCGGATGCTGTTGTGCGTGTGTTTTGGGACGGGAGAGCGGAGGTAAAGCGTCCGTATGACTGTGTGCGAGAAGGTGCAGGAAGAGGAGGAAAAGAGGATGCGTTTTGCTTATATGCAAAGTTGTTGTTGTGTTGTTGGCGTGTATGTATATGCTTGGTCGAGGCGAGAACGGACGCTCTCTGTCTCTCTCTCTCTTTAGCGGTACAAGGATGACGAGGGCAGGCGGAGAGACAGTTGACTTGAGAATGCGCCGTGTACTAGTGGTCGAGAACACAACCGCACCAGGAATAGTACAGAGCCAAGACCCAAGAGAACCAGAGACAGAGAAGACAAAAATAAAGTGTTGTTTTTGTGGTGGGAAAAGATGAAGAATTAAGAACCACAGGGGGGAGGGAGGAGGGGGGTCACGGATGTCTTGAAGGGCGAGCGTTCCATAGGTTGCATTTTTAGACAAGCTCGCCTGGTCAGGTCTGGTCAGGTCTCTCTCGTTCGTCGAGTGCGAGTGAGAGAGAGAGAGATGGCTGGCTCGGTATGGCTTAATGCTTGCATGGGGTTGGAGGAGCTCAGCACTACTGCTACTGACTGACTTGCTTGGAGGCTTTATTTCCCGTCCATTTTATGTCTCCAAGCGGGTGGGGGTTGGGAATTGCGCCGCCATACGCTGTCGGGGAAGAAAGGTCGGTACTTTGTCAAAAGTCCATGGATGAATAGGTATGGGGAACCTTGGGACGGGCGACGGACGGCGCAGACTCGGGGCGCCATCTGGCTCCTCCTCTGCCTCTCTGCCTCTCGCCGGCACGCGGCGCATAAGGGAAGCCATCAAATTCGCATACTTCTCTGGGTTTTCTTCCCCTCGGGCCAATCGATAGTGATGGCGCTTGTGACCGGCAACGAGTTCTCGTGCTAGCAAGATGTGATTTGATTAATTACCAGCGTCGTAGTAGCATGCTGGGCGAGTAAGGTGCATGAAGGTTGCTTCCCCGCTGGGGGCAGAACGGATGGCCGATGGCAGCAAATTCAGAGCGACCATTCCTGAATCGATCAAGATCGTGACCTGCAAAGAGGAGAAAGAGGGTGGTGGACGGGGTAGGCGAAGCGAAAAGAAACAGAAATTAAGGTCAGGAAGCATAACCGGCCAAGGGCTTGAGACTATCTTAGCAGATGAACCGATCAACGAACCAACTCGGGATAGTCTCCAGACTTCAAGGGGTTCCTAGGACGCCCCGTTGGTCGGTCGAGTTGCACTGGGCCAGTGGTCGGATACCGCTTTGGGACACACTCTCCGCCGCTTCACCGACACACATACGGAGGAGGAGTTGAGGAAGTCGGTTGGAGGCGGTTGCATGGACCTTTTTTTTTTTTTTTTTTTTTTTTTTTTTTGGACGTCCATCGTTTCTCTCCTTCTCCCTGTCGCTGTCCCAGCTTTCCTGATCTCACACATCGGTGGCGCTGCGGCACTCGACCCTTGGCGGCCCTCCCTCCAGCCCGTAGGAAGAGGAAACATGGCTTGGGCGCCTCTGCTGCTGCATAATCAAGGAAAAAGCAAACGTTCCCTTGGATAGGGTGAATCAGTCCAAGGTGTGCTGAGTTTTTGTGTGTGGTGTATGGTGAGTGTACCATTGGGTTGGCGGGGATGATCCACGGCGGGCATCAGTCTACTGCAGTGCTCTCACACAACAAAGTGTCAACGCCCCGTGAAGGACAGGAAGCAACTGGTGCAGACAAGCTCCTTGACAAGCCCGATGGGCCGTTTCATTGGCCATGGTGTCCGCAGTCCAGCATCTGTACGGCGTACCTAGTCTGACCTCCGGCCTCTTGAATGTGGTTGGTTTCGTGATGTTGGAGGCGGTGGAGGGGGGGGGGGCATGCCACGTTCCCAACGCCTCCGTCCCTTGTTCACGTTTACTACCTGAGGTGCTGCAAAGAAAGAACTAACCCCAGGAAAAGGCTGGGTAGCGAGCCTCTAGGCACGGTTGTTGTTTTTTGGTAGTCCTCAGCCATCAGGCGGGTTAGGGCTTCGCCGGCTGTCTCAGAACAGCCATTGAATCGCCGACTAAGAAGCAAACCAGCGGCTGGCCTGGACAGTTGACGATGGCGGATCTGCTAGCGTTGAGCTTCACTCCTCCCACTTACATTTACCTACCCCGGGAAACGCGAACAATGGTCAATGGTCGATCATGGGATCAATTAGTTGCCTGGCCGTCATCCCTGGACAACCGCGTCGCGTCGGGATCGGCTTTTCAGGGGTTCGTCGTTTCCTCGTTTCTCGCCAGTAGCCACGGCAAAGAAGTAATCCGACGACGGCCGTCTCCTCCATCGCAAACCGTCCTCGGAGTCTCAAACCAGGCGGCGGCGGCGGCTCGTTGATTGTTGAATGCGTTTCTCGGTCAATACGGCTCGTCCAATCTCGACACGTACCAGGCCGAACCTCCTGTCCCGATTGACAGACAACGTACGGAAACTCGCGTGCCATCCAGAGGCCTCGGCAGGCAGAGCAAGCGTCTGTCTCTGATTGCTTTTGTCCCATGCCTGCGATGGGCGCCCAACAACACTCCGATCCAGGACGAAACAAAGACGACATGGGTTTCGGCAATGAGCGATATCTGCTGCTGCTGCTGCTGCTGCGTGCAGTGCAGTGGCAGTGGCCTGCCTGCTGCAGTTTGCTGCAGCACGCTTGCATGTGTCGTTCTCGTATCCCAAATCCATGTAACCCAAAGACAACGCTTTTTACGAAGGGTCTCGTTGTCTTGCCATATCATGCGGCTTGGCGATGCAGCCACAACCCCATCCTCCCCTCTGCGCGTCTGAGTGGCACCAAAAGCTGCATAAACCTCCAGAAGGATCGCCCATTAGCTTATGTCGCCAATGGAGATAAGGCTTTGTGACGCCACAGCCCCAACGTAGCCAGCCTTCTGAATCCTGCCTATTCAAGAATACATACGCACAGTCTGCGCAAGCCCATTTTTGCGAAGAAAACAAGCCGTTCCTCAGATTAGCATCCGGCCAATCCCCGGGAGTCATGAGTGTGCAAAGTGTATTCTCTGGAATGCGAGAGGTGAGCACACTGGGCCGCCACAATGCTCAGCGTTTCCAATCTATTGAGCACGTCCATGCCTCGCTTGGTCTGCCAGTCAAGCTGGTAAGGTAAGGTGTTGCGCTGAAGACGACGAGGCGAGGCGGGCAAACCCAAAGACTAACTGAACTGCACACTGACTCTGTAAAGATTTGATGATGAATATGGTGAAATTGTGAAGGTGGGTTTCCGGATCCCGGAATCAGACGACGGTCGGGTCCAGGTTCGTCAATTGCTGCCAGATGATTTGATGGCTACCTTGCAGTGCAGGCACGCGACGACGAAGTGGCCAAGACCAGGGGTCCGCGGCGGAATGCCAAGACAGCGGCCAGAAGTTTAGTCCACGACATTATTTCCACCACAACCTGACGACGACTGCGGCTGGCTGGTTGCTTTAGTGATGGCCTGAGAATATTCCATAGCTAGTCAAGTGAAGGAATGGCTAAGGGTCGTAGTGCAATGAGCTGGAGCTGACAGAAGGCCGAGCGGTAGTCACAACTAGCTGCTTCAATGCTGTAGTTGCCCTAGGCATTTCGAAGACGAAAACGAAGTTTCGGACCGTCACTAAGTTGCGTCGTTTTGTGAAGGCAATTTCAAGACGAACCGTGCTCGAAATTGACAGAAGTTTATTATCCGAGGCAGAAGCTTGGCGCCTTTTTGGAATGTGGTTTCGAGATCCGAGTGTCCGGGACGGTAGGTGAGAAGGGCCGTTTGCACGAGGCCGACAATCTGTGGATGGGTGTCGCGTGTCCCGTTCCGCGAGATGAGGGAGTGACAAAGTCAGATCATGCTGCCGGATCCGACATGGGCTAATTGGGAGTTACCCAGGACCCAAGCTACTGGAGCTTGATGGGCAACGCCAGGCTCCATGTTCTGGAGGATCATCCATGGACGACGGGTCTTAATTTGGTCAAGGATCATCAGTCAGAAGATGAGTGAGGCGCACAACGTGAGGCGTCCGTCCGTAGAAAAGGTGCCGGCGCATGAGGAAGGTCCGTTGAGGAAGGCATGGATGGCAAAGAACAAAGTGCCGACGATGAGGCGTTGCAAGCTTGTTGTGGTGAGCAAATAGCTTTCTTGGGCCGGAGCCAACGGTTCTTGGTAATTAGTTGGTGGTGGCAGAAATAACAGTCAAGACCCTTGAAAGAGTATGCATACGGATACTTAAGGCAGTACGGGTACTTAGTTGGCATATAGTAGATAGCCAACAGGTGTGATTGGCTCCGCGGCCACGTGTTGATGTGACTTTGAGCTGATTAGGGCGCTTGAAGATCATGGCACCAGCCGGACTGCTTCATCTTGAGACATCAACGGTGTCCGTACGCGCGCTCACGGCAGGTTTGCTGTAATTTGCGGTGACATTAGCTTGTTCGGTGCTACTCGGATTCTGTAGAGGAGATGTTGCGACTGAATGGATCCGAAAGAGGAAGGGAGCTCGACGTGGGAGCTTGGTAAGGATACGTCATGCGGAGAGAGAGAGGACATGTCGTGGTGCTGTCTGACGTGAGGCGCATATCGTTGTTGGAGTGGGCTCTGCAAGATGCCAAGGTCGAGCAATGCAGACAGCAAACCTCGGCGTACGTGCGTACGTAGGTATATGATGACAATGAATTGAATTGACGATTCCGTTGTCCGAGTCGTGCGCATTTCGGAACACCCTGACCGCCATTTGTTGATGTTTGCTTGTATGACATTTGGCTGTAACGTTCAAGGTGGAAGTGGCCGAAGGGGAAGGGAATCAGAGCAGATGGATGGAAGCACCTGCCTGAGATGCACTGTGAGCCGGAGTCGACCCCGGTTGACGGGACTGGCGGTGCCTGAGGCGCATCTGTTGGCCCTTAGGTACGGATCTATGGATAAGGTACCTAAGGTACCTTCCTGACAAGCACCAGACCACACACGCTCCACTGACAGCTGGGTCCACGGTGCTGGGCTCAGGGCGCCCTGGGCGTCGGTGGCCCACTGAACAGACAGGCCCATCTGTGGTGTATCCACCCAGGCGTGACACTGGATTGGGCGGAAGCGGTCCGGACGTGGCGGCTCCCAGTCTCTGGGATACGGTGCCGGGTCCCCGAGCGCTCACGGTGCAGTCGGCTGCCAGCTTGTGTTGTGGCCCCATCCAGTGCTGCTCCACGTCCAGCGTCCCGTCCCATTCGTTCCATGCCGCGCACTAGAACCACCCGAGCCGAAAGGCCCCCATTGCCGTTTGCTGCATTGGGGTCTTGAAGTCCACACCAAACGACACACAATTTCGTAGAGTTTTCAGACGGACTACTCGGTAGAAAGGGAGCATTGGCATTTGCTACGTATTGTTCTTGCTCTATGGCTCTATTGTGCCCTCCATAGGCTGCACGCGAATGAACGTCTGCCATAGCATTCATCTGTGATTACCGACTTATAGGTGCCTAGTTGCCTAAGGTAGGTACCTACCTACTTACCTCATGCCCACTAGGACTGCGTAGTACCTTCCATAGGTAGGAGGTAACTAACACTCCCGCCGCACAGTCGCATTCGTGCTCCAAGCCCCCTCTCCCCTTCCCCCCTTTCCCCTCTGATCATCAGGTCCAGGTCGCGGCTATATCCCGCTCTGCCGTTAGTCTCTGCTGCTCTTCCTCCCGTCCTCTTCCTGCTGGTCCCCTAACCAACCCTTCAGCAATCATTCTCTCCTCCACACCCCTTTCTCTCATCTTACTCGACCAGTCCGGCCCAAACCAGCGCGGCCCAGGAACGACCATTCCTCACACTATCTACCTCACCTACCTACCGTACCGTACCGTACCGTACCTACGAGCCTCTGCATCGCAATACAACTTTGAGAGGTAGGTAACGCAACGTCCCGTCCTGCTGTTCCTCGCCCCTTCCCCCCTTCCCCGGCCCGCTGTACCAATCCCAGCCTAAAGGTTGCGCACCATCACAACCGGTCCTGGTCCTGCACATGCGCCGTCAAATGTCCACAAAGTCCACCTTGCCGTATTTCACTCGTCCAAGAGGGTCGTGCCCTTGGCTTGGAACGAGTTTGCCCTGGATCTGGATCCGCGACTGACCTCATTTGCTGTGTCTAGCATCGTCGTCGACCGCCGTGCCGTGCTTCCCCTTCCCTTCCCCCTTCCTGGCCCCCTCCCCATCAAGCAGCTTCCAGTCCTGGTCTCTGCCCTCTGGACATCTGCGTCGTGGTGGAGCGCCTAGCGAGGAAAAGGGCCCCTTTTCCCAACCCCTGGTCTGCCGCACCACGAAGCTCCAGAGTCAACACTAGGACAACCGCGTACTGCGTACAGGAAAGAGTACAGAGTACAGAGTACGAAGCTGGGTCTACCGAGTACAGTACAGTGTACGAGAATCCTCCCCCTCCCCACCCCGGCCCTGCCCTGCCGTGAGATGATCCATCCTGCTCCCGTTCCTGTTCCTGTTCCTGTCCTCGACCCTTCCCGTTCGTCTCGCCAGCCAGTATCCGTCGCGTACCTGACCCTACCGCTCCCTTGTTCGCGCTAAGTACGGTGCTTGTGGGTTTGCCATGCCTTCCTTGAGCCTCGAGAATCCCGACTTTTAGTCAGTGCATCCACTGTCCCAAAAGTTTGGTTTGGACAAGGCTTAGATTTTTTTTTGGCCCTGCTCATTGCCTGCCTGTTCTCCTGTACTCCGTCGCTGTCGTTCTTCCATCCTTTTGTCCCTTACATATCGCATGTTTGTTTTCTCCGAATAGCCTCTGCCGCAGTGCTGCCCCCCTGCTCGTGGTCGTGGCCATGGCGTCAGATCGAATAGGAGCTCGAAAGGCTCACAGGAGTTCAGAAGGCTCTCACATCCCTCCGAATCACTTTCACCGCGCCGGAACCCCGTCATCTCTGGCTTCCGCCTCCGAGACAGCAGCCGCAGCGAGAAGGGCCGAACGCGAGACCGCCCACCGCTCCGCGCCCGCGGCTTCAAAGCAGTACCAACCGCATTACGCCCTCCACCGAGACGAACCTTTCTTGCCTCCCAGATTCCCTACCGAACAGCCGGCCAACTACCGCGACTCGATTGTTTCGATTGTCGACGACCCATTCTTCCAGCGCTTCGACGACTACGCAGGGGAGGGTGCGCATGGATTCGAGCCGCTTCGGACTCCCACACTCCACGACCCTAACCCCGAAGACGATAACGAACAAGACGACGAGCACGAGGAGATAGGCGCGACACAAAAATACGAAATCACACAGGAATTCGATTTCGACTTCGACTTCGGATACTTTGAGCTCCGCGATGACGACAACCCCAACGAGCGCTGGCCGCCCCCAAGAGAGTCGTTGATAATAGGACCTTCCTTGTCCTGGGTAAATGCCCCACCAAACACAGACTGCGGGGTAGCTGATGAGACGGGAAGTGGAAAAAAAGGGGCTGACGATCATAGCAACAACCAACCTCCGCCGCCGCTGTCGCCGCCGCCATCATGGAGAGCCTCAACATCGCCGTCATTGGCGCATCCGGCGTCGGCAAGTCGTCCTTCGTCCAACGAGTCCTCGGTCTGTCGCGCCCTCCCATAACAAACGCCTCCAGCGTGCGCATGGTCGTCGACAACGTCACATACGGCGTAACCCTGATCGAGCTCGACCTCGAATACTTCGAATTAAACCCTCTGCAGCCCATCCAGTGGCCCAAGCAGATTAACGGCCACATTGTCCCTCGCGTAGACGGCGCATTGATTATTTACGATGTTATGAACAAGGAGAGCATGAAAGAGTTGCCACAAGCGACAGGTGAGCGATAATCGTGTTGGTTCTCCGTCTGACGCGTCGCGCCCTGCTGACGAGACCAAAGCCGCCTTGACGAAATCTGGTCTCCCCGCGGTCCTCGTCGCCAACAAGTGCGACCATCCCGAGAGCGAACGACAAATTGACGCCGCCCGTGTCGCTAATCACGAATATTTCAAGTCCTGCGTCGGCCAGTTCAATCTGTCGACGAGTAGTCCCGAACGGGCGCGAGCCTGCCTGAATGCCATGCTGAAAGCCGCCATCGCTTATCGCAAGGGTACGTGAACACGAGTTCCAACTGCATGAGCCAATGCATGCTGATAAACCGCCAGAAACGCAAGCGTCGGAAGGGGGCCTGTCCCGCCGTCGTGCAGCCTCGGCAGCCAATCTCGAGGCCCACGACAGCTCCAACGGCCGCCCGCTAAGTCAGCACAGCAAACATAGCCGAGCGAGCTCTGATTTGTCGCTCCTTCGAGGTGTACCCCCTCCCATCCCCGACCACCTACGCGGCCCACCAGCTCCAGGTAGTCCCCGACTGGCCAACTTCAGCGCGCCATCAACTTCAGCTTTTGGAACAGAGACCATCGAAGAAGAAACACAACAAACCGTATCGAGCCAGCTGCGGACCCCGGGCATCCGCCTCGATCGCGGGCCAACCGACTTCCTTGATATGGAGGAATCAGACGCCGAGTCCTTCAGGTATTCGGAGGATATCCCGATCCTGCAGCGGAGTGAAGAAACTTTCCTCGAAAAGCCCAAGCCAACGGGTGTGGCGTTTGACGAATTGGTTGACCGCCTCATCGCCCCACGCATGACCAAAGCAGACAACAACTTCTCGGATGTATTCCTCTGTCTATATCGAAAATTCGCCGCACCAGGCGAGCTCTTCTCAGCCATCCTGACGCGACTCGATCGCGTCCGGGACGACAAGTCAGCACACTATCTATCAAAGACAGCCACCAACTCAGGATCATTGAAGTAGTTGCGAAGTGGGTATCATTGTATCCCGGCGACTTTGCGCGGCCAGGAACAAGACGGAACCTGGAGGAGTTTATCAAGCACCTGTCCACTGAGCCAATTTTTTCTATCGCTGCGCAGCAGATCAAGCGCCATCTCGAATTCAGCGTGGTGGAAGACGACGACACGGGCTGGGCGAAATCAGATGAATTGGCGGACCAAGAGGGCAGCAAAGTCTTGTCAAAGGACAAGACACGTTCAACATCAGATCTGTCCAATGGGATGATCACCCTCACCGTTGACGATGCGATTGATGAGAGACCATCCAACAGCTCTGATCTGTCACACGTGGACAGGACGAGTAGCGTTGGTACACACGTCTCTTTCCATTCTTATGACGAGTACGAGAGGGAGGCTGCCAACATGGAGCCGACAGATGTTTTGCCCATGAACAAGTTCCGCTACCACATCTTCATGGACATTACAGACGATGACATTGCTGATGAGATGACACGCATCGACTGGGTCATGTTTTCGTCTATTCGCATCAGAGACTTCGTACGGCACGTCAGCCTCTCATTGGAACTTCGGTCCAAGTGCAAGAGTCTCAAGAACGTTAACCGCATGATCAACCACTTCAATCATGTGGCGAAGTGGCCAACCTCATCCTGCTCCGGGACAAGGCGAAGCATCGCGCCCAGATGTTGGAGAAGTTCATGAACATTGCGCAGAAACTTCGGCGACTTAACAATTACAACGGGCTGGCAGCAGTGCTTGCCGGTATTAACGGCACTGCAGTTCACCGGCTGGCGCAGACATGGGCATTAGTGCCACCGGAAGCGCAAAAGTCGTTTGCCAAATTGGGCATTCTTATGGGCACCCAAAAAAGTCACTTTGCGTATCGACTGGCATGGGAAAACTCACCGTTGCCCCGGATACCATACATTCCACTCCACCGGAGAGACTTGGTCTCGGCCGAAGAGGGAAGCAAGACATTCGTGGGCCCCGACGGCGACAGGATAAATTGGAAGAAGTTCGAGGTGCTCGGCGAAGTGCTACTCCCTCTTATGAAGAGTCAGGGGACTGCCTATCCGAACCTCACAAAGCATGAGGCGGCTCGAGAACTTATTTTGGACTGCAGGATGCCAACAGATGAAGAGGTAAGTCTAAGGAAGACAGCTTGAGACCGGCATGTGATGCTAACGGGGGCCGTCCAGGAAATTTACCAGCGCAGTGTCCAGCTGGAGAGCACGGCAGGAGGCGGCGGTGACATCAACAAGAAGAAGTTCCCCTGGTTTGCCAAATAGAAATTGGCAGTCCGGCGGTGCATATCGACGGAGAGACTCTGTCTGACAAGGCGACAGCAACAATGGCAATGACCAGCGATGGCGTGACGCGCGAATGGAGGGGCAGGCCAGAAGCTGGCGTGAGACATGTCGGTGCATGCAGGCGTATATATAAACAAGCCGGGTTCATACGATGTTGCGGGAGGGATTGGTGAATGGCGATTTGGGTCGATTTCCGCGATATAGATATCCTCTTCAGCAATTGACGTCGGGGCTACAGAAGGCCTCGAATTCCTCACGACATGCAGACCATTCCCCCGACGGACGGCTTGTCTGATGTGCCGTTCTGGTCCTGGTCCTGGTGGCATAATATTTCATCTCGGTCGCGGGACATTCACACTTGAGATGAAAAGGTCAAACATAACGGCGGAGGAAGAAGGGCCAAGCACCGGTACGGCAGCAGCTATATCAAAAACAGAGGCTCATCGGCGATCGTCAAGGCCGTCCGTTAGTCCCCTGTCGGTCGGTGCGGTCCAGGCCTACTCGGGGCCTGCGGCGGCCCAATGCAGTGCGATGTGGTCGGTGAACAGCTTGCCCCGCTAGGTTGGATTCAGGTGCGCTAGAGCTGATTGACGTCATGCCTCTGAAAGCTCTGATTTTAGCGTTTCAAGGAGAGGGGCAACAAGGGGCAGAAACCGGGAGCCAGCGAGCTGCAAGAGAGAAGGCGAAATCACAATGGAGAGCGCATGTTCTGCAGGAATAACTGTCAGTACTTAGGTACGTGATGGGCATGTGGGTATGGGGCAGTGGACAGCAGTACCTGTTGATAAGGGCCCCATTCGTTGTTGTTGGGGGGGGGAGGAGGGGGACGGCCATTCCACATGGAAAAGAGAATAGCATACCTATCATGAATGCCCCGCGCTGTCGCCCCCTCAACCTTGAACCTGGGCACTGGGCAGGTCGGGGCCGTCGCCGTCGCCGTCAACCACAGCGCCCCGTGTGGCAGAGCCAGGCACTTGCTTGCCGGTGCTGACACTCTGCGCACAGTCTCTAGAAGGGCAGAAAGAGCGAGGTAGCTTCCTCGACCTAACCTTGCGTTTCCCACCTGTCATTTGGTTGGCCGACCGGCGCTTGAAGCGTACCTTAGTTAGCCCGCGTTCCTTGTTCGGACTGAGGTGCCCGGAGTAGAGCTCCCGTTGACGTCCGTCTCCCGACACACTGGTCGTTTCTCTGGTCGCTCATCAGAAGAAAAAATAGCACACAACGGCGAAAGCCTTCTACCGCCAACGTCCCCTCCAAACTTCGCCATTCATCAGACTACGTCGCCAGCCCTCCATTAGCCAGCTAGGCTAACTTGTCCGACTTTTTCTCAAGCTGACCGCCTGCCGCTGAAGCTATCGTGATACGTGACGTCGCCTGCTGAGTCGTTGTGGTGGTATTTGCTAGGGTGTCTGGCTCTTACTAAAGCCAGCTCCTCCCAAGGCCTGCAGCCTCTCGCTCTTTTCGCCGCAGCAACCCACAAGTTTCTTCCCTTCTTCAACTCTCGCAAACCCCTCAAGCTCACCCGCTTGCCGTTGTCGTGACCGGCGTCCTGCCAGCCACTGTACCCAGCTCCCCACGGTGTCAATTCGCCCGCCATGGTTATCCATGACAAACACGAGTTCCTCACCGAGGAGGAGAGGCGCCTGAGGGAAGACCGCCATCGCGAGAAGTACTGGAAGAAATGGGGTCCCTATGTCGCCGAACGACAATGGGCAACCGGTGAGCCAGCGGCTGTCTCCCAATCATGACGAAAAGCCATCTAATCAGAGTTGTGTCGCAGTGCGAGAGGACTACAGTCCCGACGGAGACGCGTGGAGTCGTGAGGATCTCCCCCCGCCTGCTTGCTCCACGAGCTCCAATTGCAACCCGCTGACAGACCAACCCCAGACTTTACCCACGACGATGCGCGATCCCGAGCTTACAGATGGGGTGAAGACGGAATTGCTGGCGTTTCCGACACCCACGGTTTCCAAAACATAGCATTCGCCTTCTGGAACGAGGAAGAGTAGGTCGGCGTAGAAACCCATGTCGATCAGCTCAATTGCTGACGATACGATAGCGACTTTCTCAAGGAGAGGCTCTTTGGTCTCTCTAATCCTCAGGGCAACCATGGCGAGAGCGTCAAGGAAGCTCATTTCCACGTCGATAACACACCCGTGAGTAATCATTTCAACAATCTTTCAGAATAGGAACAAAGCTAACAGCCTCGGCAGACGGTAAATCCAAAGAAGGATCCAACTGAGATCATTGGTGCTGACGAATAGACGTAGCACTCTTACATGAAGTTCCTGTACAAATACCCCCAGAAGAAGTTTCCGTACAAGGATCTCCTGGAGGAGAACGCGAAAAGAGGCAAGACAGACAAGGAATACCAGATTATCGACACTGGTGTTTTCGAGGAAGACAGATACTGGGATATTTTTATCGAGACTGCCAAGGCGACCGATGACCCTGAGGAAATCCTGTTCCGTGTGACAGCATGGAACAGAGGTCCTGATCCGGCACCACTCCACATTATCCCGCACATGTGGTTCCGGAACACCTGGGCCTGGGGCCGTGAGCCCGAAGACAAGAAACCGTCCGTTGAGGCGTACGCGGAGAGCATGGTCAAGTCCAAGCATCACAAGCTTGGCGAGCGCTATCTTCTTATGTCCCCCTCGCCTGGTGTTGGCTCTAGCGGTGACGACGTTCTTCCCAAGATGATGTTTACAGACAATGACACCAACTATGAATTGTTGTACAAGCAAGAGAACAAGACCCCCTACGTCAAGGATGCATTCCACAGGTACATTGTCGATGGCGAGAAGGAAGCAATCAATCCCCAGCAGAAGGGAACCAAGAGCGCCGCGTGGTTCAGTTTCAACGAGGACGGCGGTGTCGGCCCTGGCGAGTGCGCGGTTGTGCGTTTCCGCCTGTCCAAGCGGAATGAGACATATTTTGACGAGGGGGAGTTTGATGACCTGATCGACCTCAGAATCGCCGAAGCAGATGACTTTTACTACCGCCTCAGCCCATTGCCGATGGCCGATGACCTCCGCAACATCCAGCGTCAGGCGTTCTCTGGCATGATGTGGACCAAACAGCACTACTTGTTCGTTTGGACCAGTGGGCGAACGGCGACCCAACTCAGCCGCCGCCGCCGCCAAGCAGGAAGGACATCCGTAATAATCAGTGGAAGCACATGCATTGCGACGACATCTTGTCCATGCCTGATTCTTGGGAATACCCTTTCTTCGCCGCTTGGGACAGTGCCTTCCACTGCATCACGCTCGCCATGCTGGATCCTGACTTTGCAAAGAAACAGTTGGATCTCTTCACTCGCGAGTGGTACTGTCATCCGAACGGTCAGTTGCCAGCGTGAGTTGCCTACCCTATCTATTGAGACAAAGACAGTGTTCGCTGACTAGGAATAGATATGAATGGAACTTTGGCGATGTCAATCCCCCCGTCCATGCTTGGGCCACCTTCCGCACGTTCAAAATTGAGCGCAAATTGTACGGAAGACAGGACCTGGACTTTCTCGAGAGAGTTTTCCAGAAACTGCTCTTGAACTTCACTTGGTGGGTTAACCGCAAGGATGCCGAGGGCAAGAATGTCTTCGAAGGGGGGTTCCTCGGCCTCGACAACATCGGTCTCTTCAACCGATCTGAGCCGTTGCCAACTGGTGGCTCCCTGGAGCAGGCCGACAGTACCGGTTGGATGGCTTTCTACTGTCTCAGCATGCTGAACATTGCCCTTGAGCTTGCCAAGCACAGGCGCACCTACGAGGACATTGCTTCCAAGTTCTTCGAGCACTTCATCTTCATCAGTGACGCCATGACCTTCAGGACTGGCCAGAAGGATGAGAAGTCTCTGTGGAACGACGAGGATGGCTTCTACTACGATGCCATTTCTTGGGGCGGTCCCTGGATCCAGCAGCTCCCTGTCCGATCTTTGGTCGGCCTGATTCCACTCTACGCCACCATGACTCTGGAGCCCGAGCTGATTAACAAGCTGCCCTCGTTCAAGAAGAGAGTGGATTGGTTTATGGAGAACCGCTGTGACTTGGCCGAGAGAAACATGGCCAGTATCGCCAAGCGCGGTGAGGGCAACAGAATCCTACTGTCTATTGTGAGCAAGGACAGGCTCGAGAAGATTCTCAAGCGCATGCTTGACGAGGATGAGTTCTTTTCCGAGCACGGCATTCGGTCTCTTTCCAAGTTCCACGAGAAGAATCCCTTCTCAATGGACGTCAACGGGCAGACCTTCTCCGTCGGATACGTGCCAGGCGATTCTGACAGTGGCTTGTTTGGAGGTAACAGTAACTGGAGAGGGCCCATCTGGCTGTGTGTCAACTTCCTCTTGGTCGAGTCCCTCCAGCGCTTCTATCTGTTCTACGGCCATGAGTTCCAGGTTGAGTGCCCCACAGGCAGCGGCGATTACATGCATCTCGGCCACGTCTCGAGAGAGATCCAGCACCGTCTGCAGCACTTGATGTCTCTCAACGACGACGGTCGTCGCAGCATCAATGCCGGCAACGACTTGCTCGATTTTGACCCTTACTGGAAGGACTACCTATGGTTCTACGAGTTCTTTGACGGCGACTCCGGCCGTGGTCTCGGTGCCACCCACCAGTGCGGTTGGACTGGCTTGATGGCCAAAATTATTCACGACACTGGGTAAGCTTCCTGGTTTTGATTGTCACTCTTTTCTCCTTGTATCCGTTCTAACAACAATAACAGCATCACCTGCCGTCTTCCACAGACTCCCCGCACTCCTTCTGCCGGTATGTCGCACTACTTTGATGATATCCTCACACGCTCGATCAAGCGCCGCGACTCTACCGCCCCAGGCACCCCGGGACCCAACGGCAAGCCGCGCATGCGCAGATCTTCTACCGCACGCTCCATTGGCGCACGCAGCGACTTCGACTCCGAGATGAACGGTCAGGACGGCGGTGACGATTCGCTCGGCAACTCGGTCACCCTGGAGGACCCGGACAAGCTGCGCGAGAGGATGAGGGAACGCTCGGAGGCGGACGCGCACATGCATCGCTACATCTCAGATCAGCTCCAGCGCTTCAAGGATGATAAGGAGGATAAGGAGTATGTCAACGGCGGGGACGAGTACGAGACCAGAGCCTAAGTGATTTATGTGACTTGTAGGTATCGTTCTGTCTGGTTAGTATAATCGTCGTTCGATGCCGAGTATCCGAGAGAGAGAGAGAGAGAGAGAGAGCGAGAGAATGGTTTGAAATGTAATAGCGACCAAAGTACCGGGCGAGAAAACACGTTTGTGAGAGAGAGACACCGAGATGGGGGAGGGGGCCTCCAGAAGAATAGAGATTGCATACGGGAAACTTTCCTTGGTTACGAATCCGAATATTACTGCCATCAGTGCATATAGAGCCACAGACAGAACTGTTAGAATGTGGAACAGATAGATTTCTATTTTTTGGGCTTCTAAATACACGGAGTGTTCTGCTCATCTACGTTGGCATTCTTGTTAAGTGTTTATCGCCCGGACCTGCCTCATTTCCCAGTGTGCTTGTTCGTGTATGAATCACCCCAGTAGCCAGCCTCTCTGCCTTTCCATCTAAGCGTCTTCCCAATTCATTCATGATCGTTCTCTCTTGTATCTCATTTTCTTTCTTCCCCCTCCCCCCTTCTGTGAGTCTCCGTCCCCTTTCCCGACATTTAGCTGATGTCGTACATTCACTACTGGACCGACTCTCTCTCTATGTACAAACGCGATTTTCCCCTTAGCGGGATGCCACTCAACCGTCTTTTGAACCAACTCGTGACCAGGCTGGTTTGAAAATGGGCATTCCTTTTGCGGCGAACAAACGAGAACACCATATATGCCCTCGGCCTTTGATGACTCCTCTGATCGAAAGTCTGATCTTGGAATGAGCATCGAGAAACCGGATCGTTGGAACTTGTTTCACGGGGCCAAGTCGAGGAACGCTCCGATGGTCATAAACGTGGCCATTGTTTGTTGTGCAACATCATCGTGTCGACTTGCTAGCACTCTCATGTAGCACTGACTGGTAGACGGGCGGCATCCAAGTGGGATCGTAGTGTGTGCGTGTGCTACTGGTGTCACTCACCAGCTACTCACGCCAAATAAACACAAACGGTTATTCACTTGACTCACGGTCTAGTAAACAACACCAAGATCAGAGTACCGTGAATGCTTCTATTGTAGACTATGCACAGCTCGTCTCATGGCCTGGAATAGGATCCCTTCCATCTCTCTCCATCTCTCACTCAGTCGAGGCCGAAGGACCCAACGACAGTTTCTACAGGAAGATGGCGTCTTTTCAGAAGAAACATCTCCCTTTCTCTCCCTTTCACAAGTCACCTCCCATCCCATGGCCAAAGTTTACAAGAAACACACACAAAGAGAAATCAGTTCGGCGGGGAGGTGTGGGAAGGGGATTAGATGAGTGATGGAGATATGCTAGTCGGTTGTTCATCTTTTACTCTTCTCTCTCTCTCTCTCAAAGAAAAAAGGGAGGGGCTTGATGGTTTTGTTATGGTAAGAACTGTTTTACAAAGTGTCGGTAAGGAGCTTGTTGAGCTTGGCGATCTTGGAGGAGACGCTGAGGTCAATGGTACGGTCGCCAACCTCGACGATGAGGCCACCGACGATCTCGGGGTTGACCTGGTAATCGCGTCAGTTCCATGTTGCGCTATATAGCGCAGAGCTTCACCCGGTCCGAGGCGGGTCTCGGGGACTCGGCCGAGGTGACGTGACGTACCTGGTTGGTGACCTTGAGCTTCTTGCCCTGGCCGACGTAGGAGGACTTGGTGATGGCAGACTCCAGTCTGTTAAGGGTCTTGTTATCGAGTTGCTGCAATGATGTCAGTCGCAGTTTTCGTATAAGTCATCTTTCACTCTTAGTTCCGCTCGTTGAAAATCGCACATATACGCGGTATTTCTGTCCGTCGACCAAAAATCCGCCACCAGATCCTTAATCAAGCTTCGTCGAATGCCCCCATGTCCTCCTTGAGGCAGAAAACAATATGCAATTTTCCCCAACATGGTGTGAAACGTACCGTAGCGCTGGTGACAATAAGCTCAACCTCACCACGAGCAGCGCTCATGATCTCGCCGAACTTCTGGCAGACACCGGGGAGGAGGCCGAGACGGTTGTTCTCGGCGAGCGCGGCAAGGAAGTTCTTGACGGTCTCCTGGGAGCCGGCGCCGGCTTGCTTGGTGAGCTCGGCGACGATGGCGGACTTGTCCTCGGGGCTCAGGGTAGGCGCGGCCAGGATGGTGGACAGCTTGGCATCCTTGCTGACGAGAGCCTCGAGGGTGGACAGAGCCTTGGCCGTGGGGTCGAGGGCGGAGGTCTTGACAGCGGCGGTGTACTGTGGTAAGTGAACGCAGTTAGCGATTGTGTCGCTTGATTGATATCCAACTTTTTTTTTATCCCTCCATTTCGCTTCCTTCATCGGAGGGGGGCCCTTCGATGTTTCGACCTGCTTCAATTGGGTGGTAGGATCCAATTGAGCCCGGAAAAACATGACGACAGGATATTCATACCAGGGCGGTGGCGTAGGTGCCGTCGAGGCCAAAGACAGCGACGGGGGGCTTGACGTTCTCGGTGGCAGCAGCGGCGGCGGCGTAGGTTCGGACAGCCGGGACACGGGGAGCAGCAACGAGGCGCGACGCGGGAGCCGCCGCACGAACTGCGCGGATAGCCGATCTCGAGAACATGGTGAACGTTGGGGTGGGAGTGTTCAGTTGGGAATCGGACGGGGGGCGTCGAGGCGGGGAGGGAGGGATGCTGCTGATTTGAGGAGCAATAGTGGTAGCTGTCGGTTTTCGAGGTTGAGGTTTGAACTTCGGCAATTTGGGATGTTGATGCCTTGGGGCTGGCGCTGTGTGGTGCGCTTTTGCTGTAAGGCATCAAATTAGGTAAGCTGGGTCTCCAGGGTGGTCGGTCGGTGGAAATCGGAGCTGGAGTTCCACTCGTACTGCGTGTCCCACGGGAAGCCCCACATCAATTGAGTTCCCTGTAAGCGATGGATACGAATTGAGATGAACCGTGAGTCCACTTGGTGATGGACATTCGCCCGAGGCCGAACACGCGACAATAAGGTAGTTCATATCTAATGCTCGAATTCTCAAACCCATAGCCGGTTCGTCCATAACCCTGTGTGTAGTCTACAGTAATATCACATATGTCGCTGCGACGCCCCGTCTCGAGGCGCTGCAACGGTATCAAAGCCCAACGCGCCCAGTCATTAGCGCTTCCCTCATGGCAAGCCAGCCCGTGTCCCTGTTATCCCCAACGCCTAGACAATGCAGTTTATTCATCGGCGCAAACATCGTCATTACTGCGCTCAATCGCTCTCAATCATCTTCTCGGCAAGGTCGTTCAGGGGGCCGTAAAAATCCTTGCCGCTCGCGAGCTTGTGCTCGTCGACAAACAGCACGTACTGCTTGAAGCTCGTGTTGAGATGGGGCTCGAGGCCGAGCTCTCTGATGATGCTGTAGTGGTGGCAGTAGACGTGTGCGTAGACTCGATACATGCGCTTGAAGATTTGTCGCACGTGCGACGGGAAGTTCTTTGGGAAGGGAACGCCTGAGAGTTGGTGTCAATACCAAGTCCTCCAGTGCAGCGGGCAGCATACGTACCAATCCTACTCGGCATCATCATCTCATTGTCGATGGTGCTTTGCACCCAGGTCATGAGGTGCTCAATGTAGTCCGGGGCTGACATGTGGGTCGGTTTCTTATACTGGTCACTATCCTGCCACAGATACTCGAATTCGTCTGTTGCCTTCATCTCGGGGCACGACTTGGGTGAGCAGAACTCGGTGATGGCGCCGTAGAGCAGATTGATCTGGTTGTAAAAGTCGACCACTGCGCACCGTAAACGTCAGTTAAATTGGTACGCCGCTGTTGTCTTTCAACGCTTGGGATCCCTTACTGTTTACCGCCAACCACTCGTTCTCGTCCTCGCCCTCCGGCAGCTTCACGACCTTCCTCAGACTTCCTCCTCCCAGGGTCGCTTCGGCATACTGTCGCAGCGCAACACCATTGTTGCCTCCCTTGACGGTGCGCGCACGGAACTGGTTCCTGCCGGCCTTACTGTTACCGTCGCAATCGTCGTCAGCGCTTGCATCAATAACTTCGAGGTCATACGTCTTGATGACGGTCACGTCGCGAGTGACGGGATTGCTGCGCAGAGGGTCCGGTACCGCTGACGGGGGCGAAGGCATCGGCAACGATGGTATGCCTCCCGCCAGCAGCCCGGTCCTCACGCTGAGGTACTGCAAAAGGGACATCATTGGGGCGGCTGGTGTGGTGGTACTGACACTGTCATTCCCGGCACCGCGCTCATGGTTGCGGCTTGTCGAGGAGCGCTCGAGAAATCGGATGCGTTTTAATGCTGTCGTCGTTTCGTTCGGGATCCTGCATTCCATTCCAACGGTTAGCGGGGTAATGGAACAGATAGAATCCTCAAGATCCACGCCGAGACGTTGTTTGGAGCATACCTACCTGCTGACATCGGCGGACGTGTATGGTGGATGTAGGGGTACGGTCGGTTGGAAGATGTAATGTTGGGGCAGAAAGTCAACTTGGGATCGCGAAGGTTGCAGGTTAAGCAAGAGATGCGGCGCGGGTCGTTGTTTTGGGTTATGGGTAAGGTGCTGGTCAAAGGGTCCTTCCTATGTGCTGCGTTGGTAGTGTTTATGCGCTTGCCCAATCGGTGCGGTTGCTGGGCTGCCAGAGCCGGCTTTGTGGGGACTTCAGCCACACGTCCCCTTGTCTCTGTGGCTGGGGCACGGGCCCTTCTCCGTTGCTGTTCCGCAATGACGGCCAGCCGGACGGGGTCCCATCCGCGGAGTACCTTGACTTCGCAGCTGTAAGACCCATTCTTCCAAACGTTCGGGAGCCGACCCGTCTCTCATGTCAAGCCATGCTTTACGGCGTCACTCCGGACGAAAGTTCAAAGCTTTGCAGACCGAGTGCTTACTCGTGTCTATCCATGCATATCCATCCCGCTCAGCCCCCCAATGAGTTCTACCGGCCGCTCATTTGAATAGCCTCAATTCAAAGTGGGGAACAACTCATCCCCGCACTCTCTGTTCCTGTTTCCCCTCATTATCCCTCCCTTTGGGTCCAGGTAATGCCGGTCTGCTTTGCAACTACATAGTACACTTGCTGTCTTCGGTTGAGAAATGCCCGAGATTGTTCATTTTACGAAGGCAGCTCCAGACGGAGCCTAGAATTCCTCGTGACCCCAAGCTGTGGTCGTCGTCTTGGGTTGGGTGTCGATCTCCCAGGGTTCTCGTCGTGGCAGGCTTTCCCCGCGCAGGCGCAAATCCGGAGACGACGACGCGAGTTGGTCTACAAATAGTTGTCGATCCGTCTTCGTATCCAATAGATTTCTAGCTCTCAACAAGTCTTGGATGCTGGGAGTTGTCTGTCGCCATGCGTGCTTTAGACATCGTGCCACTACTATGTGCCTTGGTCGAGGCCAGGATAGACCGGCAGAGAGTCGTTCAGGCTTTCAACCCTCGCCGCACTGCCAGCTCTCCTGAGACGCCACTGCAGGTAGGCAATGGCAACTTCGCATTCGGTGCCGACATCACTGGTCTCCAAACCTTCAGTCCCTTCGCGACGATGTCAACGTGGGGCTGGCACAACTTCAGCCTGCCTGCAACTCCGGGCCAGACGTCAATCGATGGTTCGTTCGCTGTCCACAAGAAATTGATCTGTAGCAGCCAAAGACTAATTACTCCTGCAGACTACCATGGCACCAAGTGGGAGACCCATGGCCGGCTTGTCCAGTACAACATGGCCAACCCGACAAACAGTGAGATTGCTGACTGGCTCCGCGAGAATCCTCATCGAATCAACCTTGCCACCATCGGCTTCTCTTTCAGCGGCGGTACCGGCTCCACGGTCACGGAGAGCATGCTGGGCGACAAGGAACAGACCCTCGATATGTGGTCGGGTGTCATTCACTCGAGTTTCACACACAAGAACGCTTCTGTAAAGGTCGAAACCTGGGCTGACCCCAACTCTGACACCGTCGCTGTGTCCATTGAATCGAGGCTTCTGTCATCCGGGGATTTGGCCATCTTTTTCGACTTTCCCTATCCGACGAACGACAAGTTTGGGGCGCCCTTCGTTGGCGCGTTCAACTTGACCGACCAGCACACGACCACTCTCGGGGAGGGTGGAAAGAGTTATGCTACGATCCACCATAACCTGACCACCGCAGAATACGACCTGCGGCTTCGATGGGACAGCGGCAGGGGTGATGGAAACTTGGTATCACCAACCGATGGGAGCCATCGGTATGTCTTATCCGCAAGTGGCACTGACAAGCTCCGCTTCACGGCCAACTTCGCGCCTTTCAAGCCGGAAAGCCAACCCAGCTTCGACGAAATTGCGAAAGCATCCCAAATTTGGTGGCCGACATACTGGTCTAGTGGCGCCTTCATCGACATGACCGCCACAGCAAATGCAAACGCAACCGAGCTCCAGCGACGGACGATCCAGTCCCAGTATCTGGTAGCTGTCAACTCGGCGTCAAACTACCCTCCCCAAGAATCTGGCCTCGTGAACAACGGCTGGTTCGGCAAGTTTCACATGGAGATGGTCCTCTGGCACAACCTCCAGTTCGCCCGCTGGAACCACTTCCCTCTTCTATCCCGCTCTCTGCCCCAGACTTATACCCATCTCCTCCCTTCCTCCGTCTCCCGCGCCTCAACGCAAGGGTATACTGGTGCCCGCTGGGGCAAGATGACGGATCCCTCGACTATCGATGCCCCAGGTGAGATCAACACTCTCCTCATCTGGCAGCAGCCTCACCCAATGTACTTCGCCGAGATAGAGTACCGCCACGCGCCAACCGCGGAAACCCTGAAGAAGTGGGACGAGATCTTGACAGCAACGGCAGACTTCATGGCATCCTTTGCCTTCTTCAACGAGTCGACTGAAGTGTATGATCTTGGGCCGCCAATGTACCCCGTCTCGGAGAACACAAACCCAAACGCCACAATTAATCCGACGTTCGAGCTGGCGTACTGGCGCTTTGGCCTCGACGTCGCGTTATCCTGGAAATATCGTCTTGGAGAGCAGGCCCCTAGTACTTGGGAAACTGTCAGAGACAAGCTAGCACCTCTGCCCATTATTGATGACACATACCCTGTCTATGAAGGTATTCAGGGAATGTGGACCAACATATCCACCGTACAAGACCACCCAGCAATGTCGGGTATCTTCGGCCTCCTCCCACCACCAAGATCAGGCCCTGCTTTAAACAGGACCACCCTGGAAAACACAGCCGCCAAGATCTGGGATCTTTGGGATCTCGACGAGTCTTTCGGCTGGGATTTCCCCATGCTTGCGATGAACAGCCTGCGGTTGGGTGACTCGCAACGAGCGGTTGAGTACCTTTTGCACTCGACTTTCCAATTCGATGATGCGGGTTACCCCGTGGGAGGGACCAGAGTGCCCACGCCGTATTTCCCTAGCTCAAGCAGTTTGCTCTTGGCAATGGCTATGATGGCAGGCGGCTGGGACGACGCTGAAGGCCCACACTTCCCGGAAAGTTGGAACGTTGTCGTAGAAGATTTCGTGCCGGGCTTGTAGGTCGATTAGGATGTTTAGCCTAGAGTTTTATAGAGTTAGACATCCTCTCTAGTTGAGCTTTCCACCAAGTCTCCATGACCAACTTGTCTCTTCCACAGTTTCTCTCAGCGTGGACAACCTCAAATGCAATGTCAAAGTCGACCAAAGCTATTGCACGGGACAATCCACTTATTGATAAAACACAGGTTGGAATCCGAGATGTTTGATTTTCCCTATGCTGGCGTCCGTCATAACAACCAGACCCAGGATGGCGAGCATTTCACAATATTCTGCCCCCCATCCAACCAGCCGTTTTCTGCGGCGTCGAACGACAAATAGAAAGGGGTGCCGGTACGCCGTATCCTGGCGCTCATCCCACCAGCCCCTGAAACTCCGCCCTTCCATCCTCTCGTCTTTCAAGGTGATATTCACTCCCTGATGGGCATTCAGTCGTTTGCCATTTGATCATTCCAACTGCAGAGTACAAGAAGCTCCCGTGCCGTAGAGTAGAGCTTAGAGCAAAATTTCGCCCATATTCTCGCCTTCGAAGCCTAGCTTGCTCAGCTTCTTGATGCGACTCTTGTCGCGCGCCTTGTCTTCCTCCTTCTTCTCCGCGGCCAGCTTGTGCACCAGCTTAAGATCAGCCGGTTCGTAGCCCGGGGGTGGGTCGTCGTCCTTGTCAAGGTCGATCTCGCCCAGGAGGAGCACATTCTCGCCGCGAACGAGGAAGATGCCTCTCTTAATGTCGGCAAAGAGCCCCGATGGGCGGGTGGGTTCGCCTCCGGATCAGGGTGGGCAAAGACACGTTCGATGGTGTCTTGAAGGACGAGGTTTGCTGGTGGCGCGGAGAGTGTTAGCCATTGCGCCTATGCCACGCGTCTGGATGCGATGCACATACCGAACTGGTCCCAGCTGCGAAGAACACCGATCAGTTTGCGACCGTCACGGAGGGCGACCATGAGCTTTTCTACAGTCTGGCGTTAGTCAACTACGTCAATTGCGCCTGCCTCGAGCCAAGCAGGCAACGGCAGTCGCGTCTTTTGCCTTACTGTCGGTAAGATCCAGCAACTGGGCGGCGGTGGTGAACATCTGTGGCGGAAGTTGAGTCTGTTGAGGAGGGGGCGGCGCGCGGCCACCAAGAACGGGTTGGCCCCCCTGTGCAGGGGCATCGGAGATTGTGAGGTTTTCCATGGTTTTTTCCCCTCGTTATCTGGTTGGCATTGGTATTTGAGATTTATTGCATTCGGACCAGTCCCAGTCCATCGATTATGGCCAGGGGAGGAAAATGCGAAAGAAACGAGCAAGAGCTTATGCCAGGGCGCCAAAAAGCATCATCGAGGTGAGAGCGTGCGTGTCGGTCGTGTCTAGTTGGATAGCAGTAGCCTTGCGATTCTGCCTCGTTTCGCTGCTGAGATACGGGCTGGAGTGTGGTGGGGAGGTAGTGCAGTGTTCGATCAAGCCATCATCATCGTGGGTCCACCCTGGTCACCTCAGCTCTTGTGTGGGCGACGGCGTTGGCAGGCGGTGCTCCAGAGCTAGGTTGGGTTCGTGCCGTCGTCGGAGGGAGTGTTTTTGCGTCATCCGAAAAAGGAAACTGCCCTGGACCCCGCCTGGGCGAGAGCTGGCTGGTTTGGAGCTGACACCTTTGGGCGCAAACCCCGGCTGGAACTCCGAGCACGGATCATCGGGTGACAGGCGTTTGGGCGGCTGGGGCACGTGAAAGGCGGGGCATGAGTCAAAAACTCTGATGATCTCAGATGCATGCGGGGCATACAGTCGCTGATGCTCCTTCAGCACCAGTCACCGCTCTCGCCCTTGGAGGGGTACCAGCTTAGCCAGTCTGCGTCCTAGTTGGACCTTCTTTTTTCCGTTTTTTTTATTTTTTAATTCCCCTTTCCGTCAGTGAAGGACCACAACACGAGCATTCATTCAGCCTTTCGTAGCGTGCTGCGCAACTGCCGCGTGAAAGATAGATGGAGGACGACCAATCTTGGGTCCTCGTGTCACACGAACCTCCAGAGCTGGAAGCTAACTTTTACTTCTAGCTTTTTGTTTCTTTCTCGCCTCTGTGGAGACTATTTGCGCTCTATCTATAAGCAGTGATGGGGCCCTTTTTTGGTGTGTACATATCCGCACGTAAATGCAAAACCGACGGATCCGAAAAACACTCATTCGGGTGATGGACGAAGACTACGACAAACTGTGAATTCAAGCCTTCCGCTTTAGCATACCCTCTTACGCACCAAAGCCATGCTGGTTCATAGCCGCCCCCTTTTCCCACCATCTATAGCAAGCCAGCCGATAACGCCCATTCGTGATGCAGTTATTTGTTTCCCCCAATATTCTTGGTTAATGCAGAAGAAAGAAAAAAAAAAAGTGATGTTTCGTTTGTAAAGCAGGCAGCGTCGCTAATTGACTCTACGTTCAACAAGTTCAGAGTCTCCGATCCGAGGTTGAGTACGAGGCCATCGGCGCTTGTGTGGTCTGCGTTTCGTGAGACAAAGTGTATAGCAGCGGCGAGGCGTAATCCAGGCGGCTCGCGGTGAATAAAGACGTTGCAGTAATGCTCGCGCAGGAAAGGTGCACGCGTCGCTTTCATATCATGAGCAAGGGACGAGGGACCAAGGCGCCAACGCGCCCATTGCGTATCATGACTTTTTCATAGTGCATCTAGTCAAGGCTTCAAGAAGCTCTGGCCGCGCCGCCAATGCTTCCTTGGCCTGGGTGTATGTCATCCATTGACGCTCCCTCTTGTGCTTCTCGGGCCAGTTGTCCTCTTGGCGGACGACTGTCGCTTCGTAGAATCGGTACAATGACTTTGACGAGTCCTTGCTAGAGTGCTTCGGTGGGCGAGTCTCGACGATGTCTCCCAAGTCATAGTTGATCTCGATGCTGATGCCTGCTTCTTCCCAGGCCTCGCGGGCCGCTGCCTCGGTGCACTCTTCGTCCGTCTCCCAGCCGCCTTTGGGCAACACCCAGCCTTTCCTACGAGTAGACTGGATGAGGAGAACGTAGTGCTTGTCCTCTGTTAGGGGAACAACGCCGGCAACCAGACGCTCGCCTTTGGAGTTGTAACCTGCAGGACAAGGTGTTAGTGGGTCCCGCGCTGCAAGCAGGCGCACCAGGGTTTGAGGGGAGAGACATAGAGAATGGGAAGGGGAAAGCCTCTGCCCGCAATTGCGCACTTACGCTGCTTGCTTCTTCCTGTGCGCGACTCCATCGTCCGCTCCTTATGAGAGGAAGACATGCCAGGCAGCCTGTTGTTGTTGAATTCGCGGGAATTTGAAGTGGTGGGAGGGGTGTCGGAGGAGCAGACTGGGTAGTGGGCTGCAGAGCTGCTCTGATATGTGGTCGCGGTAGCGTGGCGGTAGCGGTAGCGGTAGGTACGGCAACAACTTTTTTTTTGCTCCTTTCTCGCGGTTGATGTGCAAGTCAAAAGCTGCCGGGGCGTCGGGGTTTGGCGAGGGCTCAAAGACTTTCCAGCGACATGATCGCGTTTTTAGTAGGGCGGTTTCTTGTTCCAAACGGCAGGCGTTCGCTTTCTGAATCAAAGGTTGGTGCAAGATTTGGACAAGTGAATGGCGTGGTGATGGCGCGCGCTCTGTAGCTTCGGATGGAGTCGGTTGGGAGCTTCCAGATTTCGCTGGAGGACAGGACCTGGTCTTGCCTGAACAGGGCACCACTCCCACACGGTGTGATCGTAGGCGCGGCAGAGCAAGAGGGAACGCTCGGATGGATTTGATTCACCACCGCTGGAGAAACGAGTGGGACCAGCCTGAGGTGTGATGGGCCAGCAAGTCGCACGCTTCCGGCCGGAGGGCAGATTTTGGCTCAACCGACGAGTCACTCGGGCGGCGGAAGCAACAAGCGGACGAAGGCGCAAAGTCGAGTTGAGCGGCGAGGGAACAGCAGGCAGCAAGAGTTATCTGCTCAGCCTTGGCAGGCAGCTGGTACACCGAAGGCGAAGTACGGATGGAGGCGAGGTAGACGGGAGGGCAGCGTCAGATGTGACTGAGGCACCACCGACTGGCAACAGACGACACTATGAGAGGGTGCGGGTGAGTGTCGAGGAGAGAGTCTGGTCTACGACCTAGCCGGCAACGGCACAAGACTAAAAATAAAAAATAATAAAACCCCGAAAAACCGAAAGGGTTCAACGTGGGAGAAGAAAGAGGTTGAAGCTGGGAAGGACCAGGAAAGTCAAGCAAAGTTGTAGTAGTGGCAGTAATAACAGCTGGGAGCTCTGGTGCAGACCAGAGGGTGGCATGTCTCGTGCCATAGTAGCAGAACGAGGGGAACGGGCTTCAGGGGAAATTAAAGTTGATTTATATACTTAACCCTTTGAAGATGGAGCTTGTGCTCGAACAGCCCACGCGTGCTAGGGAACGACTATGGAGGTGGCCCAGCTAGCATGTCCGGCCCAAAGAAAGGGAAGGGGAGAAGGGGGACAAAAAAAAAATTAAAAGAGAGGTCAGGGTATGATGCCAGACCAGGTTGGTACCGGTAGGGAGTGCGTTGTGTGGCTGCGGCGTGTGAGTGAGATGCGAGAGTGTGTGTGGGAGAGTAAGTGGGCAACGGGAGGTGTGGGCTGAGCGTAAAAAACCGAGAGAAAATAAACACCGGCAAACGGTGTACCAAGCAGTGTGTACAGATACTGCATACCTTGGTAAAAAAAAAAAAAAAAAAAAAAAAAAAAAAAAAAAAAAAAAAAACCGAGTGAGGAAAAGGGAAGGGGGAAGGTGACAGGGTGTGTGTTGTGGGAGCGAGCAAGCATTGGGAGAGGACGGCGAGATGGGGTGAGAAAGTGAGTGACATGCATAGGAAAGCTTCCTGTTGGTCTCTGTGAGCCAGGGCGGGAGCAGGGACAGCTCCGGTTCTGAACAGCCCGGCCCAGTAGGTAGGTACATACGTACATATTTGGTCTGCCTTGTTCTTGCTGGAAACTGCCATCTACCTACTAGGTATGTAAGGTAGGTAGAGTAGGTGCCTTCCCGATCCTTTGCATCGAGCAACTCGCAGTAATGGAAGCAAGGACAGCAGACGCCGCCGCTAATCTTCATGAAGCAAGCTGACGATCGATGGGGCTCCTGGGTCCCAGGCCGGTTTAGCCAGACCCAGTGTTCCAGCGCTTTCTCGCGGTGCTCGGCGTGTCAGTGTCAGGCCTGTATCCCATTGATACGACCTGGAAGATCTCTCATCTTGGTTACGAGCAGGACATGGAACCTGGTCGTCCAATTCGCACCTTGCCAAGTCATTCATTCACTTCACTGGACAATCCATTCCTCGCCCTCGGCGCCGCCAGTTCTGCCCCTCCCACCAAACGCCAAACACCAAACACCAAACAACGCAGAGCACAACGCTTAAGCATTGGGTGCCAAATGTGCCGCATGTCCTGCAGGCTCGGCATCCACTGCACTTGCGGCAGGGCATGTTCCCAAAAAATGCGTTAGAGGGGTGGGGTGCTGCAGTCGGGTTTTGATGCGACTGGAAGTACCTACCTATCCAAAGGTAGGGCAGGTACCTTACCTACCGAGGTCTGCCACCGTTTTGCGGTATTGGTTTCGCACCGTCTCCGAAGCTTTGCAACACTGACAGACACTCTTCGGCCTCAAGACCAGCAACTCTCTCGCGTCATCAACCACTTGTCCCAGTCCTGTCGCCAGACGGCAAGAGATCCATCATCTTTGAAACCTGCGGGTGAACGGACATGATAAAAATCTCTCTGTTTCGCCGAGGTCTTGTCCAAAGAGGTTTAGAAACCGAGAGTCAGGATGGCGTATCCTTTGAGTTTGCCTCGCGCCTCTGAAGGTTGCGTTGCGGCTTGCCAGAAAGAAGACTAAACCCTTCTGCCGTAATTATTAGCTACCTGTCTACACACAGCGACTCTCTCAACCTCGCCTGTTCTGGCTCCAATGACTCTCTCCATCAGACAACAGCGCGCACGATCACGCCCTTCGGCTTCAAATCCACGCCCCCTTATTGCTGCCCGCTTCATCCAAGGTACCGTGGTGTTCCCCCCTCGGCACGATCCTGACGGTCCGTTTCCGTTTCTCAAGTCGCCTCGATTGAGAAGGCAGAGCCGGAGACAAGACTGGAGCAAATAACGATGCTCCCTAGAGCCCATCATGAGCTTCGTGTCTTGGCGCACTCCTCTTAGCCAAGCGATGCAACGAACAAGCATATCGCTGGGAGATGTGTCCAATGCAAGCCATACCTTGCCGCTACTAAAACGAACGAGGGCAAGAGCGTCGGTTTGAACAGCCGTCGTCTGCACTTTCCATCCATGGCCCGAGGGCCAACGAGCGTGACCCTGCAGCGAGTACACCACCATACACAACGCGAATCCGTGTCAGCCAGAGAAGAATGGCCTTCAAACCGGCATGCAGGCAAAGATCCTTCTGACCCCAATCAACCCCCTCTTCAAACTTCAAAGCAGGGACTTGGCAACCGCCGCTGGGGCTACTGCACTAATTAAGATCGGGTGCAAAAGAGACCGGTCAGTGGACCCGAGGAACTTAGGCGCCTCCTTTGACATGCGGACAGCGTGGCAGATGGAGATATCGGCCGGTATCTCTGCTTGATGGTCGCCTGGAGACGGAGGACTTTGGTGTTGCACCCAAACCATCAACCAAGACAGAACCTAGACTCGACCAGTCCACGCGGGCCAGTTCTGTTCAAACAACGACACAGGACGAGAGGTTGCTTCAGGACACATGGCCTTCATCAGCCGCTCGCATCACCAATATTCTGTAGGGAATTTGGAACCTTCGTGAGCCCAGCCATCCAAAATGAACCGTCGTTCATCTTTGGCGTCTTCCAGAAGCGGTTCCACTGATCCGGTTCTCCCCTCGGGGGCATGCAGCCAACCATCCACCGCAGTCCGTCCAAAGTAGAATGCGAGAGGCTACCGGAATGCATGCCACCACACTCCGTTGCCTCCCTGCACCACTGAAGGAGGCCCGGCCACTCAAACGACGACATGAGAATAGACCAATCCAGTCTTCCGGCTATGTTCTGATGACGGCTCGCTGTGGGGGTTTCGCATGTGCCCAAGGCATTCTGAAGATTCGATTCTGTAAGTCATTCTCATGTTCATGGCGAGGAGCGAGGCACACTGCCCATCCCACGCAACAGTAACACGGCATGAATCCATGTACCCGCACCTACCTTACCTTACGTGCTTACCTGCCTAAGGTACTCTACCTTAGGTACCTTACTTCGTGCTAGCTAAGAAGGTAGGCACCAAAGGGCACTCATGGAACGCCCACAATTGGAGGGGTTTCACAGCGTTCATACCTAAAAAAGCTTACCACGCTATGGCTCACTGAAGTTGCGTTGGTAGGTACGGTGCAGCATGCATCGCACCAGGGCCTGGGCAGCTGTGCTTCACCTCAACGGCCTTGCGGGAATGGAAAATACTGTTCACGTCAGGTCGGCTTCAAGACAGTGACGTCCAACAACTTGTACTTTGACAATCTACCGGCTGCATCGATCCCAAATCACACTCAACAACACCACATCGTCACAGTCAATCAAATCCCACGAGATCGACGAGGTGCGTCGCAATTTGCCCGCCTTCTCTTCCGCCATCGCATCTCAACTCCGTGGGCAGAGCCATCTCTCGCGTCATTCCAGATCCGACAGAGCCGCCGCCACCATACCCTGGCTCCATTGTCTTATGTCCAATTCCTTGAGCCAAACAGCTCCTGATATTACTCGGTGATCAGTCGGGAGGTAACGTTGGCAGCTCGCATCACACGTGTTCCAAGCTCCGAGCTCCTGCATATCCGTGCCTCCATCTCTGTTCCAAGAGACTTGCCAACGGACGTCTTCCAAGCAAAACGCGGTGCACAGCAATACAGAAAAGGCCAAGGGCGAGCACTCGAATCCGAACACACACCCACAGGCCCTGGCACGCTGGCAAGGCGAGACGATCCAAGACATTGGGCTGGCAGTTGACGGTGTATCGTATGCTACGGATGAGTGCCTACTGGCTGCAGCTAAGGTAGGCAGGATAACGGCCAGGCAGAGATCAAGGTCGTCGTCACACCTTGGGGATTCAAGGCTTGATGTTAATTGGCCGGTGCAGACTACAAATACAGGACGGCCCGTGATACTAGCAAGTTTCTTCGGCCATCCTAGAGCGAGCCTCATCGCAGCACGGCACATCGTATCACACCTCCGCGCATTCCTTTACTTCGCCTCGCCTCTCGCCTTGCCTCGCAGCGCAACTTGCTGAACTTGGCAATCGTGCGGAGTCACACTAACCACCAACCAGCTGCACTTTACAGCGCTGTATCTCTCAACAACGACGACGGGAGACAGCCAAACCCAGGTCCCGTCCCGGCCGGGTCTGACGACAACACAACTGCCCCTCCATCCCAGGCTTCCCCGAGCCCCGCCATCCGAATTTCCCTCTGCTCCATGACCTGACGGCGGCGTGTTCCAGTCCGACGGGTTCCATTCGCAGGAATCTGTCCATCCGCAACCCGCGACTCAATTACTACAACAATTCTGTCGGTTTACCAAACATCGCCATCCGCTAAAAAGCGGCTCCCGCAACCCCCAATCCTCGATCCTCGTCATCCCCAGGGAGAAAGGACCCCGGCCCTCCTTCTCGGGCGATGCGCGCTGCTACCTCTCGGATACCTGATTCACTTTTACAACGACCATCAGCCAACGTTCCGTGCTTGTCCAGCGCTAGTCCAGCTGGCTGCTTCCCTGGTGCGTTAGAGCGCGCAAGTTGCGGCAGACAGTCATGGACGCAACGAGCATGCAAACCCCTGGTGATGCATTGTCCTATATAACTCCAATCGGTGAGTCGTTCATCCTATTCTCTCCTCCAACCATCCGCCCCCGTGCAGTATTTCCAGCCTGCCGTTGGCTCGTGGCATTTTATGGGGAAGTCCCCAAACGACCTCCCGCCACCTGCACATCTGCCTTAGTTGCTTTTGGCTTTTTTTTTTTCCCCTTCTCAACCCCCCCCCGGCGGGGCCTCTGCGACCGTCAATGTCACTCCGTTGTCAGTTGTCGTGTCACACACCACTGTACAGGGCTTCACTGTGACTTTGGCCTGACCACGCAGACGTCAACTTGGCGACGTCAACTTGGCGACGTCAACGTTGGGTGACGGGACAGGCTGTGCGGTCGGTGCGCAAGCCCGACTGGGGAAACCCATTTCACGCTCGCTCAGCTAGCTACCCCGAAAGTTGGAGCCGCGTTTCCTACAGTAGTTTATTCATAATCACTTGGATGTTCATCAGTTCTTGGCCGTCACTGCAGAAAGAACAAGTCATGTCGTTCAAGAAGGCGATGAGATGTAATCTAGCAACGTAACATGTCACGAGCAAGTGCCCGAGCTGAGGGATTAGCTTTGAATGATACCTGTCATCTGAGGACCAGGACTTCACGGCCACTAGCCTTACTTTTTACTAACGTAGGTCTAGGATATTCTAACTCGTCGCGTTGCGGTTATTGTGGCCGCCAAGGCAATAGTCAGTCAAAACGTGAATTGCATCCCACGTCCCCCTTGCTCTCCCCTCGTGATAAGCCCGAGACTTCAGGTCACAATGTCATATCTTGCAATGACATGGCGTGTTGTCTTGTGGCATACCACGCTCACGTGGGCTGCACGTGGGCTGGTGTTGTCGGTGACTTGCAAAAATAGCTGAGAAAGATGATTTGATCAGCACTAACATGGATGTTGACCTCCCAGGCTTCTCCTACTACGCCAAGGCCACATCGCTCACGCCGGAATACTATCAGACGTTATTGGACCATTACTGGAGGCGTTCAGGAACTACTCTGTATCGGCCAGATCAACTCCACGCGTGTTGTGTTCACTACACTCTCCGCCTCGACTCCACTCAGTTCAAGCCAACCCGAGATCAGCGCCAAACGGTGAACCGTTTCAACAAGTACGTGACTGGCGAGTCTTATGCGACGGAAGCGGCCCGCCTCCACCCTCGGTCACGCGAGCAGGCCAAGAAGCGGGATTCAGAGTTTGACCTGATCGAGAGGATCCATGAAGCGGAGCATGAGACCCTGCAGGTACCGCCCGAACCCGCTCACAAATTTACTGTGACTTTGGAGGAAGATGACTTCACCGAGGAGAAATACCTTGTGTACGAGAACTATCAATGTGTCGTGCACAAAGAGGGCGCCGCAGACATTACAAGGCGTGGGTTCAGGCGCTTCCTTTGCGAGTCTCCTGTTCAACGCAAAACCATCAAAACGGCCGATGGCAAGGACCAGGTTCTGGGCTCGTTCCATCAATGCTACCGGCTCGATGGCAAGTTGGTGGCCATCGGTGTATTGGATCTGCTTCCTCACTGCGTCAGCGCCGTGTACTTCCTGTACCACGAGTCTATCCACAGGCACGCTCCCGGAAAGCTCGGTGCGATTCGCGAGATCGCTTTGGCTCGGGAGGCTGGATACCGTTACTGGTACCCCGGTTTCTACATCCACACCTGCCCGAAGATGCGATACAAGATGGATTACAACCCTCAGTACATCTTGGACCCAGAGACACTGACATGGGATCCTATGGACAAGCGCGTGATGGATTTGCTCGACAAAAAGGCTTACCTGAGTCTTTCAAGGGAAGCTAAGGGACGCCCGTCGGCTGACGGCCAAAGTCGAGGTTCCGCAAAAGGGAATGACGGCGGTGAAGCGACAGTCAGCCCTGACGCCATGGATGAGGATGAGGGCAAAGTGGACGACGACAACGACGACGATGATTATGATGATGATGATGATGATGATGACGGTGAAGACGACACGTTTTTGTTCAACACCGGCATGCCAGGCATTATGACATTGGACGAGATTCGTGGTTTGATCGAGATGGATCATCTCAAGCTACGGATAGACGGGTCCGGCATGCTCTTTGAGACGGGCGACCTAGTTGCATGGCATCGCCAGGACATCGGAACAAGCGGCTGTCTGAAGGCCGGAATTGCAGAGTTGATTGCGGCCCTTGGGCCTGATCTGCTGGAAGGACTTGTCATCGACTTCTGGAACCCGAATTTCTAAGTCAAGCGCACATGGCAGCAGACAGCGTTGGTGAAGCATGGCTATTCAGTATGATGCTGCCGCTATGGGTCAGATAGCGAGTAGCCTCTATAACATCATGACTTTGCAAAGACACGTAAAGCTTCTTGACGTCTGCATGTGAGCCTTTTACTAACATTTCAGCTCTTCAGCTCGTCTTAGTAGATGCAAGGCTAGTGATAGCAGCTATATATCTCGTTTTGTTGAGGAAGTTTCGAGCCCACCCAGTAGGGGTTTTCACAGTAGGGGAAAAAGCAGTAAAAGCACCTCGGTCAGTGCCCAGTCCAGTAGCTTCGCAGTATACGTACCCAAGGATATATATCTCTCGTTTAATATGGTGAATATCGTGAACATCGCATATTGGGCCGTAAAGGGTCGGGCACAGACGTCCTGTAGAACGAAACAATAGATTGGCTAGCTGGATAACAAAAACATGTGTTGATATGCAGCTTCCAACCAGGGTTTGCGACTGGCCGCGTGGGCAACTCTTCGCTTCGTCATATCTTGACTATTAAGTTCTAATCATCGACTTCCGAGCTCCTGAAGGGCTTTCAAGGTTCTATTTATACCTACTTTAATACGATCAGGCTCTTCCAAACTGATCGTAGCATCTTGTGCCACTGGTGGGAGACGTACGCTTTCTATCTTGGAAGATGTTGTCCAGCCTGACCAAATGGCTCGGAGAGCATTGCGTGAAATGCCCCCCGCTGTGGATGATTACGAGGGACAGGATCAAGCTTAACAAAGATGTAGTCACGACTTTTGCCACTCGTGATATGTATTTGTATCTTCATCCAAGTATATTTGTAATTTTACAAAGAGATAACCAGTGATGTCCAGAGTCAAGCACACAATCTTTTACCTCATCTTGTTTACACCACATCAAGTTGACCACCTCCACATACTAATTCAATTAGAACAACATGTGGTGATTCTTTGCTATAACGATTGCGGTATTATTTCGCATCGATCATCGGATGATAGAAACATACAGTTGTTCACATGGCGTTTAAATCATCAGTTATCTTAGAACGTCGAAAAAGACTCCCCAATAGCTTGTCGTTCCAGAGCTGCACGTAAGCCACAAGCACCGATCCGGACAGCTCGTGCCGGTCGGCCCCACACCCCGCGGACCCCACCGTCCCAAATCCCTGCAGTGTGCCTGCTGAACATTTGCTTGGTGAAATCCAGTTACGGTCCATGCAACTTTTTGCGACGACTACCTGCCTCAATTCGACAAACGACTCGCAGCGAAGCCAGCAATTAAAACTCGCGGAAGGTTACCGGAGTACGACGCCCAAAGTAAGCGCAGTACATTTAGATTAGCGAGTCAGCAGCATTGTCAAGAGAAGCCATGGCGTCGGCCCAGCAGGTTCTGCTCTCCCCGGCAGAGCTTGCCTACCTTCATTCGACGCTCTCTCTCACGCCGCCAATCCGCCCAGACGGCCGGAAGGCGAACCAGTTTCGCCCTCTCACTGCTGAGACGGGCATTCTCCCCGGCACCAACGGCAGCGCGCGTGTGTGCTTCGCCGACGGCACCGAAGCAATCGTGGGCGCCAAGGCTGAAATCGAGAAGACGCCCAACCCTTTCGGCAGCGAAGACGACAGCGAGGAAACAAAAAAGCTGAAAGAGGCGGGCGAAGAGGCAAGAGGCCGCAACGAGTGGCTCGAGATCACGGTTGAGATTCCCGGATCGAGAGACGATGACGCTGCGACCGTGTTCCTAGCAAATATGCTGAGCGAGGCGCTGCTCGCCGACGGAGAGTTCTCAAAGAAGCTACGCATCAACAACCGGTTTCATTGGAAGCTCTATCTTGACGTTTGTAATTCCCTCGCACAACTGTAGATCACTATCGCTGACTTGCTTTTGCCTTACAGATTCTCCTGATTTCGCCGCCCCTATCCTATCCGCTACCTCTGCTCTCCCTCACAACTCACATCGCGCTCCTCGCGACCCGCCTGCCGCGTCTCAAGTCAGAGGGTGACGAAGACCCCATGTTCGATGATGATTGGGAAGCCTCGACATTCCTGTATCCTCGCGACGGCGGCGGCGGCGTTTCGACCACGCGGCCACCCATCACTCTGCTCGTGATCGCTGTTGGAGGAAACATCATATTCGACCTGCGCGCGAGGAACTGGCGGTTGCCGAGTCGGCGTTGGCGGTGTCTGTCGCGGAGGAGAGGACGGCGACCGACGCCGGAGCTGGGGGTATGGAGGTGGATGGTGCGGGCAGAGAGCTGAAGCTGCTTGCCGTCAGGACCGTTGACCCGCCCTCGAGACTGACGGCGCCGGGTGTGCTCAACTCGAACAATCCTGCGACCGGTCTCGCTGGAACGCCCTCGAAGCAGCCGCCCACTCCGCCACCTGCGGACGGTCAAGCTGCGGAAGGCGTCTGGAAGCCGCCGATAGGAGGAACCAAGCTCAACGTACTCGAAGCTATGATTGCCAAGGTGCTGGAGAAAGGAGGCATTGCAGACGAGGTGCTGGACGGCGTCGCCGGAGTGGATTTGTCCTAGAGCGGAGGATACTATGAGGGTAATTGGACCGGGTGTTTGTGTTTACGTTTTCGATGTGCATCAGGAAGGCAAGGGGGAAAGACAAAAAGTCATGATACCAATTGGTGGTTCTTGTTTGAGAGATGTCATGTTGTACAGATTTTTTTTCTTTAGGAGGGTGCATCACAAAATGGTCTTCCACCTCTTACACTGACTGACTGGTGTTGGTGACACCTCAGAACATGCCAAACCACTTCTTCCTCGGCTCGGCCTCTGCAGGCGTCGTTTCTATAGCTCCGGCTACGGGTGCAGCGTCAGCGACAGGTGCTGGCTCGTCGGCTCCCTCCTTCATGCCCAAGAAGTTGGCAATGGGGTTCTGCTTGTCCAGCCCGTGCTCCTTACGATAATATTGACGTTTGGCAACGTCGTCGGTGTGGCGCGTGTGCATAGCAATGGCCTTCTCATTGCGGTCGCGCTCGTGCAGTTGGAGGACCCTGATCCAGGTCTGGACGAAGTCGACCGGATGACTCCAGAATTCGGAGGCTGGTGGGAGCAGGTGCTTGAAAGGGGATGTGTGGGTGAAGTTGAGGTACAAGCTCGTGACGGCTAACGTCGTGAGGGTTCCCTGTTGGTCCCGGGTTTAGTTGATGCATATTGCAGGGTCCATGGAGGGGTCATGATCATACCATGGTAATGAACAAGTGAATAGCCTTGTTATTCACGAACCAATGCGCCCACGTTCCCTCAGGGGCCGGCATGCCCGGATACTCCTTCACACGCTGCGCGCGCACTTCCTGAGAGCTCAGCTGGCCGCCATAATGCTTCGGGAGACCCTTCTTAGGCAAGCGAGAGCCATGCGAGGGTGGATTAAACTTCTCGGGCTTCTCAAGGACGATAGGGCCCTTCGCACCCCCGGTCGAGGCATACCGGATTATCCAAACGGCGTTGCCACGGAGGGCCGCCGGAGCTGGGCCGCCGGTCGCCCTCACTGCCGCGGCGCGCCACATGGGGCTCAGGGCCGGGAGAAGGAACCTGGGAAGGATGGTTGAGGCCGTCATTGATGTGTCGTGT
The DNA here is from genome assembly GCA_018853505.1 of Colletotrichum camelliae. Taxonomy (NCBI): domain Eukaryota; kingdom Fungi; phylum Ascomycota; class Sordariomycetes; order Glomerellales; family Glomerellaceae; genus Colletotrichum; species Colletotrichum camelliae. Next base: position 5,018,764 of record JAELVL010000002.1, on the reverse strand, counting down.
GCTGAGATGTCCGGCACACAAGATATTTTCCCGGGAGCCGCAGGTTTGAAAGACGTGGTCAGCCGAGCATATGAGACTTTTTTAGGTTCCAGGCTAATGAATGCGTTTCACGGCGTCATTGAGGCTCTGGGCTGGATCGGCGGGATCATCAGGTGCGCGGTCGGGCGGTGGGTTATGTGTCGGGGCTTGGAAAAAAGAAGCTCCAGGAAGAATTTCTTCGCGGCCGGCGACGTGTGGAGCTGCGTCCGTCCGAAGCCAAGCTAGAGTCTAAGGCGCACCAACACCAACAGGTCGCCGAACTTCCACCGCGTTGGGTACGTATCCCGGGATACTACAACCTCTCATCGTCATCCGCCATGCCCAACTCTCAGAATAGAGTGGTCCTCCCCCACTACACAGTATCTGTGAGGTCCACGATTCAATTGCGAGATTGACTCGCCCGGGCTCTGCGGTATCAGACACCGAGGAGAAAATTCGCAGGAATTGCTGGGGATATTCAGGAATCCTTGTCGAAGCTCGGGAAACGGGATGGACGGGGGGTTACCTACGACACCCAACAAGCGGCCGCGGCGGGCTCTAAAAAAACTCGTCAAGTGGCAGGGAAAAGAACTGCAAAAAAGTCCCCGCTGGCCCGCCCAGTTCACCAGCGCACCAGGCCAACCACTGGGCTGGAAACACCGACGCGCAGCGGACCAAGTAATGTTCCGGCTTAGTATCCGGTTTTGCCCGGGTAAGCGACCCCGGACGCATGACCATCTTAGCAATGCTGCACACCTGATTGGCGGGCGCGTCGCCACAGCTGTGGCTTGTGCACCGTGGGAGAGCGTGAGTGAGCTCATTCCTGGCGCAGGTGCCTTGCTGCCGGCTGTTGTCATAATTAAAATCGGATAGTCTTAGGTTGAGCGTGGTGCCGTAGCCGTCGCCGTGGCTGTCGTCTCGTCTTTTCCCCTGGCCCGATCCTCTCTCAAAACTTTTTTTCCTTTTCCCTTTTTCCCTCCCAACACACCTGAACATCAACCGACCTCAACGACCTCTTGACGACTTTGCAAAAGACTTCTTCTCTTTTGCATCTCATTACCTGATACCCCCTTTCAACCTTCTTTTCCTTAATAACACTTTTAATCCGTCAAAATGGCTGGTGGTAAGTTCCATTCCTGCGGCGCGCGCGAACCTTCTTGCTTCCGCTTTGAGCCATGCGTGGTTGGCGAATACCCGAAATCCCACGCCGAGGTGTCTCTTGTCTGTCGCCGATGAGCCATTGAGCGGCAGCACGCTTTTTGATGAGGCCAAAACGACACGGACTTGTCTCCCGGGTCAATTCCGCTTCGAATTCGACCACCTGCGAACCTTTTGTCGTGTGCGACTTGATCTCGATCACATCCCAATCTCATGCGCCATTTTACTGGGGCACTTCGCTTACAGGGGAGTCACCGGCAACTGGGTGGGAATGGGGCTTTGCGACAAGTCAATTGGCAGCTGGTGACGATCGCCTCCATCGGTGAGCGAATTTCGCCCACGAGAGACATTGGCCTTCGGCGTAGACACACCTTGGCGGGTTTTTGGGATTTTCTGCCTCAACCACAGAGCGACCACGCATGGAAGCAGTACACAGCATGTGAACAGATCTCACTGACCTCGGCAATCTAGGTGATCTCAAGAAGGGTGCCAACCTCTTCAAGACCCGTTGCGCTCAGTGCCACACCGTCGACAAGGACGGCGGCAACAAGATCGGCCCTGCCCTGCACGGCCTCTGGGGCCGTAAGACCGGTTCCGTCGAGGGTTACTCCTACACCGACGCCAACAAGCAGAAGGGCATCGAGTGGAACGACAAGACTCTGGTACGCGACCTCGGCTTTTCTCTCGATCTGCGACATTCATTAACGCTATCTATTACAGTTCGACTACCTCGAGAACCCCAAGAAGTACATTCCCGGTACCAAGATGGCCTTCGGTGGTCTCAAGAAGGAGAAGGACCGCAACGACCTCATTGCGTACGTTCACCACCTAGAACCCTCTCTATTCAACACAATTGGACTCGGTTGCTAACATGTGCTGTGCAGCTACCTCAAGGATGCTACGAAATAAATTTGGTGACGTGTAACGATAGGACTGCATTAGACGGATTGGCGATTTGCGAATTGTATCATAGACCACTAGAACAGTGTGTTTTGGGGCTTCATCAATAGCCCTCATTTCATCTTGAACATTCTCCTCTTTCAAAACAATGAAGATGTAATACCACCAAACAATTGGATTTTTTCTTTCCTCGGATCGGCAGACTTGTCCATGATGTAACCCGCCTGGCTAGTCCCGAAATCGAGTCGCACGCGGAATCCAGATCAAGGAACGAGGAAAAAAAAATTGGCTTACTCATGTCATGCGAATAGCATGTCTCCTTTGTCTCGAGCCAATCAGATGACTCGTCTTGCATCGATATCCCAGCAATGATCAGTGGAACTTTTCCAGGCACGTGTTACAGAAAAGGAGCCGCCGTTTTCAAAAATAGCTGTCAAGACAAAGTGAATTATGGATTGACTCGATTGAGAGGATCCGGCTCGAGTTTTCGTTTTGGCATGTTTCTTCCCCGATTCATGGTAAGTGACTGTCACTTCTCCACTCTCACTGGCCAATCGCCGTCGCATCGCATACGCCTTGTATGCAGAGGAACCCTCTTCCCCCATCCTGGGCTCCCAGATCTTCAGGGCATCGCATGATGTCTTACTCATCATGATGTAGGTGCTTGAGAAAGTATTGCTAGGAACTATCGGGGCGTATGTACCCCATCATTATCATCATTGCTCGAGCTGTTGTCTATGCCAGTCTATATAAAATCACATTCTAACTCTGATGGTGCAATTTGGCAGCCAGCTTTCTGTACGTCTCCGGGTTCGGCACGCTGGGCTTCGTCTTGTTCAGCGCAGCCTCCCAATCGGCCCGCGTAAGGGCCGGCTCTCCGCCCTCATACCGTAACACGCACTCGTCGAGAGCGTTCTTGTACAAACCGTACAGATCGGCACCGCTGAAGCCCTTGCAACGGGCGTCTCTCGCGATGCTCTCAATCTCTTCCCCATCCGTGCCGCCGATACCATTTCGGACGATTGTGCGGAGGATATCGACGCGCTCATCCTCGGTAGGGAGGTCGACGAACAGGAGCTTGTCGAGACGCCCGGGACGCAGGACGGCGGGGTCGATCATGTCGGGCCGGTTACTGGTACCAATAACGTAGACCTCGCCTCTGTCGCCGGCGCCGTCGAGCTCAGCGAGCAGTGCGTTGACGACACGGGCGCCGGCCTCCGTGGTGGTGTTCTCCCTCTTGGGCACCAACGAGTCCATCTCGTCAAAGAAAAGGATACACGGCGCGCAGGACTTGGCGCGCGTGAACAGCTCGCGAATGGCCCGCTCCGACTCTCCCACGTACTTGTTGAGCAGCTCGGGGCCCTTGATGAGGATGAAGCTTGCCTGGGCATCGTTGGCGACCGCCTTCGCGACGAGCGTCTTTCCGCAACCTGGGGGGCCGAAGAGGAGGACGCCTGCGGGGCGCTGCTTGCCAAACTTCTGGAAGAGGAGAGGCTCTTTGATGCGGCGAACGATGGAGACCTGGAACGCGGCGCGGACGGAGTGCAGGGCGCCCACCTCGGACCAGCTCGTGCTGGGGATGGAGGAAAAACCTTCCCGGCGCATGTAAGGGGTGTGTTCTGCGATGGCATCGACAAAATCCTGCTGGCTGACGTGTACGCGGGTGGGGATTGAGTAGGCGGGGTGTTCGATGTAGTCGTGGTACAGGCAAGTGTCATCGTAGACTTTGTCCCAGGTGTTCGCGTCGTTTCCGTCCGTCATGTCCATCCTGTCCGCCTCGAGAGTGTTCCTCGCTCTCGCATCTTCAAGGTCCAAGAAGCGGTCGCTCGCCTTTCGGTTCGCGACCTGGACCACGGCACGGATGTCGTCTCCCACGAAGCCGTGAGTGCGGACAGCCAAGGCCTTAAAGTCGATTTCTGAAGGAATCTCGAGCTCTCGCGTCAAAACCCTGAAAATCTGCTCACGGGAATCTGTATCGGGCACCTTGACTGTGATGGTCTGGGCGAAATAATCCGGCCTTCTGAGCGTAGGATCAATCAACTCGAGCTTGCTTGTCGTGCCCACAACTACGACTCGCGGCCCACTCCCAATCTCCTCTCCCTCTCGTAGACGTCGCATATTCAGCTTCAACTGTGTGATGACCTCGTGATCAAATTCGCTCTGATTGCTGCCCTTCGCCATGTACTCATCCAAATGCTCAATCAAGAGGATGCACGGCGCAACCTTCTTCGCTTCGTCTATCACGTCTGTCATGATCTTGGCGACCTTCTCCGGGGACCGGGTCTCGGCCAGGTATCGTCCTAGGGAGACGACGGGTGTTCTCGTCCTCCATGACAACGAGCGAACTAGGGACTGTTTTCCAGTACCCGGCGGGCCGGAGACGAGAATTCCGACCGGTTGCTCGCCAAAGGGGAGGAAATCTTCTGGTTTGCGGGCACGCGCAAATACATAACGACTTAGTTCGCGCAGGATGCTTCCGACTCCCCCGAGAACAACGGAACCGTGCGGGATCTGCTCGGGGCCATATTTGCTTGCCTTCAGTGCCTTCTTCGTTGTCGTCGTCGTCGTCCTTGCCTCGGCTCCGTTGGCCTTGATCTTGGAATTACAATGGCCGAAGCATCGCTGGCCGCTCCTGCTTCCGCCCCAGCTCCGTTCGTGTCGGGCTCTGGGGACAGGCGCCGCTTCTTCGTGCTCTTGCCCTCAGAGCCTTGTGCCGTAACCGCCGGCGCAGGACTCGCCGGCGTCACATTCCAATGTTTCGTCATCTGCCGGTTCAGCAAAAACCGGTCCTCTTCCTGTTGCATCGATCAGCGGATTGCTCATTCCATGTAGGAAAAATGAGCGCTCACCTTATACGCCTTCTCTGCGAGTTCCTGGGCCTCGAGAAGGTCGTCGCTGTCGTCGTCCTCCTCCATCTCCTCTTTCCGGAAATCCAGAACCCTCTCAATGGCGTCCTCGAGTGGTCTTCGCTTCTGTCGGCTCAGGCTACTGTTACTTCTCTTGATGCTCTCGTAGATGCCCGTCACTGTCAGTTTCGCTGGCTTCCTCTTCCCCTCGCGCTTCTTGGAGTATTCGCTTTGACGCTCATCCTCCATCTTTTTGACGATCTGATAAACATCACGATCGAGGCCTGTTCTCAGGCTTATTCGGGCCATGGTGTCGTGAAGTTGAGCTGTATACAGGATGAGATTCCATTCTCACACTTGCTTTCGAGGACCCAAGAAAAAAAGTTGCGATCGGGGCCATACAGCGTTTTCATTGGTTGGGAGACACATAATCTCCACTAAAAAGCTGTGAGTGGGGGGCGGGAATACCTCCGAAACTACGAGCTTATGCCGACTTCAGTCAATCGCCTGCTCTTCCTCGTCGTCCGTAATCAGCCATGGGGAATGTACCTGCCTCCGCCGAAAATTCTTCATATAATTCCCATGGGGTGGTTATAGGTTTCACTGCGACTCTTGCATGACTCTTTATCATTACGCCTAGAAAGGTGCGCCGGCGCGGTAAAAGGGAGAAGAAACAAAAACACGATCTGTGCATCTCATTGCACGACTATGATGAACGTCTTCTCATTTCAATTACGTTGGATTTTACCGTCTTCAAGAGAAGTTATAGGTTGAGGACCTTGTCATCAGAGATGCGAGAGGCGGCCACAATCATGCAATCTATCTGCTAAAATTGCCTACATAGAAAGCTTTCTACCACTACATCCGGCTTTTCGCCGTTCTTGTTGTATAGCTTTTTCTTTTGATTTAACCACCCGTTATCATAAACCTCCTCTCGCCACTGGGTGGGCTCCACAAGTGACGGCAACTTTCCTCCGAGGAAACACTCAGAGGAAGGTGGTGCGCAATCTGCGGATACCCTCCTCACCATTTTCCGTTGCCAGATGGATGAAAGGAAATAAGTCGGCCCTGTCTGTATCAATGCCAGGGGGCCCAAAGCGGCGAAAGGTTATCCTGCAATCATCAGGTCATCTATCCATGGTATCACTACAGAATGAGAGGGCTAGAACGGGCCGCAGAGCCAGGAATTGGCGAGTCGTGCTCAAGTCCATGACGCTTGGCATCTGGTCAGAGCCCGTACAGCTCCCACTCATCAAAATCGGTTCCTTGCCCCTGAGAATCCTTCGGCGTCGTGTCCACGTTCTCGGGCTTCCATATCGGGGCATACTCAGTTCGTAACTCTTGGGCAAGTCACAACTCGTCATCTTCAAGCTCAGATGGCTTGAGAAGACCGCCAACTTTGCCTCGGCGCTCGAGGTCGGCTGCCTTAGCATCCCGCTCCTGCTGCTCCTTCTCCACCAAGAAAAGCTCAGCGTTGTCGCCAGCAAACTCTTTCAGAGAGATGAGGAAATCGCGCAAGTTCAGGCGGAACTTATCATACTGAACGTTAAGCGTGAACAATCCCTCGACGAATGTCTGAATTTGGGCACTGAACACTGTTGTTAGCATACCCTCTGGGTTATCTGGTAGAACGGTGTTACGTACGGTTGCAGGTTGGGGAAAGCACCACGGAGCAAGTTGGCCACGAAGTTAGCGAGGAACTCCTTGTTTGAGGTGCCTGCAGCAGCCTGATCAGGGCTGTAGATGGGACCTTGGATCTTGGGCGCAGATCCGTCAGCGGGCTGCACAAAGTAGAACATGCGCATCAGGACCATGGACTGGGTCTTGAAACCGGCCTTGTGATCACTGTCGGTGAGAACGAAGAACACGTCCTGCAGGATAGTGATGAAGAACTGCTGGAAGAAAGCGTTGGAGGTCTGAACATCCGTCTTATCCGCAATGTTGTTAATAAGCTCGAGGCACATGTTAAGACCAGCAGCCTCAACGTCACGGTTATCGTGCTTGAACGCCCAGGAGCAAGAGTCAATGACGAACTTGAACTGGCGGTTGTCCAATTTCAACAGAGCTAGGCAAATTAGTTTCAAGTCTTTTCGAGGCAAAGGACTTTGCACATACCAGGGAAGCAGTGAAGGTTGATCGCACGGAGAAGGTTGAAGAACTCGACACGGTGCTCGGGGAACTCGGAGAAATCCTTGTTGATCATGTCCAGCGTACATTCAAACACGTTCTCCATGATGTTGGGAACCTGGTCCTCCATCAAGGCAGAAAGCTTCGTGATAATGGCAGACATGGCCTTCAGCACTTCGGCGTCGCGAGCTCCGGGAACGTTGCGGTTGTAGTCGACGAGGACTGACTCCAACAGGGGAGGAACCATCTGCTGACGCACGGACTGCAAGTCCTCAGCCTTCTCGACATATGTCTCGACCAGCTTGAGGATTTCCTTTTTGATGGTTCGCAGGCCACGGACGTTGGGCATCTTAGTTGCAATTTCACCCTGCTTCTGAACAGCCTCACTGATCAGTTCACTGGTCGCACGGTACATCTGCAACATGTCAAGGAAGATGCGGCCGATCTGGGGGTAGAAATAGGGGCCGATAGACGTGCAGGCTGAGACGTTCGTCTTCATGATGTTGCCGATGACTTTGATGGTCTCGGCATCCTGCAGAATAACCGGGTTCATCCGAGCCTGCTTAATGATCTCGTCCCATGCAGCGTTGGGGATAGCCATCAGGTCGCTTAAGAGCCGCTCCTGCTGGTGCTTGTTGCCTTGGGCTGCCACCATGTAGCCGCACGCCTCGTAGAAAGTGTGAACCTGCTGGGGGGACAGATCGCAAGTGATCTTGTGCATGTTGCGGACAATCTCCTCGATGAATGGCTCCTGTTCAGACGGTTGAAGAGCAACGAAGTGGCGACGGCATTGTCTCGCGATCTTAATGAACGTGTCGCAAGCCATGTCCTGGACACCTATGATGAGTTAGCAAGAGAATGCTGATGCTACTGTGCATGATTTCTGTGTGTGATTTCAACTTACCCTCGTGGGACTCGTGCATGAACTCGAAGAGCTTGTTGACCACCGTCTTAAGAAACTTCCAGTGGGCCTTCAGGAAACGCGGGTATTGTCCAACAATGTACATGATGTTGGACGCAACCACAGCCTTGTTGTCCTTGCCGCGCTTCATCTCTGTGAGACCAAGAAGATCCTTGATGACCGTGACCAAGAAACGCTTCTCAGTATCTTCATTCATGGCCAAAGAAATAGAACCAATGGCCCAGCAGAGCACATTGCAGTTGTGCCATGACCATTCACTGCCGTCTACTTGGCGGGCGAGTTTCTCCGTCATGATGTTCTCGGTATCGACGACGTCCAAGTGCGTCAAGTACACCAAGCACTCCCTGATGGTCTTGTAGAGTTGTACTGTGTCACTCTCCTTGACGAATTCACGAACAATCTCTCCCTCGTCGTTTTCGACAATGAGAACCTCCTCGGGACGGACCATCTTCTCAATCATGACTGTACGAAGGTTCGACAAGACCTCGTTGTACTTGTGCTTGCGCAGCGGATAGTTGTTCAGCATGTCCGGACTCGGCGCGCCGGCTCCAGTAATTCCTCCAGCCATGCCCATCAAGGGATTCACCTCCGTCATAGGGAGCTGCTGCATCTCCGAGAAGAGCTCCTGGACGAGCTTGAGCCAGTAGTCGAGGCAGATCTTGAAGATCTCGCGGTCGTCGATCTGGGATATGCGTATCAAGTAGTAGTGGCCATGTGTAAGGAAGTCGCGGTTGGGCAAGTTCTCAATGAGCTGCCACAGGGTTAGCTTGAATCCATCAGCAGCACAGCGATTCTTACGTTGAGGTGCATCCCGAAGAAATTGCACAAAAACAGAGCCAGATTCTGAATGAACTCTTGGTCTCTAGAGTTACTGTTGGGGTATGTGGACTTCAGATCCAGGCTAATGGGGATAATCGTTGCGATGGTAGTCAAGACCTCAGTGAACATCTTGACCAACTGCTCGTCGTAAGTGTTACCACCGGTCGGCAGACCGCCAATCTCCGTCAAGCATTGCAAAGTAACGTTGCGGAACTCGGGAACAGGCAAGAATCGGGTTCGCAAGGTGTCAATCAGGGGGGTCTCGAAGATGTAGCCGAGGGGGATCCAGTTGCAGAAGCGCAATAATGTCTCGAGGGTAGCCTTGACGAGACTCGGTTGGTCGGCGGTGTTGAGGACCTCCTGGCAAAGGGTAAAAATCTGAGAAAACTCGGCGCACATGGTGGTTTTGAGGTTTCGAGTCTTGGCGGAAGTCATTTGCTCGGCGGAGTAGTCGAAGACCTCTTCGGACAGCAGGCGGAGAATGACCATGTTGTTCTCGCAGATGGACAGACTTGAGTGGCACGACGTGATGATCTCGTTGATGAAGGTAGGCCAATTATGGGGCCATTCCTGCTTGAGGATGGAAATCAGGACGAGGTTGAGCTTGTTGAGCAGGGTGCGCTCAGCCTTCATCGTCTCTTCGGAGCTGGAGCACTGGATGATGAACTGCACAACAAAGTTGCGGATACCTGGCGGGGTCAGTCGCGGTGCAAAAGCGCGGTGTAGCAAGCTCCAAACCTTGACACTGATCTCTTGGGAGAACCTTCCATCTCGTCATGATCACGTTGTCGAGCACCTGCAAGCCCAAGTCTGTATCCGTCAGCTGGTCTGACAGGCCAGAAAAGGGTGATTTATGCTGGACATACACTTCGTTTGGGGGTAGGTCGCTTCGGAGAGAATCTTGTCGACGAGGAGCCAAGCATCTTGATCTTCCTTGAACTGCAAGAAGGGTATAGTCAGAGACTGGACATAGGGTGCGATGGCTGGAGGGGATTGGATTCGTACCTGGTTGAGTGCAGCTTGCGCTTGCTTTTGCTGTATGGGACAAATGGTCGGTCAGCCTCGGGCCAAAAATCTCTACTTATTCGAGTGGGTGAAATGCTGCGCACCTGTTCGCCACGGCCCTCGTAGAAGGAGCGAACGAGATCGTCCAGCTCCGGGATCGTAATAGCCATCGCGTGTGGTGCGGTACGGCGGGCGGGGTGGTCGAAGGTCGATCTCGATCGCAGGAGGCAACGGATGAGGGGGAACTGGTCGCGGGCTCTCTATGAGGAGGAGGGGAAACAATAGAGAGCGCGGCGCAAGAGTGCTGCGGGCGCTACGGTAAAATACAGCAAGGAACGAGGCCGGCTGGTGATGGTTCGGGAGATTGTTGCAGTGGGGGAGAGAGAGAAGGAAAAGAGGAGAGAGAGGATAGAGGTCGCAGAGGAATGTGTGGTGAGGAAAGTCTGCCTGGCGTGAAGGCGAGGATAGGTTGGTTATCGAGAGAGCGAAAGAGGCGGATGGCGGGGGACAACCAATTTTGTCAGCCGCCCGCTAACTCCACCAGCCACAGGTATCGATACCTGCCATAGGTCTGGTTTTGGGCCACTGGGACCGGACCCAAGGGCACCTAAAGACTCCATGCCAGCACAGAGCATTGAGCAGCCTACCTACCTAAGGAACCTATCCATGACAGCAGCAGAACGGGAACTCGCGAATGGGCTACCTAGAAGCTTGGGCCGGACCACGTTACCGCCTGGCCTTGAAGACTTTCTTTCCCCTTTGACATTGGATCGTTTCTTTCTACCTCATCCACTCGGCCTGCGTTACCTAGGCATCCCTCTTCCCCTCTTTTCTACCGGGCCTGTTGCTGCAATCACTTGGCGCGGTGAACCCTGCGACCGCCAACAGCAACAACCGAACTGGGCTGCAGCTGAGCTCCGGGTTCCCATTCCTCTGATAGTGGCCCGTCTGCTGTGAGGCTGCCCGCCTGCCACGCCCACGGCCACTGCACCCGACTTAAAAAAAAAAAAAAAACCACCCGACTGTGTGGATGCGCGTCATAGGCAGGCGGACTCACCTTAGTGTCTTCACCTTCTTCACCGAGCTCTTACCTGGTGCAACTCTCGGGTTCTTGACACTGACAATACGGCCGGCCCGTCCACTCTCGTCGACAGTTGAACAGCCGCGACAGCAATGGATACCTCAAGGCGCCTCCAAACTGGAGTGACGGACGGTATCGGGGCGTCCTCGCCCAATTACTACCCTGGGCCTCGGATTATTGTCCAGCTAAGGCACAATGTACTGATACATCGCGTCACACATTCAGGTAGACTTCCCAGCCTTCTACTCATCCCCTCCTCACCCCACCTTTTCGGCGATAATCACAGTACATGCTTCCATCGGACAACAATGCTCCCAGCACGCCGAGGAGGTCGCCGCATCAATATTAGTAATAGAACCTGTCAATGAGCTCAGTGAGGGATACATGCATCCATGGTCGTTTTCGCTTCACACCGTATGCCACGTTATGGTTTCCTCAAACTCCGGCACCAGGAGACTCGGCCGAAATCCTCCATCGTCCGATCATGGGGCTGATTCAATAACGTCCAAGGTGATTCATTAGTAATTACCTACAGTGCTAGTCTAAGGGCGAACCTCATCCACTACCGCGCGGCTCTGAGCAGACCCCTGTTGCGATTGAGCCCGGACAAGCCATCCGTCCCCAGGTGACTACACAATCTATCACCTTAAGCGCTGACTGACCCCGTCTTCACCAAACGTTCCGAAGGCGACCGTAGTCTTTCTCAAAATGAGCCATATTTCTTTTTCTTAATTGCCATATGGATGATCGTCTAGTTGAGATGTACAATATAAAACCCCGCTATTAAACATCGCTTACGGCTTCTGGTAGCCAACCTCGAAAAGGCTGTCCTGCAGCGCCTTGATGGCGTTGTCAATGTCCTTGCGGTTAGGATCCGTCTGTGTTTGTTAGTATACAGTTGCCCAAGGATCCGACAGCGAGAACTTACAACGCTGACGCCCATGTGTCCGAAGCGGATGTACTTGGGCGCAATCTCCTTGTGAATGCCACCGGCGAACACGATACCCTTCTTGGCCAAGCTGGGAAGAACGTCCGTGGCCTTCACGCTCTCGGGGAGGTAAATGGCGGTCATGCCATGGGCTTGGTCTTCAGGCTTCTCGGCAACCTGCTTCAGCCCAAGATCGGCGACGGCCTTCTTGACCTTGTCGGAGACCTCCTTGTGCCTGGCGAAGCGCTCAGACAGGGGCTTGGCGAGAATCTGGGTAAGACCGGTGTGCAGGGCATGGATCAGTTGAGGAGAGGGTGTCGCAAAGTAGGAAGGCTTCTTGGCCTCGTAGTTTTGCATGACTGCGCATGGTCAATAGTGGACTTACAGCCGACTTCTAGATCTGTGGCTTACCAGGGGTCCAATTCTTGAAGGAGGCAAAGTAAGACGCCGGCGGGGTCTTGCGGTTCTGGAAAGACTGCATCGCCTTGCCGCTGAACATGGATATCGACAGACCAGCGGGAACACCAATGGCCTTCTGGGAAGCCGTAATGACACCATCGAGCTTCCATTCGTCGAACTTGATTTCCTCAACGCCTACACTGCAGACACCGTCGACGATGATGAGGGTTTCGGGAGACACCTTCTTGACGACAGCAGCCAAGTCCTTAAGCTCGCTGAGCACAGCGGTAGAGGTATCGACGTGGGTGACGGTCAGGACCTTGTACTTGTTCTCGGACAGGGCCTTCTCGATCTCGGGCAGCTGAGGGCGGGAGCCAACGGGGGCTCTGAGCTCGGTAACGTTGGCGCCGTAGGTCTTGAAGCAGTCGGTAAAGCCATTGCTGAAGTAGCCGGTGGCAAGCACGAGGACGTTCTCGCCGGCCTCGACGAGGTTGGCAGCGACGAGATCCCAGCCAAGGGTGCCGGAGCCGGAGATGACGAAGGGTTGCGACGAGGCATCGGTGGTCTGGAAGAGCTGGCGCAACATGGACAACGCCTCGCCGAAAGTGTTGACGAAGCCAGGGCCGACGTGGCTCTCACTATGCAAGGCGACTTCTAATCAGCAACGGATCATCGCGAGCTCGAGGTCAGTCCAGTGGAGCTCCACCTGGGGAGTAGGCATATCTGGTAGCACGGACCTGTAGTGGCTCATGGACTGCAAAACAGCATCATCGAACTCGATGGGCCCGGGGATGAGGAGCGTGGGGTGGGGAGGTTGAGTAGACATGGTGGAGTGTAGTCTTTGTTGCTGCTGCGGGACCAGGTATGAATGAGAAAAGAAGTGATCAATTGTAGGTTGTGAGGTGGACTTACAGGAGTTGAAGTAGTCTGCAGTTCCGGTTGTCGCAAGTGCCTCGAGATGAGAGATACCCGGGCTGATGAGGGGTTGTTAAGGTTATGGAGGGGCATACTCCCCCCCTTTGCCAGAGTGCGGAGAGGCAGGAGCGGGAGCTGGAGCCGCCGTAGGGGAACGTGCATGTGTGCCTGTGGCGTCAGAGGTCGGAAGGTAAGCCGAGCGTCGCTTTCAGACGGGACGCAACCGAGATATGGATGTTTGGGTTGGGACCAGACGGGATTGGGCAAGAGAGACACGTTTTGGAATGGTTACGCTTACGACTTTGCTCAGTTTATTCCCGTGGCAGCGGGAGAAGGTGAAGGGGAAAAAAAAGAGGAGAAGTACACAAGATTACACTGAGTTTAAACGGGCGGAAATCGGAGCTGGATCCCCTTGATGGATCTTTATTTTCTCTTTCCCCAGCCCTGCCAGCAAAAAGCAGTTGAGCACAAAAGATGCTGTTGCAAGCCCTGGCGTCTAGAGAAAAGGGGTGTCTACGCAGCCTATTCAAAAGACAATGGCTTGGTGAACACTAATGCGAAGGCTAGATGGAAATGTGATATGGTCGTCCTGGAGGTAACTCGGGATTCGAGTCAGTGCGGATGCTGTCTTTTGTTGGTGTCGGAAAGTGGAGGCTGCGCAGAGGGAGCACACACGAGCTGGATGGGATCAGACTGAGAGCTTTCTTTACACCGGACGACATCGGCGGTCTTCCGAGTCCCCCGAGCACTAACCCCATCGGGCAGGCACCCGAACCACGAGCCACAGATGAAGTGGTGCTTCGATAGACGGTGTGGCTTGACTATACGTGCCCAGGGACATGGAGGTCCCCACTTGCAATTGAGGCTGGGAAAGTGGTCGTAGCGAGCTACCAAGTGCCTTCGACAAGCGGCCAAGCTACTTTACCTGCCTGAAGATCCGCAAGATATTACGTCGCCCGCAAAACTGCAATACGCCAGACCATCGACAGTCTCGAACGCAATTTGTCGCTCAGTGTGTCGGTAACAGACGTCCTCCGAAGAGGATCCGTGTTCGGTCTTCGGCCTCCCAATCGGCCGCGCAACCCCCCTGCGCAGCCCCCGACCTCCCGACCTACAGACCAGCGTCCCACGCGCCGCCGCTGCGACTCCATCGCCATCGTAAGACCTAATCGATAACTCTACACACCCCTAACGACCATGGCTTTCTTAATACTGGTCATCGGCGACTTGCACATTCCAGACCGCGCTCTTGACATCCCCCAAAAGGTATGCGCTCCTTGAACGTATTGCAAACTACTATCAATCTTGGACTAACAACAACAACCATTGCAGTTCAAGAAGCTTCTTGCCCCTGGCAAGATTGGCCAAACTCTCTGCCTGGGCAACCTGACCGACAAGCACACGTACGAGTACCTCCGTACCATCGCCCCGGACCTCAAGATCGTCAAGGGTCGTTACGATGTCGAGGCCACAAGCCTGCCCCTAACCCAGGTCGTCACTCATGGCTCTCTACGCATTGGCTTCCTCGAGGGTTTCACTCTTGTCTCCAACGAACCCGATCTACTCCTCGCCGAGGCCAATAAGCTCGATGTCGACGTTCTCTGCTGGGGTGGCACCCACAAATTCGATGCCTTCGAGTACATGGATAAGTTCTTCGTCAACCCCGGTAGTGCTACCGGCGCGTTTACCGCAGGCTGGGGCAAGGACGGCGAGGAGCCCGTCCCAAGTTTCTGCCTGATGGACGTATGTGTCTTTGGAATTCCCTCGTGCTACGGGGGCTTGCGGGAACGTTTGCTGATCGTCAACATAGGTTCAAGGCATTTCACTGACTCTATATGTTTACCAATTACGCAAGGACGACAAGGGAAACGAGAATGTTGCAGTGGAAAAGGTGACTTACACGAAGCCCGTGGAGCCGTCTGCAACATCATGAGCCGTCATCATGTGAGACGAGCTGCTGCAGGAGACATCGAATTTAACCAAAACGGGAGGTTCAGCCACCGATGGCTGTTGTCATGAATCAAGACCAAACGAATTCTTAGGCGAATGATGATCATTATAATAATATCGGTTTCGGCCAACCATACCCATGGCTTCATGTTTGATGCTTTCGCCAATATGCACAGGAATCCATTTGTTTCCCCTCTCGGTAACCAGACAATGAAGCTACCGAAACACTAATACAGAACAGTAACCCAACAATCAGAGTGGTATCTGCGAAGGTGTCCAACTCCAAAAACACCGGTGCTTGCCAACCGTCAAGTCATTATAACATCATGCTCCTCCTCCTTCTCACAGAGATTTTTGACGACTCCTGAATGTCACCGTCCAGGCTCTCGAAGCTGCTATCTTCGGAACCCTCCGTATCCGCTCGGGTCCTCTTCGGCAGGACCATTGAAGCCCTCTTCCTACTAGTAGATGCGCCAGTCTTTGCTCGCTCGGCCCCCTCAAGGCTTTCAATCTTGAAGTCCTCTTTCACAACGGACGAGAGCCGTCTCGAAGACTTGGATTGTCTTACTGGCGGGGCGCTTTCCTTCGTTTCAATGATGCGAGAAGTATCACTTCCGGGGGTCGAAGTAGTAAAATCGTAAGGATCGACGACCTTGCTGGGTGATGAAGTGGGACGATCCGGAGAAGCAATTTGGGCCTGTCGGGCCGATGTCTTCTTCTTCGGTCTCGGAAATGGACCTCGACATCATCGATGATGTTCGCTTCTTACGGTCAAGCCTTACTGGGCCAGATGCGGTGTCCACCGATCGCATGTTTGTCATCTCAGCAGGGCTTGATATTCTTTGCGGGGAGTCGACTGAGGATGGCGCAAGAGATGGTATATGCCTTAGCGTATCCCCGTCGCCAGACTCACGCTTGACCGTGACAGTGGCGTCTGGTGTGGCACTGTCCGATTTGGCGCTCCCGCCGCGTTGCAGATATCTAGTCTGCCCAGACACTGCGTCATAAAGCTCCTTTGTTGGACGTCTCATTTTGTCTCGCAAGTTGGGCTCAGCATAACTGACGGCGGATCGAGCTCGCCTGCTTGGTCGCGATGTTTCCCCGTGGGAGGATATTTCGGCAGGCGGTGGAGTGTCTCTGACACTAGAGAGGCTCATTCTGGATGTCTGCTCTGGGGAAGTCGGGGAAAGCAAAGCAGCTTCGAGGGGAACAGCTTCTGTGCTAGGAAGAACATTGACAGCTGGAGTCGGAGACAATGGGGCTATCACAGATACTTCGACAGGCGCATTATCCACGTCGTTCTCCTCAGCTTCGGTCTCCTTGATCTTCTGCGCCGCTCGTTCTCTTGCTGCGCGCGGCTTTGCCTTCTCAACTCCGATTTTGCCCTCTGCCGCTGCAGCCTTTGCGATCTTGATCGGAGAAGTCACGTCATCGTTCGTACTTTTTGCTGACAAAGGCTTCCTCGGGTTGACCGGTGGAGCCATACGTTCTCTCGCCTCACGTCGAATGCTTGTAAGTTCCTTCAATGTTTCCCGCTCTGATGATCTCGTCCGATGAGCGTACGTTCCGAAGTGTTCTTCGACTTTTGCGGTTCGGCTGTTTGCTGACTCATTTTGCTCGTATCCTCCCCAACACTGTACTTTCGCTTGGAGCCTGTCTTGGCAGAGACACCGGGCACGACAGGAGGCAAGATGGGGCTCTCTTTCTGAAGCACTCTCTGGGATTCAGACGCCTCGGTGGTCGGGGCAGGATCGGGGCGGACGATGAGATTTTTTTCCATCCTTGGTGTTGTTTTGGTCGCAGAGACTGGCGCGGGTGCTGGTGACGGGATCGGTGAAACTACTGGAGAACTGTGTGCGAGTGGCTCTGGCTCCACGTACTCGATGGATTTGCTGGGTGATCCAATATCGACGGTTTCGCGGTCAACAAATCGAGATACAGGCGGGGGGCCGAGCTCTGGCGAGTCCGTTGTATCGGTCGTGTCTGCGGCTTCGCAGCAAAGGGCCAATATTTGTTCGCGACTTGCGAGACGCGTCAGTGAAAAGGGGTTTCAGTGATTGCGGTCGTTGCCGGACTTACTCTAGAGTTGCTCTTGGGCAGGACTTGTTTTCTGCAATCGTTGGCAGCTTGTCATCCTCCGGCGCTCGGGCCCCTGCCTCCCTCATCAACTCGCGTGGTGGACGTCTTCGAGGGGGGCTCTGAAGCGGCAGACTTGCTCGTGATGATCTTCTACCCCTGGGACTCGCGTGCCTTTTCGTGGGGGGCTCTTGGCCAAGGCTGGAAAGAACAGACATGCATTCTGAGAGCTGCGCTTCGAGTCTGGACCTGATATCCAAGGCGTGGTCGGCTATCCTTCTGGCATTGTTGTCCTCCAGCTCCTTTTCTAATTCAATAACGCGGCTTTCTAGTCGAAGATTGTCGGATAGAGACCGCGCAAAGTCGGCCTCGATGGTACGGATGCGGAGTAAATGGACGGCATTTGCTTTTGCGAGATCTCTATTCTGGCGCAATAGCTTCCTGCGCACTGCAGGACCTTAGTTGGTGAGCTCAAACAACACGAAAGAAATGAACATACGTATGTCGATGCTATCCGCAGATACGGGAGGCTCATTGAGTCGAGCCATGGTGCATTCTGGGTGAGGGAGCGGCGGGTGCGTGACAAGTCCAAAAACTGAGGAATGAAAAGCTGAGAAACGAAGCGAAGCTCGATACGGAGGAGGCTGGGACAGTGACGCTGAGGGTCTGAGTGGGAGAAAATTTACCGAGTGTCATTTATTTACACTCGGCCTGATATAGACTAGTGTAAACAATGTCCTGGATGAGGGGTTGCTGGGGGCGCATTCGCATGCGCCAAAGACTCCACTAAAATGCTCCAGTTTTCCACTGCCCGCTGGAACCGCTGCGTCCAATTCTTACATGTGCATCTACGAACATCTCACCTCACATAACTTTTGTGAGGAAGCCGCATTCGACCATAAAACATCCCCCGCCACCACCCGCACTTTGCAGACTTCCTCGAGACAGTAGCAGGTCAATTCTTGCGAGCCATCAGGCCGACTCATTCAATCTCATCGACGGAACCACAATGTCGTACCCTACTAGATCGCTTTCGACTCGACTGCCCGGCACGGGGTCGCAGAACGCCTCGTCGGCCGGTCCCTCGCCCATGTTGGTTGCGCGCATTGCAGAGAAGAAGGCAGAGTTGGAACACTTGAGAGAGCTCCGTGACCTGAGCGCCGCAGTCGCAGGCCAGATGGAGGCTCTGGAGCAGAAGCTCTCTACGCTGTCAGACGGAACGGAAGGTGGGCATGAGCAAGCTTTCTACAGCTCTGTAGAATTAAAGACAGGGCTAACCAACAACAGCGATCGCCATGGTCATTGGGAACTGGCATAACGTGTTGGGTGCCATCAACATGGCTTCTGGTACGTGTAGCCCCCAAGCAGTTGGTGTATGATGAAGCTCACAAACATGCCCAGTCAAACTTGCAAAACCATCTGCAGACGAATCATCGGAGAAGGAAGACCCCGGCATGCCTCTTCCACAAACGTTGGTTCGCATTCCAACGGAGCATGCACCGACGTTGCAGGCGCAGGCCGAAAACGCGGCAGAGAGCGCAGAGAACACGTCGAGCTTGCCATGATGGCGGCACACCAATCCGGACGAAACAACCCAAAAAGCAAGCATGTTTTACGCCGCAACGTCCTCCTAGTTGCCCAATGCCCTGACTGTTGCCAACGTTGACCAATCCGTTCTTCTCCGGATAGAGAATTCAGTCATGTCAGCTCCCGAATCGCGACTAGCACGTATGCAAATGGCAGTCATCCATCCTGTCTTGTTGGACGATACGGGCATACCGATATTGTCACGAAATGGCAACTCTGCATGGATGGTGCCAACATAGCGTACGCAATCTGCTCTCTGGAGGCAGCATGCCGCATGCCTTGCTTTATCTGAAGCTGACGGAAAGCAATGTGTTGGCGCCGCTTAGCGTCCAGCTCCTGCATGTCTGGAGTGACACTGGATTGGGCGAGAAGGCTCCACCGAAGTCAACAAATGCGCTGCGGGGTCCAAACGGAAAGACGCGTCTGAGTGCAGACACTGGACGCGTTTCCTGCACTTACAGTCGCATGAGTCGTCGCACTTGCCCGTTGCTACAGCGAGATGGACTAGGTAGCTGCCTCATCCTTCGGGGGCCTTACCTTGTGGTTTGGGCATGCCACCCTTCCCCAGCAAGTCAAACGAGCCTGCCGCAGCCCAATACCCGTTATGTCACGCCGGCGCCTGCGCCTGTGCACACCCACTGGCGCTGTCCTGTCCTGTTCAGGCTGGTGTGATGAGAATTGACAGATAGATAGCGAGAGGAAAGTGCAGTATTGATTACAATTTCCGCCGGCTTCTTGGCCAATTGATAATTGCCTGTGTTTACCTGCCCCTCCCAGCCGCGACCTTGGACTTCTCCAGTCTCTCCCAACATCATCTCCCTCTCGTCTTGGCTTCCCATCAAACTCAGCTACAGGTATACGCCCAAATACACATTGTCTTGGTTTTTTCATCCTCTTTTCCAGCTGATAGTCCCAAACACTTCATCGGCATCTCTCCGCCTTCCGCCATCCCAAGTTCACAAGGCCAAATAACCCCGCCAATATTACCCGCACCCCGGCTGTCCCGAAGCGAAATTGCCTGCGAATTCCAGAGAGCCAACTGGTCCCCAAAGTCGCCATTCCCTTGTCCATCCAATTGCCTGGGGCTGGCAGCTCCCTGCCACGTTCAGGTCGGATCCGGAGATTGGTCTGGCTGCTGGCACGATGGCTCGCGGTGCACCTCGATCTAGGGCCCGGGCCCATGCCCACGAGTTCGTCGTCGTTGAAGACGACACAGCCACCACGGATATTTCCAATCAACATGCTTCACCAGACGCAAACATTGCTCTCCTTGACAGACATGACACTAATACTGATCGAAGCCCCCACGACTTCATTGACAACTTGACAGACAAACTTAAGGAGCTTCATATCTATAGCCCTAAAAAGAACCGCGGCGACAGATCGTTACTTCCCACTTCCAACAGCCGTCCAACCCGATTGTCTGTTCACAGTGTCGACACCGAGATCTTCCCACTCCTCGAAGCTGTCAAGGAAGAAGCCGAAGACTGCGACAATTGCCCAGCTGAGACGATTCACGCGCAAGGACCAATCCCTGCACAGCCGCCTCGAGTGATCGAGGGTGTCCCCTCGTTGGCTGAAACAAACGCATTAACGGCGTCTGCTAGCCAGGCACAGGACTCATTTGAAGCCAGCGTCCCCTCTGAAGGTTTGCCCAACTTATTCCTTTCTTCATGTACCACCGACCCTGACAGCCCCAGTCTCCTCCGTCATTGACATTCCTGATAATCAACGACCGCTGAGTATTGATCCACATATTCAGTCGAGTATCGCACGACACAAGGCAGGTCAGTATGACTATGTACTTTCGGTTCCTGGCCCAGGCGGCCCAGCCTTGCGAATCGGTCCGCCCAGTCGGGTTCAGGATGAATCGCAGAGCTTTGGCTGCAACATTCTGGCGCAGAACCATGGCTCAACCTCTCATGTCTGCAGTCAGGGCAAACCGACTAATACCTACCAAATTCTAGCCACTCCGTTAGGGCATGAGGGAGTCGTGTCACAGCGCGCACATCAATACTCAGACGTGGAAGAAGCCATGGCCGTCGCCGAGCCCGTCGTTCGACTTCTTTCTCCGACGCCTGCTGGGAACGACACCGCATTGAACAAGACCTCGCAGTCAGGTATTACGGTCACCATAGTTGAACAGACCCGGCCGGACCAGATGGAGCCTTCAGCCAAGGAAACCGAGCACAGGAAGGAGTCCTCAATTGATGTACTTGAACATCCAAAGGACAGAGTTGTTTCCGTATCTACAGACGACAGCAGTTTCCAGGCTCCGCGTACACCCTCACGCTCGACTTCTGCAAGTTCGCAGTCGCGCATAGAGGACTCCTTAGAAGCCATCGATAGACTCGAAGAGCAATTAGAGCTGGTTGATGCTGCCATCACACCACCCAGCAGGACCCGGCGACACCAAGCAGCAAACGATGGCTCGCCTGCTTTGGGCAACTCCGCCATCCGGCGCAATGGTTCCTTACTGAATCACGGCCAACCCAGCAGTGCCGGGCCGAAACCTGTGACCTCTCAAACCCGCCCAACTCACAAAAAGTCTGTCTCAATCGTTGACGAGAGGAGAGCCACAGGGTCTCCGGCCAAAGCAACTCCGACCGATCTTCTGTTTCTCGGCCAACTAGCTTACTGCCGCCAATCAAATCCACGAAGCCCCCGACAAAGCCATCTTTCGAGCTTCCGGGAGAGGCCGTTGCTAGGCGTCTAAAGGAGCAGCGTGAAGCCCGTCAAGCGCAGCAGGCGCAGGAAAAGGCTGCAGCCGTAGCAGCGGCAGCGCCTCAGAGAAGGAGATCAACGAAAGCACTGACGCGGCCCACGTTTGAGCTTCCGGGAGAGGCGATCTCCAAGCGCAAGAGGGAGGATCGTGAAGCCAGGCTCAGACAGCAAGAAGAGGACGAGCGCAAGCGTCGCGAGTTCAAGGCGCGTCCTATCAGGGCGAAACTGAACTCAGCTTCGTACCCCCGCGAGACTGCTACTAGTCGTGCTCGCCAGGGCAAAGCCTCTGAGTCGAGCGAGGTGGGCCAGGTTGAGCAGAGCTCTTCCAAGCGCTCATCGATTGTTGTGGCTCCGCGAACGCCAGTTGCAAGAACCACGTCAAACAGATCCCCACAGGCTCGTGGCAGAGGTCTGTCTCAAGCTACAGTTACTTCACAAATCAGCCGTGGTACTTCTACTTCCACTACCAGCATGGGCAAGCGCAGCACGCTATCTGCCGAGGACTTGGAGCAGCAAAAGATGAAGGGCAGGGAAGTTTTTGAGCGGGACAACGGATACCTCGAGGATAAGGAGCGGGAACGTCGTGAACGTGAACTCAATGCCAAGCTTGCTCGCGAGCAGGCCGCTGAGCGCTCCAGACAAGCGAGCAGAGAGTGGGCTGAGAAGCAGCGACGCAAGCAGCTGGCAGCAGCTCATGCGGTGGCCCGTCAAGCAGTTTAGCCCGTGTTGTGTTTAGTAGCATTGGATTATGTGGAGTTTTTGGAGTCAGAAGGTCTGTAGTTTTAAAGCCTACCGGGTAAGAGAACTTGTTAACACCTCATTTCGCTTTACAACGTGTGCGACCAGTGGCCTACCCTGGTGACTCTGAGAACACAAGCGAGAATGACGAAGCAAAGATCATCGGTGAGAGCCGTCGAACAGTGCAACAGAACCAGTCTCCAAGTCTCAAACTTGAGTTCAACTTCAACCTCGTTTAGCAGTCCAGTCTGCTGTTAATGAGATCTCCTGTGAACATGATACGGCCAACCGGCACGTTCCTCCCCCTCCCAACGAAGTTTCAGCCACAACAGAAATTCTGCGGATATTAGCGCACAGCTCACTTGACTGACCACGTTCGTTGCGGCGTGCCGGACCGGGAGAAAAACGGACAGAGCCGCTCGGTCGGACTAGCGCCGGCTGATAGTGGAGCCCGCCAACGACATCCCGCAGAGTTGGTCTCGGTCCTCGTGTCGTTTAGTTTCAAATTTCTACG
Organism: Colletotrichum camelliae; assembly: GCA_018853505.1. Classification (NCBI taxonomy): domain Eukaryota; kingdom Fungi; phylum Ascomycota; class Sordariomycetes; order Glomerellales; family Glomerellaceae; genus Colletotrichum; species Colletotrichum camelliae. The sequence continues at coordinate 4,996,057 of JAELVL010000002.1, read as the reverse complement.
AACTTCGTGGGGGAACCTGGAGTTCATTTAACACATCGGACGATTGATCAATCACCTGTTTCGATCGACGCCTACAAAATTGGGAGACAGTCCTCATCACTGCAATCAGTCGTATCATACGAGCAGGGGTAACATAATCCTCTTGCTCCGCCATAATCATGACAAGTCCTAGAGGCCAGCAGCCTACCGTCCGCCTGACCCAGGGCATCTACACGGGAAAGATAATCGATGATGACGACCTTCCGCGCGAGATAGAGGCTTTTCTTGGCATTCCCTACGCGGAGGCCCAACGTCTCCAACGCGCCTCACACCCGCCGGCATCCTCGGAGACCTTTAACGCTTCGGAATACGGCCCCGCCTGTCCGACGGCAGACCCTTCGGTCCCTTCCCACGAGTCTTGTCTAAGCGCAAACGTCTTCCGGCCCCTCTCACAAGGTCCGGGGAGGCCACGAAGAAGGTTCCGGTGTTGGTCTACGTCCACGGCGGGGCCTTCAACTTTGGACGAGGAGCAGACAGGAATCTCGGCGCATTCGTGGCCTTCGCCAAGAAGGACATCATCGCTGTGAGCTTCAACTACCGTCTTGGACCGCTTGGGTTTCTGCCGTGTGGCATCGCAGCGAATGGGGGCATCTCCAATTTGGGGCTCCATGATCAGAGGACCCTCCTAGATTGGGTGCACCAGAACATCGCCCAGTTCGGGGGCAACGCAGAAGATGTCACGGTGATGGGCTTCAGTGCTGGCGCACATTCAGTATGCCACCCCTCTTTTCTGTGTTTGCAATCTCACACCTAGACGGCTTCACTAACACTCACAGCTTGGCCACCACCTCCTCTCGACGCCCTCGCGCAGGCTCTTCCGCCGCGCGATTCTGGAATCGGGTGCGGCAACAGCCCGCTCCGTCCTCGCAGCAACGCATCCTCGCCACGAGGCCCAATTTGCACAATTCCTGTCACTCGCATCCCTCTCCCATCTCCCCAGAGACCAAATTCTCCCCGCCCTTCGCTCGTTACCGTTGCCAAAGCTCCTCCAAGCTTCAGTAGCCGTTTGGATGGAAAATGCGCCGTCGGTCCAATGGCCCTTTCAGCCCTCCATAGACGGCAACGCAAACACCGAGACAGCAATTATTCCAGGCATGCCCATCCGGACATGGAAGACACCGTCCCCGGACCTTCCCTCGCCTCCACCTCTCATCACAGGCTTCAACTCCTCCGAGGGCACAACCTTTGTTCCGGCGTCCGCATCGTCTCCCACGGCTCTGAAAGACTTCTTCGCCGCCCTGATACCCTCCTTGACGCAATCCGACTTGGAGACTCTGGATTCCCTCTACCCTCTCGCCTCAAGCTACCCACCCCCGCCGACCCCCGGCCACGGCGCCCAGTTCCGCCGCCTGGCGCACGCGTACGGCCATTACGGCTATATTGCGCCGCTGATCCATTCAGCCCACTTTGCGTCCCGCAAGGGCGGGCCGGTGTGGGTGTACGAATACGCCGCGCACGCGGATCTCGGCGCCGCGAATCACGGAGACCATGTCCCCCCCGCCACTCGCGACAGTGACATGCTCTCGCCGCACCGGACACCCGGGTTGTGGGCTGCGAGCGAGGCCATGCACGGGTTCTGGTCGTCCTTTGTCACTTGCGAGGATTCCGGGCAAGGGCCTAACGAATTGGTGAACTCGAGCGGCATTACCTGGCCGAGGTTTGTGTCCCCGTTCGGTGATTTACCAGGAGGCGCGGACGATCACGTTCCCAAGGACGATGAAGATGAGGTGAGGGGGAAGATTATCGTCTTTGGGGAGGGCAATGATGAGTTCATGGGCCGTCATGGGCAGCGCAGGCATGGTACCGTCGCACGGGTGAGGACGTTGACAGAGACGGAAGTGCGGCAATTCCGATTCTGGTGGGATCGCGTTGGGTTGAGCGAAGGCATGGGGATCGCCGATGAGGATGGAGCACGATTGTAATTGTCTGCCTAGAGCAACACCCAAGAGGAACAGGTACCAAGTCACATGAGACATGTTGCATCCACTAAATGTCAGGCAGGTCAACGACAGAATTATTCGGATTCGACAAAGGAACATCATTTCATGCGTATATAGAAAACTATTTGCCCACGAGATGTATCTGGGTTGACCCAACATCCATTTTAAACCAGCACTTCAGAAACTTTTGCTGCGCGACAATGCCTGGCATTCAAAATAGGCAACACTTGCTTTTCTGTGAGCAATAACAAGTCACAGCGCCTGTGGCTTCATTCTCTTTTATGTACACCGATGAAATTGAAGCGACATGGCTGCGACTTTGGAAGATTTGACCGGAACAATCCCAAGATGGTGTATGTATATGAAGAAATGAATCATGTGCGTCGAATGAGTGATTATAAACTCCGTGAAAGCGATTTGGTGCAAGCTGTAGATGGCAAGCAAGTGGCAGCGGAGATGGCCGATATTAATAGTGTAGTTCTCTGAGCAACAGAGGTGGTGCCGCATGCCATGATTTCCGTGAATCCGTAACGCCGTTTTAAGTTCCCGACTTGGGCATCGTTTGCCCGGTGGGGACGGTGGGTATCTTCAGAACAAAACCCCAGCGGACTGGTTATCAACAAAGTTTTAGCGTGACTCGCTTGATTTCAAAAGTTCTGCGAGATGCCCGCATTTTGTTGTTGTGGGTAGTGAGAGGGGTTTTCGATCCTGGTGTTACGACGAGCCGGGTTGTCACGGATTACGGGTTGGCCGGGTAGCTCGGTGGGTCGCTGATCGCCGTACGGGTTATCGGAGTAAGGGTTGTTGCCATACTGATCGTAGTAGGCATTGCCTCCTCCTCCTCCGGTGTAGGCCATGCCGATGCCACCATCAGACGTATCGGAGCGGTTGCCAGCACTATAGGAAGACGACGCGTTTGATGGCCCACGCTGGACGCCAGGTCCGCGGTTCAGAGCGGCCGAAGGGCCCATGGCACCAAGAATCTCGCCGTCGGGTGAGTATGAACCGTCGTGGATCAGAGGCTCTCCTGAACGGGTGTCAGTGCCGCGAGTTGGTGATGTCGTGTCCGAGTGAGCCGCACCTGTGTTGCCTCCAGACATGGTCGTAGAAGCCTTGCGTCCGGTGGATCCGGCCAGAGTGGTAGTGCCCCATCCGCGGTATCCAGCAGAACCATCCTCTTTCATCTCATAGGAGCCGCCATCACCAAGGGACGGGATCGTGGGGTCCGCGTTAGGGTTGTAGGCGTAATCTTCAACCTCCTTCCGGCGTTCCTCCTCGGCGTGCTTGCGCTGCTTCCTCTTACGCCAAAAGTAGATACCGGCCAAGATGAGCAGCGCCACAGCTGCGATGGGGACAACTACGGCGACGGCGATTTTACCTCCATCAGTGAGACCGCCTTTCGAATCGCTACCGGAGTTGGAAGCTCCGTTTGTCGAAGATGCAGATGCGGAGGTACTCCCGGTCGTCTTGGAGGGGTTGGCAGCCTCGGTCTGTGTGATGATCTGGATGACTGTGCTGGTCTGGCCCCCGGGCACAGTTGGGGTAATTACAACAGTAGTTGCGATAACCGATGTTGCTGGCTGGGTGGTTTCAGCAGCAGCCGTCGTAGTCTGCGGGGTAGTCTGCTGTGTCGTGGTCGTCGGAACCTGTTGCTGCGTGGTCGTCTGGACTTGAGATGTAGCCGCGGGTGCAGTGGTGGTAATCAGCGTTGTAGGAGCAGCTGTGGTTGTCTCAGCGGCAGGGGTTGTTGTCGCCGCAGCAGGCGTGGTTTGCTGCTGAGTCGTTTGGGGGGTCGTTGCAGCAGGCGTGGTGGCGGCTACGGTCCCATTGGATGATGATTCCTGCCTCAAGAAGAGGTGCGGAAATCGACTGGGAAATGCCATGTTAGCGATGATTCTGGGAAGTGATGAGGTCGCATGGCCGAGTGCATAAGTAGAGAGATGATGAGTTGAGGAGGTGGGGAGATGGGGAGCAGATTTCAAGGATAGAATAGCTATTGGGTGCCGCGGCTGCAGGATCCCTCTGGTCGGAGGCAAGCTGACGATCCGCAAAGGTGCCGTAGTTGGCTCGGCAAGATGGAGAGGAAGCACAAAAGTTGGACAACTCACCCCCAATACATGGTTGGCGCAGGCTGCAGACTGCAGGGCCGAATACGGTGTGTTTCAATGCGCAGGCGACTGAAAACAGCGCGTTGTCGATTTCAATCGGCGGCGGCCAACAATAGGGTTCAATGAGGCCGCTGAGAAGAAAGTTGGCGACACACACGTGGAACAGGCGGCAACGAAGGGCCTGATTCCAGGTTGTCAAATGTTTGGAGTTCGTGCGGGAAGGGGAAAAAAGGGAGTCTGTCGCGTTTGAGTCGCAGTCTGCTCAGACAAGACGAACGGGCGATAATTGGCGCGGGTGGCTGAGTCAGGTTCAGGTGGTGCCTGCGCAAGCGACCAAGTGCAGAGACGGTTCGGCTGGCCGTAGGTACTATTGCGCGGGTCGGCGGAAAAGGTCGGGCGGTTGGGAGGGCCGAACTCGAGTTGGGCGAAGGAAGCAGCAAGCGCCGCGGAGGTTGTGACTTGTCGATCACGGTGACGCAAGGATCGATCAATTGGACGGGAGTAAAAGACAAAAAAAAGGAAAGGAAAGGAAGAAGTGGATTAGACAATTACGGGAGAAGAAGAAAGCGACGGGATGTGAGGAGCAGTTGGGAAGAGGGGAAAAGGGAGGATGTAATAGAATGGGTGGGTGGAAGGACTGTCGAATTATCCGTAGCAGGTCGTGAATTTCTTGGAAGCGTGTCGACTAACTTGTTACTGCTGCTGCTGCTGATGCCAATTGGAAGAGCAAGGGCAGGGGGGTTGACGGAGGCGGGAAGGGACACGGGAGGGAAAAAGCAGCGAAAGGGAGGAGGAGGGAAAGGGAGGGACGCTCCGAAGGAGCAGGACAGGAAGCCGGGAATATGTATGTTTTGAGCAAGTGAGATCGCAGGTGGAGCTGCTCGTCCGGGTAGTGAACACGGGCAACGAGGTAGGTAGCTACTAATTACCACTGCCTACTACTGCACAGCACTGCAATGCGGGCACCACACCACCACCCTCGCATTGCACTCAAACCCACATGGAATCCGAAGCAATTGCAAATGCGGACGCAGAGGAAGGTAGACGGACGCAGAGGCACAGCTGCATTGGCTTCCCTTCTGCTTCCACAGCCCAGCACAACCCAGCCAGCCATCTCACTTCGGTATCCGCAGTAAGTGAGGTAAGGTAAGGTAAGTTAGGCAGGCATCTACTCTGTAATCCCATCCCATCTTACCTTACCTTACCTTACGGGCCCCCGTCCCATCCATCCCATCCTGTCCCATCCTGTCCCCTGCTATCCATATCCCACTGTCAGCCGTTTGGGTGCCAGTGGCTCAGCAGCGATGGTTCCAGTGGCAGGTTACGCCGTACAGCATGCATACACATCTTGCACAATATTCCCCGTGTAGGTAGGCAGGCACCTTGCTCTCCGCCGTCTTGTCGCCGGCGTGCCTGGCAAGCGACCCATAGACTTGTCCGATCCCGTCTGCAGCTCGGGCGCCGACTGCACGGCACCTTACAGCGGATACTTCCCTCCCTCAACGCTCTTGACCAAGGCCCGACACGGTTTACCTCTTCTAGAACCGTCGTGTTTGTCTCTTGGCCAAAAGGCAAATTCGAGCCTCGAGATCTGCCGCCAACATCACATCCCGATGTCTCTGTCATCTCGCAGAAAGTGCGGCACATGCCCGTCGAAATTGCGAATTGCTGCGACCACTGCCTTCTTTGGCTGCCCTGCACCACAAAGTCCCCGAGGTACCCCGGCCAGTACAAAAGCCTAAAAGGCTTAGACGCGCAAAGGGAATGCACCTGGACTTGGCTCCTTCACTAGGTCACGGCAAGCGGTTGTCCGTCATTAAAATCCCGGGAATGTTCAATCCTGATTGTCATCTAGTTGAATGCCCGTTGACGCCTGCCTCGAGTCCCGTCCCGCCGCCCTTGACAGTCAGTCACAACGTGCTACGCGTTCCAGACCTTGCCACAGGTCCGCCGACGACGAGAAGCGGGAGACAGATCAATAAGCTTGGAAATGCACGACACGACGTCTCAAACGCGACACGCCAGGCGAGTACGCATAGCAAGATGGTAAGGTTTCACTTGGTGGGAAGAAAGACCAGACGAAGAAAGCACCCTGGAAGTCATCATCCCCGGACTCCGTTCAAAGTTCGACTGCCCTGAGTCCGTCCTCCGACAGCACGGTACAGCACAGCACAGCACGGATCTCGCTCCTTTTGGAGGCCCTCGAACAGCAAATTCAGCTCTTGATTGGGATTCGCGATTCGCTTCGCTTTGCCGCGCCGGGGACACCAGAGGGTCTGTCCGCTCTGCTCGTATCCAGAGTGACTGCGACTTGCGCCGGCCTGGCCCAATTTCTCATCGTCGTCCGACCTGCCAACCACTACCTACCCAAGCTGGGAAAGTTGCAGGCCTCCTCCTGGCAAACCACGCCGGGGGCCGGAGCCAACAGCCCAGCCCAGCCTGGCCCAGTACCCGTACGGATACCCGTCATCATTGTTCCCGGCCATGTCCACTGTTCGTCGGGCCATCCACCCACCCACCACTGCTATCCGTTTCCTTGGGTCTTGTTATCTTTCCACGTTCCATACTGGAGGAAGAAGTCGAACGGACGCCTCGTCAGGAATGACGAGCAATTGCTAACGACGCGTCCTGATTCCTGGAGTCCAGCCTCTGACTCTCAATCTCTTCCTCATTGCTCGCATCCCAGGCTGTGCTGGTGCTGCACATACACAAATAACCCTTCCCGGTGTTTATTTTGCCGCCCATAGATGTCGCCACGTCGATTTTTCTGCAGCACCAATTATTGCTAAAACTAGTCGATTTACCGCACAGTGGGCTTCTGCTTGTGGACCGCTTCGTATCTTGTTGGCACACAAAAAAAGAAGTGCTGCTGATCTCCAGCGCGTGCCTGTTCGTGTGCCAAGGCAGCGCGGCACAACTGCGATCCCGCCGATCGAACATGGTAACGATATGGCGTCAAGCCCACGCTTCTCTGGTCAGATCGGCAGGAGTTGACCCGCTTGACCAAGTACAGAGGTTACGCCCACCCAAGAGCGAAGGTAGACAAGGAGGGAACAGGACAGCCAAGCAACACGGCAAGAGAGCCGATTCTGTGATGATCGGCAGCCGCACCGGCAGACCTGCTCGGTTCAAGAAACCCACAATGTGTTTTGTGTCATGGAAGTCGAGACCACAGACAGTCACAGGGTCTGGTCGGCGCAAATTTTGGAGTCAGCCAACTTTCAGAGCCGCCAGGCGAATTGGCGACTCACCGCCGCTCCGTTATCCGCTGTTGACGCTATTGATGTAACCTCGGTTTACATCCGACAGCTTATTCAAGTCCCCAAGTCCTGTATTGAGAGGCCGGCGCTTTCGAGATCAGGGTCGCATCTGCTGGACTGCCTGCCGTTCGCACTCTACATCCGAAAGCCGATCATTTAGACCTCACATCTGCATGCGGCCCGTATCAACCATCAGATTTCGTGACATTGCTTACATGCGGCTTGCAACCTACGGATAGATGGTCTTTCGAGCTGCCTCACCTGGCCTGTACGCTGTTTTTCTTCCGGCAAGCTGACAGCAAGGACGAGCCTTTGGTCATTCGCAGACAGCCGCGTTGTTGAGGCTGTTGGTGGTGTCGGCTCCCTGATATTACCACTGCGTTGGCACATATACCTTTGACCCCCCCGATGACGTCTGGAGTTGGCAAATCACGGCCAGAGAGAACGGCCAGGATGGCCCCGACTTGTCAAGATCTGGGGAGAGATACTTGCAATAACATCAAGATCAATATACCGTCACGTCGGCATCTCCTTTTCAAAGCAAAGGATCAACACCACCAGCCCACCAGGCAAAACGTCATGTCTCCTCCAAACCCCTCCACAACCTCGGTGCACTGACCAGATCCCCTTGCCATTTCGCCTCAACCTGTCCTTGGAAGCCTCTCAAACAAGCAATAGCCAATCTGCTTCCATTGCATCATCCCATCTTCTGCAAACAAGCCCATCAGCATAGGCATCTGTCCAGGACCATACAGCCCAGAACTCAATCGTTCCTGCGCAACACCCGCTCTTCGGCTCCCGCGAGATGACGGCAGTCATGTACTCACACTTACGTGATCCTGAACCTACTGTATATTGAAACCCTTGACGTGCTCCCTTCTTTGATTGGTATTATCATCCATGTTCACACGCACGCGACTGGCACCATGCAAAGATTGGTCTGGCAACGTCACATGAACTGGGAAGAAGCAAAGAAGATGGACGCCGGCCGCTCAGCTAACATGCTAGATTTGCCCAGGCGCAGCTTTGCTGCAATTATCAATCCAGAAGTTCCAGAAGCGTGGAACTCCGCACACGAATGCGCCTCAAACTCGCCTCCCCCACGTCTCGAAAGAGACAGAGAGAAGCTGTTGGCCCCCTCCCTCCTCATCAACAGAGGAACCCTTTGATCCAACGGCGTCGTCCGCAACTAGGTAGCTTGAGCTAAAGTTACCGAGCCGAAGCTTGTTGTCCCAGCCGCCTCTCTCTCTCTCTCTCTCTCTCTCTCTCTCTCTCTCTCTCTCTCTCTCACACACACACACACACTCACACACACATCCACACGCATGGCTGCGCCCTCCTTCCAAAATCCAAAACTCATCCCAGCTTCGTACCGACTGCCCCCATTGGCTGCGGCCCGCGCTCCTCGCCAGTAGAAACGCCACCGAGTGCACCACCGACTGCTAAGCGCAAACAAGAACCACGTCGCTCCACAACATCTGACATGTGTCCGGATGGTAATTAAAAATAACTTTCTAGTCAAACCTGCTGTCATCGGTGCCGAAAACGCCTGGCCGCCGACAGCATGGGCTACCGGAACGAGGGGCCGTTGGTTCGGGTTCAGTAGAATCGCGAGATGCGATGGGCCGTGATGGGTATTTGATACTGACTCGCACAAGGGAGAGACCTATCGCGAGTCCACGCAACACGACAGTCAGCGACTTCATCGGCGGACGTCGGTGAAGACAGCGGTTGGGTGTTTCTGCTGTGAGCGGCGGAGTAACGGCGGTGGTTCCGTCTGCACGTGTCCCGCCGGCTGCAATCGGAGGTCGGCACGAAGCGTTCTACTCATCGTTGGAGCTCACCAGGCCCTGGTCTCATCATCACATCCTCAGAAGGACCACCCTTTCGTCAGACTTGTGATTCGCTTTTGTCAAAGGCTTCCCAAGCTATATTGCTGCAAAAGGGTTCTGTTGACTGTTTCAACACTCTATGAAGCGGTAGCAGCATGTTTTCGGCCGACGTCAAGCTTGCCATGTCTTCTCATCATCAACCAAAATAAATCTGAGTTGTGTATGGGGTCCTCCCACCGATTTTCTTTCTCTCACGCACAGATCTGCCACTGGATGATTGCGAAATGAAATATATCATGTTATTCATGGTCTGTGGGAGTCATTCTGCATTGTGCCCAGTGTAACGGACCTCCCATTGCCAGTCGTCCGCCGAGCCCCTTGCCAGCCTTAGCCCACTCGTCCAGTCCCCATGAAGACCGTGACCCTCCGAACCTTTCCAACCTAAGATGCATCGCGACTAGTAGCGGTGTTGGCCTGGGTATTGTCCCCAGCCACCGCCACCGCCACCCTGAGGATGATGGGGGTGATGTGGTTGCTGATAAGGAGGATACTGACCCGGCGGTGGTCCACCGTATCCAGGGCCGCCATAGCCTGGTCCTCCGTAGCCCTGAGGAGGTTGCGGAGGCCCCCACTGTCCCTGGGGAGGAGGAGGCGGCTGGTGGTGACCATAACCTTGCGGCTCAGGCTGACTGTAGTAGCCGGAGGCGTGACCTTGAGAAGATTCGTAGCCACCACTTGGGTACGGCTGGCTGCTTGCTCTATTGTCTTGGTCATAGCCGTAGTTTGTGTTCTGCGGTGGCAGCGGAGAGCTGGACAGAGGCTTTCTGTCGTCTCCGTCCATTGAGTTGAGATCTCTCGTCCGGATCTGGCTCCAAAGCGATCCCTTGTTCTTTCCATGACCCAACTCGCCAAAGCTGTCCCAAGCGCCGTGAGAGTGGCCGGGACCTTCGTGGCCTCTGGAGGCCTCGCCACTCAGAATGTGGTTCTTTCCAGCCTTGACAGACTCAGACGACAGAAGGTGGGACAGCTCATGCTTGTGAGAGCTCTCGTCTACCCACTTGCGAACTGTCTCGAACATACTTCTTTGAATCTCAATCCTCTCGTCTCGGATAGCCGGGTGGTGGAAGGCCCGAAGGACATCGTTGACAACCTCGTCAACAGGCACTCCAGGATTCTCCCAAGCGTAAAGAACTCGGCTTTGTTTTGTTAGCAACTCATTCGATTTGTCGTTATCTCCACGGTGGCACTTACGGAACAACATATTGCAGAACCGTCGCGGCAACTCTGCCAGCGCACGAGTTCAGAATGTTAGTGAAGTGGTCCTTGGACAGCATGGAGTGAGTGGGGTCATCGCAGCTCGGATTCTTCCAAGGCTCCAGCTGTGAGTTGGAACTTGCACTGATGACGGTTGAGGAGCCATCCTTGAGGACCTTGGAGACTTGGTTGATGATCGGTCTCACGAAAGGTGCCAGCAGCCCGAGGATGAAGGCTGTTAGTGTCTCACTGATATGGTCCAACAGCTTCTCCAGTCCAGGGACCTTGGAGATGAGGTTGCTGATAGACTTGACGATCTTGTCCCTAAACTGGAGGATGGGGTATATGTTCTTCGCCGTTTTGACAGGGTCGAAGTTGGTACTCATGCCAGGTACTTGATTGGCGCTGTCGCGAGACAGATCACCACGACTGCTCGAGTAGTTGCCGACATTCTGATTATCCCGCTCTTGCTCAGCCGATCGGGCTTGCAACTCCTTGGCCTGTTTAGCTAAGCCGCCACCAATACCAGGAAGCTGGTCAACGAGAGAGATGAAGTCATTTGACTTGTTTGAAGAAGACGAGCTGGATCCGAGGCCAAAAAGTCCACGGCTGCCGCTGCTACTGTTGCCGCCGAGGCCGGCAAGATTGCCCAGGCTTCCCAGTCCGGGGATGCTTCCCAGGCCACTTGAGGAGCCTCCAGAAGACCCACCCCCTATATTTGCAGTCATGCCTTCGGCGTTTTGAAGCGCTACGTTCATCTCGTCGACCTCGGATTGTGTGAAGTGATCGGTAGCCTCGCCCAAGACAGAGTGGAGGAAGTCTACGGCTCCAAAGGTTCCGGTAACCAGAGGGAACACTCGGCGACCGTGAAGATCGATCTCCGTGGCGGCGCCACAATGAGGGTAGACTTGATGATAACCGAGTTCACGGAGGGCGAGCTCGCAGTAGTTGCTATGGGCGCTGAAGTCCTCCATGCAGTGTAGGGCTTGGCCGAGACACCGCAGGGCTTCGCAAAGGTCGTCCTCCTTGCCCGAGCCACGGGAGCCGTTCGTGTAAACTCGACCATAGTGAATGCTGCGAGCAAAGCTGAAGCGAAGGTAGCCAGCGCTGGTAGCCCAGCCGCCTGATTCGTTGGCAATGTAGTTCTTCATGCCAGTACGAGGATCGATTTTAGTCTCAACAGGATCGACAGGACCTCGCAGACGAGGATCAAACTTGCGTGCGTCCATGCCGTCGGCGTATCCAAGGGGATTGTCAATATGCTCCTCGGGACGGTAGACGCCGAGGCGCTCCTCAGTGACCTCAAATTCCTCCGTCGCATAGCCAAACGCCATGAAGGAAAGCACCCAGACCTAATTGAACGTTAAGAAGCGAAGGGGACAACATTGCGCGAGAGACGAACCAAGATTCTGATTGTGGGAGCATTGACTCCCTTCAAGCTTCCAACATCGACAGCCTGAGAATAGTCACGAAGCCAGTTGCCAAAGTAGACCCTTGAGACCAGCATTGAGGTCCACTTCTTGCCCTTCAAGAAGGCGATGGTCTTGAGCATGTCCTCGATATCTGCATGCGACCACGTCAGCGAATCAGGAAATATGAGAAGCACAGAAGCAGGAAGGAACACACCTCCATGACGCCAATTGACACCCTCAACCTGAAAACCATCCAGTGGTCAGTAGTTGCAACATGCGGTAGATACACAGCATCAGCAACACAGTGTTCGGGTAAAGTACCTACCTGCGCGATGGAGGGAATGTTGCCGGCGCCAAAAGCTGCGGCGCGCCCTGGTAAAAGCACTAGGAGAAGGCAGACGGCAAGGAGAAGAGACCCTCTCCCAAGACCGGATGACGCCATGTCCACGGGGTCGCGGGACGGTCGGATTGAGGTTCAGATTGTGCGAAAGACGGGAGTGAGGTTCGATCGCAGAGGCGCGTCGGATGTTCGGGAAACAGCGGAGGGGTCGCCTTGTTATCAGGTGTTGTTGGCCCACGAGGTTGGGAATCAGCCTTGGAGGGGTAAAAGGTGAGGAAAGCAGCGTCAGGCAAGATGACGGAGGAAAGTTCAGGTCCAAGTAGGACAGATGAGCTAAGCTCAGCTAAGAAACGGCGAGCTGAACTGTCTAGCCAGGGAGGGGCTTGAGTGAATGAGAGGGACTGGGTGAAGGTTTTAGCTGGACAAAGGAAGACTGGGTTTGGCTACTCCAGCTGTCTGAAGCAACACTGATTATTAGCTCTTGCTGGTGCCTCTTGGCCAGACAGTCTTCACAAACAACCCAACAGTGTGATGTAAGGTAGGACGGTAGGGTCGCACGTCAACGGCAAAGCCGTGCCGCGCAAAAAGATTGTGGAAGCTTGGGTGCTTGGCTACGGAACCTGGGGCTTGGGAAATGGTAGTCTTAGATAATACATGAGGCACAAGCGGGGCAATATCTCTAGCATGAGATACCTTACACTGCCCGTATGTAATACCAACCTAGTTGGCTGCCCCGCCATACGTGAGGATTACTGCTGACGACGACCTCGTCCCGCAGCGCACTGCACCACACTCTCGCTCTTCCAGTGCGGCTATGCCCTAGGGTCAGATGGGGAACTGCCCCAAGAGAAGAGCTGAACGGTTGATTACATGGCTGTGAAGTTGAGCAGGCCATTCGCCTGCGCCACATTGGTAGTCATCCCTGGCTATTGTCCAATGATTGACGCGAGCTTGGTTTTGCTTGATCTTGCTTTAAGATAACGTAAAGTGAAATAAGGTATGCGATTGAGGGGCTCCCTCGCGGCAATCGGTCAATGCTCTCAGGCCCGTCAAGCGCCGAGCGACAAGATTTGTGCCGGGGCCAAGCGTCATGGCCTGCTCACTCACCCCGTTAGTCCATTATGTATCTAATCATGGCAGGTAGACGCATATCACTTCATGATGACGTCTCCTGATGGTGGAAAGCGTACCACATGAGCGTCGCTGGAAGAAACTTCCTGTTTCTTTGAGGCGTGCCATCGCAGCTGCAAGGTTGTTGATGGTGCTGAGCTCAGCGCCAAAGATATTCGTAGGGCAGGGCTGTCTTTGTAAGGCAGCTGGTGAGACGGTCTCCTCCTCTCCAAGCACATGGCGTCTGGTAGGCTGGGCCTGGGTGCCCGGCAGCCAGTCGGAGGGTGCCTAACAGTGTCCAGGCTTCTTCCCAGCTCGAGAACCAGGGTGATCAATCATGTTTGACAGTCAAGGTTGGTTGGTCTAGCCGCCGTGTTCGTTTCCTCATCCATTTCCTCCAAAAGTTGGGCGCGACTTGACTTTCAACTCAATTTGACAGCGACTTGGGTGCGGGGGAGTTGTTTGTAAGGTAAGCACATTATCTAAGGTAGGTAGACACTGTGACCGACAGGCTTCATAGCTTCAGTTTACATAAGTGAAGCTCCGCTTGGGTGAATATTTACCTCTGCAGGTAGAGCCAACGACGTCCATGTAGACGAATCCAACGCGTGGCTTTCAGCTACCACGCAAGCAAAGCCACAGTGCGCCCTAGCAAGGCTTCGAGGCCACATGCAAATGTGCGAGATTGAGGTCCCCACTATCACAGGAAGGGACTATGTCCAATGCATCAACAAGTCGCAACTCGCATCTTGCAAGCCAAGCGCATTGCATGTGCGCTGCAAGACACCGGCTTCTTTTGCTGTAAAGCGGAGTGCCAGAGTGCCGCCCCCAACAATGCTCTAAGAAGACCACAGACCGCCGCCGCTGCCAGAGGACGCCACGGCACTCGCTGCGATCTTGCTCATTGGGGGGGTCACGGCCCATTGCCGGTGGTGCTAAGATGTAGAGGCGACCTTGATAGGTGTAGGTAGGTAAGACCAAGAGCCCCAAGCCCCAAGACTACCCCTCGTTTCCAAGCCACGGCCCGCATGTGAGAACTCTACCTCGTCTACTGTGTCCATTTACCTGAAAAGTGTAGAGGCCTCACACCGCATCGACATCCTTCATTCCAGATCTTTGCCCAATCCACGACCCGTCCAAAACCACAAAGTCACAGAAGCATTTCCTGCACGGACCCGTCAGCCCGGTACGATCCAGCGGCGCCGACACTCGGCTGCTTTTGCATTGCTGTGGCCTGGAGGCTCGGTGATTATCGTTGTCTAATCGCACGGCCTAGGCGTCTTCTTAGCGTCGCCATCTCCCGAGTCCCGTCTCAAAGGTCCAAACTGCTATGCAACTCTTTCTTCTGCCAATGCCCATCGCCGTTTGCCCTCTCAGAATCCACCATATCCACACCAACTCTTGTAGATGCTCATTGACATTTCATTCACCATTTGTTTCTGCGAACCCACTCCCGTCACCGTCCATTCCCTCCTATGTCCCCGAGCCTCCGTACCTGTACCTGTACCTGTATCTGTACCTGTACCTGTACCGGTACCCTTACGAATACCGCTACTCCTGCACACTCACACCCCCCGCCGCTCATTGCCCGTTCGGGAACGTGTTTGACTGTTGCTGAGCTGAGGTAGACACAGCTTTCCACCAGCCTACTGCGTGACTCCTGGTGGGAATCTCGGGGTTTGCATACAAGCAACACAGTGCAAAGTAAACCCTGAATGATGAGAGGGAGCAAAGTCGAAGGAGGGAGTGGGGGGAAACGCCAGAGGTTGTCGAGCAGTGGAACCACAAATCGGCTGTCCAAGCTTCCGCAAGGTGCCAGAGTAACGCCACCACGCCGTAAATTTTCGGTCTAGAGAGATTGGCAATCGCGTAGAGAGCTTCTCCCTGACCTGCCCGTCCACTCATCCCCCAAATCAAACGCACCCCCTAATTAATTCTTCCCCCGTTTCCGTTCGTCTCTCACCACCCTGTTCCACCGAACCTCAGTCCCGGCCTCTCTTGCCTACCTCCGGCCCTCCCGGCTTTTGGCTCCTTTTTTTCGCATTAGATCGCCTTTTATCTGTACTATACACACCTGCCAAGGTGCCACGGTTACCACCTTAATACCCTTTCTCTCCCGCGCCGTTGCTTCTACTTTTGACCCTTCTTTTTCCCTCCTCGCCAGCGCCTGCGACTGACTGCTGCGACTCCAAACTGTCCACTCTCTTTGTTCTCCCACCGCTACTCTGCACTCCGTCCTGTTTGGACTCGGCCAACCGCATAACTACCTAATCGGCCGCCGCAATCGGTCTGCATCAACCGAGTCGTTTCACCTCCAGTCCACCGTCGTCTTCCGTTGCAGCGTATTCACGACCGCCACCTGCAGTTATGCCGTCGAGAACCCTCCCTACCTTCACCCGCGCCGAGGTCGAGGCTCATAATTCGAAGAAGTCCTGTTATGTCACTATTGGCAAAAATGTCTACGATGTGACCGACTTCGCCCAAGACCATCCCGGTGGTGCTGACCTCGTCTACGACTACGGCGGCAAGGACATCGAGTCCATCCTGCGCGATCCGACATCCCACCCCCACTCCGAGGCTGCGTACGAAGTTCTCGACGACTCTTTGGTTGGATTCGTCATTACTCAAAAGACAGTCAATGGGACGGCCAACAAGCCGAACGGGAAGGCGAATGGACATGTGAACGGAACAGCGAACGGTAATGGCAACGGCGCTGCCAAGACCTGGGAGCATGAGGAGGAGCCAAAGATCAATGAGAATGGCGAGCTCTGGGATGGTGAACGATGGGTTCATCCTCGAACTGGCATGGCCAGCGAGGAGGATTTGAGCAAGGAGACGGATTACACCAATGACTACAAGAAACACAAGTTTCTCGACTTGAGCCGCCCACTGTTCCCTCAGATGTGGTACGGAGGCTTCAGCAAGGAGTTCTACCTTGATCAGGTTCATCGCCCTCGCCACTACAAGGGCGGTGAGTCTGCACCACTGTTCGGAAACTTCCTCGAGCCCCTTTCCAAGACGCCTTGGTGGGTTGTGCCTGTGGCTTGGCTCCCCCCGGTTGCATACGGTACCTATTTGGCCCGAGAGGGCATGGACAGCACCTTCCAGGAGGTCTGCTATTGGGGGCTCGGCTTCTTTCTCTGGAGCTTGATCGAGTACATCCTGCACCGCTTCCTCTTCCACCTTGACAAGTAAGCTGGCCCCTATGATGTGCTAAGCAATCCCAGATAACTAACAACGAAAACTAGGTGGCTTCCGGACAACCGAGTTGGCATTACCATGCATTTCCTCCTCCACGGCATCCATCACTACCTGCCTATGGACAAGTATCGCCTCGTCATGCCTCCCACGCTTTTTGTTGTTCTCGCCACGCCGTTCTACAAGCTGGCCCATTGGGTTTTTTCGTACAGCTGGCACGCCGCTACCGCCGTTTATTGCGGAGGCATCTTTGGTTATATGCTACGACTTGACGCACTACTTCCTTCACCACCAGAACTTGCCGCTCTGGTACAAAGAACTGAAGAAGTACCACCTTCAGCACCACTTCCTTGACTACGAGCTCGGCTTTGGCGTCACCAGCCGGTTTTGGGACAGCATTTTCGGAACCGAACTGCCTCCCATTGTCAAGACGCAATAATTCATCGACCAACGTTCATACATCTTGTCACGATGACGATTCGGGGGACTATACTAATGCCCAAGAGAGCGACTTTTGCTCATTCTTTACCAACATGTGCCCCCATGTATATACGCTCGCAGGAGTGCCTAACGCAGTAATGGGGTCTTTTCGCCAGGCGTTTTGAGGAGACGGTTTCAGGTGGTTGTCGCGTATTATAGCGCCCCGGGCAGTTATGATACGGCCATGGGAAGAGTCGTCATCTTGTCATGGCGACTGGTTCAGTACAGAGTATTTTTTGAATGATACCACAACTCAGTAGGCCATGCCTTAATTAGAAAAGCACGTTCTACATCTTTCAAACCAGGTCCATGGCCACTACCGCTGTGTTGACAAGCTTCATATCTGCCTCTAAGCGAAAGTTCAGTGCCCCAACCAGCGAGGCAACCTTAGCGACGCCATGATCGCAACTCACGGCGAACCGTTAAAGCGGACTGGTTCACGGGCAGTCGTAAAGGGGGTCTGGTCGGGCCTCCGGTTGGAAGTCAGTTCGACAATACAAACACTTCAGAAGCATGGGACGGACGATGAGTACTGTGTACACCTAGTCACGTGACGGACGAGCATGCTGATGCACGGGGTTAACCACTCAGACCGTGCGGCTCCGTCTGGACTATGGTCCACGAGTGTCGTCTGGCTTAGCCCCGCGGGACACTGAGGTACAGGCCTGCCTTAACTGCTTAGGTAAGCCACCCGAGTGACCGTCTAGTAGTGTAGCCGGTGCTTGGTAGGGTAATTAGTAGGTGCCTTAAGGTAGGTAGGTAGGTACGTAGTGGACTAGGTAGCCCGTGCCTTGATGCTTGGCTAGGTAAAGGTGTCGTAGTCCCTAAACCCGACTCATGAGTGCCTGCCACGCCTGCCTGCCTGCCCGCCCAAAGGTTTTCTGGCGAATCCGCTGCGCTAGTCACCTCTGACACGAAGCCAGCCTCCCCCATCCCACGGAATCTCGTCGCCTTCTTCCCCTCCATCACCACTGCGACAAAACTCTTCTCCTGGCCCCGTAGAGAGCAGCTTCCCCATCGAAACAGGAAATACTGTCACCTTTCTCTCTGATCACAACTCTAGTCACCATGTCCGGCCTAGACGTAGAAGCTTTGCTTGACGCCACGGCGAAAAGCTCGACCGAAAGCAAGCCAAAGACGACCGAGGTGGAAGATCGTCCCAATGCAGATCGCCCAGAGCGCCGAGAGCGCGACCGCGACTACGACCGTCGACGCCGAGAGCGCGACCGCCGCGAACGCAGTTCGACTCGAAGCCGTCGTGGCACACCGGAAGAACACAAGGCATCCACCCCTCGGAGCGACGCTGGCAGCCACAAGAGTAGGCGGAGAAGCAGAAGCCGCGATGATGACCGCCGTCACTCACGTCGTCACAGAGGAGATGGTGACTACTATAGAGGTGGACGCAGACACTCTCGTTCTCGTTCTCGTTCTCGCTCACCCCACCGCTCTTACCGCTCGTCGCGTGACGACCGTGACTACCGCGACCGTCGGGATCGCTCTGATCGCTACTCTGGGGACCACCGCCGGGCAAGGGACGACGATCGTAATGAGAATTCTAAGCGTGAGGCAACACCACAACTTACTGAAGATGAACGGGACCGCCGCACTGTCTTTGTCCAGCAGCTCGCCGCCCGTCTTCGCACTCGCGACCTGAAGGCATTTTTCGAAAAGGTTGGCCCTGTCAACGAGGCCCAGATTGTCAAGGACCGCATCAGCCAAAGATCCAAGGGGTAAGTCTTCACTCTGCACTATAGACCCAGATACTAATGAGTTATCCAGAGTTGGTTACGTTGAATTCAAGAACGAGGAATCTGTCACTCAAGCTCTTCAACTTACTGGGCAGAAACTGCTAGGTATCCCTATCATCGTTCAGCTCACAGAGGCCGAGAAGAACCGCCAAGTTCGCAACTCCGAGACCGCCACCGGCGCACATCCAAATTCGATCCCTTTCCATCGACTCTACGTTGGCAACATTCACTTCAACGTCACCGAACAGGATTTGCAGGCTGTTTTTGAACCCTTCGGTGAACTTGAATTTGTCCAGCTCCAAAAGGATGACAATGGACGCAGCCGAGGCTATGGTTTCGTGCAGTAAGCTTTTCGTATCCTTGCCTCCAAATTCCCATGCTAACCATTCTTCAGGTACCGCGAAGCTAGCCAAGCCAGAGAGGCACTCGAAAAGATGAACGGGTTCGACCTTGCTGGTCGCCCGATCCGCGTTGGCCTCGGAAACGATAAGTTCACCCCTGAGAGCACTGCCAACATGTTGCAGAGATTCCCTGGCCAGAACCAAGCGTACCAAGCTCTGCATTCTCGGGTGCTGGCGGACGTGGCCCGCAGACATCAGCATTCGACCGTGCCGGTGGACGAGACAGCGAAAAGTCTGGTGGGGCCAGCGCCCTGGATGACACCGATGTTGCCGGAGTCAACTTTAACAACTACAGCCGTGATGCCCTGATGAGAAAACTTGCCAGGACTGATGAAGCTTCGAACGGAGCAGATGAGCGACAGGTTCTGAAGCCCAAGACCGAGATTAAGCCCTTGCCGGTCAACGTTAGCATGGCTAGTCGATGCGTTGTGCTGCACAACATGTTTGATCCCGAAGAGTACGCACCGCCACCGTCAATTCAGGAAACTCATGCTAACTCGATGACAGGGAGGATGGTGACGATTGGGCCAAAGAGTTGGAAGACGATGTGCGTCAAGAGGCAGAGAAGAAATACGGTCGTGTTGTCCACATCGCAGTCGACCCTAACTCCAAGGGTGACATTTACCTCAAATTCGACAAGGTCCAGGGTGGCGAGAACGCCATCAGGGGTCTCAACGGTCGCTACTTCGGAGGCAGGATGATCGACGCGTCACCTGTTGTAGATGCCGTCTACAGCAGTTTGTTCTCTCGCACACGAGCGATCTGAAAGCTAATTCATGGCCTCGAAAAAATATTGTCTAGGATTCCTCACTGTAAGTACTGGCGTGCATAACCCCGAATTTCTTTTTCTGACCATACTATCAAGGCGACGCTCTGCGACTCCAAATAGATCCTCGAGACAGGCGAGCCCGCTCTGGCCTCCATCGAAGGCCACCAAACAGTGGTGGCCAAGTCTCCG
Organism: Colletotrichum camelliae; assembly: GCA_018853505.1. NCBI lineage: Eukaryota > Fungi > Ascomycota > Sordariomycetes > Glomerellales > Glomerellaceae > Colletotrichum > Colletotrichum camelliae. The sequence goes on along the minus strand of JAELVL010000002.1, from coordinate 4,975,977 downwards.
TCTGGCCAGAGAGCAAAGGTCTACCCATCATCACTACAGGAGAAAAGATCGACACCACACTGATTCTCCAGCAGAAACACGTTACATTACATATTCGATCGCCAACTATTAATGGCTGATTCTGTACCTTAGGTTTTTTTCTTTCTTTTACCCTCCATCGCCCTCCACTACATGCGGAGCAGGTATCAGGTTACCGTGTTGGCGTCCGGGTAAGGTTTAGGGAGGCATAGTTTAAGTCAATTTTCAAGTATTAGAACACGAATTCATGGGAAATGTGTACCTTTTGACAAAGTTCCAGACAAGAATCACCCTCTGCGGTCTATTGGGCATTCTCCGCCTTGACCCTTTTAGGTGAGATTGCAATTGCGTTGCACAGCTGGAATGAAGCTCTTGATGAGTCTGTCCTTGTTCGTTTAGGGGCAAGTTTAGTTTTCTATCAAAATATGCTCAATCCTTTCTGTGTATTGTTCAGTGTGAGCACCCTCTACCTTCACCCCTACTACATGTTTGTATGTCTCTTTACTAGACTGCTTGCTTCATAAGCTTATTCTGAGCAGCGCGCTCTCGTGGATTGCTGGTCTACCTGCTTCCAAAAAACAGGGTGTTTGTTGCTGCAGCACTCCGTGGACAATAGATACTGATAATCTCATTTCCAGGCCTGTAGACCCATTGCAGAATCGTGAATAGCATACTAGTTTTCTTACACATTTGTTCTGATAGTTAGGCACAAGATAGATCTCCTGTAGTCACAGCTCCTTGAAAGTTGTCAACGTTCTCTATCACCCACCTTTCCCTTCCTTTCTCCCTACTCCTCTCTCCCCCACACAAGTCTCGCACAATCTGTCATTGCCCTTCTGTGCCCTGAGACGAGGATCCACGCTCTCGCGGCAAGTCTTGAAGCTTGTTCTTACGTTGAGCCGCAAGCGCATACAATCAAAAGTCCACATTTGGAAAACGTGGCCTTTCGGGATACGTCGACGGTGCACTCTCAAAAGAACAGTACGGATTCACCCTCTCTGCCGCCGTGGGTTTTCGCATTTTGGTGGCTATTTCGCAAACAATAGAAGATCTCAAACTTTGCATACGTACCTTAGAGAGGGTTCGAAGAGCAATCTGATCGACAAATCTCACTCCTGCTGCCAAGTTCAGTCGCACCCTCCACGATTGCCCCCAAGACGCCTAGCATAGTCCTGGTACTGGCTCCAGGGCTATTTCGGTGAGTCTCCTCGAATCTCAGCTACCCTAGCAAGAATCAGCAACCGTTTGAGACATTTAGCCAACTAACTACCTACCCAAAACAGAGGTCTTGTGTGTGTTGGACTCGGTGTGCGCACTCAACTTCTATGTATGTTTTCTCTCTATCAAAAGCTTCGGTCTTCCCCGGCCTCCATCCTATTCCTCCAGGCCCTTCTTGTTTAGGCATGCCCTCTGGATTCTTTGCTTTCATGCAGTATTTGGAAGGAACCGATCTGTTTTTGCCGCTGGGATTCAAGTGAAAAGCCGGTGCACTCCTACTCCTCTTGCTTTTCTTTATTCATTGGGGTTGGATACAAGCGGACAGGAAGATGTGGCGTGAGCATCATATTCATGTCCTCTCGCCTCAGCTCAACTTACTTCACCTCAGGTCGGCTAAGGCAGGTGAGCTTCTTCAACCCCCCCTTTCATTTTTTTTTTATATATTTTTTTTCACCTCTAGGGAGTGAATTTGATGCAATTCCTGAAAAGGCTAGCGTCAGTTGCTTTTGCTTTTTGTCTGGAAGGCACGCCTTCCTTTCTCTACTTCCTCCTCACTATCTCTATCCACCCAGAACTGGACTGGAAAGATTATTAACAATCTCTCACCTACCACACTTGTGATTTTCTCCCACCCAAATCCCTTTCCCACCAAGACACCCTTTGATATCCTTCTTTCTGCGCATCGTCGTTGCTATTATCTCCCTTCCTACACCCGTGAAGAGTGGTTCTACGGTGCTATAGGACCATCCGCACTCCCTCACAGCGCCCTAGTTGTGACGGCCCCAAAGGAGGGAAACCGAAATGGCTAACTTAGGACACAACAGCAACGGCCCCGGAGAAGATCGAGGAGGTGTGCGCCTTTCCGACCACTCCCCTCCTGGTACTTTTTCCTCGCACCAGCATCATTGTCACTCAACCCCAAGCTCATCAGCCAGTACTATTGTGTACGAGAAGTCGCCTTCTGACGTTTTTGGGCCCGAACTTGCCAGGGCAGGGCTGGCCAGCTCTACCAACAGGAATACCATCAAAACTACCAGCTTCCCGCTCCGCCGAAATTTCATACTACTCCCAGCCAAGGAAGTGCCAAGCGCGGCGGTCCTTCTCACTCGCAGAATCCGACTAGCTTTTCCGCGGGTAAGTTGTCTACTCGCTCCGACGGAACACTTTTGGCAACTCCTACCGGCCGCCCAACCGCTGAGCCTTCCTCCGCTGGATATCGGCCGGCCTGTGCGACGCCCCAAAGCGGCTTTGGACCAGCCCCCTCTGCTGTCAAGGCATCTGCCAACACCCCCAACGCTCCTGACAGCGAAGTTCGACGTGCCCAACGAGCTCTTCCTACCATTTCCGAGGAGAAGGGAAAACTTGCAGCAAACAATCTCACCCACTCCAAGCCAGTTGTCGCAGAGATGGCTGCCCACTGCCAGATTGACGGCCCTTTGGCCGGTCCTATCCGAGACAATCGCCGTTCTGAGCTCGCTCGAAACCACGTACGTCGACTTCCCCTTCTGGCTGCTTCCTCTTCCTGATTCACCTGCCCTGCCCTCTTCACCTCCTTCATATCTCAAGTCCCTCGCTGTTTTTCTTCGTCTTGAGTACCCCAATCGTCGTTCTCGATTGAACACGTGACTGACTTTTGAGATGAAAAGCCGGCCTGGATTCCTGCCCGCCAGGTTCAGGCGGGTATTATGACCACGCAGCAGGCCATTCGCCGCACTCCCGGAATCCCCAGCAAAATCGCCAACGATCTTTGTGATGGTCTCCAGAAGTATGCACAAGATGTCAACAACATGCTTCGGCAAGCGATCAACGAGGTCGCTGACTATCGTCTCGATATTGAGTACAACGAGAAGGTCCTTTGCTCCACGAAGCTGGAGGCAAGCATCATGCTTGAGGAGCGCGACAACCTCAAGCGTGAATATGCCGAGCTCCAGAGCAAGCATGATGAGGTCGAGAATCGTCTCGCCTGCTATCACGTGGAGACTGAGAAGTATAAGAACAAGTTGCGTGAGTATCAAGCCAGGCTTGATCATGAGAACAACGAGGAAGACACCACTCAGGAAATCATGCGGGAGTTAGTGGAGGTATGTACCATTCAGATTTGTCCAATCTGTAACTAAACTAACAAGTGAATCTTAGACTGTCAAGGAGTTCTTATCTCGTCCGGCTTCCCAGTGGCTGGTTACGCGTAACGAGGAAGGCTCACCTAGCAAGGTTATCACTGCCCTGAGCGCTTCCAGCATTGCTGCCTTGGAGCAGCAGGAGAATGAGACTCCTCGCTCTCAGAATGTGCAGAAGCAGCTGGTTTCGACACGTGCTACCATCAAGTCAGTGCACAGTGAGATAACGCCTTCCATGGACAATGCGCTGCAGCCATTCAACTACCAGCATCAGCATGCAGAGACGTCTCAAATCTCCGGAATGCCCAGTGCATCTTCTCGAAACGGGCCACCCACTTCTTATCCCGGCGTGTTCAATAACTCCCGTCGCCCTGCAGACAACAGAACCACGTCTTCCGCCGGTTGGACTCGAGCTCCAAGTGTTGCTTCCATGCAGCAACCGGTGCTGCCAGCTCGCTCCTACTCGCGATCTGGAGATGCTCGCAGCTCTTTCAATGGTGGTTACAAACAGCAAACCGATTTTGATCTTTCTGGTGGTTACGGTGCTCAGTATGCCATGCAAGCTCGCCCTGGCACTGCTATGGGTCACCGAGGATTCAACCCGCAACATTCTTCTTTCCGCCCGAATGCTCCAGAATTTCATCCCGGACACAGTAGCAGCAATGGCAATTTTGACAATGCCGAAAGCTCCTACAACTACAGCTATGGACCTGGTTCAAATGCTGGCTCTCGTCGTGGCCTCAACACCAGTACTGGCCCTTTTGAGAGCCCAACGCCTCGCTCCGTTAGCCGCAATGCATTTGGCAACTTCGAGGGCCCTTCGTCTGGCTTCACGGGGGCTTCTCCTTTGATCCCCAGAACCCCTGGTTTCGGTTCCACTCAGCAATATTACAATACTGCTCCTAACCATCGCGGTTCCCAGTCTCAGCAGAATCCCCCGGCCAGATCTTCGGGTCAGAACTACCACGTGGTCGAGTACAATCACGGAGGCTTCACCCCTGGCCCCTTCGGCCATGGCAGCAACGGCCCCAGATCAGTCGGCAAGCCCGCAAGTATCACCGGGACCTTGGCTTCTGGACCAGCTTTCGGCCAAGACGACAGCGGCGATAACGAGCGCTATGCTCGTGCCTTCGAAGGGGTTTGGGGTCTGGCCCGGAGCTAGGTGCTCCGATATGCCTCCTCAATCGACCCAAGTGTCATGTTGCATCTCTCGGAAGTTCAGATTGCGCGCTACATGACTACGCTGTACTCTCCTTTCAGCGAGCATCAAGCCTGGTCATACATTCGACAGCACATGAACGACAGCATGACCCGCGCTTGTCTCATCTCTCGGGCCATTATTGACTTGCTTGTTCATCGCATCTTCGTCTTTGAAGCTTGGCAGGGCTTCTCTGTTGACGCTGATCGCCAGATTGGTGAGATCCGCTATGAGATGAACAACCTCTTTGGTAAGTTTTCAGCCTTGCGTGATACTTGATGTTGACACTGACTTAGAAGTCACAGCCGGTCAAGGTGGTGCCCTCCAGGTGTGCATTGACCGCGTCGCGGCGATCGTCAACTCATGCATCAACCATGAGCGCTACGACGCCTATCGCAGCCACCGTATCGAGTACTTCCAAGCAGAACTCCGTGAGATGCTCGCTCCCCTCATGTTGCCTGAGTCCGAAGGTGGCCCCAACTTGGATGATGCCGATGATGCCCTTCGTGTGATGATCGAAAAGGCTTGGTCCATCTCTGCGAAGATGTTCACGTCTCGCTGCACCTTCGAGTTTCGCTTTCCCGATGCTGGCGCTCGCTTCAGCACTCAGACGATGGTCGGCGTTGCACCCAACATTGACCCTCACATCCTCCAGGCGGAGCACTGGCGTGTCCAGTTGGTCGTCACCCCTGTCATCACCGTCCGAAACGACACGGGCGCGACCATCTCGGTCGCTTCCATCACAAGCGCCCACGTCATCTGCATGAAATGATGGCAGCGGCCTCGCAATTTTCCGCTCAATTCTTTCTTGCTTACAGCTTCACGACCTCGACCGAAGTGATTCCGACATTCACGGCGGAGCGCAACCTTTTTGGGGCTTGAAAGCATGTATGATCATGAAGTTCACGAAATTTACGACTTGCGCTTTCCAGTTTCCGCGACGGGACACTCGTTGGTCGATAATGACGAGCAATCTGGTGGGTTGCTTGGTAACAATAAGGGCGATGATGAAGAAGCGGCAATTCTCATTGGAATCGCGGTTTGGGTTGAACGTGTTTGGGGACAAACGCTCCTCTATCTGGCGTGACCGACGCACTTGGTTTCAGCATGGCAACGGCCACGCTGTCTTCTTTCTTTTGTTTTTTTTGCAGTTTTTTGCAGGGTTTTTTTTTTTTTGGAAGGGAGGAAGTTCCGGGCTTCTGTATCGACGATCAAATGGATATGGATGACAAGGAAACGGATGGAAATGGAAAACGAAGGTAGAGAGACACGGTTCGCGAAATAGTATCTGGAAAACCCCCTCGCCCCAACCTGCCGTGATTGTTTAGTACGCGGACTGTTTATACCATAAGCATAACATGCGTTCGTTTCTGGTGAGTTTGGGTATGCATTTTGCGAAACCAAATGGAGCCACTCGGTTACGCGGGTCAAGATGTCTTGTTTCTGTCCATTCTGCAGGCAAGAGAAAAAAGCCGCCTTATCCCGGGGCTGGACAAGACAGACCGTCGAGCCCCCAAAATTTAGATGAAACCTTGTTGGGGTTGAAGAAGACAGGCAGGCAGGATACCTACACATGGTAGGGATGAGTCACCGGTTGCTCGCGGTCAGTAGCTCTGACGCAGATCTTTGAGGCACATCTCATGAGCGAGGAGGGCGTAGACAGGCAGCAACTTGGTCGCCACTTGCCAAGCTGGTTTCTGTCATCGTTTAGCCGGTACCAAGAACTTCTCCAGCACTCGAGAATTCTGAGGCCAGGGATATGTCATGCCCTCACTGTTGCGGCGCCGATGAAGCTGGGTACAATCCGTCATTTGCCTCTGCATTCCTTCATTATCGCCAGCCTACTACCAAAACGCCGTTGCCTACAGGTATCTACCCATAAAGGATGGTGCCAAATCCATCCGAACCTCCCATATAGTAATACAAACATACTCTTAATATATACCATGCCACGTGTTATGTAGTTTGCGCACGCATTTGCGTCCATTTGTCGTACTCCCTGCACCTGGCCTATACCCAGCCATACATCATCGCGGCCAGTGGTCGCTGTGGGCGCCGTCGCTCGTGCCGGACACCACACTCCTTCCCCTGCTCGAGGAGGCCACCGGATGCAGCAAACCGCCGTTATTGCCCATGGGCATCGTTATCGGTGGCAGAGTACCTTGTGCTAGACCCATAGGATGCATAGACCCTACCATGTTACGGTTGACGTTTATCCCTTCATATCCATCGATGCGAAGGTCACAAGTGCCAACATCGAATCGCTTGGAACACCCGTCTTCCATGTGTCTGGTACCAAGCTCAGCATACGCTCCCCTCGAACATGATTCTTGCACTTCAACTTACCTCCGAAGAGTGTCTTTGCGAGCAAATAGACGACCACAGTAGTCACACTTGTGGTTTCGCTCCTTCATGTGAACGCTCTGGTTGTGCCTCTGAAGGTCCGTCTTCCGGACGAACTTCTTGTTGCAGTCGGCAACTGGACAGGGGAATGGGTACTCTCTCTTCTCGTCGTGCGTCTCCAGGTGGGCCTTGTAGTTATAACTACGACTGAATAGTTTTCCGCAGCCCTTGACCTCACATTGGTAGTTAGCGTCCGCTACGGTCGTCATCCGCCGCGCCGACCTCTTTGGCCGGTTTGGTTTGATTTCCGCGCGCTTTGAGCCATGATGACTGCCAGACGCACTCGAATCCCCCAGCGGAGTTTGATGTTGGTAGTAATGTTCGGCATCCAGCTCTGTCTTGGACCATGCAGGAGAGCTGGTGTCTGACAAGTAGGCCTGGTGTGGGCTTGCGTACTGGCTGGGCTCCGTCATGTACGGGACTTGCATCGAGCGTGGTGACGGATAATGGGAAACATCGATTCCGGATCCGTAATCGTTGGTGTTTTCCATCTTGATCCTGGGACCTGTGGGATGACCGCCGCCATGTGGGTAAGAGAATGAGCTCCTTGAAGAAGACGGTGCTGGCGAACGTCCAGTTACATCTGCGAGAGTATGCGGTTGGTTGACAACCGATGACGGCTGTGAGGGTGGCGGGGGGTACGTCTCAGATCCGTACGGGGCTGGGTCATACTCAGAAAAGGGATCGTATTCTGAGGACAGAACATTCGGAATGGACAGTGAAGAAGAAGCCGGTGCCATGATGTTGGCCGAGGTCCAGTCAGCTGTCGTCGTGGGATCCAAAGGCGGCAAAGAGGAATCGGCGTCGGGTGTTTGTCCGAGAGAGCAGAGTTGACCAGCAGCGTACAAAGAAGCAAGTTTGTACTGCTGAGTTGCGAGATCTGGGGATGGATAGTCCAGGGACGATTCCGACGGGCAGTAGGTGTGAGTTGAAGACGCCGGAGACCTTGTTAATGAGGGTGGTGTGAGGTCCATGACTGGCGTGGGCGGCGCCCTTTTTTTGTTGGCCTTCTTGTGTTTCCCTTTTCTCCCCCCGGACGCTTTGTTGGACGCAAAAGCTGAACTTATACCAACAGGGCTGTTGGAACAAGACGCAATCAGGCCCTGAAGGGGGGTGGAGGGTGCTGAGTTGGGACTTGTTGGAGGGATGCGCGTGAGTGGGAGGAGTGTGTGGATAGGACGGATCGGGGTGCGTATCTGATTGGCAACCTTGCCCAGGAAGGCTGAAAAGCAGGAGGTAAGATGGGGAAGGAGGCACTTATAAAGAACGTGCTCGAGTTGAGGAGAGGAGCGAGACAAGGCAGCAGTACGACAAAGGACAGGGGCAACTGGACGGTACCTTACTTTACCTTACATCCGACGAGCAACGGAAGGTAGGCAAGTAATCAGGCAGTGTGCTAGGAAGGGAACGCAATAGAGAAAAAGAGAGGGCGCGGGCGCGTGTGTTGGGGCCAAGAGGCAGACGGCGAGCGCTTCATTCATTGCGTGGGGCAGGCTGGGCCAATTTTTATACAGGCTTTGAGTCGGGACGCCCATCTCTTTCTGCCTTGCTATACTTGGAGGAAAGCGGTTCAGTTGCAGAAGCAAGGTAGCCAGGGCAATTTAGGGTGTATGTGGGTGTATAAGTTTAGCACGGGTGAGATATACGGTACCGGGGGGTAATTGAAGACAGCCGGGGGCGGAGACGAACAGCACAGAGTGTATTTCCGGCACCATAGAAAGAAACTTGCGTGCATGCCAAATAGTCAGAGAAGCAGAAGCAGTGTGGGAGCCAGGTCGAGCAAGTGAGAGGAAGGCCAAGATGGAGAAACACAGAGCCAGAACGTCGATAGCAACAGGCAATGCACGGTAGCCCTGTATTACGTGCAAGGCGATGGAGAACATGGGGGCAAGTTGGGCAGCTGGACGAAATTGGTGGAGACTGGAGGAAGATGCTGCTTTCTGAGAGGGTCCAGCATCCAGCAGGGCAAGGGGACCTTTGATTTTGTTGGAGCAGCGTGTTGGAACATGTTGGTGGTGGTGGTGGTGGTGGTTGGACCGTCCCGCGAAGGATTCAACCAGCCCAGGATGGGTGGCATTGGGGGCCGCTGCGAGACGTGGAGGAGGAGAGTTGCAGCGAGGGGTGTGAGACGAAGAAGAAGAGGAGATGAAAGAGGATTGAGGGTGCGGAGGTTTGCGCAGTTCAAGTCTGTCTCCTATTAGGGCGGCTGACATCTGGAGGACGTTGCAGTGGGATGAAAACTCTGAAGCAAAATCCCGATCAAGGTCGCGTTTGTGTCCGTCTCTCCTCTTCCTCCTAATCTCTCTGCGTCTGCGTCTGCGTCTGCGTCTGCGTCTGTGTCTGTCGGCGCGGTCCTGTCCTCCTCCTCTGGTCGGTTTAGCAAGTCGACCCTGGCTCTTGTTTGGCCGGGCGTGTTGTTGGTGGTGGTTCTAGCCGACTTGGGGGAGTAAAAACAGCTTGGTGGTACGATAAATGCTTGCACCAACGCAGCCGATGCACATTCATCCGTAGGGTTCCCGTGTTATGAGTGGCCAGTCCAACAACTTGGGAATGAAAGAGGGCCTTGCCTGGAGACTAGACCAGGATACTGAACGTAAAGCCCTGGCTCTGGACGAGCCCTTGGCCGGTGGCCAGCATCATCTGCGCCAGGGGTTTGGGGAAGGGGCGAGAAAGACAGGCGGGCAAGGGGAGTCGGAAGGAACAGGACAGGGCTGTGAGAGGTCATTGAGCGAGAAGGGGATGGGATGATGTGGGTTGTGACAAGAGCAACAGCGAGAATGGAAATGGAATAGGCAAGGTGACAAGCCGCGACAATGACAGAGTAATGACTGTGACGGACAACCAACAAGACTTGTTGGTAGTTGGAAGAATGACAGCCAACCGTTTAATTAAGACTCGCCGGGAAGCCACCCAGACCGGAGAGCGCCCGTGCTTTGGGTGGAGCCCTATCGATCGATTGAGCCACATCGGCCGTGGTGGACACCAGTGGAGGACGTGGAGCGCAAGACCGGTGAAGGTACGTACCCCGCAGCTCACCTGAGGCCCTCCAGACTCCAGTCACTCCCGTCTAAGGTACGAGACTCCAGCTGCCTGGTCCTTTTAACCAAGCTGCATACTCTCTCTGTACTGCATAGTAGGTTCGCTGCGCGTGCTGTGGGTAGGGCAGGGCAGCCTAATGACACCTTATAAAGTAACATGGTAAGAAGAAGACCCGCCTGCAAGATGCTTGCGTTACCGCGCCTGTTGCAACTCTCCAGTCTCTCTCACCTCACCTCGCGAACCGGCGAATGACGGGCCGCACTTTAAACTTCGTGGCATTGATCTGACACCGTCGCTACCTTACTCCAGCGCGCCGTCTCCCAGGCTGGCGGACTGTATGAATTGTTCACCATCGCATCGCTGTCAAGCACATCCATCTAGGAGACCCTGGCAGAATACCTAAGGTGCGCAACGAGACATGAAAATCATTTCACCTCCGTCTTGCCTGCTTCACCCAATTGGCCGCCAACCGCGCCAGCACGCCCGTTTCCGAGGCGTCAACGTTGAGCGTGGGATGCCTGTGGCCAATGACGCCGCGTTGCTCTCCCCCCCTTCCTTTTGTGAGATGAGCTGGTCGGTCTCTGGGCTGCAGTTTCCGAATCTGAGCATCCATAGGGCAGGCCAATCCACGGAAGCCATCCAAAAGTCCTGGTCTTGGTCTTTGGGCTGAGGCGGCAGGCCAGAGTTGGGGTCGCAATGGGCCCTTGGTGTGCAGTGCAAGTGCAGCCCAAGGTACGGATACAGCGCAGTAAATACATCGCCAGGGTTTCCCAGGCCGGCCGGGCAAACTGTGGAGTCGCCTCGCCTCTGTGTCCACGTCGTCTTTCTTTCAAACGCACACTCGCTCTCTCTTCTTCGCCCATCACCCGTAATCATCGTCATACTCCTCGTGGGAGGAATCAGGATGTGGCCAAAAACCCGAACTTTGGTTTGACGCCGTCGTCTACCAAGGTTGCAGAGAATGCTATCGTCCTTGGAAGCTGCATCTGCCGTTTCACGATACTATCCCACCCAAATGCTCAAATTAGCATACAGCCCTGCAGAGTAAGCACTGAAGGTACGGATACGACAGATTCCGGTGTCATGCCGTGGATGTCCCCTTACGGCATCATATCTTACTTAGGTGGACAGTATCTCAAATCCATCACTGGCAGAAACACGCCTATCTTTCGGCAGATAGGCTGGATAAGATGGGCAGAGTCACGTTTATATCGTAGTGCCGTCTAAGCATGTGTAGCGGCTTTCCCATAATCGTCAACACTTCCTGATCCAGGGGCCGTGGAGGAATCGCCGCATGGTTGCGGCACAGACAACGTGGTTCCTGGAGGCCGGAATGCCCCTGGAGCAAGAGCATACGTAGATGGGTCAGAGGAATCTGCCTTAAGGCCCGCCATCTTCCCATCTTCACAGCAACCTTACTGTGACTATAATTGCGCTTCCCTGCCTGTCTGTCTGCCTGCCCGCTCGCCCGCCCATGCGTACGTACATCGACATACGGTCGGGTGGCATAAGATTCGACAGCCTAGGTATGGTACGTGCACACCTTGTAGACGAGGCATCTCCCTGCCGTTGGTGCCGGTCTGCCTATCCGTAGGCCGTTCACTGGCTGTTTCCCAACGGTGTTGGCGGTTCGGTCCCTAATACTCCAGCCCCAGGCCAGGACCCTTACTGCAACGTCGTAAGGTACGTAGTGGAGGAAAAACGACTGCCCCCATCTTCGCCTGTTGGAAATTCAATCTCTATGGAGTTCTCATGCAGCAAGCAAGGGGCTCGGTGGTGTTGGTTGTTATATGGTGGTGGTGATGCATGTTTTCTGTGCTATTACTTTTGGTCTTTTGTTCGTGGCCCCCAGATCATGGGCTGGCTAGCTGCTGCATGCTCTCGAATTTCTGGAAATTGACAATGCAACGGCTGGGACGCATCTCGCTTTATCGCGGGTGCATGTACATAAGGTACTGTACTGCATAGTAGATAGATGTCTGCGGCCGGACCAGACCGGACCTTGCCTTGTAGAGCCTCTGACTTGCATGCTTCCCACTCCTTCAACCGACTCCCGTCTGTGGCGAGGGCATTTATCGCGGCCCTGCCCGTGCCCACCGACTCGTTTCCTCTGCTCCCTACGGCTTGTTGCTTCCATCTGGTTGAGTGAGCGTATCCGTCCAGCGCTAGATGCACTTGAACCCAAATAAAACCGGCCCTACGAGACCCTGCGATCTCCCACCCCCCAAACCAGCCACCGGCGTCTGTATGCCCACGAACAGCATTTTGTGTCGACACTACTGCAAAGCAGGTGTAGAAGACTAAGAGGACATCCCTGTATTCGGCCGGCTTCCCTAGGAGCCGGAGCAGGGGTATCTTTGAAGCGAGACCGCAGTCGGGCGTAACCTGCGCCATGGTGGGCTAGAAATGGGGACTTTGGCAAAGTAAAAAAGTACTGTGCCTTTGCTCATTCCCCGTTGGTGGTGTGAGTGTACCGCAGCATCTGTACCTCTCTATGCGAACTCGCGAACCAAGTGTCTGGAGCCCGTCGGTCAGTCGGTGTTCAACCGTTCCTCGGGCAGGCAGGCGGTCCCGCTCGTCCCATGGTCTGTTTCTTCTTTCTTGGTTTCTACGTCAAGATAGCTGCGATGAGATGGGACGGTCCCGCTTGTGTACCTACTTGTGCACGTAGTGTAGATGTGCCATAGACGCGCTCGCGCCAGCAGTCACACCGGGATTTTCCAAGCCAGGCCATCTGATTAAGTGCTGACTACCGCGAAGGATTACTCGGTCACAGGCGTATATCCATTTGCAGACGGTGATTGTGTGCTAGTTCATCGCTGCAGGCCCATCCCAGCGCAGCGAGTGTACCTACTTACTAGTAGTATTCTCTTCCCCGCGGCGGCCGCCCTTAGACCCGGCCCCCAATCTCGAAGGTAGTCGGCGGATCAATCCCGCGCAGTCCCAGCAGGCGCCACCAACTTGTCGACTTATTGGCTGTTGTAGGCGAGCCGTCGAGGCAGAGCTTTGCATCTGAAAATGACCTTAGTCGAGAGACTGCCTCGCGGGCTGTGAATGCCGTGAATTCAGTAAATGAGGCCGTAGGCGCTTGTTCGACGGGATTCAACAGTGTCGATGACCAGGACATACCGCAAGCAATGACGGAGCAGCTGAACCTCCTGGTCTTTGAATAACCCTTGGCTGGGCCAGTTTTGGCCTCAGTCTCTCTCATCTTATGCCTCCATTTGTAGTCCGTATATGCGGTAAGCATACCTCGCTCGTATACTTCGTCACCAATCTTACCTGAAGATTTCCAACAATCACCGTTTGCGATGGTATTCTTAACACGCCCTGCTGAGGAGTCTACGACGCAAACCCTCTAACTCCCAAGCAAATCATGTGCCTGCGACAGGCCATTCTTTAACCCGCAACACGACCTGAATTTGAGAACACACTTGAGGACACAGGCAGTGATGTGCAGCCTAAGCTGGCGAACTGGGATGTATGCAAAGTCGTGATCTATAGCTTGTCTGGAGTATTTGGGGACTCGCAAGGCGAAGAAGACATGTGCCTGGCACGGTTTCCGTGTTGCTTCAAACGGGCCCGACGGCCCCCGTTGCATGTGCGTCTACCTAGGTAATGGTGCGTGGGTTTGGCAGACGTAGGTCATCTGCTACTTGGATCATCACATTGGATGGCTCCTCCTGCCTGAATGGATTTCTAAATTGGATTTCATAACCAAAAAAAAATGGGATTCGAAGAGAACCATTGCCCTCATGCACATGGCCGGTCAGTTTCTGGAAGATCAGCTAACAATAATAAGGTTTGTTCTCACCGAGATCGGCAGGTTTCAGACCGAGGATCGCGAAAGTGAAGGTGACCACCACCGAAGGTCACGTGAAACCGCGACGCTTTGGCTCCACAGCTCCCCCTGCCTCCATGTTCAAAGACAAGAGCTGTCTCACGTCACCGATATTCAGGCACAGCACAGCAACGCGCATCACGTTTTTCCATCATCGCGGATCGTGTCACGCAGAAGACTGGTCAGAATAGCTGGTACTTACTCATCTAGCTGCACGCAGTTTCTGATTGCTCGAATACAGCAACCCTGCCAAAATTTCTGCTTTTCTTCCCTATCTTGGTGGGCCTTTCCCTCAACCTCGACCAACCACCAAAGTCCACCGCAACTTCTACACCTGGCGAGCTTCACATCGTCACCCACATCGTCAACCCATCTTTGACAACCGTCCCATCCAAATTTCTTAGTCTCAGAGCGAGCTCATCACAGTGTAGCTGATCGGCGGGCTTTAGCCCTCTCATCGCCTTCACAATGAAGTTCTTCATCGAGTAAGCCTTGGCCGATCTTCCACGGTCCTCAATAACCACAACTAACAACATCTTCCCAGTGAACTGCCAATTCTCTTCCCCTACCCGAGGATATACCCTGAGCAGTACGCGTAGGTCACTCACGCTCCGTAACCTGAGCCAGATAAATGCTGACTTCGTCGGTGCTTAGCTACATGTGCGACCTCAAGAGTGTGTTTGCTAGACATGCCCCCTTGGGTATCATACTTCTTACTGACGAGTGAATCTATGTACTAGAGACTCTGGACGCGGGTGGCCACTGCGTCCTAGAGATGCCTTCAGGAACAGGAAAGACGGTATCGCTGCTCTCGCTTATTGTGGCGTATCAACAACATAACCCAGAGCATCGCAAGCTCATCTACTGTTCACGTACGCCCAAATCCTGCAGAAGCTTTACAGACAGAATTGTATCTGACTGTATCAGGTACCATGTCTGAGATCGAAAAGGCCCTCGCAGAGTTGAAAGCTCTCATGAAGTACCGCGCCCAAGAGCTTGGAGAGGAGGAAGAGTTCAGAGGCCTCGGGCTGACAAGTCGAAAGAACCTGTGTCTTCACCCGTCAGTCAAGCAGGAAAAGAGCGGTGCCATCGTAGACGCTCGTTGCCGAAGCCTTACGGCTGGATTTGTCAAGGAGAAAAAGGATCGAGGCGAGAATGTCGACCTATGCGTTTACCATGACGTGAGTGTTTCTTCAGTCGTGGCTTCTCATTTGGCTAAAGATTCGACATAGAACCTAGATCTCCTCGAGCCGCACAATCTTATTCCAAACGGGGTTTGGACCTTTGAGGGCCTTCTGAGATACGGCGAACAGCACAAGCAGTGCCCATATTTCACTGCAAGACGCATGGTAAGGATTGAGAGACCACTTTGTTGTGTCTTGCTTGTGCTGAGCATAAACAGATGCAATTTTGCAACGTCATCATCTACTCTTACCACTATCTACTTGATCCCAAGATCGCAGAGAGAGTATCGAAAGAGCTCTCCAAAGACTGCATCATCGTCTTTGACGAGGCCCACAATATAGACAACGTCTGCATCGAGTCTCTAAGCACTGATATCACCGAGGACTCTCTACGAAAAGCAACAAGAGGCGCACAGAACTTGGAGAAGAAGATCTCGGAGATGAGAGACACCGACCAGGAGCAGTTGCAGAATGAGTACCAGAAGCTTGTTGAAGGATTACGGGATGCCGACGAAGCGCGACAGGAGGACGCATTCATGGCCAACCCAGGTATACAATGCCCTGATTTCTCGCTTCCTCATCATTCACTGACAGTCAACAGCCCTGCCAGACGACTTGCTGAAGGAGGCGGTACCAGGCAACATCAGAAGAGCTGAACATTTCGTGTCTTTTCTGAAGAGGTTCATCGAGTATCTCAAGGTGAGCAACTCTGATAGAAAATAGAATTCAGATGTTAACGACGTACCAGACACGGATGAAGGTCAGACACACCATATCAGAGACGCCTCCGTCTTTCCTTGCTCATCTGAGGGAGTACACCTTTATTGAGAAGAAGCCTCTGCGATTCTGCGCCGAACGATTGACATCCTTGGTGAGGACCCTCGAGCTCACGAATATCGAAGACTATCAGCCTTTGCAAGAAGTAGCCACCTTCGCGACGCTGGTAGCAACATACGAGAAGGGTTTTCTCCTGATCCTAGAACCATTCGAGTCGGAGACAGCAGAGGTGCCAAACCCTGTCCTCCACTTCACTTGCTTGGACGCCGCAATCGCAATCCGACCGGTTTTTGACAGGTTTAGTTCTGTCATCATCACTTCAGGAACGATCTCTCCTCTGGAGATGTACCCCAAGATGCTCGGCTTTTCGACCGTGGTACAGGAGTCATATAGCATGACGTTGGCGCGAAGGTCGTTTTTGCCCATGATCGTGACCCGCGGAAGTGACCAAGCGAGTGTTTCCACGAGTTTCCAGGTCAGGAACGAGCCCAGCGTGGTCCGAAACTACGGCACGCTGCTGACTGAGTTTGCCAAAATCACCCCGGACGGCATGGTCGTTTTCTTCCCCTCCTATCTCTACATGGAGTCCATCATCAGCATGTGGCAGGGAATGAACATCCTCGAAGAAGTCTGGAAATACAAACTCATCCTCGTCGAGACGCCCGATGCGCAGGAAACCTCGCTGGCGCTGGAAACGTACCGAACGGCATGCTGCAACGGCCGCGGCGCCGTTCTCCTGTGTGTCGCCCGAGGCAAGGTCTCCGAGGGTATCGATTTCGACCACCAGTACGGCCGTACTGTGTTGTGCATCGGCGTGCCATTCCAGTACACCGAGTCCCGAATCCTCAAGGCGAGACTTGAGTTCCTTCGCGAGACGTACCGTATCCGCGAGAACGACTTCCTGTCATTCGACGCCATGCGACACGCTGCCCAGTGTCTGGGTCGTGTTTTGAGAGGCAAGGACGACTACGGTATCATGGTACTGGCCGACCGCAGATTCCAAAAGAAGCGAGTACAGCTGCCTAAATGGATCAACCAAGGTCTTCTCGACGCCGACACCAACCTCAGCACCGATATGGCTGTCAGCAGCGCTCGCCGCTTCCTCAAGCAAATGGCTCAACCGTTCCGGGCTAAGGACCAGGAGGGTGTGAGCACATGGGGCTACGAGGACTTGATGAAGCACAAGGAGAAGATGGACCTGGAAAGAATCCAAGAGCTTGAAGCTGCCGGGGTTGATGGCATGCAATTCGGAGCTGACGAGGGAGACGAATACGGGATGGACGATGACCTCGACCAGGACATGATGGAGATCGACGACGGATTCTGAGGTTCTTGATGAGCCAGCTTGTTGACGGCAGCTGGTACGTAGGCTGGAGCCCCTCGACGTCTGGATGAGAAGCGAAAACGGCCATGTACATTAAATGTTTTGTCTAATAAAAACCTAAACTTGGAGCCTTCGCGCTCACGATTCAGTCGCACTGTCTGCGCATCATGCAAGAACGACTTTGTGTCACGACTCTGCGTCTATGGTTGAATCTTGTAAACCATGTTTCAAATCGCCCACCCGTCCGTCCGCCGCAAGTCGTCTATTTAACGATGATCCTTTTGGTTGCCTTCTGAGCCCTCATAGCGGGAATCGTGTGTTGTCTCCCTGGCTTCCTCCCAACCTCCATGCACAGCATACGGATGAAATCCTGGCTCGTCCAGTAGCACGTATGGGCGCTCAGCATATTGAGGTACTGGATCTCCAGAGGCCCGCCGCCATATCTGAGATAGTAATCAATTTGGCCATTATCGTTCAACAAGTACGCCTTTCTCTCTGCAATCTCCTCACGCGTGAAATCATGTACCTCCAGCTCGAGCTGTGACGGTAAACGCACGACGGAGGGCTTGGGCGTGGCAGCTGGCTGGATAGTTGCGGGGCTCGGGGTTGCGCCTGGCACGAGGCTTCGCATGGCGTTGCCGACGTATTTGAAGATGGAACTGGTGGTCGAGGGAACATGAGCCGTCATGAGACTTGCAGCATATGCCGGGTCTATCGTGCCGTTGAGTAGGTATGCGATTGGGTCCTCCTTAGCCAGCACGTTGTAGATGTTGTCTACGGCAATGCACCCGAATCGGCCAACTTGTCCCGTAACATCCGGTGCGTGTATGTCGCTCGAGTCAGCACCAGGTTTGACCCGGCCACGCCGAGGTTGGAGCATGCCTCTCTCGAGAAGCAGGAAGAATCCAGCCGGGCTTCCAACGAGAAACAAGTTGTTGGTATCAAACTCGAAGAAATCAGCTCCCGGCAATTTGGTGGACATGTCCAAACTCGGAACTTGTGTGGGTTGTCGGGACAAGATGTCAATCGCCATGGCACTGCCAAGAGAATGGCCAATCAGATGGACACGCCCCTTCTCAGCAAAACCAGGGTTATTGCGACACCACAGCCGGTATACGCGGTTGGCCTCCGTAACAAGCGCCTTGATCATCTTGCCCTTGTGGTGAGACATGTAGAATGGAATGTCGAACATCACATCAGAGATCATGCTTCTCACGGCCGGGATGCTGCCAGGTTCGATGTCCTTCAGACTAAATCCATCAGGCACGTGAGTTGCCTTGTCCTCCTCCGTCATCGGGCCACCGTCTTCGAAGGACAAAGTGTGGCGCCAGTTGATCGGAAGTACCATGATTCCGTTCTGGTCGTCTCTCAAGACTCCCTTCACTACGGGATTGCACAGTTCCATATTGACTTCCCGGCGAAATGCGTTGATGGCGTGCGTGAAGTGAAAGCTTTCAACTCGCTCGGCAAACTTTTGCCCTATGCCATGTACAACCATCACAAGGTCAGTAACCTGGCCCCGCTCCTTTTCCGCCTTACAAGCTGTGCACACGACGTCCTGCCCGATACTTTCAGCAGCGTCGCTCTCAGAAGATTCTGATTGAGATTTTGTGTCGCGCCCGCCCTTCTTGTCGTGGACGCGTTCCCACGTCTTCCGATCGAAGCCACGAACTACAGGGATACCGATAGTCATTCCCTTCATAATCTTGGCTACTGGCCGTCTCCCATAGTAGGCCGATGGCTTCAAACTGGGTTTCAAGAGGAAGGCTCGGGAAGCGTCCTTATAGATGACGTGGTAGCTGGCGTAACTTCGATGTGGCATCGTACTGGGAGCCTTTGGAGTTGGATCGACGGATCCTTCAGCAGCGGCTTCTCCACGATAACAGCTAGCAGCACAAAAAGGATCTGTCGAAATCCGGGGTCTGAAACGGTTTGCTTGTCGCCATCGCTCAGATTTTCCACGTCTTCCGGCCATAGACGATGCGACACTTTTTCTTCGCCGAGCGGACCAACTTCAATCGCACAACGAAGCTCATCGCTCCAGGTCTCTGTATGCGGTTGTAGCTCTCGGTATCCAGCTTCTAATTGGTTTGCCACTGCTGGCGGAATTGGAAGCATTGTATCTCTAGGATCGCTGTCAGACCCGGCCCATTCCCAGTCATTTCTTGATAAACATTCACGAACCTGTAGAACCATGTAGCGCGGAGTACCACGGCGATGTCATTCACAGGGGACCAGTAAATCGGCTTCATCTGTAGAGCAGGAATGGACACCATGTGAAGCCTAGATACGCCAACGACGACGTCGATGGCTTCTCTTCTGTAGCTTGCGTCACTTAGTGTGGCGATTTGTACTGTAGTTGCCCTCGGCCTCGTCGGTTCTTGTGTTTTAGGCGGAGTTTGGATCTCGCGTTCGTCTCCATTGGCACCAGGAGTCTCGATAGGGGGAAATGAAGTAGCAAAGGCGTCTTGTGGTCTTTGCCTTATTCCCGCTCTGACGAAAGGCTTCCCGGATATGCCATCGTCCACAGACGGCCGAAATGACGTGCTCGTGCCGGGAGTTGATGGGCGAGACGCTTGCTCGCTAGCGCGCGAATCAGATCTTGGTCTCGCTTTGGTGTCAGCTCCATATGTGATCCCGTCCTTTTGAGAACGAGATAATTCATTGGCGGCTTCACGGCGGGGGCTGAAAGAGCCCACAATTCCCATCTGTCTTGAGCGCGCCGAATCTGCTCGAGGCCTCGAGGAGGGGACGCTCCCGGCCGTTGACGGAGAGTCATCAGCGGCTAGATTTGTACTAAGCTGGCGTCGCAGTTCCATCATGACCTCCTGAACGACGTTGTCCTGGCCCAGGGAGGGTTGCTGTTTTCTCGCAAGAGCACAAAAGGTGTTTTGAAGTTCGGTGGACACGTCAATAAAAAGGTCGGGACAGCAAACTGTAGCTGGAGTGTCGGGGAGGATATCCGAGTCTTCGCCTGCGACTATGGATGCCTGAAATATCCCTCCATGCTTTCGGCCATGTTTTGCGGCCAGGTGCCGAACCAGAAGCTCTAGCTTTTTTGTGTTCGCCTTCTCAACATCAGGACTCAGGGTGCGATTTCGTACTAAACGCTCATGGGCTTTCACGTTATCCTCGGAGAGAAAGCTGAGCCAGGCCTTCTCGAGAGCGTTATTGTCGCCCAACGAAAAGGGACGAATTTGACCTCGAGTCATCCGCGCTTCGGAAGCCCCAGCGATTGTACCAGGCGACAAGGGGTCGTCTATGGGCATGACCGAAGAGTAGAAAAATTGCGCGGAAACAGGGGGCACACCGTTGTCCTGCCCGGCCGGGATCGGGTGCGCCACGGGGGTAAGGCGACACTTGGAGCCGTACGTGTGTACTTGTGGTGGTGAAGACATTATGGTTTCTCCTTAGTCAAGCAGACAGTGTCTGTCAGTTGTATGTTTTGGTCTGACGGTATCGGAAGTCGATCGCTGCGGACGAGCAAGCGCAACAGCCAGGAGAATGAGGGCGGATTTAGCGACTTGGAGAGGAGTATTTGTTGTGGAGTCGGGCCGCTATCATGAACGGCTTTCAGCAAGCTGGACAAGCAAGGTGGACTTGATCATGTTTTGGGAGTCGTCAGGAGGGATCGCAGGATTGGATTCGCGAGAGAAGACCTTATTGAGGTGGAGGTGGTATAGTGTGTCTATGAAATCAAGTCGGCGTTAGCAAAGTCACACGCGTGGATGGAGGAAGGTTTGCAGCAACATTTCACCGCGTTGACAGCCAGTAAGTGGATGGTTCCGGGAGCAGGAAACGAAGGTTGCCAACGCCGAAGAAGACGGAACAACAGCGACTAATATGTAAAGCCTACCGGATTACATTAGCTGTACGCGCAAGACAGCCGAAGGTCCGAAATGTGTCTCAAGTTGGCAGGGTGAGGCCAGAGCTCTACGTGAAATGCGCTTGTTGCCTTATCGCTAAGTCAGGTACCAATGAGGGAGGTGCGCAGATACGCGGACGAATTGGTCCAAGGAAAAAAGGGAAAAAAGGGAGGTCCTCGTTTGCACATGGGTGCCTTATGTAAGGCAGATGATGTGCTCCGGATTCAACAGAACTTTGAGGGAAGCACGCTGGGTCAGTGCATGGGCGCAGCTGAGTCTATGACTGTGATCGAGCGGTTGACAATGACGTATGTACCAGAGCTCATGTACTAAGATGCCAGCCTACCTTACCCAGCATATTCGCTAGTTGTGTGGGAGCGGTCCAGCCACATGAGGCACAGGGCGGAACTGGAAGTCTGTAACAGTGGCTGAGGTAATAGGATTCAGCTGTGAGGAAGGCCTCAGACACTGGAGCTGCGCGCAAGACGCATGTGTTGGGACCCGCTGCCCCGCCCCCGCCTTTCAGCGGGACGTTGAAGGGAAGAAGGGAGTGTGCTTTCCACTCTCAACCCTCGGCAGAGAAACACTTTGAGATGCTGTAGGGCGTGAGGGCTAAGTTGTATGTAGGCATGATGTAGGGGATCCGCCACTAGAAACTCAATCTAGGAGGGCATGCGACGCAGACGCAAGACTCCACCGTGTCGCTCTCTGGCCCAGGGGCTGCAGAACCGGCTGTACACGATTCTCAAATACAGCTTGCATTCTCTGATGGACATAGCTGCTACACGCACTACAATGACTGATACTCGCTCGAGAGGCTAGAAACCTTTTAGAAAATTGATCCAAGGCGGATGTAATTAAGGTAAGCTTGGCTGCATGGAATTCATCCTCGATACTAAAGTTACTAGGTAAAGGTAGATGTTAGGAACAGAAGCAGATCTGACGCGGAGTGGACGGGTCAGGATACTGGGGTGTTTATCGTCGGGGAATATCAAGAGCCGAGATCCATAAAGCCGGATCCCTGACCGGACCCTTTCTACATTTGCTTTGTATCCGTAAGGTAGTTAGGCCATGTTCACAGGTGCATCTGCTGGGAGCAGCTGTTGCGGATATGGTGCGCCAACGATAGACCTTGACGCGGTGCCGTGTGTGGACAAGGGTTGCTGCTGGAGGAGAAGACTCCAATTGCACCCGTCACAGACAGCGCCAACATAGTCACTCCGAATTTTAGAGCCATTCGCACGCGGCGGAATGGGGGCGCGCGGTTGTGGGGGAAGGAAACGCTCGTGGTCGTCAACTGATGTCTCCTATTCCAACCACTGTTCTCCTGCGCTGCTTTGATTATCTCTATAATGGCGGCGCAATGAAGAGCAGAAGATACACGTAAGTGCAGATGCAAGTGCAAATGCTGAGTCTCTGCTGCCACTCGTCTTGTTTCAAGGTCGGCAGACAGGCAGGGATAGATGGCCTTGTGAATGGTGATCCACCAAACCCCGCTTGAACCGTGCTCAAGCCGTTTGGCACCGTGATCGACCTACCTTACCTAGGTAGGTACCTTACCAATTTACCTTACTCTGCTTGTTTGCTAATTGCCCACCTGTCCACTCACCCAACACCTTGGGGATTCAGCAGTCAAGCAGTTCATTGCCCAAGGTCAGGTAGTTACGTTGATTGGTCTGCCACCTCACCGGGCACTTCACCTTTTTACAGAGGACTAGGGCCATATCACGCTGGGTGGATGCGGATGCAGCACCTACCTACCTACGTTACCTTAGTGTACCTGTGCGCTAGCGCCGACGCCCGTCCCCACCTCCCCAGGTGGGTTGTGACACCAACTGCAACCCCAGCGGCACCTTAGGTAGCCAGGAGCCTGTAGGTAGATAGGTGCCTGTGCCACTGCGAAATACGCCGTCCGTCCTGCTCCCCGTCGTCATTCGTCCATCTCCTCTTGGGTCGCCTAGGTTTGCCCCGGCATCTCCCTGTCCTGTCCTGACCAGTGTTGGTCCACTATGGTGTCGTTATCTTGGCTGATCTCGCGACAGACGGTGCTGTGCGGCGCTGCCCATCCGCCTTGGTCACGGGAGATGGCAGACGGAAAGGCAATGATAGAACAAGTATGATGGCATTGCAGCAACGGCAGCAATCAGCAGAGAAAACGCTGCTTCTGCAGTGCCCAAGCAGGCAGCGTATTACGTGCACGCCCCTCGACTGCGCACACTATACTTTATGGATGCCCGAGTCTCCCGCTGTCGCCGTCGTCTGTTGTTTGCACGAAGCCATGAAGCAATGCTTCTCAGCTGAGCGTTGGTGATGGGGGAGCCCAGACCAGATCGGCACTAGAGATGGGCGACCCCAGGTCTCCAGTGGCGCGCCATGCCATTCCCCATTGCTGCGTGCTCTAAGGTACCTACCTACCTTACTTACTTACCTAAGGTGCCTGAAGTAGGTAGGTGCCTAGGTAGGTGGGACGAGTACCTCCAGGAGACATGAATGCTTAACATGCCGTGTCTGGAAAACCCACCTCGGGAGCTGTTGGTGATGCTACCGTCCGCAGTAGCTCAGAAGATGCTGTAACCGTGCTTGCTCCAATTCCAGCCCACCCCTCTTGCCTTTCCCCTCCCTAGGTACCTTGCCTCAACTCCATTCTGTTGGCCAGTCCTGTCCTGCATGGCTGTCTCTCCCTCCGTCCCTCCCTTACTAGGTACAGGTAGGCTTAGGCTGGGTCTTGGTTCTGTCTTTGAGGGTGGTAGTCTCTCGCGCATCCATGTCGAGTTGACGGTACTGCGTGCGGTACGGTGTTGTACCTCAGCAATCGCAATCACCTGCCATACTGTGCGCTGCGCGTCTGCCCTTCTCCTCCTCATCCTCTCCTCGTTGACCTTCTTGTTTGGCCTATGTAGATTGACGCTCTTCTGCTAAACATTTCTTCCTGACACTCTCAAACGTACCATACGCCTTTTCCACTCCCCTTCCACCGCCAGTCTCAATGAGGTCGTCTTTGCATTAGCCGTCCCTCGTCGTTGTTATTAGCTGTACAGAGTATCTTTGCCGTCTGTTCCTACCTACATACACAGGTCCACGGGGACGAGGACGAGCCATCAACAATAAATCTCCACTACCGGGCGCCGCTTCTGCCGTTGACATTATCACCGTTGCAGCAAGATAACTCGTCTACCTTCCTACCTTAACTTACGCAGCCCATCACCGCCGCTCGTCAGATACCCCTCGCCGCCTATCACGGACCGAGCTGGCGTTTGCTGCTACCACTATTGCTTTTGGGCATGTGCGATAAGGATCGCCCGCCACCCCCAGCCGACGCCAGCACGCCAAACCCAGTCCATTCGAGTGCGTACTCAATTCATTACCACTGACTACCTCTCCCCGACCCCAGGCATCTGCTGTGACAAACTCCCTTCTTTCACACACGCCGCTATTCACCCAACCGAGGCGCAATTGGTATCGTCTTCCATCATCTCTAACTCTCCTTGAAGCTCATAGACAGTGTCGTCCGAGGCAGAAGCTCCAGGACGACAACGTCTGAGTCTACGGATATTGTCGAGCGACCTCGTAGTGGCCTAGCTGCATCACCAGCTCACTACCTACTCCCGCCCCGACCACCGCCCAACGACCCCAACACAACTCCGACCACCCCTATTGTCGCTGAAAAGCTGCCAACCCCGACGTCGAGTCAACTGTTCAACACATCTCACGTTGATCGCGACGTCCAGTCCGTCGCAATAAGAAGAGTGGCCTTTGGAAAATGGCCACAATTGCTCTGCCGAGGCCTATTCCCCCTCATCGCCCCTCGTCTGCAGTGGGCTCCGTCTCATCCATATCGCTCGAGTCCATCAGCGCAGCTCAAGTCCCCGTACCAAACAAGCATCTTCCTGTGTGCCCCCCGGGGCCAGTTCCCGCGGAGGAGCCCAACACTCCTCCTCCCTCTCCACCACGCGATGACGAACAGGCTCAACAATCATCGTTGCTCTATCCTCCTGACAAGTTCAATAGACAAGATTCCGCACCTTTGACCTTGTATACGATAAGCCCCGCAGACGTCGCTGCTGCCGTTGACTACATCTCCCGTCAGCCGTTACCGGATCCGAATCAAGTCTTCCCCTGGTTCCACGGACTCCACCCCCACAACCATATCCAGCAAGCTTTCTTCATTGCCCGTCATCGCTCCCTGAGGAAAACGCCCACATGTCGCGGCGTCACTCTAGTCAAAGCCGACGGTGATGTTGCCGTGGCACGCCTCAAGGGTGCCATTGCCCCTCAAGAGTTCATGTATCTGGGCGCTTCTCCCGAATTCATTGACATCGACCCACGCGACGGTTTCTGTGTAAGAAACTTCCAGATCCAGGCTGCCAAGTCGGCCATGATGTCCGACATCATCGTCTACGGAGGATGAAGCCACTGTGCAGAGGACCGGACTAGATATCGCCACAGCTCAGTCACGGTGCGTCAAAAACACGAGGCACAGGGCCACCCACTGCCAGCGTACAACACATTTCTCTGCGTTTCCCCCTTCAGCGAATTCGAAACCAAGCACAAGGACATCGTCGCCACCGATCACCAGGGTGAATTGACGGGAAATGTTCTCGACTTCTTCCAGCAGGAGAGGAAAGAGATGTACGAAATGACCAAGGCCTCAGAGATATCCCACAATGTCTGGCTAGGCCCAACACCAGATCCCACTTCTGGGGAGGAGTATAAGTACGACGTTTTGGTCGAGTGCAGCGATGTCGGTCGGTTGAACCCGTCGACACTACGTGCTCTAGCCGAGTCCAAGATCAAGCCAGCGGTGCGCCCGTATATTGACTTTCCGTCCTCTGGCAGCATTCTGCCACCCACTTGGTCGCAGGTTGAAGCCGACGGCATTCTAGAAACCTGCAAATGGATATACCACTTGGCGCATGGCACCCTACCACCTTCTGGACAGTCCAGCTTTGACTTTGACGGAGATGTAGGAATGGATGAACCAACAGACGACGAGGAGCCTACGGGTTCTCATCCCATGAAGATACTTATTCACTGTGCCGACGGATATACTGAATCTACTATGCTGGGGATCGCCTATTTCAGCTACAGCACTGGACGAGGTATTGCTGATGCCTGGCTACACTTGCACACAGTCAAGCAACGCAATTTCTTCGCATACCCAACCGACGTGGCTCTTTTGACGTGCATTGAAGCTCGCCTACTCCATGAGTCGCCACTTCACGCTGGAAAGGGTTTACGCGAGGTGACAGCCCTGATCAAGGAGCCTGCGTGGCTGCCTGGTCTCGATGGCTCTCTGCCCAGCCGGGTGCTGGACTACATGTACCTCGGAAACCTCGGGCACGCCAACAACCCGGATTTGCTCAGAGCTCTCGGAATCGGGCAGATTCTTAGCGTCGGTGAGACTTCCATGTGGAGAGAAGGCGAGTTGGAGGAATGGGGCCCAGAAAATGTATGCGTGGTCCAGGGTGTTCAAGATAACGGCATTGATCCGTTGACGGATGAGTTCGAGCGGTGCCTCGAATTCATTGGTGAGTATTGCGGTCTCGAAGTGTTGAAGAGTTTCTAACTATACTCCTAGACCACGGCCGGCGCAGCGGAACAGCCACGTTGGTGCACTGCAGGGTTGGTGTATCCCGCAGTGCCACCATCTGTATTGCGGAAGTGATGCGGGCCATGAACCTATCGTTTCCCCGGGCGTATTGCTTCGTCCGAGCCCGGCGACTCAATGTCATCATCCAGCCTCATCTACGCTTCGCATACGAGCTCCTAAAGTGGGAAGAGCTGAACCAGGTCAAGCAGCGCGGGCCTGCTGGGATCAAACGGGAATTAGAGTGGGGAGAGATTGCCAGGGAGATTGCCCTTATGAACAGACCTTACGCTCGGTAATGTGTCCTCGTGGATCGTTGGATATCACTCAACTATTTGCTTCTCTTATCCTTGGTGAGGATTTCTGGGAGTTCTCTGAAGTGTTTGGCCCGGGGTGTTTGCTTTCATTCTCCCCCCTTTCCAAATGGCATGACGAATGCACCGAGACGAGCCGACGCATGGGTATGCAACTGTCTTGTCATAGCGGAATTTGTTGGAGAAAGTAGTTCCCGATGGGTCATGGTTCACGCGGTACTGTTGTTCCGAATAGGCGGCGTTGTTGATTTCGTGTTTTCCAACCTTATTTTTGGCGATCGTCGTTGGGATCTTTTGGGAACGGAGGGCGCATGACTTTCTCGGCCATCTTCAATGTTCCCGGTCTTGTTGTTGCACAATCGTTCGAGACGAGGATTTAAAAGGGTCCAGCCACGGTCGATGGCAATGAGTGATGATGTCAAGATTTACTCGGCTAAGCCTGCTCATCGAGAACCTGCACTTCCCGATGCGCAGAGATGGCTTCTGCTGATAATACATATACTATGACCAAGCTTTAGCTGTCTTGTGCGCCACCGCATACCAACCATATCATGTTCGGAGGTTGCTAATCTTTGGGTATCGTGATTTCACAACAGCACTCCCAGCGGAATCTTTCATGTGGCAAACAATGTGCATACGCAGAAATCGGTTTTTGAATTAGCGGCCTCGTGATGGCTCAGCGGCAAGCAGTGTTCGCTTCGTATTAGATCAAGAATACAAGATGTTGTGACCTCCTAGTCACCCCTAGGAAGAAAGTATGCGGCCAAACGCCCCCAAATGCAGCTGTCTTCTTCTGGTGTCAACAACGCAGACCGCAAACGCGGAAACCTGACCCCGATAACTCCCGTCGCCTACAGCGGAACTACCAACGAAAAAAGACTAGCTGCCGTAGGCCGACGAGTCCAACTTGTCGTCGCCGTCAAGAACCCTACAAATAATGCTTTGTCAGCGCTCGTCAGGGAATAATAGGGACGAAGACTTACGAGAACTGTTTGACCAGGTAGCCCTCGCCGCCATGCTCCATATCGATATTGTACACGTAAAAGCCTCCGTCGCTGGTCACAACCATCACCTGCGGGCTACTGCTACTCATGGCTACAACGCTCCTCAGCGGGCCGTTGAGAATCTGTGACCCGCCTGTGAGTCCGCCGCCTCGAGTTGATGCTGTAGGCGAATTCGAAGACTTCGGGATCTTGATGTAGGCAAAGTCGCGAAGGGGCTCCCACATTTCCGTCACTGTCTGGGGCAGGTAAGAGCCAACGACACCGGCCACGCTACGACCCATTATCTGTGACGAGCGTCGGAGTATGCTGCTGAAGGAGCCACTTTGCCGCCGGTTTATCTGCTGCTGGCCACTGCCCCCATTACTAGGTCCGACCGGCTCAACTAGGTCGCTTCTAGGGGAGCCTGCTGCGCTGCCTGCAGGCGATTCATTGCTGCTGTCGTAACTTCTAGATCGAGACCATCGATCCTGCCTTGGCGACCCAGGTGGTTCTGCGGCGGCTGAAGCCGAGTTGTTACCTGGGGGAGGCGCACCGAGGCGAAAGATGTGAACGGTATCGGATGTCGAAGAAACGCAGAGCAACGTCGAGCTGAGGTTGAAGGACATGCTGTATATTGTGGAGGGATAGGTTCCCCGGCGGAACTGGTACAGCTTCTGTCCTCCTGGAACAGAGAACACACGGATGATGGTGCCGGTCTCACTAGCAGTGGCAAGCAGTGTGCCCTCGCTGTTCAGCGAGATGCTACAGAGAGGGGATCGATGGGCCTCGATAACGTTGACAGCTTTGAG
The DNA here is from genome assembly GCA_018853505.1 of Colletotrichum camelliae. NCBI lineage: Eukaryota > Fungi > Ascomycota > Sordariomycetes > Glomerellales > Glomerellaceae > Colletotrichum > Colletotrichum camelliae. Next base: position 4,947,299 of record JAELVL010000002.1, on the reverse strand, counting down.
GGTAATTGTATCGAATACTAAGACTTCTCCTGATGTAGGAGCAACGTACGTCGAGAGTGGTGGGGCATGAGCCGGTCTCTTGTCTCCGTTATCCTCGCGGGGCTTTGGCAGCGGATATGCAATGTAGCAGTTTTCCGAGGATGGGGACAAGGCACAGATGGCGCCTGGGTTCGGCGACGTAGGAATCGTATAGAGTAGGCTCATGTTGGAAATGTCGTACAGATAGATTTCAGACTCGAGCACGACTGCGAGACGTTTGCGATTCAGGCGTACGGCAAGAACGGCGGAGGGAAAGGTAAGCTCGCATATGACTGAAGACCTCTTTCTTAGAGTTAGTATTCTGGCAGAACAATAACGAAAGAAGGCCAACCTTGGTGTTCTGTATGATCAAGTGTCGTGGAGAAAGGATCAGCGCAACCAGTGAGGTCGAGAACAACATCTCGATAATGGCGATATTCCCGTCATCGCTACTGAAGATTTTTGAAAAGGGATCGGTGTGGTAGATGCGGAAACCTTTCGATGTACCTGTGTGGGCGACGCAGCCAGTCAGTGAAAGACGTTCATCAACCAACTGGGGTTTGCGGGTGCGGATTGGCGGGGAAACCCTTACCGACAGCAAGACAGCTATGGTCCTGGTTGAATGTTATGAAGTTGAGGGAAGCGTTCGCCATGGTGTGTGACCGAAGTCGGGGCCTTCGGCAGAATGTATGCGCCGTGATGCGTCGGACAACGAGGATGCACTATCGCCGGGACAGCGCCGGCGTTGGAAACTACCAGACGGGGAAGATATTCAGTCGACGACGGGGGTTCGAGGAGCCGAGGAGTTTTGTATTCCGCCGGTCACGGCAATGAAAGAAGCCCTGTGTCTCGGCCGAAGGCTGAGGAAGGCAGGAGATTTTGGGTTCGAAGGCAGCAGCAGCGCAAATTGGCAGTCGCTCGGGGAGGCTGGAGTGCTTTGGTGTACGTCGGTGGACGGTGGTCGGCGGTTGGGGCGAGGTTCGGACAAAGCCAGGCCGTCAAGCCTTTGATGAGCTGGTGATTATGGGGATAAGCTGAGGTTTTGCTGCTGCGGCAGGCTGCGGGGCACCTTTCACCTTGAGGTAGAGGGAAAGCGACGATAGATGGGAGGGTGAGATATTGAGTCTGGACAGTCCCGGCAAGGTAAGGTCAAGTAAGGTCGGTAAGGTAAGGTAAGGTGAGGTCCGGACACTGAGCGCGAACCTGTGGTGGGTGGCCCCCAATGGCAAGGTGGACTGGAACCCTGGCAGCGGGGAAGCTATGTAATCCGTCGGCCGGGTGGTCCCAGCGCCTAGGACCGAAGCGGCATCAGGTTCCATACAATACTAGGTGGTAGTACCTAAGGTCGGCACCTCAGGTGGGACATGGGGTTCGTTTGTGGCACGTGTGGCGGTGTTTGGCTCGGGTACTTGCGCCAGCTGACCGCCAGGAGTGAGTTTAATAGTGCCTAATGTAGCTGGAGGTCTGTTCGCTACCTAATAGGTGGGCTCCCCGTGGCCGTGAGTAAATGGAATGGAAGATACCTGCCTACCTACCTGAGCACCTTAACTACCAAAGGTAGGTGGGTATGTATGATAAGATAAAGTCCAGGATGACGCTAGAAGCCACACAAACCCTCCATACGATGGCAGAACCTTCGGCAGTCTGCTCATGGAGCTGGAAAGACTTGGAGGCAAATGCTTTGCTTTGGTCATTTCAATACACAATCGATAGTAACAAAGCCTTTCAATTCGTCATCGGGACACAAACCAGGTCTTGTTGTGAACTGGAAGATAGTGCACTGAGCCCAATAATAATAAATGAGGGCTCTAGACAGGGAAACCCCGTAAACAACGTACCTAGCTGAGCTCTCCCGCGGGTCGTTTTTGGAGAGGTGGAAAGAGGGGGGAAAAAACTGCACACCAGTATCGGAAAGCAGAGACACATGCAGAACTGTGGCTCGACAATACCTTACTTCTTCATCACTTTCTAGACGGTCTGTCAACTGCCCCTCAGCATGGCGCCCTCGGTGCAAAATGTCCGCAGGGGCCAAGCCCTGGACGACCTCATCATGGCAGTGAGTCAAAATTGAGTCCTATCCCAGCCTACGGCTCACCTCGGTTTCTGGGTCCCTTGCTGATCAACGAGTGTTTTATTTGCTACCTGCCAGACAAACAGCAGTTCCATAGTTTCAAAACGGAGTGTTGTAAGTTAGCCAAGGCTCTTTTCCCTTCTCTATTCGCCAGTTACTCATTTAATCAGGAACGCCTCTATTACCCCGACGAGCCACATTACTTCCGGTTCTTCGTCAAGAAGTTCCAGCGACGAGCTCCTCTTATCAACAGGGGTTACCACTTACGACTGAAGGTCATTGACACGCTCGTCCGCCGTTTTCTCCAGAAGCCTTCGGATCGCAAGAAGGTAGTCGTCAATCTTGGCTGTGGAAGGTAAGCCGAGGATTCTTCTAAACTTATGTCACTGGATTTGTCGAACTCCGAATGTTGGCTGCGCTCACTAAAACCTCATCAGTGATGTCTTGCCGTGGCAGTGCGAGGTGCGCTACCCGGACGCCTGCCGAGATGTCACATTCATCGACGTCGACTATCCAGACCTCATCCAGAAGAAGCGCCGTATTATTCTCGACACGCCCGAACTGCATACCCTCCTTGGAACTTGGGAGGTCAACGACAAGTCCCCCATCGTCCTCCAAAGCCAGAAATACTGCCAAATCGCCTGCGATCTTCGACAACTCTCCGCCCTGGAAAATGCTCTGTCCAAGCTCTTTGATCTATCCGCAACCGAATTTCTCTTTGTAGCTGAAGTGTCTATCACGTACATGGACACGGAGGGTGCTGACGCGGTCATCAATTGGGCCGGCTCCCTTCAACATGGTACTTCACCGTTGAACACTCCTCATCTTCTATGTTGCTGTTGCTAATCATTGATGTAGCCGAGTTTTGCTTGCTGGAGCAGATTCTACCGGATGGACCGGATCATCCCTTCGCTCATACGATGCTCAAGCATTTCAATAAGTTGAACACACCAATCAAGTCTGTTCATCGCTACCCAAGCGTCGCTAGCCAAGAGGCCCGCTTCGAAACGTTGGGATGGTCCGCGGTTGAGAGTTGGACGCTTTGGGAGGCCTGGGCCGACGACCTGTTCATGACTTTTGAAGAGAGGCGAGCTCTTGATGTTGTTGAGCCCTTTGATGAGTGGGAGGAGTTCGCTCTCTTCGCTAGTCACTATGTTGTCATCCTTGCCTCGACTTCTGGGTCTGAGCACGGCAGGCATATTTCTCAAAAGCCCGGGGATTCCACCATCCAATCTTACCAGACGCCCATGAACTTGTCTAAGTATGAAGCTAGTCGAGGACACCGCCGATTTGGCGCAGCCATGCTCGTCGAGAACCCCAATGGTCAGGTTCTCGTCTCACACATCCAAGGTCAGGGGCCAAATGGAAGGTTGACCTCGATGGATTTGTACCAAATCTCGGCTGGTCACCCGCCAGCTTCTTCTTCTCAGGAGGGCCCGTCTGGTAGGGTCTGTTGCACTCTCACAGATCTGGGAAGCGCCGGTGTCCTCCTTGTTGGTGGACGTGCTTCTCCATCAACGGCCTTCAAAGATTGCTGGCTTTACAGAAAAGTATTCAATACCTGGGAACGGGTACAAGACCTTCCGGCCCCCCTATTCAGACATTCAGTGACCCGGTTGGGGACCTCATCACTGGCATTGCTTGCTGGCGGACGGCTCAACCATACCCAAACATCTGCAGATTATCTCCTCTTCAATCCCGCCAACGGCTGGACAAGGTGTAAGACCCAGGGCTCTCCACCTCCGCTGTACGGCGCAACCTTCACGTGTATAAGCAGCATGCTGGGAGAATTTGAGGGTATTATTGCCGGAGGACTACTTGAAGACGGCCTAGTAAACCAGAGAACGTACAGATGGACATTGAAAACTTCAGATCCCGAGGTAAGGGCTCTTTTGGATGCCCTTGATTATCAGCTGACGCGCAAATACAGCCTGTTATCTCATTTGAGATCGTCGATGCACTGATTCAGAGGAACCAGATGAGCTTTTTGTCTAGATTTGGCGCAACAGTTATCAACTCTGGGGGATACACGTTTATCTTTGGTGGTGTAATCAAGGACGTCCAGTTGCCTGCGGCATTGGACATGATCGTCGTCAAAGAGGCCCATGCCGGACTAGAAATAGTTGCGAGCCTCGATGGAGTTGGCGAGTCTGGCAGCCTTCGTCCTTTCTTGATTGGAGCTTCCGTTGTTCCTCACGCCGGCGAAGAAATCGCCGTCGTTGGCGGCGGTGCCACTTGCTTTTCGATGGGAACATTCTGGACACAAGGAAGTTACAACTTCACTTTCGACACTCAACGACTAGTTTCCGGGCACAAGGGGCTACCACTTCTAGCTTCCAAGATTGCGCCAGTAGAGTACTCTGAGACTGTCGAAATCACAACAAGGGGGAAAACCCCGAGGGCAGAGACTTTGCCGCCGGTTTCCCTCCAGTCTCTCCCTCGTATCAAAGTTGAGTCCAAGGATCAATTCCATGCAATATTGGATGAGGGGAAAGCGGCCATCATTGAGTCTGGGAATCTAGGCCCATGCGTATCTGAATGGTCACAGGAATATCTCGTCAAGACCGTCGGCGCAGACCGTGAGGTTCGTCCACCGTGTCCTCCACGTCACCGCCCACTGATCTCTTGACGTCGCTGACATCCTACTCCTTAGGTTTCAGTTCATGAATCTACGACCGAAAATATGGATTTCAATGCAAAGAACTTTCGTTACGTTACCAAGAAGTTCGGCGAATTCATCAAAGAGATCGGAGAAGGGAAGCGGCTATACCTGAGAGCACTTTCGAAGGATGAGCCATCGAATATTCCCACACAATTGGCCACCGACTATCCGTCCTTGGCAAAGGACTTCACACTTCCCTCCCATCTCGACTATGTCCAAGACAATACCTTCAGTTCCGTATTGCGCATTTCTGGACCAGTCAACATGTGGTTGCACTACGATGTAAGCTCCCATTCTTTACAACTTCTGCACGCAATATCCCTCGAGATAAGGCTGACTCTCCAACAAAGGTAATGGCCAACGTGTACGCCCAGGTCAGAGGATCGAAACGTCTCATATTATTCCCGCCTTCAGACGTGAACCACTTCTCTTTTCCCCCGGGTGCATCGAGCTCCAGCGTGGATGTCTTTTCCGCACTGGGTGCGGACTCGTTGCGCGGCGTACATCCATACGAGGCCATCGTGAAGCCCGGCGACATTCTCTTCTTGCCGCCCCTCTGGCTCCATACTGCCGCTCCAACTTCGGACATGAGTGTGGCCGTCAATATCTTCTTTCGTAATTTGGAGAAGGGATACTCTTCAGGGAGAGATGTATATGGCAACCGCGACTTGGCCGCCTACGAAAAGGGGCGCCAGGACGTTTCACGCATCGCAAATAGCTTCAGCAAGCTGCCATCAGATGCTCGTGAGTTCTACATAAGACGCCTTGCAGATGAGCTACTGCAATCAACAACGAACGTGTAGCGCAACGACTGTTTATTGCAGAAGCCATGGTAACCTGCCACGGAGGCCCGCGCATCTTCTGCGTCATCCACCGGGAAAATCCGAACATCCCGTTTCCAAGTCCTTCGTTATTCTGTCGCGCTCTCTCTCAAGCCCGCCACGCCTGAAATCTCCAGGGAGACAGAGCCACAATGCAAGGATGAAGATGAGTATAGCTACAATGATGGGCTGGAGTACTTGAACTCCCTTGATTTGGGCAATGGCCCTGATGGCAAACGGGAATATTGCTGCACCACCGCCGCCAAAAGCGGCCGCGAACCCGATCGCGTTCACGTGGTGGTCGTTGGGCAAGAGTTTGATAGCGGCAACAATGACGGCGGGGAACAGCGGCCCGAGAAAGAAGCCTAAAAAGGTGACAAATATAACGGAAGCTACGAAGCTAGGCACCAACCAGTAGAGCAACTCCAGGGCCACGGAGAGCACCAGGTAGATGGCAATAGCACGTTTCTCTCCGATTCTTCCTGTGATGAAACCGAGTATCACCCGACCGATCGTGAGTCCAAGCCTAGATGAAACTAACTCAGTGGGATTTCAATAGCAGCGAAAGAAATGGGGAACGTCTTACCAGAACAGGACCACAGTAACACCAGCCAAGAAGGGTTTCTTCCGCCTGTCTTACACGGAGCATAAACGTGACGATCCAACCTCCTAGGCTTACCTCAGCTCCAACGTAACAAAGCAGGAAAAAAGCAAGAAGCCAAGTGATTGGTTTCTTCAAAACCGTCCTGGTTGTTGTTCTCCCGCCTTTCGTGGATGGTTGATGGGTCTGTCGGTGAACATAGCCGGTTGCCCCCCAAAACGCCACCAGCGCCAGGGCAAACTCAACAACAGTGACTCTTATCATCACGTACTAAAATATGTACCATGGCAATTTCTGCCCCTTGGTGACCATAGCAGAGGCAATGAGCGGGCCGATAGTTCCCCCAACCCCGTACGCGCCAAGAAGAATCCCCAATAGTTCATTCGCATTTTGCATGTTACCGACCCAGGCGTTCCAAGCGCTATCCTCAAGCCCGTTTCCTAAACCGGTGAATAAGAGAACAACGGGGAGTACAGGGTACAGCGGGTGTAAGGCCAGGGGTATATAGCCAACGATGCGGCTCAAGGGGCCTAGCAAGGCGACACCACGTTAGCCAAAGTGGTTGTGAATTAGGTTATTAGAAAGCGCGGTAGGCTGCCCACGGGGGTCTTGCGGCATGCTCCCGTACTCACACATGGGATCAAGGCCTGTGATGAATGACACTAAGCTTGGTCATAATGCAGTGGACGAGAGTTTTGGCAGAGACACACCCCTATCGCCGCATCATTCATCCCCATGATCGTGACGCTCAGCAGCGTCACGCAGAAGCGGAAAGCATTGGTACGAGTCCCGTTCCATCTTCCCAGAGGACTCTCGGGGGTTTTTGAAGCTGACAACTTCTCATGCTCGTCGATGACAACGTCAAGCGGCCGGGCTATCTTTTCGTCCACGGCAGGCTACTCGCGCGGGTTATCATGTAGTAGAGATGATGATGACGGTTATTGTCGGAAAAGCAAAGCAGAGGAGAGAAGCAATTGTGTGAACTGCAGCAAGCACAATATTTATTCATTTGATTTGGGTTTGATAGCAGTATGGTCGAGGCATGGTCCACGATGGCGGCTGCAGTACCAGAGCTCTCTTCCCGAAGCCGGCATGCCACAGAGAGATGGACCAACGGAATAGGCATCCAATGACATCGCGGACCCAGGGAAGAGGTGGCGGACGGGCCCAATACCATTCTACCGAGAAGCGGCATGCAGCCGACATGTAGTCATCTTCATGCCGGCTGGCTTTCACTGATTAAGTTGGCAAGGGGCAGCGGTGAGAAGGAGAGCAAGTCATGACCCTGACCGGATTCGGTGTCGTGTCTCCACTGTGGGGCCGGGTGTGCGAGTCGGAGCCGGCGATGACCCGAAAATGCTGAATTCCGGTCGGACTGATGTAAGCCTTCCACATCTGCTAGTTCAAGCAAAGAAATTTGTACATGAGTCCGCCTGATGCTCCTGTGTCTACGCGGCTATATTTTCTTTCGACTTGACAATAAACATGATGCTGCAATGATTAGAGACAACGGTAGGAACGGTAGGTAAAGGCGACCATGATAAAGATGTCGACGACGATTTCCAACCACAGCGACGACGACGAAAACTACAGTGAAATGAAATAGCCCACAGAAAAACCAGGTAGTCTCTGGTGTACCACTTCCCTAACAGTTCGGAATCCCTTGTGGAAGCCCACTGATGTCGTGCCATAGCTTGTCTGATTGCCTAGGTACTCCGTGAGTCCGTACACCTTTGCATGGCATCGATAGCGTAATTGGTGGCCAATGGCAAAGCGGGTAACAGGGTCATGCGGCCCCCAAGTTGGAGGTGGGCCAGACTGGACGGGATTAAGGTGCTTCTAGCGTCCGGCGCAGTCGCGGCGTGCACTTCGTTTCTCTCCGGCATGCCCTTATGCTGCCGCGTCCAACCTTGCTCTGTCGCCCAGCCTCAGCTTTCAGCCCTCTAGATGTGCATGTATCTTTGGACAGATTCATGCACTTTCGATACATGAACTGGGGTGCGAAGCAAGAAAAAAAAAAGAACAAATAAATGGTGCACGGTGGAGTCGATGCGGCTCAACTCAGAACGTGACGGTAATCCAGTCACCAAAATGTCACAATATTTCTGATACCAATGCCGATATTGACGCCGATTTTGATACTGATGCCGATATGGGCATGCGGCACGAGGCATGGTCACTCTGTTCCCTTAGTCACCTTCCTCCGTGCTCACTGCGACGGTCGCCGAGTGTCATGCATTTGCTTCGGCCGTTCTCATCGTGTGACATCATAATTCCTCACAGCTCTGTTTGGAGCCCCGAACGGACACACTGGCAATTCCTGGGAACAGCAGGGAACTGCTACCCCGCCCGTTTCTTTCACCGAAAACGCCACAGCCTTACGGTCGGAGCAATCCAGCCCGCTGTGCATTATTTCCTTTTCTACCTACTTGCACATCTCAGATCTGGAAGCAGGGGGACCAGAGTGTGCGATACTGCGACAAATACACTGAAAATTTTAGCTGGGGTATTTCAGACGGCAGCCAAGATACAATTCATTTTTGGGTGACCTCACCCTGCATTTGTGGCCTACCCCCCTTCCTTCCTAAAACCACTAAGACTCTTTGACCTGTCTACAGATCACCTGCAGTCTGACTTGGCCGAGCTGAAGCTGGCTGTGAGCTAGTGTACCAGAAAAACAGAGGGGGAAAAGAGACAGAGAGAGGGAGACAGAGAAGGGGGGGACGCTAGCGCTTTGGCTACCTAGCCTGCTTACTCTTTCAATTCTGATCTCGGTGTAGAGAAAGCCAACCGAGCCTCAAAGATAGCCTCATTTATTATCTCCCCTCCGAGACTCTCTCTCAGGCTTTACAAGTTTAACCCGGCACTGGGTTGATGAAGAAGGAAGGGACCTCCTTTCTCACAAAGATCACGCCTCGACTGCTCCTCCGCCACTCATCCAGACAAACCCCCTTTTCTTCTTCGAAAGATACAAGTCGGTCGATTCAGTCTGACGCAGATCGCTTACCGTCTGATCCTGCTGAAATTCCGACGCCAAGCAGCCGAATAGTCCCGTACGACACGCCGACGTCTCCCTTCTGCTCGATATCCGCCTACTTATGTCTAGGCAGTACGGAGAAGCCCGCGAGGACTTTGCCCGCAGCTCAAGCCATCGTCGCGGCGAGCCACCTCCGGTATCAAGAGATCAATCGCCCGAATACTACTCCGGAGGGGGCGGGGATCCTTCGGTTTACTCCAAAGGTCCAGCGCCTGACAACGGCCCTTATGTATCTGGCGCTATTCCCCCCGAAGTAGCCAACGGTGCCGCGCGTTCATATTACGAACTGGACTCGCCACTCTCACCTCACGATAACAATGCTCTGCAACTACCGCAGCCACCGCAATACCGCCCACGTTCCGTCCCCCCCGGAGCTTTCGCGGTATCAAGAGGACGCCCGCGCTCGCGTTCACGCTCCCGCTCTCGTTCTCGCCACCGTCCCCGAGCTCCGCTAGGAAAGGTGCGCCATACTGTTGACCATACGTTCTCGAACTCCTCTTCGGCGATCGGCGTCGGTCTTCTCGGTGCCGTCGTTGGTGGTCTCGCTGCGCGGGAGGTTTCGGATGCGGCTTTGCGCAATCGCACCCGCAAAGAGATAGAGAAGGAACATACCACCCGCGATCACCACACGACTCCGAGAAGCGCGGGTGATATCTACGGTTGTCGGTGCTCTCGTCGGCGGACTTGGAGCTAACGCGCTTGAGAGGCGATTCGAATCTGCTCGAGAACGGGATCGTGTACAGCAAGCAGCTTGGGAAAGGAGGTGGGGAAGGAACCGAGATCTTCCACATTACGACACGGGCAAAGAACACGAACACGACCATGGTAGGGGACGTCCGCGTGCCCGACGCCACGATGACTGGGATGATGACTACTACCGCGATTATGACGGCCGCGTCCGGCGAGGTTGAGAACTTGGGATCTTTACTCGCAAAGGAATTGGTTCGTCTTGGTTAATGAAATCATGGTTTGACGGTTTCACGAAGTAATGTATAATAACGATACTTTCTCCTGCTATGGAGGCGAGGAGTTCGCTGGGTTTCTTGTGTTGTAAAAAATCACTGAAAATCACACATCATCACTTGCCCTTTTTCCGTGTCTCTACCCTCGTACTGGGTTTGGTTTTTCGAGAAAACTGTGTGCCCCGCCATCATGCGTTCAATTCTACAGAACTACCCATACATCATTTCTTCATTTATCATGGCCTCAGCAGCTTGCAGCAGTGTGTTGACGCCGCGATGCTGTGAGGGGAACTATTTGGTGAAACGTCCATTCCGGCACGTGTTGAACCATTTCACCTTCCATTTGCTGAGGAAGCCGCAGCCCATCATTGCCTGATTTTCTCCTCTCACCCTGCTTCAATGTACTCATGAAGCTCTTGCCATAAGGACGAGGCGCCCCGATACTGAGGCTCCCACAGTTGAGAGTGCGCTCCGCGAAACACGTTTAGTTATTGTACCGTTGTGTCTCGGAGTTGACATCGTAGCCATCAGGAATCAGATGAAGCCCACCGTAAGGACCCACCCCCTCAACCGGATCTTTCGAAGGTTCCCACTGTCTGTCCCTGCCCGTGGGCCAATGTCTTGGGTGTGTTGTCGCGGGCTAGTTTCTCTCGATAAGCTTGCTCCCTCTCCACGATGACTTTGAAGAATTGGGCTATCTCCGCAATCGCGATTTGCTGGGCTTCAGAGCATCCAATCGTATTGCATAGAGACTGCGAGTCGACCAACTGCTTCGCGATTACGGAATCTGGCTGGCAGAAAGTGCGAATACGGAGGGCTCGGGCGTTGACCTTCATCGCATGGAGGAGGCCTGCGATCTCCAAGAGATTGCCTTGGCGACGTCCGAAGAAGCGGAACTCATCAATATGCAGATGAACAAGGTTGAGCTGTGTCTCGAGGTCGTAGCGAAAGCCGACGACTCTTGGGCGGCCCTTCTGGTTCCACCCATCTGCGATCTTCTTCAGCTTGTCCGGGTTCAGGCGGCCGTGGTTGAGCTCGTTCGTGATGTATGTATGAAGAGCATTGCTGATGTGAAACTCGAGCTCGCAGTACAGAAGACTCTGCTCGCGAGGATCCAAAGAAATTGTCATTCTCTTCACCTTTCCCTCTCTCTCTACATCTCGGACTTTGCGATTGGGCTTGCTTTCAGTCTATTCATATCTTAGCAAACATACATACACTTGTACAGGGCACCGCACTCACCATCTCTTTGGCAATCTTTTTGAGGCTGTCGAGCAGACCCGGTTTCTTGGGAGAGCCATCCTTCTTCTTGCGGTCCGGAGTCTTGTGATCTGAATGTTCGCTCGGTCTCTCTAGCCAACCTTGCTCTCCAATCAAGGTCTTACCGGCAATTTTCTGCACAGGCAGGTCTTTGTAAGCAAAATAGGGCCTCAGAGGAGAATACAGCTGGCCAGCATCCAATGCAGGCTGTCTGAGGGCTTCGAGTCTACCCTTTGGGGGGCCCTGTCTCTGAGAAGCTACCCCACGAGTATCGACATCAGGCGCCACAGTAGGGATGGTGGTGTACGGGTTCGAATTCTTCCAGCCGCTGTATGACTGCAAGACGCTGTCGACTTGTTGAGAGTTATCCTTGTGGATCCGCAGAGGACTAGGCTGTTCCGCGTCCCTCGAGTAGATTGATGAAGAGTCTTCCTCGCAAGGAGTTGCGGGAGACGGGTTGTCTGGGGTCATGGGAGGTGCAGCACCCATGTCATCACCATGGTCGACAAGAGTAGCGTACTGACGGCGATCCTCAATGTTAATCGGAGTAAGTGTGTTCTGTCTACGACGCTCCGCAATGTTTGACGACATTGAAATCTTGGCCTTGTGAGTCTTGTGAGGTGATCGGGGCATCAGCTCTGAGAAAGTCGTAGAATCACTGTCATGACCCTTCTGTGCCATTTGATTAGTCGCCTGACCGCTCTGAACGTACGCATGTGCCTCCTCCTGGTCGAGTGCCGCATGTGCTCGAGACATGGCATGGGTGCTGGCGAGGTTGTTGTTACGTTCAGGTGACCCGGTTCTGGCTGTGTTACCAGCCCTGGCACGACGAGAGGGCGACTCGCTCTTGCTCGCGAATCTAACGATGTGTCAGTAGGGGGAAAAAGTCGCTTTGCGGCACTTACACGTCCGTCAATCTCTCGACCTGGTTCTCCGTCAAGTTCAGATTGATCTGGACAGATTTGTTTGGTTTATGTCGCATAGGGGACGGAGATCCACGCTTCCTCGGTGATACCGGAATGAAGGTGCCCTGAATAGCAGAGGGAACCATCATGCGGCCCTTCTTCTCCATTTTATCCGAATCGTGTGTCATGATGGGAAGCTTAGTGGATGATGTGGTTGACGTCGTTGAACTCTCGTCTTGTATGTGCAGCTTGTTGGTTAGAAAAGCAGCCGACCGAGGTCGAGGCTCTTTGTGTTTGGTGATGTTTTCGATCCGCGACCGAAACGAGTCGTCACGAAATTGGGCACCACCCTGTTTGTCAAGCTGTGCAGGCGAGGAAAGCGTCTGTGGGATGAAAGACCCAGGAAATGGCCCTACAAGTTCGGGATCCTCGAATCGACTGGTCCGAAGATCTGCAATCCAAGCTTCTATCCGCTCTTGGAATGAAGATGGTCCTGGCCAAGTAACTTTAGCAGGGGGATCTGAAAGCTAGAAAGAGCGTGGTGGACGGTATTTCGCAGACGTGATTTTCTTTCACACCAAATTTTTTCTCGGGGCTGGTGAATATGGCGTTTTGTTTACATACCTCGCTGTGGAAATACCGTCTCTAGGTCGACGTACTTGCTCACAGTGTTTTCTGCGGGCCCCAGCGCTTCTTTCAGGACACTAAGGCCTTGGGTGAATGAGCAAGAATCCGCCCAGGGGTTAAGGAAAGAGCAAGTCGTTGGCAGAATAATTTTGAGTCTCTACGTACCTTCCAAAACTGGCTGGTCTTCCTGACCGGCAGCATCGTCGTCCCGACATGACTGTTCGTTACTACAATCCGAGCCAATTTCTATCTGAGGCAATTTCTCATCTAAGCATATTTAGCTACAGTAGGTTAACATGGACATTTCCTATGACCTACAACGACATCTGTCTGTTTGAAAATTTGCACCATAACCAATGCCTACTTGAGGTGAACCCTCAGCCTCCTGTAAGCTGCCATCGGGCCTAGAGTAGACCTGACTGCCATGCGCTGTGGGGGTATGAATATCGCTACCAGGAGCTTGCGGTCCTGGCACGCCGTGTGCTCTTTGAGAACCGGCAGGAACGCGTCCTGATGGTGAACAATCGCTTGGAACGTACGTATAAAATTCGGAAAATGATGGTTGGCGGTGTGCTACATTTCAGGTGTCAGTACTTCCTTAAGCCTAAGTATAGATCAGCCGGGAGCGACAAGAGGCACAACTCACCGGACTTGGCAGTTGTATGTTGCGACAGTAGACTCAAAAGGGAAGAATTTCGAGAGTGAGATATCTTCTCCGATTGGTCGCTTGAAGCCATCCTGCTCGACCGGGACGATCGCCCAACGTCACGGAGGACCGGCTGCTGCCTTGTGAACGTCAGCTCTCTAGCTTTCCCAAGCATCACTACGGCAGGGACTCATGAGACTCTCACATCATCGAGAGCACTATGAGATTGAAAGAGGCTCGAGTCTGCGGGTTTTGTCAGACGTGTTGGGCAGCGAAGTTGGTCGAGCGATGGAGCATGCCGTAGTTTGTGGGTCTGGACTTCGACGATGCCGACAGGGTGTATCCTTGGATTCTCTGCCACCAGCCATCGACAACCAGGAACACGACGCTTTTCCTCGCCGTTGGAGTAGGTGACCAAGTCCTGCCACTTCTTGGGTCCTTGTCTAGGAGACAAGATAGCATGGAAGGCCGAACGAAAATTTGTTGGCGCTTGGGATCTGTCGACATTAGTGGCAGCCCCGCATTGGCTACGCACCATCCTCCGATGACCTGCGCGATCTGGTCCCGATGTCTTCAAATTCTCCCCATCGTCCATGGCACCATCTAGTCCAAACCAATTGTTGCTCGAGGCAAAACTTTGCTTCCCTTCGCGTCTGGCCGGATCGCTATGCGCAGCTCTGGGAAGCCTATCAACCACGGCGCTCACAACTGGAGGACTTGTATTTGGCGAGCCGTGCCCGGATACGGGGGTATCTAGCCCGAACCAATCATGGCCTCGTTGAGACCTTGGTGTTCTAACCGTCAGAGGAGGGTCGACGGTGGTATGATGATGAGGGCTCGGAGCTTTGCAGGAAACCGACCAGCCGTTTGTGCGGGTTTTGGCAGGTGTGGAATCCAAGAAGATCCAACGATAGTCAAGCCCACCATCAAAGCCAAGCTGAGGCGTAAACGGACCTCTAAACTCCTAGGATGGATCCATGAAACCCTCCGCCGCAGCTTCCACGAGCACTTTCCTGGCCTTTATGTCTGCCGTTGGCATGAGCTCCCGGGATAAAGACGATGGCAAAGGTAACCCGTCAGCTACCAAGGAAAACTTCCGGGCGAAGATGGCGTGCGGTGTCATGCAGCCATCGGGAAGTGGCACCTGCTTTGGCTCGACGAAGTCGCGAATTGATAGGACGGTGTCGAGGCCAAATATGTTGGTAAGCCAGCTACGGCGTTTGTTGTCTAGCCGCGCTTCGGTACCACTAGGCTTGTGGGCCATGTGGTTCTTCCTGAAAGCTCGCAAAAGCCCTGCTTTGCTGTTCCTCGAGGCTTTGATTTGGCTTGTAGCGATATCGACTATGTCGTTGCTGTTTCTGTGATCTGACACTGGAAATGAAGCGGTGGTTGGCGTGACCTCCTCCTCTTTGATAAAACGACCGGCTTGTATGGTTCCCATATCCCATTGCATTTCGTGCAACTCTTTGGGCTTTGGACTGCGAAAGGCACAAGTACCACCCTCGCGGGTAGAAACGTACATGGTATGATCAATCATCCAGGCCTTGCGACTGCGTATGCAGCTTGGTTCAATTGAGCTGGCGCGAGCCGAGAAATAGTGGTCTGAAAGTCTGGTAGGGTAGCGGCTTGAATGCTTCTGGCGCCATTTCACAAGAGTAAGCGTCGGACGTATGGACGTAGTGATTGTTGACATGTGTGGTATGTGAGGTAGCTCAAGATTGGACTGCATAAGCATTGTCAGCATGAGAGCCATTTGTCCCTGAGCTGTTCACTCACATGTCGGTTAAGATGGTCGTATTTCCAACGCTGGAATTCAGCTCCTGGATCATCGGAATGCTGGCAATCGATTTCTATCAATTCGTACAACACTCCCCCTGCAAGATCCAGATTTTCGTCTCCAAGGTGCTCGCGCAGAACTAGGAAAACCTGCATGTCATGAGTCTGTTAACAATTTGCAATGGCGTTGACTTCCGATTCTGGTGAATTACAAGTTGGATGCCGTCGCGATATTGATAGTTGCGAGGAATATGTGCACAGTATCTGACAAGGACATTGCGGCATTCTAGGACGATATGAGTATACAGCAACGTACAAGAGCCAGGTCCTGGAGAGATCAGTGGCATAATACTTACTTTGCTCGTCGTATCCGTTTCGAGACAGGGTATCTTGCGTAAAGGCACTTGCCATGGCCTCCAACCTGTGCTGCCAGTCATCCTCATCGGGCTCGGACTGCGGCATTGTCGGAGTCGAATCGACCCATGTCTGAAGACTAAGGCGATTTCGCATCTTTCGAGGCCGGCGAGATCTCTGGGGGTGGCCAGGAAAACTTGGAGAATCTGCGATAAGAGAAATGTCCAGGACCAGGCAAGAGGTCTAGGTAAACTGCCCGGACAGAGAAAGACTCAATACTAGCCTTAGCAGCGCTGACAACTGCGTTTGCTTTGCAATGGAGAAGCCCACAGATATGGTGTAAGGAGTGACGTTGGGCAACAAGACAAAACAACTCCGATGTCCAAGATGTGGCCTGGACTACCTGCCTTAGGATAGGAACGTGAATCAGGGGCGTGGCACTTTATGGGAACCTCCTTCGGGCAAGAGCGTCTCACCGCACATAGATACCTAGGTAGGTAGGTAAGGTAAGGTGAGGCCAGTCATCAGTACCTGCCTGACCTGTCTACATTCCATTGGCAGAGCTGAACTCCGCTGCCTTAACCAGATACCTGCCTTAAGCATACTCCTTAAGGTAGGAAGGTCCACGTGTGCAGTGGAAGAGAGCTGTTCCAGACGGGTCTTTCTAACTTTGGTGAGCTTGGTCTACACGTTTCCTCCGTTAACATTAAGGAGGACTTCTTCAAGAGGATTATCATAAAAAGACGCTCCAAGTACCATGACGATGGTGCACTGGAATACTTCGCTTAGTTCGGTCACTTGACAGAAACTCTTGGTCCGAGATGAGGTTCACCCGGGCTGGACCTGGCCGGGTGACCGAACCGACTTAGCCTTCAAAGCCGGCGCCCGCGAGTGGTCGGATGTCCGTTCACGATGACCGGCCGGCTGTCTTGGTTATCAACTTGACATTATCGGCACTCCGTCTCAACGGTGCTGCATCCGTAGCTCAAGAGACGGCGTACGAACGTGCCTTTCGGCTGGGCATCGTGCCGGGTAGATCCCGTCTCTTGATGAGAGGCTAGCGCGCCCTGGCACCACATGGCCCAGTGCAAAATCTTCTGCACGTTGGCGCGGCAAGGATACCACAAAAGTTATCAGGAGCCCGCAAAAATGCGCTGATGGAGGGCTGCTGACCTGAGTAGGGACTTGGAAGGTTTTTGGTCTCTGAAAAGATAACGGGCAACACATTGATGGGTGTCTGTGGGTGGCGGTATCGTGAGATGAGTATGACAGGGTAAGCTGAAGTTGAGGCACCCGGACCACATCCCCCACACCTAAATATCGATGTATGTAGGAAGCGACACCGAAGAGTCGGACACAGAGAGACGTCTCTACTGGCCTTTTTTTCCTTTCCTTTTTTTTTATTTTTTTAAAGCAACTTTAGGTAAGGTACGTTGTATGAGTGTACGACGAGTAAGGTGCCTCGGCCGGCGAAGTGGTGTTCGGACATGGGACGGAAATGGTTTTTTTTCTTTCTTTCTTGTTTTGCCCTTCCCCACCCCCCTGCCAGGTGTGCAACGCAGAAGGTAGGCTCGGTTCGGCGCACTCACCGCAGCATTTCCGGGCACTTCGGGGTGCAGCCCCTTCCCCGCACTTGCCTTGCTGCTTCTCCAACCTGTGTTCCGGGAACTCCAAATGACTTGACCCACATATGAGTGCTGGGGCCTATCAAGCTGCTCCCATCGGCCTTTGAGGACGGCATCTCTTCCCTCACACTGCAGTGTTAAAGAACGGGAGGTGGACCAAAATACCTCCCGTGGACCTTCCCAAAGCACACGGCCCCACCACCGACTTGCCGACTCGACTTCCCGAGTCCCTTTTGTCTGGGCTGCGCTGCCCCAGGCAGGGATGAGCACCCAGCCAAAGTATTGAGACTCAATTTCATCCCCCAAATGCGCCACTCAGGCACCCCCCCTTCCCCCCATGACGTGCCCTTTTCTGACTCCAGAGTCTCCGAACCCTCACGGATCAAATGAACGGCATGCACTTTACAACTGCGAGCACTGCCCAACGAGATACTTCTGTTGCCTCAATGTGGGGATTTGGAGTTCCCGGCCTGTCTTGCCGTCCCCGTTCTGCTTACCGACTCTCTATGCCGGCGAGCTTTAGCATCTCGGTCCCCTTCGGACGAGTCTCACTGGATCCAGATCTCCCCACGGGCCCTCGGTACCCTAGTCGTCCATTGATTTGGAAATTCTGCGCCAATCGGCCGGCTGCCATATATAACCTACAATCTTGCCTCCACGACTTACTTTGTGTGTATCCTCGCGTGTACGTGTTCGTCCCTCAGTTTCTCTGCTCCTTTTCATATCACTGCTCCAAGTGCGTGCCACAGGCATCTGAGGACACAGTGAACTCTTGACAAGACCTCTCTCTACAACAGCACCATCCTGCCTCTCAATTAGATTCACATTATGGAAGCCCAACCGGATCGCCAGTCGGGCTCGACGCTCTACGATATCGGTGAGATCGACGCTGTTTCCATCTCTCTAAGCGTATTTGCTGACAGAGAAAGTCATCGTTGGAGCTGGGCCCGTAGGACTCATGCTGTCAACTTGCTTGGCCAGATGGGGTTACAAGATCAAGCACATTGACAATCGAGCCGAGCCGACACCGACCGGAAGAGCGGACGGCATTCAGCCTCGGTCCTTGGATTTGCTCCGGAACATGGGTCTCAAGTCAGCCATCATGGCCCACAAGCCAGCCAGAGTATACGAAGTTGCGTTCTGGGACCCCCCAAAGAATGGCACTGGAATCGCAAGAACCGGCACCTGGGCCAGTTGCCCCAGCTTTATCGACGCCAGGTATCCCTTCACGACTCTGTTGCACCAAGGCCATATCGAGCGAGCCTTCATCTCTGACCTCAACAAGAACGGCACCCAGATTCAGCGACCGTGGACAATCACGGGATTCACCTCCAATGAGGCAGAGAACCCAGAGTATCCTGTCGAAGTCCGGTTGGAGCACGTTGATGGTACTGCTCATGAAACTGTGCGCGCCAAGTATCTATTTGGAGGCGAAGGCGCGCGTTCGTTCATCAGAAACCAGTTGCAGATTGGCATCAAACATAAGGACCCCATTTCCCACGTATGGGGCGTCATGGACGGCGTGGTCAAGACCGATTTTCCTGACATTAAGGCACGCTTCTAGGCATCACAATATTCGATAGAACGCTTGCTAATCAAATTTAGATGAAATGCACCATCCACAGCAAGCATGGTTCCATCATGGTCATTCCTCGAGAAGACAACATGGTGCGCCTCTACATTCAGATTGCCTCCTCGACAGATCCCGATTTCGATCCCAGAAAGACGGCTACAGAAGAAGAAGTTCAGGAATCTGCGAAGCGAATCCTCCAGCCGTACACTATTGAATGGGAGAGGACTGAGTGGTATTCAGTCTACCCGATCGGTCAAGGAATCTCGGACCGTTACACATTGGATCATCGAGTTTTCCTCGGGGGGGATGCTTGCCACACCCACAGCGTATGTCGGACTGTATCTGAGTTGCATGACTGAAGTTACTGATAAGTTACTGCAGCCCAAGGCTGGCCAGGGCATGAACACAGCCTTTCTCGACGCCCAGAACCTCGCATGGAAGATCCATGCCGTGGAGGCTGGTTTCGCCCATCGGGACATTCTCAAGACTTACGAGACCGAGCGCAGAGATGTCGCCGAGACGCTGCTCAACTTTGACAACAAGTACGCAGCACTGTTCTCGAAACGACCTCCGGCCGCCAGCGAAGTTGAGGCTGCTTCGGACAAGGCTATTACCGACGGTTCAGACAACGAATTCATTCAGACCTTCAAGGAGTCTTGCGAATTTACCAGTGGTTATGGTGTAGCATACAAGCCCAACTCTCTGAACTGGTCCGAATCACACCCGGCGAAATCACCTCTGATTCACCGCGAAGGTACCAGGCTTCGCACGGGGCGGCTCTTCATGAATGCCGACGTAACAAGAGTTGTCGATGCCAATGTTGTCCACCTGGAGCAAGAGGTCCCTCTGAACGGTTCATTTCGCATCTTCATATTTGCTGGCAAGCCTTCGGTCACGAAGACTGCCTTGAAAGACTTCGCCAGCCACATGAACAACAAGCGGTCGTTTTATGCCGCATACCTCAGAGACGACGTTGACAGCGTCTCTCATCATGAGAAGCACAACCCGCACAGTCTCTTCTTCACCATTTGTACCATATTTGCGGCCAGCCGAAGCAGCATCGAGATCTCCCGTGACGTCCCGGACACGATCGGACGTTACCGTGAGCACGTCTACGCGGACGACAGATGGGATCGCCATCACTTGGACGCCAAGGCAGCGGCCCACGCCAAGATGGGGTTGGACGAGGAAAGGGGTGGTGTTGTTGTCGTGCGTCCAGACGGGTACGTAGGCATGGTTGCAAAATTGGTGGAGGGTAGCGGCACGGTCGACGCACTCAACGAGTACTTCAGCACGTTTTGCACGAAGAAGCTTGGAGAGACTCTTGCCCAGCTTTGATTCATACAGAGACCGGTGGCGTTTGCATGAGGAGCAGCGGTGTAATTCTTGATTGTTGTAGATAACTTGGAGCAGCGACAAGCTGCCCTTGATGAGAGGCGAGAATCGTGTGATTTGGAGTCGGGACACTTGGATAAGCAGGTGGCCTGCCTCAGATCAGTACCAATTAGAATTTTGTATCCCTATTGAGCCCTTATTCTCTTTTCCAATTGACGTATTTCCTCAGCCGCGCACACTGCAGTTACTTTGGCCTTTGTTTTGATTGTCGTTGCAATCAAGTCACTTGATCACCTACACTATCCGTAAGGTGTGAGATGACCCCGTACGAATACCATAAAAACAAAAACGTGTCGTGTGGGGCGACCCCACGCATCTGCATGGCGGTTGGGTTGAAGGACGGAAAGCTGCGTCGGAGCGTTCAGTGAGCACCCCCGGTTTGTATCCATCCATGCCTACCTACCTTAGGTAGGTAGATACCTCCCAGCATAGGTACCTGCCTACTGGACGTGCATAGGTAAGGTGCCTTACCTAAGGTAAGGTCAGATAGGTACCTTAGGTCTTTGACTCGGGCTCTCTGTAAGGCACCTGGCAGCCCGTCCACGGGTCATTTAAAGTACCAAGTACCTACGGTACCTTACCTTTAGGTACTCTAAGGTAGGCCTGGTGGTTTCCTGAGCTACCAGAAAATGCAAGTTGCACCCGATACCCTCTTCCCTCTAATCAACAACTTCATCACCACCTGCCCCCCCCGATGGGGCTTCCGCAACTGCTTTTCCCTCCCCAACCGCGCCCGCGCCCTCTCCGACGAACTTCCCAAAGATACCAATCTTCTTTTAATTCTTCTCCCCTTGCGTCCGTCTTCCGTTTCTCGATCCAATATCGCCATCTCCAATAAACCCGACGCAGACAACAAAACCAACACAAGCCTCGGATCGCCGTCGGCCCTGCTCTCCGATCTTACCAGACGCCGCGCCAAATATCCTGTAAAGCTCCGGCGTTTCTTTCGCCCCTCGTACCTTTCAACTTTTCAGTTCCTCGCATCCTTGATCCTTCCCATGACACCATGTCTCCTCTTCAGCCATTCTGTCATGCTACCCGCAAGCTAACAGCCACTAAGCAAGACAACTCCCAGCATCGTCGCCGGCCTCGTCCTTACGGTTTCTTGCGAAAACCAACCGATTTCCTCGAACGCTGTGCTTCCCGGGCGCAAATCAAACCTTCCGCATTCGAATGCCTCTGGCACCCATATCCGGTTTCCGGTTCTGCTCTTCTCTACAACCCTGGTCTTGACCCCCGCGACCCTCTCGCCGGCTGCGTAATTCCTTGCCAGCTGAAAAGCTACGTTCGCGGCCGCCACAGAATAGAAAGAACTGGTCAAGCCAGCTTGCGCAGAGGTGCAACACTAGCGAATCTCACGGCCCCAAAGACTGACTGCGACACCGAGCATACACCGGACGAGCCAAAAGGCGCCGAGTCAAAGCCCTTTGAGGGTCACGAAAACCAGCCGAGAAGTGATCGGAATAGGCTGGTTATTCTACCGCCTTCCAGGAGGAAAAGTATTTTCAACTCTGCGGCAACACCGACGAGCACGTCGCGCAAGCGCCGGGCTCAGGACTCTGAGTGGGATTTGATCGCAGGCATTGCCGACCAGGCCCAATTCGGGGAGGGCCCAGCCAATCGACAAAGTTCCCTGGACCCGAACAAGCAGGGCGTTGGTCACTCCTCCACCTTCAGCCCGTGGAGAGTGGCTAACAGAGCGCAGGGAGCCACTAGCCATACGGCTTGGCTGCTTGATACCATGACATCAGTTCGCGGTGCGGTCACCAAAGTGTCGAACAGCATTGCTGGCTACGGTACGCTGCCGATCAAGACTATTGATTGCTCTTACTGGAATCTGACCCGTACTTAGTTTATCCTCGCAACTATAATGCAGTCGAGCTTCACTCCCGCGACGAACAGAGTGGCAGCATCACCACCAAACGGATAAAACTGGAATTCCATACGGACTCAGCTAGCACCGAAAGCTCACAAGAGGAACATCGAGGAGCCGAACCTCATTCTCCAAAGACAAATCTTGTTTGGATTGACGAATCGACAAGAACGGCGAATTGGCATCAAGTTGCTCTGCTCGTACGAGCGTTAAGAGATATCGATCGCCGTATCCAGAGAGGCCGCGCGAGAGAAAGGACCAGCTCACCTAGCTCTCGACCGGACGAACCCCGCTCCCGAAGACTTTACGCTCTAAGCGCTCATCTGAGGACTCTTCAGCAGACTGCGGCGATTCTTGAGCATATTTACTCCCATACGTTTCTTGTTAGGTTGAAGGAGATGTCAAGGCTTCCGCAACTGACCATGGACTACGCAACAAACCCAAATGAGTACCTCGCTATCTCAGCAGCGAAGCTATTTCTCGACGACTTGCCTGACGAGTGTGCCTCGTCTTTAATCGAAGCGGGGGTTACACCAAGGGTCATCAAAGGGGTCAGCGCTGACTTGAATGCCATCGTAACGCAGAAGCCGATGCCCGGGCTGGTCCACAAAGCCGGCTTTGTTGGCAAGATGATCAAGTTCTTTCGAGGGCGAGATAGTTTCGGCGTTGACTCCACTGATCATGTCATGCCTGGCAGTTTCCCCTGCAACTTTCCCGATGTACGGAAGAAGGAGCCGGCAGTCTCGGAGGCGAGCAATGTTGGGGTTGATTCTGAGGGACGGCAATCAAAGGGAAAACCGTCAAAGGCATTTATGCCGGTCACGGAGACGGATACCTACGCTTACATTCGAGAACATCTCGCTGAGATGGAAACGAAAGGAAAGCCTTCGCACGCGAAAACGACGATTGAAGGGACTTCCGAGGATCCTGTATTCAAAGGGATCTCAAGCCCAATCTCCAAGAGAGACCAGTCGTCGCCAGCATTGAAGCGCTTGCAGAAATCGCGAGGATTGAAGAAAGTGCACTTCTCCTCTCCATCGAAGCAAACCTTGCCGTCTCCAGGCAAATCCACTGGTTTCTTCTCCAAGATCTTTCGCCCTCGTGCCGAATCAAGCATAGACTCTCCGCTTCGAAAGGATGAAGCCGAAAGTTCCCTTGGTGGGACGCAGACTGACGGATCACCCGACAGTGGAAGGTCCGAGATCACAACCCAAGATCCAGAAACTGGAGCGGAGTCAGACAACACTTCCGAAGACACTGAAAGCGAGGATACCATGGCTAGATGCCGGCCCAGGCTTGTGCAACATCTAAACTCATCCATCAGAGGCCACAAGTTGAGTGCTCTCTCCGATGGCAACGAGCCCCCAAGAGTTCCTACAAGGTCGCCGAGTCCCCCAACATTGGCTGGGTTGCGAATTTCGGATGATAAGGAAGGAGAACTAGACGACCTGAGCGCTGCCCTGCAGTTGATGCTTGACGAGGGCGAAGCACAACGACGTGCTGAGGAAGGCAGAAAAGCCAAGGAGGCGGAAGAAGAAAGTCTACGACGAACGGGAGGACTTCGCGTTCCCAAGAAGCGATTAGTCAAATCGCTGTCGACAGATTGGGTGGCAAAAGTGCAAGACAGTATTCGAGCAGACCCCCAGCAGGTGCTCGCTAAAACGGCCGAGAATGTGGAACTGAGACGGCACGACTTCCTGAAGGTGGTCCCGGAAACCGAATGGCTCAACGACGAAATTGTTAACGGTTCGCTGCTGTGGCTGGATCGGTATGTCAATGAAGCGGCAGGTGCAGCGGATGTCAAGTCGGCGAAGAGGGTATGCCTCGCCATGAACTCATTCTTCTATAAGAGACTAGTGGACAACGGTGTTCAGAACACTGAAAGGGCGCTGCGACGGTACGGGGTTACGAAGGCTACTTTCCTCAACCTTGAGACGATCCTCATGCCCATCTGCAGCGGCAATCATTGGACATTGCTGGTTGTTCGGCCACAAAAGCGAACAGTTTCTCACATGGACTCTCTCAACCCGCGAGGCACATCGACACATACCAAGAGAGGTCTCGCATGGATACAGGCGGTTCTTGGAGACGACTTCAAGGCAGACGAGTGGCGTGTTGTTAAGCACGAGGCGCCAGAGCAAGACAACGGGTACGACTGCGGTGTGTTCACCATCACTAACGGGATATGTTTGGCTCTGGGCCTCAACGCCATCGATGCATACTCGAAGGATGAGTTGCCACTTCAGCGCCGGAGAATTGCAGCGATGTTATTGAACAAAGGGTTCAAGGGCGACTTTGATCTGGCCGACCTCTGAGTTCTTATTGACGGGGCTTAGAGTCCCAGTAATTTGACTGGACTGGATGGAGGTTAATCAATTTTTTGAATGAATTGAGGACCACAGTGTTGTGTCGTCAAACGGACGGGTAGAAAGAAGATGGACATGATGACGGGGCGACATGGGTGCGCCGACTTTTTGCTTCTGACAAGTTGGTCGAAGAGACAGGTCAAATGGCGTTGAAAAAGCTGCTCGTAGTTCTTGGGATACCACATAGAGACCGATACAGGTTTCTCCTGCAATGTTTCAATTCGAATTTCGTGGCCTTTCTCTTTCCACCCTTCCCTGTAGCGAACTGAAGGGTTTGAGCAGTGGCTTGGTCATGAGCTTCCTGGATCACGTGAATGATGGACAAAACTCAGCCACCGAACCCGATAGAGCTGCCGCTACAGATAACCAATGCATGCTCTCTACTGTCCCCTCCCACCTGATTTGCCGTACACAATCCATGGAAGCTTGAGAATTCAAAGGGACGCAAAAGTTGGGCTGGCAAATACTGGACCACGTCCACTTTGAGACGGCTTCGAGCCGAAGAATGCAACAGAGATTGGGTGTTTGTTAGCAGGGCAGGCGGTTTCAGGTGCGGAAGCCAAGCGACGAAGAATAAATCTCTGCGCGACCAACGGCTGCAACGTTGTCCCTCAACGGGGTGGGCTCATTGGGACCATGTGCTGGCCGCAAGAGAATTTCGTCGTGTTCGCCAAGCGTGACCCACGATCTGCCCAGGGTTCAGATGTTCCGTCGGCCGTCTTGACACAAGTCGAAGCAGCTGCCAAGAGGCGGGAGGAGGTGGGCTCGGGTTCCGAAGATTCAGCGACTCAGCAGATGCATTGTCGAAGCATTTGGCGCTCCCGAGGAGGCGACATGTAAGTCAGACAGAGACGCGGAAAGACAAGAGAAGGGAGAGGAAGAGAAGGGGGAAGAAAAAAAAAAGAAAAAAAAAGAGGGGCTGTTGGGAGGCACGGGAAGGGGAGCTGGTGGAGTATTGCGCGGCGGCCACTCCGCGCCGGAGAGAGAGAGGGAGAGGGAGAGGGAAGATGTTGGTTTTCACGTCTTGGACAGATGCTCGCAGCTATTGACGGCTATTCTCTCGAAAGTGAGACAGGATCAGGGACGAAGAGGGATGGAAGAAAGGCGGATCTCTGAGGATTTACATGGGGGAGATCTGCTTGATGTTCCTGCAGATCGTGTTGAATATACTACTCCGTCCCAACCCGGCGTGGGAAAGACTGGGAAGACAGGGCAGGGCGCCGATGGAGTCTGCGCGAGGGATGGCAGGCGCCCGCGTGATGAGGATATCGTCGTCGGCGGGCGGGCCGAGAACCGCAACCAACACTGGACTGTGTCAACCGAGCCGAGGGATTCGGTTCACGAAACGACGACGCATTCTAGCGGCGGCAGCAAATGCGAATTGTCCAGGAAAAATCTGGTTGAAAGTGGAGAAAAGCGGACGGGAATGGAGACGAAAGTCGCGACGCCCGGGCGGGCAGGTGAACAACGCACAGAGGTCAACAAGCGGCGGCAACGGTGCCGGCGAGTCGCGCGGACGGTGACTGTTGGATGACAAGACGGCGTTAGACGAGAATGAGATGCTGACTACTCTGTATCAACTCAGGTAAGCCGCAGGAGCATTACCTAAGAGTCAATGCGCGGTGGGTGAATACATGAAATGACTGGCCAAGTTTACGGGCAGGCAGGGCCTTTTCTTGAAGGGATGGCTTGAGATGAAGAGTCAGAAGGGTGGCTGTCAAAGGCAAAATATTCTGCTTGGGCAAATGATACTTGTCGCGGGCCCATCCATCATAAGCATCACCGTTGGGCATCCCTGACACAAGGAAATGCCTTCCATCATTGCAAACATTCGTTTGCTGCACTGAATCCTGAACCGCGCGGGCGATATTGCGAGGGTGAGAGCGCAACGTGGCGCGGTCCCAAATTCGGGTTCCCGGCGAGGCCGTCGGCGCTACGGGAAATTTCCAAAGTGGTCGTCGTCGTCGCTGGGCCCTGGTCCGGTTGCATCACCCAGGGATTTCCCCGTCTGAGCGGCGACGAGTGACTGCACCGCACAGCATGGCTCCTCATACCCACAACTCCCCCTTCACCTCTGCAAATCTGCTGGTCCATGTTGCAGTTAGTTCCCTTGGTCAGTCGGTGGTGGTGGTGGGCTGGGTGTGCGCGCGTGTGTTTACGGCGGTAGCGCTGCGTCAGTGAAGTTGTGTTCCACCCGCAGCTACCCACCGTCCTATCAGGGAGTGCCTGGCTACTGGAGGGTCCAGTGGGAGGCAGCTGAGCGCGAGGCCGCAGGACATGGGTTCCGCACTAGACCGAGAGGGGCAGGGTTCTAGAAGCAAGCCTTCGCTGTATTCTTCCACCCTTCTTCACCCATCCACCTTTCCCCCCTCAAACCCGACAGACGGGACTTGCGATGCTAACAGGACCTGACGGGCGGATGCATGGAAGATTCTTTACGTGTTCCTTCTTTGGGCCACGGATATATCAAGCAAATCAAAAAGTAACACTTTCTCCTTCTCCTTCCTCCAGGAGCACACATATACATACATACATACATACATACATACATACATACATACATACATACATACATACATACATACATACATACATACATACATACATACATACATACATACATACATACATACATACATACATACATACATAGTACTGCATCCCTTTCGTCGGTCGTCGTCCGGCTGGCCATCCTTGGCGCAAAGGCCCTGATCGTCATGGCCTGGACTCGGCCGCTCCAATTTTCACTTTTGCATTTCTGCGTCTGTGAATCCGATGGTGCGATATAGCTTACTGCATAGTAGGGCCCCTCTAAACAGCGTTGTGTTGATCGTCTGAGGGAGCCCAGTCCCGCACACCTTTCCCTTGCTTGCCGTACCATAGGTAGAACCAAGCCGTCCCTCTGTTGTCATCGTCGTGACTTAGGCGGGCTCAGTCAAACCCGGAATCGCGTCAAGAACCCTTCCGACACGCAGTCTGAACCAGGAGCCCGAAGGTGACGGGCCGGGTGACGCTTGTAAACGTGGAACCCACCCAGGGTCGCCTTACCTAGGTAGCTAACTAAGCCCGTACCTAGGTACGGAATCGCCGTTGGGCTGCGCCGCATCCCGTCCACGACTACAGCGAAACACCACGCAGCCCTTTGCATGCATGGCCTGGGCAATCGACATGCACAACATACCTCAATGTCAACGCCTGAACCTCGCCGAGCGCTTTGCCATACATACCCAAGATCATAGGTAGTGTAGCGATCCTACAGCATGCCCGCCATCGGCCAGCCCTGCTCACCTCACTTCGCCATCCATTTGCATTTCAGCAGCTCCCAAAGCCCGCGCCAAGGACTGTGCTCAGCGCCCGCAGAAACTTGACCACATTGTCCTCTCTCTGGCGTCGTGAAGCAATTCCCGACTAGCCATCTCTCGACCCTGGCATTGCATTCATTGTCCGCTACAAACAAGGCCATGCCCACAAAACGTGACCGTCCGACGGTGGCAAGCCTCGTCGCAAACGGTCGGCAAGTGGCATGATCAAGGCCCTAGCTCGTACACGTGGATACAGCCACAGTAGCTGACTGTTTTGTCCAGTTGGCGGGACGTTGCCCACCACAACTATCCACGTCTCTAGCAATCATACCAGCACATTGTGGGGTATATCGTGGCCTTGATACGAACTACGCAAGTGCTTCTGTTGCAGAGTCAGCCAAAGAGACTTGGACGCCAAGATTGAATCAAGCCCAATCTACATTTGTACAGGGTCTCCGCAAACAGGTGGATGACCATCCATCGTGCCAGGTTCATTGTCGTCTTGTCTCGGGCTGGTCGACGAACAAAACGATTAGCCAACCAAATTCAGGAAGAAGACATACTGAGCTTCTTGTCCGTGTTCTTCGAATGTCTTTGCTTATCTTGCAGTCTGTTATTGGCCTTGTTGTAATGATCGACAGATTTTTCTTGCTTTTTTTTTCTTTCCTTTTCTTGTTCCTTTTTTTCCCTTTGCATTCGGACGGCTGCAACTGCAAATAAGATGCAACCCTCCGCTGTGAGTACGGATATCTACATTAGGCCAAAAAGAAAAGAAAAACGGCTGCCAACACTCCTTCCTGCTCTCGTGCTCTCCAAGCCCGATCAAGGGCCTAACAAAGCCTCCATACCTAAGGTAGGTCTGGGCGGTCTTCGGACTTTGCTTCTTTACTGCTCGCCCAATCATGATTCCCGTTGCTATTGGTGCCCGGGCTACACACAGAATAAGTAGACTGTCATCTCTAACCCAAAAAGCAGGCTGCAGCTTCGACATTCCAGACGTCAAATAACAGATGGCGACTCTAGGATGGGCGGTTGCCAAAGCCCTCCTGGCGTGGTTATGTCAGCGTCTGTCTCAGTCCTCCACGCGGACTAGTAACATGCCAGTCCGAACGATCGTCGTTTTACAGGTTGTGTGTTGCATCAAGCCTAGAGGTGGATGTCGGTCTCACCAGCCACATATTCTGTCATATTCGCTGCTTGTTTGCGACCAACGATACCACCCCCTTCCGTTAAGCGCCAACGCCCGCCGCCACCATTGCTGATGGGTGTCATCTTTCCTGCCCGAAGAGTGGCTGAACCCAGATACCACCCTCCGTCTGCGTCCGACCCGACATCATCGTCACTGCCCCGTGCTATCACCGCGAACCCTTGCCAAGCCCTTGCGTGCGTATGTTGCGACCGCAGACGGCCGGAGGTGAGCTATCGGTTTCTTTCAGTGAGAAAATCGAAGAGAGAGAACCCGTGAGACACAGCTTCAGCCACACCTTCTCGAAGCTTTCCGTTGTCTC
This sequence comes from Colletotrichum camelliae, assembly GCA_018853505.1. Taxonomy (NCBI): domain Eukaryota; kingdom Fungi; phylum Ascomycota; class Sordariomycetes; order Glomerellales; family Glomerellaceae; genus Colletotrichum; species Colletotrichum camelliae. The sequence goes on along the minus strand of JAELVL010000002.1, from coordinate 4,917,917 downwards.
CTGTTGTAAATGCCATCATTTCGTCTGCGAACAGACGACGACCACGTCTCAAATCATCTCGGCCCGTCACAAACAACCGTCGCTCCCCATCTCATCGTGGGTCTTGTCAACTTCGTTCACATCTGAGATTCCACTCTAAACTCCGACTTGGCCGCTGCTGGCACCATGATTCGGATGAATCGCCGCGGCGGCCGTAACTCTAATCCCTCCCCCCCTCGGCTGTACGCTGGGGGAAGGGGGTAAGGAGGGGATATGCAGTAGAGACTCTGACCTTTGAGGCTCAGCGTTACTTCCGCTGCTCTCAAGAGCCACTTTAATAGGGGTGCCCCTGGTTAGCCCCCAGCCTCCTTCCTGGGCCTCTTTTCCCATCACAGCTTGACCCTGGCACATCTGGCTCAGGTGATTTGCCATATCCGAATGCTGTAGATCACAACACGCGGTCATCGTGTGGGCGATCCCTTAACTGCCGTGTCCCCATGTCGTCTCAGAACAGATCTGTGGGCACTTTCTTGCAAGCGTGCTGGCTCGCGGGGGCTGATGAAGAAGAAGACGGAGAGGCTAGTTAACGGAAAGGAGTCCCAACCCTCCGCGTCTTCCTGGAGATCGCCAAGCTGATTTACAACCAAAGGAAGGCAGAGGTGTGATTGGATTTGGTAGACGGCACTGCAAAGCAACGGTGGCTTGACGAACTAGCTCACCAGTAGAGATTATGGCCCGTGGAGGGGTAACAACTGTCACTTTCTGCTTTCAGTAAGCTGCTGAAGACCATGCTAATCAAAGGCTTCTGCCCCCCCCCTTCGCAGAGCATGAACTGTATTAAGATGGAAACGGCAGGGCCCTGTCGGTTATTGAACGCGACATGCTGAACGGTAAATAGCTTTTTGCAGAATGAGCTTATTACATACAAAATCGCAAGAGGGTATTATCGAAACCCTGAGGGCGGAACCGCAACGAATCCGAGACGGGAACACTAACACTATAAATCAATTACGGTTCGTGCTTTGAGGGCATGCAAAGGCACTATGACGGCACCTAACGGAGTATGGATGCGCGTCTGGCAAAGAGCGGCACGGCATCATAGCAGACCGAGTGGCTTTCGGACTGCCGTATCACTGTCACATGGTGTTATGCCGCGATCGGAAAGTTGAAAGAACACTGGCTTTTCGCTAGGCACGAGGCTTGTGGCATATTCGTAGCATACCTAGCATATGTGATTGCTGATCCACAGACGTGCCAGCGCATGGTCTGGGAAAATGAGTGCTAATGAGACACAATCACCTCAACGGACTGGGCGGAGAGTAGAGGCAACCTTTTTCTTGGTATGTTGGCTATTTCTGCATCACGGCCTCTTAATAAGACACTAGTAGTAGACTCACGTACTGCACCCTGGCCCTTGAGCTCATGTAGAGCATAGCGCATGCATCTAGATCTGGGGTAGTGCCTGGAAGATGACAGCGAAGAGAAGGAGAATGAGAATCCGGAGCATAGCCGACGAGGCGAGATACAGATTGCGTGCGTATGCGGTAGATTAGAAGACGTGGAGCTTTCACACCGGCAGGAAACAACGGCAAGTTGGGAATACCCGGGGAAGGCAATAGAGAAACATGAACCTATGTACCTTGCGATATGTTAATCTGGAGGAGGAGCATGGTTGTATTGTGTAAGCATCCGTATGACAACTTCATCCTGCTTGATGCAGGGGCATTGAAGACAGATGAAGCCGATGACGAGGAGGAAACACCAGGAATGGCCGGCCTGGGACGGTGGATGGTGTCCACCCGGATGCTCCTATATCTGGGTGATGGCCGGAGAGACTATGCACTTTGGATACATCGATCGCGGTCAAACATGCCAAAACAACATAAATGTTGCTTATCAGCCGTACCAGGCCCAGCAGTCCCCGTGAACATCAGTTGTTTGCGGGCGCGCTTCTTCGATTTGCCCGGGGGACTTGCGACCGATCCGTCATCTACACCCGGCGGCCGCTGAAGCGCTGAGGGGAACACTAGCTTGTCGGATGTTTTCTCTTACGGTGGGCCGGGGCAGAGACGCAGTGGATATGGATGTGGATGGGATGTGCGACGTGCGACGCCAAGGGAGAGTGAGGATTTGTTCCTGGCACGGAAACAAAGCACCTGGTATGCCATGGTAAATTGATTCATGGCGACGCGGGCTGAGTGACGGCAGAAGACGCGACAGCAGATAGCAGCCGACAATTACGGCGAGATGTTGAGCAAGATGCGACGAAACACCGGCGACGGAGAGATGACCGAGCACACGAGGATTGGTCATATCACAGTCATGGTCGAGGCGAATTCAAAATAGGTAGGGCGCGAGTAAGAGGACGAGCGAGCGACAGCGGGAAAGAGACGAGAACCACAGGCCTGGGACCGACCGCTACCACTGCCGCAACAGCTCCAAGCCCAACAGCGTCGCCTCCATCACGAGCGTCTTCGGCATAGGAATGTGCCAATCAAGCCTGAGAGTAATAGTAGACTGATGACATGCCGTCTGGTGGAATCCGTGACATCAAATTACGCCAATGGCACGCGTTGTGAAGGCCATCCGTCAATGTGTCACGCCCCCGTCCGCACCCACTCCAACGCCCGACAGCACTGGGCGAGAGCGGTGCTGGAGCATTGCGGATGAGATGGGGATGGGACGGAGGAGAGGAGAATTTGTGGGCAGCGGACAAGTGTGCCGTTGTTGATTGGATGAGCGGGCATCAAACGGAGAAGACGAGCATGAGCCAAGGGAGGGGGACCGGCAGCCGGCACCAGGACTGCGGGCTACCATCACGATGACGGTTGCTGATATGTTGCTCTGGTGAGACGGACGTTTGACAACGGCGTGAAGAAAACGACGGCGAGGCTCGGACTTGATGCATGCAATGAGCCAAGCAACGATGCCAGATTGATGCAAAGGGGGGACGGAGAGAAGGAGAAAGAGAGAAAAGTTGGACGTTACCGCATCCAGCCCAGACTCTTCCAGACGGGACGAAGACGGCAAGGCCGTCCGTCTCTCATGTATCGCGCGTCGCCGATAAGGTACCTGCCAATCTAAGGTACCTTCCCTACTGCGTAACTGCCACTCCTCGTGGCAAACAGCATAAAATAAGGCATGGCACAACCTCCATACAAAACGGGCGTTGGGAGTTCTTTTTTTTTTTTCTCTTTTCTTTTTTTTCTTCTCTTTTTTTTTTTTTTTGATTGGTTTCTTGAGAGACAGCGGGGACAGAAAGAAAACCCCAAGCCAGACCAGACCAAGAACTAGATCACCGCGACCTAAGGACCCGCCACTCATGCTTCATCCTACCTCTCACCTCCTGAACAACCCTGACCCTGGTATGCTCTGGTTTCCCTCCAGGTATGAGGTCGGGCCCTCCCTGCCTTGCATTCTTACCACCCTTCTTCGAAAAGTTCCATGGCTTCCATTTTCCATCTCTTTTTTTTCTACCGACTTTCCCTATTTGGGCCCCGTCAGCAGACACTATGGCGCTATTGGATCACTCGGCCCCGCCTTCGAAGCCTTCTAGCGCGCTCTAGTCCATACCCCACTCACACCTTTCAGAGTGCACTTCCATATTTCATCTTCTCCCCACCTCAGAATGGCCCCACCAAGTTCCTTCCGGTTGTGTTGCCAGTGGTCACTTGCACTTTGGCACTCTCCGTACATTCCATTCCGTGTTGCCTTCCTGCGACGGTGCATAGTCAAATTGTTTTGTTCCAGCTTCCATCCACCTTCTATTGTGCCTTCCTTTCCACTTAATATGCTCTCATGTTGTGCCACCTCCAATGGTCGTCTGCCATGACGATTTTGCCCAACCAGGGCCCCATCGTAACCGCGTACTGTACTCTGTACCATACCAAGTAGTGTAGAAGCGCCCCCTGCTGCCAAAAGGGGATCCAAAGGGGTTCAAAACCTCAAGCCCCTTGACTTTCATCATGCGACCACACGGGAGATGGAGGACGGGGTGAAAGGATGGGAGAGACAAGGCCAGCGTGCAGAGGGTCAGGTTCTGACCGGGAGCGCAGTGCTCGGCTTCCTCAGCAGACCGAATAACCCGCACCTTAGCGTACGTGCCTGGCGGCCGGCGACACTGACCGATGTGAAGACTGTCCCCGTCTCTGTGCCACTCTGTCGTCGCAAGAGCAACGCGTCCCGTTGCTTCTTAGTCACGGCGTGCCTCCACCGATATCCCACTGGTCTCCGCCTCGGGTGTCTGTTTATGTGTTTTTTTTGGTGTTTGTCGGGCAGCTGCTCGCAGGCATGGGTCGCATCATCTATCCGTACCTTAGCCCATCATCGGGAGGAAGGATCTTTAAGCCCATCCCATCTCACGCTCGAGGGCCAAGTGCCGTACCGTGTCGTAGGTATCGTCGCTATCTACGGCGTACCTACCGCGACGCTCACATTATGCACAACGGAAGTCTGACTTCCTGCTGCTTCCAGGCCAGTGGGTAAAGATGTCTACTCTGCCTCGTCTCGTCTTCTTTGCCTAGGTAATGAACCCCTGTCCACAGCCCGTAAGCATTTCCGCACAGGGTGGGCCAGCGCCGTGATGGAGTGCCCTGGCTCGCTATCTGAGTGGATGCTTGCCAGCAGGTATCGCCACAACCAGCCAGCGCTGCTCCCGCTGCCTCTTTTGCGGCCTTGTCCCGTGTGCGGGTACATTCGCCCTGACTTCCTATCCCTATTCATATCTAGACGGGGAGATGGGATCCTCTTGATTTTTTGTTCTTGTTGTATTCTAGGTACCTACTTGAGCATATTTCTCTATCCGCTTCTTCCAACTCATCTCGAACTCACTCGAGACGTTCCGCTCGTTTAACCCGGCGTCCGATTCTCCCTTCTCCTCACGGACTAGAGCGACTGGATGATTGAATGATTGATTAGGACCCGGAGGACGCTGCCTGGATGGTGCCGGCTTTGTTGGTCGATGGCATGGTCTGGTGCTGGCGGATGGGGAACGGGCATGGGTGGCAAGGAGAAGCAGAATGCATCTGATTTGATGTCACTCCCCGGTCCAAGTCCCTTGGAAGTGTCGACCCCTGCCGCGACCACCTAATAACAGTACACAGCACTGCGGTACGTCCCCCCTCCCCCTCCCCCAAATGGGCAAGTGAGGTGAGGCGAGGCAATGGAAAGGCTCTCGGTACGTATCTCCCCTTAGATCCCTTGCCGACGTACTAGAAGCTCGCGCTAAAGCGAAGGTTCCTCAGGTACCTGCCCAGCTATGGTACCTTACGGGCCACACTCCCTGCCTGGTGGCCCCCTCAATGTCCATACTATGCTACCTACGCCTACCATTCCTTGCCTTACGGTACGGTACGGCCGTCGCCGCCCAAGTACGGATACCTGGATGAGGTGCCTCCCTCCACCTGAGCGACGGGCACGACTTGCGGGAACCGACTGCCTTATGTTCCTCTCTCTCTCGCAATCTCTCTCTTCTCCCACCGCGACCCATCCCCATCATTCCTGCCGTTAATGCTTCACCATCCCTCTACTTCTCAATCAATAATTCGGACCCGCTCGACATTACGCAGTTTACCTTTTTTCTTCTTTCTCTCTCTTCCAACCTGTCGCTCGATCCCATCTTCGACACCGCTCATCCCGCCTGATTGACACTCTTGGAGAGACCACATTCCGCATCCGCCGAACGCCATCGTCCTCGTCCTCGTCCTCGTCCTCGTCGTCCTCGCCACCACTACCCGTCTCAAATCTCAAGTCTCGGTCACTCGTTCGCTGTTGCATAACCACAGCCTACTTTTCCCTGTCCAAATCCTTCGATACTCGACGCCTGTTCTTGCCTCATACAGTATCGACGAATCCGACCGCCAAAGCGTCCCGCCTTCTACTTCGATCAGCATATACCACGCCCCCGAACAGCCCAACCATCAAGACGTCACATCGCCAGACTGCAAGCCACGAACTATTCGGGACCCGTTTTCCTACCGCGATCGTAACTCATCCTCGAAGTCTGTTGGTCCGCAGTCGAACGTGTGGCTTGGTCGCATTCCGCATAGATCTCCTCAAGCATTCTGCCAGCCGGCTATATTGGCAGTTGGCGCATTCTTGCCGTCCAACTACTGCTCTCCACTACTTTCTGCAAGCAGCATTGCGCTCACCTATTACCGATTGCAACGAGTCAATTCCATTCCCGTCACCAAGACACTTCTAGCGTCTCCAGCGCTGCCCTAGTGCAAGCCTCTTTTAAAGCACACCCCGAGGAATCGTTCTTATCTGCAACGCTCCCTGGGCTATTTACCTCGCGTGGGCCCCGTCCGTTCCAGCACGTCAGGTCTCCCACCCACGGTCGTCTCTCTCTCCCCTGGTAAGACGCCTTGTCATAGCCACTTCACCACAACGCTCAATCATACGATCAACACTCAACATCTTACTAACGACACGAAGAAACCCGGTACCACCTCGCATACAAGAATTTTGGATCTAGGACGACAGCATTTGGACGACGAAGAATCGACCCGGACTGAGTTGCTGGCGTTGAACAACACCATTCTATTCGCAAACTATCCGCAGCTTTTTGAGCACTCGTCGACCGGGTCAACGGCCTTCTATGGGGTTCTTGAAGCAAGTCTAGGCAAGCCAGGCTACCCCGTCATCTGCCCTTCCTCAGAGTGGGACAATTGGCACCTTTCGATCCTGAGTCACACCTTTGCGTGGAAATGAAAAGGTCCAGGATACGGAGACACTCCCCCATCTACCTAAGTCCATCACCATCCCCCGAGAGGGAGTTGTCACCACCCAGTCCAGCCTCAACCACGGGCTGGGAAACCAACATAGTTATGTCGAGATCCAGGCCCACCAGCGGGTCCTTGATGCCCGGCGCTGTCATTGTCACGCCACCTTCGCTTTCAGAAATCCTTTCCAATACGTCTTCTCCTCCGTGGACCCTGGCCGCTTTTATGGCCTACCTTTCTCAGAACCATTGCTTGGAAACGCTAGAGTTTACTATGGATGCGGAGCGATACCGAAAAGATTACGACAAGTTCATCACCAACAAGGATTGGATCGGGGAGGGAGGAAACGACCATATTTGCCAACTGTGGGAGAAGCTGATGCAGGCCTACATCATCCCCTACTCTCCCCGGGAAGTCAATCTCCCCTCCCCCGTGCGAGATCGTCTCATCGCCCAGACCTGCTCGACCACCCCTCCCCCGCCATCCGAGCTTGATGAGGCGGTGAGGATCGTGTACGAGTTGATGAACGATTCCGTTCTCCTTCCCTTCATAGAATCAGCATTGCCAAGTCACAGCGATGTTCGAATGGACGAAGACTCTATTGATATTCGCCCGGGCCGTTCGCGCGCTCGTGGAGCGGATGACATAGGAGCCAGGTTAGAAGAACCCAGGCGATCTCCTAAGTTTCTCCCTAAGCTGACTGTTGGGCGCAGCGGAGCTACCAGCCGATCCGCTTCGGCATCGGGTGAACACACAGAACGTGAAGGATTGACAGATGACACTGGAAGCGCTGTTTCTCCTGGTACCGAGCCCATGACGCCTCCCACGACACCGCCAACTTCAGATTGGACTTTCAGCAGCACATCACCCGGTGGTGGGTTTCAGCGAGCACTGACTGCTCACAACAACGGTTGGAAAAAGGTCGGCGCGAAGCTGGGATTGCACCGCAAGTCACGCTCAAACCGCCGAAACAACCCTACGTCTTCCGCTCCTTTGGACGGTGACATCAGCATGGCTGAAGCTAGCCAGAGCAACACCTTATAGGAATCAGAGGTCATGCCATCATCTACATCCACCACTCCCGCAACATCCACTTCTCACCTCCCTTTGGACAGTCTCTCCCGCGTCCGTCATCTCTTCAACCCTTGGGAGGAGCCTCATCCTGGCAAACGATTGCCTCCTGCCGGGGCTAATCAGGAGACTGAGAAGGTTGCCAATGCTGGTTCATACCACTTGAATGGTGGACGTAGAGGTGGCATGGCCGCGAAAGAACTCGCTCCGTATAACCCCAACCGTCCCTGGCTGGTGCGACGGCCAATCCGTGTCCGAGCTCGAACCAATACGCCGGTTCCACTCAAAATTACCACCGAGATATCCGAAGATCACGATAAGAAATCCGCACCGAGGCCGGCGCTTCGCGACATCGGCATTCCCTCTGCGATGGGAATACCAAATCCTGTCACAGAAGATTGCGAATCGGAAACTGAGAAGACGAATGCTCATATTGTGAATGTATCCGGCAACGCAGACTTGAGGCCGAGCGACTTACCGCTCCCTGCTTCTCCACCAATCGACTGTCAATTCACCGACTTCTCCAACCTTCTTGGAATCAATATTCATTCCGAGGAGAATATCGCCGTAGACAGCGCGGAGACCGGAACCTACTGCCATGTTGCCCCGATGAGGACCTCTACGGATGGGACGCTGAACTCGACCGACAAAGTAGACATGGCAGTCCCGCTTTGCCCTGCCAGTACGACCACGAATATCAGTACCGACGAACGAGCTTGACAAAACGCAGCCTTTTGCACCGCGTTTTTAGCATGGGACCTATACCCAAGGACATCAACATCGAAGTTCGTCGGGCAAGCAGCACTTCCAGTTAACGCGCCACCACTACCTTCTTGATTAGGACTCTGGGTTCTAGACGATGCCTTCAAGAATCTGCCGAGAGGCTCCGACACCCTTTTTTTTCACATTTTATCGGCGTTCAATTTTTACCTTCGACATCTGTATTTCAAATTTTGGTGGCGAGAAAGATATCACGACTGCATTTTGGAAAGCAAAAAGGATTTTTAGACACTGGTTCGGACACATGGACAAGGAGTTATTGTGGCATTTAAAGGCCTGGCCTGGAAAATATCATGATGCATTGCGAGGAGCCTGGCGGAAGCGGTTCATCTGATTTTATTTTTGCTTGGCCAACCAGACATGGTTGTACAAATCAGGCACTTTTGTTTTTGACGTCCAAGGGTTTGCCAACTTCTTTCATGTACATGGCATGTAACGGCTGGACGAGGTTGATGAATTTTTTTTTAAGAGCAGTCGGGGTATTTAAACAGGTCATGACCATGCGTTTGGGCCTTGAGTTTGTCAAAGAACAAAACATATCCGATCTAAGGATTTACTCGTGATCTTAGCATTCTGGGTTTGTGACGCGGCAAGCACGTTGACAAGTCGCGTAAGAGTCATTCGGGTCTCGAGACACGGTATATACTTGCCACATGAGGCATCGCACGACGGCAGCCTACAGATACGGTTGTATATCACATTTGATGTGTACATGATGCAATTCAATTCTTTGCGAATGTTCTTACTGCCGTTTTGTTAAATTCCATCCCGAAAGCTGGCAAATTCTCACGTTTAGGCCATACCGCATGGCACTCCCCTTCGACCACAGTATCTCTTAGTCCTCGGCAGTGCCATCATGTCTAGAATACATCTTGTACTCCAACGAGCTGGCAAAGTCAATTTTGCCCTGTTCGACCTGGATCCTGGTGGCTGAAAGCATGGGTTTTGGCAGCCCCATAGACTCGAGGAAAGCGACCGCTGATCAGAATGAGCAGAGCACAGCAGCAGCGTGAAGGGAAGGTTGGAAATGAATTTTACTCACTCTCTCTCCATTCGAGCTCTTGGCGCTGCCTGTCCCACGCCAACTCCTCCGACATGATGTCAATGATCCGGGCAGAGCTTCAAGAGAAGCTTGGGCGTTGAGGAAGGCCAAGCGCATCCGTCGCGCCAGCACGTCCACAGCTGTTTGAGCGTACTCGTGTCTGGCTGCATATCTCACTTCCCCATCAACGAAAGGGTACAATTGAGAAATGCGCTCGCCTCGGGCAGGGAAGCGCTTGTTGGTTGGTCGGGCAGCGACAGTCCATGCACGGTCACCGTAGCTCTCAGTAAGGTGCTTTGCTACTTCAGTCTCGATGCCGAAATGCTGAATAATGTTGATGAACAACGTTTTGCTGAAACCATGTGCTCCGATAAGACGGACCTCATGGGATTTGCAGGTTCCATCGAGAATGGCGCCGTCATCGATAATATCAGTGCCACTCGTTTGTGGAGGATCCCTCAAAGGCTTTGGCTGGAGGTTGAACACGGCGATGGCGGCGTCGACACATTCTTCAGCCATTTGTCGATACGTGGTCCATTTCCCGCCCGCACAAGTAAGCAGACCAGACTCTGATATGTCAACGAGATGGTTTCGGACCAAGGATTCTGTGTTTTTGGCTTTGGGGTCCTTGACGAGAGGGCGGATACCGGACCAAGCAGCGAGAACGTCACCACGCCTAACCTTAATGTCGGGAGAGAGGTAATGGCTGATTTCTTTAAGGATCCCTCAATGGATTTCTCGTCGGGCAGCGGGTTTTGTGAGATGGACGAGGGCTCATCGGTAGTGCCGGCGATTGTGTTGCCTTGCCACGGCAAAAAGAAAATGACACGGCCATCAGAGGTGGAGGGGTCGATGAGTCCCATATTGGAGGGACTATAGTACCCAGGAAGCTACGATAACGACTCAGTGACCAAGAAGAGAAAAGTAGAAGAGTCTAAGTGTACTTACAATAATGTGAACTCCAGAAGCCGGGCTCACGATGGCTTTGCAGTCGGGCTGGTCCATCTTTCGAATCGAGTCGGTAAAGGGACCAGTGCAGTTGACGACGCATTTTGCTTTTACCGGCACGTCTTCTATCTTTTGGCCGTTTTTACTGGCCACAAGATCCTTGACAGTAGCACCGCACAGTCTCCCACTGGCATCTTTCTGCAGACTAAGAACCTCCATGTGATTGACCACAGTGGCTCCGTACAGAGCCGCCGTCATGCTAATAGACACATTCATGCGGGAGTCGTTGTGAGCACCGTCGTAGTAGACAAGGGCACCGACAAGATCCGTTCGCTTCAGCATGGGAAAAGCCTCGAGAGCTTTGGATCGGGTAAGGAAGTATGAACTTTCTATACCCTCGCTGCCAGCCAGAAAGTCATAGGCTTTTGTACCGGCCCAGTAGTACGGAGCCTTCCACCAGCGGTCAATGGGCAGCATGATAGGAAGCCACATGCTCAGATGGGGGGCGGTTTGCAAGAAATATTTGCGCTCTTTGAGAGCTTCCATGACCAATTGAAGCTGGCTGTAATCCAACTGCCAGAAGGCTTTTTCCAAGTATCGTACACCGCCATGGACGAGTTTCGTGCTCTTAGATGAGGTGCCCGAGGAGAAGTCATCCCTTTCGACCAGAGCGACTTTTAACCCGCGAGTCGCCGCGTCGAGAGCGACTCCTGCGCCGGTGGCACCACCGCCAACGATCAATATGTCATATTCACCATCTGTAAAAGCGCTGCGTTTCAATTCTGCGATCTGTTCATCTCGAGATTTGACTTTGGGGAAGCGCGGAAGTTTGAAAGTACCGTCGGCGCCATAGATGGGAGGTGGGACGGCAGCGGCTTCAAAGCCAGGGATGTTCCGGGGCCGATAGGTATAGTAGATGATGGCACCACCGGCTGTCAGGGCACCAGCAACTGGGGCGATTCGGCGCAGAAGCCCGGCACCGGACCTGGGTCTGGTTGCCATGTCGTCGTCGTCTCGGTGGCGGAGGAGGAGATCGAAGCTATCGGGCGAGGCTGGAGGCGGGTGAATGCTTCTGCTTACACAGGTGAACTCCAATGGAAGCGGAGAACAGGATGGAAGGCATTGATTGGTTTGCCTACCTTGTTCCCTGGGATCTGCTCTCTGAAGGGACAGTCGGTGTCGGCGTCGCGTACTTGAAAGCACATGGAAGGTGACGCGGACAGCTGCAGGCTACATCAGGACTGAGAGTCGTAGTAGAATTGACCGAGAATAAGTTGGGGACGTGGTGGCTACTTGGGAAGGTAGTTGCGGAATGGCGCTTGGTTAAATACCTGCCTACACTGTACCTTAGCTTCCCAGCACTGATAATCCACGCTCTGTTCACGTCCCATGGCCTCAATACGGACCAGAGGTACGCTGGCATGCCTCACACTCCAGCTTCAAGTCCGACTCAGCTTCCCTCGAATTGTCCCAGAAGAGCCTAACGCGGGAAAGTTGACGTCAGTGGAGGGTGACCTAGGCACCACAACGGACAGGACGGTACGGATACTCAGGTGCCTTTGCCAAGGATGCATTGGCGGTGCCCTGGCTGTCAACCAATCAAGATTGAGGAAGCCGCCGCTGACCCGCGGCTGGAGGCATAAAATAGGGTATCTCAATTCACTACGTACTATTGTTTCCGGAACTCACTCATAGCCAACACGCTTCCATCGTGAAACCATCAACTTCTCTCAACACAAATCGTGAACAACTCATCAACAAACGTGGGAACATCATTTGATCTCTCCGCTTCGACGTTAGAGATCTGGACGCCGTCCCCCGCGTGGACTTTGGTTCTTACTTCGGCCACTGGCAACGTCCGCATCTCGATCGCACCACCGCTATTAGAAGAAGCCTTACCTCGTCCCTCTTCCATTGCGAGCGCCGCCGTTTCGCTTCCTACTCCGACTCCGATCACGCCACCCGTCGTTGATGGGTTGTCGCTTGCCCTTCTACCAATCAGAGTTTGAGGCCTTCGGCTTGTCTTATCTGTGTCCTGGGTTTCCGCCTGGGCGACCTCTCCGGCCGAGTGCACCTCCACCCGGATTTCCTCGCTCACCATCTGCAACTTCTGTTAGCATGGGACACTCAACTATCCTCATCACAGCATATCAACTTACTATGCCGCCAAAGGGCGAAGACTGAATTGCCGCTTCATGAGTTGGGTATGCTGGGGGCGCATCGAAGCTTCCCCCCCCTGGTGACAGGGCGTCGCTGCTGCGGCGTCCTGGCCACAGCTTAAGCGTCGAACTCGATCCATGCGAATTCGTCGCCGATGACGATCGATTCAGCACTGTAGGTATCGGGTTCCCTTCAGAGTCGACGGGGTATGACTGCCCAAGCCATCCAAGCCTGCGCAGAGCGGACGGCAGACGAGACTGTCGCTTGCTCTGCACGGTAGGCTTGGGCTTTTCCAATGGGACGGACTGGATGACAGGCGCCATCTCGCGATGAACTGATTGGGTAAACGCAAGATGCCGAGACGCGTCGCGACCCACGAGTTGGTGGACTTTGAAGAAATTCAACGGGACGAACTCGCATTTGCCACTGGATACGTTGACGTGAATTGGGATCACCAAGCGAAAGGTGACGAGGCTTGTTGGCTGAGGCTGAGACGGAGACCCCTCTACCTCGTTTCCTGGAAGATTGACCACGGTGCTTGTCAAAATAGCCTCGTTGAATACCGAGTCGTTCATCCACGTCCGAAGTGCGTCGATGCTGTCTACCAGCTGTTGTGCGAAGAGAGTCTCTCTGGTGCCCAGATTGCTCAATGATGCCAACCGTCTGCTTACACCGAGCGGTGTTAAGCGGTCAATCTGGCGGAGCAAATCCACATGCCACGGCTCGATACGATCAATGGGCATATGTACGCTGGGAAGCAAGTTCCGAGCACCTTTGCGCACCAAAACATCGAACCCATAACCACCAACACGAGCGCGAATGCCGAAGAAGCCCATGTGGACGCCGGGTTCGAGTTGGCTGTTGTCGTCTGCGTAAGCAGCCATGTTACGCAGTTTTGATTCGAGATCTTGCGACTTGATCTGCATGCTGGACCCGATAATATTACCGACCTGTCGCAGTTCAGCGAAGCGATAGCCAGCTGCCTCGAGTCTTTCGATTTCTCGGTCGGTATGGACGCGGCTTACCAAGAACATAAGCGAGCCGCGACCAAATTCGTGAGGACGACGGCGGCTGAGACCCTTCTCGGCGAGGTCTTCGGCCCTGCCAAATGCTTCAACCATGCGGGCTGTTCCGTCGGGGTTCAAGATCATATCGGATTCTTGAGACGAATCCGCTTCCACTCCCGGCCGTTCCCCTCCTGCCCCTGTTGGCAGAATCTCATCCCACAGAAGACCGACGGAGGTTAAGTGTTCTTTCATCTTCTCAGCCAGGCCGGCGGCGGCAACGCAAAAGAGCTCCCGAAAATCACGTCGTAATTCTCAATCAGCTCGCCGTGCTCGTTGATTAGCTGGATACCAGCTCGAGAGTCGCGGTCCCGGCCTCGACGAGGAAGGTGCGCAAGGTGGTTCATCATTCCGCCAACCAACGTCGAAATACCTGACCAGTTCCTGGATGCTTGAAACATCCACAGAAAAAGAGGGTGGGATATACTGAAGTTGTCGCTAGCGTTCTTCTCCAGGAACGTGTCGGTGATCTTCTCGGTAGGGATTAGCCCGTCGGGGTTGACAAGGATTCGGTTGTGTCTGTCAAAGACGGCAGCTGCAAGCACAACCTGTTGAGCTTTACTCGCATAGCGCCTCATTATCCTGGCTGTGTAAATGGCTGTTCCGCCCATGATGAAGCATGCGCCGATAGACTAGCCACGATGTTAGTGGCGACAAGTCAGCGACAGCAGATTATGTTTGGAAGACCTACCAAGCAAATAACGACGATGACGGTCGTATTGCGAGAAAGCTCGTTGCTGCCGGTGTTGAGACGAACAAGCTGATATTCTGTGCCAGTAGCTGCACACCAATGCATTCCCGAAACAGCACCAGCCAAAACGATGGCGCATGTAGCTCGCTTCCACCAAGAGTTCGTCCATGCCGCGCGAAACACAAAAAAGAGAGACAATGCCACGATACTGGCTGCTACAGCGATGAGAGCTGCACCGATGACGTTTACCGGGTTGTAGATACAGATGTAATTGTCGATGGAGTTATTGCCGAGATAGTGCATCCCACATATGGCGGCACCAGCCAAGACACCTCCGATAGCAACTCGCCACCAAGATACAGTGTTGTTAATACCGACAGCGACGAAAGCAGCGAGAAGCACCGCAATTGGGACGAAGAAGAAAGACAAGGCCGTGAAGCCACTTGAGTAGGCAATTTGCAACTCTGCCTCCCCATCCGCCAAGTCGATTGCTCGGTTTCCGATGAAGTGCTGTCTTTATGTCAGATAGGAATTATTAACCACAACTGGTTTGCGTACCATGCACCAAATTGCAATTCCTCCCATGGTTACGGCAGCGCTGACCAAGAGCAAACTGCGCTGTGTGAGCGAAATAGTGTCGCGATCAAGGGGGTAAAAGCAACGTACTGATTGAACTTTCCTTTGGGCGAAGTTCTTCGATTCAACAACTCAAGCGTTGAGGCAGCACCAATCAAGCTGACGGCGAAGCTCAGTGTAATGAAGCCGCCATTGAAGGCTCGCGGTACGATGTGCCCGTGATACTTGGCGAACAGATCTTCTGTCGTTGCAGACATGTTGGCGACAACAGGCTGGGAGGGTCCACCCAAGGTCGTTTCGTTCTTTAATGTCTCTCTTTGACCGCGACGGGCTATCGGCTCGTTGATATATCCTCCAGCTCGCGTGGCAAGCTCGAGGATGAGCGGCCGTTGACCAACTTAAGGGGGGCTTATGAGCGGCGTGCTTCCTCAGGGAAGACTGCGCGCCTGTCCAAGACATATCAAGGATGCCAGAGTAAGACATAAGTGGCGGTACGGGACCTGCGGACGCTCTGGCGCGACAGTGGATAATCTCACGACGTATCCCCACCCACCATGGAGAATTGTATTCGGAAAAGACAGGCTGGAGGACCTTCTTCACGGCTGCTTGTCTGTACTGGGCGCAGCGGTGATGGCTAGTGTTCAAGCTACGACTTAGTATGCCAGGAGGCACTGGAGTCCTGACCGATGGACCTATACCTCGCCTGGGCAAGGGCCGGGTGTTCCTGAGCTGGTCTGAGCAGATCGACCTCAGAGGATCGGGGGAAAGGCGGTCGCCGGTAAAGGGCAGCGAGCCGATCAAGATCAAAAAAAAAAAAAAAAAAAAGCCTCTTTTCCACCCACTCCTACATCACCAAGGTCGGCGACCCTAGCTATTTCCAAGCTGCTCGGACCTCCCATTCACGGTGACTCGCGGATTCTGACGACTTAGCGCGCGCACGATGGGCTTCTTTTTTTGCGCATAGCGTGATGTTCTTCCGAGACGGCGACAGAGCTGGGTAGGCTGATCCGAAGAAAGAGCTGGTCCTAGCACTTCTCTCACGGCCGGCGCGAAGTGTGACAGAAGAGACGGAGGTTTAGCATCGATGAATCTCCACTCGAGTCCTGTAAGACATGGGAAAAGAAACGGCATCCAGCCGAGCTTGGTTAGGTCAACGCAGGGAAGGACGAGCTTTTCAGCTTACCAGCCCGATGCATGACAATGTCGTAGACATACACAACAGAGAGCCAATCATAACTTGGTGCGTATTGCCACGCACGGCTGGGCTGCGAGATATTACGCCAACATCATACAGGTTGAGAGACCCGCCAGGATCAAGGGAGACCGCTAGTGAAGATTCTTATCCGTCCCTGATTGCTTGCAAAGAAGCGCAGCAGAACCACAGACTCCTCCAACAATGACTTCCACGAGTCTTCAAGAGGCGCGAGCTAATAAACAGCCTCAGCGCCACTATTCAATGCGTTAGGGCAACGGTTGGCTGAGGAATGTTAGTTGGGGCGCCGTTCCATCCCGCACGTCCGAATTCCGAGGCGAGAAACATGTAGGAACGGAGGAAGCCTTTCTGCAGCGACAAACCGCAGTACCTGACGGTCTATTCGTTGAAAGGAATATCGCGGAGGCGTTCGTCTGAATTTTCCCAACCAAGCATTTCGATGCAAATTGGCTGGGACGTTGCGTTACCCCATACCCATACAAATTCGGGTGATGATTGGATGATCTGCGCTCATCCCTGCGGACGAGCACAAGGGGGAATGCAGGGTTGCCGGCATCAGGCTCTATAGAAAACCCCAGCCAAAGAAGTCCCGTTCGTCAGTTTGAGACACGATACTTGGGCGAGAGCTCTCGGTTTCCAGCCGTCAAAGTCGCTTAGTCCGTTTGCGTTTTTTCTTCTTCTTCCTCTTCTTCTTCTTCTTGTCCCACACCTCAGTTGCCGAGCTTCAGCTGGACATTGAGCCTTGCGAGCATGTGGAATTGTGACGACCACCCAAAGATTACGAATATGTCAAAATGACTAGTTTCGATCACATCGTTTCATACATCAAGCCAAGGTGGGGCCAAGATTCCTATGTCTTTCTACGGCACCCTCAAATCTTTCCCACTCTCACGACCAGCCAAGACGCTGAACTCTATTTGTTTCATTTCCGCGATGGAACACCTTCGTGCGGTCTTCGACAGAGATCTCGGCGACCGGCCCCGAAACGATATCTATTTTCTGGTAATACACGGATGCGAATTGGTGTAAGTCATGCGCCAACAAGACGCTAGTGAGCGCCTTGGATGCATACTTGGCTAGCTACATCCTACAAGCTGCGCACAGGGCTGCTGAGGTGCCTGTGAGGTATCCGAGTTCCGCCACAGCATCCAGCCTACAACTAGTTGGCGGGATATCCTGCATACGAGCCTCTCACAGGTTTCGCCAATCATGGACTCGAACCTGATTGGGAGCCCACCACCCCGCTACCACTACACGTTCCTCCGAAAGTTGCAGTTGCATGGCATATGCCAGCTCGTCTCGTTTACCCAACAATCTCTATCAGTGCAGTGACCCAACGCCCCGGACACTCTCGACGCAGACGGTGGCGTGGGCCCATCGCTGAGCTCACTCGCGGGCCATCGCCATCCAGCCAATCCAACTCGAGTTCACCTAGGGCAATTGGGGTTTATTTCTCGTCATGAGTCGGGGAAGAGAGGGAGGGGGGATGCAGAAGTAAGGAGTTGGAAGAAACAAAAATGGTGTTGCGTATCACCAAGCACAATGTCGCTCAAGTGGCATGGTTGTACCAATGTCTCGGCTGCTGGGCTCTCACCCGTCACCACGCAGTTCACACAATTATGGCGACCCCAATATTACGATAGCCGGCAGGATCTTCGACTGTGTTCCACTCTCCTGTGTGGCCTCCATTGTCTGTTTTGCTCCAGTCTGACTGCCAATCTGGACCGAGGACGGGAGCCTTCAAGGCACACAAAGGATATCAGGATGTATCATACAACATGCTAGCTACTTCACATGCTCAAGTAATATATACTCGGCACATCATAATGCTCATCGAATGAGGGTGCACCGAAAGCTGCGACATCATTTTTGCGTGCCGTACAATGCCATTACGGACCTCTCGCCGAGTGGGAGAAGAATCTTTGGCTATCCCAGAGGTAAGATGGTGCCCGTGGCTAACCACATTTGAGCAACGAGAGTTTTCAGCCCCTGAGCTAACGGAAACCCGGCGCCAACCAACAGCGTAGGCGATGTTCTGAAGACGATCATCGGAATACAAACGATTTCTTGCACGAGTTTCCTTTCCAGATCATCATGCGCCAAGTGACAGCCGTCGGCTGCAGAAACGACACGCATGTGGGGTTAGTCTTACCAGGTGAACTTGAGGATTTGTCTCTAGGCTGGGCTGAAGTCTAAGTGGGCTTCAAACTACCCTTGTTCAGATGGAAGTTAACGGAGGTCCTCCACGTATGAAGAAATTCCCGAGAAACGGCTAAAAATACGGAACGACTAGTTCTCAAATGAGTCGGGCAATCCCATTTTCCCTCACCCTGTACATGCAACTTGCTGTCTTTGATGACATCGAGTCCCGAAGCCGAGGCATGGTCCCGTCGTCCAGTAGATCAGCGAGTAATGCGCAGAATGAGTCAGTCAAGCCGAAATATCGATTCATTCATATTATAGAAACCGTGCTGCGGCAGCCTTCCACCTACTAGAGAATACATCACGCCGCCGTTGATGTCGTTCGCTTTCCAAACGCTAATGCTCCCCATCCGCAACAACTCGTGCACCTCCACGAAGTGTCCCTCTTTGATTCTCAACTGTCCTTCTCATACGCCTTCACGTTGGCAGATTGCCTCGGTGCCTTTCTCCTTCTTTTCCTTTGCTGCACCAATATCGTGTGCGAACCGTGGGTGAGTGTTGATGTGGGGCCGATATATCCGGCTAACGGCGGTCCACAGGCGGCCCGGGGGCTTCATCGGAGATAAAAAAATCGCTGGAAGAATGATTGACCGTTGCAGCAACGATAACCGGACTCCCTCCTCCCTCATAACCTGACCGGATGGAGTGGGTAGTGAATCCCAGCGAACGCACCGACCGCGGGGTAGAATTCACCCCTCTGCTACTGTGAAAACATTGCGCATACCACAGGCACAGGGCATGGTGGGGCACTTGATTGCATCGCCGAATCGCTCTTACCCGAACTTGCGTACCGTCAGTACTGTTGTCCAATCTTGCACCCCGCATTGCAAAGCAAACAACAGTCTCTACGGTGGGTAGATATAGAGATTGTGCGAATATCGAGCAGCCGACAGCCTAGTCGGGACAGTCAGTCGTGCAACATCGTCCTCGCTGCGACTACGCCACCCGCCAACCAACTCCAAAAAATGCCTGCGTCAACGGATGTGCCGCCGTCCTTGGCGATCCGCGTCAGTCCGCTCCCGCCCTTCAAGCCCGATCTCTACGAACGCGCATGGTGCTCGGTGCCGCATCCGACGCTGCCTCTTATTGCGACCGCCCACTCCAAATCCGTCACGATCTACTCGCTATCCTCGCTGTCCTCGCACAGCAGCCTTTCTGGCGGCCATACACGCTCTGTTCGTTCAGTTGCCTGGAAGCCCAATCTCCCACCTCACCAGCTCTGCCTAGTCACCGGCAGCTTCGATTCCACTGCTGGCCTGTGGCGATGGGATGGCGAGCTACCTTTTCCCGGCAACAACACTGCCGGCGATTCCCTCGAGATCGATCTTAATTCGTTGCAGCGACCCAACAGCGATGAAAACAGTGAGGATGATGGGGACAAGGACTGGGAGTTCACCCTGGTGCTGGAAGGTCATGATTCAGAGATCAAGGGCGTCTCATTCGCGCCTTCAGGTGCCTACCTCGCCACGTGTAGTAGAGATCAGACTGTGTGGATATGGGAAGATGTGGGCGCTTCCGAGGGGGATGACGAGTGGGAGACGGTTGCCGTGCTCAACGAGCATAACGGAGATATGAAGGGCATCGCATGGTGTCCCGACGTGCCCGGGAGAAACTCGCGGAGAAGGTACAGCGCTGATGTTCTTGCGAGCGCGAGTTACGACAACACGGTCCGAATATGGCGCGAAGATGGCGATGGAGAATGGGTTTGTGTAGCGGTACTGGAGGGCCATGACGGCACCGTTTGGGGTGTGCAGTGGGAACAGAAGCCGAGGGCGGACAATGGATTCCCGAGGCTGATGACCTATTCGGCGGACCAGACCATACGGTTATGGAGTCTACAGGAGGAGGACGGGGAGGACGAGGAGGACCGGGCGGGTATGGATTCGGGTTTCCGTCCAGGCCTTGGGGGAATTCCCAACACCATGCGAAGGTCGCTTCGCGAGGAGTGGGTTTGCGACGCCATCCTTCCAAAGGCGCATACAAGGGACATCTACTCGGTGACATGGAGTGCCGATACAGGATTGATGGCCAGCACTGGCAGTGACGGTGTCATTGCGGTGTACCGGGAGTATGATGGTACAAGGATCGGAACGGGTAACGACGACGAAGAAGCACCTGAGAAAGCCAGAGAGCGACCGGATAAATCAGGGAGGTGGCGGGTGGAGGCGACGGTGCCGAACGCTCATGGTCCATACGAGATCAACCATATTACCTGGTGCAAGAGGTATGATGCGGGATCAGAGAGAAAAGGGGCGGAGGAAATGCTTGTCACAACTGGGGACGAGGGCATGGTGTGTCCCTGGCAGATCATCTGCGAGGACATGAAGCCCAGCTGAAACCCAAACGTCATGATAGAGAGGGATGGAAATCTAAACAAAGGACAGTTTTGAGTCTGAATACGATGACTTGCAAGCTGCAGATGGTGTTGGTGTTGATATTTGCTAAGCCACAACATGATGTGGCAACATTGGTTCGGGCTGTGGCTTGGCGGAACATCCATTGGCCGAGGTGTCTGAGGCCCCTCCCGCCCGTCCTGGCCCTGGGCCCCTGTCACCGGACAGAATCGCTTAGAACTTTTTGGGTCGCGTTGTCGGATAAGGTGCTGAGATGAAGGTCGGGTGGACATAAGGGCGCAAAGCGGCGTGGCGGCGCAAGCGCGCAGTTCAGCAACTTGGTTGGGGCAGTGCTAAGCTGTCGTCACCAGCCCGTGATCTCAGGTAGGCAGTGAAACAGGGTCTTCTTCAGCGCGTCTGTTACTCTGACTTCAGTAACTTCAGGCGGCTCTCGTCCACCTCCCTCCACCTCCTACCTTAGTATACCTACCTTAGAATCTAAACGGTCCCGTCGGCTTCATTTCAAAACCTGGACCTAGACCTGGGCCTTACCTTGAGATACCTACCTACATTGCCTGCTAGACTCTCGGGGCCATCCAATTGCAGCGCCAATACGTGCAGCCAATATCCATCCATACCTTACACTTCAACACCGCACGAATATGTACGAATAGGTACCTAAAGAAGGTACCTTGCTGCAACGCACCGCACCGCACAGCACCGCACCCGCCCTCCAACCGTCCCCGCCGTTCTTTGCACCCAACACCACCTTCACTCGACCCTCGACAACTTCCACACTCCCTTCTTGCCGCCTCACCGACTACTATTCCTCTCCGTTCGCCTACGACCAGACGACGCCGTCTCCCTCTCTGATGGCAGGGCCGACCTCGCCGGGCACAGAAGGCCCCACGTTTGCCCCGCCCCATCTCCCTGCTGGCTGGATCGCCCAGTGGGATGGCTCAAGCAAGAAGTACTACTTCGTGCAGCTTTCCACCGGTGTCTCGCAGTGGGAGGTTCCGACCGACGCCGCTCCGACAGGCACAACTCCTGCTCAACCCTCTGATCATCCGTACGGCGTTCCTCAACCCGAACTCATCACCCATCCCGACGGCAGCCAGACCGTGCGACACGCCGATGGCACCTTGGAACCCGTCAACCCTCCCATGCCACCCGACAATACAAACACGAGAGGTCTCGATGGCCCAACGGGCGACCGTGGCCTAGGTGTACGTCTGCCCGTCATCCCTGTCGTCTTTAAGATCTTATGCTCGCCTCCTTGCGTCTTCTTTGTTGTTACGTTTCTCTACCCACCTCATGCTGACCTGCCGTCTGTCCACAGAGCATGGCTATGAACGCGCTGCTTGGCAAGACTTCCAGCCACAACAACTCATCAGGCTCCCATGGGAATTCTTCAAGTCCTCTCGGTGGCCTTGCAAGTCAGCTAATCAGTGGAATTGGAGGTCATGGAAATAACAATGCCAACACTAGTAGCGGGGGAAAGAGCTCTTTGGGCAAACTCGGAGGTGCACTTGCTTCCAGTTTCCTCAACAAACCGCAACAGCAACAGCAGCAACAGCAGCAACAGGGGCAACAAGGCCATCAAGGACAGCAGCAAAACTACCACGGTAGCCAGTCTACAGGACAGCAGCAGCATGGAGGTCTCGCAGGTTCTCTCATGGGCGGTGTCGCCAATATGTTTGGTGGTAACAAGCCAGCTCACGGCGTAAGTTCCATAGCGCGTGAAGACGCCCATGTGACATGACTGATCTTCTTTTCAGAGTAACGATTACGGATATTCCAACAGCGCCTCTGGCGGCGGCGGCAGCGGCGGCGGCGGTTACTCAGGCCAGGCTCCTCCTACCTCTTACCAGCCGTCGGGCTCGACGCATACCCAGCACTCATCCCCACCAGCAGGCGCCTCTTCCTACCACTCGCCCGCTTCCAACCAGGGCCATAACCAGCAGTCGTATCCTCCGCCGCCGAACCAAGCCCAAAACCACCACCAGTCATTTCCTCCACCGCCTAACCAGTACTCCACGCCGAGCCAGGGCCAGACGCATCACAACACCGCTTATGGGGCACCGCCTCAGCAATCTCATAATCAGTACCCTCCTCCGCCTTCTGGCGGACCCCCTTCATCATATGGCCAGCAGTCCAGTTACGCCGCTCAGTCTAACCAACAACAGCAACAGCAGTATAGCGGATATAACCCAGCAACCTACAGTGGTGGGACTCCCCAAAGCTCCCAGCCCGGTGGCTACCCAAGCCAACCCTCATATGCCGGCAATTCTTCTCAGCAGGGTGGCTACAGTAACCACTACTGAGTGCTACCGGGGATAGACTGTTTCATGGCCACCCAGGAGCGCGACATGACATGAAGTTGCATTCTGTGCCTTTTCACGCCCAAGAACGCGCTTCTTGCTGTCCGTTCCAGCAAGTTCGTCGGCTAGGAGATTTGCACGGCAGGCCAAAGACAGAAACCAACCAGAGATTGTATCGTCTCGCTTTTTGAGGCTGACTCTGTCGAGACGAGAGCGAGGAGAAGTCTGGAGGCCATGAAGCAAACTGGTGCGGTCCCGATTTGTAGACAGTCGAAGTTTGTCGTTAGTACTCCTTTCATTTTGAGCAAGACATAAATGCATGGAGAGGGTGATGGGTTGCGGTAGTCTCGTGCTTATATGTTTTTCTTCCTTTCGGGCTTGCCTTCAGTGGCAAGTACTGGCTGAATCCAAATAAGAATGACCCTAGATAGAAACCAGGCCATGACGGACACCCCAAATATGTAGAAAACGGTCGGAATCAGTGACCTCGGTAAAACATTTAGTAGAAACGGATCGAGTATGAGGTCGGCACGAACATGTTTGACATGAGCCATGAGCGTGACGTTGTCTGTGTAGTAATCCGCCGCAGCCAAGATCCTAAGGAAAAAAAGTGAAGTTTCATGCCCCACGAGCGTTGAGTACGAGGCCGAAGAGCTGTCCGCCTCATGGTGCGTGATGCGCGAGGAAGCATATTTCGCAAGGGAAGAGATGAGCTCGGGGCTATCCCAAACAACGGGCAGCTCAAACAAGTCGAGGGTAAAAGCTGTAGGTTGCTACGTGGTCGTCAGCGCTGAGATGATGATGAATAGGGTGTGAAGCATCTTACAGTAGCCGCCCAGCACACTCTCAGCTCATACCGCTGGTCTTGTGTGAGGTTCTTGAGTAGCAGCCAGGTTGCGCTCCCGAAGGGAGACGCAGGGGTCGGGAAAGAAGCTGGCAGATCAACCCTCTTGGACCAATGGCCTGGTGTGAGGACGTCTAGACGGAGCTCGCCGAGTGTTGGCGATGTACTCGGGACATTGATGGTCTCTGGCGCTTGGAAAACAACCTTCTCAGTATTCGCACCAGCGAAGTTGGGGAACATGGCCATAGAAAGGCCATGTAGCGGGGAGAGCCGCATGTGACGCGCGCGGCACAGAGCCCAAAGGGTGCTGTGGACTTAGGTGAAGCAGATTGCAGTCGGAATATTCTCGTGGTGCAGAAATCAGGGGCAGAGGCGGCATATGTCTTGGTCGTTGGTAATCAGCAAGTCCGTCTTTTAAAGCTATTTGATGAGGTGTTGGAGAGAAGTGTCTATGGAGATGACGAAAGGTTGTTGTTGTTGTTGTTGTTGTTGTTGTTGTTGTTGTTGTTGCCGCCGCCCGCCGCCGCGACGGTTCTTAGATGGGACCGTTTCCACTGTCCGTTCCGTGTGCCGACTGCGGTGCACACATATACCGCTCACATATGGATGTTAGATACCTATGTCTCTTGCGGCACCCCGTGAACTACTTGGGGCAAGGAGAGCGCCTGAAATTGCATCTGACATAGACTCGGCAGAAGGAAATGATGCCTCGCTGGCTCCGTCTTTCGACTGTGTCGGCTGTCAATGTATTGTGATCTAAGGAACCTCACCTACCAAAGGTAGTAGGCAGGGAAAAGCGTAATTTGCCGAGTCCATCGTCTGTGTCCGTGCTCGAGCTCTGCCTTTGTCAGGCCCGATGGAAGGCTGTTTCATCGGCTCGGGGGATCTTCAACGGGAGCTTCTTCGTGCGTACCTAGGTATGTGCATACCCTTTCCTGCCCTCTCTCTCTCTCTCTCTTTCCCCCTCTCTCATGTCCCGCCTGTTGCCTTTATGCTCGCACGACTGCTGCTTCCATAAAGCGCCGCAGGCTCCTACCTAGACACAAATAGATACCTACCTTACCTCAGGTGAGGAAAGTAAGATATTCACCTACCTAGTACTCAGGTAAGCAAGCAACCTGGAAGACAACCACCTACTGCATAGTATGTTTTTGTAAGGCACCTCATCTTAGGCGAGACAGCTGTGCACACTCAAGCTACCTTAGGTACCTGCAGGCTAAAAGGAAAGGAATTGTCACCGGCGGTGACCTTTCCCAGCGAAGTGCGGTGTATCCGTACTGGGCTTGGGCCCAGGGTCCTTGCTCACCTGTCAATCCAATCACTAACTGGCCTGTACCTGCCAGAAGATCTCCACCATGGGGCCAATAGGCAAGGCCCCACGCCCAGGGACGGCCGCGAGTCGATGCGGCTATTGGCCAGTCGTCCTTTGGACGGTTGTCTGAGAGAGACGTGGACAGACGCGCTTACCAATTTGGGGAGGCTCATATCAACAAAAACTGTAGCACGGCCCCTGTTGCGCACCAAATTTCCCACCCCACCCCGACTTTGACCACCTGAGGAACCCAGTCAAGCGTGGGACTCCAGCAGCACCACCAAAACGAGGAGCACGAGCCCGGCACCTAGCACAACCTATTATTCTTTCCCTTGTACTTGCCAGGCCTAACCTAACCTTTTCAACCTCCTGTCGACATCCTCTCGCGATAGCTGCAAAAACAACTTTTTTTGCGCTTGCTCGACACTCCCGACGCTCCTGATCCTGCTCCCTACCTCTACTCTCAGTCGCTTGTCTCATTTTCCTCCCGTCGCCGCAATCATGCGTGAGGTCATTAGCATCAACGGTAAGTTGCCGCCTGTTTTTTGTTTTGATCTCCCCCGACCCCACGCGTCGGTTGTCTTCACCGCATCCTCGCTCCCGTTTCCTTCGCAAGCTGCCTTCCGGTCGCTGATATCGCCTGTCACGATCATCTTATTCTGCTACTTGAAAACACAATATTTGCTAACTCCTCTCCCTATAGTCGGTCAGGCTGGTTGCCAGATTGCCAACTCCTGCTGGGAGGTACGTTTGGACTTTTGCTGATTCCGTTCCGCCGTGCCGCCGAGTCAACTCGCGGTACGAAGCTCTGCTGGCCCAATCACCGGCCATGCTCAACAATGACCTGCTTCTCCATGCGTCTGATGGCTGACCTTGATTCCTTCTGCAGCTCTACTGTCTCGAGCACGGTATCCAGGTATGTTGGCAGCCCGCCGCTCCTATCCAGCCCACAGAATACTGACCCGATGCCCTTCCCAGCCCGATGGATACTTGACCGAGGAGCGTAAGCAGGCCGATCCCGATCATGGCTTCAGCACCTTCTTCTCCGAGACCGGTATGCTTCGCCCCGAAGTATCCTCGCCTTCGCCGTGAGTGCTGACCAACTCTTTTAGGCCAGGGCAAGTATGTCCCTCGCGCCATCTACTGCGATCTTGAGCCCAATGTTGTCGACGAGGTCCGCACCGGCCCCTACCGCGGCCTCTTCCACCCCGAGCACATGATCACCGGCAAGGAGGATGCCTCCAACAACTACGCTCGTGGCCATTACACCGTTGGCAAGGAGCTTATCGATCAGGTTCTCGACAAGGTCCGCCGTGTCGCCGACAACTGCGTTGGCCTTCAGGGCTTCCTCGTCTTCCACTCCTTCGGTGGCGGTACTGGCTCTGGTTTCGGCGCTCTCCTGATGGAGCGTCTGTCCGTCGACTATGGCAAGAAGAGCAAGCTCGAGTTCTGTGTCTACCCCGCCCCTCAGACCGCTACCTCCGTTGTCGAGCCTTACAACTCTATCCTCACCACCCACACCACCCTCGAGCACTCTGACTGCTCCTTCATGGTCGACAACGAGGCCATCTACGATATTTGCCGTCGCAACCTGGGTCTTGAGCGCCCTAACTACGAGAACCTCAACCGCCTGATTGCCCAGGGTAAGTCTTGAGATAGGATCGTGCAATATGGGAGCTTGCATCTGACTTTCACATAGTTGTGTCGTCCATTACCGCTTCCCTCCGTTTCGATGGCTCCCTGAACGTCGACTTGAACGAGTTCCAGACCAACCTTGTGCCCTACCCTCGCATCCACTTCCCTCTGGTTGCTTACGCGCCCATGATCTCTGCCGCGAAGGCCGCCCACGAGGCCAACTCTGTCCAGGATGACCATGTCTTGCTTCGAGCCCAACAACCAGATGGTCAAGTGCGACCCCCGTCACGGCAAGTACATGGCAACTTGCTTGCTGTACCGTGGGGATGTCGTCCCCAACGATGCCCACGCCGCTGTCGCTACCCTCAAGACCAAGCGTACCATCCAGTTCGTTGATTGGTGCCCCACTGGTTTCAAGCTTGGTATCTGCTACCAGGCTCCTCAGATGGTGCCCAACGGCGACCTCGCCAAGGTCAGCCGCGCTGTGTAAGTCACATCCTCATCCCTCCATGCCTAGCGCCGTGACAGTCTGCTGACGATGCGAATAGCTGCATGCTCTCCAACACAACCGCGATTGCAGAGGCCTGGTCGGCCCTGTCGACCAAGTTCGATCTCATGTACTCCAAGCGTGCCTTCGTCCACTGGTACGTTGGCGAAGGTATGGAGGAGGGCGAGTTCTCTGAGGCTCGTGAGGATCTTGCTGCCCTCGAGCGTGATTATGAGGAGGTTGCGGCCGACTCTCTTGAGGGTGAGGAGGGCCTTGAGGCAGAGTACTGAGATGTGTATATCTAGGCGTTTGGATGCGGAAGAAGTCGCCCTCCATTCTTCTCAGGGTGAAGGCTCTGTTGCCATGGGTCTTTGCACTTGATCAATCCGTTGAGCCAGTGGCGGGCGTGTTTACTTCAGTTGTTAGAGTGAGAAAAGAATAGCCAACTTTAATGCTACCGAGGATAAATAAACTGGGCTCCGTAGGCTAAATGACACCTGGTCTCAGTCAGCAGACCAAATGCATCCTTTTGCAGGTCTGCATTGTGCATTGTGTATTATGCATACGTATGCTGTTGTGCATGTATTTTAAAGATAAAAGCTGCACAGTGCAAGGTGTGCAAAGTCTCTTTCAGGCAGATGTAATGATTTCAACTGTGAAATGAGACTGATGGCGCGGAGCGGGCCTTTCGGATGTTCAAGCAACCTCAGATATCCGTATGTGCCTCACAGCTACCCACCACACTCAGAGCTGCAACAAGACAGTACGTGGAGTGCCCAAGCTTTATTATGGGGCGTGCTCATTACACCTTCCAGTGTCGCACAGGTGACTGAACAGGACTAGGCAGGTACGTACTTGTTTGTGTAAGGAACCTACCTACCTAGGCAGCCTGCCAGTTACTAACTAGCCCGACGACCTTTGAACCAACCTGAACCCCCCAGCCAGTCCACGGTCCACAGTTCACAGTCCACGAACAGCATCAACACAAGCCACCTCCTCTCCTTCCAAGGCCGATCCTTTGGGACTGAAGGGCTGCCCGGGCTATCATCTGTGTACAAGGTATGATCCTGCTGTCCATCTCCCTCAGTAGCAACACTTTACCTGCTGTGAAATCTAACCTACTGTTTAGCGATCGCTAGACATACACTTCTTTCACCCCAGCCCCCCCAGAGGCTGCCGTAACAAATCAACGAACAACTTCACCTCTAGATACACTTCGAAACAGCCCATCTTGGTTGCAAACACCGCTCCCAAAGCAGGAAATCTACGTCGCCATCATGTCTGCTGATGGTGTCGATGCGGGTAAGTGGACTATCTCGATGGTGACAGCGTGTCGCGCGGAGACGGGCCAGATGCTGACGACATTTGTGTCTCACAGCCGTGCCGAATCTAAACCTCAACGCCGAGGAGAAGCGCCTGTACGGTCAGCTCTTCCGCCAGGCTGACTCGGATAGCGTTGGTGTTGTAACCGGAGAGACGGCAGTGAAGTTCTTCGAGAAAACAAGACTCGATTCGAGAATACTGGGAGAGGTGAGGGCCGATTGATACTTGCTCCCCACCACAGCCCGAATCCAGCGCAAGTCGCTAACGACAAACACGATAGATATGGCAGGTCGCAGACAAGGAAAACCGAGGCTTCCTGACTCCCGCCGGCTTCGGTCTGGTGCTGCGGCTCATTGGTCATGCCCAGGCTGGACGAGAACCGACGCCTGAGTTGGCCCTACAGCAGGGACCACTACCGCGCTTCGATGGCTTGCCCCCTCCCGCAGGTCCTCTTGCATCTCCCACTCCTCCCCCTGCCACTGCTCTTCAGGCGCAAGGCACCGGAGGAGGCCCCATCCGAATCCCTCCTCTGACCCCTGAGAAGGTCAACCAGTATGCCGGCTTATTCGAGCGCCAGCCGCTTCAAGCTGGCAATCTGCTTCCCGGTGACCAGGCCAAATCTATCTTTGAAAAGTCGGGCTTGCCGAACGAGGTGCTGGGTAGAATCTGGCAGTTGGCGGATACCGAGCAGCGCGGAGCCTTGGTTCTGACAGAATTCGTAATCGCTATGCATTTGCTTACGTCGATGAAGACGGGCGCGCTAAGAGGTCTTCCCAATATTCTCCCCGCCGCCCTCTACGAAGCTGCGACCCGTCGTGGACCTGCCGCGCCTCGTCAATCGCCTACGGGCACCGGCCCCATATCTGCAATCCCCCGTCAACTGAGTGGTTCGGCCCAGTTTCGCGCAGGCAGCCCTCTTGGCCGGCCACCGATTACCGCCCAGACGACTGGTACTCCGGGAAGCGACTGGCTCATCACACCGGCTGACAAGGCTCGGTTTGACGCGCTTTACAGTGACCTTGACAAGTCCCAAAAGGGATTCATCACCGGCGAAGAGGCTGTCCCCTTTCTAAGCCAATCCAATCTCCCCGAGGATGCTCTGGCCCAGATCTGGGACCTCTCAGACATCAACTCAGAGGGTCGACTGAACCGGGATACCTTTGCAGTTGCGATGTATCTGATCCGCCAGCAAAGGAGCAGACGAGATGGCTCGACTGCTCTGCCAACAGCGCTTCCTCCTAGCCTGATTCCTCCCAGCTTCCGAACCCAGACGCGACCTACAACGTCGGGCTCACCATTTGACGCGCCGCCTCAGCCCCAGGCCCAACCACCGGCCCCGGCCCCGGCTCCTCCGAAGTCTGCCCTTGATGACTTGTTTGGCCTAGACACCCCGCCCGCCCCGGCACCCGCCCAAGTTGCTCTTTCTACTGGCGGATCAACAGCCAATGACCCGTTTGGGTCTGGTTCGGCGGTCCTGGCGCCATCTTCCCCCATCCGGCCCTCTCCCACCGGCAACCAGTTCAAGCCTTTTGTGCCGTCCTCTTCTTTTGGCCGCGGCCTCACAGCGCAGCCTACAGGAGAGTCGAATTCTGGAAAGCCCTCCGCTGCGTCCGCAGCTGAAGATCTTCTCGGCGATGGTGACCCTGAAGTTAGCAAAAAGCTTACGAACGAGACTGCTGAGTTGGCGAATCTGTCTAACCAGGTCGGCTCGCTTTCCAAGCAAATGCAGGAGGTTCAGGGCCAGCGTACCTCCACACAGAATGATCTTAACCAAGCCAATTCGCAGAAGAAGAATTTCGAGCAACGGCTGGCTCAACTCCGCACAATGTACGAGAAAGAAGCAAAGGACGTTGAGGCGTTGCAGGTGCAGCTCAACATGTCGAGAAACGAAACAAAGAAGCTCCAAGCTGAGTGTATGACGCTGGATGGGACTTACAGAGACCTGCAGAACCAGCACCAGCAAGTTTTGGCTGGATTGCAGGCTGACCAGCAAGACAATGCCAATCTCAAGGAGAAAATCCGCGCTATCAATACAGAGATCGCCCAGTTGAAGCCTCAGATTGAGAAGCTCAAATCTGAAGCCCGACAGCAGAAAGGACTCGTCGCTATAAACAAGAAACAGCTGGTTACGAATGAGGGTGAGCGCGACAAGCTTCAGTCTGAGGTCGCTGATCTCTCTAAGAGCAACGAGGACTTATATCGACAAATCAACACCAGCTCCCCAGTGGCAACATCTGCTCAAGTTGCAAGCCCTGCGCCCTCGACCGCGAGCGGAAATAACCCCTTCTTCCGTAGAACAGGAAGTACTGACATCATGGGCACCTTTACCTCGCCGCCGCCAGCCAAGCCCTTCAGCGGCGATAAGTCTTTCGACGATGTCTTTGGCCCGGCGTTCCCTCCTCCCACATCGACAAGCACACCACCACCTGCGCCATCGTTCAAGCCCCAGCACACGGGGGCATCGACTGTCAGCTTGGGCTCGTACTCAAATCCCCCTGTCCCCACATCACCCAATGCCAGCCGTCAGACTACTCTCACAAGTGAACCTCCCGCCCCGCCTGAGTCACGACAGATTAGCTCGGGCTTCCTTCCGTTCCCGGAGGCCTCTGAATCCCTTACGTCTTCTCGGGCCGCGTCACCCCCTGCCTCTCGTGCCGATGGGTCTGGAGACACTCCCACCGCGACCTCATTGCCCGGGGCATTCCCCGTCGAGCCTACAACAACTGGACAGAGCACCGCCTCGACGTCTACCGCAAGCAACGCGGAGCCTGCGGCTCAAGGTGGTGCACAGCCGTCAAGTGAGGACGCGGCAGCTGGAACTGAAGTCAGTACAGTCGACGCATCGAACTCAGACCCATTCGCGGCAATGGATCAGAACAAGGCCAAGGCTGACTTCGACAATGCTTTTGCAAGCTTCACAAACGCACAAAAGAGCTCAGACAAGCCTAGTGCTGACGGCACCAAATCCTTTGCGGCATTCGATTCTGAATTCCCTCCAATTTCCGAGCTTGACCGCGACGAAGACGAATCTGATAGTGCAAGCGAGCGTGGCGGTTTCGACGATGACTTCGCACCAGCGTCTCCTCAAGCCAAGAAGGTCGAAGATCCCAAGGATGCCAGGTCCCCTCCACCGACGGCTACTGCTGTTGCTTCTGCTCCCACGGTCGAAAGCTCTGCGCCCACTGCATCATCTACCGAACCCCAAGCCGCCCCCGTTGTTACCTCCACAGCCCCAGAGGCCCCGGCGACATCGGATGCGGAAGCTATTGTTGAGACGGCAGCTCCTGCCACCACCGCTGCACAACCTTCCGCCGCACCCAAGCCGCAGTCCTCGTTTGATGATCTCGACGATGATTTCGAGGGTCTCGAGGATGCCAAGGAAGGCTCTGCCGATGATGACTTCCAGACAATCTCCAGATCTGGTCTCGATGACTTCAACCCTGTCTTCGACAGTAGCCCCCCTCCAAGCCAGGTCAAGACAGAATCAACTGCTTTTGGGCACGAAAGCAGTTACGACTTTGGAGCTGTATCCCCTAATCCTGCCCCGGGCAGCACTAACGGTGCGGGGACCAAGAGTGCGACGGTGCCGGATGCGCAGGACTGGGACGCCATTTTTGCTAGCCTTGACTCTCCCAGTGCCGCCAACGCAGACAAGGGTGCAGAAGTCCCTCCAGCGACTTCAGACTCCCGACCTGCACCTGGCCGTGCTTTGACCCGAGAGGGGGAGCATGACGACCCCATCTTGAAGAACCTGACTAGCATGGGCTACTCGAGAGAAGATTCCCTTCTCGCACTCGAGAAGTATGATTACAACCTGGAGAGGGTAGGTCCATAGTCACAGAAACTCGTTCCACATATTCCGCTGCTGACCCTCTAACAGGCCGCCAACTTCCTTGCCAACCAGTCATAAACCTGGTCTGCAAGTGTTGAGGGCACAAAAGGCACAACTGAATTTCCTCATGGGAGGCAAAGTGGCATTAAATCGACGATAGCAGGCATTTCATTTCTCCCCCTTTTCACTTGGTCTACAAGAGATACCTTCGTGTTCGGAAGTTGTTAAACTTCCATTCCCGCCATGTCCCTCGCGTCTCGTGATCAGAGCACGTTGGACCTCGGCACCTAATATGTATGTATGTAGGATATACATGTTTGACTCAACGCTCACAATACTTGGTTGGCCCTCTTGATTTTTGTTCTAAGCTTGCATGTAGTCATAGTGAGTGAGTCTGGATGCCAAACATATAATATCGAAGAGTGGTAGATTCCATGTGTAAACTGCCCATAGCTCGAGCATGTATGTGTCTAGGTAGTCCGTCAAATTTGAAGATGGTGAGCCAATTTACATGTCAGATCAGAGAGAAGACTCCCAGGTCTACTGAGCAAGCAATATTCCCAGCTGAGTGAGGTACCAGCTTTAGGTCAGTGTTCAACACTGCTTGCTGATGTACGGACATTTCGAAATCTTGCACACGGTCCCTTTACAAGGGCCAACATAGACCACGACACTTACAGGACCGTCAAAGTGGTTGCAGCAGGACTGAGTTTCTCGGAGTAAAGGCATATTTCAACCACTGGTACCTCATGTTCCCCCTTCCGATACCTCCAGCAGACGTAGTCTGGGTTGTCGTCTTCGTCAAGTCCAGCAGTTGTCTTGACTGTCATTATCATCTAACCAAACCCTCGTTGGGCGGCTTCATCCTCATCTCTCGAGGATGCGAATCCCCAGTATCATTCCTTTTTCGCTCTTTCCACCAGCCTGACTGGCCGCCTCAGCGCACCTCTGCCTGCCTGACAACAATCATACGTGCAACCCGCATGGTTGGATCACTTGACCTTGCTCATGATTGTCTCTGGACCCCTGACTACATCGATCTGCGCGGCCCGTCCCTTAACGGCGTTGAGCATGCTCCTTTCAAAGTCATCGCGCGACCGCAGTACTGCCTCAACCCACGTCATCTGCAAATCCCAGTAAGCCATCTTGAAGCCCTCAAACGTGTCCGGGAGCGCATCTTTCTCGACGGTAAGCAGCTGCAGAAAGTACTCGGTGACACGCCACGTCTGCTTGACGGAGTTACCGACGTCCGGATTAGGAAGGGCGCCAAAGTACTCAAATGCTGTCGAAATGTCGTTGAACAGCTTGTCCTGGAAGGGGTCGGTGCGGCGAAACTTGGCTCCTTTGTTACGAACTGACGTTAAGTAGCGGACGAGCAACTCGTCGGCGAAAATCTCTGTGAAGATGTCGACAAGAGAGTGGTGCAGAACTTGGCTATAGTCGTTGACGTATTCCTCAAATGTCACCACCATCTGTTTCATGGCTGTGCTTGTGTACCACTTCGATGTGTAGAAGTCGGGCATGACCAACTTGAAGTCGACGGAGAAAATCAGCTGAACAAACTTGGTGATGCACCACGTGCTGAAATCCACATAACCATCCCGCAGCAGCTCAACCTCGCCCTCGGCGCGCTCCATGTACGCCGGCGATACGAGGGGCTCGAACTTTTGCTTGAAATTGGACAGGTACGCCAGTCTGCCCTCTTCCTCATTGTCGTCAACGCAGGCAATTTGGTCGTTTGCCGTGGCCACAAGCCAATCTTGAAGAGGCTGGAAACCTTCGAGCTCGGGCATCTTCCCAGTCTCATATCTGATGGCCTCTTCGTCGAGCATCTTCTGCCACGACTGCTGTCTGCCACGTAATCGCAGAAACATGGCGTCGATGACACCCTCTATGACATCCATACGCTTCGAGTTGGCAGCAGCATCAATCTGCTCACGCAGCATACGCCACATATCGACAAGGTTCTTGGTTCGGAAGTAGCCATACTCATCCTGATCCAGGTTAGAACCTTCAACATTGCGCTCGGCGAAGTCCTTGAGCTCTGCATTGAATATCCGTTCGATCCATTCATCCAGGAACTTGATGATGAGCTGGCGGAAGTCGCGCACCAGTTCCGTTTCTCTTGAGTCAATGACATGGGGCGCTAGGTCCTCTTGCTTGAATCCCAGCTTCTTCATCTTTTTATGATACTTGTCGGGCCAGTTGATGATCTCCAGGGTATTGGCAGAACTAGAGTCTGGGTCGTCGATCATTCCCACCAAGAAGTCGTGCATTGTTTGGTGGTAGATGTCGCCATAGGTCTTGAGAATCTTCCATTTCTTAGGCATCAAGGGGGTCATGCCCATCTTAACAGCGTTGAGGTCGTTGAAGTACCATTTGAGAATCTTATCCAGTGCCGAAGGGTCATCCAAGAATTCGCCTCTTGCCTCCGCGAACTGCCCCTCAACACTGATCTTGATAGCCTGTGTGAATTTGTCCTTGTAACCTCGGACCTTTTTTGCACCGTCGGTTATACTCTGGAACCTTGTCGCCATCTCCTTGTGGTCTCTCAACGCTTCTTGCAGTGCCAGCACTCGTTGATCGCTCTTCTCTTCCGCCTCAATCACGACAGCAAAGCGTACCACCAGGCCATTATTGTCATTAACAACCAAATTGATAAGGTTTAGAGCCAAGATGCCGATATGCTCATCAAACCAGTCGATCATGGTATCCAGTCTCTGAAAGTAGTCCTCGAGTGTTGACTCCAGACTTGGGTCCTCCGCTCTTTGGATTTGCTCCATGGCATCATCTCGAATATTCCTCAGTTGTGTCAGTTCGTAGTGTATCGGCAAGAGGTTAGGCATGTTCTCCTTGTCGCTTTCATCCTCGCTCAACATTCGCTCGACGATCTCTAGGCGCTCGTTGAAAGTCTCCAGGTTCTTGCGCATGGCCTCGACAGCGCCGAAATTGCGATGTGCCTGAGACACCAAGTTGATGCTGGCGAAATCCTTGATCATGTTCTGCGACTCTGAACACAGGCGGTCGATCTTGATCATTTCCTCCTTGATCTGCTGCACAGTCTTCTGCCCGTCCGTTAGGCCGGTCATGCCTGACTGTGTCGTCTCCAGCTGCTCGCGAAGGCCGCCACGGAGTTGTGAGTCGACAGCAGCCTTCTTTCGAGAAAATTCCTGCTTCAGTCCGGCGATCTTGTCGAGGTCATCGGGATGACGGAGGAGCTCCGCGAGCTTTGGTACGGGCGCATCCATAGTGAACTATATTGGTAGTTGACTAGGGTCGGCAGGTCAATAGGGGCTCTTGAGAGTCGTCAATCGATCGGTCAGATAATTACTCGTTCGTGCGATCGGAGGAAGGAGACTCGGGTGATTATGCTGCTCCCATAATCGTTTCGTGGTGACGATAGGTTATGGAAATCATGGTATTGCGCACCGCAGCTTGGGATTCGTGTACATGCATGGATTGCCAGGTAGGAAGGGGGCAGCGGAAGTGGGTCAGGAACGACCAAAGATGGGAATAAGCATCAGGGTCCGTGCGCAGGACGCAGGACTCACTCGAGTAATCATGCTACGTCTTGCTAAATGGTTGTCTTGCATTTATTTTGCGATCTGCTAAATCATCATTTCATATATCTAGAAACCAATATACCATGATTGGACGGAGCAATGTCCGCTTAAACGCTACACTGCAGAACAAGAATGCAAAAACGCGGAGCCAAAGCTGGAAACGGACCTGAAAGATCAGTTACTCTATCATTGACTTGCCAATCTCACTCTGCCAGCCCTCAGCTCGCTCGAATCCATTGGAATGAGTCTGGTAGTCCATCAACGCCTGGTAAACCTCAGCCTTGGAGCTAAGAACAAATGGTCCATACTGAACAACCTCCTGATCAAGGGGCGTGCCAGCGATAAGCACAAGGCGAGCGTCCTTCTCTGCGCTCGCATCAACCTCTACATTAATCACTTCCCCGTCTAGCTCAAACACGACATTGTGGAATTGGTCGACCACACGCTGCTGATCTCCTGTTCCGAAAATGCTCTGTCCGTCAAGCGTGTACGCGAAGGCATTCCAACCCTTGGGCAGAGGCTGTGCGACTTTACCACCAGGCTTGATGTTGATGTCTAGAATCCAGACCGGCGTGTAGGCGAGATCGCGCACCGAGTCGACGCCGTGGCTCTGGCCGGAGATGACCTTGATGTGGACTTTGCCATCATCGACGTCGACGGTGGGAATCTCTTTGGCGCGCAGATCGCGATAGCGCGGCTCACAGGACTTCAGATGTTTGGGCAGGTCAACCCAAAGCTGGAGGCCGACATTGGCACTGCCATCCGGATTCTGCTTGGGCATCTCGGCATGCATTATGCCTCGACCCGCTGTCATAAATTGAAGGTCGCCCGTCTCAATGGTGCCCTTGTTACCGGCAAAATCCTCGTGGTCGACTCCGCCATGGAGCAGATAGGTGATGGTCTCCTGGCCTCTGTGAGGGTGGTCGGGGAAGCCCGCACCTGGGGAGATACGGAAATGGTCTTTTTTTCAATAAGCATATTTTTCTTTTCTTTTTTGGCCTGGTTGGGACGAGATATTGCGAAAGACCTACTCACCAAGCATTAAAAATGGAGACAAGTTTCGCAGCTGGGGCGTCCCGATTGACCGGCGGACACGGGCGCCGGCACCTTCCGCTTGCTCAACGGCCAGAAAGACCTTGCGAATTGCACGGGGGATGGACATGTCGCTCGCGTACAGGTGATGGTCTGTTTGTGGCTCTGGGGTCCGGTTTTCTCTTCTGGATGCGGAAGATGTCAGGTTGAAGAACTTCTCGGCGGTAACGAGTGCAACGTTGCGTAAGTCTTGTTTAAAGAGAACAATCGATGCGATTCCCACGATGATGGACAAGAAAATCGAGAAGGACTTCATTGACGAGAAGCACGCGCGGTATTTGTGCAGAAAATTGGAATTGTTTTCGGCAACGTCTGGGTTGGGCAACCGGAGGACAGGTGAATAAGACATCTGTAATCTAGAAGCGCGATTGGCAAATGGCATACAAATCTACACTCCCCCCTTTCAGGTCTATTTCTTTCGCCCTTTTCTCTTTCTCTCCACCTGAGGCAGGTTACCTAGCATCGTGACTGTGTCCATAGCCACATTCTGGTAAGCAACTAGGCTTAGTCAAATTTACATCAGCAATTATCAGTATGGGACTTGCTGACACAATCAAGTCGTCGCCGTGCGCTATGACGTTGATGGCCGGAGGCACCGAGCTAGGTTTTGCTTTAGGGAAATCCACCCTGGCCCAATCAGCAGGCGGCAATTCTCCCCATTTTCCCCTCCAGCTGCTTGCTGCTCGTAATTGATCCGATCTCACGTCAAAATTGAGTTGCTGAGAACAAGCTATGATACCTTACAGTAAACTCATATCCTGAACGTGGATTTGAGACAGGAGAACAGGAAGCTTTACATACAGCACTGTCAAGTTATGGCATCGCGCTCATGCCTGTCTGTTGTCTTAGTGTACTTCCGTGACCAAGTCGTGCCTTGTCTCTCCTTTCCTACCCCTTCCTATACATTTCGCCCTGTTCTCCTCCCTCCGATATCCAAGTCCTCTTTAACCGGCGTGGCGGCGACCCAAGTGTCACCCGGCTCGTTCCTGGACGTACAGCTTTGAACTACGGCACATGCAATCACGCCACCAGAAATTTAGTGGATTTAATCATCGCAGCTCACGAGAGCATGCAGGTCAAGAGAAACACGCACATCTATTAATTTTGGGTCTCATCTCATTCCATATCCAACTCCAGAACTGACGAAGCCTCTCGCCCCCGTCGCACTCCTGTGACCAATTAGAGGCCCACGCAAGCTCCGTTGTAAGGGCACCACCACCCTACCTCCAACGGAACCCATCCATGTTGAGATAGATTCCGCAATCAGTTGGTCCCAAGACATGAGGACTGGGGTGACACGCAGCAAGGCTTCCGTCTCGTACACCAACATGGGAAACAAACATAAGAGAACCGAACATGACAGGTACAAATAAAAGCTCTTTATCCGAGGTATAAATTCCGTTCCTTGCTGTATGTCGTTGAAGCGTCCGCCATCATGACTGCGATACAAGAATCAAGGATAATTCGAGTCGCATGAGAAGGGTATATGAAGTGGAGGGAAGGGAACTAGCCGGCGGTACGAATGCCAGTACAGATACAGGCTTAGTTGTTGACCTTCTCGTTCACAACGTCCTTGGCCTCCTCCTTCTTGTAGTGCATGACGTCTCCAACCCAGATGATGATTTCGCTAGTGGTGATGAGGGTGGTGCTGACGATGGCCTTTCCGTAGGTCACCAGGTTCTCGCCACCAACCTTCTTCTTCTCCTGAGCATACGTCTTGAAGACGTGGTCCTTGGCCTCGAAGCCGGTACGAATCGGCAAGGCGATGATGCCCTTTGCCCCAGCATAAAGTTCCTCGGTGGGCTTCTTGATGACGGGGACGCGCTCCTCGACCTTGGTCAGAGTCTGGTCGCCAAGGGCGTCGGCCTTCTCCGCATAAGGGCGCAGGTAACCCCAGGGACGGGCCAGGTAGGGGAGGAGAGGGGCGGCAAAGGTCTGGTAGGCAGAGTCACCGATGGCGATCGACTTCTTGCCCAAAGAGTTGTTCCTGAAGGCGACAACGCCGTCGTGGATCACGGGAATGTCCAGCAGGTGCTATGTCATTGGGTCAGCGCCGACAGTACAAAGCTTCGGTTCTGCTGCGAAGCGTCTTACCTGAGCAGTGGCTGAGTTAACAGCCGGGAGGTCACCGTTGACTTGGGCCATTTTGGACATGTAGGCGAGGGTAGAATTAGGCGAGGCTTGTGAGGTGGAAGGCACGTTGGTGTTCGTGGAGCTGGCGGCTGTTTGATGCTGAGAGCGGCAGGACAAGGCAACTGTCGAGGTCGGAGTCAAGTCGATTGAAGCTCGACGGTCAAGGAGTCGTAGATGTGAGCAGGTGGTTGATAGAGCAAGAGTGCAGAGCGGAGCAGATGTTGAGAAAGAAGTTTGGAAAAAGGAAAGGACGGTCAGAAGGTTTTGGGTGTTGGGAGGGGGAGAGGGAAGTGAGTTGGAGGGAGTAGGCAGAGCTAAAAGGGAGGGAACAGCTGGAACGAGAAGACGAGCTTGTCTGCAATGGACGGGATGGGATGGGATGGGATGGGACGGGATGCAATGGGTGGTGACGAGGTTGACGCCACAGACGGGCATGGACAGAAATGAAAAAGTAAAGTAAGGTATTTATCTACCTAGATAGTACCATTGCATGTCAGTAACGAGGCATGTCTGGGCTGGCCTTGCTTGAACCCCTTAGAAGTTAGGATGCAGACTAGGTAGAGCTAGAGGGAGAGCGATTAGCATGTGCTTTCCATCCACCATCACGCCGTGTCGCGACCATGTCAAAGGCTGAGGGAAAGGAAAACCAACGAGACGCGCAGGAATGCCACTGGTGGCGGGGCTTGGACCAAGTATCCCTACCCGCGAGGTACATTGGATGCACTGGTTCAGAACATGCATCTCCACGTCCCTCCACACGGCCGCATGCCAGCGGGAGATGGTGCTGCTGCTGTAGCACCATCAGGAACGGTCGTTCCTCGAGATTGAAGCTTCCCTTCCCTCCTGTGTGCGAATTCCTTTTTCCGTGTCTCGAACGTCGTCGCCCCTGCGAAGATCTGTCTTCGGTATTCGTCCCTTGCCCTTCTCCCTCTGCCTTCCCAGCGTTCCTCTATGCCATCGTTCTTTCGTTGACCGGCAGTGGAGCCAAAAGTTCCAGCCACAGACCTGCGCATGGTAAGGTTAGGTAAGGTGTGGTGAGGTAGCCGAATCGCGGGCCTTATTTCGCACGCTCTCTCTCTCTATCTCTCTCTTACCCTCGTATGACATACGGCAGCCCCGTTTCGGAGCTGGTCACTGCAGAATACAATGCAAGAAGGTGAGGTACGGCTTGGTCATTGGTACACTCGTCCATCAGAAGCAAGAGCAGCATCAACGCAGTCTCGATGCATCCCTATCATGACCCCGGGCTTTTGACATGTGAAAGTGGTTTGTTGCCCCGCCCGCTGGTGGTCGAGCTGCGCAAGAAATCGGAGGGGAAAAGAGGGGCGTGGCGGCGGTATCGGTAATGTGCCCGGTTCCCTTAGGTCTCTTTCTCGTCCTTCTCGTGATGATTTGTCCATGGATCGCACCTCAATGCTTATCTAGGTCTGCAATGTGAATAAAACCTCTAGTTTCCCACTCGCTGATGGTCGAGTCACTGCTCAACACGTATGCTTGGCCGTGCCTTATCTGCCAGTCCTGGGAGCAGTTGTCGATCTGTGTCCCGAGGAGCGGGCTGCTGCTCGGGCTTTGGTCTGTGTGGGCTGAGAGCATGACAGGTGGTAGGTACCTAAGGTAGGCACCTAGGTAACTGAAAGGTTGCATCCGTGTGCTACCTTAGCTACCCACCTTAGGTAGGTACCTTAGGTACACTAGGCACGCCGCGCTTGGGGCTGGTGATGGCGGGGGCACTGAGGTGAGCTGATGCGCTGCTACTGTCCTGCAATACCTACCTACCTAGGTAGGTACGCTGTGGCTGAGGCGTCCGTCCCGGTACCTTTCCCCGGGGAGGCACAGTACCTTGATCCAATTGGCCCGCCGTGAGTGACCTTATCACTTTACATTTCTCAAACTTAATCACGGGGAAATTCCAAGCCAACGGCTGGGCTGGGCCGCGCTACTCTACAATAGCGTGATACTGGAGAGGCGTTACCTCGATCACGAGGTGTTAGAGTGAGGTAATTCGCATGTACCGTGATACCTGCCGCTCGGTGTCTCTGGCTTGCGACCTTTCGACCTTTTGACATTTGCCTGCTGTACTTACGTATGCAGCCGGTAGATTGCCATTCTTGACGAAAGGTACGCACTGAGGACGCCATGAAGCCACGGCCCTCATTCTGCGGCTATTTCTCTCTCTCTCTCTCTCCTTTTCGTCGTTCATATTTACATCCTCTTTTGAGCGGAACACTCCGCCGAGCTATCAGTCCAAAGAGATTGGGTATAATATCCGTCGCATATCTTTCATTTCATTTCCCTCCTCCCTCACAAGCCTTCCCGTGCTGTCCCTGACCAGGAACTCAGCCTCACGAGCCTCGGACTTTGATGCTGCAGGTTCCTTTGCGCCCAATTGGATCCATCAATGGTCGTCGAACCGGTGCATGCCATTGGCCCCGCCTCGTCCGCCCACAGCGATGAATCTGTTCGTCTTCGCCACGCAATACAATCGGACAATTCTGCCGTGGCACCTTCGCCCATATTCACATGTCAGACATCGCTCAACATAAAGTATCCTGCGAGTTTGCTCCAGACTGCCTACGGCGTACTCAACAGCGGATTCCTCGCACCACAATGCCTCTCATGGATGTAGCATGCTTCTCTTCAATCGTGACCTGCTGGACGGCACAGAGAACATTGTCGTTTATCTTCCATCAACAACTCGGACTTTGATGTCGCCTCTTGCGCTGCCGACCTCTTTCCACGGTTTCACTCCTCTGTCGTCAATGTGGATGCGACGGCCTGTATGGATGAGCTGGTGAGCTGTGCGAGACGCATAGTAATCTACTGCGGCCTTCCCCTCCCACCTCCACTATCCCTCAACACGTACGCCGCCGCTTTGGCTCCCGCGACCAGAGCCGGAAAGGCCAAAAAAAGGGGGGCGGACGCAAAAGTCCTTGCGTCCTGCGCAACCGCCCAGCGAAAGCGGGGTTTTAGCCGTGTGCCATTTCCTCTCCAGAATCAGTTTCTTCTTCTGTGACCAATGATTAGGATGTTGTCACACAAGAAAGAAAAAACTTGCTAGCAACTGGTTGGAATGTCGCCATTCTCATGAGCGTGACAAAAGACCCCACTGACCGGTTCTCCACCCCAAGACCGTACTAAATTTCGGGTCAGCAGCCCGGGCTGCCGTTATGCCCGGCGAAAGAAAGAAGCATACGTCGGTATGGAGTCATTGCCGCCGTCCTCATGGGCCGCCGCTCCCACCGAGAGGACGGCGCAATGCGGCGAACAGCCCCCACTCGCTCTACCGTTCCGCTGCCGCCCCGGAGGGTGCTCGGTCGGCATCCCGGAGGCTCACCATCTGGTCTGCCAATAGGTGACAGACCAAAGAGAGGAAAAGACCGTTTACCCATTCGTAGAAGGTACACAACTTGCTTACCGGGCAGCCAGCGCATCGACAAAGAATTGAACCCTCATACACCCTCGGAGAAACCCGCGCTACTGTCCAAGATGTCGACGACGTGGGAGGGAATCGGTGTCCCTGTTGGCCTGAAAGTGGCCCTTGCAGCGCAGGCGATGAGCTGAGGGCTAAGTCAATGGCTCCTTACTGGGACGAGTGCTTAGAATCGAAATAGTTTCTACACGACCATGTGCTGACGCGTTGGTCCCCGCAACCTTACAGGGCGAGCTGCGGCACATGGGCCGCAAGGCATTCTACGCCGCCGGGGAAATCGGCGCTGCTCATCTTCGGGACGGCAGAGCAAACCTGCCCGGCTACGGTGCCGTGCCAGACTTGCCCGGCAACGCTGGGGAAACAGCCGTAGTTCTCCCGCTTTTCCATCATTCCCGGACGTACAATACAACCCTTGAAAGTTTGTACCCTTCTCTACCCGAGGCCGAGGATGAGATGTTCTTCGCCGCATTTCCTCGGGTCGAGCACCTGGGATGACTCGGCAGCATTCGTTGCTGTGAAGCTCCAGCAAGTTGGTCTCAATGCTTTCGCCATGCAGCTTCGTCATGTACAGGGTGATTGGATTCGCAGGTGTCATGGAGCTGATGTGCAAGATTTATATACAGCAAATGAAACCTATCTACTATTAGAGAAGATTAGGGATACTTCATAGAAAGCCCGACCTCAGATAAAGGTACTATAGCACGGGCAGCGCCCGAGGATGCATGCGGGTCAACAACTAATCTTGCGAATCATTCAGTCAAACAACGATCAGGGCTTCGGGACTGGCGCTCAGATCGTGACAGGGTCTAGCCCGCGACACTTGGGCCACAAAGTCACAGTGCCGGTGACACCGTACACATCCAGATCACTCTGCATGGATAAAGCAAGCAAACAGAGACGATGGGTCAGAATGCCTGGGGAGTGAGCACGAAGGACGACCAACTGCACCGACCTTTCGGCCTGGCTTCACGCAGATCTGTATTCGTGTATCCGAATATGTGCGGATATGTGCAATGCGTTCCAGCAATAAGGCACGGCACCAAGGCCAAATGCCACAGTCCCACGTCCAAGATTCGGAAGGGTGATGGAATTGGGACTCAGCCCCGGGCCGTTGGGGGAGGGGGGTTTGGCTTCTTTTCCTGCGGAG
Source organism: Colletotrichum camelliae (assembly GCA_018853505.1). Taxonomy (NCBI): domain Eukaryota; kingdom Fungi; phylum Ascomycota; class Sordariomycetes; order Glomerellales; family Glomerellaceae; genus Colletotrichum; species Colletotrichum camelliae. Next base: position 4,874,017 of record JAELVL010000002.1, on the reverse strand, counting down.
CATTATTACAGAAGAACTGGTTTGATACGTATACTACCTACCTACCGGGAGAGGTATCCAAAGCTGCCTTGTACTCCGCGTCTTCAACCCAGAACATCGGGTCAAAGCGCTGTTTGGTGGCACTCGTTCTTTGTCAGCAAGTCGGACCGCGGTCGTTCATCACCCAGCGCTACTAGACTTGCGACAGGTTGTATAGGTTGGTGTTGGGACTGTCGCCCACAGTCCGAACCTAAGGATTCACTGACATCGCCAACAAACAGACTTGACACCCCCTGCTGACATACTGTCTGCGGTGCTGCCAGTCGAACGGATTCGACGGATGTTTCGGTACCCAACACCTTATCTAAATAAAGTAGGGAGCATCTTTCCACTCTGCAAAAGATTGGACGACTCAAGGTGAGCCAGGCTTGCTTTGGTTCTGGCAACGATCGCCAGTCAGTGGACAGGCTAGCAATCTACGTATACTACCTATGTAGGCAAGGTAGGTAGGTAAGGTAAGAGGACCTAGGTAAGCATCGGCGTTGAAGCTCGGGGGTTTTGTCGCGTGAATCCATCGCCATTTGTCTTATTTATTTTCTCCTCTGTGGCTTCATGTTCCTGGGACGGCCCCTGATGAAGTCCTCGACGAACTTGTGAAGTGCGTCAGGGTGGGAGGCGTCCGGGTGTGGGAGGGAAAGGGTGGGTTCCATTTACTTAGTTCTAGTGCCACAGATTATCGCACTATGTACGCAGTACTGCATAGTACGCCTGGCTGCTCGTGTGTGTCATGGCTTGCGTCGGGGATGACCAGCTTCTTTATCGGTCGCACAGTAATCGGCAGCGATGTGAGCCGGGTCGAGGGTCACCACAAGACGCGACGACACGGATCTGTCCCCTCCCCAAACACTTAAGCCTCCGTTTGTGGGATGCGATGCAGAAGCGGCGATCCGGGTTCGTCGCAGTTCCTGGGTTGTGCCCTCACGCGCAGGAGCGGGCTTCAGGGACAAGCCGGTTTGCACACCTTACTTACCTAACCGTGGTAGATATGGCAGCATGGTTGGCATTGTATCGGGAGCGGGCGATGGAGATGGGGGCTTGAGCGCGCTTCGGCAGATGATGTATTCTGAGCCTGAATTCGTCATCCATCAGGAGGTGCAAGTCGGAAGGTTACATTGTTGCGCGTATTCAACATTTTGGATGACCGTGACCCTGTTCATAGAGAAGAAGGAGGGGAAAAGAATCGAAAGATGGGTGACGATTCCGTCCCAAGTCTGGAAGGCGTTCGTTCCTGCGAAGGTTGGAAGCGCTCCGTACCGTCGAACGCCTTCGCCTTCAATGGCGTCCATGTGTGAGAAACGGACAGGTCAGATGGGCCTACGGATGTTCGTACGTCGAATGCTAGGGAAGGGCAATCAAGGACCAAAACAGACAGCCGCAATCATTTTAGGCCCAATATTCGGGCACAGATGTGACCAAGAGACGACAGAATTTCCAAACGAGACTGGTAATTTCCCTCGTCAGGCGTGGTGGGCGGGGCTCAAATTTGGGAGGGCGACCAGGGGATGGCCCTGCAAGTGATGGTCCACTACCGTACCTACCCTACCGGGTTACCAACCTACCTTAGCTTGACGAGATGGAGGGGCCCCTGCGTCAGCAAGTGGGTGGTGTACGGAATACATGCTTGTATCTCCAAGTCGTGGAGCGTGTTTCTTTCTCTCATCGGGACCAACGGGCGGCGGACGGGACGGCAAATATGGCGAGACAGAGACAGAGACAGAGACACAAAGACAAGGTGGGACTGGAAAACGACACCGTCGACACGACAGAGTCCGTTTCAACGGACCTTTTGGCAGTTGGGATGCGAATCTATGTCTGTGCCGGTGCCTCCTCCACTACTGCACTTTACTCCAGGCCAGACCAAGTCCGTGCGGGCGCGGCTTTGTTCTCCTTGAGGAGAAAGTCGAGTCTACGAGGTAAGGCCGGTCCCGATGGTCGTTGCTTATGTCCCGTCCTTGCAGATCGACTGTCGCCTTCAAACGAATCACCAAACGGGTTTTCCTTTGAAGCTATATCACATCGCCGTGTTCGCGGCCCAGACCCAAACACTAGGGCGATGCGGAACAGTCTCAAGTCACACACTCCCGCCCAGGTTGCAACAGCAAGAGTCAAGGCCGTTACTTGCCTGGTCAGGAACATGACGGTTCCCTCCCCTGTTACAAGGTTACTTGGCTACAATTGGCCTGCAAGCTTGTCACCCTAGCACCCAAGGTAGCCCGGTGCCCTGAGCATCCCCCTTCTCCTGGAGCTGCATACTGCCCCCTGCACACCCGTCGTCCCCAATCCTCTCAATCCTCTGTGCTGCTGTGGCCCCTCCACTCTCGTCTTCTCTCTTCTGTGCCTGCTGTTTCCGTATGTACGACACCTACGGATACCTCCTGCATGCTTACAGCTGCAGTTGGCTCCAGCCCAGACCTTAATTCCCCGGCACGCCGTCTGTCACTTCACAATGGAATGGTACCTTGCCTGAGGTGAGGTACCTTGGGTGCGCTACCTACTCACCTTCACCTGCTGGGCCCATCCCTCTTACTTGTCGTTCACCTCATCTACCTACCTGCACCTAGGGAGGTGCTTGGTCCCCCTCTTAGCCTGCCCGCCAGTGGCACACCCTCGCCTTCTTACCCTCTGCATCTCCACGCCCACGCCCACGCCCTCGCCTTCCCCCAAACACGTCCTAACTTGACACCCCCCCGGCCAATCCTCTCCTTTTACCTGAACCGCCTCTTCTTGTCTCGTCTCCAATTTCTTCCCATTCTTCCTCTCTCCTTCCCTCCCTTCTCTCTTGTTTCTCTTCTCCCCCACCTGTCACCGAGCAGTCAGTCAGTCAAGCAACCTGTCTGTGCCCGAGCCTCAACTCTTGCTCGACCAAACCAGACAATTGTTGTTGCTGTACACTCGGCCTCTTCGAATGGCGGCCCTCTGAGCAACACCCATCTTGCACCCGACTCCTTCCTTAATGAGAGCTTGCTCTCCTGGTAGCTTGATCGTCCTCTAGTTCCGCGGTCCCGAATATCCTTCTTGCGCATTTACTTCAGCACGCTGGACACGTTGTTGTGGCGACCCGGATTGCCACCCGCTAGATCGCATTCCCAGTCCCTCACCCGTCGATATCCTCCACGATAATACTCGAAATGGCGCCTTCATTGAACGCACATTCGTCCTTCACCCGGCCTCGGACCGGCGACCGTGATGGTCGGCCCGTCACCCGCGACCAGGCCGACAACAACCTCATTATTCCGAGCCGCACATCCTCCCTCCACTCGCGTATCACCCAGCCGATTCCCTCAACCTTAAACGCAAAGCCCCAGCAGCGAACGCCCAAGACCCTGACTCACGCATACATGGTCTGCGGTGTTGGCAGAGAGCCTTCGCAATGGGTGAAGGCTCCTGCCCCTGCTCAGGGCAAGATAGGTCATATGAAGGGCGCAGTTGGACAGTTTTGGCTGCCCGAGATCCTTGGAAGCAGTCCTAGACTGGAGCAAGACAACGAGATCGCCCGGTCGTTGCACGCTGCCATGCGGGTAAGTCGCCGTTCGCGACCCTGGTTGCATGAAGTTTGTTGTGGCTTACGCGAAGCAGGCTTGCTTTCCCCACGATGTTGAGATTTGCACCGGCCGCAGTCAGCCTCACTGCGTTCATCATGCATTCGTCCTGCAGCAAGACTCTTCCCATACGCTATACGGCATCTGCCTTCGTGTGTGGTCCAGAGCCGACGAGAAAAGAGCAGAGACAATTCGGGATCTGCGCAAGAGGACCGAACCCGACTACTACGACAACCCAGATGAGACTTACTGGATTCCCTACTGCCTGTCCTTCCTGTCTCGGTACCCGCTCTACAATCTCCTCGGGGACTATCTGCGTGGCATGTGGATCCACTGGAACAAGGCTACCAACCTTTCATGCCGAAGAGGTCTCGCGCATTCTGAGCTTCCCTGCTCCGAGACTGAACGACTTGGTTCGAATCGACATGAAGGATTATGCTTTGTGCTACCAGTTCCCTTCGTCGCCGACTGGCTTCCAGAACTTCGCGATGTGGCCATTGTTTTGCTGTTTATCCATCCCGAACATCGTTGGCGTTGTTGAGGCTGCCATCTCACCCACTCGCCGCATTATTTTTGTCAGCCACTATCCTGCGATGCTCACCATGGCCGCAGAGACTGTCCGATATTGCGTTCGCGTCTACGAGTGGAGTGGTCTTTACGTTCCTGTTGTGCACGCGCGCCATGCCAAGGATCTAGTCCAGGAACCTGGCCCGTACATCCTCGGTATCACTGCTGAGTGTCGTTCTCTCTTTACTGCACCGACGGACGCATTGGTCGTCGATCTTGACCGCAACTTTGTTCTCACATCCAGCCCTCCGACCGCATTGAACCCTGGTCAGCGCAACAAGTTTGTGACCCGCCTCACTCAATCCCTCAACGGCGATGTCACACCATCTGGCGTACCCCCGCATCTCCGATCAGCTTACGGAGGAGGAAAGTTGGTCCCGGCTGGCCAAATCATCGTTATGCGTGGCGAAGTTGAGTCGATCCAGGACCCCGAATGGTGGAACCAGGACGCGGTTATGACGGTCATGGATCACGTTTGCGAGAAGATGGGTCGAAACACTGGCATCAAGGCCGTCTTCGGTGGCTCCGTTAAGAAGCCTCTGATGACCAAGGTTTCCATGAGACACCTGAACGAAATAGTTCGGGAGAGGAACCAGTACTCCCGTGATGCTCTTGAGGCCTGGCAGGATTTCATCAACCTCAAGGGCCGCATGGATACCGAGCTAAACAAGGTCACGAAGCGCAACAACTATCTCAATGAAGAACTGGAGAGCTGGAAACAGCAGGTGAGTTGAATTACTGAATCATTGACGATACGCACATGCTGACTGTTTACAGTTTCTCAAGTTCCAGGCCTTCGCCGAGCAGCTTACCAAGGAGACGCAGGATCTCAAGGTCAAGATCGAAACTCACAAGAGGGAGAACAGACGCCTTGCCGGTCTCATCGACCAGCAGAAAGACGACAACTCGCGTCTCAACGTCCGCCTTGGTGCCACCGAGAAACAGCGTGATGATGCTTTGGAGGCTTTGGTTCTTCAGCAAGAGATTGCTGAGGAGCTCGAGCGAGAGCGTAAGCGCAACAAAAAAGAGCTTGCTGCTCTTCAGCACACCAACGTCACTATCCTCAGGCAGCGTGATGAGGCTCGCCGCGTTGTGCTCCACCTACGCAGTCTTATTGGCGGCCAGAGCCATCACATGGAGCATCTCGTACAGTCTCTCACCAAGCCTGATGATTTGGAGCGCGAGATTGAGGAGGGCTACGACCCTGAGGAGGCCGATGGTGAGGCGCCCAGAGATGCCGATGCCAACCAGGCGCGCCTTCTCTCTGCTGCTGCACAGGCCAACAAAAGACTCTCAACATCTAGCTTCAAGGATGTAGCCGATCGCCATTTGAAGGATAAAACGGACGCGATCGCGCACATCATCAGAAACATTGCCGAGCAGTGTCAGGCAGCTGTTGAAGGTCTCCAGTTGGCCCAGGACGCTGAGATTGACGAACGTGCCGCCAAACTTCGCGCCCAGCGCCGTCGCAGCAATCTCTCCGCCGCCGGCCAGAGTGACGATGGCCATGACACGCAGTCAAATGCCACGTCTGAAATGGGTGAGGATAGCCTCTTGCATCCTGTGTCTGGCAGGACATCTAGCATCCCACCCACCCCCGATCTAGTTCCCAACAGGAGCAGCACGGCGATGTCCTTCGCTTCTAGCGCTGCCACCCCTGAGCGGTCAAGTCAGCAGTACATGATCCGGGATGACATCCCAACGAAAATCGTCGAGGACGATGAGGACTTCGAGGAAGAGCGCAGCGAGTCCGAATCCATGCCGCCACCACACGGCGTCGTTGGCAAGCATAATGACGGACTTATCCACCGGCCGTCGGGCGCCCGCATCAGCGCTCTGGGTGGCACCCGCTGATGAGAAAACTATTTAACCCCATGGGGCGCAATTCATCTGCGAGAGGGGAATAATAAGCGGCTTGGGGCGGGGGATGGATTGTTTTCCTCCTCTCCCCAAGTCGACGGGGAGGATGATTTACCGACTGTGCATATACCTTTTTTGCCTTATACCTTTTTGCGACTGGCCATCGTGGACAAGACTTTCTCAGTGTCCGGCGTTAGATTTGATGTTTTCTATGTTTTATTTGAGGAGACAAGTGCTGCCGCGTTTTACTGAGTTTTCTCTTTCTTTTACGGGTTAACCGACAGTGTTCGCTGGAGGACGGGTCACATGTTCACACGATGTTTTATCATCTGTAGGCGATGAGGGTAGATACTTCAACTTAGTTCAGTTCTTGTCACTCCCTACCTAAGATTCAATCCAGCGATTGTCAATGGACCACTTCTGCTACCATGATAAGCAACTTATCAGCAAGTGATGATGATTATATTCACAATGATATGTGTACGGAGGGGACAAAATGCGATGTTTTTGGTGGTTGCTATCCTGCAAAATGAACTCATTAGGCCCTGCCAGTATCCGCATCGGTCGCACGTTTGTTTGTAACCCTCTCTGCCTGAATCGCTTCGTTATTTTTAAGACAAAAGAATATTCTCCATAGAAATAAAGTAAATACTAAATAGAGATGGTCTATTAACGAGGTACTACGCTTGCAAAAGTTTGAGGGGTCGATTATACATGATGACCTTGGAAACATGGCAGCTGAAGTCCTTGGCCGTCCATATTGGAAGGTTTACCCCTGAGCGTCTTATCGGCAAACATAATCTCAGATAAGCTAATAATAACAACAGGGTGGTTTGGGTGGGTGGGGCTGGGGGGAGAAAAAACTAGCTGACAGGCGACTGACGGCAGGCGACTGACATCAGCTGGCTAGCTAGTCAGTCCATGTCAAAGATTGCATCACGTTAAACTCCCACAAGCATTGGAACCCAAACAGGCCTTCGGCTTGGGAAGAATTTATCAACTGCAGGCGTCTGGTTCCCACTTCCGGTGATCGAATCGTCCTCCCGAAAGTCGCGGGTATGGCCGATCCTCTCCTCACAAGCCTTTGCGCCATCTGCCACGTCAACCCTCCAAAGTACAAGTGCCCTCGATGCACTATCCAGACATGTTCAGCGGGCTGTAATAAGCGGCACAAGACATGGTACTCGTGCAATGGCATTCGCGACGCCACCGCCTACATCCCTCCCTCGAAGCTCAAAACTCCCGCGGGTATCGATCACGACTACAACTTTTTATCGAGCATTGAGCGCGCCGTTCAGCGATCCGAGAAGGAGATTATTGAGGAGCGCCGGCTTCTTCGTCCCGAGGATTTGCGTCCTCTCGAGGTCAGAAGCGTCAAGTGGAAGACGGGCAAGGACGGACGAAAGAGGAGGGTACTTGTGACGGAGTTGCTGCGTGGTGACAATGCTGGCATTTCGGGTTCCAAGAGTGCGGAGGTGCTGTCTTCTCCGGCTTTCAGGAAGAGGCTGGGCAAGTTTGCCATCCTTCTGAGGCGTGCGCCCATGGGCATGATGAGGCAGAAGGAGAACGGCACAACATTCAGCAAGGCCTCAGGTCGGATCAACTGGCAGGTTGAGTGGTGGCTTGTGCAATCCAAGACCAAGGAAAGGAGGGAAATATCGCCGCAGCAAGGAGAGATGGGCGCCAAGAGGATCATGGCCAAGGCATTCGACGACACACCACTATACAAGGCCTTCATTGCAGGCCAGGAGAATTCTGACGACGAACTCACGAGGAAGGAGGAGGTGGCGATGCAGCAGCAACAGCAACAACAACAAAAACAAAAACATCAAGACACCGGCCAAGATGTTGACGAGATTCGAGAGGCGAATTCGAGTGGCCGCGCTAAAAAGCGTCGCAAGTACCCTCATAAGCCTGGTCAGTCGATGGCCACAGCTCAAGATACGGAGACGGGCGCCTGGCATCCGGGGAGATACTTCTTGCAGGACCCTCGCGTTGGTATCTGGGCGCCTTACACGGGAGTTTCCGCCTTCACTGGCACAACTGAAGAGGAGGAGGCGCAGAAAAGGAGGTACAGCTTCTTCCTCGTAGGAACGACCTCCGCGAGCGCAGCTGCCGCAGGGCAAACGGTGGTTCACAGTGTCGACGCGACGCTTCCACTAGGCGAAGCTCTCCGCGATATGACAGTTCTCGAATTCCCTACCGTACGTTGTCGAAACAGGGCATCACTGCCCTCGTCATTGATATCGGAACACAAGCCTGTCCGTCTCACTCCAAAACGGAAGCAGAACGACCAGCCCTCGGCAGGAAGGGCGGCAAGGGCCACAAGAGGATACGACGTAAGCTGGAGGAGGGTGAGTTGCCTAGCAACGAGGACGATGACCACGAGAGCGATGATGTGGGTGCTGGGGGGAGGATGGATGCCTTGACAAATATCATTGCCGAGGAAAGTCTCGGCGAGGACGACGACGACGGGACTGCGACGAGCAGCTCGGGGTCCGATTCGGATGAAGATGACAATGTGAGTGCCAGCCTTGCGGCCAAGTTGGCCTTGTTACAAAAGAAATAGTCATCTGCTGTGTATAGTATGCAGCTTAACATTCAAAATACACTGGATGTCGTTCGGCCTCTTGAACAAGTCATCGTTTAAATCTTCAAGTGGCGACAAACCAAATAGCCAACTCCTACAAGATGATATCGTTTCACCTAATTGAGCCCACCTGATGAGAGGTTCCGAACGTTGACAGTCTTGGATGTTGTCGCATAGTTTATTACGGGGGCGTCCCTACACTGTAATTCTCACTCGAGTGATCCACCACCATCGATCACTTACGGATGGGCGAGTCGAACACCACCGGCTAGTGAGCCTACGCAGCCTACAAATCGATACCCGCCCATTACACCATTAAATCCTTGGTAAAAGAAAACCGTGTGTATCATGCATCATCCATTGATTGCCATCTCAAAACGAAGACGGAAAATCACTCATCATGCCTGTCCCCCCTCCCAGGAAATCCCATCCCCAACGTTTTTCTCCATCTGGCCTTTCCATCCCTATCTACCAAAGATGTACCCGACGCAGCCGTGTCAGGTTCAAACCTGGTAACAAAGTAGGAATGATCCGAATGTCGAGCAAGATTGAGGGACCAGGCGGGTATTTGCGGTTAATATGCGCGCATCGCAACCGAAGAGCAAGAAAAGTGGCCAAATACATCCAAGCAGAACACATTAGATGAGCATGGCAGCAACACCGGCGGCAGCCAGAATGCCAGCAGCGGATCCGACAGTCTGCTTGGGAGCCTGAATAGGTGAATAGGCTGTTAGTAACTGCGGCCAGCTTGCAAGGGAAGGAAACGAGTACTCACAAGACCGGTGGATGTGGCGCTGGCGGCGCTGCCAGTCTCGGACTGAGTCTCCTGCTGGGTAGCAGTCGCAGACGCAGTCTCGCTCACCTCAGAGGGGGCGGTGGTGACATCAGTCTCACCAGTGAGAATGGTGGTGGGACCGACAGTCGAGAGAATGGTGCTGTCGCCGTTGGTGATGGTGCTAACAACAGGCGAAGCGACAGACGACTGGGGAAGGCCAGTGGCACCGGGAACTCCGCCGACGCCGAGGAGAGTAGTCTCACCAGTGCTGGTGAAGGTGGACTCGCCGCTGGTGACGACAGTAGTGAAGGTAGAAGTCAAGACAGGGCTGGGGGCCACCGTCTGGCCACCGCCAGTGCCGACAGAGGGGGCAATGGTGGTCTCTCCGATGAGGGTTGAGAAGGTGCTGCCACCAGAGGTGATGACCGAGAAGATGGTAGAGACGATGGGGGAAGCGATGACCGTCTCAGTGCCAGTGGGCTTGGTGACAGTGGCCTCAGGAGTGGCAGTGATAGCGACTCCAGCCTCTGGGAGAAGATTAGTGTGCGTGCCATGGCACTGTGCTTGGTAGGTAGACACTCACGACGGCAGATCTCAACACCGTACTCAATGGCCTGCTTGGCGACGGCATCATCACCGCAAGACTGGTAAGAGCAGTCGCGGATACCGTAAGTGAAGTCCACGTTGCGGCAAAGGCAGGCCTTGTCGTCGGCGACGCAGCCGAGAGACTGAGCCTTACCCAGCATGCTCTCAATGCACTTGTTCTATGTCATCGTTAGACAACTCAAATACCTGAGAAGTATGGGAACTCCACCGTGGAGGTGTTGGAAGGAAATTGATGCCCGATCGCAACAAGCGCATTGTCGGCAAGCATCAAAATGCTTTTTAGTAGACAATTTCGAATGCAGCCGGAAAAGCATCCGCGATAATCAAGGGCAATCAGATGAAGGTACTTACACCGCACTCAGGAAGGTTGTTGCCCTGGGCCACAACGAAGGAGGCCAGGAGCAGGCCAGAGCCAACATACTTGACAGAGTACTTCATTGTGATTGACTGTCGGGTTGGTGAATTCTGTAGTCTAGGGCGTGTGAGTTTCAGGAGACAACAAATTTTCGTCAGGTGAAAGGCCTATGCAAGCAAGTTAGAGATAGTCACACCACACAAGAAAGCAACGACAAAAGAACGTGATGAGGCACAAGGCCAGGTAGTGATTGATCTTTTGATGGAGCGTAGGGGAAGAACAATACCTGTTGGTGAATAGTGTTGACTTGGACGAGTGGGCAGCTTGTGAAGATTTTGCGGGTGAGATTGCGCGGGTGAGAGTGTGAGGTGGAGGTAGAAGAAGGAGAAAGTTGGTGGGTGATGGAGGGAAGAAAAGGTAAAGAGGTTGCTGCCAGGAGGTGGCAGGGGAAATGAGGGTGTTACTTCAATTAGGGAAGCTGCAACTGGAGGCAGGTGCAGTGTGACGGGAAGGAGGGAGATCAGTAGGCCACAAACTGCACAAGAGCACTGTGGGCAGGTAAGTGTTGCAAGTCCACTTCTTGAGCCACCTCTACTCAGAAGACAAACCGGGGAAAGAAATGGGCAAGACTCCAAATTGCTGGGCAGGACAGAATATCGTGTGGTGCCAAGGTGAAGAAGGTGCGAAGGAAGTGTGGCCACTAGCTGGAGGGGCAAAACCATGTAAACACTAGGGTCTCAGTAACTTACCTACTGAAGGTATTGTCGTACCTTGTGAGGCGGCTTGTGATCCTTGGTATTGTTGTGAGGGTGAAGGTGGAAGGATTTTTGTGATGGTGTTGTTGAAGATGGACAAGTGGCCGAGGCGGTCAAATATCTAGGTAAAGGTCGTGAAGGTCGACTGCTATCGACGCGTTTCTGGGGAAGCAAGGCCACACAGATTTAAGCGAGACTGGGAAGAGGAAGGAGCTACCTGCAGTGTCTAATAAGTTGAATGGGAAGGTGTGGGAGGTTGATCAAGGCAGGCGCAGAGGGCAGGTGAGCGTGGGAAGCTGCGAGTGGCATGTCATGCGTGGCGTGGCCCTGGCCATCCCCCACCCCGGCACCGTACATCATTACGCCTCATATCGAGGTGCTTTTCCCATTTAACCCCGAATACCTACCCTGCCCGTCTGGCTCAATCTCAACCTTGTTTACTCACCCGTCTCGGGCTTGCCTCGCCCAAGACGCCTTCACACGCCTGCCCCGGTGTTCACGATGCACTTAGGTAGCCAGCGAGTAGAAGCTAAAGGAAACTAAACGTGAAAGCGCCAGCAGTCAAGGAACGTTCCGAAGAGGGGTGGCGCCGCTTGATCCGCACCTTACCTTAGTGTAATGTAGACATCCTGTCCAAGCTGAAGCTCGCGGTACGGTGCTCAAATCGTCAGCTAGGTACGGTCAGACTCGGCTCTGCCTTCTTGAACTTGGCTCTGACGCTTTCAAACTCAAGGCGCATCGGTCCGGTGCCTGACAGCTCCTGACAGCTCTAGTCCAGTACTTCTGACCGCCTGGCTACTTTGACTGACTTTGCGGACTTCGATTCTGCGGTTCCTGACCCCCTGGAATCTCAACGCAGAAACAGTGAGCAGCTGGTAGAAGATTAGACATCATCAAGACGTGGCCAACGGGCGCCTGTGTGTTGGGTCGCACTTCTATCCCCAGAAGAAAAAGAAACGGATTTCATCTGTTCCGCGCCAGCGCTATCAAATCTGTTCACTCCTGTGGGATAGTCGAAACGGCTGGGGCCACGTTCTGGGACTACCACTCTGAAGCTTCCAATTGAGCTAACGAGACCAGCACAGGCCCATGTCCTGAGAGGGAAAATCCGGTACCTAAAGGGAAGAAGATGTTACCTGCCGGCGGTGATGATGCCGCATGCCTGTAGAACTGTTTGTCTGTTTACCTTGTTTCGTCACCCTTGGGGGGGGGGGGGGGGGGGGGGGGGGGGGGGGGGAGGGGCACTCCTGTCGCATTCTCTGCCTACGTCAGAAAAACGGATAGTATCAGCCTATCTGAGATTGGATTCAAATTGGCGATGACGTCCGACGACACAAGTGTGTTTTCATACGCCGAAAGAAAGAGGCAGAGGTCAACGATACCCAGATTGAGAGTGAGCATGGTTCGCAGAGATGTCTTCTTTTGCAGACAAGCAATGACCGCCCGTACTTTACCTAGCGAGCGGGGAGTAGCGTTCAGAATCAGGGAAAGGAAAGCTACTACGTTGTTTGCAAGGTCGGGGGCGTGGTAGTGTTAACGCTCTCGCAAAAGGGCATGAGGTCAATCAATCGAGGCCACTTCTCCTTGATTGGCCAATGGCCCAGAATCGGCATGGTGATGTTGTGTTGTCTGCGGCCCCCCGTTCGTACATTCTCATTTGATTGGACGATTCTAGGCGAAAAGGAAAGGCAGGGAGGATGCGTCAATTTGAGGTGGACAGGGAGACTGGAGTTGCACCGCACGGCGCACATGAAGCCAGGGGCAAACTCGCACCGGAGCTTGGGAGTTGTCACAGTACTTCCACACGAGCTAATCCAAACCCAGATGCGTCTTGATCGATGCCGTCAGGACTCACTTCCTTCAAGCTTTGGAGGACACATCGGCGGCGCGTTGGACCAAGAGCCGTGTGGCAGTACGGGCAATGTATCCGCGCCTAGCTACCTCAGATACGGACACTAAGCATCTCAGCTCACCTGCACTGTCGGCAAGGCCGCCATTGAGGTCCCCACCCACCCGCACCACCTATTCTTCCGCCGTTGCTCCCGTCCAGGTAAGTAGAAGGTCTGGGCTTAATGCCAAGAGTTTTCTCTACTTGAAAGTAAACCGACTGACCCCCAGCCCTGATGATCCACGTTCAGCTTGCCAGGGGCCAGTACCACCAAGCGAGCCTTTCTCGATTCGACATGTTCACTCTCGAGGGCCCTGGCCTGTAAACACCTGAAAACTCAGCATTTCTTTGGCCTGTTCTGGAAGCATCGTGGATCGCTGGCTGTACCGGGAGAAAACTTCGTCGTCAGTCCGGCAAGAGAACCGCGCTGTCAGGCATCGCCCTGGCTAGCTCACCGTGGCCTCCTGCGCATCACAATCAAACCAGATCTTTTAAAGACTGACATATGACCATACCTATCAGGGACACATCTACGTGGCGCTATTGAACCTCCAGCCGTTTTCCAAGCCACAAAGGGAAGATCTGACGTCTTTAACTTTGCCAAACTTTACCATGGTTGATTTCCCCATACGCCCTTTCGACATGATTCAATTTGCGGCGCCTGCGGCATCGACATCGGCAGCCACCGTACCTACCTCATATATCTCGGCTCGGTGGTGATTCTCGACGACTTAACTAACCGGCGTCATACATCGTATCGTGTCAGCGACCAACACGGTACAGATGGAGATCGTCAAGCCCCCCAAGCCCCGTTAACCGTACCTTATTTTTACCTCCCCGATACCTTGGGCTTCGCGAATCGACAGGAACGTGTCATCCCTGCCCAACTCGTCTAATCACTTGACACCCCATGTGCTGATCGATGCGTCCCTTCTTTCCCCACTTCAGAAAAGTCGCCTTTCTGCGGCCTTCCATTCAAAAGCACCTTTGAGCGCCGTATCCCTTCATATCGGCACTCGCAGCAATCAACCGATTACCCTAGCTTGTATCATCTAGACAGGTACATCAATTCTGTCTCTGCCCGTCACACCTCTCATACTACCATCGGGCAAAAGCGTGAAACAAACAAGAAATGAGCGGCTCATGGCACGCTAGTAATCGAGAAAGACGTGCGCTTTGCGGAAAACCAGTGAGGAGACATGGAACGATTAGGATTGAATAGTAAATTTCGGCCACCAGAAGAATTGTAGGAAGGCAAAGATCGGGAGCTACACGCAGCCATGTGTACTGTGGACAAGCGATGCCCTAAATCACCGAGGTTGAAGTTCGTCTCATAGGTTAGAGGACAACGAGCCTGAACGCTAAAACATAAAGGCCCCTGGCCATACGACAGCGCCGGCCTGTTTCTTGGATGTTGCCAGATGGTCATTTGTGCCTGATCCCATTCAATTGGTCCGCGATATTTGATTTTTGACGGGCCACCACTAGAACCCGAAGGAGGACCAGTCACACAAGGTGGGCGAGAAGCCACCGCCTTTCAGCCAGCATCTGTCATCGCCGGCAAGCCGATGGCTAGTTTTTGCTAGTCCCGCGCTTGTGTAGAGACGATACAACTTATCTTCAGCTTGTCTTGATCTGGTCGGCCAGCAACGTCACCTTCCTACGGCGCTAGTAATTGTCGCTTCTAGATGCGTTGGGAGACTCGTGGTGAAGAGCGAACAAGAGATGAGGTCTGGCCCATTTTCTCGGAGGCCTCTGCAGTGCTCTGTAAGGCGATGATCATAGGAACCATCAGAGAAGAGCGAAGTGTTGCAGGCCTCTACAGCAGGGATATTGGTATACACAGGGATATTGGTATACACACTCGTCAATTATGCTACTTGAGGCGACTAGCCCAGTTCTCATCCCAACGCCGTAAAACTTTGCAACAGGATGCCTAAGCACTCGATGAAAAACGAACAACACGGTCTAGGGTTAGGAGCTGTGATGCCTGCAAACCAACAGAGCATCCCGAACCCGATATAAACATGCAAAGGGTGGAAATCACCAATGCCACCCTTAAGCCCGCAAAGTAAAACACCCACGTGATCCTGATACCCAAATGCTGCAAACCTCTTGTATACCATCAAAGCGTGTCATCAACCGTCAGATCCATCAAGTCCACTACATTCGTGCTTTAACCGCTGCACATGACGCAGGACTCAGGGTTCTCGATGCTGCCTGTCGGGAAGTCAGAATCTGTTTGAGGTATGGAAAAGCAAGCGACTCACATGCAAGAACAGCTTCAGAATAGATGTCCATCTCGCGTTCCTTGCTGTCTTCTGCCTTATCCTCGGCATCGGGGGTCTTGCTACCGGGGGTCTGAAGCTCCTCTATCTTGAGCTTATCAGCAGGCTCCGTGGGGAGAGCCTGGGGGCTGCCGCCCTCTTCAACGTCGGCCTTCATGTTGTCGGGCTTCTGAGCAGGCGCCGTCCGAGGAGGAGGCGTGACGCTAGGTGTAGGAATACCGTTGTCTTGGGAAGAACCCTCTTCCTTCTTGGCATACATAGGCCTAGGGCCCAGGTTTGTGGAAGGAGATGAAATGTGACCCGGCGGCGGCGCGCGCTTCTTGTTGAGGACCTTGCTGCTGATGTTGCTGTCGGCAATTTTCAGTGCCTCCTGGTCGACAGTAAACTGGATGGGGGCAGCAGCAGCTTGCGTGCGCAGGTAGTACATGCCGGTCTTCAGTCCAAGCTTCCAGCCTGCGAAATGCATGCTAGTAATCTTGCCCATAGTCGGGTCCTTCATGTGGATGTTGAGGGACTGGGACTGGTCGATAAAGGCGCCACGGTCGGCGGCCATCTGGACGACGGTACGCTGGGAAATTTCCCAGACGGTCTTGTAGAGGGCCTTGACCTCGGCGGGAATGTTGGGAATGTTCTGGACGGAACCATTCTCAGCAATAATGCGGTTCTTCATGGCATCAGACCACAAGCCCATGTCGACGAGGTCCTTGAGGAGCCAAGGGTTGACAACCTGGAACTCACCGGCCAGGACACGACGCTGGTAAATGTTGGAGGTGTAAGGCTCAAAGCATTCGTTGTTGCCCAGAATCTGGGAAGTACTGGCGGTTGGCATGGGGGCGACGAGCAAGCTGTTACGCACGCCATGCTGCTTGATCTGTTCCTTCAGAGAGTCCCAGTCCCAGAGGTCGGAGGGCTTGACTCCCCACATGTCATATTGAAGGACGCCCTGGGAGACAGGAGAGCCTTCGTAAGACGAATAGGTACCCTCCTCCTTGGCTAGCTGCACTGACATGGTGAGGGCAGCGTGGTAGATGGTCTCGAAGATCTTCTTGTTCAGTTCACGAGCCTCAGGCGACTCGAACGGTAGTCGCAGAGCCAAGAACGCATCAGCAAGGCCCTGGACACCGAGGCCGATAGGCCGATGGCGCATGTTGCTGTTGCGAGCCTCCGGGACGGGATAGTGGTTGACGTCGATAATCCTGTTCAGGTTGCGAACAACAACTTGGGTGACGTCGTGTAGCTTCTGAAAGTCATAGATTCCGTCGTTGTAGTTGACAAAAGAAGGCAGAGCAAGGGACGCCAAGTTGCAGACGGCGACCTCGTCAGGGGCCGAGTACTCATGATTTCCGTGCAAAGGTTGGAGCTTCGAATGGTGCCGAGATTCTTCTGGTTGCTCTTGCGGTTGGCATGATCCTTGTAGAGCATGAAAGGGTTGCCAGTCTCAGTTTGGGCTTCGAGAATGGCATACCAGAGCTTCTGGGCCTTCATGGTCTTTCGACCCTTGCCCTCGCGCTCGTACTTCTCATACAAGGCTTCGAATTCCTCGCCATAGCAGTCGGCAAGACCCGGGCACTCGTTGGGGCACATCAGTGTCCAGTCGCCGTTCTTCTCCACTCGCTTCATGAACAGATCAGGGATCCAAAGGGCGAGGAAAAGGTCACGAGCACGGACCTCCTCCTTGCCGTGGTTCTTGCGGAGGTCCAAGAACTCGAAGACATCGGCATGCCAGGGTTCGAGGTAGATGGCAAAGGCACCGGGGCGCTTGTTGCCACCTTGGTCGACATAACGGGCGGTGTTGTTGAAGACGCGGAGCATGGGGGTAACACCGTTGGAGGTGCCATTGGTACCGGCGATGTAGGAGCCAGTGGCACGGATGCGGTGGACGTTGAGACCAATGCCGCCGGCCATCTTTGATATCATGGCGCAGGTCTTCAGAGTGTCGTAAATGCCCTCAATGGAGTCTTCCTTCATGTCGACGAGAAAGCAGGACGACAGCTGTGCCTGAGGAGTACCGGCGTTGAACAATGTGGGCGAAGCGTGGGTGAAGCACTTGCTCGACATCAAGTTGTACGTCTCGAT
Organism: Colletotrichum camelliae; assembly: GCA_018853505.1. Lineage (NCBI taxonomy): Eukaryota > Fungi > Ascomycota > Sordariomycetes > Glomerellales > Glomerellaceae > Colletotrichum > Colletotrichum camelliae. Next base: position 4,856,679 of record JAELVL010000002.1, on the reverse strand, counting down.
GACGCGCTCAACATCGTCGCCCCAGATGCCAACGGCAACACGCATGATCATGTGCTGTGGCCTCTCGGCAATCTTGCCATCAAGCTTGAGGAGATAGGATCTCTCCAAGGTCTTGAACCCGAAGTATTGGTAGTTGAAGTCGCGGTCGTAAACGATGGCAGAATCAAGCTCCTCCTTGTGCCTCATGACACAATCGTACGTCTCCTTCGCAATCATGGGGGACAAGCGGCCGTTCTTGGGGTTCACATAGTGGTAGAGATCGCTGACGACAGCAGACCATTGCTTCTTAGTCTGCTTGTGGAGATTGGAGACTGCAATACGGGCAGCAAGGATGGCATAGTCGGGATGTGTGACAGTCATGTAGGCGGCAGTCTCGGCGGCCTGATCATGAGCAAGTTAGCGATTGACAAGCGAGCGGGAAGGTCGGGTAGAAGATCTCACCAAATCATCAAGTTGCACAGTTGTAACGCCTCCGTATACACCAGAGATGACCTTTTGGGTAATGGCGACCGGGTCAACGTGGTCCATGTCGAGGCCATAGCATAGCCTCGACACTCTGGCCGTGATCTTGTCGAACTGGACGCGCTCCTGGCGCCCATCTGCATTCCGTTAGAACACTAGACATTCAAGATACGCGTCTGCGATGGACATACCGCGCTTCCTCACGAACATGGCGCCTGAATACGGCAGTGAGAATAAAGGGGGAGGTAGCGTTGGTTGAAGCCGTCAAAGCGGTGGGCACGCAACACTGGAGGAAGAAGATGAATCGAATGAGGGGGTATCAAGAGCACCAGGAATTCGGAGGCCTCTGCACAAGACGTCAAGAAAGGGTGGTGATGTTGTTGGTTGCAGGAGGGGGAAAAAAGGTGAGATGGTCAGGAAGGGCTGCAGATTTATTGTCCTTGCCAAACGGCACAGTCCATGCTAAATTCGCGCTCGCGTACGCGCGACGCGCCTGAGCCAGAGAGGGGCAGCACGCTCTTACGAACATGATTCGCTAAAAAACACCATCCGACCTCCTTACACTGTTCCTTAGTCAGAGTTCCCGCCCCTCGGTTTTGCGGTCTTTGCCCTCGCATCCGACTTCCCAGCCAACCTGGGAGACAATAACAACAATAATTTGACTAATCCTAGCCTTCGAAATGAGTCCCGAGACGACTAAACTCCACTGAGGGTGCTCGTGCCAGAGTCGGGTTGCCGCCTGCAACGTGCGAGATGACTTCAGTCCGGTGTCTTGTTTCTTGCATCTGCGTCAGGTTTTTGATCAAGAAATGAAAAGTTAAAGGGGCGGAACTAGCGATCTTGGAAACAACAGGCGCTGAAGCGTCCTCCAAGCGGCTGCCTTTTTCTTTAATTGATTTTTTTGGTGACAAAGCTGCAGGCACTTTACGCGTGTCGCGAGAGTGGATGCTTGCATAAGGTGTCACGCACTCACGTGATCTGGTGAGGCCGAATGGTGAGGCCGAATGGTGAGGCCAAATAGTGAGGCCTACGCAGCTTTGACTACCGAATTTCCCAGTAACCTGCCTTAGTGTAGTATAAATTCCAGGAAACCGGTACTCCACAGAGTCGAACCCATCTGAGCGCCGTGTTCTTTTCCGACTCCACATGAGGCCCCATGCGCTTGCAATAGCACCATCACGGCCCAGCTATTGGATCTTACCCCTCCTCCAACAACGGCGAGCCTTTCTCAAGTCTGCATCCATCGTCACCATGGCGGCCGCAGACGCGCCCAAGTCGGCTTTGCAGCCAAGATATATTGATGTGTGTTATCTCACTCGCACCTTCCAGCTTTTGAACATGACCTGATCGGAGTTGATAAGTAGATCGGCATCAACTTGGCCGATCCTATTTTCCGCGGTATACATCATGGGAAGAGACGCCACCCTGATGACTTGGACGCCGTTATCCGCAGGGCGCAGGAAGTCGGCTGCTCCAAGCTGATTGTCACCGGGTCCGACTTCACCAGTTGCCGAGAGGCCCTCGAGATCGCCAAGCAGTATCGTGCGTATATGACGAATAGCGCGCACCGTTTTGAGCCAAGCTGACACATGGCTCAGCCAGCACCGTCTACACCACCATCGGTATCCATCCATGCAGTAGTTCAATATTCAGCACTTTCGATGAGGGTGCCGAGGGTGCACATTCCGATCCCGATCCAGCTCAGGCTATCCCCGAGCACCATCGGCCAGACCCTGCCAAGACAGAGGCCATCATCTCCGAGCTACGAGGGCTCATCAATCATGCGGCTGCCTCCAACGCCGGTCTCGTTGCCTTTGGCGAGTTTGGTCTTGACTATGACCGTCTACATTACTGTTCGAAGACCATTCAATTGCATTCGTTCGCTGCACAACTCAATCTCGTTCTAGAAACCAAGCCTCAGCTACCTCTTTTCTTACACTCTAGAGCCGCTCACCAAGATTTTGTGAGTCTGCTGAAGCAGAAGTTTGGCGAGAGGCTTGAGAAGCTTGAGAAAGGGGGCGTTGTTCACAGCTTCACCGGCACTATCGAAGAGGCCACGGAATTGATGGATCTAGGCCTTTATATCGGCATCAATGGCTGCAGCTTCAAGACCGAAGAGAACTGCAAAGTCATCAAAGAGATAGCTTTGGAAAAGATGATGTTGGAGACTGACGGCCCTTGGTGCGAGATCCGGCCTAGCCATTTTGGGTACAAGTACTTGATAGAGAGGAAGCCTGGTGTGAATGGTCTCGCTACAACTGCAGGCACGGATATTGCAGCTCAGCCCCATACGAAGAAGAAAAACCAAAAGAAAGAGTCTGAGGTGCCGGAACGCTTCAAGATCGTCAAGAAGGAGAAGTGGGAAGAAGGTGCGATGATCAAGGGTCGCAATGAACCGTGTACCATCGAACGAGTTGCTAAGGCCGTGGCCGGCATCAAGGAAGTAGATGTTGAGCAAGTCTGCGAGGTAGCTTGGAGTAACACGGTCAAGGTTTTTGGCGTAGACCAGTAGAAGACAATAAAAGATATTGATTACATAAAGGGGACTGGCAATAAGGGGTATATAAGTGCGACAGGCTACGCTAATCATGGCAAGACAAGCCCATCTCCAGATGCTCCGATTGAAACCTCGACCTTCTCTCTCGTCTTATAACCCAGATCCTCTGTGGCCTCTGATCCTTCCGTGACGCACAGCCCCAAGGGTGACTCCTTCTTCGCCTGTCAACCATCCCGGCATCCGCTGTCCCTCTACAATGCCGTTCTCAACTAGTCGTCGCACACCAGCGAACACGTGGGCCCCATGCAGAGTGACTTTCACATTGGGAATCCAACCCGATCCTTCGTCGTTTGAAATATGGCTAGTCATTTCCTCGCCGTCCACTCCATATTGTCGTCGAACAGGAAAAGAGTCTTCGATGGCAACATCCACCCGCTCGATGCCCACTCCGTCATCCAGCCTGGCAGTGCTACCGAATCTCGCCTGAGCGAAAAGCCGAGCCCGTTTCAAGGAACAGTGACTGCCATAGAGAGTGTCACCGTTCCTTTTGTTAGCCGTCCTTTCCGTCGGGTCTAAGCTGTCGTCGGACGATTCTTCAGACAACGGCGGAGTAGGCAACGTGTTGTCAAGAGGTGACTCGTTCTTCTTTTTGTCGCCATAGATATTCCATCCGCCGCCAGCCGCGTTTGCGCGACCGACACCTCTTGCCTGCAGGAGGGCCGAGATGTTCTTGGTCGAAACGTTCGTGGGTTTTAGGAAGTACCTCTCCCGTGGCCGCGACAACGCCTTGGGAATCCCCTCAATAACTAGGTTGCGGAAGCTTTTTGACTCTGCTGCGCCTAGAGGCCCTATGGTCTGTGATTTCGACAAATATATGTAGTGTGAAGCATCTGGAAATGCCAGGTAGAGTGTTCTCGAGCAGTCAACATCGGAGTCCGGGGGCGCGAGGCTGTCTCCAAGTTGGGCCATGCTAGTGTTGTAAGGGGACTCGATGATGAACATGCGCAAGACTGACATGGCGAGGCCTTGCGGTCGATGGATATGATAATGAGCTTTGACATCTGGCAAGACGTGAGATTGAAGGTTTTGTATGAAGGTCGAGGGATGAAAGCGTGGTAGTTTCAATGACTCTCTGTCCAGGTCGGGGGGTTGCTGCTCGTCGTCCACGGAAGAGACATCCTTGAGAGGCAAGATGCGGTAGGCAGTCCATCTCTGCGAAGTAGGGTGATCTTGAAGGTACTGTGCGTCTGCCATGGCTAATTGATACAGAGTTAGGCCATGCTGCCAATCGCCCTCTGTCACCCGGTCGAGGACCTCCCTCTTGGAACCATTTCTGCATTGCCAATCTTTGTAAACAGTGCGCAGTTCCTCGAGTGACTTGGCTGGCTGGTATAATCCGTCCTTGTCGACATCGTCGCCTAAAAGCGGTACGCATAAAGAGACATTTTCATCGCTGATCCAATCCAAAGCCAATGTGAGAATAGACGGGCGTGAAAGCCTGGTCAGAGCTTTCTGGACGGCGGCACTGGAGGTCGGAAGTCGAACATCCGAGGACAGGGCCCGTTTGGTGGGAATTGAAAATCGAGCCATGACACTCAAGTCACTGTACGTTGAAGGGACGATGGTTCTGAGTCGATGCAATAATTGAATGTTGTGAATGAGGCTGAACAAAGTGGGCAACGACGCGCTCTGATGTGGTTTGCTGCTAGGGGACGCGTCGTGGATGCTAAACGCTCCAAACCTTAGGAGGGACAAGGGCGCTACGGCTAGGTGGGCAGGTACGGTAACGCGCCTTACGTTGCTTACCTAAGGTAGGTACGCGACCTTACGTTTTGAAGGTGCCTAAGGTACGTACGTACTCATCCAAATGTCATTGAACGCATCGGGAAGGACTTTGCCACCCTGAGAGCCGTCCAGGATCTCACCTCAGACTTCGTTTTCCTTACTTGGTACCAAGGTTTGCTTGGGGGTGTGCCTGGGGACGTTGCGGTGCTGCAGGCCGGCGGGGTGCAACGCACCTACACTACCTACCTACCTACCTTAAGGTAAGGTAAGGTAAGGTAAGGTGGGAGGACACCAGGGGACGTTGGTTGCAGACTGCGTAGCAGCAGTACATGATATTGAACATGGCGCACGCGCTTTGTTCCGAGCGTCGGAGCTGCTTAGAAATTCGGATTTCCAGGGTCCTTGGGTTCCGTAGTGTATGTACAGTCCGTCGAGTCATGGCTTCCGGGATTTCATCGTCGGGATCAGGCTTGTCTATACCTGTTGAGTCGTTGACTTAGGAGGTTGGTTGGTTGGACTGCTGGAGAGATGTTTGGCCCGGGGCGCTGGCGTGTGCGACGGTAAGTGGCGCCTTTACCTTCAGGATATCGAGCCATTTCCAGCAAAATGACAGCCATCGAAGTGCTAGCCGTGACGGCGCAAAATGAGCGCGCGCGTAAAAGTCAAGTTTTGGAGGGATTATTAATACTCCTGACTGATCCATCTCAACGACTTTTATTCCGCCCAATCCGCCGTATTGGGCGCAGGAACACCTGAAGTGTTTTACACAAAGTTTCGTGTGGCCCAGTCTACTATGTAGTCATTCATTTCTGTGCCGATGCAGCAAACACAGAGAAATCGCTCAGAATGACGTCCTCCCCGCCTTACTTGCCGATCAGCAAACAATGCGAGCAAAAGACGTCAAGTGAAAGCCGCCCAGAATCGAGGACTGTCAGGTCAGAGGTGCGCAATTACCGCGACAGGGACCAAAGCCTCTCTCGGGCGATGATTCGTTGTTCTGCATGACGGACGGACGAAGGCCTGGAATAGAGACAGGTTATGGGGGTACGTAGATCTCACTGCCCTTCTTCGGGTACTAGGCCGCGTCGTCATTGCCGTAACGTGTAGAAGCTTAGCACATGCCACCGGAAGCTGCCCCTTGGTATTGGCCTCGTTGTTGCCGGACATCGACCCGTTCATCGGCGGGTGGGGGGCGTGTCTGGTCAGAAGTACCCAAGGTACCTACCTCACCGTTGTGAAGTCGCCGTGCCTACTCGTAGCGGTGTCGGCCGCGCCTTCCTCCGGTACCTACCTCTGGGTAAAGCACCACCTAAGGTACCTCGAGGTGCCTATTCCATTGGCTACTCGTCCCGCCGTGGTGCTAAAGCAAGAGGAAGTGTCTTCCTGCCTGCAGTGGCGCGCAGCTGCGTGGGGTGCTCTCAAGGACATGGACACGCTGCCAGCCAATGACTTCAGCGAGCCAACAGTGCAGTGCTTGTTCCGGGCCCCTCCCTGGATGCTGGGAAGGCGCGCTGTCGGGTAAAGAACTTGACTAATACAATCCACTCGGCCTGTGTCCGCAGCCTGGACCTCCACGAACAAAGGCTTCATTCTCGCCCATTTTCGACTTCTCCTCCCCCATTTCATCCACTTTCCTGAACTCCCCAGCATCGGATTCACCACTCGTCCAGTACTCGCAAAGTGTTCGCACCTTGCCTCGCCCGATATCCCAATCATCGATTGACAAGGCGACAACTGCGTCCGGCGTCGACGTCTCATCGCCTCCGATCCTCCTCGCAGTTGTGGTAAAAGACCCGGAAATTTGGAACTCGAAGCCGGCTGGCCATTTCCCGCATTGGTTGGTCCGCGCATAGCACTTCACACTTTAATTGCTCGGGGGTCCAGCATCCAAAAACAGCTCACTGCCCCTCCAAACGCCATCGCCGTCGGCCCTGACTTGAGGCCCCAAGTTCTCGCAACCACAAAACAACTCGACGTCCTCGCCCTAGGCCTGACTTCGACCGAGCCACTTCGCTCCTCAGTCATCTTGCAGACCTGAACCACCACCCCGGATTCGCTTCGCCGCGAGTCGCACCGACCTTCGACATGTCGCCTTATAGCAGTGGTGGGCGTGCCCCCAACGTCTCGCATTTCTTGCGAGATCTCAACACCGTCAAGGAGTCCGGCCACGAGGACAATTTTACTTTCGAAGAGGATCTCGCCGTCTTCACCAACACCTCTTTTTTCGACTATGAGACCGGCCAGCAAACCGATTATCAGGCACAGCCCGCGAAGCCAGAGACCGAGACCCAGGCCCCATCCAGCGCCGCCCGAGGATTTGACATCTCCTCTCGGCGAGTTTGGCAACGTCGACTTTTCTTTGCAAGGTGAGCGGGTGTTTTCTTCGTTCTGGCGTAGGATTTTCCCGTTGTCTCTTTCTGAAGCCGCCGCTACTGCACATCGCCAGTTCCTGGATTTAGCCGTACGAAACTCGCACCTAGTCACCAGGTTGACGCCTGGCAGTCATGTCAAGCGACTATAGTACCAAGGCGCATTTTTGTATTTCTGCTGGCTACGCTACTGCTGTTCGACACGCTGTCTGAGTTGCAGCAGAAACCTGGCCGAGTGGCTACAATGCTTCGAAGACCTCATGGCTCCCATTCACTTGGTGTGCAGACTACTGCTAGGAGTGCAGAGTGGTGATTCACGATTTGCATGAGTCAAGCGGCTTTTGTGTGTGAACTCTCACTGTCGAGGTCTTGAAAGCCGATTCAATTTTCTTTCAGGGTCGCAGCGAAGCACGTTAGATCGCTTTATCTCCAGGCTTCAAACCTATTGTTTCTACCCCACCCAGTTCATGCGCGGCCCATGTTTCAACGAGACGTCTTGATTGGGAGTTTTGGGAGCTCTTTATGCAGCTTGCCGGCCTGCGGTGTTGAGAGAGAGCCGCGACTCCAGATGACAAATTGTCTGGGGAATGGTGCAATACCCCGTGACTTGCCGTCATCGACCCTAGCAGGGGGGTATTGACCATCTGGGCAGCCGCCATCACAGACAGATAGAGCAAGTGTTTGCTGGTAAAGGCCCTGTTATACCAGCATTTAGACTCGCGGGGGCAATTGCTCCTGCAAAGACCTCTACCCGTCCGTCTTCCCTCTCATCCCGCTGTCTCGCCGACGCCACGATGCTAGGAACCGATAACCTGCCTTGAACACCCTTCTGACCATGAACAATGACAGGCGACTTCAGCTTCACCGATTTTACCAACCACTACCCTGCTTCGGGTGTCCCTCCCTTTGCTGAAGGCCTGGGTAATCTTCAACCTCTTCAGCCCAATCCGCAAACCACCTATGCTCCGCCTCCGGGTTCTCAGCAGCCACAGAGCCATCACTATGGCGCGCCCGCCCCGCGTCCTGCTGAGAACAGTACCCCTGAGTCTCTGACCAGTGGCAGACCTGGCCAAAGCTTTGAAGAGCAGTCCCGTCTCGCCGCCGAGGAGGACAAGCGCAGAAGAAATACAGCCGCCAGCGCCCGGTTCCGTATCAAGAAGAAGCAGCGCGAGCAGGCTCTCGAAAAGAGCGCGAAGGAAATGTCTGACAAGGTTTCCCAGCTGGAGGCACGCATCAACTTGCTAGAAACCGAAAACCGCTGGCTCAAGAACCTCGTAATGGAGAAGAACGAAGGCAACGAGGATATCGCATCTATGTTGAAGGACTTTCAGAATAAATCCAAGTCGGCAACACAGTCAACAACAATCTTGGACGCGGCGAAGGATGAAAAATAGGCCAGCAGACCTTTTTCACCGCTTACAGGCTGACCCCATGATGATGGCTTGCGGGCGTTGCGCTTCATGCTGACGACTTTGGAATTTCCCGGCACCAGACGGAGTTCGATCATGTGAATGGATGAGAAGACTATCGAGGGACAGGTGATGGCAGTGGAAAGTAGAGGGTAGGCTTGGATGGGGCGTATTATGTTTCACCTCGGCTCTAATTGGGAATATGTGACGAAATCTACATACACCTACACAGACTCATGATCAAAACTCGTGGTAGCGTACGCTTCGCCAATGAATTATATGAGACTGTTGATGGCCATTCGCTATGAACGTCATGGTTTGGAGAATGTATGGGTAATTGGGAGTACAAGCACCGACTGGTTCAAACATGGCCTGCGGTGAGTTCGACCGGGAAATCAAGTGTTTGCAAGCATCTCCCTGGTCCCCCTCCTCAATTGGATTTCTACCTTTCTTCCATGCCATCCCCGCTTCTTTCGGTTGACGCAAGCTTTTCCATCTGCTAAGAAACAACAAGGCCGACCGGACAGTCATCAAAGCCAAGAAACGAAACTTGTACTCTAGACACATGGCCTAAAGGACCTGACACCTCTTGACACCTCTGCTGACAATTCCACCACCAGAAACTCTTCCACATCGGGAGTTCACAATCAGGTAGGCCGGTCAGGACACACCTGAGGTGGCCACAGACGCGATACGGCAGGAACGGAGCTGGTGGTTGCGACGAAGTTTCCAGGGGGGCGGAAGACAGAATTGACGGCGCGGAAATAATCCAACATGCTATGAAACTAATAGACCCTCAATTTTCATCGCCTCCCGCTGCTGCTCTCGGCCTTACCCTTCCTTCCTGTCACTGTCGACGCTGTCTCTAAGACTGGCCAGGCGAGTCTGATTTCGCCGGCCAAGGATCCTCAACGTGTTCTCCCTCTCGATCTTAGTCATCTCACCCCAGTTCTTTATTCGCGACATCGTACCGTCCTGGTGAATCACGAGGGGCCCCAGGTGGTCCAGCTTGGTCGATGCGCCCCCTCCTACTTGACCTCCCAAGTCAAGGGTGATGGACTCAACGTTGGACAGCGCCTCGGGAAGCGGCGGCAGAGCCAGATGGCCCTGGGTCCGAGGCTGGCTAGAATCGGCAGAACAGTTGGTGCTGGAGTTTTCTGCCTGGGGGTTGGATGTCGCGTTTTCAGGGGCCGGTGACGTGCTTTCCGTGGGGTGGTGTTGGCAGTGGTCCTCACCCGGGAGAATTTGCTGTTGTTGGTTGACGCTGGCTCTCATCACTTCCGCCTCCACGCCGTCGGCTTCTTGCAAGGTTGGTTGGAATTTCGACTGGGTTTTCGATGACGTGCTCATTCTTGTATTTAATCCAACAGGTCTAGTGGTGGTGGCGGCGTGAACGGTGATCAGGGCGGGTGATGGTCTGGATGATTGGCGTGGCTGGTTTCGCAGCGGCGCGCACCGACGTGGGATGATTTTGGAAAATAGTCTCATCCGGGCGTTTGGCTATCGGGTTTTCGAAGGAGTTGAGCATGGGATAGTAAAGCCTTGAGCAACCAAACGCACTATGTAGTACTGGTGAACGAACATTGCGATGTTAAGTGTTTCTGGCGCTCGTCGAACACAGGTCAGACGGTAGATCTGTGAAGTGGGTCAGGTCACTCACTTCTGGCAGTTTCCATGCCCAACGCTCGCGTCAGTTTATAGTCTTTTGAACGTGTATTTATACCCTCTCCCTCCCTCAGCACACATATTGCCAGCGAATGTTCCCCAGGACTGCAACCTTTTCTTCACTTATTTTGCTCATTTTTTGTTTTATTTTTTAGACGGCATGCGAGAATTGATGATGCCTGGTTCACATAATTGAACGCGACATGATTTACGTGGGTATAACTATAACTGACTTTTAATTGTAATATCAAACGGGGGGTACCTCCCGTTTGGGTATCTTTTGGTTTGCACCGTCCTGCCATCTCAAAAGACTCTTTGTTCTAACCGCCGTACCTAACGCCGTTGATGCCAAGGGTGCTAAAAAAAGAATCTAGGTAGGAGAGAAAAAGAAGAATAAACAGCCTCATCTGTCTCAGCGATGGACCTCTCCACTAGTCCTCCGACGATCAAGCCGTCTAACGACCGCACCCAAAACCACCTTCAGGATGCTGTCTGCCGTCAGAACACCCCTGGTACCATTCTCCCAGGTGACAGTGTCGACCATGTCGCGAAGATCGCCGTCAACTCTGTCAACAAGATCATCATCAAGCTCGCGCAATGCCTCCCGGGCGCCGGGCTCGTTGCCAACTTGGAAGAATTGTATGCCGATCTGGTGAAGAGGGGCATCAAGTTTGTCGAGCTTTTTGGCGGCAGTGATGATAGTAGACTCGACATCGTCGGAGGGAGCACCATCAGTGATGACGATGATGTTGATGGGCTTCACGCTCTCAACGTCGTGCTTCTTGGAGTCCAACAGTTGCAGGTATGGCTTGAGAATGCTGTGAAGACGCTGGCCGGTAGGGGTAGCGCCACGGGGACGGACTGATGTGAAGATGCCCTCAACCGTATCGGCACGCTTGATGCCGTAGTATCCACCAGCGGCTTTGCCTGCCCTGGCATTACCGCTGGCAGTCGTCTTGTGGTTTAGGAAGTAAAGGTCAATGCCATCAGCATCGTGAGCGGTGCAGATGGGGGTGACGGCACGGAGAACACCCTGAACCTCGGGCCAAGATCGGCCAGACATGGAGCCGGAATCGTCAACAACGAAGATAGTATCGAAGGAGGACAAGAACGCATAGGGGTCTTCGAGGGTCGAAACACTCATGCCAGAGACAGAGCTGATGGAGCCAGCATTGGAGGGGGCAGGCGAGGGGCTTCTAACCGGACCGCCATTGGGCCCCAGGAAGCTGGTGGCTGGTGCAGCAGGAGCAGAAACCGAATAGGCAGGGGGTGGCTGATCGACAGATACTCCTGTTCATTGGTCAATGAGGTGCTTGGAGGAATCTCAGGCGTCGTGTGAGCGAGGATCATGACTTACCGTTGCCCAGTCGAGCCTGGGTAAAGGGGTTATTACTGCCCGGCATGGTTGTGGGAGTTGCGGAGGACTTGGTCTTTTGAGAAGAGGACGACGACGAATTGCGGGTGAGTTTATCCTTCACACAACCGAATATGGATTTGCGCATTTTTTTTTGATGCTCGTCGCAAGACGTTGACGTGGGGGAGTAGAGGTCTGAAGTGAAGTGAGGCATTGTGAAGGTGCTTGGGACTTGGCTGTTGGATTGATATAGGAAGGCAGGTGGGGCAGTCGGTTGGTGTGCCGTCGGTCTGACAAGGTAGGTAGGTCCTCAAGGAACTCACAAAGAGAGTTCGAGTTTTGCTCTGCAGGCCTCTGTTCTTGTTCGTCACTCAAAGTATCAAGTTCGGCGAAAAAGGAAGATTATGGCTCAAGCTACTTCGACTCTTGGTTGTGTCCTTATGGGTGGCGTTTGAGATAACCGACAACGGTCTATGTCAATGCTGAACTCAAGTCATTCATCTTATACCACCGTCTTTCAACTCGAAAAGCCCGGCCAGTATGCCTTGATGGCGCTGGGTTTGAGAAGTTGAAATAGTCGTCAATGCGTTAGTTGTTCTTCTTAAAGCCTACGCTGAATATGGGTTTGGTTCTCAGGGTTCATTCATCTTACCTTAGGTAGGTAGTGTCCGATCATGGTGGCGGAGTTGGGGCGTGGAGCTGGTGCTGGGTCATTGGGTGGCTGCTGGGTTTGTGCGATCCTATTGGCGCGCGCATCCAGTCGCTGCGCCCCAGGCTGAGCGCCTGCGCCTCAGCTGTAGTACATTTTGCTCAATCTGCCTGTCGCGCCTTGTGGCTTCGTTCCCAGCGACCCAAAACACCCGGAATGACATATTCGCCGCATAATAGCGTCACGTGGCGTTTCCTTTTCTCTCTTTCCCCCCCCCCCCCCCCCCCCCCCCCCCCCCCCCCCTGGGGCCGCGGGGAAGGGGGTTCGTTTCGTCGGTGCCTGCAAAAGGCGATACGAGGGCTGACTCGCTGGATGGATAAAATTCCTCTGACCCACGACGAAAAGAAGCGCCCTAAAACACCCGGGTCGGTACCAGGGTTTTGGGCCTTTACGGTGCTGCAGTTGGCCGAAAGACCACTCCGGTGTTGTTGCGCAGCGGAATTCAAGGGCGTCTGTAGCCACACAGTTTCATCAACAAGACGTAACAAGCTGTGCAAATTCTCTAGATCAATGTCGCACTCTATATCCCAGAAGAGTACAGTAATGCCAACTTTTCCCGGTTGGGCACGGAAGACTACGGATAATGAGTGGACGTACAGATTGGCGATGCAGAAATCCGCTTCTGACCATGGACGGTGGGCACCGCTATTTCCCCTCGTGCAGCCAGTTGAATCAAAGGCCAAATGAACACACTAAAAAGAAAGCCTCAGTGCTGTTTTGTTTTGCTCCAGCTTGCCCAGCCTCGTCCATCGTCCGGAACGCAACTTATTGGCCATCAAGACGGCAGAACCGGCGCGGGAACTATAGTCTCGCCGCCATCTTCAGCGTGGGAAACACTGGCAAGGCATTCAACTAGCCTATCATCTCCCCTCTACGCCCAACGAAATCCACAATTGGAAGAGCCTGCATGAAAGCTGCATTCCTGACCTACAGGGATCCCTTAGCCAACGTCAGGGCCCAAGTGCCGGTGAAGAGAAGAACCTAAGCCTTTCGTAGCTTGCCCGTATAAGATTGTTGGTGTACCTTGACCATGGTGGGTAGCTAACCTTCTATCCGGATTTCTTCTTTCTCCCCTTCAGCCCAACCTACTTTACCTACGATTCGCACAAAGTCGATTTCCCCGGGAAAACAGACGGGGCGGCGACCAACTGCAACCTGACTGAAGTCCCGAGCTAGGCCCTCGCCTTTTCTACCCCTCCTTCCAGCAGCAACTTGCCCACAACCTCACCCTCTGGACATCAACAAACATCGAGACAACAGACTGTGTTACCTACCGCCATCATGTTCAACCGCAAATTCTCCATCAATCGGCACACCGGTGTGCCTAAGCCCCGGCGCTTCAGTGTCGGCGAGAGCAGTGCCAATGGTAAGCAAGCTTTATTTGAACCATTCCCCTCTAGATCGCGGCTAGAGCTGCTTGTCCTTCACCCGCTGCCGCGCTTATCGGAACGAGATCAAGCTGTCAGCAAGGCAGGAAGAGAATAGGGGAAAAGCTTGTCCTCCAGCTTTGGTGTTGGTGCGGGGTACGAGCTGAACTGCTGCTCTCAGCTCCAAATTTTTGTCTCCAGCAAAGCTGCCCCTCGTTCCCCACATTGCTCCAACCCGAGCTCAGTGACATTCTTGGCATGGGCGGCGGTTACAGGAGAAACCTTCCATATTCTGACCAGAAGCTAATCTCATCTCTCAGAGGTTCAATCGAAGACTCACAGACAATTTCGCAATGCCCACGAAGGCCACCAAGCTCACGCTGGTCTCGACGCCTCCCGCTCCTCTACCGGTGTCGTCTGGTGTACTGAGCGTGCTGCCGAGTATGGTTTCCTCGAGGACCCCGACTCATGGGCCAACCTTGGCCAGGGCGCCCCCGAAGTCGAGGATGACATTGCCGGCTGCTTTCCTCGTCCTACAACGATCGACATCTCCATGGCCGGCCGTGAGTATGGTCCGACAGCCGGCATCAAGCCTCTTCGCGAGGCTGTTGCCAACCTGTACAACGTCATGCATCGCCAGGGAAAGCAGAGCCAGTACACCTGGGAGAACGTCGCCATCGTCCCTGGCGGCCGTGCCGGCCTGATCCGCATTGCCGCCGTTCTCGGAAACTCCTATTTGTCTTTCTTCTTGCCTGACTACACGGCGTACAACGAGATGCTCTCCCTATTCAAGAACGTGCGTCCCCCGCTCTGCACGGATATTAAGTTTCCGGAACATGTCATCTAACGGTTCCCCTAGTTCTCTGCTATCCCCGTTCCTCTTGCGGAGGAGGACGGCTACCACATCCATCCCGATCGTATCTCTGAAGAGATTTCCCGCGGCTCCTCCGTCATTCTGACCTCGAACCCCCGCAACCCCACTGGTCGCGTCGTTGCCAACCCCGAGCTGGCTGAGATCCAAGATATCTGCCGCGGTCGTGCCACCTTCATCAGTGATGAATTCTACTCCGGATACAACTACACAAGCAACTGCGACGGCAGCACGATCTCCGCGGCGGAGAATGTAGAGGACGTTGATGAGGATGATGTCCTTATTATTGATGGTTTGACCAAGCGCTTCAGACTTCCAGGCTGGCGTATTGCTTGGATTCTTGGTCCCAAGGGTATGCCATCGCAATTGATCAATAAAACTTACACCCGCTAACGGAACTTGCCCACAGAGTATATCAAAGCGTAAGACCAAAAGTTCCTGGACCCAACATGACATGCTTACAAAGCTCTCTAGTATCGGGTCCTGCGGGAGTTACCTTGATGGTGGCGCCAATCACCCTTTCCAGGAGGCCGCCATTCCCATGCTTGACCCAACGCTCGTGAAGGAGGAGATGGTCTTCCTTCAGAAGCATTTCCGCGTATGTCTGGTGGTCTGACCGAAGCAAATATGTACTGACGAAGCGAGCAGGACAAGCGTGACTACGTTGTTCGCAGACTGCGCGAGATGGGTTTCGTCATCAAATACGTGCCCGACTCCACTTTCTATCTGTAAGTCGCACGCTCCTCCCGCCACCAAAGAAAGAGCAAACTGGGAACTGACATGCCTAGTTGGCTAAACTTGGAGGGCCTCCCTGATGCCATTTCGGACGGCCTTAACTTTTTCCAGGCTTGCTTGGAGGAGAAGGTCATTGTCGTCCCTGGTATCTTCTTTGACCTGAACCCTTCCAGACGTCGTGACCTTTTTGACAGCCCCTGCCACCATTTTGTCCGTTTCTCGTACGGCCCGAAGATGGAGACGCTCAAGAACGGCCTCGACGGCATCGAGCGTGTGGTTAACAAGTCAGTATTGTTAATGCCAGTCGGTCGCCTAATTTCAATTATCTAACGTTCATTCAGATTCAAGAAGTCCAGCGGCTAAATAGAAGGATGGCACGTCTTGGTAACACGACGTGTCGGATATGGCGACGATCACGCCGCGACTCTGTTTGGGAAGTGCAAGCGGGAATAGCAGAAGCATGCGCGCGGTTAGGGCTACTTGTCAATGAGCCCATCATCATCATTGAACACAGACTACAGCTGCTCCCTGATAGTTATCAACTTCGGAAATCTCTGCCACCTTACCATTTGCTCCCAGCTTGTCATCGTGACAATGCCATCGTACTTTATTCTGTCCTAGCGTGCGCATGCACTGAGAACACGTATTATCTTCCCCGCGAGCAATATATGGAGGAGGTTATGGTCCCTACCCAAGCATCCGCCCAGCACAAGCCGCTGGCGCACATGACCGGAGGATAGTTGCACCACGTGCGATTGGAAAACGTTTTATTGCAAGCTAAAAGTCACGAGAAGGATCCCTTCACAGGTGCTCTCCTGTTCAATCCATCAAAGCCTCTAAAAAATC
The DNA here is from genome assembly GCA_018853505.1 of Colletotrichum camelliae. NCBI lineage: Eukaryota > Fungi > Ascomycota > Sordariomycetes > Glomerellales > Glomerellaceae > Colletotrichum > Colletotrichum camelliae. The sequence goes on along the minus strand of JAELVL010000002.1, from coordinate 4,840,610 downwards.
CACTTTAATTACTTTTGAAGTCACGTTGCCTCTCTATCGATCCCAGATGAAAAGAATACAATTGTCAGCCAAGGGCGTTTGTAAGGAAACCCAGAAGAACGAACATAGACCAAACAGACTCCGCATGTCGGCTACTCCGCGTGAGACGACATGTGATGCGTCGGCAAAGCAGTAAGGACATCGAATGCACCCGTGCCAATCCTGCCCAAGCGGCCCATCACGATGCGACTACTTGGCGTCCTGAGGTCATCCCAATCACCGTCGAGCACAGCATCCTTCAGGAATGAGAGTTGTTTCGAACTCATCTTGGTGAATGGGCTAATGTTGCCGCGCAGACCATTGCGGTTGAAGGGTGTGAAGTCGCCGTTGCGGGTCATGTAGTCGGCAATGAGGTTCAAATGTCGGTTGTCGACGCTAATTCCGTGACCTCCAAAAACGCCAGCAAGTTCCGAGACAATATTGGTCCGGCACGCCTCGACACCATACACATCCAGGACGGCAGCAATATCGTTCGTTGCGATCTTGTTCGGGTTGATGAAGTCGCCGTACTTTTGCATCGCCCTAAGGTTGGCCCCAGAGGTGTAGATGGCTGGCACTGAAATATCCTTGCCTGTGATGGGGTCTGTCGTCTTGTGGTCCGCAGTGAATGTACACGAGCCGACACCGGGTATTTGCTGGACAACAGACTTCTTGACTGCCGCTTGCACAATATTGAGCATTAACACCTTGGGGGTATCAGCCTCAAATTCGAGCGTGAATTCGCACCATTCTCCGGCCTCGTCGCTGCTGAAACGCGTAACACGAAGGTACCGTTCTTTCACACGCTCAGCTCTCCAGGCGCCCTCGCTTTCTGAGTCATCATCTTCTACCTCCTCATCGTCTGTAACCTCCTGCCGAGTCTCGGGAACTGGGCTGCCACCAAAGCCTTCGTCTTCTTCCACTGACTCCTCGCGCTCCATCTGTCGCTGTATGGCGTCATCTTCGTCATCATTGGGTCCGTAGGATACTGCTTCCTCTCGATTCGCCTTGTTCTTAGCGTTCGTCGCATCGCCATCGCCGTCATCATCGTCATCATCGTTGTCGTCTCCGCCGCCTCTTGTCTCTCTATTGCCTGTCGCCATCTCGACAACGCCAGCCTTGGCACCAACATCGGGCGTGGCCGAGGTAGACTCGCTTCGCCGTTTCTTGATTTCCTTTGTCATTATTTTCAAAAGATGATCCAGAAACCTCTTCTCCACCGTGTCCATAACGTCAGAGGCATCGATGGCGTAGGTCTTGGTGTATTCCTCTGAGGGGAAAAAGTTCAGTCGCACATCGTAAAGCTTCGCCAGCGCGCTATTTTGCCCTTTTCCAATGCGTTCATTGACGCTAGCGGTATCAAGCACATCAGCCAGGGGCAAAACACTGATGGACTTTGCGAAGATTTCTCCCTCAGTTGCGGAGAGCTCCTCGTGAAGAAGGAGAGTCATCGACGGCGTGGAGATAGATCGACTGGCAGTCATGAGAATCTCGCGAAGACGGGGAATACCAAGCGTGACATTCTTCGCTGAATGACCGGCCAAATGGAATGTGTTCAGCGTCATTTGAGTGGAAGGCTCACCGACGCTCTGGCCAGCTACGATACCGACGCCTTCTCCAGCCTCGACGAGCGAACGCATGTATTTAGCGGCAAGTACGAGCTCGGCTGACTTTTTGTTCACGGCAGGAGCGTTGATAAGACCAGAGACATCCTTAGACTTGTCGCGGATCAGGCCATCCTCGTTGTTCTTGATGTACTTAGACATCTTCTCGTAGAACTTCTCCGATGTGGCGAAAGCCACCCTGGCAGGGTTGACGAGAGAAATGATTGGGTCTTTGGGCGGCAATATCGACCTTGGCGTGCTTGATGGCGCTCTTCATGTGTTTCAAAATGTCGTCCTTGTTGCCGGCAAACCTGTCCTTGAACTCGCTTCCGAAATTCAACTGAGCCGTTTCGGAACCGATGTTGCGGAGGACGAAGCCAAAGTCGGTGAGATACTTCTGCTTGGTAGGATCCAGTCCATCTTCGCCATACAAGAATTGCACCAATGTGCCGTCGGCGTCGCGAACAGTGGAGTCGTACGAGACCGTAAGTCCTTCCATACCCTTGATGATACATCTCTGCAGGTAACCAGAACGAGACGTCTTGACAGCGGTATCGATAAGGCCTTCACGACCTGCCATGTGATGGAAGTAATACTCTTGCGGCCGTATACCCGTCAAGAAACGCTGGACAATGTAGCCACCAGCGCGGACATCTGTCTCGAATGGCCGGAAGCAAGGCAAAGACTTTCCACTGACCATGAGAGGAACTCTTCGACCCTCAAGGACTTGTTGTCCCAAGTTGCACGAAATGAGGTTAGCATTGACTTGGCCACCTTTCGCGCCAGACGTTGTCATCGACTGCATCTGGTTTTTCGGGAATTGTTTAACCAAACCGACCGGCAGACAAGCAGCTGTCACCATGCTAGAAACCTTTGCAGAGCTCTGGTTCATGAGCATATCGAGACCCTCCTGCTTGCTGTCGTCGCGCATAACCTCCTCCAGGCGAGTGAGGAGTTCTGGATCATCGCTGCCGGGCTTATTGTCCTCCAGAGACACGTACCTGGCCGCAACCTCAAGACCGATACCCTTAGCAGCTTTGAGAGTTTCTTTTCGAGATATCTCGCCTTGAGGTGTGAGCCTGAGATCGTCCATACCGCAAGTGAATGCTCGCATGTTCAGGTATCTCGTAAGAAGTCGGCCAATGCCACTCAGCAACTTGCCGGCAACCGCAGGGCCGTAGATTTCATGAATGGCATGGATCAGACCGCCTGAACTGGGACCGAGCTGGGCCTTGTCGAGGATGCCAGAAAGGAATTGACCATCCTGGAACAGAACAGTGCCTTCCTCTGAGCCTTTACCCCACTGCTCGCCCTTAACCTGGCTTTTGCCGGTCATCCACAGTCCCTCGCCATTTGGCGGCTTGATGTTCTTTAGGATGGTGGTTACAACCTGCTTGCCCGTCCACCTGGGAATCGGCTTGATGATGGCGGGGGGGATGAGCTCAATTCTCTCACCGAGAATGTGCCCACTCTCCGGGCGCAACGCCGAGTAAATGAGCTGTTGATACGAGTCGCGGTCAAAGAAAGTATCCTTGTTGCAGAGCGCAACGGAAACCGAAAGATGGTCCTGAATCAATCCGCGAAGGGGCTTGCCTGCAGTTCCGGAGAGATACTGATGGTCCGTATCGGCGATCTGAAGAGCCTCGGCTCTAGCCACCTCATTTTGGGGGAAGTGCATATTCATTTCGTCTCCGTCGAAGTCGGCGTTGTACGTGTTGCAGTTGGCGTAGTGCATTCGAATTGTCTTCTCACCAGGCAGCACACGCACCCTGTGGCCCATGATGGAGGGCTTATGCAGGGTTGGCTGGCGGTTCATCAACACCACATCACCGTTTGTCAAGTGCCGATAAACCTTCTTGCTTTTCACGCCGCTCATCTGATTGTTGGTAGGGGCGAGAAGCTGGTTGGCGAGCGATACACGGTCATCAGTCGACTTGGAGCGCAAGTTGACAATCTGGCCATTCTCATACTCGATAGCCGCCGCGCCTGGCCACTTATCGACACCATTGATGACTGCTTGCTGCATATCCCTGAAGTTGTGACTTGTGACTGGCTCGGGGTAAGTCAGCTTGCGCGCAAAAACAGGAGGCACACCGATTTCGTTTGTTTCGATGTTCGGATCCGGGGAGATAACACTCCGCGCGGCGAAATTGACTCTCTTTCCCATCATGTTCTTTCTGAATAGACCTTCCTTCTTCTCCAGCTTTTGTTTGATACCGTCTTCGTTTCTCTTGGCCGCTGCACCCTGCACAGGGTTTTTGCTCTTGTCGATGAGGGAATTGACGGACTCTTGTAATTCTGTCCATATCTGGTGCAGGTCGCTGATGTCTCTCGCTCTCCCATATTGATCCGTACCTCCGACGCTCTGGTGTATCCTAGCAATGCTGACGCAGTTCCGCAGAATGTTCTTGTACAGAGAGTTTTGCTGAGCCTCGGAGATCGAGTCCCCAGTACGAGCTTCAGGTCGGAACTTGTTTGGAGGAACAAGAATTGTGCGGAGAAAGAACATATCAGCCGTGATCTTGGCGGCCTTCTTAGTCATTGGCTTAGAGTTGTAGATCAGAGACATAATATCCTGCTCTTTTTCGAACAGCTCTCGCAGACGAGCCCGAACTTCCATGGCGCTGATGTATCGCTGCTGTCCCGGGGAGACATTGGTGGCCTCTTGTTCCTTCTGGTCCAAAGGGTCATGCTCGTCACTGCTGCTGGCATCGCGCATCTCAACGTCGTTCTCTTCAGACGTGGCCAGATCAACATCTGCGACGCCTTCGTCGGCGTGATCAGAGCCTCGCGTCGCCTTAGACTTCGATGCCATGGCAGTGGTTGCCATCGAGTCCTTCATGTGCAGGTTCCTTTGAGCCATGTGTGCAAGATCTCTCTCGCTGAGGGCCTTCTCGAAAATTTTGACGAAACGGTCCTTTCGATAGGCCGGGGAAATGCCACCGCAATTGTCGCACTTTCTGGGCTTGGTTATCTGCACCATGAACTCCTTGATGAGTTCTCTTCGCATTTCAATCGACCCTTCGTGCTTGCCCTTCCTAACCTCACCAAGGCTTAGCTTGTGGGCCTTCAGGCTTTGGCGAACGAAGGCCTCGCGTGCGCCGATGACATTGTCGACGGTGGATGTGCCGTCTTCTTCGGCCTCACTGTCGTAATCGGTGGGTACGCCGGGCATCGCAAGACCCTTGAGCTCCTCACCAATGGCATCAACAAGATGAGCCTCATGCAGCAAGCCATGTTGGAGAAGTCGAAGTTTGCATGAGAAGCGATTGATTTCGCGGTGGCGCATGCGAAAACCTTTGCAATAAGCGCATTGTGACCTTAAGAGCCGAAGGACTTGATCGAGGAAGATCGGATGGTATACAGGAACGGGAAGCTCGATATGGCCGGCGTGGCCAGGACATGAAGACTGGTTCAGGCTGCAGGTCGCGCAACTTCGACAGGGTTTTTGTTAGTCAACTGAAACGAGAACAAAAGTCGATCGCGGTGACAAACATACAGAGCATCGCCCCAGGAGCCGAGCGCGGGGTCGTATAGACCACCAGGAACAGGATTGAGAAGATTATCGAAAGTGCTGTCGTTCTCAATACGCTTGACGGACACGGCTCTGATTTCCTCCTCGGTAAGAAAAGTGAACTCGACCGTCTCCACGGACGACGAGATAGGTTGTGAGATATTCATGCTGCCAATGAGGCTTCAGGAACTGGCCTGACACCGATCTGAGTCTATACAGAGGGTGAGGCGGAGGGAAACAAATTTTCCATTCAGTGTCTTGTCGGTCGGGTTGGTGGCAGCTCGGTCGCAAAATCAACTAGCCCGGTGGGAGGTATAGCTTCGGTGGAAGGCAGGCAGAGGGGAACTTTTTTTTGGCGGTGATTCGCGGCAGAAAAAAGACCCGCCGATAGTGGAGCTGTTGCGAGGTGTCGAGGCAACGTCGACTAATGAGGTAGTGAGAAGATGACTACGAATTCCACGGCAAGCCCAATCTTATGTAGGAACTGTTTGCACCAGCCTGCAGGCCTGCGACGCCATCCACAAGGCATCGCCTATACATGTCCTACTCCTTGCCTAGCAACAAAGCACGCTGGTCTCATGTTACTTTGATTAAGTCTGTCCATTCGATTCAGAAATAACGGCCGACGCCCTTACAGCCTTCTCGAAGGGGAAGCCCATACCTCTAGACTCGATCCCCAACGCGCAACAGGCAATATCTCCGTCACATCAAATCACGATGGATCGACGTTCCGACTCGAGCGGCCTAGGGCCTCGTCACGATCCGAACTCTCGAGTGCACAAGCCCGAATCCGCCGCCGATAAAATGGCTGCGTTGAAAGCAAGAGTGGCAGCGGCGATTGGGGGCAGCAAAGCCAAAGGCGTCCCTGAGGCTGGACTGCATCCTGCCCTTCAAGGTCTTGGACAGGTTCAGTCTTCAGGCCGTGGAAGTGATAGAGCTCCTCCATATCGATCTCATGTTGACTCCGGCTCATCGTCTTTGGCTGGCGCTAGGTCGTTAATCCCCTCAGCGCGTAGTCAAGACAATACAAGACCAAACCCCTACTTCAACGACCAACAGGCGGGCCCACTCACCGGAGGCCGGCAGCGACAGTCTCGCCCCCTAAACTTTCATCCAAGAGGCAGGTTCATCCAGCAGGGCAATGCAATGCGACGACAGGCTGCGCTGGAGGAACTGAAGAAGAAGATCGCCGCGCAGACACGAAAGGCTGGCATCGACGAGGAACTAGATCTGGAGAAGAACCTTGTGGTCGAAGCACCTCCGGACATCGAATGGTTTGATGAAGGCCTCGTCGACGGCTGTAACTATGACAACATCGATGATGAAACTCATCTCAAGATCACGTCGGAGGACACAATTGTCACCGAGTACGTCCAGCATCCTGTCGCACTAGAGCCACCGCAAGAGCGAAACAAGCCTGCACCGAAACCCATGTTTCTTACGTCAAAGGAGAAAGCCAAAGTACGGAGACAGGGGAGGATGGCCGAACTGAAGGAGCAACAAGCAAAGATCCGGCTTGGCCTTGTGCCAGCACCGCCGCCCAAGGTCAAGAAGAGCAATATGATGCGGGTCTATGCAGACTCTGCAGTCAAAGACCCGACGGCGGTTGAGAATCTCGTCAATCGCCAGATTGCGGAACGGCAACAGAAGCACCTGGAGGCCAATGAGGAACGCAAGCTCACCAAGGAGGAAAAGCACGACAAGCTTGCCGCCAACCAGGAGAAAGACGCTGCCAAAGGCATCCACGTTCTGGTTTTCAAGATCAACAGTCTTGCGAATGGACAACACAGATTCAAGATTGGGAAGAACGCTGAGCAACACTCTCTCACTGGCGTCTGCATCATGCACCCAAAGATGAATTTGGTTATTGTTGAGGGGGGGGAGCACAGCATCGGAAAGTACAAGAAACTGATGCTTAATCGTATCGACTGGACAGAGAACTCTCCATCGCGCGAGGGCGCCACACGGCAACAGGCGCGAGATTGGTTACTTCCGGAGAATGAGAATGGGGACTTGAGAGACATGTCGCAAAACGAGTGCAAGCTTGTCTTTGAAGGAGAAGAAAAGACACGGGCTTTTCGCAAATGGGGAAGTAAGGTGTGCGAATCTGATGCCGAAGCCAAAGAGGTTTTAACCAGATCTAAAATGGACAACTTTTGGGCCTTGGCGAGGACCATGTAGATGTAGAATTGAAGGGGCGACAGGTCCCCATGCAGTCGAGGGCTTAGCCCAAGCCTTTCTCAACGTTTCCGCAGCAGAATGATGTTCATCAGACGAGCAAAAGTCACCATCACATCAAGGTGAAAGTACGTTATCAGGATGCAGACAAGTTGCAATTCTCAGTACTGGCAAGGATCCGCGTTACGTCTCCCGGCAAAGACACCCTTAACGAGCATCCCATGACGATGGGGGGCTGGCTCTACATTAGGCATGGAGAGTGTCAGGCACATTCCGTCGCAGACTACATGCAATCACGCTCTACACGAAGGAGCAAGAAAATGAGCGAACGGCAAGGTGTGGATCACTTTGGGCGTCTTGTGGAGACCCGGACGACTGTGCGGTTGTGGTAGCCGTTGATTCCGTGCGCGACGCGTAACACGACAAAGTTATCGCACGCCTGCAATTGCCGTTAGGGCGGGTACATCACGAGCACAGCGGTCAGGAAAGGTAGATCATGAAGTGTTTGGCATTCCTTGCAGCCATCCTTTGCTGCTGTTTAATTGTACAACCCTTGCGTTGTTATCAAACGCATTCGTAACGCCAGATTACCCCCAAAAGCCAAAGACGGTCCCTTCGTCAAGCATTCCCAAAGCGCGAGTCATGAACCACCCATAAGAGAAAATCGAACGACAATGTTTAGTTGCGCTCTCCGCGGAGGCGGCGGGCGAGCTGGATGTCCTTGGACTGGATGGTGACACGCTTGGCGTGGATGGCGCAGAGGTTGGTATCCTCAAAGAGAGAGACGAGGTAAGACTCGACGGACTCCTGAAGAGCACCGATGGCGGAGGACTGGAAGCGGAGGTCGGACTTGAAGTCCTGGGCGATCTCACGAACCTGTGGCTTTGGTCAGTTACCTTATCGGTGAGGTGCGGGGTGCATTGGACTTACCAGACGCTGGAAGGGGAGCTTGCGAATCAGAAGCTCGGTGGACTTCTGGTAGCGACGGATCTCACGGAGAGCGACGGTACCAGGCTTGTAGCGGTGAGGCTTCTTGACACCTCCGGTAGAGGGGGCGCTCTTGCGGGCGGCCTTGGAAGCAAGCTGCTTGCGGGGGGCCTTGCCACCGGTGGACTTACGGGCGGCTGTGGGGAAGGAGTCAGCGCTGTGCAGGTGATTTGCAAATTAAGCCGGGAAGGAGGTGCGTACTCTGCTTGGTGCGGGCCATTGCGACTGTTATGTGATGATGAAGTTGATGGTTTGGGTGTTGTTGAGATGTTGGTTGGTGTGTTGATTGAAGGCGGTGGGTGTGAGTGGATGAGGAGGAAGAAGGTTGGAGTGGGTGGAGGGCAGAGGGAAATAAATAGGAAGGAAACTGGGCTGGCTACGGAGGGGAGTGATTGTGTGCCAGATGAGAGGTGGCCTGTGCGTCTGTGCGCGACGGTTCGAAAAACCCCGTTTCTGCAGGTGCGATTACTTTGGAAAATGGCAGGCGCAGCTGGCGGGATTCTACGCTTTGTTGTCGAGGTGTGGATGGCTGATTTTTGATTGGCTAGAAATCCTGCAGTATCTGCGACGCCACCCCATCTTTCCAGGTCCCACGGCCCACCCGGCAGGTGCAGTACGTATCGGTCCACAGGCATTCTAGAGTTAGTGTCCTCACTTTTCCCCATCGAGCGCTATCTCACCTTACCTACCTTACTCCTTCCCCTGTCACTCTGCCTGTAGAAAATGCGGGATGCGGCACCTCGCCTTGTCTGACGCGGTAGCAAGCAGAAGCAGCAAGACGCGATCTGATACCTTTTGCCAACTGTCACGCGCCTACGTCAGTCTTGGACTCGTGGCATTCTTGCTGCAAGCGCAGAGGTCACCACTTTAATGGCAAGCATACTGCGTGTGGACCTTCATGTAGATAGTTGCCGCGTTTAGCTCAAGCGAACAGTAACTTGTTCATTGAATCATCTGGTCGCTTTGTACCGCAGCCGCCAAACATCGAACACTAAAACGCATCAAACAAACAACAAAATAAGAGATCTAGAGGTATTCAATCCACTGGGGATTACTGTGCAATAGGCTTGAAGGGGAACCAAGCGTACATGGGTGACGGCTCTTTTCCAAGATCCATGACCTCAGCGCCGCGTCGCGTGAGAAAAACTTGGGGAGGCGCGTAATAGACCGCAAGTACTGTCTGTCACAAGAGGTTTCGACAGTTCGTCTAGACTGCCAGATGGCAGCAGCAGACCCATCATGGTACTTCCGTCTGCACATTTGAAAAGTCCATAGCTCCGGTGCAGCGGCATATAGGCGAGCTTGGAATTTTGACTTACGGCGGTATTTTCTCATAGGCTCGTGCCAGATCCACCACTCATGCGGCGGGGGCTACAACACTCTTCCGTTTTGACATTGAATCCATTCGCATGCATCGAGCGTTGACCTTGAAGCGAGTCCCCGCAGTCCAATTGCGAAGACAGGTACGGACGGATACGTACACGTCGCCGCTGTCGCGTGCAGTCATGGCTACGGGGTAGGCATCTGAACACTGTGGGTAGCCCTGGACCAACAACGCAACTTGGGCATAATGCATCGTGGAAATGAAGACGGGAGGCATCTGTACGAGATCTCTCATCGCCACAGGTGTCTTTCCCCCGAAAACCCCTGACAGTCCACTATTTCCGCACGCGTTCAGCACGCGTGTGGAACTCGTTCAGCAGTGCAAAGCGGCCGACCATAGGTACTCACTGGAGCAGGTCGATGTGGATAAACTGAGGGATGGCTTCTGGTTGGCTAAGTAATTGTCCCTTGCTGCCCTCTGGTCTGTGCATAGAGAAAAAGGCACTGGTTTTTTTTTTAATTTTCGTGTCCAGCCCGCATCTGGAGAGCTGCTTGGAGTACGTACCCTTTTTTTCTGGCTGATCCCGAATCTCATCAAACCCGCGACCTGCTAATATAAATCCCGTTCCCCCTCTGCGCGTCACCTATCGTGTTTCCTTCCAACTCAGCCCCACGTTATCCCACGCAACCACTTTCGCACTCTCCCACTACGTCTCTTTCAGAACCTCATTACCAACCTTTACACTCGGAATTACCAACCACTCTACACACACAATGACTGGACGTGAGTACATCCCAGTGCTACCATTGATGCCGTCCGCATCCAGGTTCTCCCATGCTAATTCCTATGCTAGGCGGCAAGGGCGGCAAGGGCCTCGGAAAGGGTGGCGCCAAGCGTCACCGCAAGATTCTCCGTGACAACATCCAGGGTATCACCAAGCCCGCTATCCGTCGTCTCGCTCGTCGTGGTGGTGTCAAGCGTATCTCTGCTAGTAAGTCGCTCCTCTTGCTTCGACTGCCTCGACAGCTCATGCTAACCTGACTTTCCCTTAGTGATCTACGAGGAGACTCGTGGTGTCCTCAAGTCCTTCCTTGAGGGTGTCATTCGTGACGCAGTTACCTACACTGAGCACGCCAAGCGCAAGACGGTCACTTCTCTGGATGTCGTCTACGCGCTGAAGCGCCAAGGCCGCACCCTGTACGGTTTCGGTGGTTAAGCGTGTTTATTCTGTATGTCGGTTACGAATCTTTCTGGGGCCACGGCGCGATGCACCTTGAGGCGCAGTGGCACAAATGGACTTTGGGAGTGGAGTGTTTTGTCACGAATGACTATGGGTTTGGCTGGTTTTGGGTGTTCTACTGTACCATACGGGAAACAACGGGGTTCTACATGGATGGCTTGATTGGCTTGAGACATAATCGATCCCTCGCCGAGGCACGTTCTGGTTATTTTTGTGTGATTGGGTCTACTCTCGTGGGGTGCTATGCGCAAGGCAAGGCTCGGCGCCATCGTGCTTATTGCTTGTGATGTTCTTCTCCGTTGATAGTCTACCCACCGCCTTCGCAGACTACGTATCATTTGCTCCACAGCTTGTGAAATGACATGCGTGCTTTTAGTCGGCCTCGCCTCATGTGGAGGAGGAATCTTCGCGGTTCTTGTGCTATAGTATTAATTATCATCACAGTTCGAAACGAAGTGGGTGGGCTAGTAACTTCCTTCATACAAACGGGCTACGCTGTCAGAATGACGAGCGAGAATGGGCCTCTGCAGATGCTCATTTGATGCGGATGTTCGCTCACGTTCTTGCCGTTCTCCTTCAGTGAGCCATCCCGGCGTCGGCCTCAACGAGCCTAGTCGCGGTATGCAAGTGAACTCCCTCCCAGTCTTGATGATGTTTTGCTTGGTCTTGCGTTGGATGTAGCTCGGTCGGGATCCAGCTGCCGCTTGATCTCATGAGAAACATTTTTGCAGCGATATAAATGATGCAATGTGTATCACTTCCATGCTAGGGACATACGAAGATCGACTGATCACGCAAGGCAGCAGAGATGAGCCGTGTACATACCGTGGCGATGATGACAGCAACTTCAGCAGCATCATACCACTTGTACAGAGGCAAAGCCCGGGGATTCCTCTTGGGAGAGTCATCACAGTTCGACTTTCCCCACGAGTGCGTCTGAAGCATAAATACCGCACAAGAAAAGTATTCGATATATGGTGGCATGGCCACTGTGAACTCGTTGGGACTTCTCATGTATATGTCTAGGGATCAAAGACCTGTTATCTTTAATAATCTCGGCGCCAACAACACAAGACGCGTAAATGAAATGAATATCTACAGCATCTGTAGCACGCCTTACTACCAAGGCACGTTGAAAGGTCAAGGGAAGCCGCACGGGACGAGCTAAGAACACAAATGTAGTCGGTGGGCGCTTGGAAGGTTACCCAGTGTGTCGAAGATAATGGGGCAATGAAATAATGGGATATGACTGGCAAGGGGACAGTCAGTATGAATTATCTACAGACTACGAGCAGCATCACGGTCTACACGAACGCCGACGACCAGAACAAGTTTCATCACGGGGGCACAGAGGAGCTATGCACTCTCATGAGCCCTACGAGGACATCATCGCATATTTGCCAAAAAGCTAGCAGTTACAACGGCACTTCGCTGTGCGTATATCACAGAGCGGTCCGAACTTACGAGCAGCATGCCAACTACGTGCGTTTCATTCCGTCTTTCTGTAACCAATGGATTTCTTATGACTACATTACCTCGGACACCTGCGCAAACGTGTGCTTCGTGTTTACATCGAGACGGCTTAGAATCACGCCGCAAGCATACCACATGTAGTCTCAAACCTCGTCCGAATCAAGGCGCTGGTCGCTTGAGATGTGTTAACGGTCTCACATCAAGACATCATGACCCTCGTGACTCGCAGCGGCCATGAAGCGGACGCAGTTCAAACGTGGCATGTCCGTACCTGGGCAATTATACGCCCGGAGAAATGATAATGATTTCACTTGGAGAACAACCCTGGACGTATGATAGTTCTGGAGGCTGGTAGGAACATCTGCTTGTAATAAACATATCCCTGAGAAATTGGGTCCGAATGCGCACCTACATGGTGAGGTTGCCTTGGAAGATCATGAACACGCAAGCCACTGTAGTGAATGGACATGATAGGAAGACATGTAGCAAGTCGAAGAACAGATTATGGGCACGGCTGAGCCACAAGGACTCGTGGGCCCTCGGACGGAAAGTCGCGTTACGAGCCAAGGTAGGAGAGGCGCGACAGTATGAGTGACGACGATCGACACGCCCGGCCGCGGGACAACAGCCAGCAGAGCATAAAAGCACGAACAAATCAAGCCATCTGAGTATGCTCCCCATGGAATCACCAGCGAAGGAAGATAATTGGACGAGGCAGGCAAGCAGGGTTGATGATGCTACTTTCGCGGAAGGCAAAGTGTGGCTGAAGTTTGTAGGCCAAGCCACATATTGGGTCCAATTGAAAGGACCAGGGTTCATATGAGAAATAGGCATCGATATTCGCATTTTGAAGAAACGGACCAAAGCACGCAAATGCAGGGACGCTTTTGTGTTCTTCCCTATTCCATGTTGTTCAAATGCAGGGACGCGGTTGGAGGCAGATGATAGAAGCTCAACGGGCAAGGCTTGAGACATTCATTGGCCTGGTGCCTATTAGCAGGGCTTGACTTCGGATGGCGCCGGCCGGCACTGTGCAAGGGCATGGCATGCGCCACCCCCATATTCTTGCTGGAGACCATGAAGTGTTCCATTCTCAGAGCGGATACCTGCACCAAAGCTGGAAGGCCGCCGACAAGCCACACCTCAGTCCAAAGTCACGCAAAGACTGCCACGCACGGGTGCCTGTCTCTGCTGCAATGCAAACAAGCACACCTGTCGAAAACCCACTAATTTTAGATCTCCACGGAACAGGCCCCGGCCACTTGGGCCAAGGGATCGACGGGGAATTCTGACTTTTCTTTTTTTCCATCGCTGTTTGTGCTGTCAGCTAGCGGGGCGGGAATGCATTGTTCAGTACGTGCAATGGTGGAAGTAGAATCCTCGGCTGGAAAAGCCCAAAGCTCCCAGCTGTGGACCCTCCCCCCACCCTGGGGTGTGAGTGGCCTGTAATTTGTTTGAACTTTTCTTGTATTAGTCTCAGTATACTGCTTTATCTCTTAACTCTTTATCCTGCTCTTCCTATATAATCTAAACTATTAATAAAGCCTGTAGTAAGGTAGTCTTATACTTAACGAGAGCTAGTTATTAAAGTTACTAGATAAAATAGTAGTTTCTACCTAAATTAGTGTGAAATAGGTACTATTAGTATTAAAGTAGGGGGTTACTTATAATATTCTTATATATTTTAATACTTAGTTACTATAGGTTAATCTCTTAATCGTAGTTTAGTAGTATTAAACTTATAAAGAATCCTTATAAATAGTATAAGCTATAGTTTTTAATAAAAGAGATATATTCTTTAAAGTAAATTTCTAAATAAACTAAGAAGTTAATATTATATTTAAAATAGATAAGGAGTATCTTAAGTATATGATCTATATTATAAAGTAATAATCTATATAATAATAGAAAGTACTAACTATTTACTTTATTACTACTCTCTTTATATAAAGTAAAGTTTTTATAACTTTAGTAGCTATAACTTATTATAAAGAAAAGTTATTTATACTTTATTAACTTTATTTTTATCTCTTTAGAGACCTCTATATTTTTCAGTACTAAGTATAGTACTTTTGTATTTACTTGTTAGGTTATATCTATTAGGGTTGCTTGGTCTTTTACTATTTCTGTACCTTGCTGTATATTGTACCTCGGCTCCCAGCTGTGGGTGATTTTGCCACCCGACTTGAGTCGCGCCTTGCAGCCCTCCTCGGCACAGGTGTTCAAGAATGTTGCTACAACGAAGCTGCATAAAATGACGAGTCCGATGACAGGTGCTGTGCACTCCCGACGTAAGGCGAGTGCGCGGCTCCGCCCGTGGTGAGTCAAGCCCATGAGTTCGTACCATCCTGCACACGCACACATGTGTGGAACGATCCGCACCGTGAGAATGGGACGACTGGAAAACGGACACTTAGTATCCATGATGGTTGCATTTCACCCGGATGAGGTGGATTATCGACCGGCAAAAGCGGACGGGCCGGAGTAATAAACCAAAATACGTGTGCGACACGTAGTATTTCGGTTCCACATTGTCAGCTAAGCGGAAAGAATCCGTGCCTCTATCAAGTTGGATGGAAAACCAGAGATCCTATCCGAGCGCGGAATGCGGAACAGGAGGGCAAACTGGTCCGGGGTGCGCTTCGTACGTATTGATGGTAGTACGGATAGGCGAAGTTGAGTGCCGGAGCTACCGACGCTGCATGCCGCGGCTTTGAATGTCAAAATGTTGGGGTTGCTCGCTGAGCTTAATTTGTAAGCGCGGCCTTCGCTGATCGTCTGTCAAACCGACTGTGGCACCCATAGACTCCAAGAGGAAATCTAAGGTTCCCGATGCTTCTGAGTGTGGCTTGTTAACCGAGATCGGCCAGTCGGATTCGGGTTGTGGGATGTCATTCCGATCCCGAAACCACCAATGAAATATTTCTGTCAAAGGCTGAGCCACATATCGTAAAGCGGATATGCATTTCAATTGGTTAAGCCGCTAAGGCGCAGTCGGCAGATGGTACGAAAGCGATATGCCAGCAGGCTAGGGAAATCACGAAGACCGCAGAGAAAGGAACTGAGGAAAGAGCATCAAGTGCAGGGCACATGGAAAATTCACCCGTCCACTCGTCGCTTTCCCTCAATTCGAGGCGCATGTCTTGTGCATGGGCCTGTATTCGGTACGAGTATCTGCCATCCACTCGAAAATTTTGTAGCATGGGGAAGCCGAAGACCAGAACGTGCTAGACCTGCAGGCCCGAGCCCTTGGCTGCATGAGAGAAAGGATCGAGAATTTTTTTCCCCATTCTCTTTGGGTCCATTTGCGACGGCCATCCTGTTTGTCTTCCTCCCGTTAGGCTCTGACGCAGCGACACCTGCAGCGCCAAGCGAAGTATCCCTTGATCTGGATTGCCGCGTTGTCGGAAATAATCCGGCGCCGCAGCCATGTCACCAAATAGAAAGTGTATATCTTCAGCTTGCAGTCTACACGTTCCACCCCCGGCCTGCCGGCCAAAACAAAAAAATAAAACTCGAGTCAACCAGACCAGGCCGCACATCTAAACCAGAATCAGGGATTTATTGCTAGTAGTTAAAATTGGAATTCGATAGACCGATATGGGGGCAAGTAAGGAGGCTTTGCTACGGAAACTTGGAGTGCAAATGCGGCCCTTGAGTATCTTTGGTTTTGGTTCTGGGCCAACCAAGCCGGCGCGTACTAAGGACTGAACATTTCCAGCCCGTTGCGTGTCAGATCCTGCTTGAGACTCAACCGTGGCTGTGGGTTCCAACCAACGCTGGCTGCCTGCATGGCTGGACCGGCCGACCGACCTGGCGACCCCACATCACCACCGGCTGTTGACGGTCGAGACCGCTGTGACTTCTCTCAGGCCGATCACTCTTCATTCTCACAGACCGGCACCTTAGGCTGTTCGTCGTATCCAGGCAGTGATACGACGGATCGTGAACACGAAAGTGTGTCAATGGGCGCAGCTCAAGGAAGAGGACGACCCACTCAAGTGACAGCTGCCTCGGACTAGCAGCAAAGCATCAAAAACCAGTCGGCGGCAACGCAGAGAGTGTGCGTCCGCGTGATAGCTTATTGAGAGTGACTCCCCGAATGGAGCGCATGAGCTCAGCTTCTCAGCGGAAAAACCACGGATGAGATTGAAGTCGTTCGGAAGCATGCGTCAAGCTCGGCCTGCGTCCGCTCGGTTGGGGTGACCAAAGCCACAACTAAGGCACATAAGGGTACATCGCCCGACAAGTAAGTGTGGCTGAACATCCCAGATCCTTGGGTAGGGGCATGAATACCCTGCACTCAGCAGGTCTTGGGTTGCCTCGGTAGGATTATCCGTATCCTGCGCGGAAACAAGACGCTGGGGATGAGTTTCTGGTTGCCTCCGGGATGTTGAATTCGGGCGGCTTGCGTGACTCGTTCACATGTGTGGGAGAAAATTTTCCTAAAGGTTTGGGAGTGTCAGAAAGTATGAGGTGGGAGTTTGACACGACGGACTGTTGACCGGCAGGACGGCAACGGCGACGGCGACGGCGGGAGACAACGGGCACCACCTTACCTAGGTAGGTGCTTACCTTAAGGTAGGTACCTAGCCACCTAGCCACAGGCACCCTCTAGCGCCATAGTACCACCCCATTTGCTTGCCAAGGTTCCGAACCAGGCCACTCAAGCCACCCAAAACCAACACAGTAACACACCACACCACTTCAGCCTACCTTAGCCCAATGACGATGGCTAGACGAACACCGATGCTGGGCATGTGGTATGAGTAATGTGCACCTGAAGCGCGAGAGAAGTTAGAAACCAGAAAAAAAAAAAAAAAAAAAAAAAAAGAAGAAAAAAGAAACCCCCAAGGGCCTTACATCTCTGAGTCGGCAAAAAGGGCGGGACGACGAATCATCGGCGACGACACAAAGTGGACCCCACCGGATACTCTTCGGGCTCCTAATCGGATTCGAGGGTCGCTCAATGGATGACGATTCACGAAGCATTGGAGGCCTGTGGACGGAGTCCGGACAGGCCAGAAGGAACGACGACGACGGAAAGGTTATGTAAGCCACAACGGGCTTGAGGGGCAGATCCCGAGCCCCTGCCGAGGCACGGGCAAAGCGCATCTGCAGGGCTTGCACTCAACAGTTATCCAGGATTTTTCGGCATGCCACGAGGTCGTTTGCAGCTGGTAGAACGGTTATTGGCGTTGGAACTGCACACTGCATTCCAAGTGGAAAGTCACCTTTTCTGATGGGTTCATGGTTTGCTTCGGCTTGTGCGTCCTGGCCCGGATCCTCAGCGCATTACGCTCAGCCACACAAAGACCTGGACATCCTATTGGCGAGGCGCCGCTGATGCACCGTTCTGCCATCTCTTGGCGGGGAAACGTTACCACGAAGCGGCCTTTCCCCCGATGCAGCCACAGGCACAGGGCAACAGTCGAGCGTGGCCTGGGCCGCTCTCGGCCCGTGCTCGCTATTCATGGCATCTAGGTAAGTAAGGCACCTAAACAGATAGCGAGCAGCGAAAGCGATTGGCGCAGCGAGCATGGTAGCGATTTGCTCTCCACATCACCATCCCGTCCTCAGCCAGCCAAAGTGCGTCAGACAGCAGTCCAGCTAGGCAGGGTTGCCTTGATGCAGCAAGTCCGCTTCTATTGTGTGTGAGCGTTCAACACATCAGATCACCCTACTGCCCTGAGGTACGGCGGAGAGCATGCTGGTAACCAGTCGAGACCATAAGGCACGGCAAAGTATGTGGTGAACTTGCAGAGCTAAAGTGTAGGGCAGCGTGAGTACCTGCAGTATGACCGCCGCGGAGGGTGGGCCCACCCCTCCTCCACCATTCCAGTGCATCGATCAGTGTCCACCTCCCGTCCATGCTCGTCTTTGACTGCCTAATGCCTACCTTACCTACCAACTCGAGCTGTGAGTGTGCCGCCGAGGCGTCAGTGCACAGCGACCTTACGTCACTCCACCTGGCAGCCACGGGATGATCGATGCCCCCCTCGCTGAAATGGAGTCACCTACGTCTTGATCGCTGGCCCAAGCAGAACCAGAGTGTTTCCGACGCAATCTCAACTCATTTCGACAGCGTTTCCCCTACCTGTGTGCCTGGTGCTCAAAGGCCAGCCAAGGTGCCTTAGTTACCTCAGCCTTTGGGAATTGAGAACTACGCGGAAGCTTCGAGCGAGCACCAGCACCGGTAGCGACCATATGAATACCAAGCTATTTAAATTTGGAGTGAAGCCGTTACTCATTATTTGAACTGTGGCATGACCAATTTCATGTCAGCTGCCATTGCCGCCGGCGCTGGTTACATGCCGCAGCTGCCTGTAGCCATTTCGCGCTCAGTCTTGTGAGTCAAACTATATCGAACAGGTCCTGCGTGGAAATTTACGTCGGTCTGCCTTGTGAGCAGTCCGGCAGAGTTGGTAAGAATAAACAAATAAAAAATGAGGCAGAGGGCCTGCACAGGTCGCATCTGTCGACAGCATGGCTTTGAAGTAGCATTTCATCATCAGCCGTATATTTTATGGGGGAGGAAAAGGTCATCATCGTAAGCCGCCTTCAGCACGTTTTACTGAACATCAGACAACCTTACTCTCTCTTTGGGGTGGTGCTCGACATGGGGAGGGAAAAAAGTCAAAACAGGGAGGACCGTCATCGGTCTTGGATATTCCCCGAATTTCTAAACGAAGTCGGGTGTTGGTCATCCATCCTGAGGTGGGAAGCGAGGAACGGAGATAGAGAGAGGAGGGGAAGAAAAAAAAAAAAGAAAAAAAAAAGCATCCCCCCCTCCTTCCCGTCACCTTCTGCATCATCCCCACACACCCTGGTCCCGATCCCAACTACCCTTGCACCCTGCTCCCCTGATGATGCTCCCTCTCTGGCCATGAGTCCAAGCCTCGGGTATCCAGCCGGTACCTCCGCTCCGCTTTCCAAGCAAGTGAGAGATGGTACGTACATATTATTCCACCATGTCTAAGCCCGGCGGGCTATTGCATGCCTCAACCATGTTCATCAAAATCCCCACACAGGTACGTATACACTGCCTTACCTCACTCACTCGCTAGTCGGCATGGGCCTACAAGCCCACTACCAAGCCCATACGTAGGTTGTGCAGCTAAGAACCTGCTCGATGCGCATTTAGTCTTCCATATAAGCCGCCGTCCCTCCGGTGTTTGCCACATCCTGATCTCACCTCAACAAGTCTACAATATCTTTCTGAATAAACACATCATGCTGTTAACCCAGCCTAGTACTGCGCAACCTCTCCAGCAACAACGTTTTTACCACAACCAGCCACAGCCACACCGTCAGCCTCAAGGTCACCATTTCTACCCTCATCCACTTGACTTCGACAACGACACCAACCCAGACGACTCGACAAACGACATCAATATTTCGAGTATATCTTCCTCGCCCCTCTCGACTCAGTCGTTCACATCCCAGCACTACTCACTCGGGGCGCACCCATCCTGCTCCTCGTTTCCCAACTTTGATTCCTCTCACCTTGCTGTGCCAAGAAGAGCGGCGTCCGCCTCTGCAGTTTTGGACGACTCTTCTGTAAGCGTCGACTTGAACAACCTCAGCCAACTCCCACAAGACCTGATGCAGTCCGACGCTTGGGTTCTGGCAAACCAGTACAATACCAAGCCCATTGGTAGATTCTCCCATCAACGGGAGTCATCGCTGTCATCACTGGGTTCTGCTGGTCCTGCGTCGCCCTTCAGTCATAACACGTCGAATCCTCAGATTGCGGTGACCGATTCTACTGCCGACGGCTTTCACGACATGCAAACTCAGGACAGCAACTCGTTTTATCAATTGGCCAAGGCTATGCCATCTCACGACAACGTTTACCCCAACTACAATGGTCTTGCCACGATACCTGCTGATATGAGTGGCTACACATCGGCGCTCAATGTACAAAGGCCCAGGTCCGATCGCAGCGGCCTGTTGCCCGCACCCGAGCTTTCCGTGGCAGGCAGTAGCAGGTCACACCCAACTTCGGTGGCAAGCTCGGTAGCTGGTGACTCACCCGCGACGCCATCCGCAGGCGATCACGAAGATGACAGAAGACGTAAGGCTGGTAAGGCCACCCTCTCCAACGCTTCCCATTTTCCGTACTTCAGCTCACATTTTTTGAACGACACAGTCTTCAGCAACGTGCCCAAGTTGGACCGTACAATGACCGACATCTACAACGACGAACTATACAGCCCCAACTTCACCATTACCTCGGCATCGCCGGCCCACAGCCAAATGGCAATGTCCCCCAACAATGACGTCTTTGCTCAACGTCTGAACGCTGCCAACAATCAACATCTCAGCGCTGCGCAATCCCCAGTCTCCAGTGGTTCTCGAGACCGGTCACCGTTTCGGCAAGGCTCGCCACTTGCACCTGTCGCAAATCATGAGTTCGGTGCAAACTTGGCAGGATCTCGCTTGAGATTCAACTCTGCACACCAAATGAGAGAGCAAAAGCAGGCCGAGAGGGATGCGCAGATCTTACGCCAGCAACTATCTATGAAATCTGAGCCAGAGACGCCTAAAACGATTTCGCCCAAAGACGCCATGCTGGAGTTCCATGATGCAGAGGGGTGATTCCTTCCCATTATTTCCCTCTCAGGATACGGTGGACTTTGACCATCTTTCCAAGTCGGCGGTCTCCCAAGACCACAGCACTTACGCGAGAACGGCCTTACCAAGTACCGCTGCCTTTCCGTACGTGGCGATGCAATTTCCCAACGGCGTTCAGGTTCCTCAACAATACCCATTCATTGCACACTCACGACAATCGCATGAGCAAACACCACGTTTGAGCCCGACCGAATCCAGTTCTGGAACGTCTGAAGGAGCATCTAGCTCAACTAGCGGTCCTCTGGTAAAGCCAGCTGGCGCCGCGGCCGACGGTGGCACATATACTTGTACCTACCACGGCTGTACGTTGCGCTTCGAGACACCTGCACTTCTGCAAAAGCACAAGCGAGAGGGCCACAGGCAAACTCAAACCCTCGGCGGTCCTCGAAGAGTTGATGCTAGCATTGCCCCCTCACCAAACAGCTTGCTCAACAGTCAGGCAGGCCCACACCGATGTGATCGGATCAATCCTAGCACCGGCAAGCCATGCCATACCATCTTCTCCAGACCCTACGACCTCACTCGCCACGAAGACACGATTCACAACGCGCGAAAACAGAAAGTTCGTTGCAATTTGTGCACAGAAGAGAAGACTTTCAGCCGTGCGGACGCCCTCACAAGGCATTATCGCGTCTGTCATCCTGATGTTGAGTTCCCTGGGAAACATCGTCGACGTGGACAGCAAGTATGAGCGAACGACTACTGCACACGCCGATACACCTATGACAAACATCGCGGTGATGTTGAGCGACGACGAGTGGCTGCACGATAATGGGCAATCGGCCGATTGTGTGGCTGCGGAGGTACTGCTGGATACGGCGTCACGAAGTACAAAACATGCGAGATGATGTTAACCAACGTTAACCAAACCCAATCCGCCAAGACAACTTTGGATGTTATTACCAAGGATTTTCCCCGAACCTGTTGGAAGGAGCGGGGTTTGCGGAGACTCTGGGGATTCAGGGTCCTCATGCTGCAGTAAGGGTCGCGCAGTATGACATCACGATGGTCTGTGCGGCACGGCCCTGACGATCTGAATGCTCCATAATGACATCATTCAAATGGACAATCCTGCGCCTATCCATGCGATCCTGCTGCCCCGAGCTTCCTACTCCTCCCGACGACATCATCACCGGACTTGGCATGATCATATGTCCGCGCTAATGGGCATTTGTCTCATTTGCGAGGTGACTTGAACATGGGCATCACCTCACCCTGCTTGTGCGTGGGCCTCAACGGTTTCGCCAGCGATCATACGCATCCAACTGGTATTCTTACAGCGGTCGGTTATTTTGCTACCGCATGTTTCTATCTGGTTCCCCCTCTTTTCATCATTCCAGCGTAATGTATGATAGTTTGGAAGTGAGGTGGATTGGTCTATAGATGGAGTCCTCAAGTTGTACATTATCCAGTATCTCTTTCTTACCTGGACCGGTTTTCGGTTCTTCACAGCGCTTCCGTTTTGCGTTACGGCTTTATGTACACTACGGTATTTTTATATGTGACGATATGGGCTAGATAAAACTGACATGAGTGTTATTGGACAGAAGTTATCATGGAAGCACGGGGAATTTATGTCTTGAAGGTAGATGAAAGTTATAGAGTACTCAATGAGGTGCAACTAACTTTGCGTCTGACACACCGTGATTACTGGAAAAACATTGTCTCGTTAACCGGGAGGGTTACGAAGACTAGTGAGCGGTAATCGAAGAATCGAACGGCGGTATGTGCACCAGGTTTGTTGTTCTCGCTAATTTGGTTGCAACATGCCTGCCCATTGGTCCAATATATTCCATCTATTCCTGTTCTACCACTTGTCTAGCGTGAATCGTGCTCAGATAGAAATGCCACACATCCCGCACATGTTGCCTCCTTCTCCTGCCAGGCCAGTGGACGAGGACATAGCGGCTCTGCTTTCCCCAAAGAAACTATCCCGTATGTGGTTTTTCCATTCATCACCGTCATGCCTCGGCCCTGCTTGATTCACCAAGCACGGCCTCCCGAGCGGTTTCATACTGGGGGACGATATCGGTCCACCTCTGGAACTATAATCAGAGTCAGTCTAGGCCTTCAGTTCGATCATCATCGCCATAATGGCAAAATGCTTACCTGATACCATCCCTGGGCTGCGAGTACTTCAATGCCTGGAATAGTCGTCCATCCAGCATCTTCGGCAAGTTGCATCAACGGGGTATGGCGGGGCTGATACGCCATTTCGAGGAGAACGCGAGTCACATCACCTACGTTCTCGTGGCGAAGTACTGCCATGAGTGTTTCTCGAAGCGACGAGTCAACTGGCCTGTCAGCGGGAATCGTGCTGACTATGACAGTAGGTGACGACGCCAGCATAGGTACTTGGTCAGCACTCTTCAGCGCTTCGATACGGAACTCAGGAGGGAACGAGGCTTTGAGGGTCTCAAGGCCGCTGGTGTTGCGCGCAAGGGCGTAAATGGGCCCGAAGCCCAACGAGTGCAAGGCGAAGATGGCCGCTCTCGTGGTACCACCAGAGCCAATTACCATGGCAGCATGATGGGCCCCTGAGGACGAGAGAGCAGTCGTCCCCTCCGATTGAAGAGCGTAGACCATCCCAAGCCAGTCAGTATTGTCGCCAACAAGTTTGACCCCATCCTGACCGCTGCCAGGCACGGGGATGATGGTATTGACAGCTCCAATAACCCGAGCAGCTTCCGAAACCTCGTCTATCTCGTTCATGATGTCTAGCTTCAGGGGAATTGTCACAGATGCGCCGCCGAAATCTGGAGCGTGAATGATTTCACGTACATCGGCGGCGACATCGGTCTCCTTGAGCGAATACTTGTGCGGCAGACCGACCAGGTCGAAAAGTGAGTTATGCAGTGCGGGAGATCTCGACGCTGAGATAGGCTTGCCAAACAGGTAGAAAGACTTGGGATTGATGCCCCCTAGGAGCGACAACGCCTTCCGTATCTCAGCGGCCGATAGTTGTCCTGGAGCGGCCTTGAAGGGCAAGCTGGGATGCGAAACTGGGGTCAGACAGCCATTCAGAACACGGCTCAGTTTGCCGGCACTTCCCATATTGAGCGCAATAATAGGCGTGCTGTGGGAAGCAAGCATCTCCGACTTGAAGCGTGCTAAGTCGTAATTATCCTCAAGGCTTTGGGCAATGCCAACCAACTTGATAACGTCTCCCCATTGAAGAGCTTTGTTGTAGAACGGAATCCAAGAGCCGTTTTTCCAGGAAAGGGTACCTTGGGGATCGTGATGAGATGCGATTATACGGGAACGTCCCTTGTTTTCCACCACGGTCTGGATGACATTTTCTGGAAGGGTCATCTCAACGTCAATGAACTCCACGCCCATCCGGCTAGCTTTTTGGTACAACTCAAGGCCTTGACCATACGCATCATCCGGAAACTTGCCCCCCTGAGCCATTGTTCGCAGGGTGAAGATGATGGGCACATCGGCGACGGATCTGAGAAGTGCCACTTGATGAGCTACGAATTCCAGGGAGTAATTTTGCAGCAAGTCGGCGCGAAGCTCCACCGCATCTGACCCGACAATGACAGTTGGGATCAGGGCCAAAGATGATGCCACTTCTGGCACGGTGAGCGAGACAAAGAAGCTGAGGTCCTTGGACGATGCCCTTGTCACCTGGGTGTTCTCGCCATACAAGGCCTTGACGAAGCGACGGAAGTCCAACGGCGGCTCGCGGGTAGCCACGGTGCCAGGAGGATGAGGGCTGAAGTATTCGAAATTGCTGCATTCATCGAAGAAAGGCTTGCGGCGATAGTAAACATCCTCGATGTCCTCTCTGTATGCTGGCCTCGTCTTGTCCAGAAGAAGGTAATCGACAACCTCCTTGGTGTTGCGGTGAACTAACAAAACGATGCCGCCGTTCTTGCGGTGAGCAACAAGAAGTTTGCGAGCCTCGGGAGTCTCCACAATGCCACCACCGCAAGAGAAGATGCGACCGTACCCCTGCTTCTCCATGACATCCCGGAGAAGATCCACTTCGTCCTTTCTGAACCCGTCCCAACCCCTGGAGCCCCTGATCATTTCAGGAATGGTCATGCCTGCACGCCTCTCTAATTCTTCGTCGAGGTCGATGAAGGTTCTCCTCAAAGTGTCAGCCATCCATCTGCCTGCGGTAGTCTTACCGGCACCACGCATGCCAATAATGAAAACCGACTTGTCTTTGAAAGAATTGGTGTGAGAGGCTATCCGTTCTGTCTTCGGATGTTGATCGACGCCGTCCAATTTGACGTTGAAGTACTGGGACATAGTGTCCCACCAACCAGGCCATGTCTTGCCAGTGCAGTCTCTTTCAAGGATAGTCACCGGCGTTGGCGACACAGTCGACAACACACCGAAACTCATGGCAACGCGGTGATCGTCGTAGCAGAACACACCTTCCGTAGGCTCCTGGAGCTTCTGGTAGGACCGCCCAGTAACAATGATGCCGTCCTCAAACTCATCCGTCTCAACGCCAAACTTGGCTAATTGTTCACGCATGGCACCAATGCGATTGCACTCCTTGACGCGCTGATTGGCGATTCCACTGATCTTGGTGGTTCCAGAGGCCACGGCTGCGAGAATAGACGCCGTGAGAAAGGCGTCGGTCATTGGCTCCATGTCAACGTGCTCGATTGCCTTGAGCGTACCAATTGCTGGACCCGTGACAGTCGTGGAGGTCCCAGTCTGCTCAACTGCGCAGCCCATAGGTCTGAGCACGTCGACGGCGAAGCGAGAGTCTCCCTGTAGGGACTCTGAGCCAATGTTAGGCACGGTGCAGGTGGTTCCGGTGATCGCAGCGATGGCCAGAGGATAAGTTGCAGAGCTCGCATCACTCTCGACGACGTACTCGGCCGGGTTCTGGTAGACTGCTCTTGGAATGTGATAGGTATTGGGTTCCTCGCTCGATCTGATCACATCAACGCCAAAAGTCCGCATCATGGTGATGGTCATGTTGATATAGGGCTGAGAAATTGGCTTTCCGCCTACAAGCCGTAAAGTAACGGGGTTTTTGGCGTACGGGGCAGCCATGAGAATGGATGAAACGTATTGCGACGATATTGTGGCTGCCAGTTCAATGATGCCGCCCTCGAATCCGCCAGCGGCATCGACTTGCAAGGGGAGACTCTTTTCCTGGCCCAAGTATTTAATCCCCAAACCATTAGCTCGTAGGGCGTCGACAAGAGGTCCGATCGGGCGAACTTTCATGCGGGCGTTCCCGGTCAGTACTGTTGACAGAACGTCGGAAGGGTTACACAAAGCCACAACAGTAGTTAGGAAACGAGACGCAGTGCCGGCATTGCCCAAGTACAGTGCTTCTTTGCTGGCATTGAGCTTGCCGCCCTTGCCCTCCACAGCCAGAACTTCGCCTGCCTCCTCCCAGACATAGGTTGCACCGCCGAGCTTTGAAATAGCAGACAGCATATACTCAGTGTCATCAGAATGCAGCAAGTTCTTGATGCGGCAAGTACCCTGGCCCAGAGCTGCAAGAACGAGAGCGCGGTTCGAGATGCTCTTGGAGCCAGGAGGGGTCACCGTGGTACTGTGAGATTGAGGTACGCCAGGGAACACGCGGGTCGCCGGTGACAGGACAACCTTTATAGCACTATCCTCAACCACGCTGGCCTTCTGCTCGTGGGTTTTGCCGATAGCCGACAACAGCACGATCTTCTTGTTTGCTCCATCATTCTTCTTGTCCACGGCCATTTTGTCCAGTAGAACGTCCACGGGACACTTCTTACCCGCTGTCAACTTGACGATCCGTTTGTCGTGTAGAGTGGTAGGCAGATCGTAGCTAGCAATGCATTTGACCAGACGGGCCACTGCGCCAGGCCGAAGGACGCCGAGGAAGCGAGCCAACTCGGCCTCCTTGACCATGCCAATGGCGACAGCTTCGCCGTGTAGGAGTTGGGGAGTAAGCAAAGCCTCAAAGGCATGTCCGATAGAATGTCCAAAGTTGAGCAAATTGCGGAGACCTCCTTCCCTTTCGTCGCTGGAAACAACCTGGGCTTTGACTCGGGCAGATCCCAGCACGATCCGCTTGAGTATATCTCGGATGGGTGTAAGTCTTTGTGAAGGCTCAGCATTCGACTTGACTGCGGTGAGGATGATGGATGCGTTGGCTTCAAGTGCTGCGAATTCGTCCTCGTCCCAGATCGCAGCAGTTTTGATGACCTCAGCCATACCGTTGATGAACTCTCGTTTCGGCAGTGTCTCGAGAAATGCTAGGTCAATGTAGATTCGGAAAGGTTGCCAGAACGCCCCAATGAGGTTCTTTCCCATAGGCGTGTCAATCGCAGTCTTGCCACCGATAGATGAGTCAACCATGGAGAGCAACGTCGTCGGTACCTGGACAAATCGAATGCCGCGCATGAAAGTTGCTGCGACGTAGCCGATCATGTCTCCAATCACTCCGCCTCCAAGCGCAATGATGACCGTATCTCTTGTGCATTTTTGCGACAGCATCCAATCCTCGATGGCAGCTTTCGTTTGACGGCTCTTTGAAGCTTCTCCCGGCGGGATGGCGTAGGTGAGCAACCGCGTAGTCGCCGGGGAAGCCGCATTGAACACTTTTTGGAATGGTGGAACGTAAGTGTCGAAGAGGTTTGTGTCCGTAATCAAGACATAGGTTGACGTCTTGAGGTTCTGGAGTAGGTCATGAGTCACAAAGTCAAGCCAGATACCGTGGTCGACAATGATGTCGTCTTTGCCAAGAATGGTTATGCGGGTAGGGTCTGACCCCGATCCAGAGCCATTGACCAGTCCCATGATCTAAAGCAAGTGTGACGGTGTTCACACTGAGCTTTGGTGCATCGATTCGTGACGGTCAATTCTTTGGGCTGTTGATTAAGAAAGTGAAAGCCGTGGTGGCGTGGGTTGGAATTATTTTTCTGGGGAACATAAGGGGGGGGAGGGGCAACCGACGTGCCGGCACCGGAGCCCTGAAAAGTATGACTCTTCTGATCCGATCCCATCTGGCTACTCATCTTTTCAGACGGGTTAAATTGGGGTTGGGTAAAAGCGCAGGGCACTGGCCCGTGCAAAGAGGTTAGCCAACCAAAGGCCTTCAACTGGTTCTCAGACCCATTTATTCCAGTACTTACCTCAATTTCAGGGGCAAGCGCAAGCAGTAAGTATACAAAGCAGGCGCGAAAAGGCAGGCGCGAAAAGTTTGGCGTAGAGGTAGGCGTAGAGGTAGGCGTGGAGGACAGGTGTAGAGGACAGGCGTAGTGGACAGGCGAAGAGGACAGGCGTAGCTTAGAAGGCAGCAGCTTAGAAGGTCTTATAAGTTACAGGCGTGCAGGGTGGTAAGAATATAGGTATGTAAAAGTAACTATTTAGAAAGATAATCTAGTATATAAGCTAATATTTAGCTTATTTAATACTATATATTATATAGTAAGTAGTAAAGCTATAATTTAAAATAAAGTTATTATAATATGCTTTTTAAATAATAGAAATAAGTCTATTAATATCTATTATAATACTAATTTATAACTAAAATAACTTTTAAAATACTTAATATTTTTAAACTATTACTAGTTTATTTTGGAACATATATTAATTATTAATAGGTACCCTTAATTAGAGCAAATTAATTAGATATATAAGCTTTATAAAGCTACTATTTAAACAGCTTACTAAGTAAACCTAGTAATAGACTTTATTATAATAATAACTATATTTCTATTATTAAGCACTTTACTTAATCTGCTAACTAAGCTTATACTTATATTAATAATTATTTAAAAAGAAAGCTATTATATTTTAATAAAAAGTTATTAATTAAAAAAAAAAAATATTATTACAATTTATTTTTCTACTAATTTTAAGGAAGTTTTAAGCCTACTTAATAGGAGTTTTTATAATAAAGTAAAAAGCAGTAAAAGTATTTCAGTTAGTATTTAGTTTAATAGCTTTATAATATATATACTTAGAGGTTTAAAATAACTACTTATACTAACTCTAACTATAGCTATCTTATAAGCTATAATATAAAAGTAAGTATAAGTATTAGTTAATAACTAGTTTACTAGAAATAAAGAATATATAGGTATATAGAGGTAATATCTCTAAGTATACTTATATAA
This sequence comes from Colletotrichum camelliae, assembly GCA_018853505.1. Lineage (NCBI taxonomy): Eukaryota > Fungi > Ascomycota > Sordariomycetes > Glomerellales > Glomerellaceae > Colletotrichum > Colletotrichum camelliae. The sequence goes on along the minus strand of JAELVL010000002.1, from coordinate 4,811,554 downwards.
GCTATAAAGCTATAGGTAAAGCTAGATCTAAAGGCTAAAATATTATAATATACTTCTTAGATATAAATATAAAATATATTTAAAGGTACTAGAAAAATAGCTTAGTATAGTTATATTTATATCTAAAAATATATAAATATATAAATAATTACTATATAAAACATAATATAAGTTTAAAATAAAATAAATCTTTTTGATATATTACTTTATAAGTATTATTATTAATAATAGCTTATTTTTAGCTAGTATTTAATAGTTTAAAAAGTAATTAAGAAAAATTTTTCTTATTTAAAAGTAGTTAGTTTAAGTATTATAAGCTAACTTAATAAATATTTAAGCTAAACGTTTTAATTTAATATTTTTCCTTTTTAAACTACTTTTTATAACTTTTTATATATATTATTACTACTATTTATTAATACTATAACTAACTAAATATCTCTAAACTCTATAACTATAAAAATAGCTAAAAAAAACCTTTCTATTACTAAATATAAGAAATATCCTACTACTACTATTTAGAAGTATAAAATAATTATTACTAAAAAGAAAGCTATTATTATTACTAACTATAATAAACTTATTTTTAAAATTAAAAAGAAAAAAAAAAGTTAAAGAGGAAAAAGAGAATAATAATACTTCTATTAAGCTTACTAAGTATTATAAGAGTAAGTTATTATTATTTATTTTATTTTATTTTATTTAATTAATTATAATTTATTTAGCTTATAAATATCTTATAGTTAAAAAATTTAATAAAGATAAGTTTTTTTTAAGAAAAAAGATTACTCTACTAAAAAGCTAATACTTAAGAAAGCTATTAAGAAGTTTAATCTTAATAATAAAAGTACTACTTATTATAGCTATAATTATATTATATATATTTACTCTTTTATTTTAAGTAAGATTAAGAGAAAGTATATTTATAGCTATAATAATACTTATTATTATTATTATTATTATTATTATTATTATTATTATTATTATTATTATAATACTAAGAGCTATTAGCTCTAGCTTTTTGTAATAGCTATAAAATATAAAGCACTTTATTATATTAACTATTAAAGCTGAATTTTACTACTTCCTATTTAGATCTATATAGGCTTTAGTAAATAGGTTAAAGATACTAAATAGATAAAAAACTCTTAATTTAATAGATTATATAAAGTATTAAACTTTATATAGATATTATAATAAAACTATAAATACTACTTCTACTATAATAATCCTATTAATTAAATACTATTATTAATATAAACTTCCTATTGACTTTTATTTTTATAGCTTACTTTACTTATTATACTACTAATACTACTTCTACTTTTTTACTTACTATAATACTTATTTATACTAATACTATAAATAATACTTTATATAATAATCTTATTACTATTAAAATATATACTAACTTTATTATTACTAGCTATAAAGCTAATATTACTACTAATAAGAAGAGTAATATTACTACTTTTATATAGCGCTATTAAAGGAGATAAGATTTAAAAGTTTCTAGTATTTTAACTTTAAAGTAATAAATATATAAATAGTTTTATAAGTATTAAGCATTATTATAAAAAGAAATATCTTATATAATAAATAGAAGCTTAATTAGTTCTTAATAAAAAGACTAAATGAATAAATAAGAAATATATTTTTATAAATATTTTTTACTAACTTAATAATTAGTTTTTTTAAAAAAGCTATTAAAATCTTTTAATTAATCTTATAGTAAAAATTTACTAAGTTCTACTTTTGAAAAAATAAATAAAAATAAATATTTTTTAGCTTTTTTACTTCTAATTAGTTTTTTTTTTTCTTTTTTTTTAATTTATTACTATACTTTTTAAGTTATTAAAATAAGAAAAAGACTAAATATTATAAAACTAATACTACTAAACTTCTTTTTAATAACTTGTTTTCTTTTAGAAGATTATATAATTTAAAAAATAAAAGATAGAAGTTATAGATAAAATATAATTTAATTAAATTTATATTTATATATTTATTTTTATATTTTTATAGTTAGCTCAAAAACTAATATATTAATATTTGAATATTTTTAGAAACCCTTTTTTAAGTAAAATACTTAATATAATTAATAAGTTTTATTTTATTATAAGATAATAACTAATATAGAGATAAATAAATTTACTAAAAAGGAATTTCTTTTATAGTTATTTTATATTATTTTATTTAATTAGAATAAGAAAAAGTTTTTTTTAAAAAAGCAATATAATTAATATTATATTAAAAAAGAAATATTATATTTTACTAACCTTTAATAATAATTTAAAGTTAACTAAAATAAGTTAAATATACTTATTTCTTTACTTTTAAAACTAAAAATATAAAAATAACTAAATTTAGTTTATTTATTTTATAATATTATAATAGGGTAAGAGAGAAAACTTATTAATTATACTAGATACCTTACTTTAGGGGAAAACCTCTTAAAAACACCTAAATACTTATATATTAATTTTCTAGCTAACTATAAAAGATATAAAAATAAGTATATAAATACAAGCTTGACTAAGTTATACTTTATTTATAACTTCTATTCTTTATATTTTTTAGGTTATATAACTTTTTTAAAAAAAAATAGACTACTAAAAAGAACTTTAGTAGTATTATCCCTATAGTATTCTACTTTTTCTTAGCTTTAAATAACTAAACAAGTATAATAAAGATTAAGAAGAAAGATAAAAATAAAACTAACTAAAACTAAAAAAGCTTAAAAATACTTATTTTTATTTAGTTTTTAAAAAGTAAGATTTAGTAGATTTTTATTATAAGTTAAACTAAAGGATTTTAGTAGTTTCTTTAGAAAACTAGTTATTAAAATTATTAGAGAGAATAAGAATTTTTAAAAATAAGTATATTTTTATTTATCTATGTAAAATAATTATATATTTTATAAACTTTAGTAAAGTTATATATTATTATTATTTAATAAATAATATTTAATTAATATTATATTTAAATATTTATTTAAGGTTTATATAAGACTCTAATTATACTAAAAATAGTATATTACTTATTTTTAATAATAATTAGAAATAGATAATAATCTATTTTTAGTATAATTACTATTAATAGTTATAGTTTAGCTTACTAACTAGCTTAGTAAAACGGATTAAAAGTGGGGAAATCCGCCTCCTAAAAAGTATTTAAGGAGCTGGAATTTCCCTTCTCTTTTTCCTAGAAATTAACGCTTTTAATTCCTTTAAAATCGCCCCTTAAGATGCTATTTACTTAACAATCTACTTAGTTTTTTTTATTAAAAACTAATTAGGTTTTTATTTATTTATATAAGCTATTTCTTTTTATAATAATACTTAATACTTATAAATCTATTTATATAATCTATTATTTTAAAGTTAAAATACTAGAAATTTTAAAACCTTACTCTTTTCTATATATCTCTTAAGTCTTTTTTTAAGTAAAAAGAGGAAGATTTAATTAGCTTTACTTTATATATATAAAAACCACTAAGTCTTAACTAAGTACCCCTGGAGTGAGAATTTAAGTAAAACTAAATATAACTAGTGCTATAAAATATATATAGAGCTATAATTAATCTATATAATACAATTATATATATTACACCTAATAATTAAATAATTAATCTTATACCTATTAATTACATATTAATAGAACTAAAAGAAGAAAAGTAACCACAACTTTGTCTAATTAGCTTAAAAAGAACAATCGTTTAAATTACTGCTTATAGTAATTACTACGATTGGCTAAAAAGAATAAAACTTATATATAAGGTTAATAACCATAAAAAGTATATATTTACGGAAAATAAAGTCCCTAAAGTTAATATTACAGTTAATATTAAGAAAGCTAATATTAAGTTAGAATTTGAAACCGAAACAAGGTAAAACAGAAACTTGTAACAAACTATAACTATTAAACCTAAATAATACTACGGAACTAGAATAACCGATACGGAAAGAAAATAACCGTATAATTAACTCTGTAATAAAGGTTTTACAGTTAATTACCTATTATAGTAATTACTAAATTAAGTAATTACTTAATTTAGTAAGGCTTTGCGAGGAAAAATTGTATTATATATACGAAGGATTTTTCCACTTAGAATAGATTTTAGGAAGCAAGCAATTCAACAGTTTTACCTATTCAACTACTTATTACTCTACTCTTTATTATTATTCCTATTATATAATAACTATTTATACTGGTTATAAATAGTTATTCTGGAATACGAAGAATACTATTATAAAAATATTAAAAACGAACAGTTTCCCCCTTTTGCTATAATTAATACTGCCCCTACTCTCGATAATATATCCTCTTTTATATACGCTTTTACATAAAGCTTATGTTAAGCTTACTATTTATTAATTTATAGTTAAAACTTTTATTTTAAACTTAAATCAAAGCTTTTAAATTTTAAAATTTTAGTAATACTATTTTAAAAGAGATGTTACTAAATTAATAGAAGAAATAATAGAAAAAGGCTTTTTTAAAGAAAACTTTATAAAAGAATAAACTAAAATCTAAATAAAATAGATAATTTATTAATAAAATAAATAAAAAAAGAGTTTCTATAATATAAACTTAGAAAAGTAATAAAAAGTAAAAATAGAAATAAAGAAAAAAGAAGAGAACTTTACTATTATTTTTATTTTTATATATCTTTTTTATTTAATAAATATATCTATATTTATTATCTTTCTTTTTATTATTATTTTAATAATATAGTTATTTTATATTTTAAACTTTTTATTTTATAGAGAAATTAGCTATTATTAGTAATAGTTTTTATAACTTTATTTTATAATACTTCTCTTTTATAAATCAAATTTAAAATTTAATAGAAAACTTAATTAAACTATAATATTAGCTATAAACTTAAAAAAATATACTTTATATTAGCTATTTATTTACTATATAATAAAAAAAAAGAAATAATAAAAAAGATATATATATCTTTTTTTTATAAAGTTAATATAAAATTATTTTTAAAAAAGAGAAATACTTTTAGTTAAGTTTATAAAATATTTTTATTTCTCCTTTAAAAAGTTAATATAATTATAATATTTTTCTTTTCTAGTTTTTTATATTTTATATTTATAATAGTTTTTAATTTAAAAATTTTAACTTTTAATACTTCTTTATATAAATATAAGTTAAATTTTAATATTTTAAGTTTCTTTTAAATTTTCTTAATTAATTAATATATTATTAGAAACCTTTTAATAAATCTAATTAAAAAGAAGCTTTTTAAAATAAATTAGTTAATTTTTCTTTTTTTAAATATTAGAAGGGGGCAGGGTTTTAAAATTTCTAGTATTTTAACTTTAAAGCAATAGATTATATAGATAGATTTATAGGTATTAAGTATTATTATAAAGGGAAATAGCTTATATAAGTAGATAGAAGCTTAGTTAGCTTTTAATAAAACAAAAACTAAGTAAATAAGTAAAAAATATACTTATTTTTATAAAATTCTTATTATCTTTAATAACTTTCGTAACTAGTTTTCTAAAAAAAAGCTATTAAAATCCTTGAGTTTAATTTATAATAAAAATTTACTAAGTTTTACTTTTTAAAAACTAAATAAAAATAAGTGTTTTTAAACTTCTTTAGTTTTAGTTAACTCTACTTTTTATCTTTTTTTTTAATCTTTACTATATTTCTTAAGTTATTTAAAGCTAAAAAAGAGTAAAATACTATAGAAATAATACTACTAAACTTCTTCTTAGTAGCTTATTTTCTCTTAAAAAGTTATATAACTTAAAAATAAAAAAAATAGAAATTACAAATAAAATATAACTTAGTTAAGCTTATATTTATATATTTATTTTTATATTTTTTATAGTTAGCTAGAAAATTAATATATAAATATTTAAGTATTTTAAGAAGTTTTCTTTTAAAATAAAATACTTAGTATAATTAATAAGTTTTCTCTTTTACTCTATTATAAAATTAGTAATTAATATAGAAAAGTAAGTAAAACTACTAAAAAAAAATCCTCTCTATAGTTATTTTATACTATTCTACTAAATTAAAATAGAAAAAAGCTTAAAAGAAGAAGTAATTTAAGTAATATTATATTAGAAGAAATTTAACTAATACTTTTTTAATTTCTATTTTCCTAAAATAAAGAGGAACTACTTAAGTATTTAGAATCTAAGATTAACTAAGTTTATAGAAGTTTAAAACCCCTTAAAAAAAAGAGTATCTAATTTAATAAAAGAGAGTAAGTAAGGTTCTAATAAGTTTAAACAATTCTCTTTATTAATTTACTATCTACTTATTTAAAAAGTATTATATATTATATTTTTACTAGCTTTTATAATAATAATCTAAAATTAATTAAGATAAGTTAAATCTATTTCTTTTTTATTTCTAAAGTTAAAAATATAAAAGTAATTAGATTTAGCTTATTTACTTTATAAACTTTAAAAAGAGTAACACTAATTAGTTTATCCTAAAAAACTTCTTTTTAATTAAACTTATTAGAAAGTTTCTAATAATATATTAATTAAGAAAAAGGGGTACTAAAAAAGCCTAAA